>OY728132.1:1900561302-1903061302 GCA_963277665.1 Viscum album | reverse complement strand
TACCTCGTACGAAAAACGACAAAATATTCCTTTCATATCTTTTACTAAAAACTCACCGAAGGGTAAAATTGGATTTAAACAATTGTAGAAGGATAGAAATAATATTACATATTGAAGAAACATGGATGTGGATGATAAATATTCCCCAGTAAATTCTAAAGTATAAACAATCTCGGATAAAAATGAGATTGTGATATTTTCCCTTACCGTAAGTCTGATATACTTTGTACGTATTAGAACCTTCTCTTCTTCGACACGACTCTTTGAAACCTCCTATTAAGGCACTAAAATTTGTATTTGAAGAAGACCAGGACCTCTAGAATATTACTAGGGAAGTGGAGAAGAGAAATTGGCAGGGGTTGGCGGAGCTTGAAGGCTCAAAGTGGTGTGAGGAGAGGAGGGAGGAGGTTCCCTTTTATAAGGGAGGAGAGGGGCACCTTTGGAAAAACTAAAAATATTATTTTATTATAAAGTCATATTCGGTTTTTAATAGCTCCAAATTGATTTATTTCAAATCTAAGGTGGGGATGGGTCGAAATCCTCTCATCCAATAAAATTTGGACAAGTTTTGGTTACTATTTTAACCTTATCATTTAGATTTAACTCTAAGTTAAATAATTTAACTTTTACCGTGTCTTTTTTGTTTTCTTACACTATATGGTTAATAAACTTACTATAACAAGCCAAAAGAACCCCAAGTGGTTCATTATTAATATATATATCCTTATCTAAGTCATTTGGCCGAACCATAGATTTTTAGGAATAAAATTACAATTAATAATATAATATTTGTTTTAAAAACTATTTTATGTCAATTTTGACACTATTTGGTACTTGATTTTTGTGAAAATCCTAACAGAATAATTAGTTCAAATAAAGTTAATTAAATCAATAATAACATGTTATATTAACCTATAAAATTAGTGGAATTCATAAAAAGTCTCAAATTACATTTATTTGGGTATTTATAACATCAATTATGTCAATATTTAATTAATAAGATAATTACTTCATCATAATTGTGTCATAAATAAATTAAATTATTTAAAGTCTAAAAATTATAAATAAAATACCATTACGTAGGAAATCTGTTTAGCTTTCTAATAAATATTTATAGTCATATTTATCTTATGTATAACCCTATATTAAAAAAATTTTAGTTATTAAACTTTGATTTTAACTATTTAAACTATTCTTTAAATAAAATAATATTAAATGTCCTAATCTAATCTAAGTGGGCCTAAATGGTCATATTTTTTTCCTAAGGTTTTTTTTGGTCAGATTAAACTTATCCAATAGAATTAGGACATGTGTTAGGATAATAATATTATTATTTTTACCCTTAATTACCCTATTTACTTTTAACCGTGGTAAAAAAAAGTAAAAAGTTACTATTCACCAAAAATTATTTTCATCTCATTGAACCAAATTTTAGTTCTTGATATTAACTGTGTCTCTCGGATTTTCAAAATTCCACTCACAGAAGCGGTAATATTATGTTTTATATGAATTTGCAAATTCTCCTAGGAGGTGGGTAAAAGACGGTGAAAAGTTCAATAAAATTTTTATATATCTAAAATTATTATAAAATGACTCCAACGAATTAATTTGAACTTATATAGGTATTATGTATCAATTTTGACCTATAATAAATTTCAATAAAATAAATAATTATTTAAATAAAAAATCGGTTTTTAAATAGTAACCCAGTGTTTTCACTATTCATCAAAAATTGAAAGTTTTCAGAAAAATACCCAAATTCCACCCAAGTCTAATTTCGATATTCCAAATCCAAAAATGAAGTCCATTTTGAAAAATAAAATTTCAAAAAGTGGGTATTACTATTTATAACGGCTAGTTTATATGACATATCGTTGTTTAGTGAAACTCGGTATTGTGTACAACATACGCTATTGTGGAAGGTCGCGATTGCATGTAATGCAAGCCAAGTAAGGGATTCTTGTATTGCAAGCTCCTTTTGGTGTAGCGTACAACACAAGACATCAATGAAATTAAAGAGAATATTTTTCATAAAATCTCGGGGTGTTACACTTAGTGAAACAAGTGGACTATGTGGATATCATCATAGACCACTAATGTAGCTCTATGACCTCATGAGCTCATTCAAACATCAATATATGAGGAACAATTCCCTAATAAATGTATCATTGAAGGAATCCTTAGTGAGACCCTCACATCTACCATTTTGTCCCATCACACTCCTTCATCTCCCATTGGGTCTTTACAACACAAACACTTCTAGCTTCACACTTTTATCCTCGGGTGTCTCAATGAGGTAGAAGGAACCTTTGATGATGTATATCCATTACTCAATCTCTAGTGGTCTCCCAATCCCCTAAAATGATGTTTTATTCTATATTTTGAAGTCTTTGGAATGGTATACCATGGAACTCGGTGCCCCTCTACCCTAGGTAGGAATAAGAGGATGGAATCCCTTATGAGGTGGGACCACTTCATGAACCATTATAGTATGAGAGAAATTATTCTCTTATTCACCCTAATATATGAATTGAGGTAGTATAGGAAAATCCTCCCAAGAATTAGTATCTTATCCCACATCAACTGGTGGTCCCGTTAGTCTACACTAAGTTGAAATCTTATGAAACATGAAGGAAACAATAGAAACACCAAAGTAACTAGGGGAGATCCTAGTCAATCTATGGAATCATAAAAGGTTCTATGAGTATTCTACCCATAACATATGGTACAAACCTCCCATCTCTAACCAATGTATCAATAACTTCACATTAGTCATAGTTACATAAATATAAAAAAACATAATATCATGCTCGAGTTCAACTAATTAATTCAAAAAAATATATATCATAACATCATAGAAAATAGATATATCACTAAATAATAGAATATAAGTATATCCTGAATAGATAACATAATCAACAAATTAAATTAAAGAATATGTGTGTATCAAAATATATATATATATATATGGAATGTAAACTTACATTCCTAACTATGATGCATGAATTCACCCAAATACCATAAAATAGTAATAGTAGTCCTATCAATGATAAGTCAAGGATCTTTTACATATGAGCTAGCTAGGAACATGGTAACTCCCCTACCTATGTCCCGAAAATCCTATCACCTTTCTAAAATGTTCGAGGATAGTCAAAAAGAAAACCAAATAATATTCTCTAATACCATTTTTTAATTCCTTTGCCCCAAATATTGTTTTCTAGTAGGAGATTCCTAAGATCATATGCATGCTTCCCCATATTCTAGAGGTGTCCAACTAGAAGTGGTGGTCCAAACACCATCAATGTGAAGACTATTCCCTCATTATAATATTATTTCACTACAAAATCACAAATAAATAAATGAAAACAACTTAGTGTAAACAATTATGATAAATATATAACATATGGTGCACATGTTATACATTAAAAAAATGGGCTCCCAATGTGGAATTACAAACCAGAGTAATATGTGTAGTAAGATAAGTAAATAATGTAGCACTTAAGAAATCCTCTATAGTATATCTCGATCCTACCACCAACTCCATGCTTTGTTGATCAACAATCATTGACATGCTCCTTTCCCTTTCCTATATCCCTAAAAAATAAATCTACACATGTATAAAAATTTCCATATAGGGTGTGTGTAATAAAACACAGTTGGAAACCAGCAATTAATAATTAAAAAATATTATCAAGTATAATAGGTGCATTCCATTATAATAATAAATGCACAAGAAAGCAAAAAAAATCATATTCCAAGAACCCATGTGTTAACCAAGCCATCATGAGCTCTGAATGCACTACATTAGGTTTGGTACCAAAATTAATGTTAAGATATAAAAATTAATCAATAATTAATAAAAAGGAAAGTAAACATAATTTTTGGTATCATGTGATCAAACTACACATAATCCACTAGGAATCAACTAATTAATGTTCATTGTATCCATAATGAATCAAGTGATTGTGCTACTCAATACTACTAATCCTCAAATAAACATTCTACTTGAAATCCTATATTCATTGTATGAACTACCCGACATCCATGTGGCAACATTGTATCCCTACTCTATGATCTAGTTCATCATCACCATTGTCACAAGTTTTGTCACGTCCCCTCTAGGGGATACCATTTCAAGTCGGTCCACATATTCCTAGCACCAAGTACAATACCACCAATGGAAAGGTAACATATATAACATGATAGAGTATAAAATCAAAGCATTTAATATCATCCTGAGAAAATAGATGAAACATACAATACTTGTGATCAACATCAAACATGATCAAATAAACTAGAAGAATTATCAGGGAAATAAGTATCATAAATGGGTCTCATGGGCCACACCCACACCCACATGCGATCACAATCATTCAAGTTTACAGATTTATTCCAATAAAAGAATCATAATAAGGAATAAATTAGTATACGAAGCACAAAATGGTAAGGTAATTCCTTCCATAAGGTTGAAGATGAAGTATTATTAATCTAATCAAGAGTTTGATCACTTGAACTACATTTACACACCAACTAAAACAAGCATGAATTCCCTTCCAAGAATAGACCACCATTCATCATAAATTATATTATAGATCAAGATCCAAGAAGGATATAGTGACATAGGCTTATAAATATAGTTCATCCTTCTAGAAAGGAGGAAAACGAAGAAGAACAAAAACAACTCACATATAATCATTAAGAGTAGATTCACCATTTTTATAGATGATATCAATATCCTTATGTGTGGAAGATCTCTTGAAGAACCCTTATAGTCACTCAACGTCCAAGAGGAAATTCTGAGAGAAAGATGGGTTTGAGGGACATTGAGAATATATAGATGTTTTGGAGAAAAATACATCATAACATAGCTCATAGATATACACAACAATGTGTCCAAAAATATTTAGGACTACAACATAGTGTAGTTGGCCACAAATTAGTTGTACCTAGTCCAAAACATGTTCTAAATATTTGCAGTGTTCAATTATGATATACTACAAGCTAAATAATGGACCATATCACAATGGTTATTACTACACTCTAGGCCCTCTATAAGGCCCCGGCCTTAAACCTTACTTAATCTTGAGTTATTACAAAATTACACATTGATGATCTTTTTGGGTTTAGAGTTTTAGAGAATTAGATCATAAAACTTGCATTACATTCCACATATGAACAAAGTGGTTACATAAAGATAGTATTCTTCTTTCCCATTAGTGGAAACATATTTAAAATAAAACATGGATTCTTTCTTGACACTTCCTTGACACAATCATCATATCATGTACCTTTCCCTTGACCTGTGAAAAACATTTCAAAAAAACTTGGGATGAGCATAAAAAGCTCAGTAAGGGATATAAAAATATATGGAAAGGAAACATGGGTACATATATACATAAGAATGAAATCATACTTTACCCATAAAACATAAGCACTTTAACATACCTCATCAAATCATGAATAAATCATAGAAATCATAAGACATAAAGGTAACTTGAGGCATTCATAACATCCTTACGTAGGGAGTAACCCTCTTGGTTACGTTTGGAATACCCATCACAATATATTCCCTAAATCTCTTTGGAGAAACCTTAACGTTTCACTCCTTCACGTTACCCAATGAATTGGAGAGCTATATCGGGCTCACCCGCTATTAGTTTATCACGGAACCACCCGTCTTCATAATAATTCCCAAGAACCATAACATAATCGTATCACATAAAACATGCATAAAGGAAACATAACATTTCCAAATTTCAATCACAAGATATAAATACAACACATTGATATAATAAAAAAATTATGAAAACCATTTTCAATACCAAAATAAAAGAAAAGTAAAACATGGTATTTATTTTTCTTTTAAAAAAAGGTATGGCTTGTAGAGGAAGCCGAAACTCAAATAATGGTCACGGCGGTGGAGAAGTCGTTGTCGCCGCATATGTATGAAAAAAACATTCTCTTTTTTCATTTATTAAACACTTCATATAAAAAAGATTCATTTTGAATAAACGTAAAAGTCAAAGGGGTTTATACACCGTATAAAATAAGGTTGTGTATAAAACAAAATATGCCTCAATGAAAGGAGATTGAGACGAAGTCCCATACCTCGGGTCCGACTTGACTCGATCATTATTTAATGTCCTGAATAATAAACTTGAGTTAATTTCTACTTGCTTAAGAACCTTTTTCAAGTTCATTATTCCTTTTATATCACTTATTACCATGTCATGAACACTATGTAATTATTTAAGTTAATAACGGTCATTTTAACGATCATTGGTACTTGAGTCAAAAATAAACCCTTTATAATTACAAGTTGTTCATGTATCCATTATATCCATAATGGTATTCATGATGTAGATATCATATATTTCATATATATCCAGTACATGCATACATTTATAATATTACATAATCATTTAGAGGTAAGAAATGAAATGCACCGTTCATGGAGACGGTAAGCCGTACGTACGCATGAACGCTACTTTCATTTATATTTCGTATTTTATAGAATGGAATCATAATGATATAAAGGTATATTATAATTCCATTGTAATATCATATATAATATCATAACTCCATCCTTTATACGTCCCACATATGGTATTTAACGAATCAAATCACTTTGAGGGGGCGGTAGTCCGCACTTCCTTAAATGAAGATATCGCGTTTACCCATAATGGAAACCATAAAGGTATGCCCAAAATGAAAAATACAGAAGCGTAAGGAAAACATAAACATATTATATATCATATATAAATATAGTGACATCTTAATGTCCACCTTTGAAGGTGTTAAAAGAATGTTGAACAATCATCGTTTCGGGAGGCATAAATTCGCCATCCACGGAAACAGTGTGTTCTTTAACCATTAGATGTAGTTGTGTGTAAGTGTAGTTTGAATCCATATTATAAAAACATCCTAGTATATTGAGGATACTTGATTTTTTACAAAAGAAATAAATAAAAAGAGTTTAGGGGGTTGGAGAAGCAAAATAAAACAAAAGGACTCAAAAGAAGACATTACCTTAAAATCGGGTAACTACCTTTGGTTTGAGCTCAAAGGCTTCCTTGGGAAGACTTCTTCCCAAAGTGAGGCTTCAAGGAGTAAGATAGGAAAGTGGAGAGAGAAAATGGGCAGGGTTTGGCCGAGCCAAAGGCTTTGGGGGTGTGGGTAAGGAGGTAGAGGTGGGGGCCTTTTATAAGAGGAGAGGAGGGGCACTCTTGGAAAGTAAAGATAAGTTACATTATTTTAAAAAGATTTTCGGATTCAAAAGGTCCCAAATTGATATAATTAGAGGATAAGGTGATAAGGGTTCTAAATCCACTCATCTAATAGGTTTTGGACATGTTTAGGTCTTAGATATTACATTATATTTCCATTTTATTTAAATCGTTAAATAATGAGGTCATCGCTGCATCATCATGATGTCATAAATAATTTAATTTATTTAATGTCTAAAAATTATAAAATAAAATAATATGATGTAGGAAATACTTTTATCTTTCTAATGAATATTTATAGTCAAAAATCTGACTTGTATAACCCCATATAAAATTTTTTTTAGTAACATAACTCATGTTTGTGTCATTTTTACTTTAACATTTAATAAAAAGCTATTTATGTCATTTCCCAACCAAAGTGGCTCCATGGGGTCCCCAAGTTGACCCATGGCTTGTCTAGGTCGGCCATGACACATCCAATGAGGTTAGGACATGTTTAAAGCTCATCTCATACTATTAAAACATTATTTTTACCTTAAACTACACTAATTACCACTAATCACGATTAAGAACTTAATAAGTTACTATTCACCAAAAAATTATTTTAATCCCATTGAACCACATTTTACTTCTTAATGACAACCATGTATGTCGGATTTTTGAAATTCAAAATACAATGATGGTAAAATTTCATTTAAACGGAAAAATCAGTTTTTATAAGTACCACTTAGTGGTTTCACTATTCATCAAAAATTGAAGTTTTTTAGAAAATTACCAAAAATTCACCCTAAGATATATTTGATATTACGAATTCAAAAATGATTTCTATTTTACAAAATTCAAATCATATAAGTTACATTAATTAATTTAATAATTAATTCCCGTTGTCATGACAAATAGCGGGTTTTTTTGAAACAATATCTATGAAAAGTTTGGCATTAGTTTATGACCAATTCCAAAGTGAAATTAATACTAATTACCACCATTGGGTTAAATGGTAAAATTATATTCATATTACACTTTAATACCAATTAAAAATATAATCTAACCATATAATTAAATTAAATGAAAAAGCAGTTTTGATGTAAAATGCATTATTTTTCAATATTCATTAAAAAATGAACATTGTCAGAAAAATACCAAAAATTTATCCAATGTAAAATTAAATGTACCAATAATAATGAATATGTTTATTTTGACAAATATAGATTATAAAATTGTCAAAATATTGGTTTAAAAAGGGTTTCCATCAAAAGGCAGTAAAACAATCTTTTAAGAATATTAGTGTATTCCATGCTTAAGATTGGATTTATTTTCATTTTAAGCCTCTAAAACACTATATAATTCATTAATAGACATAGATAAAAATATCTATTATTCATTACTTACTTGGGATGTTACATCCTTCCCCCTTTAGAAAATTGTGTCCCCGCAATTTATTTACTTATCAATTAAATGGGGGTATTATCCCTCATTGCATTTTCAGATTCCCATGTTGCCTCTTCCATCATGTGGTTTTTCCACAAAACCTTTACCTGCTTAATCACCTTATTCCGTAACACTTGCTCCCTGTGGTCAAGAATCTGGATCGGTTGTTCCTCATAAGATAGGTTCTCTTCTAGCTGAACTACCTCTGGACTCAAAACATGATATGGATCTGGCATATACTTTCTCAACATCGAAACGTGAAAAACATTATATACCTAAGATAAACTCGAAGGTAAAGCCACCCGGTATGCAACTGATCCAACTCTCTCCAGAATTTCATATGGTCTAATAAACCTTGGACTCAGCTTTCCTTTCTTACCAAATCTCATCACACTTTTACAAGGAGAAACCTTGAGAAAAACATGATCACCTACCTCGAAAGATAGATCCTTCCTTCAGTTATCTGCATAACTCTTCCTCCTGCTCTGAGCTGTTCTCATGTGCTTCTGAATCAGCTGAACTTTTTCTGCCATATCTTCTACCAATTCTGGTCCCATCAACTTCCTTTCACCCACTTCATCCCAGAAAGCTAGAGTTCGACACCGCTTCCCATATAATGCCTGAAATGGTGCCATATGTATACTGGAATGAAAACTGTTATTATATGAAAATTCAACCAAAGAAAGATGTTGGTCCCAACTTCCCTGATAATCCATAGAGCAAGAACGTAGCATACCCTCCAATGTCTGAATTGTTCGTTCTGACTGCCCATCTGATTGAGGATGAAAAGCTGTACTAAAATTTAATTCAGTACCCAATGACTTCTGAAGGCCTTTCCAAAAGTTAGAAGTGAACCTGGGATCACGATCAGATACAATGGAGAGAGGAACTCCATGTAACCTGACTACCACTTTAAGATACAAACGGGAAAGTTGATCTAGGGAAAAAGTATCTCGTATAGCAAGGAAATGAGCAGATTTAGTCAAGCGATCAACAATAACCCATATTTCATTATTACCTCGAGATGTCTTTGGTAATCCCACAACAAAGTCCATGGATATATTCTCCCATTTCCACTCTAGAACTGGTAAAGGTTGAAGCATCCATTTCAGTAACTACCACTCTGCTTTAACCTGCTGACAAGTCAAACACTTCACAGTAAAATCAGCAATATCTCTTTTCATTCCATCCCACCAGTAATACTCCTGCAGATCTCTATACATCTTTGTACTGCCAGGATGAACTGAAAACGGAGAACTATGAGCTTCACATAACAACTCTCTCTTCAACTGTGAATCACAAGGCACACACAATCTCTTCCCAAATCTCAAAACGCAATCATTATCAATGTTGAATTCAGGCAACTTACCTTTCTGAACCAGCTCTACCTTTTTCTGCAACTCACTATCTTTCTTCTATGCTTTCTTGATTCTATCTGATAGAGATGATCTCACTGATACCTGAAACAAAACAGAAGAAATTCCTGCACCCACAACTTCTATGCCAAAGTTCATCAAATCCTTAACCAAAGGATCACGTTCCAAACGCAACATTTCTAATGAAGCATTACTTTTTCGACTCAAAGCATCAGCCACTTTATTTTCTTTTCCTGGATGGTAATGAATTGTACAATCATAATCCTTGATTAATTCTAGCCATATCCTTTGTCTCATGTTCAATTCTTTCTGAGTGAATATATACTTTAAACTTTTGTGATCGGTATATATTTCACACTTTTACTCCATACAAATGATGCCTCCAAATTTTTAAAGCAAAAACAACAGCAGCTAATTCCAAATCATGTGGAGGGTAATTTACCTCATGAGTTTTCAACTATTGTGAAGCATAAGCAATTACCTGATCATTCAGCATTAGGATGCAACCAAGTCATTTCAATGAAGCATCACTGTATATGACAAACTCACCATTCCTGGAAGGTAGTTCCAAAACTGGAGAATTCACCAATCTTCTTTTCAATTCCTGAAAACAATCATCACATTCTTTTGTCCAGATAAACTTAACACCCTTCCGAGTTAGCTTAGTCATTGGACTAGATAACCGTGAAAATTTTCTAACAAACCTTCGGTAATAGCCTTCCAAACCAAGGAAGCTACGAATCTCAGTTACATTTGTGGGTCTTGTCCAGTCTTCCACAACTTTTGTTTTTGCAGGATCAACAGTTATCCCATCTTTAGAAACAATGTGACCAAGGAAAGAAATTTGTTACAACCAAAACTCACACTTGCTGAATTTCCCATAAAATTTCTTTTCTTTTAAGGTTTGCAAGATAACCCTTAAATGTCTTTCATGCTCCTCTTTAATTTTAGAAAACACCAAAATATCATCAATGAAAACCACCACAAACTTATCCAAGAACTCATGGAAAATTCTATTCATTAAGTCCATGAATACAGCAGGTGCATTGGTTAGCCCAAAAGGCATTACTACAAATTCATAATGGCCATATCTTGTACGGAACGCAGTCTTCGGAACATCTTCTTCCTTTACCTTCAGCTGATGGTACCCCGATCTCAAGTCAATCTTTGAAAAATAATGAGCTCCCTAGAGCTGATACAACTTCATTTGATGGCCCGACATCTGATGAAGTAGTTGCAAAGGATTTCACCACCCCTTTCTGCTTGTAGTCTAACTGCTTCCCATCACTCAAGCTCTTTGTCGGACACTCGTTTTCATAGTGACCCATCTCATTGCACTTATAACATTTCACTAACTGTAAATAAAATTTGGTCTTACCTTCACCTTGATCCTTTTCAGTGCAATCACGAGCCTTATGTCCCATCTTACTACATCGGTAGCACTTTCTAGAATTCAAAAGACATTCCCCAGCATGCCTTTTGCCACATTTATCACAAACTGGAAACTTAGATTTCTTACCATCAGACTTTTTTAAAGAATTCTTACCTTTCTCCTGCCACCTCGGTCTCTTCTTATGTTGGTTGTTATAGAACACTTGATCATCGACAAACTCCATTTCCACCTTCTCAGCGCATCGAACAAGCTTTTCATAACTTTTAAACTCACGAGAAGCTAATGCCCTTCAATATTTTGGATTTAATCCTGAGTAAAAACGATTGATTTTACTATCAAGGTCTTGGATAAAATTTGGAGCATACATTGCCAATCGAGTGAACCTTTCTTCATAGGCAGCCACTGAGTCTTTCTCTTGCCTCAATTCCAAGAATTTATTTTCCATCCTAAGTCGAACAGCCTTAGGAAAAAACTTCTCAATAAACATACCTTTGAATTCATCCCAGTCGAGAGCATCAATCTCATCAGCGTCCCTGATATTTTTAACCATCGACCACCACTGATCTGCTTCACCCTCCAAACAGTAAATAGAAAGACTAATCTTTTGATTGTCTGAACACCCCACGACATCAAAAATCTTCTCCAGTGATTTAATCCACCCTTCAGCTAGCATAGGGTTAGATGATCCTCTGAATGATGGGGGATGTTGCCTCATGAAATGTTCCACCACAGACATGTTCCTCTGCGGTTGATCTGGCTGATCTCCTGTATGGATACCACCGCCATTTATCGCTTGAGTCAACTGCGCCATTACTGCAACAAACTGTTCATTTCCAATTCTGACAATCTCAGGAAGCTAATTCAGAAGGTTATTTCCTTCGGTATTCCTTCCTAGCACTGCTTCCCTGTTTCCTCTACGGAAAACCATTCTAAACAAACATGTCTTAGATGAAGCAACATGGTAATCTTCAAATACTATATCATTTCAAAAAAAATATTTTTGGATAATCATTTAATAGAATTCTAACTCCTAAAATTATCTAAATCGACCTTTGATACTGTAAAGACCCAGATATTTCAAGGAAATTTTTTTTTCTTAATTTTCTTTGGAATTTTACAAGAGTACAGTTTCTGACGGCACCTGATTCCGAGGCCCGGTGTGCCCGGAATCATGTTTCGAAGTTTGGCTCGGGTATATTTAGTGAACGGACGAGCGGGTTTTTCTATCTTTTGAACTGGTGCTCGGAATCGAATTCTGAGGGCACCGATGGAATCGCAGCGCCGGTACTTGCTTATAAACGCCTCTTCTGGAGTTGCGTTTTCTCGGGTGTGGTTTTTAATTTTCGGGCTTAAAGTTAAGAAATAAAATAATTGTATGACAAACTTTATTTTATTTCACATAAGCCACTTGGAAGCCACTTAAAGCAGCTTAAATTGAGTTAATGCGGATAGGTTGCTATCCAAAAATATCCTACCCTCTTGGTAGGATATTTGTGAGGTGGGGCCCGCACGAGCCCCACCGTTTCTTTTCCGCTAAGTAACGCAACCGCGAAAACCCGTCATTATGAAAGTCAACTAACGCGTTTTCTTAAATTCTTAACGCACCATTTAATTGGGCGGTTTTATTCATTGAATTACTTCTATGAATTAATTTAATCATTTCTTAACCTTTTTTTCAATCCGTTGGAGTAATAATAAAATAAGACCAATGCACGACTTCTGGAAATATGTTCATTGAGAGGATTTGACAGAAACCAAGAGTTCTTCATCCTCCTTAGTGAAGAACGCAAAGAACACGAAGAACGCGTAGAACGCTGGTCTCCGACGAAGAACGCCGAACCCGCGGAAATTGACGATGCGACGCCGTGTGCCGCGACGCCGACGTTTCCTCTCCCGCGACATTCTTCTGCGACGTTCCTTCATCCGTAACGAAAATCTTCGATCACCCGTTGAGGTGAGAGATTTCGGTTCTTTAATTTTACTTTGTGGATTAAAACAACAATATGGATTTAATTATTATTAATTAAATCTTTTGTTCTTGAACCTCGGAGTTCGTCGACGCGTCACCGTATTCCGCGACGACGTGACGCCCTTCCGCGACGACACGACACCCTTCCGCGACGACGTGACGCCCTCCCGCGACGATGCGACACCCTTCCGCGACGACGTGATGCCCTTCCGCAACGTGATGATCGCCTCCTTCCACGGCGATCAACTCCTCGAAGAACGCGCGTGCGACGACTTGACGAGGTAGGGGTTTGTTGTGAAATAATTAATTTTTTCCCGTGATCGTTTGTTTTAAAATAAAGAACCCAGCTTCATTAAAACAATTTTAATTTATTAAAAATGTTATTTGATATGTTGATTATTTCTCCCAACTGTTATCATCTAACGCGGAGGGTACGGGCCCAACAAACACGGCCCGACAGCCCTCCGCCGTTCTTCGTTGTTGTGCGGATTTGGCGGGTGATGACAAAGCGTGCCGCAGAGGCATTTTGATGATTCCGCAGTGAAGAACGGATCCCGGGATGAACAGCGGCATAGGCGGGAAGGGAATCGGACCACCGGAGCAACTCCGGTGGCCCGCAGAAGTCACCGGTGGCTACGGCGCCCCGGCCCGCCACCAGAAGAAGCCGCTGCGGCCGAAGCCGCGGCGGCGGCAGCAGCGCCAGCGGACCTGCGGCCGCGCGGTTTCGGCGCACTCGGGATGAGGCATCGCCATGTCCGTTGACTAGGGCGGCCCCCCGCGGGAGCCGCGGGGTTGTCACGCGGGGGCCACAGGGTTGTCATGCGGGGGCAACATGCCCCCCGCGTTTGCTCGGCCGCTCGGCCGAGCCGAGCCGGGGGCTGTGCCCTGGCCAGACCGGACCGGGTCCAGCCGGGTCGGACCAGGTCGGGTCGACCCGGTTCGGCTGACCCAGGGGGGGTCGGGCCGGGTCAGCCTGGGCCCAGACCCCCCGTCTTTGGACCGTTTTCGGTCTTTTGCCCGTAACTTGAGATACGGGCCTCCGAACGACGCGCCGTCAGCGGCAACACGATCCTTGGATCGACGTGGTCGTTTCAGTATATCGCACTCAAGGTTTCGGAATACTTTGGGTTCGGCCGGGTTGGTTCGTACACGAAACCAACCGGGCCCTCGGAGCAGAAACGCTCATATCTTGAGCTCCGGACGTCCAATTGACATGCCGTCGACTTTGGTGTATTCCTCTAAGTGAGACGGATCTTTTGGAATACTCCTCCTGAGGTTTGGACGTAAGTGGAGTACGGTCGGGTTGGTTTGCCTTAAAAAAAACCAACCGGGCCCCTGGGACGAAAAAGCCAATAACTCTCAGACCGGGCGTCCGATTGACGCGCCATCTGCGACGTTGAATTCCTGTTGACGATACGGAACTTTTGGATACATCAACTCTGGACTTTGAGTCAGTTGACGTATCAGCCTCTCGACTCGTGGAGTGGACCCTCCCGAATGAGCTTGCTGTGTGCGGGAACTCTAGAGTTGGCTGCTACTGCTACTGTGACGACGATGACTGTACAGAGATCCTCAGTGGATTCGACTGCGACGATGATGAAAACCGTACGGGAATCCTCCGTGTTTTCGGTAGTGACTACTACGGTACATCTTGGGATACATCAACTCCGGACTACATGTCAGTTGATGCATCGACCTCTTAGCTCATGGAGTGGACCCTCCCGGAACGAGCATGCCATGGGCGGAAACCCTAGAGATGGTTGAGACTTGACGACTGCTGATCGAACGACTCGGTGTGTTACGGATATCCTAGTGGGGAGCGCTTGGTTGTAGCTGCAGATCCATGAAGGAGGTGCGCTTGGTTGTAGCAGCACAAGGGAGCGCTTGGTTGTAGCGGCAGACCCACGACAGAGGTGCGCTTGGTTGTAGCGGCACAGGGGAGGGCTTGGTTGTAGCGGCAGACCCACGACCGAGGTGCGCTTGGTTGTAGCGGCACAGGGGATCACTTGGTTGTAGCGGAAGACCCACGACAGAGGTGCGCTTGGTTGTAGCAGCACATGGGAGCGCTTGGTTGTAGCGGCAGACCCACGACGGAGGATCGTTTGGTTGTAGCGGCACGGGGGAGCGCTTGGTTGTAGCAGCAGGCCCATAGTACCCGATAGGTGGAGTACTACAGCAGTCCAAGGTAAGAGTGAAGCGCTTGGTTGTAGCGGCATAACCACTGTACTTGATGGAGAAGGAGTTTCCCAATAGCTTTGGGTCCAACTTCATGATCGATCCTATGTGGGACATTGTCGGGGTTAGTACCTTCCGATCCTTTGTGGGTCCGACGGATTAGATGAATCAGTGGCTACATCTGATCATCTCTATCGTCATTTGAAGAAGTATACCTGTGTGAGCTGAATCCTGTGTTACTTTCATTTGTGGATTGTGTTGTGGTATCCTGTGTGGATTTACGTTTTACTTTCCTGTGTGCACTGGGTTGTGCTTGGGCTCGGATGTTGGAGCCGAATGGGAATTGATGACTTAGGTATATGTATGGGCATATACCTAAGCAGTGTAGGATGTTACTTCGTGATTGTATCTTTCCTTTGTGGATTATCCCTTGTGGATTCTGGGAGACCTTCAGGGGTCTCGAGGTCCCTACTGAGTAGCTTATACTCACCCCTGCACGGGCTATGCCCGCACTACGTTGTGTTGGTTGCAGACGACGGACAGTGCTGATCGTGGCGGAGGTTTGCGGATCAGGACGGTACCTCGAGGTGGACCACTGGGCGGGACGTACTCGGAATGGTCAGGTGGACCCGAGGAGCAGTGGAAGCTATCTGTACCCACCCTTTAGGTGGGACTTCCAGAGGACGGCTCGACGCTGCGGATTTTCTTTCAGTTGCTATTTTTCCCTTTCAGTTGTACTTTACAGTTGGGCTTATGTTTTCAGCCCCTTTTACTTTCAGCACAGCTTGTTACAGTTCTTACTTAGTGTTTACTTTTCCGCTTGCTTACTCTGTGGTGCTTGTTTACTTTTCAAAGGAAATGCCTTCCCTTTTTCCGGGATTTACGCCTTTGTGCTAGATGCCAGCCCCGGCCTATGGAAGGTGGGCTTGGGGTAGTCACGACACGGGCCCCGAGGACGGGTCGTGACAAATTGGTATCAGAGGAGTTCGGTTCTACCGCAGACTTTGATCCTTCTTCTATGTGAAGCAATAGTGTTTAGCATATTGAGTGTGGTTATCAGTCCAGGGAGTCCAGTGTTGGTGCGGCGGCCAACGTATCCGTACACCAGGACCCTGACTTCCGATTTCCAACTTAATGCACGAAAACATTGATTGTAACTGTGTTTTCAAGTTTTCTTTGTGATTACTTGTGTCAGCTCACCATGTATACTGTTCTAACCGTGGCACACCTGTTTCCTTTTCAGGATGGCACCACGACGGCAGCCAGCTAGGGTTCCGAGCATTGTATGTGGAGAGAGCCCACCGAGCGACGAGGACTCGGTACAGGGCCCTTTGACAGCTGAGGCACCGACAGTACTTATACCTGCTGATCCACCAATGCTACCAGTCCCAGCCGATAACGATGCACGTCACCTTAGAGCACTTCATGAGTTCCAGCACCAGCGACTGCCCAGGTTCCATGGGGAGACGGACCCTCAGGCCGCCGAGGACTAGCTGGAGGCAGTTGTACGAGTTTTCAGATTAGTGAGGACACCAGCAGACCTCATGGTGATCCTCGCAGCGAGCCTCCTACATGCGGTAGCAGGCAGATAGTGGAGCTTGATGCTCCAGGTGCACGACGAGACATCTCTCCTCTGGACGGACTTTGAGAGCATCTTCCGCTCCGAGTTCATACCAGCCACCCTCCGAGCGGTGCGCATCCAGGAGCTACTACAGCTGCGGAGGGCAGAATGACAGCGGCCCAGTACTCGGCATGATTTATTGATCTCTCGTGCTACTCCACAGATATGGTACGGGACCCGTTCTTCCGGGCTCGGACCTTCGAGCAGGGACTGAGGCACGAGATCAGGGCTTCGATGATCTCCCTCAACATTCCGACTCAGATGGGAGTATTGGAGCGAGCCCTCTTAGTGGAGAGTTTCCTTACTGAGAAGTCTCCAGCAGCAGGACCCACCACTTTCCGACATGCGGCAGAGTCTTCTGCAGTGGGCGGTAGACAGATGATGCAGGGGTCCAAGAGGACTAGACCTACAGGTGGTCAACAGCATGACTCTGGATCGTTTGTGCGAGGCACTCGGGGTGGACAACGACTTTCCATGAGAGGGCAGTTTTACTCCTACGGCGGGATTGGTCACATGGCTCGTGACTGTCCGACCCACCATACGGATGACCAGAAGATGAATGAAGGACCCCCCCAGGAAGAGGCAGAGGTTTGATCAGGGTGGGCCACAAGGAGCAGGTGGCCATGGCAGGGGAGCTGGTCATGCAGTTGGAGGTGGACGACGCTTCGGGGTGTTACCACCACCACCACCAGGAGGTCCACCCCGACCGCAGGGGACAGAAGGACATGGGAGAGCTCAGCTTCAGGCAGCTGAGGCCTATGATCATAGAGCTCTGGGAGCAGATGGACAGGAGCGGAACTAGTGGATACGTCTTTTGTAGTTCTAGTTACTTGTTTCTATGGTGTAGTGTCTTTGTATTATGAGCTTCAATAATAAAAGACGAATACCCTTGTGATGTTTTTATTCCTGTCCTCTTTTGTGTTGTTACTAAGAGGTTCCGGTTTAGACTGTTGACTTAACCCTCACTTGTGAGACATCTACTGGAGGAGACCCAGTTACCACACACTGATACCGACAGTGTGACTCAACCCTTGGAGGTGAGAGTAACGGTTGGATCTCTTGGTAGTAGCGTCGAGGCCTTACGACGTCATCCTCGGTATGGATTAGTAACATCCATGTCGGAATTGACTGTATTAGGAAAAGGAAGTGGTTCATCCAGGCGATGAGACAATATTTCTTTTATCGGCAAAGAAGAAATCTTAGCAGATCTTGTGGGACCGGAGATGGTCCAGGCCACGACAGAGAAGGTCCAGGTCATCTAGGAGCGGATGAGGACAGCTCAGAGCCGGCAGAAGTCTTTTGCTGACAGGAGGTGGAGGCCACTTGAGTTCGAGGATGGCGATCACGTCTTCTTGCGTGTCTCACCTCGATGTGGATTACGGAGATTTGGCCGAGGTGGCAAGTTGTCTCCACGCTTCATCGGACCCTTCCAGGTCCTCAGCAGGATTGGCGAGGTGGCTTATCGCCTGGCTCTACCACCTCAGTTTCTCCGGGTGCACGACGTCTTCCACGTATCTCAGCTGAGGAGATACGTGCACAACCCGATGCACACCATTGACTATGGGGTGACTTTTGCGGAGGTCCCAGTGGAGATCGAGGATCGATAGAAGAGGGTCCTACGTAGACGATCGGTTCCTTTTGGTCATATCAGATGGCAGCACGAGAGCCTCCAGGAGAGCACTTTGGAGCGGGAGGCTCAGATGCGTGCTCAGTACCGCCTTTGTATCCCTAGATTGTGTGGAAGCTTTACAGGACGTAAAGCCCTGGGGTGGGAGTAATGTAAAGACCCAGAAATTTCAAGGAATTTTTTTTTTCTTAATTTTCTTTGGAATTTTACAAGAGCTCAGTTTCTGACGGCACCTGATTCTGAGGCCCGGTGTGCCCGGAATCATGTTTCGAAGTTTGGCTCAGGTACATTCAGTGAACGGACGAGCGGGTTTTTCTAACTTTTGAACCGGTGCTCGGAATCGAATTCTGAGGGCACCGATGGAATCGCAGCGCCGGTACTTTCTTAGAAACGCCTCTTCCGGAGTTGCGTTTTCTCGGGTGTGGTTTTTAATTTTTGGGCTTAAAGTTAAGAAATAAAATAATTGTATGACAAACTTTATTTTATTTCACTTAAGCCACTTGGAAGCCACTTAAAGCAACTTAAGCTGAGTTAATGCGGATAGGCTGCTATCCAAAAATATCCTACCCTCTTGGTAGGATATTTGTGAGGTGGGCCCCGCACGAGCCCCACCGTTTCTTTTCCGCTAAGTAACACACCCGTGAAAACCCGTCATTATGAAAGTCAACTGACGTGTTTTCCTAAATTCTTAACGCACCATTTAATTGGGCGGTTTTATTCATTGAATTAATTCTATGAATTAATTTAATCGTTTCTTAACCTGTTTTTCAATCTGTTGGCGTAATAATAAAATAAGACCAACGCACGACTTCTGGAAAAATGTTCATTGAGAGGATTTGACAGAAACCAAGAGTTCTTCATCCTCCTTAGCGAAGAACGCGAAGAACACGAAGAACGCGAAGAACGCTGGTCTCCGACGAAGAACGCCAAACCCGCGGAAATCGACGACGCGACGCCCTGTGCCGCGACGCCGACGTTTCCTCTCCCGCGACATTCTTCTACGACATTCCTTCATCCGCAACGAAAATCTTCGATCACCCGTTGAGCTGAGAGATTGCGGTTCTTTAATTTTACTTTGTGGATTAAAACAACAATATGGATTTAATTATTATTAATTAAATCTGTTGTTCTTGAACCTCGGAGTTCGTCGACGCGTCACTGTATTCCGCGACGACGCGACGCCCTTCCGCGATGACGTGACGCCCTTCAGCGACGACACGACGCCCTTCCGCTACGACGTGACACCCTTCTGCGACGACGCCACGCCCTTCCGCAACGCGATGATCGCCTCCTTCTGCGGTGATCAACTCCGCGAAGAACGCGCGTGCGACGACTTGACGAGGTAGGGGTTTGTTGTGAAATAATTAATTTTTTTCCCGTGATCGTTTCATTTAAAATAAAGAACCTAGCTTCATTAAAACAATTTTAATTTATTAAAATTGTTATTTGATATGTTGATTATTTCTCCCAACTGTTATCATCTAACGCGGAGGGTGTGGGCCCAACAAACACGGCCCGACAACCCTCCGTCGTTCTTCGTTGTTGTGCAGATTTGGCGGGCGATGACAAAGCGTGCCGTAGAGGAATTTTGATGATTCCGCAGTGAAGAACGGATCCCGGGATGAACAGCGGCGCAGGCGGGAAGGGAATCGGACCACCGGAGCAACTCCGGTGGCCCGCAAAAGTCACCGGTGGCGGCGGCGCCCCGGCGCGCCGCCGGAAGAAGCCACCGCAGCCGAAGCCACGGCGGTGGCAGCAGCGCCAGCGGACCCGTGGCCGCGCGGGTCCGGCGCACTCGGGACGCGGAATCGCTGCGTCCGTTGACCCGGGCGGCCCCACGCGGGGGCCGCGGGGTTATCACGCGGGGGCTGCTGGGTTGTCAGGCGGGGGCAACATGCCCCCCGCGTTTGCTCGGCCGCTCGGCCGAGCCGAGCCGGGCCGGCCGGCTGGGCCGGGCTGTGCCCTGGCCAAACCGGACCGGGTCCAGCCGGGTCGGACCGGGTCGGGTCGACCCGGTTCGGCCGACCCAGGGGGGGTCGGGTCGGGTCGGCCCGGGCCCAGACCCCCCATCTTTGGACCGTTTTCGGTCTTTTGCCCATAACTTGAGCTACAGGCCTCCGAACGACGCGTCGTTAGCGGAAACACGATCCTTGGATCGACGTGTTCGTTTTGGTATATCGCACTCAAGGTTTCGGAATACTTTGGGTTCGGTGGGGTTGGTTCGTACACGAAACCAACCGGGCCCTCGGAGCGGAAACGCTCATATCTTGAGCTCCGGACGTCCAATTGGCGTGCCGTCGACTTTGGTGGATTCCTCTAAGTGAGAAAGATCTTTTGGCATACTCCGCCTGAGGTTTGGACGTAGGTGGAGTATGGTCGGGTTGGTTTGCCTTAAAAAAACCAACCGGGCCCCTGGGACGAAAAAGCCAATAACTCTCAGACCGGGCGTCCGATTGACGCGCCGTCTACGACGTTGAGTTCCTATTGACGATACAGAAATTTTGGATACATCAAATCTGGACTTTGAGTCAGTTGATGTATCAGCCTCTCGGCTCGTGGAGCGGACCCTCCCGAACGAGCATGTTGTGTGTGGGAACCCTAGAGTTGGCTGCTACTGCTGCTGTGACGACGATGACTGTACAGAGATCCTCAGTGGATTAGATTGCGACGATGATGAAAACCATACGGGAATCCTCCGTGTTTTCGGCAGTGACTACTACAGTACATCTTGGGATACATCAACTCCGGACTACATGTCAGTTGATGCATCGACCTCTTAGCTCATGGAGTGGACCCTCCCGGAACGAGCATGCCATGGGCGGAAACCCTAGAGACAGTTGAGACTTGACGACTGCTGATCGAACGACTCGGTGTGTTACGGATAGCCTAGTGGGGAGCGCTTGGTTGTAGCAGCAGATCCACGAAGGAGGTGCGCTTGGTTGTAGCGGCACAGGGGAGCGCTTGGTTGTAGCGGCAGACCCATGACAGAGGTGCGCTTGGTTGTAGCGGCACAGGGGAGCGCTTGGTTGTAGCGGTAGACCCACGAAAGAGGTGCCCTTGGTTGTAGAGGCACAGGGGAGCGCTTGGTTGTAGCGGCCGACCCACGACAGAGGTGCGCTTGGTTGTAATGGCACATGGGAGCGCTTGGTTGTAGCGGCAGACCCACGACGGAGGATCGTTTGGTTGTAGCGGCACGGGGGAGCACTTGGTTGTAGCAGCAGGCCCATAGTACCCGATAGGTGGAGTACTACTGCAGTCCAAGGTAAGAGGGAAGCGCTTGGTTGTAGCGGCATAACCACTGTACTTGATGGAGAAGGAGCTTCCCAATAGCTTTGGGGCCCAACTTCATGATCGATCCTATGTGGTACATTACGGGGGTTAGTACCTTCCGATCCTTTGTGGGTCCGACGGATTAGATGAATCAGTGGCTACATATGATCATCTCTATCGTCATTTGAAGAAGTGTACCTGTGTGAGCTGAATCCTGTGTTACTTTCCTTTGTGGATTATGTTGTGTTATCCTGTGTGTATTTACGTTTTTCTTTCCTGTGTGGACTGGGTTGTGCTTGGGCTCGGATGTTGGAGCCGAATGGGAATTGATGACTTAGGTATATGTATGGGCATATACCTAAGCAGTGTCGGATGTTACTTCGTGATTGTATCTTTCCTTTGTGGATTATCCCTTGTGGAATCTTGGGAGACCTTCGGGGGTCTCGGGGTCCCTACTGAGTAGCTTATACTCACCCCTGCACGGGCTATGCCCGCACTACGTTGTGTTGGTTGCAGACGACGGACAACGCTGATCGTGGCGGAGGCTTGTAGAGCAGGACGGTACCTCGAGGTGGACCATTGGGTGGGACGTACTCGGAACGGTTAGGTGGACCCTAGGACCAGTGGAAGCTATCTGTACCCACCCTTTAGGTGGGACTTCCAGTGGACGGCTCGACGCTGCGGCTTTTATTTCAGTTGCTGTTTTTCCCTTTCAGTTGTACTTTACAGTTGGGCTTCTGTTTTCGGCCCCTTTTACTTTCATCACAGCTTGTTACAGTTTTTACTTAGTTTTTACTTTTCCGCTTGCTTACTCTGTGGTGCTTGTTTACTTTTCAAAGGCAATGCCTTCCCTTTTTCCGGGATTTACGCCTTGGTGCTAGATGCCAGCCCCTGGCCTATGGAAGGCGGGCTTGGGGTAGTCACGACACGGGCCCCGAGGACGGGTCGTGACAGATACCAACTATAAGGCCCCAGCCTTAAACCTTACTTAATCTTGAGTTATTACAAGATTACACATTGAGGATCTTTTCGGGTTTAGAGTTTTAGAGAATTAGATCATAAAACTTTCATTACATTCCACATATAAACAAAGTGGTTACAAAAAGATATTATTCTTCTTTCCCATCAATGGAAACATATTTAAAATAAAACATGGATTCTTTCTTGACACTTCCTTGACACTATCATCATATCATGTACCTTTCCCTTGACCTGTGAAAAACATTTCAAAAAAACTTGGGATGAGCATAAAAAGCACAATAAGGGATATAAAAATATATGGAAAGGAAACATGGGTACATATATACATAAGAATGAAATCATACTTTACCCATAAAACATAAGCACTTTAATATACCTCATCAAATCATGAATAAATCATAGAAATCATAAGACATAAAGGTAACTTGAGCCATTCATAACATCCTTACGTAGGGAGTAACCCTCTTGGTTACGTTTGGAATACCCATCACAGTATATTCCCTAAATCTCTTCGCAGAAACCTTAACGTTTCACTCCTTCGTGTTACCCAATGCATTGGAGAGCTATATCGGGCTCACCCACCCTTAGTTTATCACGGAACCACCCGTCTTCATAATAATGCCCAAGAACCATAACATAGTCGTATCACATAAAACATTCATAAAGGAAACATAACATTTCCACATTTCAATCACAAGATATCAATACAACACATTGATATAATAAAAACATTATGAAAACCATTCTCAATACCAAAATAAAAGAAAAGTAAAACATGGTATTTATTTTTCTTTTAAAAAAAGGTATGGCTTGTAGAGAAAGTCGAAACTCAAATAATGGTCACGGCGGCGGAGAAGTCATTGTCGCCACATACCTATGAGAAAAACATTCTCTTTTGTCATTTAGTAAACACTTCGTATAAAAAATATTCCTTTTGAATAAACGTAGAAGTCAAAGGGGTTTATACATCGTATAAAAGAAGGTTGTGTATAAAACAAAATATGCCTCAATGAAAGGAGATTGAGACAAAGTCTCATACCTTGGGTTCGACTTGACTCGATCGTTCTTTAATGTCCGGAATAATAAACTTGAGTTAATTTCTACTTTCTTAAGAACCTTTTTCAAGTTAATTATTCCTTTTATATCACTTATTACCATGTCATGAACACTATGTAATTATTTAAGTTAATAACGGTCATTTTAACGATCATTGGTACTTGAGTCAAAAATAAACCCTTTATAATTACAAGTTGTTCATGTATCCATTATATCCAGAATGGTATTCATGATTTAGATATCATATATTTCATATATATATCTAGTACATTCATGAATTTATAATATTACATAATCATTCAGAGGTAAGAAATGAAATGCACCGTTCATGGAGACGGTAAGTCGTACGTACGCATGAACGCTACTTTCATTTCTATTTCATATTTTATAGAATGGAATCATAATGATATAAAGGTATATTATAATTACAGTGTAATATCATATATAATATCATAACTCCACCCTTTATACGTCCCACATATGGTATTTAACGAATCAAATCACTTTGAGGGGGCGGTAGTCCGCACTTCCTTAAATGAAGATATCGCGTTTACCCATAATGGAAACCATAAAGGTATGCCCAAAATGAAAAATACAGAATCTTAAGGAAAACATAAACATATTATATATCATATATAAATATAGTGACATCTTAATGGCCACCTTTAAAGGTGTTAAAAGAATGTTGAACAATCATCGTTTCGGGAGGCATAAATTCGTCATCCACGGAAACAGTATGTTCTTTAACCATTAGATGTAGGTGTGTGTAAGTGTAGTTCGAATACATATTATAAAAACATCCTATTATATTGAAGATACTTTATTTGTTACAAAATAAATGAATAAAAAGAGTTTAGGGGGTTGGAGAAGCAAAATAAAACAAAAGGACCCAAAGAAGACATTACCTTAAAATCGGGTAACTCCCTTTGGTTTGAGCTCAAAGGCTTCCTTGGGAAGCCTTATGCCCAAAGTGAGGCTTCAAGGAGTAAGAGAGGGAAGTGTAGAGACAAAATGGGCAGGGTTTGGCCGAGCCAAAGTCTTTGTAAGTGTGGGTAAGGAGGTAGAGGTGGGGGCCTTTTATAAGAGGAGGGGAGGGGCACTCTTGGAAAGTAAGAAAATGTAACATTATTTTAGAATGAGTTTCGGATTTTAATGGTCCCACGTTGATGTGTTTCGAGGATAAGGTGATAAGGGTTCGAAATCCACCCATCCAATAGGTTTTGGACATGTGTAGCTCTTAGATATTACATTATCTTTCCATTTTATTTAAATCGTTAAATAATGAGGTCATCGCTGCATCATCATGATGTCATAAATAATTTAATTTATTTAATGTCTAAAAATTATAAAAAAAATACTATGATGTAGGAAATATTTTTATCTTTCTAATGAATATTTATATTCAAAAATATGACTTTTTTATCCCCATAGAAAAATTGTTTTAGTAACATAACTCATGTTTGTGTCATTTTTACTTTAACATTTAATAAAAAGTTATTTATGTCATTTCCCAACCAAAGTGGCTCCATGGGGTCCCCAAGTTGACCTGTGGCTTTTCATGGTTGGACATGACACATCCAATTAGGGTAGGACATGTTTCAAGCTCATCTCATACTGTTAAAACATTATTTTTACCTTAAACTACACTAATTACCACTAATCGCGATTAAGAACTTAATAAGTTACTATTCCCCAAAAGATTATTTTAATCCCATTGAACCACATTTTACTTCTCAATGACAACCATGTATGTCGGATTTTTGAAATTCAAAACACAATGATGGAAAAATTTCATTTAAACGGAAAAATCAGTTTTTATATGTACCACTTAGTGGTTTCACTATTCATCAAAAATTGAAGTTTTTCAGAAAATTACCAAAAATTCACCCTAACCTATATTTGATATTTTGAATTCAAAAATGATGTATATTTTACAAAATTCAAATCATATAAGTTACATTAATTAATTTAATAATTAATTCCCGCTGTCCTGACAAATAGCGGGTTTTTTTGAAACAATATCTATGAAAAGTTTGGCATTAGTTTATGACCAATTTCAAAGTGAAATTAATCCTAATTACCACCATTGGGTTAAATGGTAAAATTATATTCAGATTACACTTTAATACCAATTAAAAATATAATCTAACCATATAATTAAATTAAATTAAAAAGCAGTTTTGATGTAAAATGCAGTATTTTCACTATTCATTAAAAAATGAACATTGTCAGAAAAATACCAAAAATTTATCCAATGTAAAATTCAATGTCCCAATTATAATGAATGTGTTTATTTTGAAAAATATAGATTATAAAATTGTCAAAATATTGATTTAAAAAGGGTTTTCCATCAAAAGGCAGTAAAACAATCTTTTAAGAATATTAGTGTATTCCATGCTTAAGATTAGATTTATTTTCATTTTAAGCCTCTAAAACACTATTTAATTCATTAATATACATAGATAAAAATATCTATTATTCATTACTTACATGGGATGTTACACCCTCAGTCCCCATATGGACATTACATTGATTCTTATAGTCCACACCGTAATGAACCTGAATTTGGAAGAACCACGCAAATTTTAATGTCTTTATCCCATTCAATAGTGAAATAATCACACCACAATTATGTTGAAATATACATAACCATTTGGGTCACTTGTTATGAAAAAGTATCCAAACCACACTACAATTATACCCACTACAATGTAAAACATACTCCATGATATAAAATCTTCTAAAAAATAATGGTGTTATATCCTTCCATGTTTTAATTTGTTTCGTGGTTTTTTTTTTCAATCCTGAATTTTGATTTCTGAAAATTCACTAAACTTTTTAAATAGGAAATTTTTTAAGTATTCCAAAAGATAATAATGTTTTATTCGATTCTACTTTTTACAAAAATTGGGTTTATTATTTAATTTTTTTTAATAAATAAATGGTTTAAAAATCTATTTCTCTATTTAGAACACACTTTATGGATTTTAAAAAATGGAAAAAGATATGTTTATGTTTAAATAATGTTTTATCAAAAATAAAGATTTCCAGTCTTTAGGATATTATCCTAAAAGAAAGTTTTCTTTTATTTTAAAATAATATAGATACATTGATTTTCAGAAAGTCTTAATAAGGTGTTTTATCACCCCATGTTTTAAATTTTTTTCACAGGGTATTTAGTTGAGTAGAATTTTTCAAGAGATAAATTTTGATTATGCATTTTAGATGAAGAAAAGATAGTATTGTTTTAAAAAAGATTAGATTTAAATAAAAAATTTATATTTGAGTGATTTGGTTTTTGTTTAATTTTTTCAAATCGTCTTAAACTATATTCCAAAATGATCCTCAAACTGTACATTTCTCATGTGATGTATAAGATTTTATTTAGAAAAAAAAATAATTTTTTTATCATTAGATCTAGGAGTGAAAGTATGTGTCATCTCATTTCGTGTCAAAGTAAAGGTTTAGAGAAATTTGGAGATTCATATTTTAAGGAAAATATAATAGTTCTAAATTTCATTTGATGTATTTTTTAAGATAAAACTTTATGCAAATTCTTAAAATTAGGTTTATAAAAATTTTATGAACCTTATCATCTATGTAATAAATTTCAATAGTCCTTTTATGTTTCAAGATTCATGTATTTAGGAATGATCCTAGAATTTTTTAAAATGGGGAAAATTCCCCATGGTACTTTCTTATAATTTTCTATGAAAATTATTATTATCATTATTGTCATTTTTTATGTAGTCAAACTGAATGTAACATTGATTAGAAATAATATATGTTTGATTTTTACATAAGTAGGAACTAAAAAAATTATCTCATATAGTTAAAATTGTGAGGATACAATTTTATTTCGGAGGATACAATTAATGAGGTCTTTAAAATAGATTTTAATGTATTCATTCATAAAATAATATAATTATTAAACTTAAAACAATATTCTTGTGTTATAAATTTATATCTTAATAATATTAGTATTTATTATATAATTTGCATGAATAATAAGTGCATGTATTTTAGTATAATTTAGAATTTTTTAAGTTATATAAATATGTTTTTAGATATATATATTTATCAATTTGATGCAAATAATCTAATTAAAATAGTATGAAATTAGATATATATATATATAAGGATAAATACCGATAGATGTTTGAAATGAATGTATACATATATTAATTATAAATGAAACAAAATTTATTAAATATTAATTATATAAATAAAAAAAATAGTTTGATATATAAATATATATACATATATTTTAATGAATTATGAAATAAAAAAATTATACTAATTTGAATTGGATATATTTAGAACATATAAAATAAATGTGTTGATTTCATTGATAATTTTATAGATATAAATGTTATAATATATAACATGTTATTTTTATATTAAATAACACAATATTTAAATAAATATTGTTATAAAGTGATTATATTAATGGGAAATGTGGCTAAATCATATTAATTTGGAATAAATATATATATATAATTATTAATTCTATTTGTATAAAATTTATGTACGTCTCAATTACAAACCAATAGTGTAATATATAAAAATGTTAATATATATTTATACACACAAAAGTATATATGTATAATGGATTATGTTTATAAAAAAGGGGGTATAAATAAATTCTTAAATTAATAAATTATATATATATATACATATATATATATATAATTGTGTATTATAAAAATATATGTGTATAATGTTAAAATAAAACAATCAAAAAAAATAAATTAAATATTAAATATATAGGTGTGTGTCGTGTAAAGGAAAAAAGAGAGAGAGACAAATATATACTTTATATATATACATTTATATATTGAACTATATATATATATATTATGTGTTAAAGTATGTATATTATATATATAGGTTATATAATTTAAATATATATTTAATAGATATATATTATAAATGTTGGAAAATATATGTTAAAACATATATTACATATACAGGTTGTATGTGTGTGTGTGTTATATATTTTGTATATATTATATATTCAGATGCCTTAATGGGAAAGTATCATCATAAAAGGAAATAACAAATAAATAATATATATAATAAATATATAAATATCTTTAAGAGTAAGGGAATGAATAAAATAAAGAAAAAGACATAAATTTCCTTAGTGGGTAGGAAAACTGTGGTGAAAAAAGAAACCTCTATTTAAAACTATACTCAAATAGTTTGTAAAATAATAATAATAATAATAAATAAATAAATATAGTCATTAAAAAATTATATAAATGTAAAGATAAAAATAATAATAATTTCATTTCATTTTGTAGATGTGTTATAAAGGAGATCCACCCCCATAAGTTTGTCTCCTAAATAAGTTCTACTAAGCTTCTATAAAAAGTATAATCATTTTTAGTTGTTGACAGTAGATTAACTGTATCAAATCAAGTACTAGGGGTTCACGTAAAATAAATAGAACTATAATATGGTTCTACTATATATTATATAAGTGTAAAATGTTTTAAATATCTATTTCATGATTTTTTTTTAAACCAATTTTTTAAGCGAAAAAATATTTTAATTTAAATTTTAATGTATTCTTCTAAACCCTTTTGTGTTTGAAAATAATTTTTAGTCATTAATTTTATTTAAAATCCCTCTTTATAAGGGGTTAAATCTCTCAAGATTATTTTTATTTTTATTCATTATTTTATGCTAAATTATTTTTAAAATGTATTTTAGTAATTTAAAAAATTTCATTTTATAGGATAGAAACTTTATTTAATTATAATAGACATTTCCAAAGCCTAAATTATTGTATGGTGATGCATTTTTTATTCTAGTTCTTTCACCCATGTATGTTTCATGGCCTAAAATTTTATTATTATGAAATTTTGGTTGATTATTAATAATTAATGAAGTATTTAAATATTTTTTAAAGTAATATTTAAAACTACAGTGAAAAATGTAAATATAATTTTTTTTATTAAAATATGATGCTTAGAAATTATAAACATGATGATTATTTGGGGATTGAACTCAACCATACATGATGGGTAGGGTGCATATAACCTTAAATGTTCTAAATTTCATCAGGGTTTTTTTTTGCATGATTACAATGTGATTTCTATAAAATCACAGGATTCTTTTTAATAAGAAATTATTTTTATTTATTCTAAAAGATAAAAATGTTTTATTTAAGGCTTTTATTTTAATAAAAGTGGTTTTATAATTTAAAAAAATTGAGAATTGTATGTTCTCAAATTTTATTTTTCTTTTTAGAAAAATCTATAGGACTTTCTCAACAGGGTAAATTTCAGTATTATGTTTAAATAATTTCTTATCTAAAAAAATATTTCATTAATGAAGTGATTTTTTTCAATGAATATTTTCTATTATTTTTATAAAAATTGATAAATTGGTTTTTAAAACCTCTTAATTAGTTATTTTATCATCATATGTTTTAAATTACTTTTATAGTATATTTAGTTCTGTAAGAGTTAATGAGGAGATAGGTAACAACTATAAATATTATATGGAACATGGTTTATGTTGTCTTAAAAGAGTATATATTTCAAAACAAAAAATTATTTTGAGTGAGATAGATTTTTTTATGATTTTCCAAATCCACCAAAAATATGGAGCTAAATGATCCTTGGACTTTATATTTTTCATTTAATGTTTAATATTTTATTTAGAAAAACATTTTAAATCTAGGAGTGTGGGTCTAGGGTTTATTCATGGGGGTCATTTCTCTCATACGTAAGGGTTAAAAGATTTTTAAATTTCGATTGATTGTATGGAAGGGTTAGGGGTACTTATGGATCCATTGTGGAGATATTAAAGGGTCACCCATTTTTTAGGGTCAATATATAAGTTATCATTTTTTTCAATAATTGAGTTTGATGAACTCTTTCCTGGTTTTTATAAAAGAATTATAAACTAATTTATTAAGTATAAAAGGGGAAATTTTGTCATTTTTTCTATAATATAGTGGTAATGACCTAGTTATAATCACTTTTTCACTTCCCCTTCTTGATATTTCTTAATTTATTTTTATGGGTTTTTGTGTTTATCTATTATAGGGATTATCCAAAGATAAGACTAGATATCCCTATGTATTGATTGTTTAAATCTCTTATTGTTTCCCTGTTTTCTATAATTTGTTCCCTAAATCAAATATTTTTTAGATTACCATATCTCATTTGAAGGAATAAAAATTGATCAGAGTTTCTTAATAGGTTGGATCCTTCTAACTCAGGGTATTTTGGGTCTATCTATCTCCTATGTTATATATTTTTATTTAGACTGTGTAATAAATGCATGTGGGTAGGTTAACTTGGATGACTATGAATAATACCACTTTAGGTTTACATTGTTTGTATGAGATACCTATGGGTAGTATCATTTATAAAAGGAAGGGTTATAACAAGATGTATTTTGGATTTCTTTGCGGTGTGGTTTGAGGGTTTGGTGGGAATGATGATTTCTATTATAAATTGGTGATTAATGAGAAGTGAAGAATGATGAGGTTCATTGGAAACATTTAGGGTGTAACCCATTTTATTTTGGGTGATGTTAATCACCAAGATGGTAGGTGATAGAGGATATATGGGATTATGTGGATAATATTGTCAAACACCATGGGTGGTGATGAAGGAATGATGATATGATACAAATAGAGTTTACTATAACTATAAGTGTCTATAGATGTTAATATATATGATATTAATAGAGTTTTCCATTCCAAGAGTGGTGATGAATGTTCATTGGTATAATAAAAATGTTGTTGACCATATCAATACGTCATAATAGTGGTTTACTGATATGATACAGATGGTGTTTACCAATACCTATTGGTGGTGATGGAAATTTTCAAGGTATGGATGAAGGATGTTATTAATTTTTTTAACCATGATGGATGAGGTATTTGGGGTCATGTGAACATATTATATAACCAATTATGTGGTTTTGATTACTAATTTCTTAGTGACATCTTCTGTAGTTGAGGGGTATATAGTGGATAATGAAGGGGTGCATTGATACCAAGAAGGATACATTATAGTTTTTCATTATTAGTAATGTTTGAAACCACTAGATTAAAGTATTATGATCAACTTGTATGTACAAAATTATGGGTTTTAGGATCCAAAATTGAAAAAACAATAGGTATGCTCATGCCTTGGGTTTCATCCAACTATAGATCTGGTGGTCGGCAAAGGGTTTGGAAGACCATGAGTCTTGTGTTTTAGTATATTGATATGTTTTTAGGGCATTATGGTTGATATGTAATGGTGATTCCATCTAACATAAAATTATTTGAATGAAAGAGGGAAATTATAATATGATAGAATCAGGATGTATAATTTTATTATTCGTTGATTGGAGTTATTAAATTCTCACTCAAGGATGGATAATCATGAATAGAGAGGGTTGTGTGGGGTGACCTAGATTCTATTTATTGTGATTACATAAAATAGTATAGGTATGGAAATTGGATAAGGATACCATTAGTGTTGGAAAAATAGGTTCATACTCACACCCTACATGGTCCCTTTAGTACACATGTAGACTTTATATCTCATGGTACATGTAAGGTTAAGGTCCCATCACTATAAACCAAATGGAGATAGATTTGTTGATGGTGAACATGGTACATATTTTAGTTTGAAAATAGACTGAGTGGATCTTAAATGTCAATTGGTTATTTATTTAGGTTACATGTGTTGTACATATCAAATCTACCTAGAAGTGATCTTGTTTATTCTATATGACTGTAAATACATGGTAGAAATTATGTTTTCTTATGATATGTACATCTTAGATTTTGATGTATTCTATCTAATGATGATTCCACTATTGTTGGGTGTTGATATTGTTTATATTCAAAAATTAAAGTCTCTATTTTATCACCCTATATATCCTCAATTCTAGTTGGGAGCCATTGGACCATGGAGAGGTATTCTTAAGGTCATGAAGTGCTATTTTCTTTATTGATTAATCAATGTATAAAAATTTAAAAAAAAATTAACATATAACTTGAATGTGAATAAATATTACATGAATACATTCCATAATTCATAAATAACGAATGATGTGTCTTATTTAATTTCCCACCCATAGTTTTTAGGAAATAATTTAAAATATATATATCATTATATAAGTTACATAAATATGTAAAAGTAATACTTAAATTGTTTTTAAGAAAATATCATTTTATTATTAGAGGATACTCATGTTATATTATATGAGTGTCATGTAATTTTAATGATTTTAACTTCACATATTTAGTATTTACTAATTATTATATATTACTCGAATAACCATATATAACCTTGAAAATATATAACCCATGTAAAAACTATTTTTTATTTATAGTTTTCATCACGTAACAAGCATGAGAAACTATCCACTTATCTATACTATTAATCTTGTGATGTAGTTATTTCTTAGTACCCAAACCTCCAAGGTGGTTATATACTCTTTATTCTTATTTATTTTTTATATTTATATTAATAATTACTTTATGTATTAATTCTATTAAATTTTTATCAATATATATCATGTCTAAATAATGTCCCAACATATTTGATGATTATTAAGGTAAATATAACTTTATCAATTTTTCTCAAATTAGGGTGGGTACATTTTTTCCGATCATTATATTTATCAAAAGAAAATTATCCATTCTTGAGTCCCTCAATATCATCCATGAATTTGATTGCATACATACATATATGAGTTTTCTCTTTATCATTGATACTATTAAAATGAAATCAATCATTTCTATTTAGATTTATCAATAGTATGAAATTATGATGTTCTTGGAAACTACAACTCTATAAGTGCTTCATTATTCATGATCACATATTTTACCCACTTATTGGACATGATATTTTCCTCTTTGTTAACCAAGAATACAACATTTCAAAGTAGTGAAATCAATTTTCTTTATATAAGACAACACTCAATTGAAATTACTTCTTCCATGAAGTATCATATGTAATAATACCTTTTATCCAGAATGAATTCAGTTTTTCTATAATTGATTATATATACACATATATATCATTATTATGATCATTTAGATAAGAAATAAGTGTGTTTAGGAAACTACATAACTTCTTCATGCACATCCAATGAGGAAGATTATAAATATTAATGAATAAATTTGATGTATTTTCAACTATATAACCCTATTCAAATGGATTAAAACCATCACATGGAAACCCATGTCTAATATTTTTCATCTCAGATAAAAAACAAAGATGTTTCTTATTAATATATTTATATGATAATCCATTTATTAGGTGTACCAAATACATTCCTTTTTCATTTATTTATACATTCCATCACATATATTCTACCATTGTTTTTAACAAAAATATTATTTGTGGTATAAATGTTATGGAAAGGTCCACGTAACCCTTTAGGGAAATTGAGATAGAATTTTTTTTATTTGGATTCCATACACATGTATCAAACTGATTTTTTGATTCCAATATATCGTAAAATTATTGGGGTAATAATATATTTTATTGGATGAAATTCCATGTTTCTCAATTAACTCTGACACCATGAAATCCTTTTTAGAAATTTTCAAACATTTAAGAAGAAGGTCATTGATAAATTTAAGATAATATAATGTACCACTATTTCTTAAACCATATCTGGTATTTCCATGAAATAAATGCATGATAAATTCATGTTTGATAATCTTGTCCAAACTAGGATACATTATTGTCTTAACATATTCCATCACTTTCTTAAATTTATCAATGTCATGATTTTAGCTATTATTGGATAAACATAATATTGAATTTATACTCACTACATAAAATTTTTTCATTTGGGAATAGTCAGATAAACAAAAAAGAACCAATCAAATATTGTATCTTTCAAACCAAACCCCTGAGGACATTAAATATTTTCTACTTGATGAATTTATTCTTATATATATTACTAAACCATGTATTCAGTTTGGAATCGAACCCTATTAATGAAAAAACATACATATTCAATATTTTACCACAATTTATTGATATAGTTATAATAAGTACATTAATTAAGTTCACCTAAGGGGGAATTGTTGAAATAAAAAAAGAAAAATAAAAAATAAATCTTATTCTGAAACTCATTTTACATATGATCAAGATAATATATCAAAAATGAATCCATACCCCCAAATCTGTCAAATACAATAATAGGAGTCAAATACTCATCGTGTGACACTATAGAATGATGATCCCACATTCCATATGTTAATCTGTAGCCATATTCATCATGACCAATAATGTTAGGAAATATATCATCCCTTGGCATGGAAATTTTTTACTGGTCCTCTAGATGTTATTGTATCTCAATGTCAAATTCATCCTCTTTAATATATAAATATAAAGATATATGTTTATATAGATGTATGTATGTATTAATAATTTGTACAATAACTTACTATATGAGATGCAACCTATGGATCAATCTAATCATGAGTTATCATCCACACTAACACTGTATCATCCAATGCACCTTTCCCCCATAAAAATATACAAATAAAATATAAATATAGAACAAAAAACCATAAAAATATTAAACTTAAAAGGTTAATAATAAATAATTAATGTAGAATATAGGAAATGTGATGATTCACAATACTGTGAGATAGTCCCTACAATGCATGATTCTCAGAATGACACGTTTCCACATCCTACATTAAATTAATTCAAATTTAAATCATGTAAAATGATACACTTTCTTTGTAATATATAAATAAAAACAAATATAATCAACAATTTAGCCTCAGTGGACCAATATAAAACTATCTCACACCACTGATATGGAAGAATGCCTCTCAGGGAACTATCTAGAATATATGGGCCACCCACATTTAGTACCTAGTGCTTGCTATTTACACTACCTTTATAATATTTCAACATTTTATGACATTTTTTCAAACACACTAGTTGAAACTCATTGGGGAAATCTATCATTTAATTCTATTTGAGGAAAAAATATCATATATATAAGTATTTTTCAAACATATCTATGAGACTAAATTGATCCTCTTACCTGAAGTTCCCTATATAGACTATCTAATGTATCTTGGGGGAATGATGTCGACTAAAATGTAGTAAAATAAGAAAAAATGTATGGGTCACAAATTATATGATCCAAAAAGATAAAACAATTTTTGGTACCCACTCCCATTGGATGGTATGTCTCATCAAATCATATGTTAAGGCATGATTTAGAATTTCATAATGAAATACAACGAATATGGACTCTCTTATGAGATGTTGAATCATTCAAGTATGGTTCTATTTTAAAAAAAATCATACACAATTATATATATGTGAATATTTTTTTATAATTATTAATTAAAATAACTAAAACACATTTACATTCTTATATACAACGACCCATAGATGTAGATGGTTATGAAAAATAATGTGGATCTAGGGACTATTCCTCTGACATATTTGTAGTCATTGAAAACATTGGTATGGAAAGGATCATTTCATATTACACTTACATATAACGTGAACTAAAAATACTAGTGTAATTTTAATGTATTTCACACGTAACTCTTTAAATATAAAGTATTGGATAAATCAAAACATGTTTCTAGGATATTTTGTGATATTTCATTCTTACATAACCTTGAAATATCATATAAATTATCAATATCCAATACCCATTCATTTTTTTTATAAACAATGAAAAATTAAAAAAGGATAAGTTTCTCAACACTGGGAAATAAAAGGTATTGAATGTTTCTTTCTACTAAAAATAATTAAATATCCTTACTATCAAATATCGAACAAGAGGAATCTATATACAGGGAAATAAAATATTACTTCATATATCATAATGAGAGACATGATAATTCTACAGGTATAAGATTATAGAAAAATATATATATTCTATTCTAATTGGACCACATAAGTTGAACTTGAGCCACTGATTTAATAATAATTACCTATTTGTAGCATGATAATAAATAAAATATTTGTCGAATTTTATTCCCTAATTCTAGTAAGGTAATTATAAAGGGAAATAGGAAATTTAAATTTCAAATTGGAGAAGATAGAATGGAGAATTTTTTTCATGAGGTCAAATGGAATAGAAAATAGACGACCGCCTCATGATTTACATCAACATCCAGGGGATTTTTTTTAATAAGATAAAAAATTCAACATGGATTTGTTATCAAAATAAGATATTGACATTGAAATCATACAAAATAAGTAGAAAAATTACATATTAGAGGGTAGAATATAAGAAACATTATAAAAAATATGGGATTTTTTTTGGATAGAAATGTTGTGTAAGGAAATACATTTTTTGAAGAGCCACATGGGTTCCACTAATGAAGTTCCAACTACCCATGTACTATAGATGAACATATGGATGAAGAAGTTGAGTTGGAAATTTTAAAACAAGAACCCTTGGGTTTACAACCATCATTTGACTTTCTTTTTATTTTTTAAATAATTTTTCATAAAAAATGATCATTCATCCCATTGAGTGTGTTTTATTATTTATAATAACCTCACTAAAAAATAAAGGAAACATGGAAAAAACACACACATTACATGGAAAGACCGTAGAGGAATTAGTGTATTCTTTCAAACCATTATATCTCACCATCCTAATACATTTATCCACTCTTAAATAATTCAATACCTAACATTTATAGCGTTTATATTGAATATATAATAAAAATAAGTGTTGAGGGAGTAAATGTTGTGAGTTTTGTGTATGAATAAGATATTTGATAGAACCTTGCCTCTCAATCTCAAAGAGGAAATTTTACATGGAAATCAATAAGTCTCAGGTTCTCAACATGAAAGTATTAAATTTAGTTGAGCATAATATAAATGAATCAAAAAAAATTCATGGATGATATATATTAGTAAAATCAACCTAGAGTTACTTAGTTGATGTGCATGAGTACAACATTAATGATTCATTTTTAACTACTAGTAAGATAAATTTATTTTAATTAGATTAAAATGATTATTTTTTATTATAAAATTATTTTTATTTAGAAATAATGGCCCGATGTGTGTGTGTAAAAAAATTAAATCCACGAATAAATTTTAATAGAAATATAAGAGATGGTTATCATGTATAGATTTCACTCCATATTTACCATAATTAACTTCAAGGGATGTTTTTTGTTTATAATGGTTTAGTTGTGTATTTAAATATACTCATTACATGATTAATTTTTATGCATAATAAATGGATTAAGAAAAATAAATGTTTGAATTTTGAAAGTGTTACTTATTATTAAATACATTTTAAGGATAGATAATCCAAAACTATGATTTATAATAGGTAGTTTTAATGTATCTGATTATTTGTGTAGTGGTGAATCATTGATTATGGGAAATTGGGTGGTAGGTAGAGAATCTTTAATGGGAAGAAACTTATAATGTGTTTTTATATTAACTTTATGATTCAAATAATTATTTACAATTATCATTTGATAACCCAATACATGAAAATTTGATGAAATGAATATTTATTGAATATTTTTATTGAAATAAATTACTTTAAATAAAATATTCTCTTAGTTGTGGTTATATGTAGTTAACATATTTTTGTTATTATTTCATTTTCATAGTTTACATATATTTTATGGTTTTCATTGCTTTATCATATTATTAATGTATATTTTTTAAAAAATATTTTTTAAAAAACAATTCCTTTAAATATTGTTTACTTGAATTAATTTCTTTTTTCATTCATGTATATAAAAAATATAAATAGAAAAAATAAAAAAAATTAAATAGTTCATAAAAATATAAACAATTTAAACGGTATTAAACTGAAGAGTAAAAGACAATAATGCCTTCAATTAAACATGAAAATAGACTATTTCTTCTTCACTAGTCTCTCCATCCCATTTAATATCTTTTTCTCATTGAACTAGGGTGTGTTGATTACGATTTTGTGAAACAAAGGAAACAGTTGAGTACATATCATTCAATTAAAAATACTTCTTGTCAGAAAATTTTCATTGTAACATGCCAATTTAAATTATATGGAAGGGTTACAAAGAAAAATTATTCTCCTTAAGTTTCCAAAATGAAAGGTTCATTATTAATTCATTTATTTATATATAAAATACAATTAAATTTTTCTATTATTGACTTATATTTATCTAATTTACATTCACAAACTAGATCAACCAAATTAAACTTTAAAATATGTATTTTAATCGAGGAAAATTTATAACTTCAATTTTTTCTTTCAATTTATCAAATTAATAACTAGAATATACATATGGAAAAAAATACTACTATTTTGTGTTACCCATTTTTAATTGACATCATAATTGTGTAACTAAAATCCATTAGCATCTAAAACATTGTAATGATGATCCATTATAGATGGACCCTCAGCTAGTTTGTTAAATTCTTCAGTTAATGTTGGTTCACCTAACTATCATACATTATAAATCTATATATTTCAAAAAATTCAATTAAAAGGTTTGCAGAAAAAAAATTATTATAATTCAATCATAATTAAAATAATTTTATATTTAAAAATTCCTTGAACAAGTCATGAAATGATGTATAATGGGAATGTTGAATTTTAAAATCAATCACACAAGAAATATCTTCTTTTATCTCATTAACATGCTTCCATCATATAATAACACATGTTTAAATGATAAAGTTATATATGAAAAAAATTAAAAAGTTAAACAATAAATGTGATAAGACACTTACTTCATCAATGTTGCAACTAATGTATTATTGTACAAGATATATCAATGAGCTTGTACTAACTCAATGCTGTCCATATCAAATATTATTCCTTATCCAAGTGGATCATCCTGAATCCTAGAGGGGTTATCTAAATTTTTTTAACATCCAAAAAATGTTCTACAAAAATGTTGTACACTAATCCATAAAATTACCTTTAACTATTGATGCCTCTGAAAAAGCTTTGTTATATATGAATAATTTCAATGTATTTAGGTACCTCTAAATAGGATACATAAACCTTAATTTCACTAAACCACCACCCATTAATTCATCTGTTAGTTTCATTATCAAGTGAACCATAACATCAAAAAATGTGGTTAGAAATAGTTTCTCCACATGAAAAATAATAAGTACAATTATAGCCTAAAAAATTTTAAATAACCCATTTATTGATTTCTGAAACATATATATCTAAAATTTTACTCATCTCAATCAGTGGTTGAACGTAATTGGGTGATAAACAATAATTAATTTCGATTAGAATGAATTTCTAATGAAGTACGGGATTTTTATGACTTTTCATCCCTTGTAATTTCATGTTCATCACATTCACACACATGGAAATATTAGATGAGTAACCATCAGGAACCTTGAGCATATTAGAAATGGAAATAAATGTATCTATCTCTTTTTTACTCATTGTATACTATGCAGTAACATGTAATCCATATTTCCCTCACACAATAGTAAATGTTATTTTTTACATAAAACCATTTCATCAAAGTCACATCCTGATTTGACAAGGTCCTTTTATTTTACACTGAAACCAAAAATGCTCCATAATATATTATCACAGACCTTTTTACAATGTTCATAACATTAACATTATGCCTTAGCATGTTATTTTTCTAGAAGGAGAGACTAAATAATACTTTTCCTCTTCAAATTTTTAATGTGATTTCTACCACCACCAGAAATATTGTGTAATGGATGAACCATCAAATCCAAAAAATCATATTTCTTATAGACAATTTCTTCCTCAATCTATGAAATTATTTCTACTACTTTCGTGATATTTATTGCTGGGTTAAATTCTTTAGAACCCTCAAATTACACTATGTATTTTCTAAACCTACACTATGGGGGAATAAAACATCTATAACCCATATGTTCCAAAAAAATCTAAAAAAATAATCCATGTAAAATATTTATATTTATTTAAAAAAAGAAAAAGAAAATTCCCCTTTCATACTCCAACATGAAAAATTTGCATAATCCATGAATTCAATGATTGTATACAATAAAGGATCCTATAGTTTGAAATTTTCTTCCATTTTATAGCTATAATTCATCACACCATCAACCTCAAATTCATTTAACTAATAAATAAATTGATGATGGTAAACATCAATCGTATCCCTCAAACATCTAGGTCATCAATAAGAGTGAAAATTAATAGAAATTGTTGTTTTCTAATAATCCATGAAGGGTGATTATATAAAACCAACACCAGGGGTCGTATAATATGAGTTACACAAACCACAGACTTGAATTGATTGAACTTGTCTTGTTCCAACCCAAATTGAACATTACAACACTCTTTATCCAAGACTGAGTGTATCTGATCGAATTCATTTCTTACAATAGAGTCTGTTTAGTGGGTTATCATATCACTTTAATTATTTATGTACACATTCCTTCTTATTAATTAAGAAAAATTATATTACATAAATAATATTTTCAATATTGGATTCAACAAAAAGAAATGCATTTTATTTCTAGAAATCAGTTTCCCCTATTTCACAATCTGGCTTAGATGAGTCTGATTTCCCCCATTATCTTTCTTCTTGGATGAGTCACAGACCATAAAATTATCCAAATGGATTTTTTCATTTCTAGACAAAATATAGTTGTTTAAACATGTATGTATGGTATCATATGTGAAACCTAATTTCTATGTCATATTATGAGAATGGTAATTTAACTTATTAATCCTAGCATTAATAGTCAATACTTTTTTTGTTAACACCAACATAAAATTGAATGATGTATTTTACCACTTATTCAAAGTCTTCAAGTTCAACAACTCCATGATAATTGAACATTTACAGTAAATAGTACACCCAGAATATAATTCCACTTTTGCATCAAATATTTCATAAATACTAAATGTATCATTATCTACACTAGATCATTTATTGATCTCCCCAGTCTCACCATTTCAGATGATAAGGCCTTTAGGTGCCAACCCACATACCATTTCAGTAATAATTTCATGCATCAGATCATTCATCATTGCATCAACATCTATATGAACTATTTATGTATGATGACATCAAATATATCCTTCCCCATGATGAGTCCAACTCTTATAATTTTTCAAAAACTCATTCAGTAATAGTTGATACCTCATGGTATCTCATGTGAATTCATATCTATTATCACATGTTCTATATGAAAAAAAACATTTTCACTTTGAAATCCTACAGTGAAATAAATGAACTGTATAATTTACTCAAAATATTCCCTAAAAATTCTATTTGGAAGATCAATCCAACTCTTATTCTTATTCAAATCTCTACACAAAAAAACAACATTTACATAATACCTCATATTTAATCCATTTTTAGAATTTCATATAATAAAATATATTCAAAATAAATAATATCAAATTTCTTTTCAACTTAAACTCAAACTCATATAAAAGAAAAAATCAATTAATAAAAGACATGATCATTCCATTTTAAGTTATATTTAAGAATTTATATATTTTATTTTTATAAATTCTTCTTTTATACATGAATAAATATTTTTTAGAGAGGTACCTATAAATAAAATGATGATGAGAAATTTTATAAGTGTAAAAAAATAATCATACCTATATATTAATATATGAACAATTTTTAATTTATAAATTTAGTTAAGAAAACACTAGACTGTAAAAAATTATATTATTCAATTATCAATGATATGTTAGTGTATCAACATATAATATTTATTATATTTAATTTTATATTTATGAATTAAAATAAATTATATTTTTTAATAAACATTTTATATTTTAAGTAACCTTTGTAAATATTTTTTATGGAATTCCTTTTTTTATTGGGAAAAGATAATGAAGTATATAATATAAAATATAGAATTTTATATATCACTACAAATATAGAATAAAATTTCAGGGTTATTTTATGTGGAAAATTAATTTATTTAAATGTGTTAAATAGGAAAAAGTTAAATTATTGGTAAATTATTCAATATAATTTTATATATAAGAATGGAATATAATAAAAAAAATATTACGATAATGAATGATATCATAATAAATTTTGTAATAATGAATATTAATTTATTATAAGTAAAATAAATCCTAAAATTATAAGATTTATCATATTCATAATTATCATTATCATTAAAATGAGTTTTAAAATGGGTTATAACAATATTAATCATAACATGTGATAAATAAAAATATTTATCATCATCATCATAATCATCATTAAAATTAAAAATGAATTTGAAAATTATTAATTGTTATTTTTAAAAAATATAAATGTTTTTCATCATTATAATAATTTTCAAAAAGTGTTTTGAATATATCCATTATCAATTTTGATAAATAATAATGTTAATTATCATTATCATTATTATTAGAAGGTTGTGTCCTTGGATATCCATTTGGGAGGTCATAGATTTGAATCTCTATGGGTTCATGTCTATGTAGTTTCATCATATTTACACATTTAATAACCTATATAAATTTTTAGAATGAGTTTTATTCTAATATAGAGTTCAAATTATTAATTCCTATAAAAAATTTCTAGAAAAGAAAAATATTTTTAAGAGACAGAAAATTCATTTCAAATGATTGTTGAATAATTAATTTCAATAGTTAAGAAATTATGTATCAAATTTTGAACTAAGATAATTCATACAATAATAACATGGTTCATCTTAGATGATGAGATTAGTCCATTATGGTAGTGAGATCATTGGAAGTGGCAAAGTGGGTTAGAGAAAATGACCAAGATCAAAGGGTATGGTGGTAGTGGCTTCAGTTGGGTTGTGGAAAGGGTATGTGAGAGGAAGGGGAGGACGGATGGGAGGTTCATGAGGCCCTACTAGGGGTGTTATGAGGATTAAGTAATTGGTGGTGATGAGGGCAGATAGGAGGTAGTGACTCTTTATGGTGAAGTGGTATCTACAGGTGTGGTGGAGAGGGTTTGGTGGGAAGACGGGTGGTGGCGGCAACGGTGACAACTTTGGTTCAGAAGGGGTGGGGTTTTTCACATGGGGGGATGTACTTGAGGGGGTGGAGGGAAATGGGAAGTGATGACTATGAGTGTAATGACAGTGGAAAGGGGGAGATTTTGTATGAGTTGGTTCTAGATGCGAGGGGAAAGGTCATGTGCATGTGGAAGGGGGAGGAGAGGGACAACAATAGTTAGGGATATTTTTTAAGACCAATAACCACTAATGGTGGTCCCCCATTTAAATGGTTGTGATATCCCATATTTATATTAGTGATTTATTTATGAATTTTAATACCTATGTTCTTTTTATATTTTTGTTTATTGATTTATCATCATTTTATTTACTAATTATTTTCATCTAGTTATATAGTATGTCCTTATATTTTATTGAATATGACAAACTTATGTTTTTTCATGTTGATTATGTTCATGTTTTGTGTGTATTAATATATATTTATTATATCGATTATTCTCTTATAATTAAATATAAAATGTGGTTAAATTTTCTTTCTTATTTTTTTCTTATGTTTAATAAATTGATTTATTAGTACTAAAATGTAAATTTATTAAATAATTAATTTCTATCTGATGAATTTTAATTTAATTAGTTTGAATAATTATCTTTAGATTTTTTATTTCTATTTATGAGAAAGTAAACTTAAACTGATGTGTTATATCTACTACCATTGTGAAATGTTCACCTTGTAAATAATTTATGATTCCTGGACTATCAAAATTTATTAAAAAAATTAGTTCATGTTTATTTAATTTGTTTCACATAAAACTAATGTAATAAATATCATTGTTCGATTTTGTTTTGTGAATTTTTAAAACTGAAATTAAACCCAAGGGATTTTTTTTTGAATTTGGATATGTTTCCATGAAGAGAGGAATCACCAGTAATAATTGGTGTCAAATATAAATTTTCATGAATTTTGTGTTGATAAAATTTGATAAAAAAATAATTTTTTTAAAATTATATATTTTTTAATGTGTTTTTTGCATGATTTGACTGTTTATATTCAGCTAGGTATTTAACTCTCAATGGGTATGATGATTATATGTTTCCTCAATTCCATTATAGATGAATTTTTTTTATATGCATGTTATATCATCCACCATAATTAAGACCATTTATTTTCTTTATTTATGATTGGATGTATTTCTTAGGTTCTGTGGTATGAAAGGTCAATCTTCCATTTTTTCACCAACTTCTACCTATATTCCCTTGGTGTTGAGATTGAATTTTATAAATGTTGGTTGTTTCTCTATCTGTGTCTTGGTTGTGCTATTGTATCTAGGTGATGACCTATTGATGTTTATTGATTTATCATAGGAAATTTTTAGAGTAACATTTTTTTGTGGAAATATTAATGATGAATTGACATAACGATGGATATTTTTGGATCTATGTAGCAATATTAGATGGTTCCTATATATTTTTAAGAGGCTAGAATGAGATAGGATTTTCTTTATTAATATTTACGTTCTATTGGATCATTAGTGTGTCTAGGTGTTTAGATTCTATCATTAGGACATTAAGGGATGTGTATATCCACATTTTTACCCTTTTTGATAAATTCAATCATTGGTGTATATTTTAGGAAATCATCTCCTTGGGTGGATATTTTGGATCCAACACTTTTGGGTTTTTATGTGACTTAAATCAAAATATATAATCTTTTTATGGTGTTTAGGTATATTTTCATTGATTAATTATAACACCGTGATATGATTCAATCCATTATTTTTAAGAAATTCAGTTAAAAAATTTCATAGTAGTTTTATATTCTTGATTTATGTTTGTCTTTCTATTATTCTGATGTGGTTGTTTTACTAACATTACCAAGTTTTTGTTTTTATTTTGCTCTAAGATGATTTATTCTACAATTATTTGTTTGGGGATAGGTTTATTTGTGTTCATTTTGTGTTTTAAGTACATGGGATCAGTATATGATCTCCTCAACAGGTCTATCATAGAGATCTAATCAAGTATGTGAAGGTTCATATTCTAATTAAGAAAATATTTTATAGTTTTTTACTTTTGTGAATGTTATAATCCTTATAATATCATTTAATTTTTGAATCATGTGTCACAATGAAACATGTTAAGGGACAAAATTTAATTAATAAATGATAATTTTTTCATTCAATAGTTATGAAACCCAGTTTAATGGTTTCATTAGTGTAAAATAATCTAGGAATTTGGGATTTAATTTTCAAGGTGGATATATATGAAATTTTTATAAATGATTGATGTATATTTAATTTTATTCATTCATTTAATTCCAAATGTAAAGAATTGGGAAATTTGTATTCATTAGTGTTGTTAACTAAATGAATTTTTTAATATTTCATATTTAATTTCATTTAATCATAATAATATATAATATGTTTTTTATTACTTGTGTTTGGGATTATCCATGTTTGATTTTTCCATAACTCCTCTATTTTTTAATCCAATAACTTTGTTTTTTCCTATGTGAACCATTAATTAATCAGATTTTGTGCACAAAGTATATCTTTGTGGTGTTTTCTACATTTGATGTTCCATTGAGTAGATTTTGTGGTATGATTCTCCCTAATCCTTATCCATATGTGTGTTAACCTTGAACTTCACATTGGTCGTCTCCATGATTATTCTTCAGGGTCCTCGATCTTAGATAAGGTTCCCTTTTAGTTTATAGTGTGATATATTTTTTGACTTATCTCTGGTTTGATGTATGGTTCATAGGAAAATAGGTGAAGGGATTTTTTTTCATCAGTAGTTTGTTTACTACTTTTCTAGTAAATAAAAATGGAAAATCTTGGAGGGATAATTCTTATTAAACTTGATTTTGATATCTTGTAGTTGCTTCCATTCGATGGTGGTTATGAAGAGGTATTATACCAAACTTGTGGATAATCATTATATCTATTATATGTGAACCTAGAGGGTAAAGAATAATTGATGGTGATGGTGACTATGAATAGTTATTAGCATAGAGGCTTCAACAAATTTGACATTGATTGCTTTGTATGGGGGTCTCGATCCAATATTATTATTTTTATTAGTTATTTTTAATCTTATACATGATTTATTATTGATGTTATATAGTGTGACTCATGTTTATTCTCTATAATATACGAATACACCATATCTTAAGGCTCTACTTGACAATGAGTCACTGGGATAGTGAGATATTCATTTTCAGATATCTTCTTTGGCCTTTTGTGGTTGAGCCTTTTTCAGATTCCTTGAGTTTTCCTCATTACGTAGTGAAAGCATATGATGATCATAAACCATTAGTGGAGGTTAATTTAACAAATTATTTTAATATTTGTTCCTTGTTCAATATTATTATTTATCATTTTTTATCCTATTGTCCACTAAACATTCACTTCCAGATTTATTTCAAGTTATTATGTTACATCCAAGATATTAGGCTTATTATTTTCCATACAGAGGATTTTTATATTGTGTGTTTTTTATATTATTTAATTATGTAATAAATTTTACTATATGATCTTTGAGATATTGGTAATGTTTGAACATTTTCAAATTCTTACTTCATTATTTTTTTTTATGTTTTTTTAATTTCATTAATTTCACTTTTTTTACACTTAGTCATTGTTTTATGATTTTTTGAATTTTAATATTACCTGGACATAAATTATTTTTCAAATCCCTACATGTAAAGAATATTAAAAATATAAAAATTTAAAATATTATTATGCTCAAGGCCATGTCATTGAAGGCTTATGCTCAAATACATATATTAAATCTATAAAGTCTTACTTTTAGTATAAAAAGACTTATTCCAAACCTTTAAAATCATATCCAATATCTAAAAGGCTTGATTTCATTATGAAAGACATAGGTTTTTTAAAATATTACTTTCTATGAAGTCTCATGGTTTACAAAAATTATGACTCAATTGTATTATGAGGTTTTTATGTCCTATGATTCAAAATTCTTATGAACTCTCTTAAAGATAAATGTTATTTTTTTATCATTTTTTCTTCATTTAAATACTCTATTTTTTATTATATCTTTCTATTAGAATTACTGTAAGTTTATTTGTTATTTTTATAAATTTTTATAAATTATAAATCTTATATTATTTCTAATGAATCTATTATATTTTTTTTAATTTTTTAAATCAAGGTTTAAAAACAAGAAAAATCCTCACATTTATTAAATGAGAATATTCATGTTTTTATTAATTTTTAACTCATGGAATCATGTGACTATATATTAAGGGATAGCCACAAGATATGGTGTTAATGAAGAGGAATTTACTATTCATTTTGATCATCCAAACTTGATTAAGAAGCTAGACACAACTCATTCAAAAACACAGGAACAACATTAATATACGTGATACAATATTAGATTATTCAAGAGAGATAATTTAAGAGATGAAAAGGTGTTGAATCATGGTGAATGGGACTTTTTATATCTACTTTTATCATAAATTATCTTTATAATTTTGATATTTTTCTACTGAATTGATCAATTATTACCAATGATTCATCTCCTATGAACTTTTGTTATACATTTCTTTTTGTTTTTCATCATTGTATCATATATTTGTATCTGTTTATGTTATATATATCAATTTAAACATTATATTTGAAAGTTCCTAAGTTAATCCTCTAAAACAAAATGTAATTCCTTGGGTTGTGACACCCCAAACAAAATTTCTATGTTTTCTTGTTGTTTCTTGGCCCATAAAAATATAGGTCATATTGGGTTTTACCTCTAGGTGATAAAAATATAGGTGTATATAAATGGTTTTTACTCCCTTCAAAAAGAATGTTTTTTTAGTATAATTACCCTCTAGGGGAATAGGAAATTGATGTGTAGATATTGATTCACTTTAAACTAAAATACTATAATGAAATTTTGTTCATTTTTATTTCATTGCATCATTTTATTTTCCTTATCAGATCTGACTGATTCCTATTTTTATATATGATACTCAAAATAATTTTATAGAAAGGAATATGATATATTTTCTCCTACCAAAAACTCTAATTACATTGGATTTTCAAAAAGTATTAAAGGTATATTCACCCCCCCCCCCCAAACCAGTATATCCATATTAATTAGCCCAACAATTGATATCACATCTAATTTCTTTGGATTTAGGTTCTTTTTCTCATTATTTTTATTTTGATAACTTTAATATCATATGCTTAATGATCTAAGGAATATAAAATTTATAAGGTGGGAAGAATAAATTTAATTATTGATATATTCTACATAATCCACCATATTTTTATGGAAATGACTACAATTATTGGAAATCTAGAATAGATTCATGCCTAAATCAATTAAGTAAATACTATTGGATGATAATGATGAGACCCATTAAGTTTTTAAAGACATATTCAAATGAACTTGTAGGTAAAAATATGGTAAAATATATTTTGAACTATAAATTAATGAATATATTATATAATGATATAAGACTAGGTGTTTTTAGAAATTTTACATCTTATATTACAGATCAAGAGATTTGGGTAATTCTTTAAGTAAATCACTATGGTTTACACAAACTTAAAAAATATAGTAATGTTACAAGTGGAGTACTAGGACTTCAATATGGTCATAGATGAACATGTGAACCAGATGTTCCACCATTTCATGTATATTTTCAATGTTATAAACATTCTTGGTGATACCCTTTATAACACCGCAATAATAGAAAGTTTCATGAGCCAACCTGATGGGGCCCTAGACACAACTACCCAATTCCTACCTCCAATTGGCCATGCACTGACAACTAGCATGAAGAAGGTATATCACACACATAAGAGGCATTATACTAAGGTACCAAAATTCACACACACATCTCTAAGAACATAAAATGATGAAATCTAAAACAACTGAAAATAGTGTGTGCATACATCTATTATCCCAAAATGATAGAATAAAAAAAGTACTAGAGAGAATAAAAACGGGGCCAAATACAAGCCCATCCAAAACTAGAAAGTAAATTTGGTCATTCTTAAAAGGATGGGACTACTAATAAATGAAACACTGGTATACACCTTAGTCTTTTTGGCTAAATCCAGATCAACCTTCCCCAAGTCCACCATGGAATCTACATAAAGGTAGGTAATTTACATAAGACACGAAATATGGAGGAAGATCCCATGTCGGGGTGAGTATAACAATACCAAATAGGACACACCAAAATAACCAATCATTAATCATCACGAGTAACATATATCTCTATAAAGGTATATTTCTACATCGCACACAACAAGAATATCCTTATATAGGAAATAAAGACACACAATATCATGGTAAAGATCACAGTTGTAAAGCATGTCTAGGATTACTCCTCAAAGTTCCATACAATTCATGGTCGGAAGAACACACCCCATGAGATATACTACAACTAAGTTCACTAATCCTAGAGTTCATTCTCGCCACATTTAGATACAAAGGAAACTTAGGGGGTTAATTTGAATCACACGCTTGATCAGACTACACCTCATTGGAATGATCAGATCATGGTACAAAGATAGTGGTCAACACTAAGGCCTCATTGGGGGGATACCAGACCCTTCTAGAAACATTATCTTAGATATGGTATTATTGCTTGTGTAAATAATTATCATGTTTATTCCAACAGTCACATCTAAGGAAATATGAAGGTAAATGAGGTTCCCTTCTGGCCTCTTAGAGAGATACATGATCTAATACACTAGTTTAGTAATTCAAGTGGTTGAGAAAACTCACTCTAGAAATAAAGGAACCTTCCCTCATAACAAAGATCACCAGGAACCTATATAGAGGTCCCCCTCTATGATGAGAATGGGATACTGTAACGGACCATCATATGAATGGACTAAGGGAACACACATAACTGATACTGGTTAATAATTTATAAAATAAGTGTCTCAAAAACATTACCGTGTATCATAATTCTAATTCAAAAACAAAGGTCACCATCCTTCTCTATGCAGATAACTACTTAGGGTGAACTACTCAAGTGCCAGTATCTGAGTCTGGAAAAAATCTAGATGAGCACACGAGGATCATCATTGGTCTGGAAATATTAAACCCAATTCCAATTATATTTCACCAAAAATGTCCATTAATGTCTAAATGGATCACACCATAGATATCCTCATAGAAAATACTCGAGATAGATAATTTACTTTCCCCAAACAGACAAGTAGTGAAAATGACACATTTCACCATATAACACAGGAATGGTGCTTCAAAGATCCCACCCAAAATTACAAATTAAACACCCAATATTGGTCTCAATATTTCCACCACAATATTAGTGTCATGATGCCACATACATTTCTTCAATCTGACACCATATGAAGAAGTTATGTCAGATACTATATTTCGTAACAATAATGATATTATTATTATTATTGGGAAGTTCTTGGACCTGATCCATGATCTTGAATCAAATATACATCATTGGTCTTGAATCATCTGGCTAAATAATATGATAGTAATTCCACATATGGATTGTTGATCCAACGTCACATGAAGACGTTACGGTTGAAACAAGGTTTTCATAACAAAAATAAAAAATAATAATATATTATATTATTTTTATTTATTTTTAACCCTATTTTGAAGATAGGGGACAAGTATAAGGTCTCCCCTTCCTCAAACACACATCCTCCCCAATGTGGAACCTAGATAAATTTATGAAATTATTATTATTAATATTATTAAATAATAACACCATTCCCAAGTGGTTACACGCTAAGGTCAACTCCTCATCTTCATAAAGCATAGTCGCTTGATTTCATTTATTTTTTTACCATAATGAAATACCTTATTATTATTAAAATAATAATTAATTTAGCATGTTGTTATTATTAAAATTACATAATTCCCTCCACAACTAGATGGAAATCAGTTTCCGGTCTTTCTTCTCTAGAAAACCATCCATCATTTTTATCCATAGTAACTGTGCATCCTAGGTTATGGGAAAATTGTTGTCTACACCAATACTTGAAATCATTATTATTACGGCACAAATTCTGACCAATCATTTCTTGGAAACATCAATAATTATGTGTTCGGAGAGAACTTCTCAACATGGATTGGAAACCACCAATACTCAATCCAAATTTGGGTTCTCTTCATAACTACCACACCTCTATCACGTTTCCAAAATTTAAATCCAAACATGTGATCATGATCCATTGTGATAAAGAAAAATCTCATAATGATCGATATTCCTATACATCGTCGAATAATCTGTCTTCTAATTGCATATGATGAGCACCAAGAACGGAGGGACATAGATACATAACTCTAAGTGATATTTTTTTTGTACATCATATATGGGATCTAATTAATGGAAAATTATTAAATCAAAAGAATCATTGTGGCTAAATAAATCTCAATTTCCAAGATCTAGGAAGAGAAAATAAACATTGAACAACCCGATAGAGATTGATCTATAAATTAATTTGGAGAGGATTTATTAATGTTTATCTCAATCATTAAATGGGGATAAAACCAAAAGTCAAACACCCTACCTCAATTTGGATTAATTTTTAATGAAGAATAGTCACATGTCATGGTCATTGATGAGATCAAAAAGTATCATTGTTATTGGTGTTTCTTACAGTACCCTAATCATTGATCCATGATCCGGATGCCTGCCAATGTTCCTCCATGATCACCACTCAGTTCTCATGGTTGTGAGGATAACCATGTAAATTAGATGTAATGGAGTATTTATATAGAGAAATAGGTCTCTATGCCAATGGAATAATATAAATATTTTATTTTATTTTATTTTATTAATTGCGTCTGTGATAAATTTTTCAAAAATTTCAACTCATGGTCATGATTACATCATGCCTAGGGTAAACCCCACATTCTAAACTCAACCATGGTCTCATATTTCTGATATGAGACTCCTTTTTAAATTTATTCCACTTTTTCAGGAAAACTGCATTCACGTGATATTAATATATATAATATATTTCAAAAATTAATTTTGGGTACACTATGCCTCAGAATATCAAGTTGTCTCAATGCCTTACTTCAGAAATATTCTTAAAAATATTATAAATTATTACATTGTAAAAACTAGGACATTAAATTATTCACTACTTCAAGGATTCTCATCCCTGAAAAGTGAAAACCAAGAAAACGTGGAGATAGTTATCTCTGGATTGGTTATCCTTATCCCACAAGCTCAACCAATGGTTCCATGTGCTATCAACAAACAAGAATATATGGAAAGAACTTTCCTATAAAGGTTCATTATCATACATATCCTCGACATCACCGGGTCCTTAAAAAAATAAAATTTACTCCCATCACCTAACTCACCCAAGTTGATATCGTACAATAATTCAAGCAAATACCTCCTCAGCTATAACATGTATAGAACACAATGAAATAAAAAAATCTATGGTTTCCTTAGGGTAAAGTGGCTCATCACCTCACTAACCTGACATCGTAGTAAGAAAAGAAAGGGCCTATGATTCCCAATGATAGCCTATCACAATGGCTAAAACTCCATAACTCCCAAATCCAAAGGCCTCCACCATCAGTTGACTATGGCTCATGATATCTAATAACATTCTTCATCCTACCTTATATGAATTTTACCATTTACAAACATCACTAAAACTAAAACTAGGACATAGGAGATGTTACCCACTGGCTTCGACCATTATAACAGTATCATATACTGTCTCTCTTACATGGTTTAGAAAATTGGGGTAAAACACTATCCATAGCTACAACAGAGTCCCCAGAGGCTTCTCGCATCCTCTATTTAATTGTTTTGTGAAGTATGAATCATGGTATATGATGATCATCAAGGGAATTCTCATGAAGTCATACTACCTCTTGAATGAAAAAGAGTCCCAAATATCCAAAATTCCTTATTGGTCATCACCCTCAGATTGGCAAGACAACCAAATGTTTGACATGAAAACATGTCTCAACTAAATTTTCATCCCAACAGGTTCAAGGATATCTCAGTATATCCTCACCTCCAATAGATGTACTGCTAAGGGAAAACAACCTCCTTACCATCGTTTCTTGCAGCATGACTGAATCACTATCCCTATCTAAGAATGGATGACATGGTTCCCTCCTTCAAAAAATTTCATAAGGAATATATCCATTGAATATCTAGTTACTCAAAATCTCATAATCAATATCTATGAGTCATACCTCCCTTGCTCTCAGATGTAGCGAAGGGTAATAACTATCGACTCGAGGTATATTACACCATAATTGACTACATGGGGTAAACTGCCAATAGGGTGACTACTCTGTCACCTTGCGTGACCATAGTTGACAAAAAACCATGTTATGAGCATCCACATTCATGTACACTCCTAGTGTGGCTCTCAATCTCAGGTAGAATCAACCTCTATAGGACCCAATGTCACTCTCATGTCTAAGAATATATATTTTGAGGATTATCTCCATGATATCCTCAAAACAACTATCACTTCTATATGATGTCTATAAAAATCCTTTTATTTATCACCTATTACAACTCTAAAGCTAAGTACGTGAGGGTTCCATCACATAAGACTATCACAAACCAACCCAAGAAAGGTTATGGATATGGCTTATAAGTATCATGAACTTATATTTCTTGGAAGATATTTTTTCCCTATCCCACTTATTTTTCACAAACAGACCTTTCTTTGACACCTTAATTCATCAAAAATATCAACCACATCATCCAAATAAATTCATCACCAACACAAGGCTTTGCCAACACCCTGAATCACCTAAAAGAATTATCACCTGGACCACCATCAGGGAGGGGTCTCATCCAAGCAGTACATTCACATCACAGGCCTGCACAACTCCACCACCAAAGAAGGAGGTATGTCCCACCGTATAACATGGGTTATCACTAAATCTAGAACTCATGATGCACACTCAACATATGGGTTTCATCTTCTAATACTATAAATAAAAAATCATGCTCCATTTAGAAAATTGGTGGCACTCTTAACCATCCAATCAGCCAGGATCCGCAAATGTAAGAAATTTGGACCACTACCTTGAGTCAAACCTTTTCTGAATGAGGGTTTGTCTCATTATGGAAACCTGTAAATACTCATCATTAAATCTCACATAACACACCAATCCTTTATGTACCATCATCCTTCCCAACTGAAGTTATTTACATCTTGACACATAGACGATCATCTGTCAGATCCAAAAAAGGATCCATGTGCTACTCAACATAGGGTAAAACTGTTTAGTGGCCACCTGGAGAAAACACCTCATGAGTGGGTCCTTGAAATAAAATCTTGTCACTCATCTGGTCATCATCACAACATTGTCCCAAAATCTTAGCTAGCTATAATTGTAAGGACATCTTCAAGAATATCAATACATACCATGGTCAATGTGGGTATCTAGGGAGCTGACTCATTAGGGACACAGTAACTACCAACCATTCCAATATGATTTTTGTACCAATATTTTTTCCATATAACCAATTTCTACATATACTAAGTCAAAAATAAAGTTATTAAGGACACGGTTAATGTATACTACAACTTCCACATCAACACTGGACACTATAGCCAATGCACCAAAATTGAAACACTTTAACACTTTTCACCTAGTTCCCAGACCAATCCTCCTAGCTAAAAAAATAAAATCCAAACTCTGATCCTAAAACCAAGAAGTATCATAAAACTTTCAGATAGGTACTTATTTGATACCATTATATCATAACCCAACCCAATAGGGCCCTCAAAGCAATAACTCCAAGCCGACCTCCAATAGGCCATAAAAAAACTGGCACCAAGAAGGAATATCACACAAATGGGAGGCATTATCCTAAGATACCTATATGCACGAACACATCTCCATTCTCATACAATGGTGAAATTTTAAAAAAAACTTAAATCAATTCATGCATACATCTATAATACCGCAACCTGAGTATGATAAATAGTACTAAAATGTGTAAAAAAGGTTCCAAATACAAGCCCAAACAAAACTGTAAAGTTAATTTTGACCTGCTATGAAGTAGGGGACTACTATCAAATGAAACACTAGTATGCGCATTAGACTTTATATCCTAATCAAGATTAATATGCACCTAGTCCACCAAGGACTCCACAAAAAATCTATGTCTCCTGCATAAGACACAACATGTGCGGGCAGATCATGTGTAGGGGTGAGTATAAAAATACCCAGTAGGACACCCAAAAATAACCAAAAACCAAGCATCAAGAGTAATAATAATCTCTACACAGGAATATGTCTACAACACATAAAATAAGGAAATCCTTATCTACTCAACAATGACACATAATCTCAAGGTAATGATCAAAACTTTAAATATAGTCTAGGATTCTGGATCGAAGATTCCATAAAATGATCGGTCAGGAGAACACACTCCATGAGCTATACTAAAACTAATGATAGTAATCCTAGAGGTCTCACTCATCAGTTCTTGACACAAAGGAAAATAAGATGGTTAATCTGAGTTACACACATGATTGGACTACACCTCATCAAAAATAGCAAAACCTGATACACAGAATGTGAATAATGGCTTGGGCTCAATAGGGGGAACTGAACACTATAGGAAACATCCTCCTAGATAGGGGATCAAAACCCATGTAAATATTTGTCACACCAATTCCAAAACCCCCGTATAAGGAAACATGAAGGGAAATGATTATCGTTTTAGTCCCCTTGGAGGGATACATGCTCTAAGCTTCTGAGTAAGTAGCTGAAGTAATCTGAGACAACTCACTCCAGAAATAAGGGAACCTTACCTCACTGCACAGATCATCACGAAGTTATAGAGGGGACACACTCTATGACACGAACATGATACAACACCAAACCCTAATAGGAATATACCATGGGAACACACATAATTGATACATGTTAAGCATCATTGAAAGTATCATCTTGCTAACACCCACTACCATAAAAACAAATTTACACAGTTCCACCCTTTAAAAGCACTAAAAAAGTGCTGAAAAAGGAGTTACCTCTAATAGCGCTAAAAAGTGATGTTAAAAGGACCCCTTTATATATGCTTTTTTATCCCTGATAAATATACCCCTTTATCGGCATTTTTTCAACGCTGTTAAAAGTACCCCATATATCCGTGTTTTTTTAAATGTACTGATGAAGCCCCCTATCATTGTTGTTTTATTAGCACTAATAATGGCTATATTTCAAAAAAATCATTAAAAATAATATATTAAAATATAAATACATTTAAATTTATATAAACTTAATATATATTTCTAAAATATGTTTTAGATAAGGTAAAATAGGCATATAAGTTAACATATAAGATATGTATTAAAAATGGCTTATAAAAAAATTAAAAAATAATTTTGATTTATAATTTTATAATTCTTATCATGTTATAGAAATTTAATAATAATTTAAAGATAAAAAATTAAAAATTACTAAATGATCTAAAATAAGTATAAAACATAACTCGAACTTAAAAAAACCATAACTTTTGATCCGGGTGTCTTTTTGGGATCTACCACATATCAAATCGATGTTTGTAATGATCTCTTTGGATTGATGATCTAGGGGACCCTAGTTTCATTTTTAGAGGAAACAAAGGCCATGATTTCCCACAAAATTAAGTTTTTATTCAGGGTGCCATGATTTTTTAACATTGAATGGATTTTCATCCTCATTTAAGGGGATCTTATTTCATTATTCCGGTGATGACTCAAATTATTTTCAATACTTATACTAATAAATATATTATAAAGTTCAAATTTTGTCATATTTCATAAATTATTATTATTTATAATTAATTACATACACATATATACATATTTTTATATATTTGCTAATAAAAATTAAATTTTATAAATAAATAAGTAAGCATATTTAGATATAAAATATATTTATAAATATATAAAACATATCTAAATAAAAAATAATATCCATTTTATTCAAACTATAAATTTATGAATATTTACATAGCTATATAATGTGTGTGTGTGTATTTTTGTGTATGTATAAACAAACTGATATATATCATCTATATATTCTAATATATGTATTTGAATATTAATATATAATATATGTAAAAAATAAAAAAAATTATAATTATACTTATAGATACACATATATATAATATATATTTTCTATGTATATTTTATATATGTATGTTGTATATATGTATGTTGTACATATATATGTATTTATTTATTTATTTATAAATAGACACACGCAACACATTTTTTATATATGTATTTAAAAATAATCATATAAATAAATATTAATATAAAAATAATTATATAGATAAACTAATATATGTAGATATATATATATACATTAATAAATAGAAATATCAAAAAATTGGGAACAAAGCAAAACTTAGGGGTGGTTAGGGTTAAGGTGTGCAATGGAGAAGTCTCAATTTCGAATCTAAGGTGAAGTAGGGGCGCGCAGGTTGGTGCCCATTACTTTTAAAGGCAGTGTGCCTAACAATATTAGTGGGAGGATATATAGGGAATTTATTTCTGTTAATGGGGAATCTAGCGCAGATAGAAGGGGTACTCCCACTATATCTAATATTTTTTTAAAAATCCATATTTAAAAAAAATATTTTTTCACTTTTATCATAGATTTTATTTTAGCACTTATAAAAGGGGTCCTTTTTTAACATTAAAAAAGTGCTGATAAAAGAACCATTTTAACACTATTTTTTTCTAGTGTTAATAAACAACCCTTCTTCCATTGCTTTTTTAATACTGATAAAATGGGTCTTTATCTGCGCTTTTGTTAGTGCTGATAAAAGGGACCCCCTTATAGTGGTTCTTAAATTAATAGTTCTTTTTATGCGTTATTGATGAATTATTCAAGCACTACTAAAAAAATTTTATAGAGTAGTGATCACTTAACATTATATATATAATTAAAAAACTAATTTCATCATCATGATCTACATGGGAAATTGCTCTAGGTGAACAAACTTGAGTGCCCACATCTGAGTCTGGAAAAAAGCCAGACAAGCACATGAAGCGTGTCATTAGTATAACAAGATTAAATAAAAATCCATTTATATTTCAAAAAAATGACCATTAATGGCCAAAAAGATCACTCTATAGATATCCACATATAAAACTACTCAAGATAGACTATTTACTTTCCCTAAAAGAGAATCTGGTAAAAATGTCACATTTAACCATATAACGCACGAACGGTGGTTCGTGGGCCCCACCCACAAGTCCAAATTAGAATCTCGATATTGGTATAAAAACTTCCACCTCAATATCAAGGTCACTATGTCATAGATAGTTCAATACTATAGATATATCCTTTAATAATGCACAAAATGGCTATTAATAGCTTTTAAAAAGCAATTTTATCCTAAATCTTGTTAATGGGAGGTCCCATTTATCATTGCTAAAAAATTGGTGATAAAGGGAGACTCTATCAGTGCTAAAAAGCACTTATAAAGGACACACTTTATTATCACTTTTTTTATAACTGATTTTGTCCCCCTTTATTAGTGATTGAAATTGCGCTGATAAAGGTTCTGCCTACTATAATGTGTTTTTTATAAAACAGCACACTCAACAAAAAAATGATAACATATGTATGAAAAATATATATGTTAATTAAAATAAATTTGGCATAATTGATATAAAAAAACAAAACAATATAAATTTTAAACAATATTTTATATAATTATATTTTAAATTATCAACAAATATTTAAAAACATTAATGTCTCATCTTTTGGAACCCCCAATCCCCTCTCCGAAATATTCTCCCATGGTATGGGATCCTAAACATATCATCTCAACACACGAAAATTAATATTTTTATATAAAAAGTAAAATATTATGTTAGAAATTTTATAATTAAATAAATTAAACATTAATATGAAATAATACATTAATAAAATGTCAATTTTTATAAAAAGAGGCACATAGAGTTATACTAGTCACATTATGCATCGTATTGAGGTGTGGTGGATTCACACATTTAAAAAATAAGGTATGGATTATTTTCATAAAGAATCAAAAAAATATGAATGTTTTTTATTGGATTTGAGTATGTCACTTGTTCTGTTTACTAAAATTAATTTCAATTTTAAATAATGACACGCTTGGAGTTATACCAGTAACAAAATGCATCGAATTGTGGTTTAGATGATTCTTACCCATCCCAAATTACCTGACAATTGTTTTCCTAATGAATCAAAACATTCATAATGTTTTTTCATGGTTTTCAATGTGTTGGTTTTTTTTTCTCCAAGAATTTCATTTCCAACTTCAAAAACGCACTTTGAGTCATACTGGTTACATCGTTTTTCAGTTTGAAATGAGACTACTTAATACACATCATAAATGAATTTTCAACTGCTGTCATAAATTATCTAGAAAATAAGAGAAAATTTTCTTATTATCATTTATTGACATAAATTTTGAAGTAAAATGTCACTTTTGAACTGATAATGGACACTTTGAGTCATAACTGACACACTGCACATCATATTAAGTTTTGGTTGATTCTTACACATCAAAATTGACTCTTGGATCATTTTCCTTCTGTATCAAAATAATCCAAATGTTTTTTATAGTTTTAGTTATGTCACATATTCTTTTTACTAAAATTAATTTCAATTTAAAATAAAAATACACAGTTGGATTTATTTCAGTCACACCATGTGTTGGATTTAGGTTTGTTTGACTCGTAAAGATAAAAAACAACTTATGGATCATTTTAATAAATTATCAAATTAATCTGAATATGATTGATTAGTTTTAATTAAGTCACATTTTTTTTTACAAAAATTAATGTCAACTTTAAATAGAAATATTCACTTTGAGTTATAGTGGCCATAATATGCATCATATTGAGGTGCGGTTGATTCATACGTGTCAAAACTGACTTATGGATCATTTTACTAAAGTATAAAAATGATAAAAATGTGTTTTCTCTATTTTCATTATTTCACTTATTATTTTTAATAAAATTAATGTCAATTTTAAATAAAAATACACACTTAGAGTTATACAAGTCACACTGTGAAACAGATTGAGTTGAGGTTGACTTCTATATGTTAGAAATGACATATTTGTCTTTTTCATAAAGTATAAAAACAATCTGAAAGTGTTTTCTCGGTTTTCAGTATGTCACTTGTTCTATTTACTAAAAATTAAAGTCAATTTTAAATAAATATACACACATGGAATCATATATATCACCCCATATGTCATATTGAGGTGTAGCTAATTCTAACATATCCAAAATGACATTTGGATAATTTTCCCAATGTATTAAAGAAATCTGAATAATTTTTCTTGATATTCAGTATGTCACTTGTTTTTTTCATTAAAATGCCATTTGAAACTAGAAACACAATCATAGAGTCATAATATTCACATCATGTGTTGATTTTATGTGAGACTAATTCCTACATGTCAAAAGTAAATTATGAATCATTTTCCTAAATTATCAAGAATATCTAACTGAGTTTTTTGGTTTTTATTGAGTGACACTTTTTGAACTAAAATATGAATTTTAAATTGATAATGAACACTTTGGGTCATACCGAGCACATAATGTATCGTATTGAGGTGATGATGATTCATACACATCATAAATGACTTATGAATCATTTATCTAATGTATCAAAACAATATGAATGTGTTTTCAGAGTTTTGATTATTCCAGTTGTCTCTAAAATTAATGTCAATTTCAAATAAAAAGTTACAGTTGGAGTCATATCGGTCACACTATTCATCAGAGTGATTTATCTATGATTACTACATTTCCCGAATGAAGTAAGGACCATTTTCCTAAAGTATAAGGACGATAATAATTTTTTTATTGGTTTTGAGTACATCACTTGTATTTTTTTATAAAATTTTGTTTTAATCTAGAAACACACACTTTGAGTCACACCAGTTAGATCGTGTGATTTTTTGATGTGGGATTGATTCATACACGTCACAAATAAATTTTCAATTGGTTTCCTAAATTAATAAAATAATATGATAATTTTTTTTATTTCAGGGAGTGATAATTGTTGAACTAAAATGTCAATTTTAAAATGATAATATGATATTTGAGTTATACTAGGAAAATCTTGTGTTAGATTTAGGTGAGGTTAACTCCAATATGTCAAAAATGAGTTATGGATCATTTTCCTAAATTATAAAAACAATCCAATTTTTTCCATTTTTGAGTAGGTCTGTTGTCTTTTTTACTAAAATTGATGTCAATTTTAAATTTAAACATGCACATGAAGTAATACCGGTCACATTGTGCATTTTATTGGGGTGCATATGATTCCTACACATCAAAAAATTACTTATAGATTATTTCATAAAGTATTAGGGAAATCAAATTGTGTTTCCTTGGTTTAGATTATGTCACTTTTCTTTTTTACTAAAATATCATCTTCAAAAGGAATCATACACATTGAAACATACCAACCACATCATGTAGTGGTTTAATGTGAGACAAATTCCAACACTACACAAATGACATATGAATATTTTTACTAAATTATCAATAAAATATAAGTGAATATTCTCAGTTTATAATGAGGGACACTTTTTGAAAGAAAATATTGATTTTAAATTGATAACAAACACTCCGAGTCATGTTGGGTACATTGTGTATCATATTGAGGTTTGGATGATTCCTAAAAGTCAGAAATAACATATGGACCATTTTCTTAAAGTATCAAAGAAATATGAATAGTTTATCTTGGTTTTGAGTATGTTAGTTGTCTTTTTTACTGAAATTTAAGACAATTTTAAATAGAAAAAAGTACTCTAAGTCATACCAATCACTCCATGGGTCAAAATGAGGTGTTTCTAATTCCAAAATGTATTAGAGTCTAAAAACAATCTTAACCTAAAATTTTATCATATTTTTTTGCCTTTATTTTTCAAACAACAAAAACTTCATGTTGACATGATGTTCTAATCCAAAAACCCTTTCTAATTTTTGAATCCCATGAGAGTAAAGGAAAAACATATTCCCATTATATCAGAATAAGATAATATAATGAGCACTGTGTTTCCTCTACTATACTATATTTCAACGAGAATGTTTTTTTTCTAAGAACATTAACTCAATGTGTAATGATCTATGAAAAAACTAAATGATTATTTGATAAAAATGATAAGGAAATTAATATAAAAATAGTTGATAAAATTATAAAAAATTATTAAATAATTAGTCAGAATTAACCTTTTCATTATTTTAGTATACATTCTTGACACATTTCCTTGTTCTCATTATCTCATTTGTAGCCTCGAAGTCCAATATCCAATGAGCATGAGTAGTTTTAAACAATCCTCCCCAACTCAAAAAAAGGAATCCTTATGTATAAAAAAAATTATGTGAGTAATAATAAAAATAAATAAATTAAACATAAATATGAAACAAATAATTATTTATAAGGAAGTCACATATTTAAGTTATTTTTGTACATTCTTCCATCAAGTATGTTTCCCATTCGTTTATAAGAAAATATATATCATCTTATGAATACAATTTTTTTGGGTAGTCATGATAGTACATGAAAAATATAAATACACAATGGGTTAAAAAATATTCTAAATTAAATAGTAATTATATTTGAAAATACCTCTTTGCGGATTCTTGTTTGTTGATGGAATAATTTTTCTCTCATAAATTTACAAACATAATAACCATAAACTTTTATATTTATTTAGTTCATAATAATTAGAAACATTGATACAAATAATTAATTTTTTAGATATATGTTTGGATTGTGAAATATTATTATATACACCCTAATAATTGTCAAGTGGTATAACTTTTCAGGGTCCTTGTGTGCATTGGCTATCCTCATCCCATGATTTTCATGATATTTATACACCTCCTTATCATAAAATATTTATCTTTAAAACATAATATAAAATATATAACATGGATTTTATTTAAAAAAATTATGATTTAGAGTATTGATAATTGAAAATTTTAATCATGTGTGGTCTGTTTTTTGGATATTCATGCATTGAATCCATGAAATAAATATTTGGAGTATCCAAATTGACCATAATGAGAATCCAGTGTTTTATAAAAACATAAAAAATGAATAATTAATGAACTAAAAAATATATTTTATATGATAAAATTATATATTTTTGTCCTGAAAACGTTTGTATTAAGAAAATTCTATCAGCCCCAAGTTTGGTTTTAAACAATTTGGCTAGATCTCTCACTATTTCATTCCTTTTTTGGATTCTATTTCATTTTGTTCTGTAGAGGTGACATGGGGACTAATAAATCCAAATTTATTTCCATTGGGTAATCCATTCAATTGGTATTGATATATACACCTGAAAAAAATATATGAAATTTATTTATTCATAATTAACATAGTATAACAGATTTTGTAAAAACAATTCCAGAAAACATACTGCATGTATACATTTACAACTAAGGCTCCCAACCATTCATGGTTGAGTATTTCATTAAATAATCAAGAGAATTGTAGTCTAGACCTTTTTCTCCATACATTTTTTCTTCAAAATCAACTATGTGATGACTACCATTTTGTTACATTTTATCCATATAAACCTTCAATGTTAGTAAATATAGATATTGAATTGGCAGTGTAAAGGTGGTTTCAAAATATCTTTTTGATCAATTGGTTAATCCTTCATACTGTTTTGAGTCATCATTTCATTTCACCCCCTTACCTTTGTTTTTCTAGAATAACATTCATCATTTAAAACCTATTTTCATTAATTGTTTAAGGTTTATCCTGAAAAATAAATTAGAAATGAATGAATCCTTATGGACATGTGTTTTTACAACATATGATGGCCATGAAATGAATGTTCCAACAGCTTGGTCGACAGTATGAATATATTCATCATCAAGTGGAACTGGTAGCTTAGTGCTCAACTCATGAGCTATGTAAATTGTCACTCTCAAATGACCTGTTGGAATTGGTGTGTTGTGTAGCCTTTCATCTTGGATATTGAACATCGTATCCCTCTCTAAAAGGTGATGGGTGGGTGTTGATAGATATAAATCATAGTAATTTTCACCATATATAATATAAGTACATGAAAGGTATAAGGGAATTTCTAAATATCATTTCATAAAATCAATTATTAGAGTATATATTATCTCAACAAATATATATCTTTGAGGGGAATGGGTCACCTCAAAGCTGGTGGGGTGGGGAAGGTTCTTCACGCAATAGTTTTTCATGAGTTGTATCTTATCTTTACTCCCCCACCCCCTATAACAATTCCTAGAAACTCATTAGACCAATAAAATTTCTCTTAAAGGTCATATAATATTGATTACATCTATTACATTTCTCTATATTTATCCTCCTGTTGTTTTTTCCATAAAAGTTTTTCAAGTTTTCACCCCAGAACCTGCACCTCTAAAATGGTCATACTGTTCTGGAAACTTCAAGGCCACCAATAGTAGGTTCTCATCTAGTATAAGTTTTTATGATTCCTATGAATAATTATAATAAAAAATATAGGAAACTAACTAACCATTTTTATGTAATGAATATTTAAATAATTTTTTTATTATGTCATACTTACACATGTTTCATAAAATTTTGTGTGTTTTCATCTATTAGTATCCCATTATTATTTACACGTTACTCCTTTCATAGAATATGGTGTGGGATTGAAATGTATTAAGATTTGGATTCAAAAATCTATTTATAAATAGCTAAACATAATTATGAGGTTGTTTCATGTCACATAATTGTATAACAGCTGATTAAAAATATGTATTAGTTTTTTTAAGTGAAGCATACCACATATGTGCTTTACTATAGAGGTAAATTGGTTTCACTTCCCATTATGTATTTTCATCACTCAGTTTCTATTTCATAAATAAAAAATTCTCAATTTATGTGTTGAATTAATGTATTTTAAAACAATGTATTACTACTTATAATGTACCTAAAAATACAATTATGCAAGACAGTCAGTAAACACATCCCATGCTTCTTGGGTAATCAGGTGTGCAAACAGAAGTGGTGGGTGTGGATTTATTTTCCATTCAACATATTTAACATTAATTATCATTATAATTATTTTAAAGTCTATATGAATCCTTATAGAAATCATTAATACATATTTATTGGGGGAGTTATCTACTATAAATTCACTCTTCAAGGGATTATGAAGAGTATTTCAATGTTTAATTATTTTATTTTTTAGTAAAATAAAAAAATTATATCATAATGTTACCATAATATCTTCCCATATCACTACATTAAGTGTGGGAACAACATGGAACCATGAATCTACATCAATATACATGTGTTGTCGAGTTATTAGTCCAATGTAACTACTGAACACGGCCTTGTTTGGGACAACATGTCGGCCTCATGCATTCTGTATGAACTCAAAATTAATGTCTTTTCTTTTTAACTTAATGATTTTTGCTAACACAATCAACCTATAGGGTTCCTTTTTTTTGCATCGTCATCCCTTCATCGCCTACCTTTTATTCAGATTCAATATCATTAATATGTTTTTTGTTCAGATTAGTAGCATTGACATGTGAAGATGATCATCGTACTGCTACACTAGGAGTAATAGTAGGTTGAGAAACCTATTGTTCCTCAGGATTTGGAGCACTTACATGTGGAGAAGGTTGTTGTTCCTCTTCATAAGGATCAGTTTTAAGTTAATAGATCTAATTTTCTTCACAATTGGGAGTAACAACACATACATAAGTCATTATTTACCAATTTTTTCTAACATTTAACTTATATTACATAAATAAATCAGTGAATAAATAATAACATGAGGAAAAAAATGTACATTAAAAAAATATCCTAATTATTGAACTCTCTCTTTTTAAAGGTTGAAGGGTTTTGAACCCTAAATCGAGTATCCAACCCCTTTATTTTGGTCCCTTATGACATACAAAATTCTATTTACATTATGACCATTGAAAAATGATTGTGATGTCCCAATAAAATATTCATCCTTAGTTGAATTTTCATCTAACCCTTCACTAGTTTTGGTCGATGATAAAACAATTTACCCCTTTTAGTTTGTAGGTTCTAGAACATAATATTCTTGTACTTCATATGATTCCTTTGTAAAAGCTACATCTTTGTAACCTTCCTTATTGAAACCCACTTTCACAAATCCCAAATCAACTATGTTAATAGTAATCCTATTTTTAACCCACTTGAACTGAAATATAATCACTTTGAATGTTGTATAATCCAACTCCCATATTTTTTTGATGATGCCAAAGTATGACATATTCAAATAAATTGGATTTCTCTCCTTATAAAAAGAAATATGCATTGCTTCATCCACAAGTGTAACTCCACTATTTTTCATTAAAATACCTTCATCATGTTCATTTATATAGAAAGTATAACCATTAATTACAAAAAAAATTAATATAATATATAAACACTTGGTCATATGGCTATCCATCAAAGTGGTTTTGAAATTGAATCCAAATTCTCATTTGAATCCTTTAAAATATGGTCTTGAAATCATCCTATAAAAAATGGATTATGTGAATTTATATCCATCTTTGAACTCTTGATGGATTCAAATGCCTATGAATTCCTTTGTGGGTTTAAACATATGGGTTAACCTCTAAACTATTATGAATAATGTAAAGGAAGACCTTCCCTAAATCTATAATATAGATTATGACTTCAGCTATTCTAGAAATTCCTTTACCCACAATCTTCCCAGTGTGACAGGATTTCAGTAGACTAAAGATTTATATACTGGATAGGTAGTCGGTATAGAATTCAATGGATTCCCCAATAGTATATCTCTCTTCAATACATCCCTCTATATGACTTCTATTTTTGACATACCCATTCAAAATATTCATATATCGTATGGTGAGGTACATCTATCTATACTATACAATACCAAGTATTCAAATCTCTCTCACCAAGTAAACCCTCAAGTAAACCATTATATCAAAGAATGTTAGTGGGAAGAACATATCCAATTCCCGTAATGTGACTATAATTTTCTTTTCCTTAGGAATCCATTTTTTCAGGTTTATAACTTTTTTTCATATAAAATTGAAAAAGAAAATGATTTTGGTTAATTTATGATATACATTCTTGGAAAAAATGCAATATAAAGCTAGAGTAATTAAATCATTCATAAAAACATGGCAGTTATGTGACATCAAACCATTTAACATTAAATATTTCATTGACATGATATTCTTGATATTTGATGAATATCCCTCTTTAACACTTATGTCATTCATGATTTTTCAGGATTGATATATCTCTTTCCTAGAAAGAGTGTATGTAGAAGTAGGAAGAAAAGTTCATTTTTCTCCGTTCAATGGAACCAACTATTCTCGTATTCCAATGATAAACATGTCCAATATAGCATTAATTCCATTCTTTATTTTTCTGGTTTTATTTAGTAACTATCCAATTACACTATCATATATATTTGTTTCAACATGAAAAACATCAAGAAAATTTCTGATGTAATGAAAATTCCAGTATGATAATTTAAAAAATACATATATCTTTTTCCAACTGATTTTTGCAATGATTTTGGAAAATGATTTACCAAATGCAGTTTCCACATATTTTACATTCTCAAGAATTTGATCACCTATTGGTGGAGACAATGTTTTACATTCTTCAAAACATCCATCGAATTATGTCATCTTAGATTGGTACATATGTCATGGGGTAGAAATATGTGATGTATTATAAACACATTCCTCAATGAATGCTTCAACCTAAATGAATGTGTACATTGTTCGGAAATGGGACACCCTTGAGTCCCTTTAGTGCTATATATTAATATATTTTTATAAGAGGGAATGTCCTTTATCGTCCCATACAACTTGGCTATCAACATGAAATCTTAATTTCTATAAGAATCATACAGTGTAACACATGAATCCGAAAATAATTTCAAATACTCAATCAAGTGAACCAAATAAATATCAATATCATTACTCGATGGTTTTGGTCTTGATATAAGCACATATAACATGATTTATTTTTGTTTCATGAATAACCCCGATGGAATGTTATAATTTACCAATATAAATGGACATGTATTGTGAGTGGTGATTCGAAAACAAAAAGGATTCACTCCATATATAGATAATTCAGGAAAAAGGTTTTTGGATCATTTACAAAATTTGGATACTCATGATAAATTTTCCTCACCTGAGGAGAGTCTGCCTAGTGATTTTGTTTCCCATACTAATTTCTTGTATCTAAATAAAAATTCAATTTCCTTGCAGTATCCTAACTTCTTTATATTAACCTAAACTATGGAATGATTGGAAGTTATCATACAACTATGATAGGAATTGATTCATATTTCTTATATTGTAAATCCCCACACTATGGGCATTCATTATGTGATTTGTGGCCCTTAGAAAGTAGTATATAGTAATTTAAAAGAAAAATTATTCCTTCATAGATAATACCCATCAAACATAGCATTCATTTAGCATCGTACGTTCTTATAGAGAGATAATTATCATCTAGGATCATGTCCATCAAGAGAGAAAGTAGTTCAACAAAACTAGCATCACTCCATATGTTCCCTACTTTCAAATTATATAGTTTAATTCATTACATCTAAAAATGTTGTATGTTTAGTGAAACCAGCATCCAATTTTGTCATTAGACACCTCTTTAACATCTAAAACAATTTTGGGCAGTCATGAAGTTCATATTAAACGATCCTTGTCATTTACTAAATATAAGATTTATCTTATTCACACATGTAATCACATCATCAATACAAACTTCATTATTATCCACCCTATTAATCATATCAGATGATCCATAAAATGTTGCATTATCCCAGTGAATAGCTACATTTTCTTTTTCCTAGTGGTTATTCCAAAATTTATAACATCAATGAATTCGATGACAGATCTAGTGTTCTTCCAACTCCTCTGGACAAATTAGTTTTAAATAATAATAGTGTAAACATAGAAAAATAATTTGAGAAGTGTCATATGAATGATCTTTTCGAAACATGATAAACCCCTTCACTCTATCTTCATAATATTATGTCATATGATTGGAATATATCTATTATTTATTCTTATCCATCATATTTGATCTAGTAATATTAATATTTAACAATAATAAATAAAGAAAATTTGTTCAATTGAATATGGGTTTTAAAAATTACATTAAAGGAAATGGAATGATGGAAAAATTATTTATCAACCCACATGATAAAAAAAAGAAGACATATTGAAGAAAATTTATAAATGTAGATATGGAATGTAATAATTAAAATATAAAAAAACTAAAAGCTGTATTATTTGAAAACCCTATTCATAATAGAAAATAGGGATATCAGATATAATAATTGTTTCAAAAATAAAAAATATTTTTTTTAAAACATCAATCTGTGACTTTGAGAAAATAATAATTGTTAAATGAGACCCAGTGGATTTAATAAAAAATGTCAGTAAATGTTTTTTAATGGAAAATGTGACTATATAAAAAATGTTATGTGTAAACTAGCATTTGAAATTTAATAAGGGATTTTGAAATGGAATTTTAAATGGATAAAAATACATCTCTAACTCTTTTAAGAAATTAAATTTCAATTTTTTGGTTTTTAATAAATCTAGGGAAATATTTTATTTTTGAAATTTTGGGATATAAATTAAGAATTTTAACTGGTTGTTCTTTATTAAAAATCATGAGGAAGATCATTTTTTTGGAAAATGTTATGTTACATTGTTATTTTTCAAAAATACCTTGGAATGTTACAATCATAAAATATAAATATTCCATTCAAGAGGTTGGAACATTCCCAACCATAGTTATTTATCCATATTTATCTAGGGATACCACATTTCTTAACCATTTTACAACATGTTCTCATCCTAGGGATTATCAAAGGACATCTATTTTTGGATTACAAGGTAATAGTTTCACTTATGTAACCCTTCAGGTTTCCTCATATAATTATTATATTATTAGTCAAAGAAATTACTTTCTTAGTGTCCACATGGAACCTATGTCACCCTTTGGGTTGCCTCCTATAATTACACTCTCAGTAGTGTTTGATTCCCTAAGATCGTTTTTCCATTATATGGAGATAGAGAATGTGCTTCTATCTTTACGATAAATCAACTCGAGGGACATGGAAAGTTCACTTGATTTAGTTCATTAAATTAATTTTTATGTTTTTTGCATTATAGTAATGAAATAAATAAACATGTATTGAACAATATATATTATAAATAAATGTTTATTATAGTGAACTCATGAGTCTTATATAATCCATGTGATTTCTTTCTATAAAATTAAAAATGTGAAAAGCTTGATTTCATTTATGACATTACTAATACCTAAAATTATCTAATTATGGTGTGTTATAGCCTTTGGATTAATATGAATTCAGATATTATAAACATATTGAAAGTATCATTTTCCATAGATGGGCACATTCCAAAAGTAACTAAGGACCCACCCAAATGAAAAATTTAGAATTTACCTAAATCAAAACCGTCTATCCATGTTATAAAATCTAATAATAATTTTAATGTTTTATCATAATGAATGTAGGGTACCCTAACTCACAATTCCATTTACACTGACTAAGTCTTCAAAACCAATGACTAACAAAATTAACAACTTTCAATGATTTTCTATAAGAATATATAATCCATTTCCAAATCACTAAAAGATAAAATATTATTGGAACACTTACCAATAAATTACAATAAATTTTCATCCCCACCTAAATCTATTGAATGAACCCAAATATCATTATTACTATATTAACACTTAAATCCCTTACTATAAAACTTTATACTATAAGATCATTAATTATACCCAAAAAATAAAATACAAATTTTGGTAGATCACATTAATCACTACTAAAGAAAACAATTCCAAACCAAATTTCCCATCATATAATTAGATAATATCAATTTAATTAAAAAATATTTAACATTCAACAACCAAAGACCCTAACTAGACACAAAACAAATTTCACAAGAAAAACATTAAGGGTGTTCCACAAACACAATTGTTTGAGAATAGAAAAAAAGTTGAACGATAATGAAAATAAGTAGATAAATACATAAAAAATATTAGAATAGAATACCTTTAGTTTTGAGGGTCTTGATTCATTAAAAATGTTCAGAAAAGTCACAATAGAAATGTGTTGATATTGGGGTTTGGAAAGCCTTTAGTGGGGTCAAATGAGAGAAATAGAAGTGGGAATAAGGTCTGGTTAGAGCGGCGGTGAGACGACAGTATTGCTTTTCAGCGAGAGCAGCAGAGCGGTGGTAGGACAACAATGGGGTTTGGCGAGAGTGGTGGTGTGGTGACAGTAGGCTTTGAGGAGAGCTTGAAGGTGTGTGAGACAGTACATCGGGTTCTAGTTCATTTAAAAAAAGGGATTTGGATTTTATCAAATCTTTCAAAAAATCATTGATTAAGTGCATCTTTATTAACACTAATATCAAAAGCGCGGATAAAAAACCTCTTTACAAACATGTTTTTAGTACTAATAAAGGGATAACTTTATCACCACTAAAATTATAGCATTAAAAATGAATATTATTATCAACACTTTTTTAGCACTGATAAAGGGATATCTTTATTGGTGCTAAAAATCATTGATAGTGATCTAATATTAATAATCTATTTATATTATTATATATATTTACAAAATTATATATATAATAAAAATATTTATTTATTTATAATTATAACTATAAATTACTATATATTTATTTATAATTATATACATAAAAAATATTTTGATAAATATTTTTATACAATTATATAATTATATATATATAATTATATAATTATATATATATATATAATTATAAATATTATAAATATATATATATATATAATTATAATTATAAAATTATAAAATATATTGATTATATTTATAATTTTAGAAATTTATATAATTATTATGTTATATATATATATATATAATTATTAAATATTAAATATAATTATTATAATATTTTAAATATTTACATAAAAATATAATTACTTATCCATTTATTTATAAATAAATATATATTTATGTATATAATTATAAGATTACAATAACTATATTTATTATATAAATAATTATATAATTATATATAATAAATATATTAATTATAGATATTTATAAAATTATAAATATAATAAATATATTTATTATAATTTTTTAATTTTTTAAATAAATATATATTTATTTTTACTTATAAATATATATATAATATATTTATTTATAATTATAAAATTATAATAAATATATAAATTAGTTTTATAGTTTTAAAATTATATATAATGAAAATATTTATATATTTATAATTATAAATATAAAGATTTTTATATATTTATAAATATATTTTTATAATTATATATATTTATAAAGTTATTAATATATTAAATATATTCATTATAATTTTATAATTATTTGAATATATATGTATTTATTTAGTTACAATTATAAATAAATATATTTATAAATATTTGTATATAATTATAAAAATATTTATATATATATATATTAGTATATATATATATATATTAATTAAATATAATAAATATATTTCTTATAATTTTATAATTGTTTATATATATATATATATTGATGTATAAAATAACTATAAATGTATTTTTTTAATTCTATAATTATTTAAATATATATATATATATATAATTATAATTATAAATATATATATTTATAAAGTATTTATATATAATTAAAAAATTAAACTATAATTATAATAAATATATTTATTATTTAAATATATTTATTATAATTTTTTATGTATTTATGAAAACATAATAAGATAATGGATATAACATGAATGAATCATACCTAATAAGGTATAGATAATAAAAAATGGGGCATCATATATATATATAAAGCATGATTAATAAGGGTGTCAATATATAAGTGAACATTTATGAGTCATGAAAACGTATCATATTCATGATTTATCATAATATAGGTAATATTTACGTTTAGAACATAGAAACCGACAATCATGTCCATAAATAAACGTATGATCATATAACATAAATTATACTTACTCACGCGTCAATTTATGAACGTAAAAAATTCTAATATTATTCAGGAATATATTCTTCATCTATTGATATATATATATATATATATTGACCAAGTTCATAAGATACATATATTTTTTAAACTATATATTTATTTATATAATTATAATTATAAATAAATATATTTAAAAAGTATTTATATGAAATTATAAATATATAATAATAAATATAATAATTATATTTATAATTTTTTAAAAAAATTGTCATAATATTATAATTATTTAGATATATATATTTATTTATTTATAATCTTTTAAATATTTGTTTAAAAAATTAAATATATTAATTAGTAAAATATATATTAATTATAAACATGTTTTTTAAATTAATTTATATAAATAAACATTATTTTTAAATATAAATATAATTATATATATATATTACTATTAATTTATATAAGAAACTTTTATCAGTATTATGATTATCCTAGATAAATCTATTCTTTATTAGCCCTAAATAAGTGTTGATAAAGGATACAACTTTATTAGTGCTTTTAACTGGTGCTGATAAAAGTGTGGCTTTTATAAGTACGTTCGTCTTAGTGCAGATAAAAGTCGACACTTCCCTTTCTCGTATCTGTGTTAGTGGTTCGTTTATTTGACACCATATGAAGAAGTTAGGTTAGATACTATATTCTGTAATATTATTATTGGAAATTTCATGGACTCGAGTGATGAGTCCAAATTAAATATCCATCATTGTTCTTGAATATTCTGTCTCGATAAAATGATCACAATGTCAAAGAAGGAACATTGATCTGATGTCACATGAAGAAGTTATTATCAAAATAAGGTTTCCAAAAAAAATATTAATTAAAATATTTTATATATTTTTATTATTTCATTATTTCTTTTTTTAATATTATTTTGAATAGTGAATATACATACAAGTTCAACCCTTCCTCGAATTCACCTCCTCCCCAATGTGTCAATTGGATGAATTTTTGAAATTATTATTAATAAAAAAAATACACAATTCTCAAGTTGTTACACGCAGAGGTCGAATCCTCATCTTCATGCTTCATGGCCCCTTCATTTCATATATTTAATTTCTAGAATTAGGTACCTTATTATTATTATTATTATAAAAAATAATAATTAATTTCACTTGTTATTATTATTAAAAATACATAACACCCTCCAAGGCCAGCTAAAAATTGTTTTACGACCATTCTTTCCAAGAAAATTATCCATCAATTTTTGTCCATAGTAATTGTACATCCCAATTCATGGGATCTTTTTTATCTGCACCAACACTGGACATCATTGTTGTTAGTAGATGAATTCCAACCAATAGTTTCTCAGAAACATCAATCGTTTCACCTTTGAAGAGATTCCCTCAACCTGTCTCTAAAACCACTATTACCCAATCTAATATCGGGTTCACATCATATTCTCCATCCCTATGTCATGTTTCCAAAATTGAAATCCAAACTTTTGATCGTGATTCATTATGATAATGAATGATTTCCAATTTACTAATATTCTTAAATACTAGTGAATCATCATTAATCTAGTTACTGATGACGAGCGCCAGGAACGGAGGGAGACAGATACATAACACAAAGTGATCCTCAATGTAACACCCCAAGATTGCATAGTGTGTTATTTCTTCAAAATAATTCAATAACTTGCACTACACGCAACACCGAGTTCAAGCGCACTATGAATTTCCAAACAAGTCGTTCAAAAGAGGTTATGAATAGTATTAACTAAATTTTGAACCTTATATAATACTTATAATTTTAGAATCCATATTATTAGTTTCTTAGACATAATGTAAGAGCAAATTCTTTTTTTCAGATAAAAGAAGTATTTTTCAAAAATGCACTTTTACCAACTTTAATAGTGAACCCTTTTTAAATCCAATATTTTAAACTTTTATATATTTGATTTGACTAAATAAATTTATTTATAATGGTGACATAAAAAAATCTACAATTTAACACACCAAGATTCCACGGTACGCTTCTCTTTGAATAATACAGTAGCGTGTGTTGTACGCAACTTCGAGTTCTAACACACACCACAACCAATCAAACTTGCCGTTATGAATATTAATACCTAATTTTTGAAATTTTATAAATTATATCTCTCAAAATGGACTTCATTTTTGGATTCCTAATATCGAAATTAGCCTAGGGTGAAATTTTGGTACTTTTCGGATAACTTTCATATTTTGATGAATAGTGAAAATTACTAAATTTTAATTAAAAACAACTTTTTAATCAAAATAATTAATATTGATAAGTTATGAATTTGAGTGGTTTTAAGGTATATTTAGAATATATTTTTACCACTTAATACAATGTTGGTCATTGGACATAATTTTACAATTAAACCGGACATAAACAAGTGTCAATCTTTTGATAGTTATTATCTCTTAAAAACACGCTTTTTGTTTTAACAACGGGAATTAATTTTAAATTAATTTCTGCCACTTTTGTGTTTTGAATTTGGAAAAATGGATTCCATATTTGGAATCAGGATGTTCAAATTGTGTAAATAGGTAACTTTTATTTTTAGACATTTTGAATAATTACTTCGGTAAATATTTTATTTACCATGGTTAAGGGTAAATCCGATAAATAAGGGTTAAAAAATAATATTATAATAATACTAAATTACCCTAAAACGTGTCCTAGACTTATTGGTTGATACATGTTCGACCATAGGCATCTTTGGGTCGATTTTGGGACCCCATGGAGCCACTTGTAGGTGATAGGGACACTTAATTTTAATTAAGTTAAAATAAGTACAAAAATGACATAAGCATATATCTTTTAGAAAAACAATTTTTACATAGGGTTATATATGTTGAATTTTCTACTATAAATATTAATTAGAAAGATAAAAGTATTTCATACATAATGATATTTTATTTATAATTTTTAGACTTTAAATAATTTAATTTATTTAGGACACAATGATGATGCAGTAATTACCATAATAGTGAAAAATTAAAATAATTGATATTATAAATACACAAATAAATATAATTTGAGACTTTATATGAATTACACTAATTTTATAAGTTAATATGAAATTTTAGGAATGATTTAATTAAATTTTTTCGAAGTAATCATTCTGTTATGAGTTTCACAAAAATCAACTATTGAATAGTGTCAAAATTGACATAAAAGAGTTTTTAAAACAAATATTATATTATTAATTGATATTAAATTCCTAAAAATATAATACTCAGACAAGAGACTTATATCATGATAGTTGTATCATTAATGGACCACTTGGGGGTCTCTTGTATGTATATATTAAGTTTAATAACCATATAATATAAAAATATAAAGAGACATTGTAAAAGTGAAACTAATTAACTTAGAGTTAATACTTAAAGATAAGGTTAATATAAGTACCCAAACCTGTCTAAATTATATTGGTTGAGTGTTTTTCGACCCATAACCACATTAAACTTTTAATAATCAACTTTTGAGCCATTAGAAACCAAATATGAATTTATTATAAATTAATATTTCTAGATTTTCCAAAGGTGCCCCTCACCCCTCTTATAAAAGGGCACTCCTCCTTCTCATTACTTCACACCTTAAAAGCCTTTTGGTTCGGCCAAACCCTGCCCAAATACTCTTTAAACTTCCCTCAATACAACCTAGAGGCCTTATTTTGATCAGAAAGACAACCTAAGGATCCCTTTTGATCAAATCAAAAGGAAGAACCCGAAGAAGAGGTAATGATTTCACCACCCTTTTTCAAGTTCCTTTCTTCTTCCACTTCTTCTTCATTTGTTGTTACCATTATAAAATAATAACTCCAATATAATATATATAATGTGATGTTATTATAAATATGGTACAACCATATTCACTATTCTATCCATCCTTTGAATAACATGTCACCATACGTGCGTACATACGGCTTACCGTCTACACGTCATGGTGTAATTGTTATTCAATAAATTATTATTTGGATGGGTATAATAATGATGTTTAACTCATGTAAATAATAAATATAACATGATAATGATTATTTATATATGATATAACATCCAATTATATATTATTTTAATATCAAAAGAATGATATTGTCGCTCGTGCGTACGTACGGACTACCGTCTCCACGAACGCGATGAGATTCATTCTCCATCGTATCCATTCAAGTATAATTATCATTTGATGATTTAAAAATGGTGTTTAAGGACTTTATATCATTCTGGATATGAATAAGATACAACCTATCCATAACAAACACGACTTATGTAACAAAACATATAAAAGAAAACGAGTAAGTTAACACCCGAAACGACGATAATTCTAAGATATTATTAACAAATCAATGTTAAAAGATCATATATGATATCATATTAATATATATAATTCTTTTATAATTTAATAACAATTATTTCACCATTATACAGGAGTTTAACCTATCCCAACCAAAGGAAAAGTACAAGGTAAGGGTTTGTTTCGCAATCTCTTTATTATCCGAGGTTGTTTATACGTAATAATCTACTAGGATTTCTTTATCATCCACATCCATGTTTCTTCGAAATGTATTTCAAAACATTTTTACTATTTAAAAAGAATATGGGTTAAATTCATTTATACCCTTATTTTTTTTTAAAGGAATCTTTCCGTCATTTTCCAAACAAGGCACTTTTAACCTTTCGACAAATTTAAGGTAAGAATGTTTTTTTAACTTATACATCGGGTGCGGCTATTTACCGCCGTTATAAAATCGTCAAAGCTTCCCTGACAAGCTTATAAGAATATTTTCAAAGTAAATGTTTTATTTTCTAATTATGTGACTTTTAAATGATTTCAAAATGAATATTTTAAGAATTTTTGAAAGGTACTCTTTATCAAGATCATAATTTTAAATGTTTTAAAGATTTATCTTTCTAAATATTTTAATTAATGTCCATGTTTTCAAAATGATTTTAAGGATTTATTTATATGGACATGACTGTTTTGAAATGATATTTCTTTCAAAAGTTTCAAAGTGGTATGGGACACTTTGATTCAAAAATCTCTTTTAAATTACTTCCTTTATAAATGTGTGACTTTTCAATGATTTCGAGAAAAGAGATATTTCTCTCAAATAGTTTTGATTTCATCTATGTCAACATCCTTTGATGTATTTTAAGCTTATTTAAAGTTGATTTATTATGATACAAAACTTTTGTATTATATTTAAGGTTTTGTGATATGTTTTACTGTGGATGTGTTATTTTTATACCATTCATGGTTTATGGAGAAAGTGTTGACATTTCGTATGCTGGTTTTAATACGAATGTTTATGTTATGTTTAAACCTTTTCATATGGGAATGCATTGGACTTAGTAAGTGACGGGTGGAGACCGCTATAGCTCCTCGATGCATCGGTAGGTCTCATGAGACAAACTAGTGTCTTGGAACAAGGCCTTGACAAAATCTTATTTGTAGTTTTGGCACGAGGCCTTGGCTATGTGGTTATGATAGTCTGGCATTATGCATTCCATCATTATGAAAGTGGTTATTGATATTGCATGTGATTATTCAATTAGTAGAATATCCATGTGAATAAGTAAATGGCATTATTTCATTTTATTTTTTCCATACTATGTTGAAGTTCAAGTTTAAAAGGCTTTTGTTTTAGTTATACATTTCCTTAAATGTTTATGCTTATTTATGAAAGTTTCCGTTGTATTTCTTACCCTTACGGATCGTTTGAGCTCACCCCTTTCTATGTTTTATTTTTCCCAGGATTCCAAGAAGTATATTCTGATTGATAAGAAGGGTTAAGACAAGGGAATAATGGCATTCATAAAGGATTATTTATGTTGTTTTGTATGTTATGAAGTGTAATGTAACATTCATGTATGTAATCTATTTTCCAAGACTGCTAAACTAATCGGTCTTTCAAGACTTGATTCCTTGTAATCATGCCAATGTATTAAAATAATGCACCGACTCTGGGTAACTAGGGTCGGGGCGTTACACTCAATCAATGACCTTGTTCATTTCTCCATCATCAACCAGATATAATAGATGGGAAATTATTAAATCACATGAATCATTATGAATAAATAAATCTCAAATTTTTAGATATTATAATGGACAATAAACATTGATCAACCCAATAAAGACTGATCCACGAATTGATTTGGAGAGGATTAATTCATGTTTGCCTCAAATATTAAATGGTGATAAAAGAAGAAATCAAATGCACTGCCTCGATTTGGATCAACAATCACTGATAAAGAATGATCACACTCCATTGTCGTTTATTAGATCCACACGCATATTTTTCACTAATTTTCCTTATGGTACTCTAATCATTGAGCCACAACCCTGGTTTCTTCCATTGTTCCTCCAACTACTCCACATATTTCTCTAGGTTATGAGGCTAAACTTGAAAATTGGATATAACATCGTATCTTTATAGGGTAATATGTCGCTCCACCAACTAAACAAAAAATATATATTATTTTATTTTATTGATTCTATTTATGATGATATTTACACAAACCCTCATGCCTAAACTAGAATACATCATGTATACGGTGCACCCCAAATTTTTAATCCAATGGTGGTCTAAATTTTTTGATCCAATAAAATGTTTGTATTTTATTCCAATTTTTTAGGAAAACTACCAGCGAGTGATATTAATATATTTCAAATATTTCAAATATTAATTTTGGTCACATAGGGTATTATAATCTCACATCATCTCAATTCCTGTATTAAAAAATATTCCTAAAAATATTTTAAAGTTTTACAAGAAAAAAAATAATACATTATATAAATATTTATGAGGTTACTACTTATGAAATGGAATTTAAATAAAGTTACATTCGATGAATGTTACAAATTTAAATATTATTCCTCAAATAAATTAATCTATTCTTTACTACAGTATGGACTCGAACTAGAAAACATCAATGAGGAGTATACAAAGAAGAAGAAAAAATTTCTTAGTCTAATATTAATATTTCAACTAGTTACTCTAACATTGATCTTAAATAATGTGAAAAGGGTGAAATATCCAATATCTCTAAAGGTGTTTATAGATATATAAAAACATAGAGGCATTAACAAGTGATAAATAAGAGATCATCAGAAGGATGATTGAAAGGGAGAAATAAAGGTAATGGAATTAAATACAATATTTTTTCTAAATTATCATTATATGAGTGATGGGAAAAGGAAAAAATCACATTTTATTTTTCACAATAGAAGAAAGAAGAGTATGACAATAAATATATTAAAAAACAAAATATAACCTTTTCAGTTGGATGGAGTTTTAATATAGAATAATACTCTAACATTAAAGATTTTAAAATTGATAGAGAATTAGATAACTTTTGTTTTGTTATAGCTTCTATTAATGAGTAATGTATTTATTTTGATTCTATTTTAGGTTATGAATTTGAAATTTATTTTGAAGTTAAGATATTATCTAAACAAAATAGACAGTTTTATAAGGTTATTTTTAGGATTGATGAGTTATATAGATAATTAAAAAGGAAAATAAAAAATTTAAATAGGAAAATGAAAATATGAAATTATTTATATCTAGTAATGAATAATATAAAATTGAATTTTATTCTTTAGTATCAAAAAATATTTTACAAAATGAAAAATAAAAAAGATGAGATTGATAAAACAAATGATTAACTTTGAAAAAAAATATTGAAGATCAAGAAATGAAATTAAAATTACTTTGTAATTATTTAACTAAATATGAAGAAGAATTCAAGAAGCTCAAGAAATAATGAAAAATTAAGAAATATAGCTTCATATTTAAAGTGGAAAACTTATGATGACCTATACGTTGTTTAAAAAAGATAATGACATTCTTAAAATAGAAATTATGGGTTTGAAGGAAACATTATATATTTTTGTTCATTGTAATTATTTATTTGATAATATTATGGACATGAATATACATAATTAATATAAAACCATATTTAGTATTAATATTCAAATACACAATCAATATAGAATATATTTTTTTTAAACATTAAAATAAATGTTTCTTGTGTCCAATGATTTTGATATAATTAGAAAGGTATATATTTAAATAAATTTTCAATAAGATTTACTTAATAATTATGACATCCTAAGAATTTTATTTATAAAAATATATCTTTTATAATAAATTTTAATAAATTTATTAAATATATATGGGTTCCTAATAGCTTTATCACTAATATAATTGGACCAAATATAGCATGGGTACCAAAACAATTTTCTACTTGATTTATAATTCCTAAAATGGTTCCCTAGGAGTATTAAAGATAAATTATACATGGAAAATAGATATTCAACATATATTAATGGTGATATTTATAATTTTTTATCATTCAATTCATGTTATGGAGGATATTTTACCTTTAGTGATAATTCTAAAGTCAAGAAAACCTACTATGGTTAAGTTTTAATTTTTATATGAGTTATAATTTAAAAATTATTATATGTAAAATTACTTGGAAAAAACATAATAAGTATCACTTTACTTTATGATGATATAATGAGTACTTAATTTAATGTAAATAAAAGATCATTTTTATGGATAATTCTATCCAATTTTAATAAAATAGAAAAAATATTATCTACTCTATTGATTTTTTTTTGAATTAATCAGGAAAAATGTAAGATGTTTAAATGTTTTATGAACAAATAATGTTCTTTGGTATAAATGGTTGGGACATGTACACTTTCAGAAGTTGTAAAAAGTTCCCAAACATGGACAAGTTCTTGAACTACCCATGATTTAAGCAACTTATTTATTTGTGATTTCTATTTAAGAGGAAAGGAACACAAAGATACATTCATAACAATTAATATTGATAATATAATTATATATTTAGAATGGTTACATATTGAATTATTCATCCCTTTAAAAACTATAAGGTTATGGGTTAAAACGTATGTTTTTTTAATTATTAATTATTGTAACATATTCACTTTTATTTATTTGTTCCCTCATAATAGCGAAACTTTAACCAAGTTAATTTCTTTTTATAAACCGATTCAAAATAAAAAGGAAATCTAATGATCTCAAATGGAATTGATAAAGGATGTGGATTTTAATATATATTTTTTGAAATTTTTTATTTAAGATAATTTATATGTTCATATTTTTTGTACTCTTAGAACACCATATCGAAATTGTTTTGAATAGAGGAAAAATAGAATTATGTAAGAAATATTAAGAACTATTCTTAATGGATTTAATATACCAAAGTATTTTTGGGATGAAAATATTAATTATACTTGTTATATTATAAATATTTTTTTAATAATAATCATGTTAAATAAATACTCTTATGAAATTATTGAAAAAAATAAACACAAAATTGATCATTTTATAGTTTTTGAAAAAAATGTTTTTATTTTAAATAACATGTAAAACTTATATAAATTTTATTCTAAAAGTGAAGAAGTTATTTTTCTAGGATACTATATTGATAGTAAATCTTATGGAGTATACTATAAGATAAAAATCAATATATAATATTGTGTGTTTGTAAAATTTAATAAAAATAATGTCAAAAATATTTCATATTTAGAAAATCAGGATATAGAATTTAAAGAGTTCATATTTAATGAATAAAAACCTAAAAATAATAATGTATCAGTTTAGTGGGAATGTATCTATTCTCAACCCAATTATATGAATTGAAAAACCCCATAAATAACATTCAATTGACAAAGTAATCATAAATGTTTAATATAGTATGACAAATACAAGATTTATATTCAATTTTTGTGGTAATTATGCATTTTTAGTTGATTTTAGTCCTATTCATATTATTGAAAATTTTAAATTTTTTAATTTTAATAAATATATTTATGATAATATAAATAAATTTCAAAGAAATAATTTTTAGTATCTATTCGAACATCTTATAGAGAAACATACTATAGAATCTGAATTTATTTTTCATAATAAAATGGATGTAGCTAGTACTATAGTTAAAAATATTTTTGTGTGAGTTGCCCAAGTATATTTATAAGAATAAGGCATTTATTTTTAATATTTATTTTATATAATTACTATGATAGAATAAATTTATATTCTATTATCTAATTATTCATTTTAAAATTTTAAATCATTTAAAACAGATGTGAAATGTGCATTTTCATGTAGTTTAATTTTTGGAGCAGTTTTTTAATAAATCATTTTGATTTCAAATTGAGAAATTTAGAAATCATATGTTTAAACAATTAAGAAATTATTATTTTCTTAATAAATATATTATATCTTTTTTTGATAGAATAATTTTGTTTTTGTTACAAAATGGTTTTAGTAAAGGAAAATCATATCCAAAATTTTTTATAAATGAAATTTCTAATGAAATTTTAGTTGTGAATACTGATTTTTTAATTTTGATTACAAATTAATTTAAAATGATCATAATGGGTGAATTTAAATTTTTACATATTATTAAAAAATTTAAAAGAAAGGATCTTATAATTTTAAACCAGTGTAAATATGCTAGAGAACTTATAAAAAAATTTAATATTTACTAATGTAAAATTATAAAAATTCCAATGTGTACTAATTCTAACTAGATATAGATGAATCTATAAAATGTATTTATATTAAATACTATAGATATAAGGCCCCAGCCTTAAACCTTACTTAATCTTAAGTTATTACAAGATTACACCTTGAGGATCTTTTCAGGTTTAGAGTTTTAGATAATTAGAACATAAAACTTGCATTACATTCCACATTTAAACAAAGTGGTTACATAAAAGATAGTATTAATTTTTCCCATCAATGGAAACATATTTAAAATAAAACATGGATTCTTTATTGACACTTCCTTGACACTATCATCATAACATGTACCTTTCCCTTGACCTGTGAAAAATATTTCAAAAACTTGGGATGAGCATAAAAAGCTCAGTAATGGATATAAAAATATGGAAAGGAAACATGGGTACATATACACATAAGAATGAAATCATACTTTACCCATAAAACATAAGAACCTCATAAAATCATGAATAAACCATAGAAATCATAAGACATAAAGGTAACTTGAGGCATTCATAACATTCTTACGTAGGGAGTAACCCTCTTGGTTACGGTTGGAATACCCATCACAGTATATTCCATAAATCTCTTCAGAGAAACCTTAACGTTTCACTCCTTCACATTACCCAATGAATTGGAGAGCTATATCGGGCTCACCCGCCCTTAGTTTATCACAGAACCACCCGTCTTCTTAACAATGCCCAAGAACCATAACATAACCGTATCACATAAAACATGCATAAAGGAAACATAAGAATTCCACATTTCAATCACAAGATATCAATAAAACACATTGATATAATAAAAACATTATGAAAACCATTTTCAATACCAAAATAAAAGAAAAGTAAAACAGGGCATTTATTTTTCTTCTAAAAAAACAGTATGGCTTGTAGAGGAATCCGAAACTCAAATAATGGTCACGGCAGCGGAGAAGTCGTTGTCGCCGCATACGTACGACAAAAAATTTCCCTTTTTTCATTTAGTAAATGCTTCGTATAAAAAAGATTCCTTTTTAATAAACGTAAAAGTCAAAGGGGTTTATACACCGTATAAAAGAAGGTTGTGTATAAAACAAAATATGCCTCAATGAAAGGAGATTGAGATGAAGTCCCATACCTCGGGTCCGACTTGACTCGATCGTTCTTTAACCTCCTGAATAATAAACTTGAGTTAATTTATACTTTCTTAAGAACCTTTTTCAAGTTCATTATTCCTTTTATATCACTTATTACCATGTCATGAACACTATGTAATTATTTAAGTTATTAATGGCTGTTTTAACGATCAATGGTACTTGAGTCAAAAATATGCTCTTTATAATTACAAGTTGTTCATGTATCCATTATATCCAGAGTTATACTCATGATGTATATATCATATATATCCAGTATATACATGTATTTATAATATTACATAATCATTTAGAGGTAAGAAATGAAATGCACCGTTCATGGAGACGGTAAGCCGTACGTACGCATGAACGCTACTTTCATTTCTATTTCATATTTTATAGAATGGAATCATAATGATATAAAGGTGTATTATAATTCCAGTATAATATCATATATAATACCACTAATTAAATCCTTTATACGTCCCACATATGGCATTAACGAATCAAATCACTTTGAGGGGGCGGTAGTCCGCACTTCCTAAAATGAAATTATCATGTTTACCCATAATGGAAGCCATAAAGGTATTCTCAAAATGAAAAATACAGAAGCTTAAGGAAAACATAAACATATTATATATCATATATAAATATAGTGTCATCTTAATGGCCACCTTTGAATGTGTTAAAAGAATTTTGAACAATCATCATTTTGGGAGGCAGAAATTCGCCATCCATGGAAACTGTATGTTCTTTAACCATTAGATGTAGGTGTGTGTAAGTTTAGATCGAATTCTTATTATAACAACATCCTATTATATATGGAAGATACTGGTGTTTTTAGAAAAGAAATGAATAAAAAGAGTTTAGGGGGTTGGAGAAACAAAATAAAACAAAAGAACACAAGTGAAGTTATTACCTTAAAATCGGGTAACTCCCTTTGGTTTGAGCTCAAAGGCTTCCTTGGGAAGACTTATGCCCAAAGTGAGGCTTCAAGGAGTAAGAGAGGGATGTGGAGAGACAAAATGGGTAGGGGTTGGCCGAGCCAAATGTAACACCCCGAGATTTTATGAAAAATATTCTTTTTAATTTCATTAATGTCTTGTGTTATACGCTACACCAAAAGGAGCTTTCACAACCCACATCTCTGACCTGGCTTGAATTACACGCAATCGCGACCTTCCACGATAGCGTGTGTGGTACGCAACACCAAGTTTCGCTAAACAATGATATGCTATTAAGATATTATTAAAACTAGCCGTTATGAATAGTAATAACGACTTTTTGAAATTTTGTAAATTTTATTTTTCAAAATGGACTTCATTTATGGATTCGGAGTATCGAATTTAGCCTAAGGTGAAATTTTGGTACTTTTCGGATAACTTTCATATTCTAATGAATAGTGAAAATTACTAAATTTTAATTAAAAACAAATTTTTTAATCGAAATAATTAATAGTGATAAATTATTAATTTGAGTGGTTTTAAAGTATATTTAGAATATATTTTTACAATTTAATACAATGTTGGTCATTGGATGTAATTTCACATTTAAACCAGTTATAAACTAGTGTCAATCTTTTGATAGTTATTATCTCTTAAAAACACGCTATTTGTTTTGACGACGAGAATTGATTTTTAAATTAGTTAATGCAACTGATATGTTTTGAAATTGGTAAAATAGACATCATTTTTGAGTTCATAATATCAAATATAGCTTAGGCCTAATTTTTGGTATTTTTCTGAAAACTTTCAATTTTCGATGAATAGTGAAACCACTAAGTGGTAGTTAAAAAAACTGAATTGTTCATAAAACTTAATTTCACTGCTTCTGTGAGTGGAATTTCGAAAATCCGAGATACACGGTTAATATCAAGGACTAAAATGTGGTTCAATGAGATGAAAATAATTTTTGGTGAATAGTAACTTTTTAGTTTTATTTACCACGGTTAAAAGTAAATAGGGTAATTAAGGGTAGAAATGATATTATTATTACCCTAACACATGTCCTAATTCTATTGGAAAAGTGTCATTCGACCAAAAACAAACTTATGAATAAAATATGACCATTTAGGCCTACTTGGATTAGATTAGGACATTTATTATTAATTTATTTAAAGAAGGGTTAAAAGAGTTAAAATCAAAGTTTATTTACTAAAACATTTTTAATATGGGGTTATACATAATATAAATTAGACTATAAATATTAATTAGAAAGATAAAAAGATTTCCTACATAATGGTATTTTATTTGTAATTTTTAGACATTAAATAATTTATTTTATTTATGACACAATGATGATGCAGTAATTATCTTATTAATGAAATATTGACATAATTGATGTTATAAACACCAAAATAAATGTAATTTGAGACTTTTTATGAATTACACTAATTTTATAGGTTACTATGATATATTAGTGTTGATTTAATCAACTTGGTTCGAACATATAATTCTGTTATGACTTTCACAAAAATCATATATCAAATAGTGTCAAAATTTACACAAAATAGTTTTTAAATCAAATATTTTTATTATTAATTGTTATTTTATTCCTAAAAATCTAAGGTTAGGCCAAATGACTTATATAAGGATATATATATTAATAATAAACAATTTGGGGTTCGTTTGGCATGTTATAGTAAGTGTATTAACCATATAGTGTAAGAAAACAAAAAGACACGGTAAAAGTTAAATTATTTAACTTAGAGTTAAATCTAATTTATAAGGTTAAAATAATAACCTAAACTTGTCTAAATCCTATTGGTTGATAGGATTTCTACCCATCCCCACTTTAGCTTAGAAATAAGACCCTTTGTAACCATTATAAACCGATTTTGACTTTAATATAAAATAATATTTTGAGATATTCCTAAGGTGCCCCTCTCCTCCCTTATAAAAGGACACCTCCTCCCCCTCCTCCTCACACCAATTTGAGCACTCAAGCTCGGCCAACCCCTGAAAAAATCCCTTCTCCACTTCTCTAGAATAATCCTAGAGGTCCTGGTCTTCTTCAAAGACCAATCTTAGTTCCCTAAGTGGAGGATTCAAAGAGGCGTTTCAAAGAAGAGGTAATATCTATTATCGATCTTTTCAATTTCTTTCTTCTTCAACTTCTTCTTCTTTAGTTGTTTCATGACAAAGTAATAAAATCAGTATTACTTAAATACTGATATGTTATTATAAATATGAAACAACCCTAATTCACCTTCTATCCATCCTATGGAAAAATGAAATCACTGCACGTGCGTACGTACGGAATACCGTCTCCACGCCGTGGTGTAATCTATTTTCCACCACCACCTTAATAGGATGGGTATAATGGTGTAATGAGTAACTATATATGATTATTATAAAGTGATATTGATACTGAAATAGTCTACATACACTTCAACACAATTCCACGACCATGGGAACGATATCATCGCTCGTGTGTACGTACGGACTACCGTCTCCACGATGCGATGAGATTCATTCTCAATGATTAACCATTCATGAATGATTATAAAGTATATATAATAAGTACTAATGAAATATATGACATAATAATGATACTGGATTTATGTAAATTTATATGTATGTCATCTACTTAATTCCATTCACTTCAATAAGGAAACGAAAACAGTGTTCATGCGTACGTACGGACTAGCGTCTCCATGAACGGTGTATTTCATTCCATTTATCGATATTATATATATATATATATTCTGAATATATATTATATATAAATAATGTTTTAAATTCTGGATATAAGTAATCATGATCCAAGTAATCATATTAATAATTACAAGTTAAAAACACGAACGACAAATGAGACGATTTTACCCAAAACGCTACTTTAACATGAATTTACAAAAGAATAGGTAATATAAAGTCATAAGTGGACCATATATGATATAATAACAATGAATATGATTCTGGAATAAGTCAATAACATGATTTAAATCATTATACAGGAGGTTCGGACACTTACAAAGCAAGTCGGACCTAAGGTAAGGGAAATATCACAATCTCATTTTTATCCGAGATTGTTTATACTTTAGTATTTACTGGGGTGTATTTTATCATCCACATCCATGTTCCCTAAATATGTAATATTATTTCCATCCTTCTAAAATAGTTTATATCCAATTTTACCCTTCGGTAAGTTTTTTGTAAAAGATATGAAAGGAATCTTTTGTCATTTTTCGTACGAGGTACTTTTTGACTTTTCTGACAAAAGTACGGGAAGAATTTTTTTTTTAACTTATACGACATGAATGGATTTTTAAAACATTATTTCCAAGAAGCTTCCTTTATAAGTTTTCAAGTTTATTTTTAATCAATTTATTTTAGTTTATAATTGTATGACATGTTAAGAAAAGAAAAGTGTTTTTGAAGTAGAAAGGATATTTTCCTCAAGAATGGAGTTCAAGTGTTTTATCAAAATTATTTTCCATCTAAGATAATAATGGGTTCTGTTTTTATCCCTATTATTACATTGATTTGATTATGTTGTGATGGAAATATTTTTATGAATTCCTTTATCGTATATGAATTGTTTTATGATGTCATGATGTTTAAGATTCCCATTTTTATTACATGGGTTATGTAATGATGTATGGTTTATGATTTTGTGGCACACATAAGAATGGTATCATTATGAGATGGGTGGGACCTATATCTCCCTCCAATTCATTGGGTAAAGATTTTATATCTCATGAGATAGACATGGCTGGAATGGTAGGTTATACCGGTTCAGTGAAACAGGACTGAAACAAGGGTTACTCGATTCAGAAAGGGACTTTGTCCACTAAGATAGTCTTGGCAATGAGTCTTGACTAACAAGAAATGAATCTCTATGATTATGTGTGTATTCCACAAAGTTTCATGTTTTAAGTTATGATTATTGTGATTACATTTCACTGCCATGATTTATCCCATGTTATGAAATTATGATCTCTTTTGCAGGATAAGATTTCCAAAAGTTATGTGCTTATGTATATGATGTGATTGATATTTCTTTTGTTTACCCTTACTGAGCATTTGAGCTCACCCTTTTATGTTTTCTTTTCCCCAGGATATAAATAAAGGTTTTAGGTATAAAAAAAAGAAGATCTTTATGGGAGATGTTGAAGATCTTTCACCAGGATTAGAAGATTTTATTCCGAGTTTCCAAAGACACTAAACTATTACGATCCTTGTGTGTGTGTTTTTGTTATGTACTAAGTATTCCGCAAATGTAATGTAATGTAAATGTACGTCAAGCTTCGGGTCTCTACAGTTAGTATCAGAGGAAAGGTTTAGTCAACCTTTGGAAACTAGGATGCGAGAACTTTAGTGAGATCCCTAGAGATATTTCTAAGGTGTGTCTAGGAATGTCTCTAAGGTTAAGTATACGTATAGGTTATAGTACTAGAATTACGCTAAAGATCATAGAATTTAACCTAAGAAGTTAGATATTGAGGATACTCCCCCTTTATAATGTTGTTTTCCCTAGAAAGATTTTTGCCTCTCACACTATTCTTTTTGGGTTTTAGACGATGGATGGAACCCGAAGGAACCGTGTTTATCAATGTAATGGACAATGCAATGATTTCCCTCCTGAAGAAACAAATGTTATGGGAGATGGAGTGAAAAATCTTATTGCTATACTTACACAAGCTATGAATCATTCTGGACTTCCAAATGAGCAGAGAATGGAACAATATTCTATTGAGTCCTTCATGAGGCAACATCCACCTTCTTTCAGTGGGTCTTCTGATCCACTTGTTGCTGAACAATGGATCAGTACCACTGAAAAGATATTTTCAGTTCTTCAATGTTCTGAACATGATAAAGTCATCTTAGCAGTATATCGTTTGGAAGGTGAAGCTGATCAATGGTGGAATCTTATCAAGAATACGAGGCCAAGAGATGAAATTGAGTCCATGGAATGGGACGAGTTCAAGAACTTGTTTTTCAGTAAGTACTTCCCTAGTATTCTTCGAACAAAGATGGAAAAGTAGTTTCTTGAGCTGAAGCAGAAGGATGATGAATCTGTTGGTATATACGAAGCGAATTTTACAAGACTTGCAAGGTATGCATCTGGAATTATCATCCAACCTGAAAGTAAAGTTGATCGATTTTTCAGTGGCTTAAAACCAAGTCTTCTAAGGGCATTAGCTATAAGAGACTTCAGTAGCTATGAAGAAATTGTGCGTTGTGCTATCAAGGTAGAAATAGAAGTTGGTGTTACATATCCATCTCATGGTTTTGACAAGAAACGAAAGATGGAGTTTAAGGAGAAATCTCAGAATAATGGTGAAAAGAAGATGAATGTTTCCTTATGCACAAAGTGTGGAAAGAAGCATGGTGGAGATTGTATTAAAGGGACTAGAAAATGTTTTAAGTGTGGAAAAGAAGGTCATCGAGCAGCTGAGTGTCGAAGTAATGGAAAAAGGGTTTCTAATGATGTGAATAAAGCAATCACTGCAGAAAACACACCACCAACACTTCAATGCTTCAAGTGCAAGGAAATGGGGCATTATGCTAATAAATGCCCTAATCCAAGGGTTAGTGATGATCGACATGAGCAACCGCTTAAGGAAAAGGATAAAGGGAAGTCACATGCGATCACTATTGGCGATGTTGAATATGACAACGATGTGGTGGAATGATTAAGTGTTTATGTAATGAGATTCCAAAATAATGTTGTATCATAAAGTATTGGAATGTTTATATATTGGTCTAATGTGGTATTCAAAGTGATTGAGATATTTTTGGAAATAAGATGATATGCGCATAATGAAGGGAAAACGAGAAAACGAAATGTTTAACAGTATTCATGAGCTCATGATTGATATAAGGACTAAGTGATATCATGGTTTGATTATAAATAATTTTGAGGATTTTGGTATATGGAAAGTGTTAACGTTTAACTGAATTCATGTTTTCACTAAGGTTCAATGGGTATTCAAGAGAATACATGATTAAGGACTTTGAATGTTTAGAATGTGACCAACAAGACATATGTTATGATATATGGGGATCAACGATGGTATTAAATCTCTGGTAATTGTTTTCACTATATTATGAGAGTGGACTGCAGTATTATGGGTAAGCCTAAAGATTGGAATGGATTATGTTGGACATAAGTTAGTATTGTTTAAGGATAGAAGTTTTTCGATATTATTGATGGAATGTTATAGTAATATACTTTTAGAAAAAGGACAACCTGCAGGATGGGCGACAGCCCATCGCGTCGGACAAGGCTGTGGGAATCGAACCCACAACCGAAATGCGACTGGCCTTTATCGCCTACCACTGGCCTACAGGAAGTCCCTGTTTAGTAGAAACTAGTTTTATTTTATTAAGCGGTATGATATATGAAGTATAAGTTCATTTTTGGAACCATATACGATTAATCTAACCATAAGATGAACTTATAACTTTTCAAACCTTTTGTTTGAGACAGATGGAATGACCCATCATTCTATTACATGATCTGCTAACACATCACAAATGAAAAATTCAACTTTATTTCTTTAAGAGATGAAGTGGAAATTGTCCAAAGAACGACCAACGGTGAGACTATACCGAAATCACGAAAGTATTTCTTCTAATTCCAATTTCATCAACTTTAGGGAAACGATCTTGAAAACCAAAAATGTCGTCCTAGTGCTCTTATATCTGATTAATCAGATGGTACCTTAGATTTTCACAAATTTATGGATTTGTGATTTCTAGATTTTCCATAGCCATGTTCTCTACCACTCTCCATCAGAACATGATGGTTATATTTCTCTTCTATATCCATATTTTCACCTATGTGGAAACCCAGTGATTAGTTTATTTGGGTAACCGTTACGTTTCATACTTTTGTTTTTAAAGATTGGTTTTGGTATTCCTTTTTAGGATGTGGGTTTCGATTAAAGAAACTTTCGAATAGTAAACCATTTATAACCCCCGACGAATTTCGAGGACGAAATTCATTTTAAGGGGGGTAGAATGTAACACCCCGAGATTTTATGAAAAATATTCTTTTTAATTTCATTAATGTCTTGTGTTATACGCTACACCAAAAGGAGCTTTCACAACCCACATCTCTGACCTGTCTTGAATTACACGCAATCGCGACCTTCCACGATTGCGTGTGTTGTACGCAACACCAAGTTTCGCTAAACAACGATATGCTATTAAGATATTATTAAAACTAGCCGTTATGAATAGTAATAACGACTTTTTGAAATTTTGTAAATTTTATTTTTCAAAATGGACTTCATTTATGGATTCGGAGTATCGAATTTAGCCTAAGGTGAAATTTTGGTACTTTTCGGATAACTTTCATATTCTGATTAATAGTGAAAATTACTAAATTTTAATTAAAAACAACTTTTTTAATCGAAATAATTAATAGTGATAAATTATTAATTTGAGTGGTTTTAAAGTATATTTAGAATATATTTTTACAATTTAATACAATGTAGGTCATTGGATGTAATTTCACATTTAAACCAGTTATAAACTAGTGTCAATCTTTTGATAGTTATTATCTCTTAAAAACACGCTATTTGTTTTGACAATGAGAATTGATTTTTAAATTAGTTAATGCAACTGATATATTTTGAATTTGGTAAAATATACATCATTTTTGAGTTCATAATATCAAATATAGCTTAGGCCTGGTTTTTGGTATTTTTCTGAAAACTTTCAATTTTCGATGAATAGTGAAACCACTAAGTGGTAGTTAAAAAAACTGAATTGTTCATAAAACTTAATTTTACCGCTTCTGTGAGTGGAATTTCGAAAATACAAGAGACACAGTTAATATCAAGGACTAAAATGTGGTTCAATGAGATGAAAATAATTTTGGGTGAATAGTAAGTTTTTAGTTTTATTTACCACGGTTAAAAGTAAATAGGGTAATTAAGGGTAGAAATGATATTATTATTACCCTAACACATGTCCTAATTCTATTGGACAAGTGTAATTCGACCAAAAACAAATTTAGCAATAAAATATAACCATTTAGGCCTACTTGGATTAGATTAGGACATTTATTATTAATTTATTTAAAGAAGGGTTAAAAGAGTTAAAATCAAAGTTTATTTACTAAAACATTTTTAATATGGGGTTATACATAAGATAAATTCGACTATAAATATTCATTAGAAAGATAAAAAGATTTAATACATAATGGTATTTTATTTGTAATTTTTATACATTAAATAATTTAATTTATTTATGACACAATGATGATGCAGTAATCATCTTATTAATGAAATATTGACATAATTGATGTTATAAACACCAAAATAAATGTAATTTGAGACTTTTTATGAATTCCACTAATTTTCTAGGTTACTATGATATATTAGTGTTGATTTAATCAACTTTTTTCGAACATATAATTCTGTTATGACTTTCACAAAAATCATATATCAAATAGTGTCAAAATTGACACAAAATAGTTTTTAAATCAAATATTATATTATTAATTGTTATTTTATTCCTAAAAATATAAGGTTCAGCAAAATGACTTATATAAGGATATATATATTAATAATAAACAATTTGGGGTTCGTTTGACATGTTATAGTAAGTGTATTAACCATATAGTGTAAGAAAACAAAAAGACACGGTAAAAGTTAAATTATTTAACTTAGAGTTAAATCTAATTTATAAGGTTAAAATAATAACCCAAACTTGTCTAAATCCTATTGGTTGATAGGATTTCGACCCATCCCCACTTTAGCTTCGAAATAATACCCTTTGGAACCATTATAAACCGATTTTGACTTTAATATAAAATAATATTTTGAGATATTCCTAAGGTGCCCCTCTCCTCCCTTATAAAAGGACACCTCCTCCCCCTCCTCCTCACACCAATTTGAGCACTCAAGCTCGGACAACCCCTGTCAAAATCCCTTATCCACTTCCCTAGAATAATCCTAGAGTTCCTGGTCTTCTTCAAAGACCAATCCTAGTTCCCTAAGTGGAGGATTCAAAGAGGCGTTTCAAAGAAGAGGTAATATCTATTATCGATCTTTTCAATTTCTTTCTTCTTCAACTTCTTCTTCTTTAGTTGTTTCATGAAAAAGTAATAACATCAGTATTACTTACATACTGATATGTTATTATAAATATGAAACAACCCTAATTCACCTTCTATCCATCCTACGGAAAAATGAAATCACTGCGCGTGCGTACGTACGGAATACCGTCTCCACGCCGTGGTGTAATCTATTTTCCACCACCACCTTAATAGGATGGGTATAATGGTGTAATGAGTAACTATATATGATTATTATAAAGTGATATTGATACTTAAATAGTCTACATACACTTCAACACAATTCCACGACCATGGGAACGATATCATCGCTCGTGCGTACGTACGGACTACCGTCTCCACGACGCGGTGAGATTCATTCTCAATGATTAACCATTCATGAATGATTATAAAGTATATATAATAAGTACTAATGAAATATATGACATAATAATTATACTGGATTTATGTAAATTTATATGTATGTCATCTACTTAATTCCATTCACTTCAATAAGGAAACGAAAACAGCGTTCATGCGTACGTACGGACTACCGTCTCCATGAACGGTGTATTTCATTCCATTTATCAATATTATATATATATATATATATTCTGAATATATATTATATATAAATCATGTTTTACATTCTGGATATAAGTAATCAAGATCCAAGTAATCATATTAATAATTACAAGTTAAAAACACGAACGACAAATGAGACGATTTTACCCAAAATGCTACTTTAACATGAATTTACAAAAGAACAGGTAATATAAAGTCATAAGTGGACCATATATGATATAATAACAATGAATATGAATCTGTAATAAGTCAATAACATGATTTAAATCATTATACAGGAGGTTCGGACACTTACAAAGCAAGTCGGACCTAAGGTAAGGGAAATATCACAATCTCATTTTTATCCGAGATTGTTTATACTTTAGTATTTACTGGGGTGTATTTTATCATCCACATCCATGTTACCTCAATATGTAATATTATTTCCATCCTTCTACAATAGTTTATATCCAATTTTACCCTTCGGTAAGTTTTTGTAAAAGATATGAATGGAATCTTTTGTCATTTTTCGTACGAGGTACTTTTTGACTTTTCTGACAAAAGTACGGGAAGAATGTTTTTTTAACTTATACGGCATGAATGTATTTTTAAAAAATTATTTCCAAGAAGCTTCCTTTATAAGTTTTCAAGTTTATTTTTAATCAATTTCTTTTAGTTTATAATTGTATGACATGTTAAGAAAAGAAAAGTGTTTTTGAAGTAGAAAGGATATTTTCCTCAAGAATGGAGTTCAAGTGTTTTATCAAAATTATTTTCCATATAAGATAATAATGGGTTCTGTTTTTATCCCTATTATTACATTGATTTGATTATGTTGTGATGGAAATATTTTTATGAATTCCTTTATCATATATGAATTGTTTTATGATGTCATGATGTTTAAGATTCCCATTTTTATTACATGGGTTATGTAATGATGTCTGGTTTATGATTTTGTGGCACACATAAGAATGGTATCATTATGAGATGGGTGGGACCTATATCTCCCTCCAATGCATTGGGTAAAGATTTTATATCTCATGAGATAGACATGGCTGGAATGGTAGGTTATACCGGTTCAGTGAAACAGGACTGAAACGAGGGTTACTCGATTCAGAAAGGGACTTTGTCCACTAAGATAGTCTTGGCAATGAGTCTTGACTAACAAGAAATGAATCTCTATGATTATGTGTGTATGCCACAAAGTTTCATGTTTTAAGTTATGATTATTGTGATTACATTTCACTGCCATGATTTATCCCATGTTATGAAATTATGATCTCTTTTGCAGGATAAGATTTCCAAAAGTTATGTGCTTATGTATATGATGTGATTGATATTTCTATTGTTTACCCTTACTGAGCATTTGAGCTCACCATTTTATGTTTTCTTTTCCCTAGGATATAAATAAAGGTTTTAGGTATAAAAAAAATAAGATCTTTATGGGAGATGTTGAAGATCTTTCACCAGGATTAGAAGATTTTATTCCGAGTTTCCAAAGACACTAAACTATTACGATCCTTGTGTGTGTGTTTTTGTTATGTACTAAGTATTCCACAAATGTAATGTAATGTCAATGTACGTCAAGCTTCGGGTCTCTACACCAAAGGCTTTGGAAGTGTGGGTAAAGGGGTAGAGGTGGGGGCCTTTTATAAGAGGAGAGGAGGGGCACTCTTGGAAAGTAAAGAAAAGTTACTTTATTTTAAAATGAGATTCGGATTTAAGAGGTCCCACATTGATATAATTCTAGGATAAGGTGATACGGGTTTTAAATATACCCATCCAATAGGTTTTGGACATGTGTAGGTCATAGATTTTACATTATCTTTTCATTTTATTTAAATCCTTTATTAATGAGGTAATTGCTGCATCATCATGATGTCATAAATAATTTAATATATTTAATGTCTAAAAATTATAAAAAAATATATATCATAATGTAGGAAATCTTTTTATATTTCTAATTAATATTTATAGTCAAAAATCTGACTTGTATAACCCCATGTAAAAATTATTTTAGTAAAACATCTCATGTTTGTGTCATTTTTACTTTAACATTAAATAAAAAGATATTTATGTCATTTCCCAACCAAAGTGGCTCCATGGGGTCCCCATGTTGACCCATGTATTGTCTTGGTCGTCCATGACACATCCAATGGGGGTAGGACATGTGTCAAGCTCATCTCATATTATTAAAACATTATTTTTACCTTAAACTACACTAATTACCTCTAATCACGATTAAATTCATAAAAGTTACTATTCACCAAAAAAATTATTTTAATCCCATTGAACCACATTTTACTTCTTAATGACAACTATGTATGTCAGATTTTTGAAATTCAAAACACAGAGGTGGTAAATTTTCATTTAAACAGAAAATCAGTTTTTATAAGTACCACTTAGTGGTTTCACTATTCATCAAAAATTGAAGTTTTCCAGAAAAAAACCAAAACTTCACCCTAAGAAATATTTGATATTACAAATTCAAAAATGATGTCTATTTTACAAAATTTAAACCATATAAGTTGCATTAATTAATTTAATAATTAATTCCCACTGTCAGAGAAAATAACATGTTTTTATGAAACAATAAGTATCAAAAGATTGACACTAGTTTAAGTCTAATTTCAAAGTGAAATTGATTTCAATGACCACCATTGGATTAAATGGTAAAAATATATTCTAATTTCGCTTTAAAACCAATTCAAAAGATAATCTAATCATATAAATAAATTATATTAAAAAGAGGTTTTGAATTAAAATACAACATTTTTCACTATTCATTAAAAAATGAACTTTATCGGAAAAATACCAAAAATTTACCCAAAGAAAATTTTGATGTCCCAATCATAAAGAATAAGTTTATTTTTGACAAACATAGCTTATAAAATTGTCAATAGATAGATTTAAAAATGGTTTTCTATTAAAAGGCAATAAAACAATCTTTTAAAAGTATTAGTGTATTCCATGCTTAAGATTCGATTTATTCTCCTTTTAAGCCTCTAAAACACTATCTAATTCATTAATAGACAATGATAAAAATATTTATTATTCATTACTTACTTGGGATGTTACATCCTTCCCTCCTTTAGAAAATTACGTCCCCGCAATTTATTTACTTATTGAATAAGTGGGGGTATTTATCCCTCATTGCATTTTCAGATTCCCATGTTGCCTCTTCAATCATGTGGTTTTTTCACAAAACCTTTACCTGATGAATCACCATATTCCGTAACACTTGCTCCCTGTGGTCAAGAATCTGGACCGGTTGTTCCTCATAAGATAGGTTCTCTTCCAGCTGAACTCCCTCTGGACTCAAAACATGAGATGGATCTGGCATATACTTTCTCAGCATCGAAACATGAAAAACATTGTGTACCTGAGATAAACTTGGAGGTAATGCCACTCTGTATGCAACAGATCCAACTCTCTCTAGAAAATCATATGGTCCAATGAACCTTTGACTCAGCTTTCCTTTCTTACCAAATCGCATCACACTTTTCCATGTAGAAACCTTGAGAAAAACATGATCACCTACCTCAAAAGATAGATCCTTCCTTCTGTTGTCTGCATAACTCTTCTGCCTACTCTGAGCTGTTCTCATGTGTTTTTGAATCAACTGAACTTTTTCTTCCATCTCTTCTACCAATTCTGGTCCTATCAACTTCCTTTTACCCACTTCATCCCAGAAAGCTGGAGTTCGACACCACTTCCCATATAATGCCTGAAATGGTGCCATCTTTATACTGGAATGAAAACTATTATTATATGAAAACTCAACCAAAGAAAGATGTTGGTCCCAACTTCCCTGATAATCCATCGAACAAGCACATAGAATATCCTCCAAAGTCTGAATCGTTCGTTCTGACTGCCCATCTGATTGAGGATGAAAAGTTGTACTAAAATTTAATTCAGTACCCAACGACTTCTGAAGGCCTTTCCAAAAGTTAGAAGTGAACCTGGGATCACGGTCAGATACAATGGAGAGAGTAACTCCATGTAACCTGACTATATCTATAAGATACAAACAGGAAAGTTGATCTAGGGAAAAATTATCTCGTATAGCAAGGAAATGAGAAGATTTAGTCAAGCGATCAACAATAACCCAAATTGCATTATTACCTCGAGGTGTCTTCAGCAATCCCACAACAAAGTCCATGGATATATTCTCCCATTTCCACTCTGGCACTGGTAAAGGCTGAAGCATCCCTTTCGGTAACTGCCGCTCTGCTTTAACCTTCTGACAAGTCAAACACTTCACAGTAAAATCAGCAATATCTCTTTTCATTCCATCCCACCAGTAATACTCCTGCAGATCTCTGTACATCTTAGTACTGCCAGGATGAACTGAAAATGGAGAACTATGAGCTTCACATAACAACTCTCTCTTCAACTGTGAATCACAAGGCACACACAATCTCTTCCCAAATCTCAAAACACAATCAATATCAATGTTGAATTCATGCAACTTACCTTTCTGAACCAGCTCTACCTTTTTCTGCAACTCACTGTCTTGCTTCTGTGCTTGCTTGATTTTTTCTGATAGAGAAGATTTCACTGATACCTGAAACAAAACAGAAGGACATCCTGCACTAACAACTTCTATGCCAAAGTTCATCAAATCCTTAACCAAAGGATCACGTTCCAAACGCAACATTGTTAATGAAGAATTACTTTTTCGACTCAAAGCATCAGCCACATTATTTGCTTTTCCCGAATGGTAATGAATTGTACAATCATAATCCTTGATTAATTCCAGCCATCTCCTCTGTCTCATGTTCAATTCTTTCTGAGTGAATATATACTTTAAACTTTTGTGATCAGTATATATTTCACACTTTACTCCATACAAATGATGCCTCCAAATTTTTAGAGTGAAAACTACAGCAGCTAATTCCAAATCATGTGTAGGGCAATTTACCTCATGAGTTTTCAACTGTCGTGAAGCATAAGCAATTACCTGATCATTCTGCATAAGGAAACAACCATGTCCTTTCAATGAAGCATCAATGTAGATAACAAACTCCCCATTCCTGGAAGGTAGTGCCAAAACTGGAGCATTCACCAATCTTCTTTTCAGTTCCTGAAAACAATCATCACATTTTTTTGTCTAAATAAACTTAACACCCTTCTGAGTTAGCTTAGTCATTGGACTAGATAACCGTAAAAAATTTCTAACAAACCTTCGGTAATAGCCTGCCAAACCAAGGAAACTACGAATCTCCGTTACATTTTTGGGTCTTGGCCATTCTTCAACAACCTTTATTTTTGCAGTATCAACAGTTATCCCATCTTTAGAAACAATGTGACCAAGGAAAGAAATTTTTTGCAACCAAAACTCACACTTGCTGAATTTCCCATACAATTTATTTTCTTTTAAGGTTTGCAAAATAACCCTTAAATGTCTTTCATGCTCCTCTTTACTTTTAGAAAACACCAAAATATCATCAATGAAAACCACCACAAACATATCCAAGAACTCATGGAAAATTCAATTCATTAAGTCCATGAATACAGCAGGTGCATTGGTTAGCCCAAAAGGCATTACTACAAATTCATAAATTCCATATCTTGTACGAAACGCAGTCTTCGGAATATTTGCTTCATTTACCTTCAACTGATTGTAACACCCAAGGTAAATAAAGAATATGACATTTTCACATTTATCCATTTTTGTGAATAAAATATTAATATAACTTTAAAGGGGACACTATTCTCGATGGCATACCCAATACGCAACAACGAGTTTCTTGGGAATCATACGTTGCACTCTAATAATAAAATAATATTATTTTAAATTGTAGTTAACGCCTAGCCGTTGTAATGGCGGGAATGAACAGAACTAACTACAAAATGATTATATATGTTTGTAAAATATTTTTACTTTTTACAATAAATGTTAGAGGATTAAAAATGTGAATGAATCTAATTTTAAGCATAAACATTCTAATATTCTTTAAAAGGTCGATTAATCGCCTTTTGATGAAGAACCTATTTTAAATCCACTTTTTGTAAATGTTATGTGTTATATTTGAAAAAATAAAAATATTCTTTATAATCAGGACATCAAAATTTACTTTGTGTAAATTTTTGGTATTTTTCCGATAATGTTCATTTTTTTAATGAATAGTGAAAAATGTTGTATTTTAATTCAAAACCTCTTTTTAATCTAATTTATTTATATGATTAGATTATCTTTTGAATTGGTTTAAAAGTGAAATTAGAATATATTTTTACCATTTAATCCAATATTGGTCGTTGGAATTAATTTCATCTTGAAATTGGACTTAAACTAGTTTCAATCTTTTGATACTTATTATTTCATAAAAACACGCTATTTGCTCTGACAGCGGGAATTAATTATTAAATTAATTAATGTAACTTATATGTTTTGAATTTTGTAAAATAGACATCATTTTTGAATTCTTAATATCAAATATAGCCTAGGGTAAATTTTTGTTAATTTTCTGAAAAACTTCAATTTTTGATGAATAGTTAAACCACTAAGTGGTATTTAAAGAAAATGGTTTTTTGTTTAAATGAAACTTTACCACTTCTGTGATTTGAATTTAAAAAATCTGACATACATGGTTTTCATTAAGAACTAAAATTTGGTTCAATGGGATTAAAATAATTTTTTGGTGAATAGTAACTTTTAAGTTTATTAATCGCGATTAGAGGTAATTAGTGTAATTTAAGGTAAAAATAATGTTTTAATAATATGAAATAACCTAGACACATGTCCTACCCTCATTGGATGTGTCATGGACGACCAAGACAATCCATGGGTCAACTTGGGGACCCCATGGAGCCACTTTGGTTGGAAAATGACATTAATACCTTTTTATTTAATGTTAAAATTAAAATGTCACAAACATGTATTGTTTTACTAAAACAATTTTTATATGGGGTTATACAAGTCATATTTTTAACTATAAATATTCATTGTAAAGATAAAAATATTTCCTACATAATAGTATTTTTTTTATAATTTTTAGACATTAACTAAATTAAATTATTTATGACACCATGATGATGCAGCGATTACCTCATTATTTAACAATTTAAATAAAATAGAAAGATAATGTGAACTCTAAGACCTACACATGTCCAAAACCTATTGTATTAGTGGATTTAGACCCCTTATCACCTTATCCTCGAAACACATCAATGTGGGACCTTTAAAATCTGAAACTCATTCTAAAATAAAGTAACATTTCCTTACTTTCCAAGAGTACCCCTCCTCTCCTCTTATTAAAGGCCCCCACCTCTATCTCCTTACACACACCTCTCAAGCCTTTGGATCAGCCAACCCCTGCCCATTTTGTCTCTACAAATCCCTCTCTTACTCCTAGAAGCCTCTCTTTGGGAAGAAGTCTTCTCAAGAAATCCTTTGGGCTCAAATCAAAAAGAGTTACCCGATTTAAAGGTAGTGTCTTCTCTTTTGTTCTTTTGTTTTATTTTGCCTCTCCAACCCCCTAAACTCTTTTTATTCTTTTCTTTTGTAACAACTACAGTATATTCAATATACTAGGATGTTTTTATAAGAATAATTCGAGCTACACTTACACACACCTACATCTAATGGTTAAAGAACATACTGTTTCTGTGGATGGAGAATTTCTGCCTCACGAAACGATGATTGTTCAACACTCATATAACACCTTAAAAGGTGGCCATTAAGATGTAAATATATATATATATATGATATATAATATGTTTATGTTTTACTTAATATTCTTTATTTTTCTTTTTTGGCATACCTTTATGGTTTCCATTGTGGGTAAAACATGATAATTTCTTTTTAGGAAGTGAGGACTACCTCCCCCTCAAAGTGATTTGATTCGTTAATGCCATATGTGGGATGTATAAAGGATGGATTTAAAGTTATTATATATGATTTATTTTACATATAAATGATGAATATAATTATGGAATTAAAATATACATACCTCTCATTTGGTTTTAATTCCATTAATATGACATAGGAATGAAAATAGTATTCATGCGTACGTACGGCTTACCGTCTCCATGAACGGTGCATTTCATTTATTACCTCTAAATAATTATGTAATATTATAAATACTTGTATATTCTGGATATATATGATATATATGATATCCAAATCATGAATATTATTCTGGATATAATGAACCTTTGACCACACGAACAACATGTAATTTTAAGAAGTCCACTTTCGACTTAAGAACCAAATATCGACAAAACAAACATTATTAACTTAAGTGATTACATAATGCTTATAACATGGAAATAAGTGATATAAAAGGAATAATGAACTTGAAAATGGTTCTTAAGAAATTTTAAATTAACTCAAGTTTATTATTCAGGACGTTAAAGAACGATTGAGTCAAGTCGGACCCGAGGTAAGGGATCCTACTCCTCTCTTTCTTTTTATGTGCACTCTTTTATGTCATTCCTTTTAAGCTCATCTCTATTATGATTGGGATGTTATTTTATATTAATCCTACTTTAATTCTTATGTTCATATGATGAGAGACCCTATTTTCTCTCATCAATCCATTTTGGAAGTTTTTAGTGGCACCGTTAGGCTGCCGAATTTTCGTAAGAGATCTAACCTCTCTCTTTCTTTTTAAGTACTCTCTTTTATGTCATTTATTTTAAGATCATCTTTCATATTTTTGGGGATGTTATTTTATATTAATCATACTTTAATTTTTATGGTCATATTATGAGAGACCCTATTTGATCTCATAAATCCATTTTTGGAAGTTTTAAGTGGCGCAGTTAGGCTGCCGAGTTTTCATAAGGGATTTTTCATCTCACTTTTATTCTCGTGACATTTATGCTACATTTTCCACTATTGTCTTTGAGTGGTGTATGTACTGCACATTATTATAAACTTTGTGTAGTATAATTTCATTTATGGTTATTTACATCTTCATTGTATGACCCTTCTTCCATGGGGTGTACTTTTCGAAAGTTTCCCAACTCGGTAAGGGGACCTTTCACCCTCTTTTTTTTAAAGACTTCTTTTGTTATGTCTTTTAATTTACATCTTATTATTTTGGGATATGTTCTTCTATATCCTTATTGATGAAAAGTTTATGTCCATTTTATGAGATACCATTCACTCTCTCATCAACTAATTTTCTGAATTTTGAAGTGACGTCGTTAGGCTGTCGAATTTTTACAAGGGAACGTCTTAACCCAATTTTGATTTCTTTGGGTTCAACTTGTACTTCTTGAACATGTCATCCTATGAATATTTTTGAATGACCTATTATTGTTTCACACTTAATATCCACTTATATTGGTTGTATTTATATTTCTCACACATAATTATGTGATAGATTTATCCTTAATTTAAGGACACCATCTTTATAATGGATTTCATCTCAATTTACATTTCCATTGAGACTTCATTGTTGTTATGCACCAATTAACTCTTATATGGTGTGTATACTGTCCTTTGAAAAATTATATCATTAATCCCTTTATTCTCATGATATTATAATGTTCGTAATAAATGTTATTCCGCAATTATTTGTATTCAAGAGTCTCTCATTTTGTTAAAAACTCTTTAACAAAAATATCGTTTTAAATGTTTTAAAGATTTATTATTCTAAATATTTATCTTTAATGTCCATGTTTTCAAAGTGGTTTTCAGTATTTATTTATATGGAAATCAATGTTTTAAAATTATAATTCCATTAAAAGCTTCAAAGTGGTATGGGACACTTTGATTCAAAAATCTCTTTTAAATGGTTTTTGAAAATGGATTGATTAATTCAATATCTTGGAATTACTTATTGTGATTGCAAAAGAAATGTCATTATTGAAATGTATATATTTTCGATATTTTCTATGTAATGATGGTACTTAGACATTTTACGGGTGGTTACGTGATAAACCATATGACGGGTGGTACCGTGAATACCAGGATGGGTGGTTACGTTATAACCTCCAATGCATTGGGTATGGAAGTCGGTCGTATAGCTATTCCATTAAGTATGTGTGGAAGTCGACCGAATGGTTATTCCATTTAAGTATGTTTATGTCCCAAGTTAGCTTTATATGTTATGTGTTCTTTATATGGGTTTTATGGTAATCTTTTGGTTACAAAAGGGTAAGTAATGATCTTTTATTCAGTGAAGAGTTTTTTTACTACTTCCTAAAGGTGAAAGTTATTACTTTGATAAAGTATACATGGTTTACTTGTTGCTTTGAAAAACTAACAGTTTTCATTCTTTGTGTATCCCTTGCTGAGATTTTTATGCTCACCCCAAGTTTTTTTTTGAAATGTTTTTCACAGGACTTAATGTGGAATAGGGTCAAGGATGGGATCAAGGGAAAGTCATGCTATCTAATACATGGAATGAGACATGTTTCTTTTTAAGAGTTTTTATTTTATGGAAATTTAATAGAAGTGACTACTTTGTAATCTTTTGAGATGTAATAGTTATGTCCTAATTCTCTAAAACTCTAAACCTGAAAAGATCCTCAATGTGAATTATTCATTTAATTCAATATTAATTAAGGTTTAAGGCTGGGGCCTTATAGTTGGTATCAGAGGTCGGTTTAGATAACTTTAGAGGTTAGGGTATTCTCTAAGCATAAGTGACATTACCATAATGGTTAGGATTTTAGAAAGAGTCCTAGTTTTGATAAATTGAATGAGTAGGTATATCTTAGTGTTTATCTTCCTCATTAGTACATGATGGTTTTGTTGATATACTCACACTGACATTTCTGTTTTTAGTGAATGGATGGATCTAGCAGGCACCAAAGTGACAATAGGTTTGAATGAAACTGTGGTGGTTCTCTGATTAAGAGACTGTATGAAATGGGGGATTCAATGAGGAAACTTGTGGTTGTTCTAAACCAACTATCAAGGAGTCATGATCAACCACTTGTACCTTGGTATGTTCTGTAATGCATCATGTACGAAATGACCAATAGATGTGGAAGTTTAGGTAATAATTATAAATGTAACCATTATGGTTTATATGATCCTTACTTTCGAGGTAATTATGGGTTATTATATGTTATGATGGAAAATTAAAGGCATGAGATAAACTTGAGGTTAAAATATGTTATGATTATTTTTGAAGATTTTATCTCATTTTGGGAATGTTTTAAGAATTATGTAGTTTTGGAAAAAAAGGACAACACGCAGACCGTGTGACAACCCGTCGCGTCGGACAAAGCTGTGGGAATCAAACACACAACCAAAGTGCGACTGGTATTTATCACCTACCACTGGACAACGTGAAGTCTCTGGTTAGTTTGATTAATTCTTTTTAGTTAGATGATTTTAGGAATCAAGAGTAAGTTTAGTTTGGGTTATCTATGGAAATTATTAACCTATCATGGAGGATGTGTGATTAGGTTAATTACTTTTCAATATGAGACTTTAAGAGCAACTGATGTTATTTGGAGATAAATGTTAATTTGTACCTTGGAAGACTATGTCATTAAATCCTTCAAATATTTGGGTTTCAATCTTAGTTTGGTTTACATTGAATAATTTTATGGACAAATTGTTTATCTAATGGTCCTCGTTGAACTTTGGGTTTTTTTGGACAAATTTTGGAGATTAAGAATATATTTTATTTTTATAAAGGGTTATCCTTTTCTGGATTATCTGATCTTGTACTAACCTTTTTGGTTTTGGTTTTGGTTTTGGTTAAAGTCTATAGACATGGGAAGTATATAGTTCTCTTTTGTGGATTAGGTGATTCTCTAGAAGTTGATTATAGTACTCTTAATGTGAACAAGTCTTCCTAAATACTCGTCTTTTGGAGAAAATATGAGTTTGTGTAAGAAATCTAGTAAAAGTTGAAAGTCTACGTGACAAGTAAGTATGTTTCATTATGATTTAGTTATCCTCAAAAATAAATTCATCAATGAAGAGTAACTTAAAACAAAAATGTTGCCTGTTAACTTTTCCTACTGGGGAATCGAATACCGTTTAACCCATCACAAGTTTGTGATTTTCTTATGGTTAATTTTCTCCTAGACATGTTTACTATCACTCTCTATCAGAACATGACCCTTTGTTTTTTCCTCCATGTCCATATTATCATACTTGTAATCCTAGTATGGGTTAACTCGGGTGACCTTTGTAATTCTCTTTCTTTATTTTAAAGTGATTGTTTTACTGACTCTTGTTCCGATGTGGGATTTTCAATGAAGTTTCCAAGTCCAATTTTAAAATTGTGAGGACGCAATTCCCAAAAGGGGGGAAGGATGTAACACCCCAGGTAAATAAAGAATATGAAATTTTCACATTTATACATATTTGTGAATAAAATATTAATATAACTTTAAAGGGGACGTTATGCTCGATGGCGTACCGAATACGCAACAATAAGTTTCTTGGGAATCATACGTTGCACTCTAATAATAAAATAATATTATTTTAAATTGTAGTTAACGCCTAGCCGTTGTAATGGCAGGAATGAATAGAACTAACTACAAAATGATTATATATGTTTGTCAAATATTTTTACTTTTTACAATAAATGTTAGAGGATTAAAAATGCGAATGAATCCAATTTTAAGTGTAAACATTCTAATATTCTTTAAAAGGTCAATTAACCACCTTTTGATGACGAACCTATTTTAAATCCACTTTTTGACAATTTTATGTGTTATATTTGACAAAATAAAATTCTTCTTTAGAATCGGGACATCAAAATTTACTTTGTGTAAATTTTTGTTATTTTTCCGATAATGTTCATTTTTTAATGAATAGTGAAAAATGTTGTATTCTAATTCAAAACCTCTTTTTAATCTAATTTATTTATATGATTAGATTATCTTTTGAATTGGTTTCAAAGTGAAATTAGAATATATTTTTACCATTTAATCCAATAGTGGTCATTGGAATTAATTTCATCTTTAAATTGGACTTAAACTAATGTCAATCTTTTGATACTTATTGTTTCATAAAAACACGCTATTTCCTCTGACAACGGGAATTAATTATTAAATTAATTAATGTAACTTATATTTTTTTAATTTTTTAAAATAGACATCATTTTTGAATTCGGAATATCAAATATAGCCTAGGGTGAATTTTTGGTAATTTTCTGAAAAACTTCAATTTTTGATGAATAGTGAAACCACTAAGTGGTATTTAAAGAAACTGATTTTTCGTTTAAATGAAACTTTACCACTTCTGTGATTTGAATTTAAAAAATCCGACATACATGATTTTCATTAAGAAGTAAAATTTGGTTCAATGGGATTAAAATAATTTGTTGCTGAATAGTAACTTTTAAGTTTATTAATCGTGATTATAGGTAATTAGTGTAATTTAAGGTAAAAATAATGTTTTAATAATATGAAATGACCTAGACACATGTCCTACCATCATTTGATGTGTCATGGCCGACCAATACAATCCATGGGTCAACTTGGGGACCCCATGGAGCCACTTTGGTTGGAAAATGACATTAATACCTTTTTATTTAATGTTAAAATTAAAATGTCACAAACTTGTATTGTTTTACTAAAACAATTTTTATATGGGGTTATACAAGTCAGATTTTTAACTATAAATATTCATTAGAAATATAAAAATATTTCCTACATCATAGTATTTTTTTTATAATTTTTAGACATTAACTAAATTAAATTATTTATGACACCATGATGATGCAGTGATTACCTCATTATTTAACGATTTAAATAAAATGGAAAGATAATGTAAAATCTAAGACCTAAACATGTCCAAAACCTATTGTATTAGTGTATTTAGAACCTTTATCACCTTATACTTGAAACACATCAATGTGGGACCTTTAAAATCTGAAACTCATTCTAAAATAAAGTAACATTTCCTTACTTTCAAAGAGTGACCCTCCTCTCCTCTTATTAAAGGCCCCCACCTCTACCTCCTTACACACACCTCTCAAGCCTTTGGCTCGGCCAACCCCTGCCCATTCTGTCTCTCCACATCCCTCTATTACTCCTAGAAGCCTAAATTTTGGCATAAGTCTTCCCAAGGAAGCCTTTGAGCTCAAATCAAAAAGAGTTACCCGATTTAAAGGTAGTGTCTTCTCTTGTGTTCTTTTGTTTTATTTTTCTTCTCCAACCCCCTAAACTCTTTTTATTATTTTATTTTGTAACAAATACAGTATCTTCAATATACTAGTATGTTGTTATAATAAGCATTCGAGCTACACTTACACACACCTACATCTAATCGTTAAAGAACATATTGTTTCTGTGGATGGCGAATTTCGGCCTCACAAAATGATGATTGTTCAACACTAATATAACACCTTCAAAGGTGTCCATTAAGATGTCACTATATATATATATATATATGATATATAATATGTTTATGTTTTACTTAATCGTTTGTATTTTTCTTTTGTGGCATACCTTTATGGTTTCCATTGTGGGTAAAACACGATAATTTTTTTTAGGAAGTGCGGACTACCGCCCCCTCAAAGTGATTTGATTCGTTAATGCCATATGTCGAATGTATAAAGGATGTATTTAAAGTTATTATATATGATTTATGTTACATATAAATGATTAATATAATTCTGGAATTAGAATATACATACCTCTCATTTGGTTTTAATTCCATTAATATGACATAGAAATGAAAATAGCGTTCATGCGTACGTACGGCTTACCGTCCCCATGAACGGTGCATTTCATTTCTTACCTATAAATAATTATGTAATATTATAAATACTTGTATATTCTGAATATATATGATATATATGATATCCAAATAATGAATATCATTCTGGATATAATGAAACTTTGACCACATGAACAACATGTAATTGTAAGAAGTCCACTTTTGACTTAAGAACCAAATATCGACAAAAAAACATTATTAACTTAAGTGATTACATAATGCTTATAACATGGAAATAAGTGATATAAAAGGAATAATGAACTTGAAAAAGGTTCTTAATCAAGTTTAAATTAACTCAAGTTTATTATTCAGGATGTTAAATAATGATTGAGTCAAGGCGGACCCGAGGTAAGGGATCCTACTCCTCTCTTTCTTTTTAAGTGCACTCTTTTATGTCATTCCTTTTAAGCTCATCTTTCTTATGATTGGGATGTTATTTTATATTACTAATACTTTAATTATTATGTTCATATTATGAGAGACCCTATTTTCTCTCATCAATCCATTTTTGGAAGTTTTGAGTGGCACCGTTAGGCTGCCAAATTTTCGTAAGAGATCTAACCTCTCTCTTTCTTTTTAAGTACTCTCTTTTATGTCATTTCTTTTAAGCTCATCTTTCATATGTTTCGGGATGTTCTTCTATATTCCTCATACTGTACTTTTTATGGTCATATTATGAGAGACCCTATTTGATCTCATAAATCCATTTTTGTAAGTTTTAAGTGGTGCTGTTAGGCTGCCGAGTTTTCGTAAGGTATTTTTCGTCTCACTTTTATTCTCGTGAAATTTATTCTACGTTTTCCACTATTGACTTTGAGTGGTGTATTTACTGAACATTATTATAAACTTTGTGTAGTATAATTTCATTTATGGGTATTTACATCTTCATTGTATGACCCTTCTTCCATGGGGTGTACTTTTCAAAAGTTACCCAACTTGGTAAGGGGACCTTTCACCCTCTTTTTTTTAAGACTTCTTTTGTTATGTCTTTTAATTTACATTTTATTATTTTGGGATATGTTCTTATATATCCTTATTGATGTAAAGTTTATGTACATGTGATGATATACCATTCACTCTCTCATCGACTAATTTTCTGAATTTTGAGGTGACGTCGTTAGGCTGTCGAATTTTTACAAGGGAACGTCTTAACCCAATTTCGATTTCTTTGGGTTCAACTTGTACTTCTTGAACATGTCATCCTATGAATATGTGTGAATGACATCTTATTGTTTCACACATAATATCCACTTATATTGGGTGTATTTATATTTCTCACACATAATTATGTGATATATTTATCCTTAATTTAAGGATACCATCTTTATAATGGATTTCATCTCAATTTACATTTCCATTGAGACTTCATTGTTGTTATGCACCAATTCACTCTTATATGGTGTGTATACTATCCTTTGACATATTATATAATTAATCCCTTTATTCTAATGATATTATAATGTTCGGATTAAATGTTATTCCGCAATTATTTGTATTCAAGAGTCTCTCATTTTGTTAAAAACTCTCTAACAAAAATATCGTTTTAAATGTTTTAAAGATTTATTATTCTAAATCTTTATCTTTAATGTCCATGTTTTCAATTTGGTTTTCAGTATTTATTTATATGTAAATCAATGTTTTAAAATTATAATTCCATTAAAATATTCAAAGTGGTATGGGACACTTTGATTCAAAAATCTCTTTTAAATGGTTTTTGAAAATGGATTGATTAATTCAATATCTTGGAATTACTTATTGTGGTTGAAAAAGAAATGTTATTATTGAAATGTATATATTTTCAATATTTTCTGTGTAATTATGGTACTTGGACATTTTACGGGTGGTTACGTGATAAACCATATGACGGGTGGTACCGTGAATACCAGGACGGGTGGTTACGTTATAACCTCCAATGCATTGGGTATGGAAGTCGGCTGTATAGCTATTCCATTAAGTATGTGTGGAAGTCGACCGAATGGTTATTCCATTTAAGTATGTTTATGTCCCAAGTTAGCTTTATATGTTATGTGTTCTTTATATGGGTTTTATAGTAATCTTTTGGTTATAAAAGGGTAAGTAATGATCTTTTATTCAGTGAAGATTTTTTTTACTACTTCCTAAAGGTGAAAGGTATTACTTTGATAAAGTAGACATGGTTTACTTGTTGCTTTGAAAAACTAACAGTTTTCATTCTTTGTGTATCCCTTGCTGATATTTTTATGATCACCCCAAGTTTTTTTTTTTGAAATGTTTTTCACAGGACTTAATGTGGAATAGGGTCAAGGATGGGATGGAGGGAAAGTCATGTTATCTAATACATGGAACGAGACATGTTTCTTTTTAAGAGTTTTTATTTTATGGAAATTTAATAGAAGTGACTACTTTGTAATCTTTTGAGATGTAATAGTTATGTCCTAATTCTCTAAAACTCTAAACCTGAAAAGATCCTCAATGTGAATTATTCATTTAATTCAATATTAAGTAAGGTTTAAGGCTGGGGCCTTATACTGATGGTACCCTGATCTCAGGTCAATCTTTGAAAAAAACTGAGCTCCCTGGAGCTGATCAAACAAATCATCGATATGAGGCAAAGGATATTTGTTCTTAACAGTGATGTTATTCGAGGATCTATAATCAATGCAAAGTCTTATTGAACCATCTTTATTTTTAACAAATAAAACAGGAGTACCTCATGGTGATGTGCTAGGTCGAATGAAACCTTTCTCTAATAAATCTTGCAATTCCTCCTTCAACTCTAAAAGTTTAATTTGAGCCATTCGATAAGGGGGTTTTGAAATTGGCTTAGCATCAGGAACTATGTCAATAGTAAATTCAACTTCCCGATCTGGTATTATTCCAGGCAACTCATCAGGTAAAACATCATGATACTCATTTACCACTGGCACATCATTAATCTGAATAGTTCCCTTGTTTTTAACAATATGTTCAAGGTAACATTCATTTCCATCTTTTACAAGTTTCTCAGCCTCTTGATAAGTTATCAACAGTAAGGGTTCATTCTTGTACACAAACTGAAAGTCTTTCTAAAAAGAAACTTCTTTAGCTCTACAGTCAATCTTAGCATGGTAAATAGAGAGCTAATCTATACCCAGGATAACATCAAACTCTACTAGAGGTAAAACAATAAGGTTCGCAAGTAGGTTCTTTCCACGGATAAGGATAGGAAGATTCTTATAAATTCTTTTTGCCTCAACATTTCTCCCAGGTGTTTTTACCACAAGTTCAGGAGTCATTTCTTGAGATGGTATTCCCATTTTACTAGAAAAGGTTTCAGAGATGAAAGAATGTGTAGACCCTGAATCAAACAACACACTGGCATAATCTGAAAAAACAAACAAAGTACCTGATACAACTTCATTTGATGGCCCGACATCTGCTGAAGTAGTTGCAAAGGATTTCACCACCCCTTTTTGCTTGTAGTCTAACTTCTTCCCATCACTCGAGCTCTTTGTTGGACACTTATTTGCATAGTGACCCATCTCATTACACTTAAAACATTTCACTAACTATAAATCAAATTTGGTCTTACCATCACCTTCATCTTTTTCAGTGCAATCACAATCCTTATGTCCCATCTTACCACATCGGTAGAACTTTCCAGAATTCAGAAGACATTCCCCAGCATGCCTTTTACCACATTTATCACAAACTGGAAACTTAGTTTTCTTACCATCATACTTTTTTAAATAATTCTTTCCTTTCTTCTGCCACCTCGGTCTCTTCTTCTGTTGGTTGTTACAGAACACGTGATCATCGGCAAACTCCATTTCCACCTTCTCAGCACATCGAACAAGCTTTTCATAACTTTTGAACTCATGAGAATCTAAAGCCTTTCGATATTTTGTCTTTAATCCTGAGTAAAAAACGATTGATTTTACTATCACGGTCTCGGATAAAATTTGGAGCATACCTTGCCAATCGAGTGAACCTTTTTTCATAGGTAGCCACTGAGTCTTCCTCTTGCCTCAATTCCAAGAATTTCTTTTCCATCCTAAGTCAAACAGCCTTAGGAAAATACTTCTCAAGAAACATACCTTTAAATTCATCCCAGTCGAGAGCATCAATCTCATCAGCATCCCTGATATTTTTAACCATCGACCACCACTGATCTGCTTCACCCTCCAAATGGTAAATAGCAAGACTAACCTTTTGATTGTCTGAACACCCCATGACATCGAAAATCTTCTCCAGTGATTTAATCCACCCTTCAACTAGCATAGGGTCAAATGATCCTCTAAATGATGGGGGATGTTGCCTCATGAAATGTTCCACCACTGACATGTTCCTCTGTGGTTGATCTGGCTGATCTTGTGCATGGATACCACCACCATTTATCGCTTGACTCAATTGCGTCATTACTGCAACAAACTGTTCAGTTCCAATTCTGACCATCTCAGGATGCTGATTCGAAAGGTTATTTCCTTCTGTATGCCTTCCTAGCACGGCTTCCCTATTTCCTCTATGGAAAACCATTCTGAACAAACATGTCTTAGACGAAGCAACATGGTAATCTTTAAATGTTATATCATTTCAAAAAATATTTTTGGATAATCATTTAATATAATTCTAACTCCTAAAGTTATCTAAACCAACCTTTGATACCAACTATAAGGCCCCAGCCTTAAACCTCACTTAATCTTGAGTTATTACAAGATTACACCTTGAGGATCTTTTTAGGTTTAGAGTTTTAGAGAATTAGAACATAAAACTTTCATTGCATTCCACATTTAAACAAAGTGGTTACATAAAAGATTGTATTCATTTTTCCCATCAATGGAAACATATTTAAAATAAAACATGGATTCTTTCTTGACACTTCCTTGACACTATCATCATATCATGTACCTTTCCCTTGACCTGTGAAAAAAATTTCAAAAACTTGGGATGAGCATAAAAAGCTCAGTAAGGGATATAAAAATATGGAAAGGAAACATGGGTACATATACACATAAGAATGAAATCATACTTTACCCATAAAACATAAGCACCTCATTAAATCATGAATAAATCATAGAAATCATAAGACATAAAGGTAACTTGAGGCATTCATAACATTCTTACGTAGGGAGTAACCCTCTTGGTTACGTTTGGAATACCCATCACAGTATATTCCCTAAATATCATCGGAGAAACCATAACATTTCACTCCTTCGCATTAACCAATGCATTGGGGAGATATATCGGGCTCACCCACCCTTAGTTTATCACGGAACCACTCGTCTTCTTAACAATGCCCAAGAACCATAACATAATCGTATCACATAAAACATGCATAAAGGAAACATAAAAATTCCACATTTCAATCACAAGATATCAATAAAACACATTGATATAATAAAAACATTATGAAAACCATTTTCAATACCAAAATAAAAGAAAAGTAAAACAGGGTATTTATTTTTCTTTTAAAAAAACGGTATGTCTTGTAGAGGAAGCCGAAACTCAAATAATGGTCACAATGGCGGAGAAGTCGTTGTCGCCGCATACGTATGACAAAAACATTCCCTTTTGTCGTTTAGTAAATGCTTCGTATAAAAAAGATTACTTTTTAATAAACGTAAAAGTAAAAGGGGTTTATACACCGTATAAAAGAAGGTTGTGTATAAAACAAAATATGCCTCAATGAAAGGAGATTGAGATGAAGTCTCATACCTCGGGTCTGACTTGACTCGATCGTTCTTTAACCTCCTGAATAATAAACTTGAGTTAATTTCTACTTGCTTAAGAACCTTTTTCAAGTTAATTATTCCTTTTATATCAGTTATTACCATGTCATGAACACTATGTAATTATTTAAGTTATTAACGGTCGTTTTAACGATCATTGGTACTTGAGTCAAAAATATGCTCTTTATAATTACAAGTTGTTCATGTATCCATTATATCCAGAGTTATAATCATGATGTATATATCATATATATCCATTATATACATGCATTTATAATATTACATAATCATTTAGAGGTAAGAAATGAAATGCACCGTTCATGGAGACGGTAAGCCGTACGTACGCATGAACGCTACTTTCATTTCTATTTCGTATTTTATAGAATGGAATCACAATGATATAAAGGTATATTATAATTCCAGTATAATATCATATATAATACCATTAATTACATCCTTTATACATCCCACATATGGCATTAACGAAGCAAATCACTTTGAGGGGGCGGTAGTCCGCACTTCCTAAAATGAAATTATCGTGTTTACCCATAATGGAAGCCATAAAGGTATGATCAAAATGAAAAATACAGAATATTAAGTAAAACATAAACATATTATATATCATATATAAATATAGTTTCATCTTAATGGTCACCTTTGAAGGTGTTAAAAGAATGTTGAACAATCATCGTTTCGGGAGGCAGAAATTCGTCATCCACGGAAACAGTATGTTCTTTAACCATTAGATGTAGGTGTGTGTAAGTGTAGCTCGAATACTTATTATAAAAAAATCCTAGTATATGGAATATACTGGTTTTGTTACAAAATAAGTGAATAAAAATATTTTAGGTGGTTGGAGAAACAAAATAAAACAAAAGAACACAAGTGAAGTTATTACCTTAAAATCGAGTAACTCCCTTTGGTTTGAGCTCAAAGGCTTCCTTGGGAAGACTTATGCCCAAAGTGAGGCTTCAGGGAGTAATAGAGGGATATGGAGAGACAAAATGGGTAGGGTTTTGGCGAGCCAAAGGCTTTGGAAGTGTGGGTAAAGAGGTATAGGTGGGGGCCTTTTATAAGAGGAGAGGAGGGGCACTCTTGGAAAGTAAAGAAAAGTTACTTTATTTTAAAATGAGATTCGGATTTAAGAGGTCCCACATTGATATAATTCTAGTATAAGGTGATAAGGGTTTGAAATATACCCATACAATAGGTTTTGGACATGTGTAGGTCATATATTTTACATTATCTTTTCATTTTATTTAAATCCTTTATTAATGAGGTAATCGCTGCATCATCATGATGTCATAAATAATTTAATATATTTAAAGTCTAAAAATTATAAAAAAATTATCATGATGTAGGAAATCTTTTTAGATTTATAATTAATATTTATAGTCAAAAATATGACTTTTATAACCCCACGTAAAAATTGTTTTAGTAAAACATCTCATGTTTGTGTCATTTTTACTTTAACATTAAATAAAAAGTTATTTATGTCATTTCCCAACAAAAGTGGCTCCATGGGGTCCCCAAGTTGACCCATGGATTTTCTTGGTCGGCCATGACACATCCAATGAGGGTAGGACATGTGTCAAGCTCATCTCATATTATTAAAACATTATTTTTACCTTAAACTACACTAATTACCTCTAATCACGATTAAAATCATAAAAGTTACTATTCACCAAAAAAATAATTTTAATCCCATTGAACCACATTTTACTTCTTAATGACAACCATGTATGTCAGATTTTTGAAATTCAAAACACAGAGGTGGTAAAATTTCATTTAAACGGAAAATCAGTTTTTATAAGTACCACTTAGTGGTTTCCCTATTCATCAAAAATTGAAGTTTTCCAGAAAAAAACCAAAACTTCACCCTAAGATATATTTGATATTCAAAATTCAAAAATGATGTCTATTTTACAAAATTCAAAACATATAAGTTTCATTAATTAATTTAATAATTAATTCCCACTGTCAGAGCAAATAGCGTGTTTTTATGAAACAATAAGTATCAAAAGATTGACACTAGTTTACGTCCAATTTCAAAGTGAAATTGATTCCAATGACCACCATTGGATTAAATGGTAAAAATATATTCTAATTTCACTTTAAAACCAATTCAAAAGATAATCTAATCATATTAATAAATTAGATTAAAGGGAGGTTTTGAATTAAAATACAACATTTTTCACTATTCATTAAAAAAATGAACTTTATCGGAAAAATACCAAAAATTTACCCAAAGTAAATTTTGATGTCCCAATCATAAAGAATAAGTTTATTTTGACAAACATAGCTTATAAAATTGTCAATAGATAGATTTAAAAATGGTTTTCCATTAAAAGGCAGTAAAACAATCTTTTAAAAGTATTAGTGTATTCCATGCTTAAGATTGGATTTATTCTCCTTTTAAGCCTCTAAAACACTATCTAATTCATTAATAGACAATGATAAAAATATATATTATTCATTAATTACTTGGGATGTTACAATAGATTCATAATTGTAAGTTTCTTCTATTTGGATACATCTATATATGATATTTTGTTTTTTAGTTTTCTGATGTGATAGATATTAATATAATCCTAAATAAGTAAAGCTTAAAAATATTAAAAGAATATTAAAATATATTAAATGAACTTTTAGTACTTTTTTATTTTACTCCAATTGGATTTGTTTTTATTTTTATCCTATTTTTTATTTTGATTCTGGATATTCCTGGCATGATAGAAAGAGCACATTAGTTATGTGTCACATAATTTGAAAAAATTTAATATCATGGATTTATTAAAATAAACTATTGATAGAATTATCTATGGCGGAGGGTGAGTATATTTTTTCTGCAATTTTTTATCCACAATTTTTATGGATAAAACAAAACATATATGATTTCAATGTTCATGTTGATAAAAATTTTATATTTTGAGATTACACATCTATAATTTAAATTTCTAAAAATCCATTACACCCTTCCAATAAAAATAATAAAGATGTTTGATATCAATTTTTAAGATCTCGTGTTAATAAATGAGACAATGCATTAGAATTTGTTGAAACACAAAACAAATATGTAGATATTTTTACTAATCCATTAGATTTCGTAAAGATAAGATAATGTTTGAAATTGGAATGATGTAGATTTAACATTAATTATCAATTTTTTATCTTTTTTCTATTTTAAAAGTTCTAATTTATCTTCTATAAATATTATATTTAATTTCAAATTATATGTATTGTAGTTTATTGCTCTAATTAATTTAAAATCATAATTATATTTATGAAACTATAAATTTTTATATGCATAAATTAAGGGGGGCTTAATATTTTTTTATAACTATCTAAGAATGACTATAGTAACTGACAAGGGGATTTTTCTATAAAATGATAATTTAATGTTAATAAAATTTTACTTTGGATAAATTTATAATGGGGGATAGAAATTTTTAAAATAATTATATAAATATCTTATATATATATATATATAATTTAACAAAATTAAAGATTGTTAGTGTTTGAACTTAGAGAGGTTTTTAATGGTTGAACTTGGTTAGATTATCAGTTTATTAGTTTTTTTATTTATGATTTTTCAATTACATTGCATCACACTTATTCTAAATTGAATCAAAATTCTTCAAATGTTGTAATTTTGATTTTATCTTTATGAAAATAATTTCACAAAAGATTAATTTCTAATGAAAGTCAACAATTTTCCTATGTATAAAAGGATTAAACTCAAAGGATTATGCTCAAAAGGATTAATCTCAAATAATTATGTTAAATCTATAAATAATTATGCTTTGTATAAAAATATTTATTCATGATTTAAAATTCTTACATTCTGTCTGAATGACTTATATTTTTAGATGACTTTTTTTCTTTTAAGTCTTATCATTCAAAATAATTATGATTAAAAATAATTATGTTTTTTAAGCCCTATATTTCAAAATTATTAAGATCTATCTTAAATAAAAACGTAATTTTATTTATCATTTTTCATGAAATTTCATACATTGGTTTCCTATATATATGTCATTTAAATTATGGAATATTTTATAAATTTATATAAATTAAAAAAACATCAATTATTGTTAACGAAGATACTAGAAGTATTTGTGAATTTTTTAAATAAAGGATTATGTATGGGATAAATTCACATATATAAAAATTAGAATATTTTTGTTTTAATTATTTCTAACATGTGGCATAGTATGATTTTATATCATAAAATACGGATGTGCTCAAGAGTTAATGAAGTGGAACTTACTCTAATTTCTCAACGTGTAAACTTGATTAAGAAACTGTACATGACTCATTTAACAAATAAATAAAAACTACCACATACATATTATATTATCTAATATTATCCAATAGAGGTAATTATTGGGATATAAAATTGGTGAATCTTTGTGACTAGAAATTTCATTATTTAATGTGATTATTTAGAAACTTCACCATTTTAATCTTCTTCTAATGAAGTGATCAAAGTCCAATAAATTGATATATCCTAATAACTTTTGTTAAATACATTTCCAGTTTTCATCATTGAATCATTTATTATAATCTATTAATTTTGTGACTTTCAATATAATATTTACATTCAATATCTGGTCAGATATATTTTCTAGCCAAAAGGGACATCCAAGCATTAGGACCCTATGAAAAAATGTTAGGTGTTTTTGGGTTGTGCCTTGGTCTAAATAATGGTGGATATTGTTGGGTAGTACCTCAAGGAACTACAAAATATTTCACTTTTTCCAATGGGCACTAATCTGTTGGTGAAGGTACATTTTATGTTGGTAAAAAGTTTTACCAACATATATGTCCCTATCACTAAACTATTGGTAAAAACTCTGTCGCAAAAAGTTTTTTTGATAGATAAAATAGTTCTATTGCAATTATAATAATACCAACAGATAATTTATATGTTGGTTAAAGTGTTCAGCAACATGTTTTGGTGTCAAATTAATCAGTTGGTAATAATATTACCAATATATAATATTTATTTATAAATTACATTTAAATAAAAAATATAAATTTTTATTACCAGTATAATTTCATATTATATTTATTAATTTATCATATATAATACATATGTTTTAATTATTAAACCAAAGACAAATTAGATAAGAATTTATTATATTAATAATGAAATTCATTACAAATAGAACATGTTGGATCCCCACCAGGATTGTTCCACAATTATGAACAACCCCACCCACCCAAACTCCCAAATTCAATTCCACAATTATGCCGTTAACAACCCCCCCCCCCCCCCCCATACTGGATCCCCCCAAAACATGATCAACCACCCCATCAGCTCTAGTCGATCATTGCCAGTGACTCCAACACTAGCATCTCCATCCCATTCATGCCATCTCTCCCCATATACGCCATCCTAGCCCCATCCATGACATCTCTAGTCTATGCCAACTCATCCAGCTCTAGCCCCATCTATGCCAGCTCCAGCTCCAGAAGCATCCATGCCATCTCTATTATATGCACAAAAATTTCCATTAATTTATACCAAAAAAACAATCCAACAATAGAAAAAACACTTAAACCATATTCTTGCATCCCACACACCAACACAAGTAGAAGTTGAAAAAGGAAAATGCGAATCAAAAAAAATAAAAAATGTTACACCAAATAATTTAGAAAAAAACAAGCAGTAGCATGGTGTTGTTCACTAGCATTGAGTTTATGGCATGCACAATGAATTTGATGCTTGGATATCTTTACAAAACATGTAATAAGGAGTCTGGAATCAAGTGAAGCTTCAAGAACAAGGGCCGCACACAGAGCTCATCATGTCTCTTGGGTTTATGGTCACCGCCACATCACTAGTCCGGCAAAGCTATTAGGAGGGATGTTTCTTACTGTCACAGTTTAGATAGTGTGGCAATGAAATTCCATAAAAATGATTTCTAAAGGGTTTATCAAAAACATTTTTTAGAAAAACTACATATAATTACTATAGTTTCTTAAAAATCCCAGTATTTCCAAATAAATACAAATTTTCATATGCAGTATGTAGTGATATTTCTTGCATGAAAAAAAAACAAGCTTAGGATCTTACCAATACAAGCCTAATATACAAATAATACACAACATTGAGATAACATTAATCCATATCAATGAGAAATAAATCTAAATAAAAATAAGAGCAAGTTAGTTTGAATTATATTTTTACTTGAATGCAGACAAAATGAGTCATATAATGTTCTTATTGATTTTTTACTCACCTTTCAAAGGACTAATTGAAAGAAAGTATGTAAAAACTTAAATTCCTAATGAGTTGAGTTTTCTTTGTACAAGAAATAAGATGATACAATTTAAAAGAGCCTATCTTCTCACTTGATCCAAGATTCTCTATAACTGCAATAATACAAAACTCATCAAATTCACAGAACTCAAACATACCATAAAAAACAATGAAGTGAATAAACTTCTAAAAAATATTATATGAACCAAATGATTCCTTGAACCAGTCATTAAATTCTTAATAATATTCCAAAAAAATCAGATATTCATAATATTTGATTCATTTTCAGAATAACACTCATTACTCAAAATAACAACAACCAAAGCAATATTCAAATTCAAGCATGCTTGTACAAAAAAATGGATGGCCAAATGACAAATAAAAGGAAAAAGTTACCTATAAGTTAATTGTGGTTGAAACAATGAAAAATGATATTTGAATACTTTTCAAATTGAAAGATCACAAAATGATGAAGGCTCAAAAAAACACTGATGAATTTCCATATTTGGATGCCCCATGTCAGTAGACTTTTACACCACATGATAAAGGTAATAAAGATACCAATACCTTTTTATTAATGGTTTATTATTTTTGGTACTTTATTAATTATATCAAGAGATCAGGATACTTCCATGCTTGATTGAAAGTATTGAAGACCATAAACATGCTTGTAACCCTGTAGATTTAAGTATATTTTTAAATAATGAATTATTATTAATTGTTTCTAGATCTCAAACACATTACATAGATTTCCATGAATTCTTTTAAACTTTTTTATAAAAAAAATTGTTCTGGTCTCATAATATAAAAAATGATTACTCTAAGGGGATCACAAAACAATTGGAAAATAAGGTTGTATGATGAAATGATAAACTAAAGGAATACTCACAATGCTCAGGTTCACATAAGCTTCATGACATTGTCAGGCATCCCCATTCTTGCAGCCAATTCCACATCATGTTGGGTGTGGGGTACATGACTCAGAATCTACTTTAAACACTTCTTATGATGATTTGTTTTGAAACATTCATACCTCACGGATACATTCTCAATGTATCGATCATAGTTTTAGCAGTAATGTTGACCCATTCTAGGAATATCTTCATCCAGTGGAAAGGACTTAGCCCCATGTTTCTGTAGCTCATTATACTAGGCATCCTCTACTTTGAGGAGGATATTATAACAATAAGAATGCTTGGAAATATCTTTTTTTCTTCAGTTTCTTGTTAGGGAAAATATATACACAGATTACATAGTGGTTCCAGAATACAGAGGGTAGAAATATCACACACAGGATACAAAATGTAGAATTATTTCAAATTAAAAATATATTATTGGAATAGATTTTAGATTTCATTACAAATTATAAAACATGGAATCCAGATTATTTAATATGTAATATTGGAATTGAAATTCATATATTCCAAGTTAAAAATAGATTACACACTGAGTTTACAGACACAGAATTATATTAAACATATAGAGATTCCAGATTTCAAAGTGTAGGGTGTAATACAAATCATGCCATGACATTGATAATCCAGACTCTTACAGATAATTTCTTACTAAAGTGAACATATTATTGAAGTGATTCCAGGATATAAAATACTAATTTGGTCATTACTATTTTATATTATGATTATAAAGTATAAATATTAAACTATTGAAAATGGTTATAGAATCCAAACATATCATGTACTATTTGACATGCACATAGTACAAAGATTTTTTATGTAAATATAATTATGTAATTATTCTCTTTTTTGGTCATTCCATGGGTATAGTGCACCAAATTATATATCTGTAATTATATATATAATTATTTTGTTTCATCTTCTTATCTTTATTTTGATCTACTTATCTTTCATAAATTGAACACGTCACACTATATAGAACAATAAAAAAACATTAATGTATTGGAAAGAGAAAAGATATATCAAGATTCAATAATCTGCTCAAAACAAGAATAATACCTAGCTTGAAAAGAATTAATGAACATCTAAATAGTTTCATGATCACACAAGAAAATAGTCAATGGATAAAATAATTGAATGTATAAAGAAACTCGCACATTATTCAGGTTACATCCAGTGATCATATAGAAATCCTCATAATCTAAATAGAATAACATATCTTTAGAGTAATTTTTCCTACAAGATCATTCCATTTGAATTGAATCAAAATCAAAATGGATGCATTTTATTTTACAAAATACATATATGAAATAATTGACTAGATATTTCCAAGAATGAAGAACCTGAAATCCATGTCAGTAAATTGTAGATTGCCTATCAGGTCTCCACTATCCTCTGAAATCATATCCATTAACCAAGCTAGGATCTACTCTGGAATAATTTTTAATTTTTTTGGTGGAATCTATAGAGTTTTATTCTATCTTGTATCTATATTTTTTTATCCTCTTCATATCCACCCGATGCTATTCTCTTATGTGAAATGACCGAGAATTGATTCTATTGTTGATCATGTTCACTAAATTCTTTGATATGTTATTAACTATAAGCATTTCAAGGGAACTATGTAGAGGAAAGTAGAGGAAAGTAAAATAGGGGCTGCAAAGTCAACCTAGATGAGTAAATTAAGAGTCAAGAAAAATAATATAATATAACTAAAAACCCAAGTTTTATACATATATGCTCTAAATATTAACTAAAAATGATGAATAAAATACCAATAGGACATTACATAAGTGTGAGCCCATGATTTTTCTTGCAAAAAATCTTATAAATGAATGTACAATTATAACATATCACATGATTTGAATGAAACCAAGTTTTTTTGAATGCCTAATCAACAATACTCCGAGATCTCTCTAATAAAATCTTGAAATAGTAATAGTAAATCTAGTTGATTATGATATGATGAATATAAATTCATTGATCAACAAATAATAAACTTATAACATCATCCCATTTCTTTAACAGGCACACCAACAAGATGCTGGTAAAAAATCACGGATGAAAATGTAAAACATCAACTAATCCATGGACAGAGTTGAAAATTAAACTCTCATACAATAAAAAATAATGACAGTTAATTTTCCAATCATGTAATAGGTGTAAATTGCTATTGTGGGTACCCTTAACACAGATTTGGGTCACATATTTGGTTAGTTAGAACACCTTTACCTTATAAACAGTCCTTCAAGTCTTTTTTTCGATGTGGATCGATGAGGCAAACATCTCAAATTATACAGAAATGGATGAAAAAAATATTTGGATCCACATCTGTAAACAATGAAGCATCAATTAAGGACATGTTAGATATTTTGAGTCGGGACTAATTGAAGATGGAAAATATGAAATGGACATCCCTTCAAGGTAAATGGATTTATTTACAATCAGCCTTAGTAGAATATAATTAGGGGAAGCCATAAAATTAGGGTTTCAATACACTAGCTAAAAATTTATAATCTCTAATGAACATTGGTTGACACCAAATCTCAATAGGATATGTAGTGAAGCATTATAATATATATTAAAAAACATCTGCTACTTAAATATTTATTATTAAAAAAATTCAATACAGAAAGGAGTTTTGACGGCACTTGTAGAAAAGATAGAACTTTCCAGCATATGAAAATAAAAAGGGAACAAATTGCATTAAAAATTACAATAACCTCAATTAATATGATAATAAAAGTCTGAGATTAAATACCAATCTGCACTTCCTTGTTTTAACAGCAAGAACATGAAAACAACCAAAACTAGACCTGCATTACCAATTCTAACTATAAGAAAGTATGATAACAATCAAAACTGAACCAAAAATATACATGAATTACTAATACTAAGAGAAAGAAGGTATGATAACAACCAAAACTGAAACCACATTACTAATGCTGACTATAAGAATGTAATATAACCAAAATTGAATAAAACTTTAATCTGAAATAATAATGAAAACTATAATAACATAACTGAACCTGAATTAAACTCTCATTTATAATGCAAAAAAATACCAAAGTATGATAACAAGATAGTAAAACCCTATTATTACTAAATTAAAGAACAAAAAAATTTCAAGGACATCAATTAATCCAAGAATGAATGTTCATGATTACATTTTAATCAGTAATGCCTCATGTTGTCTGCAAGAGCATGAAAACAACCAAAATTGAACCTTTTTGGTGGAAGAACAACCAAAATTAAACTAGAATTACTAATTAAAATAACATGAAAACCTAGATTACATACCAATATGCACTACCCTCATTCCTTTGATTATTCTATGTCAAAATACATTGTTAATTACCCACATTAATGATTTGAAAATAATTCCAAAAAATGAAATTAGCATAAGCATTCTCAATCACCACCAGTGCAGGAAATAATCACTGCGGATAACCTTATTGAAACATGATGATTAATGACTGATGAAAAATCAAAAAACTAAAAACCACCCAACTAGACAATGTGAAAGAGTGAAAATAGAAAAATAAACACCATTAAAGCTATGTGAGATTAAATCCCCAAAATATAATCGTCTATGTTTTCCCATCAAGGAATGAATAGAGACGAGCAAAGCCATCCAAGAATATCATACTAATTGTAATGGGGTAGAGAAAAAATACATGGAAATACCTGGGATAACTTCCAATACTGGTCGACTGGCCATGGGGAACGCCGTCTATAGGGATCACTGGCTGCGGGGAATGTCGTCCATGGGGAACTCCTTCGCGGGGAATGCCATCTTCTGGGAACGTTGTCCATGGGGAACACTGTCTATGGGGAATGATGTCCACGGGGATCACCGACCATAGGGAATTCTGTCTGTGGGGAACGTCTCTACAGGGAATTCCATCCGTGGGGATTGTCGAGCATAGGGAACGCCGACTGCGGGGAATGTCGGTTGCAGGGAACACCAGCTGTGGGGAATGAAGATATAGGGTTGTGGGAGGGAGGTCGCGTGAAACAACTTGGGGGGGGGGGGGGGGTTGCGGAAAATTAGGGATTTTTTATTATATTTATTTATTTATAAGATTATATATATAATGAAAAAATTAATTAATTTGTATAAAAAATTATTGTATAATTATTATGTATGTGTGTATCAATATATATATATTAGAAAAAAATATTACTAAATTATTGATATTTTAATTAATAATATATTTTTATTATCAAAATGACATGATTTTAAAGGGTGATATATATATATATATATATATTCAATTTTTGGTAAACTATTTTATATTATTGAATAATTTAATATTAATGGATTTTTTTAATGATAAAAGATTTGTTGGTAACAATAACTAATAACAACAGATTCATTTATTGGTAAATAAATTGTTGGTTTTATTATGATAAAACTACAGACTTAAATGTTGGTAAAATATTTGGTGGTATTGAACTATTAATATAAACATATATAAATGTTGGTAAAAATAATTGTTGGTACATATAGTCGTTATCAAAAAAAATTAATATCTGTTGGAATTAATCATTTTTACGAACAGATATATTATCCATTAGTAATTTTCTGTTGGTAAAGGTCACTTTTTTTGTAGTGAGGTGATAAAATGGTAGAAGTAAATAATCAGTTTTTACTCACTTAAAAATTAAGGTTTTAGTGATTATCATTACTGTTGTGAAGAAGAGGGGTGTGAATAGTAAATACATGTTCACATTTAAACAAGCTACGGGAAAAATATTTTGCTCTTTAATTTTTCACTATATACCATCTATTTTATTTATATTATTACATGTACTTTATTAAAAATAATTCACGTGATATTACCAATACAATTCTATAAAGAAATATTCCATATTATCTATTACTGATAACATTTATTATTTCATATTTTTGAATAGCTTTAAATATATATTGATTGCCCCCTCCCGTCTATACTTATGTAGTCATCTTAACCAATCCAATAAGAAACACTTATTTTATGATCCTATAAGTCATTAAATAGTGATATTGAATTTTACTTATTGATGTTAGATTGTTTATGTAGAAGAATATGATTTATTAGTTTTGGATTATACATTTGTGTAATTTGGAACTATTTTTTTCATTAATTTTGATTAAATTATTTTGAATCCAAATTTGTAGATTGTATCTCCTTATGGGAATACTAGAATCTTGACTTTATGTGTTATTACCACTTACTTTTTGAAATGTTCACTATGTAAATCATTTTTGATTCCTAGAGTGTTGGAAGTTATAAGTAAAAATTATTATTTATTATTTATTTTATTGAAAATGAAAATTAAATGATAACATTCAATATTATATTCCTTTTTTGGAATTTATTAATCAAAAATTAATCTAATGAGATCTCAAATTTTGAATATAGATGTTCTTTTATGAATATTTTCATCACCCACAACACAATCCATAATTCTATGTGGCATTATAAATTAATTTAATTTAATGAAAATACTTATTTAGAAAAATCAAGTTATGTTGAGTAGACATTCCAAAAACACTCTATGTGATAACTCAATATGTGTTTCATATGATATCTACAATGAGTAGAAATTTAATTCATTACATTTAGTAGATTTAACATTTTGTTCTAACACACTTTAATATATTGAGTAGTTTTTATTTATTATTCCATAAAAGACTCTAAATTTAATTGAATTTATATTGATCATATTTTAAATTTTTTTAACATATAAAACATATAAATTGTTTTCAATACTTAATATATTAAAAAAATCCTCATGCATTTTGTAACGTTTCATACTATGTTCAATGCATGTCTCTTGTATTGGGTAATTTATTCACATATTTTTCACGTAAATATAATTTTTTTAGTTTCCTTCATTATTTTAGTAGAATAAAATGAAGAATTTAGTAATATTCATTTCTGCTTCAAACTAACCATGATTAGTAAAAAATATATTTTTTAATGTTTCATTTTACCACATAATATCAAATAAATGATCTCAAAAACATGAAAAGGTAATTTTTCCTCAATTATTTAGTAAAAATGTTAAAAACTAATATTGGTTGTTGGTTATTCTTATAACTAAAATTAAAGTTCTATTATTATATTTAAAATATATCACTTTACCAAGAAATAGTTTTTACTTCCCTATCCAAGTTATATTGTACTCTAATTTAAAAATGGAAAGTTTTTTACTATTATTCTCTCAATCATAGAAGCTTATTCAGTTCATTGTTATTCTACATAAATCAATCCTTTTTGAAATCACCCTTTCCCTATCTCATTCTATAAGTTAGTGTATAGAACACCCCCATATTCACTACTCTGATATTGAAGGATTTTTTTAATTTGGTTATGGTTTTGATATTGGAATCATATTAATGTTAAATTATTAATGTATTTTTTTTGTATATTAGTCCACCATATTGATTCTTGATCCATTTACTATAAAATTAAATTTTCATGAGGTATTTTTTTAGGTATGTATATAAATTTTTCCATTTATTTATATTAATTTTTATCTATTTTTCTTCAATTTATTATGTTTACTTCAAATTTCAATATTACATTCAATGAATTTAATATAATTTCATTAATTCTCAAAATCTTATTTAATTATTATTTTGAATAAATTTTTTATTGAAAATTTTAATTCATTTCCTTAATTTATTTTTGTTTCATAAAATATATAATAATATCAAAATTATTAATGTAATTATTGTTGATGTTAATGATGTCATATTTTAAAAAAATCCCATATTTTCTAAAAATCATATATTGCAGTGACCCTCAGCCTGTTGATCCCTTAATCATTCCTCTATATACGATAGATGCTTCCAAATAGAAGTGAGGGTGTGAGTAATATAGTGGAGAGACTACACACTCAATAATAGAGAAGCAATATAGTATAAGTAATAACACAGTAGTGAAAATATGGGAAACAAAATAATCAAAAAAAGATAACCAAACTGAAGAAGGGACAAATAAAATAATCCAAATGATAAAAAAAATACATTTCATGTTAGTCTAAAATGTAATTAAATGTTGTAAAAAATCATACAAAAGATAATAGATTACTCTATAAAGAAACAAATATACCATAACTTGGAACCCATTTCAATAATGTCTCTATGATCCAACCTGTATAGTAAGAAAATCAACAACAATGTCCCTTGTCCTTGTCCTAATTTTCATAAATGAAATATATATGGGTACCAAATGGAATCCCATACAGGGTTTGAGAATAGCTTAGTAGGTCGAAACCACCAAGTCTAAACAAATAAAGTATGAGAAATATAGTGCATGCAATAAAGTGATAATTTGGGTATTAAATTAATCATTTAACATTGTACATGAAATAAACTTTCACATCATCATGTTTTTAGGGGGGATATCGAGGGTCATTCTAACCAAGTTCATCTCCCTACTAGATATCTATGACTGGGGAATGATCCAGTTCTATCATGATGAATCACCCAACTGATGTAAGATTATTATACCAAAGTTGAATCACCCAAAAAATCTCATGAACTAATGTCCTCCTCGCATAGGCTATTCAGAATATCTCTCTTAGGATTCTAGTGACCATGCATCTGTTCCTCAAACAATGAATATAATTTTATACTTTTCCCTTAAACATAAAGTACATGTGTTCCAAACCTGAAATCGGTAAGAAATCAATCACCTAGCCCTCACACGTCAAAATAATCATGATTTGTATCAAGAAACCTCAAAATTCAATATCATGACACCCTCAAGCATCAATCCCATTAGTATCACGTAAACCCAAATTCTATGCAAGAAATTCACAAGGCCAATGCAGCACATGCTAGATATATCACCATAATACACAATGATCAAATTATCAAATTATAATTTTTCTAGAAAAATAAATTTCATTTATTCATGTTCCCCATTATGATCATAATTATATCAAACATATTTCATCATTTTTTTGGCCCTCAGTTTATTATAATTTCAATTATTAAATTTAATAAAAAAGTGATTTTATCTCAAGAAACCACTATAAAACACATGTAATGCCTATTCTTAAATTAATTCAACAATCAAACAAATTACCAAATCATATCAGGAATCTAATGTCAAACATACCATGTTTGAACAAGATATAGGACTGGCACACCTATCAGGTGGTCATAGGTCTCGGCCTCAAAGCCAATGAACCAAATGGAGACCAAAGAAAGGTCTAAACATGGGTTTATCATCAAATATGGATTAATTAAATTTTTTATGTATCACACATGTGATTATGATGGGACGAAACATATATCCATACTAAGGCTAATTGAAACAAACATTTGAGATATGATTTATACCACCCACCTCAAAAGTAGAAAAGATGTTGAAAAAACCTCATGTCTATAGTAGCAATCAGCTTCCTCCTCCACTTTGACAAGAATTATAAATTCCATCAACAATAGATCAATAATATGGATAATAAACAAAATTATTACCCTATAAATATATATTTTGAACACCTATATCAATCATGGTCATACTTCTAGAATGAATGGGAATTTTGAGATCATCGATGGGAGGCTATAGTTTCGAGAAAGGGTTATGTGATCCCCAAAACACATGGTGTGGATAAGTTTATTCAATGCTAGATGAGACATATTCATGTAATGAATATGATTTACATCATTAATTTAATTATTCCATTTTACATTGATAAAAATATTTCCACCTATCAAAAATCAAGAATTAACCACATTCATGTCGTGAATCCATCACATGACAAGAATAATCTAATTTATGGATTACCTAAAACCATTCACACATTTTATTGATCCATGAGTTTTCCTAAAAAATAATGTTGTGAATAGGATTCACATTGTGAATTCATTTTTAATTGAAATAGTTACCACCTTTTCTTCTACTTTTGGCTCCACTGTAGTAATTACCCAAAACCTGCCCAAACATCTCAATTCGTAATCACTAAGATTTTTAAAAAATCTAACTAAACTCAATGAAGATTAATAAAACAAAATAAATGATGTCTCCTCTTAAACATGCTCATTATTCCACTGAGGTTATTTTTAAAAAATACTATCCACCTTTTCCACATATCATATTCCCTCTCCCATGTCTCCTCTTACACATGCCCATGTTGCCACTCCAATCATACTAGTGGTATGGTCCTCCCTTAGATATTATTTTCACTATGGTCGATTATATAGATTGGATTCACCTTAAAGGATCCATCAATTTCCATCTTGATTTCATAAATTTTTATCACATGATATGGATCAAGATGATATCTTTAAATATGTTACACATTAAACACATCATCTATAGAACAATAATGCCATGGTTGTGCCAAATGGTACGCCACTTGGACAACACTTTACACAGTCTCGAACAGACTAAAAAATCTATGTGATAGCCTTCATTACATAAAGATATGGTGTTTTCCTAGACTAAGAGACACCCATATAAAAGGATAATTACCAAACACAAAACCCATTGTAATGACCCATGTTTTTTCGGACTGAAAATTTGAGTAGAAATTTTAATTTTTTCCTTCAAATGCTTGTAAGGGGAAGGTTGGTATTTTTCCCCTATTAGATGATCTTGGATAATTTTTATGACAAATATGTTGGTACCATAATATGTTTTTTATCCTAATATTTAATTTTTATATATTTTTAACCATTTCAATTTCCATATAATAATTAGTATTTAATATTTTATTAATTAAATATTAATTTATTCACATGTGTTCAATCGGCTATGTATTTGTAGAAGAGAATCAGATTAATATTATATCTTCACTTATGAGTAGGTAAGGGTTATTTATACCAATTTTGGTCATAAAATAATGTTGTGAACTGACGCCTAGATAAGATCCATTTTTCTTTTTCTTTTCTTTTTTCATATTTCATTTTTCCCTCTTTTATTATAATTCTCTAAGGGATTCTCGCACACACCTTTGGGATTCTCATTCACACAACTAATAGATGAAATGGTAGGGATATATATATATATATATATATGAAAAATGGTATGTTCCATCGTGGAACTTGGGAGGAGACCGATTGTTATGTGGTGGTTGTGGACTATAGAAACAGGTGAAGCATCGACAGATACCGCCCAATGTTAGGCAGTTTTTTTTTTATTTTAAAAAAAACTATGAGATTTATATTTTCATGTTTTAAATCCATATTATGATGAGTTAGGATCTCTTTTTTCTCTCTATATCATTTTAAGTGAAAATGGAAGTTTCAGACCGATTTTGGTTGTTTATTGTTTGGAAATACCAATAACGTGACATGTAGTTTAGGGAACATGTGTTGTGTGTTCTTCCAGTTTAGGGAATATGACCTTTTGTAAGTAAACGACATGTATAGGGTATAAAATAAATGTATTAGGACTCAGATAAATACCTGTGTACCTGTACAAATAGCCCATGTTAGGGTACATGGTTGTGTAGGGTACACAATCAGACCCCATGTGGGTTGCATGTTGTGTGGAGGTACAGGACTTGGTGAAGTACATGTCTATGCCATATAATGAAGAAAAAGAAGTATCCCTTTCATGGTACACGTCATGTAAATTTATTTCATTCCATGTACATGGGATTTGAAACTCTATATATGACATAGGTACACGCCAAGGTGGAGCGTTGGGAGAACAAGTTGTGTACTAGCTATAGACATTCTATAATTTCCATTTTCTACCCTATTAGGGTATTCTATATCTTTACAACCAAGAGTCCTAATTGGACACATGAGTAGTCTATTTGTAGTATATTTCTATTTATATTATAATAATTAAACCTTTAAGGTCTTTTAAGGACTCATAAGAGGCATTTTGGGATTCTTACTAAACAGGCGTGTTTTTTCACCAGTAATTCAATTCATCAATCTCTTGAGAGTGAGACCTTGACCTAAGTTAGGACAAGAGCTATCTATCATGAAAAATAATTATTTATCTCTTACCTACAGGTTGTCTCCCTTGAGATATTTTCCCTTCTATCCAAGGATTCTATGCGTTTAGTTCTTTATGAGGAATCCTATAAGATTACTCAACCTTATTACTATTGTTGATGGTCCCCTATGGGACACCCTCATTAATATGCAGACCTAAGGAATCCCTTATATAATTACTCAATCTATTTAATTTTCTTCATATTCCCATAAAGTATTACTATTCCTAATTATATTATTCTGAGGATCTTGAGTAGGATTTCTCTCTTTTTCTTTATTTTTGGGGGACTAGTTGGTGCCCTGGTGTTTGACCGGCCATGATCTTGTGTTTTGGGGGCTTGGGTCCAGATGGTAACAAGTTTCACCTTAGATCCCATGATAAAATTATAATCCCAATATTCTATTAAATTAGTGGTGGGATTAGGTGTTCGACCAACCTCACTCTTTTAATTATGCATTCTCATTGTTATTATTGTTGTGGTGATGATTACCAAAGGTGCTTCCTAGTTTCCAGTTGATGAGCCTGATGTGATTCATCATTATTTATTTATTATGATTACCATATGTATTTCATGAAATATGCGTTATTATTTTATTTGGATTCCTAGATGTACTACCTAGGGTTTGGCTTTTGATCCTTTTGACTTTTATATTTGGAATATAGATAATTACTAACTAGGATCTGGTGTTTGAACCATAAGTGTTTTGATATTATACACATCCCTATTGATGTTATTGAATATGATTCCACTCACCTAAATATGTTGACGGATAAAGATGATTCTTCTCTCCTCAACCTGTTGTATAATTAGAATTACTATACTCTCCTCGACTTATGGTTTAAGGAGGATGATTATGCACCCCGCGATTTATGCATGGAATCCCTATGATTTTGATATATATGAATGGAGTTTCTGCTGATAATACTCATGGGTGATTATTCTCTCCTAAGTAATAGGGGTGATTATTCTTACCTCGATCAATTACTGGATTGTGATGTTGGTAATGGAATTCCACGTCATTGATATATATATACTCAGGGATGATTATGCTCTTTCAAGTGATGGGGATGATTACAACCTACTAGATTAGAGACCCCGAGTGGTGGGAATGACATATCATCAGTGAGATCTCCTTACACATCACTAAAGGTTTAGACCCATAGAGATTATCCGAGTCACAATTCAATGATTGTCTACGAACTAGAACCTAGGGATTATGAATTATACTAGATTTACATGGTGAGTGTGGCATGAAATCTATCTTTATACCATCATTATTGGATTTTATATCATTATACAATATCATTTTTTTTAGTTGTTGGTGGTGAGTATGGGTGAACCCATGGTTATTACATGTATCCCGCTATGGTGACATATCTTGCTCACATAATTTCCAACATTGGTCGATGAATATATTTTTTTATAGAGATTATAGACTTGAGGGATGACATAATTATACATATATTGAGTGGGATGACTTCCATCTCAATTCCCTTTTCATAGGAATTCCAAACGATTGGGATTACGAACCCAAGGATTGAATACTGATGAGTTATGATATTTATTTCACTTGAATAATATACACATACATACATACATACATACATATGTGGGGGGGAATATATATACACTCACATATAAAAATAGATATACATGAAATCACATTTCCCAGATGACCGGGATCTTGGAACCAGGGATTGATCATGGTTTCATTTTGTTATTTTATTTATTATTTCAGTTGTTTCATGGATAAGATTAGAATACTACATGATCATGAACATATGATAATATATTAATAGGCTCATTATCAAAGTGGACTGCTGATATTGTTTCTCAACCCGTTATGTAAACCTCGGTGTGCAGGCAGACCATATGTATGTTTTTTAGGATGCGAATAGATGCATGATGTTTAGGGAAGAGGACTACTATTTCATTATTGAGTGGAGTGGCTCATGTAAATTATTATGATTGAGATAAAGAATCTTAGTAGTGTATAGAATCAGGTATGTGGTCTATCTTGAAGTTAGTAGGGGATCCCTATACATTTATTTTATTTTACATAATGTACTCCTACATGTATGGTTGGCCCAATTGATGATCATAGTTTTATATATGACATGTCTATTCATGGTTTTATAGAATTTCATTTATAATTATATCATGTTGTATTTTAGTTTATTTACTATTTATGATCTCTTTTTATTTACTTCTTTGATGATATCTAGTTATTTTAATTGTTTTTTACTCAAATATGATGTAATAGTATCTCCAATGACATATCCTAGGCCCCCATTGCTAGTCGACAACCTCTAGAATATGGAGAGTCTTGCTTGAGGCCTTGTGGGGAACCGTCTTGGAAAACCAATTTAGTGGAATCTATGCCTGGATGTTAAAAAGTGGTATAAGAGAGATTTGTTTTATTTTGATTTACTTTCTGGCATATTATAGATTGGATTATTAGGAATGTTTTAAACCCCATGTTGGATATCAGAATAGTGCATTGAGAACACTTGTTTCAGCAAGAATCCCTGGTTTCCAAGGATATGGGATTTCTATTCTGATCTACAATGTTATAGTTTTATTTTTTTATAACTTTTAGTGACGCAAATTTTGTGAGTATGTTATGATTTATTATGGATCTATGGAGATTTTAATATTAGAAAGAGGCCAGTTATTGATTTTGACTCTTTAGTAGCAAAGGAAATAAGAGTCTCATTCATCCTATATATCATGTAGGATTCACATGTTATTATCTTGCCGGTGTGTTATTTTATTGATGATAGAGGCCAATTATTTAAATAATAAAAAAACTAAATGTTTTTTCCTTGTATAGGTTTTCGGTGTAATTCTACTCAATTGGGATAACTTACATATATAATTCATTATGATGGAAAGTGATATGGATCTACAATGAGACGAGTGCTGATGAGGCTGATTACTTAGTCCTCATGGATGTGAGGTGAAGTGACCCTAATAGGTCAATAGGTTATATGATTCCAAAATTTTATACCCCTCATAGGGATTTGTTACTTAGGTTTGGTTATTTAATGTGTTAGTAACAACCTATATAGTTATTTCCTTCATATCTTGGAATAACATTCTACTTAATGAAACCATATGTGTGTTAGGACATGGATCATTGATACGATGATGTGAGAATACTATTGTCCCTCTTTAGTCAAACTTGGCAGTTGATGCCTATGTTTGTGGTTATCTAGTCAGATCACTAGGTATGATACTGATAACTACAAGGAAATTCTTTTGAACTAGACCTTTTGGGGGTATTACTGTATGTGGATTCCCATTGGATGTTGGTTCATTATACTTTATATGTTCTTATCATGACCTATACATATCAGTTTCTAATGTGGATTATTTGGAGAGGATCAGACCCTTGTTGGCAGTGTTGATAATTTTGTCCCACATATGCCTATGTTATCTTTAACTAGTTTGGGTCAGATCTTTTAGGCTTGGTGGTATGACCTTGTGACCTAGTTGTGAAACATGATCATTAGTTCTAGATCAGAGAACTAGAGGACCTTAGTTTTGACTTAGACACTTGTAGGTCAACATTTTGTTTTGATCGAGGAAAAATTTTGAGCAAGGTTGGTCTGAGTTTATGGATTCCTACCTAGGAAGCAAGATTGATTGTAAAATCATTTTATATCGATGCACGGTTAGTTATCATGTTTTACAATATGGGTGTGTTGATTCCATTATATTTTAACAAATCACCTAGGGTTATTATTTTTAAATACTGGCCATCATAGGTAGTATTTTTTGGGTGTATATCCCTATTTACTCGTGTTTCTACAATTTCTAATGTAGTCATAGTGTGGGGTAGAAGCTCGTGACAGGAACGGTGTCGGGGGATGGGTGTTTGTGGATTAAATTGTGGCATGGGTAAGGTGACCAATTTTAATGATAATTTATAAGGTATCATTCATATTGATGAGCCTAAAATTACATGTAGCATGTTTAGCTTATCCTTGTGATGGAAAACTCACAAGATCATCAGTAGGGTGGTGATGGATGTGTCTCTTATGCATGGTACCATTTTAATTATAAATCAATTTTTTGTCATGTGTGAGATAAGGATAGATGGATTCAATTAATTTTCATGATAATTTTTTCCCAAGATTTGTGGTTAAAATGTGGAATATATCTTCATGGTATAGGATACATAATAATTGGAAAATATTTCATGAGTTTATTGAATTATATTTAGACATAGACATGCATTTTCTTAAAGATGTGGTGTTAGGTGATGGATAAAGGAATTTTATATTGTTTGATATGATCGTGGATTGGAGGTAGATATACATGCCTTCTGAGGAAATCATAGTGTACTCCTAGTTATAGATGATCATTCTCTATCTTGATATCATCTTGGGTATGCTAAGATAGAGTCAACTTAATGTCAAGCTATGTGTCTTTTAAATATCATCCCTTATTTTATGAAAGAACCTATTGAGGTTTATAATTGAGGAGTTTTATAAGATAATTCATATGGTTGGGAGTGCAATATTTTCCATTTTAGGGGTGGTGTTCTATGTTTTTAGTTGAAATATATCATTTTCTAAGAAAACCATTCTTGAAATGTGGGAAGGGATATGTTGTGTGGTGATGATAAGGATACTTTTATGGTGGGTGTACTAGACAATTTATAGTTAATTGACTCCCATGTATGTGAGTTAATGACACTATGAGACTAGTCATTGGAAATTCGATATATTATAGTTACACAAATTCTCATAATTAGGGCATGGCTGGTAGTTTTAACACCAAGGATTCTCAGGGACCGGAATGTTTAATATGGGAAGGTTGTAAAGACCTACGTTCTTCTAGACTATAAATTTGAGAAAAAATTTTAATTTTGGATTTCATGTTCTTATAAGGGGTAAGATGGTATTTTTCCCTCACATATGATCTCAGATAATAATTCTTACCACTATTTTCTTCTTAGAGTAGGGTTTTTTCCCTAGGAAGTTATTTTGGTATATTTTTTAACTGTTTGAATTTTATGGGAATAATTTATTATTAGTAACTTACTAATTAAATATTAATTTATTAACACATGTTCATTTGGATATATCTTATTAATGGATTGTCATTTTGAGATTATGTTTCTTTCATTTATCCTAGAATAATAATTTTTTTCTAGGAAGGGTATAAACTCATATTAGGCATCTAACCCAAGCCTGGGCCCCATTTTCTTTTTCTTTTTGTTTAATTATTTCTTTTATTACCTATTTTCTTTTCTTTTTCCTTTTTATTATCATGAATTCATCTATATATTCTCTTTAACATGAATGAGTTAGAAAAATGGGAGAGGTAGAGAAATAAAGATAGAGGGAGAATTGGAGGTGTTGTCATAGAGCTCAAGAGGATCCATATTATTGTGTGGTAGCCATGGACTGCGAAAACATGCAAGGCATTGAAGGATTTCACCCAAAGGTAGATCATTTTTATGTTTTACTATAATTCCACATAGATTTACCATTTTCAAGTTTTAATTCCTTATTATGAGTACTTAAGACACCTTGTGGGTCGATCTATAGCATTTGAGTGAAAATTGGGGGTTTGGGTTGATTTTAGGGGTTTTCAATTTAGAAATCATGATTACACAATGTGTAATTCATGGAATACAAGACATGTATTATTATTTTTTATGGAAGATGATATATTGGATGTAAATAATATGTATATGGTATAAATTTCATGTACTTGGAATCATCTTTGTAGCCTATTACCCATCTGGATAGCCTGTGAAGTTGCACATGGTCGTGTAGGGTACATAGTCAGACCTTGTGTGGATTGTATGTCGTGTAGAGGTACACAACCAAGAGAAGTACATGGATAGGACATATGAGATAAAAAAGTTGGTACCATGTGTAGGTAACTCATCATGTTCATGTATTACACATTGTGTACATGGTCTTTGAAACACCATGTCTTATAGAGGTACATGCCTTGGTGGAGCATTGGGATAACACACCATGTACAAGGTATACACATTGTTTACTGACCCTTTGCCACCATTTTTATGGTTTTTTCATAAGTTTACACCCATTATTTAGAATTGTACATATTATTAGTACATTTTTGTATAATTACATGTATATCATGATGGTGAAACCCTTAAGAATATTTAAGGACTTAGAGGATATATTTAATGATTCTTAATAAATAGAGAGGTTCTTCCTCAATAATCAAATTTAGATATCTCCTAAGAGTGAGACCATGATCTAAGATAGTCCATGTTCCATCTCCAATGACCAATGTTTATATATATTTTACCTTGAGGACATATGTCTTGCGAGATGGTCCCTTCTGACCTAGGAGTCAATGAGGTTAGTTCTCTCTAAGGATCACTTGTAGGATGCATGTACCTTGTTATTGTTACCTATTGTCCCTTGAAAGACACCCTAACATACATTTTGACCATAGGAATCCCTTGTAGGATCACTCTACATGTTTAATTTTCTTGATGGTCATGTGGATGATTATTCATACTATGTATACCATTCTGAGGATCCCAAATAGGGTGCCTCTCTATTTTTTGACTTAGGGAACCCTATGGGTTCCCTAGTGTTTGACTGCCCTTGAGGTAGTGCATTGGGGGTTTGGGTAGATATGGTAGTGGTTATAACCTTAAAACCCAATATAAACATGTAATCCCAAGATTTTATGATTGTATTGGTGGGTTTAGGCATTTATCCACCCTCACTCTTTTTCTTATGCATTCCAATGGTTACTATTGATGAAATGATGATTACTAGAGGCCCTTCTGGGATGGTGGATGATGAGCCTAACATGATGCATCTTTCATTATTTATAAGGTCTCTTAGTTGTATTGTTGGGGATCTATATTATAATTTTATTGGGATTCCTAGATTAAATTCCTAGGGTTTGACTTTTGATCCTTTTGACTTTTATATTTTGGATACCCATATGTATTTTTAAGGATAATAATTATGTGATATTAATGTTTAGATGTTATACACATACCTATTGATTATATTATAGATGATTCTTCTCTCCTTGATCTTTTTTGGGTTAGGATGATCCTTTTATCATTGATATGTTGTATAATAGGGATTATTCATCTCTCCTAGACTTTTAATTTAAGGAGGATGAATACCCTCTACCAATTTGTTCATAGAATCCCTATGATTATGATATAAAAACATGGTGTCCTTATCAATGATACTCATGGATGATAATACTCTATTGAGAAATAGGTATAATTATTATCTCCATGATAAATTACCGGATCGCAGTGTTGGACATGTAATACCACATAATTGATATATATATATATATATAATTTTGGTTGATTATGCTCTCTTGAGTAATAGGGATGATTATGATCTATCTAATCAGTTTCCTCGAGGGGTGGTCATGACATATCACTAGTTATATCTCCTTATACATTGCCTACGGTTCATACCATTGGGTATAATCCATGTCCCAGTGTCAAGACTACCTATGAACCAGGACATGGGGCTCAAAAATTGGACTTGAATTTCATGGTATGAATGGCATGACATCCATATATGTACCATATTTATTGGATTGTCCATTAATATATGGTATTCATTTTTATAGTTATTGGAGGTAAATACGAGTGAACCTAGGGTTAGTAGATGTGTCCAATTATAGTGACATAGCTTTCCCAGAGACATTCCATCATTGGATGAAGCAGGTATTATCGATCAGGATTACAGTCCTATGGATCGACTATGTAATACATGGCTTCAGTGGTATGACATCCAACAAAATTCTCTTTTTATAGGGTGTATAAATTATTTTGATTGTAGACTCAATGATCGACTACTGATGATTTTGTTATTTCATTCATTGTACTTGTGTATATACATAATTATATATATATATATATATATGGACATATATATATACACACATAATATGGGTATGCATGATAGCTTATTTTCCAAATGATTGGGATTACAGACCCTGGGATAGTATTTGTTTTCATATTGTTATTTTATTTATTATTCCACCTGTGTCTCATCTAAGAAAATCATATTACATGTGCATGCACTTATGACAATAGATTTATAGGTTAAGTATTGGGGTATCCAAATAAGATTATTTATCACCAATGTACATGCAATTATTTGTGTTTGAAGACTATATGTACGATTTTTTATATTGGTCACAAATTCATGATTATTTGAGAAGAGTCCCAAGTTTTCATGATCAAGTAGATGAACTCCTTTGGTTTCTTATGATAAGGATCAAGTAGCTCTGCAGCGTTTGGAAACCAAACATGTTGTCTTTCTCAGAGTTAGTAGTGCAGCCCTTAATATTTATTTCAGTTTATTTATATACTCCTACTTGTATAGTCTTCCCAGTGGATGATCGATGTTGTATGTATGGCATGGATGTCCATGTTTTTATAGAGTTTCATTTATTATAACAAAATTTTCAATTTCAGATTATTTACTACTTACACCCCATGTTATTTTACTACTTGGATAATATATAGTTATTTATATTGTCATTTACTCTGATATGAGAGAATTTTCTCTATATAGATACACCCTAGTAACACACCAATAGTTGGTAGCCTCTAGAGTATAGAGAGGCACACTTGAGGTTCTATGGAGAACTAGCCAGGATAACTTGTTTAGAGGAATCCACATAGGAAAGATACATCTATAAGTCATCTCTGGTGGTGGGTGTTTGATTTCTTCCATCTTGATGTGGTCACCAACTACTTTCTGATCAACTAAAATTTCTCAAATGTCTCCTACACGAGGATAGGTCCAACATGTTCTGACTCACCTACCTCTAACTTATAAAGTGTAAAATGAAACGACCTTTCATACAATGAATCAAAACAATCCATTTCGATCAATAACTATTAGGTTTCATCATAAGTGAAATATATGAGTTTCATATGATGATACCAAGAAAAATAGAAATTAAGATCACAAGCTCACAACATATCCTCCAGAATCTAAATTGTTCATTAATATTAGTCTTTATTCTGTGGGTGATAGGCTATACTCAAAAGGATTTCTGATCCCAGTGCCTTTTGAATACCCATCTAAAAATGTGACATGAAATGGTAATCATGATCTAAAATGATATTCCTTGAAAAATCATTTATTTGAACTATCTCTTGCATGTATATACTATGCAAATAATCAATAGTTAAGGTCACCCTAAAAGGAAAAAAGTGGGTGACATGTGATAGTTGATCCCTAATCACCCATAAAACATCATTCTTCTAAGGTGTCATAGGTAATCCTATCATGATATCCATAGTTAAATCATCCCACATCCACTCAAGAATATGAATAGGCTTCAATACCCCAGCATGCCTATGATTCTTGAACATCACCTGCTAAAAGGTGAAACATCTCACCACAGAACTTGTTATTTAATTCTTAATTCCATGACTCTAGTACTGTATAAAGAGATAAAATTATCTATTTAGTATACCAGTATGTACCACCCTTTTAGAAGCATGAAACACCCTGATTATCAGTTTATGTGAACTCGTAGGAACCCATACTCATCCATAGAATCAAAGAAACTCTCCACTGTCAATAGAGAATCATGTTGGGGGATTCCCACCATATAATTTTTTCCATAGAGATATGCCCTTTGAATTAGAAAACTTCTCTATCTTGATCTTGTTTTAAAGAATGGGTATAAGAGATGAAAAATTCAATGATTTTCATCTATGGGACTCTTGAACATCTAGATTCATGTCTACAAAGAGTTCCTTCAATATCCACTCATCAGAGGGCTCTCATACTTCCTATTTATGATTATTTCAGCTAAAGACATTAGAAATGATGTTTCATATTCCCAGTGTGTAGGAAATATCAATGTTTTAAGACTATAAAAACTCAACCCACCACCTTTTGTGAAGGTTCATGACTCATTGAAAAAAGATATACTTAAGTATTTTATGTTCCATGTACACCAAAAACCTCTCTCCTATTAAATATTATCTTCTTTATCTCAGGTTTTTTACCACTACAGCTAAATCTAGATCATGAGTAGGGTAATTACCCTCATGCAGTCTCAGCTATTTTGATCTATAACCAACCACTTGGTCCTCCTATGTTAGAACTACTCTGATTCCAACTTTGAAAATCATTTATTGACATAGTAAAAGTGGGGTTTGGTGCTGAATTCATCTTAATCTTCAACTACTTACAAATCCCTATAATAATATTCTGAATAAATAAACTTCATCACATTATAATTCAACCCATACATTAGCAAAGATAACAGGAACAATACTAGATAAAGCACTGATAGTAACCTTATATTACTCAAAAACTATAAATATTGAAGAAATTCTCTGGCCGCTCTCAAGATACCATGTTTATAACGTTCACTCAGTCCACATCCACTCTAGTCAATGATATAACATAGCCCAATATGTGCTCTCTATAAATCTATAAACATATATTAGATATATTGTCATAATGTTGATTCTCTCTAATTGTACTCGTGATGGTGTCCAGATGTTGGGAATGATAATATTTTGATTGAGGGTACACCAAGATTTATTCAACAAAACTACCACAAATTGATCCAAGAGTGGATAAAATATCTAGTTCACCTAATCCATTAATATCATCAGTGCATTCATCAATTTAAAATAAATATCCATGAACTTGTATATGACATAACTGCTTCTAAAATAATTCTAGAGTATGTGAAAAGGTCTCATCATCAACTTATGGTACCATTACCTTTGGTAGATCTAGGAAAATATCATATCACCTATCAGCTGATCAAAAATATCATCAATACATGGATGGGGATTTCAATTATTGACCTTCATCTGGTTCAATCTCTGATAATCAACATATAAGTGAAAAATACCATCATCCGTATTGTTAAAAAATCATGGGAGAACTCCATGGTGAAAAACTAGTCTGTATGAATCCCTTTTATTCCAAATCATTCAACTAAATATTCAACTAACAAAGATCTCATTGTTACATTAATTAGGTATGAATAGAAAATTAATACTCTCCTGATACTAACTCGATCATGAACCCGATCTTCCACATGGGTGGTAAGCCATAAAAATAATAAGAAAAAGTTTCTTGAAAATGGAATACCACTAGATGAAAAGTATCCTAATATATTCTACCATAATATAATATATTTCATAGTATCAAAGCTATGAGAAAATATAATCTACACTAAATTAGTGTTGAATAGCCAACTTGAATATCCCACTCACTCTGTTGAGAATGGTTGTTCCCTTCTAAAGATAAGAAGGTTAATTTCCTCATATAATAGTTGATATGATAATGGTACAAAACTAGATAGTACATACTAATAATATAATCCAAACATTTTATTTTCCTGCACAAAAAGATCCCAAAATAAATGGTAGCCATCAATTTCAAGAGAAAATCCCTTGGAAAATATGATATCCTTTGACCTCAATCTCAACAGTGTTTCTCCAATCATAAAACCATCTATTCTATCCAGAAAAAATCCCGGACCATTTTGAAATTGATTAGATAAGAAGAAGTGTGATGCTTATATATCAAAAAACCACAATAAATGAGGGATGATATAAGAATTGTACCTCTGATTGTAGAAGGTTTGGCATCCAATATAGTTGGAGTATACTACATAACACAGATCTAATTTTCTAATATACCTTGAGCCCAAGAATGAATCCCATATTTTATTCCCTCTTAGGGGCACTTCCCCTCTTTAACTAAGGTACCACATCCCCTACCTCAGCCTGAATGTTCAATGGAACTCCAGTTACCAGAAAACTAAGGAGTAATTGAGTCCCTTCAATACTTAAATACCTATTCAGATCCCCAAATACAACTTTACTATTGAATGTTCCTATAGATCTTCTTAGGATGACCCACACTACCATAAAAATGACACTCCACTATAGTGTGAGGAAACTACTGGATCTTTTGGACCAACCTATTTCTATTAAAACACTTCACTTATCCATAATCTTAAGGCAGAATTATACTCCATTGGTATCACTATCTAGTGTTTCCCTTGTAAAATCTTCTATAGTATATATTCTTTACACCCAATGTAGAACCACCAAATTTCTCTGATAAAACTACCTAGCTACTGATTATTTCCTCTCTCATATTCCCTTTAGTGACAAGAGACTAATTCATCACACCCTCAAGGATACTCAGTTGAAATACGTTTGCTTGTGACATTATCCCATGATGAATCCCATCCTGGAATCACCTCACCCTGGTGATCACATTAGATAGTAGAGATGGATAAAAATGTTGTAGGTATATGAAATTCAAAGCATAGTAAATCACTGAAATTCTCACCTATGTTAGATGTACAAATTTATATCCTTCACATCCCTTAATATCTTTGGATAGATGTGGATAAAGAACTTCTCCTTAAAATCCAACAAAGATAATTCCTCATGTTTCCCATCCTTCTTAATAATATCCCACCAATTCCCAGTTGGTCCTTGAAGAGTATAAATATAATGATTCAACCTTCTATATGAGGGTTTCTTGAGGTGCATGATGATAGTCTTGATTAAAACAATCCATAATTCAGTTACTCAGGGTCCTCCCTCCCTAGTGAAAGTAGGTTGATGTTGCAGCTAAAAATCTCTTGTTAGCTTAGACATCGAAGGTATTATGTGAACATTATCCATCTATATAGATCACATAACCCTGAGTAATCTATCTCATAGCTAATTATATCAAACACGTTTCATCATTTTCTTTGTCCTATGTTTATTAGCATGAAAATAAATACATTTATCTAAACTTGATACAATCTCAAGTAACCACTAAAATACAAGTGTTATTTTAAATCCTAAATTAATTAAACAATAAAATAAATTATCAAATCACCTTAGGTATCTAATGTCAAACTGAAAATGTTTGAATAATATTTAAGGCTGGCTCACCTTTCTGATGGATATAGGTATCGGTCTCAAAGCCAATGGACCTAGTGGAATCCAAAAGAAGGTCTAGACATTATATTATCATCAAACATAGATTTATTATATTTTATAGTTCATGAACATGGTATTTTATCATTATTTCATCTATTTCACATATTAAGGATAATTGAAACAGGCATTTTAGATATGATTTAAACCACCCAAGTCAAGAAAAATTAGGCATGGACAAAACCTCACATTCACGATAGCAATCAGATTCCTCCATCCCTTCATAGAGAACCATAAATTTCATAAAAAATTGATCAAAAAGTGAATGAAGATATAAGTATTGTATTAAAAATCTTGGTTTGGAACACCTAGATCCAATGCGTTCTTAATTTTAGATTTAAGGGAATGTAGAGATCATTGATGGGGGGATGAAGTCAAGAGAAAGGGTTACGTGATCCCCAAAAAGCAAGAAGCTGGAGTCTATGTTTATGGTTGGGAAAAACATATTGAAAAACTGAATAAGATTCATGTCATGAATTAATAAATTCCATTTTATAAAAATAAAACTATCACCTAAGATTAATGATTCAGAAGAAACTACTTTAATGTAATGAATACATCACACAAAGTGAATTTCTAATTCAAGGCTTTCCCAAAACCATTCACACCTTGTATGGATCTTTGGGTTGGCTTAAAAAATCAAAACATGAATTTTTTCTTCAACAAGAAAATATTCTACCCATCTACTACTTTCTATGCTTCTAAAATACTTACCCAAAACCATCTGAAATAGCTCAAGTCTTGATCACAAGGATTCAAACTAAACCAAACCAAACTAAAAGAGGTTTACAAAAACATAAAGAGGGATGTAGTTGGAAAAATATGTGATCTTAAATATATATTTTAGTACAAAATAAGCACACAAACACACACATATGTATATTTTATGTATCTATGTATGCATATTTGTATGTATGTGTATGTGTACATATATATGTATGTCTATTTTGTCATAGATCTTATATATATAAGTATATATTTATTCTTATTTAATATATATATATATATTAACAAAATATATTTTTGTTTTATATTAACATTATATAGATATATTTATATTAATAGAACATATATTAAACAAATAATTTATAAAATAATGAACAAGCCAAAAATACTATATAATATAAAAAATGCTAACATTTTCACCTATGTGGTCAGTATTTTTATTATCTCTATCATTATTATCATCATTATCAGTATCATAATTATCAACATAATCATCATTATTATTGTTTTCGTGGATGCAGTTGTTGTTGTTATTTTAAAAAAAGAATATTATGTATCCTAATATTCAAAAGAAAATTTTAATTCATGGTTATAATAAATAATAACTTACATTCCCAATTAGATAGTTCATATATGTGAAAATGAATCATTTTTGGATTAATGAATGAATAATAAGTGATAATGATTAGAAATGGATTGATGATTTCTTATTAGTTTCTAATAAGAATATTACATATAATGAATTTTTTTACTATCTATGTCTGATGTTTTTGAATTTCATAAAATTATGATTTATAGAAATAAAATAATATTTAATTTTTAAAGGGTTAAATTGTACTTACAGTCCATAAAATTTTCAGGGTTAAAGAAAATAAAATCCAAGATTTATTGATAATGGAGATTTTCTAAATGATATATAAAATAAAATATTGGATATGATTTGTGATATTGAATTTGAAACCATATATAAAATAGAATAAATGAAAGGATATATGATTATTCTAAAAACCCAGTATTTAAAGGATGTATCAAATTTATTGTTTTATGCATAACTTTAACATTAGTTAACGTGAATGCATGAAATGGATGAAGTAATAAGAGTGTCAAAAAACACTCAGGTTATTGAAATAGATACTTTAAAAAGATAATATATTAAAATATAAAAATTAATATGAAAAAAAATATTATATTCAATGGGGTTTGGGTAGAAGAAGATAAAAACATGACCTTATATCTATATGAATTATTTTCATTTTTATAAAACAATTTTAACGGTGAAATGTTAACTATTAATTCATCATAAACCAAATCTATATACCTTGTAAAAACCCCAAGTCTTTAAAAATCCACCAAAAATATTGAAAAACACTAAATCTAAAATCTAATATAATTATTCAATCAACAAACCCAGAAGGTAAAATTCTCATTTTAGTGGGGTCACCTAAGGTCAATCTTTTTTTTGAAAAAAAAATGAAATGATTGAGGTTAAAAAGAAAGTTAAGGTCATCTATATGAGTCCTTGTCAACTTCTTATAACTTTCTATTATGAAAAATCTCCAACATCTACACATCATTACCATGTGTTTCTAGGTAACCTCACTAACCACCATCAAAACACCAACTTCTAACAGGAACTAAAAAAAGATAACAACAAAACCAAACCTTGGGACATGAATCACCTAACTATGCCTTGAGGTATGTTACACCCACTATATAAGATTGATTTCATGAACCACTTCATGTGGAATTATAAAAAACAATTTAAGAATATTAAGAATTTTCATCACCAAGATGCATAAACTACTACCAGTAATGAATAATAAACCACCCAATAAATAAATATTAGTTGACAAACCAATTTAAATGCTCCTCAAACTAGAACCATCATAATGTGGAGTCCACTCTTTTGGAAAAATTGACCACATAATCAATGACCCACTTATTCAAGAGATAACATCATCTATTATCACTACAAATAAGATAACCAAAAATAGTTTGGAATATGAGAACCATGGAAACCATACGAAAAGATAATCAAAATATTAGAGAAACACTAGTAACTATAGTCACTACTAAAAGACTATAGGTGAAGGGGATATTGGAAATAGTTTTGAGAGTATCATGAAATCCTAAGGGATATATAAAAATAGTATGTTAATGCCAACCATCCCTTCGTGCCATTAAAATATCACCCTCAAAATACCTTTTAAACCCTCAACACACCAAAAACATCTACCCTATCCAATGATCCAAATTTTATAGTGATAAAATTCATGAGAAATTTCCACAATGTGATAAAATAAGTACCAAAGAGACTGATAATAATTACAAATTAAGGGACCTAGGATGGATTAGATTTAGAAATTCCATACTGGGATTTAAACTGTAAAATCCAATCACTATAGGAAACCTAAAAATAGGGTATCGATAAGTAGAAAGGGGACCAAGGTTGATAAAGAGATGAGAAAGGATGGAGGTGAAGGAACACAGGTTTTTATATAAGGATAATATAAAAACTAAATAAATGATATTAAATGAAAAATTAACAACCTTAAACCTTCATAAACAATATTGATGAGGATTAGTAGACATTGATAATTGTGTATTGTAAAGAAATAAATATAATTATATTCGATTGTGTCCTACATTTTTCATATAAAATAAAATTATTTTAAAAAAATCATATGTAAATTAATCTCTTATTCTATGTACTACACCTCTTATAAAGGTAATTTTTATCTTCCTATAATTCTGTATTTTATGAATTTATTTATAAATTCAATTTTTCAATATGATTAAAATATAATATAGATGATATAATACATTATGAAAACCTATTTCAGCATTTAGATTCCCTATAATTGAATAAAATTGATCAAAAAACATCCTTCCAAAAATGAAATTCAAAATTTTAGACTACGACTACGAATAGATAGAATGAATCCCTATTAAAGCTTTAGTGGATAACATCATTCATGGTCAATTATATTGGTAATTTTAAAATTATCCCATGAAAACTATATAAATTTAAATTACTTTATACTAAACATGATGATTTGTGGGTCAAAATTTCATGTAAATGATATTCATATTTACTTCAATCAATTAAGTGATAATTTGAAACTTTAATTTCAGGAATTGATTAAACCATTTGATTGTTATAAAAAAAATTTGTTTTTAGTTACATTCTATGATAATGTTCACTATATATGATTACTCAACACATGTGAATTTTTATATATATTATGCTATGGGGTATAAATCATATCCAAACTATAAATATGTGACTTTATATCTTTAGCTACAAAAAAAGAAAAATATTATACATGGGTCACCAAAGGTTTCAGTGTATGGATCAATCTTACTGAAGAATATAAAATAATTCAATGGATCCCAAGAATATGGTGTTACAAAACACCCTTTTCAGTTGATAAGTATTTTAAAAGTGTGAAAAATATTTTGGTAATAATTAAGAACACATTAAAATGGGTTAATGATAGAAATATATGAAAGAAACAATCAATATTTTTTATTTTACTAATTGGATATATCTAGATATAAAATGTAATATTGGAATGAAACATGTTGAAAAGATTATATGTTATAGTTTTATTAGAAATTTGTAATATTTTAATGGAATTACGATGTATGTATAATAAATTATTAGCCTTACAACGAATGGGAATAATTATGGAGTTAGATCCAACTTAAAAAGGACAAAAAACATACCTTTAACTGTCTTGACATTTATTATCCAAGAGATGAAAAATAAGTTGTTTTCAATGATAAAATATAATTTTGGTCCTCATATATGTTCTTAAAATGTAAAAAAATCTAAAATTAAAATATTTGAATTTAATAAGCATAAATATTTTGTTTGAAATATTTTGACGCAACTACTACTAATGCTTATATTGCATAGGATACTATCAATCAATATCTAGATAACTATCATAATAGTGTGCTAAATTTTTAATTTTATTTGTTTTAAATTTTACGAACCAAATATATTAAATATTTTAGATAAAAAAATATTATAATATAATTTTACAACTCTAGGTTTATTTTCTACCATCATTTTTAATATAATTATGATTTTGATGATACATCTAGTGTAAAGACTCTTATATTTATATTTTATGTATCCATTTGAAAAATTAATCATGATTTTAAAGGGTTGTCCTAAAAATTGACATCATCCAATGGTGTCTACTGTTGAAAGTTATATATCTGAGGCGGTTGAGTTGTGTATGGAATAATTATTTAAAGTGGTGTATGTCTCTCTCCCTATATCTCACCATATAGAAGTTAGTAATGTATGAAAGTCGATATGTAGAAAAAGAATAAATTTTAGGATATCTGATCAAATAATTATAGAACATTTGAAAATTTATGAAATCAAATTATTGTTCTATCATATATTAAATCATATATTAATCAAGTTAAACATCATTTTATAAAGAAAAAATATATATGGGTGAAGGGTGAGGATAAAAAATAGTTATTTCATGGTTTATAGAGAATTTAAATAATGGTATTATTATATAAAAACATTGATATGGTTATTTAGTGGATCATGATTTATGTTATCATATGGTCTGGGTATAACATTTATGTTTATACATTTTATACCAATGATAAAGGAAGAAAAATTATAGTTCAAAATAGTGGTGTTGTAGTTTTCACTAAAGCATTTTTTTGAGTGAGGAAGTAAATAAAAAAAATTATATATTAATTTTACATTGTACAATTTTTGAGATATATATGAGCTTTATTACATGAAATTTCGCATACCCATGTTAAATTATAAATGAGTTAATGATAATAGTGGTGTTAAACAAATTCAATTTAGATTTAAACATTTAGGTTTGAAATTATTGTGATAAAAAAATAAAACTTTTGTCATAGAAATACATGAAATACATAATTTTTATATTACTAATACATATCAAGATCAATGCCCTATCATTTTTAGAAAAATGTATTTTATTGATGCAAATGTTGATGATTTTGATAAAGTTTGTGATATTCCTCCATCCAATAAACAATTATCATAGGATAATAATGAACATGGTATAAACATAGAATATTCTATATAAAATGGTCATGTAGAATGGATTTGGGGAAACAACCCTTCAATAATATCCTAATATTTCATGTAATATATAAATATTTTGTTTTATTTTTCAAATAATAAATTATCTAAAGTTTAATTTTCTTTTAGACATACTAGTAAAATAAACTATTTTATCAAGTGTTCAATTTTTATTATATAATAATTAGAATTTTATTATTTATAGATAATAATTTAATTTCCATTTCAAATATAATTTAATATCAATTCTAGTTTGTTTTATTATTTCAATACCATTTATATATTTTATAATTATTTCCATTTGATTACGTATAATTAATACTAAAAAACATCCTTATATGTTAACTTCAAGATCATATATATATATATATCCTATTTTTATTTCATTAATATATTATATTATTATTTTAATAAAATTACTATTGTATTTTACTAATAAATTATTATTTTCAATTATAGAGACTTGTTTGATGAAAGTTACAAGTCTCTTTATTCATCTATAAAATATCATCCTCAATATTATATATAGAATTCACTCACTTCTTAAATGTAAGAGAATTCATATAGTGATAGTAAATGATGTTATATAAATTTAACATGTTTATCACTTTCTCATGAAAAGTAATACATAAAAATAATTAATTTTAAAAACAATAGTAATCTGTTTGGTGTAAATATAAAAAATATAAGAGTTTCATGGAATTACAAGCATATGAAAAAGTAAAATATTATTTTATAATGATAAGAGTTTTGAACAGATTGAATGAGATAATGTATGGAAAACCATAATGGTAAAATATTTTATGAGTCACTTTTTTATATTTTGTTTCATCCATTAACTATGTAACGCCCCACATATGTATGAGGTATTAATTCTCTTTAAGTGTTACCAAACCATCTGTATTTTCATGGTTTTAGGATATTGGAGGAGTTTTCATGGGACTTGGGGGTTGTTTTTGGGTGTTGGCCCCATGTTTTAGGTGAAATTATGTATCATGTGGTTCATCACATTATAATATATAAAGGTTTCACAAGATGTGAGGTTCTATGAGATTAAAATTTTGGAGTACGTTGAGGGTTATATAGAAGCATAGTGTATTGTGGTGTGGTGAGTGCTGTGTAAGATTAAACTTTTATATATAGAGATCATCATTTCATAACACATATTGGTTGTGGTAGGCAGCTAGACTAGTGAGGAGTGCTTTATTGTAAATGGTAAGGTTTCTTTGTATTGAACTTGGTATCAAGTTTCCAAAATATTCTATGGACCATGGTGTTGCGTTGTGACCCATATGATCATACTGAAACACATGTCTGATATTATTTCTTTTTATATATTAATATAATTAATTTTAATGATTAAAATTTATAATATTAATAAATTATATTCCCCCATTTTCCCTTTATGCCACACCTCAAATCCTTTTCTCAATGGTTGTTCTTCATTCTAAGTTATTTCTCTCATGTTTGGCCTCATATTCAATTTTTTTTCATCCCAATAGATTTATATAGGTAAGGAATACCTTCTTACTCTATCTATTTATGGTTTCTTCCATTATTATATCATTTTTTATCAGTTATTCTATAGTCTTTGAATTTGATAAGATTATGGGGAAACACTATATTAAATTCAATTAATTTATTGAAATGCAATGATATGGATTCCATTGGATTTAATTAAGATGTACCTAACAACTCTATATTTTTTATGTATGACTCATGTGATGTGAGATATATAGTCTCACCGCCTATATTTTATTAACCTAAAATTAATCTTTACTGTTTCCCTTGACCTATATGAATTATGTGTGGATTTTTAGGGCCATATAGGACCCTATGAATACAAGCTATGATTTCATGGCCATCAATAGTTAGGAACATGAATTAATGTTCATTTAACCATTTAATTAGGATACCTTGGGGGATAAATCAAGTTATTTTATGACATAATGGACATAAAATAGTGGTTTAGCCTCCTTGATCATAAGAGAGGTGTATAATTGAGAAGTTTTGGGTTGGGTATTATCCTATGAGAAACTTGTGTGTTTCCATATAACCTCTATATCTAGTTTAATTATTATTATTTTTGATTGTCCCTTCAACATTAGATTTTTTGTCATTTTAAATGCTATAAATTGATTTTATACTTTTAAATGGGTTAGTTATGAGTGGAATTGACCTAGGTTATATTTAAATGTGAGTTATATGATTTCCCATCATTTAAATGAAATTTTTTTCTATGAGTTTAAAACTATTTTTTATGATATTATGTGTTTTTATTAGTTTATGGGGTAATATTCTTTTTATATTGTTAATGGAATTGATTGGGATGAAATTTTCATTTATATAATGTTAATCCTGATGATGTAATGTGAACCCCATATATATCATCTACTTAACTGGGACACAATGCCTCTTATTATGGGAAGAGATACCTCCAGGTCATGGAATATAATTACCACATGGATTTGATGATGATAGATATGATATCCTATGCCTAATCACTTATTATTTCAAATGGATGGAGGATATATTATCCATATTGTGATTCTTCCATGTAAGGAGATGAGATATCAGTATATATATGGATAAATAAGGTGATGTAACCCATACATTCTATATTTAAATATTACATCTGTTTAGATGAGATTTTAATACATACTATTAAGACACATTCCCCAACACTATAAATGTTTAGTGTCATTGATTACTATATTCATAATCATATTATTTCATGTAGTATCTTCTAAATATTCCACAAATTCCTTCACTTATAGTAAAATTATTATTCATACTCTATTTAAGTACTTTATTTATAAACTAATGAAAGGAACATTATAAAGGGTGAGTGTAACACCCGAGACTTTTATGTTATATAAATAATCAAAGGAATCTTTTTCTACACACAACACTTGCTTGGATTTCTTTACACGAAATCTCAACCTTCCTCGATAACTTGCGTCGTACGTAATACCGAGTTTCACTAAACAATGATATGCTAATAAAAAATTATTAAAACTAGCCGTTATGAATAGTAATAACCACTTTTTGAAATTTTATATATTTTATTTTTCAAAATGGACTTCATTTTTGGATTCTGAATATCGAAATTATCCTAGGGTGAAATTTTGGTATTTTTCTGAAAAATTTAAATTTTTGATGAATAGTGAAACCACTAAGTGGTAGTTAAAAAAACTGAATTTTTCATAAAACTTAATTTTACCGCTTCTGTGAGTGGAATTTCAAAAATCCGAGAGACACGGTGGATGTTAGTAAGTAAAATGTGGTTCAATGAGATGAAAATAATTTTTGGTGAATAGTAACTTTTTACTTTTATTTACCACGGTTAAAAGTAAATAGGGTAATTAAGGGTAAAAATGATATTATTATTAACCTAACACATGTCCTAATTCTATTGGACAAGTTTAATTCGACCAAAAACAACCTTAGTAATAAAATATGACCATTTAGGCCCACTTGGACTAGATTAGGACATTTATTATTAATTTATTTAAAGAAGGGTTAAAATAGTTAAAATCAAAGTTTAATAAGTAAATAATTTTTAATATGGGGTTATACATAAGATAAATTATACTATAAATATTCATTAGAAATCTAAAAATATTTCCTACATAATGGTATTTTATTTGTAATTTTTAGACATTAAATAATTTAATTTATTTATGACACAAAGATGATGCAGTAATTATATTATTAATGAAATATTGACATAATTGATGTTATAAACACCAAAATAAATGTAATTTGAGACTTTTTATGAATTCCACTAATTTTATAGATTAATATTACATGTTATTATTTATTTAATTAACTTTTTTAGAACTAATCATTCTGTTATGATTTTCACAAAAATTAATTACTAAATAGTGTCAAAATTGACATAAAATAGTGTTTAAAACAAATATTATATTAGTAATTGTTATTTTATTCCTAAAAATATAATTTTCGGCCAAATGACTTATATAAGGTTATATATATTAATAATAAACAACTTTGGGTTCGTTTGGCTGCTTATAGTAAGTTTATTAACATTATAGTATAAGAACACAAGAAGACACGGTAAAAGTAAAATTATTTAACTTAATGTTAAATCTAAATGATAAGGTTAAAATAGGAACCTAAACTTGTATAAATTCTATTGGATGAGATTATTTCGACCCATCCCCACCTTAGCTTCGAAATAAATCAATTTGGAGCTATTTAAAACCGAACTTGACTTTATAATAAAATAATATTTTTAGTTTTTCCAAAGGAGCCCCTCTCCTCCCTTATAAAAGGGCACCACCTCCCCCTCTTCCTCACACCACATTGAGCCTTCAATCTCGTCCAACCCCTGCCAATTTCTCCTCTCCACTTCCCTAGAAACATCCTAGAGGTTCTGGTCTTCTTCAAAGACCTATTTTAGTGCCCTAAAAGGAGGTCTCAAAGAAGCACTTCAAAGAATAGGTAATGTCTGTTACCGATTCTTTCATCTTTATTTCTTCTTCCACTTCTTCTTCTTTAGTTTTTTCATTATTAAGTAATAACATCAGTATAACTCACATACTGATATGTTATTATAATTATGAAACAACCCTATTTCACCATCTATCCATCCTACGTAAAAAGAAATCACCGTGCGTGCGTACGTACGGAATACCGTCTCCACGCCGTGGTGTAATCTATTTTCCACCACCACCTTACTTGGATGGGTATAAGGGTGAAATTAATGAATATATATGACTATTATAAATTGATACTGATTCTAAAATAGAATACATACACTCCAATACAATTCCACAATCATAGGAATGATATCATCACCCGTGCGTACGTACGGAATACCGTCTCCACGATGTGATGCGACTCATTCTACATGATCTTCATTTCATAATGATTATATAAATGAATTGAATGAATTAATATGATATATATTACACTAATAACAATATGTAAATGAGGTATCTATAACCTAAAGAGAAGAATAAGAATTTATTCGACAAAACACGCATAAGAACAAAAAGTTATAAACACCCGAATAACAAGTAGCAATGAAATATTACAACTAAGAAGCTAAGAGTATTACCATATATGATATCATAAAAATAATTATGATTCTTTAATAAGTCAATAACATTATTTAAATCATTATACAGGAGGTTGGGACACGTACAAAGCATATCGGACCTAAGGTAAGGGAAATATCACAATCTCATTTTTATCCGAGATTGTTTATAATTTGGCATTTACTGGGGTGTATTTTAACATCCACATCCATGTTTCCTCAATATGTAATATTTATATCCTTATAAAATAGTTTATATCCAATTTTACCCTTCGGTGAGTTTTTAGTAAAATATATGAAAGGAATCTTTTGTCATTTTTTGTACGAGATACTTTTTGACTTTTCCGACAAAAGTACGAGAAGAATGTTTTTCTTTATATGACATGAATGGATTTTTAAAACAATATTTCCAAGAATCTTCCTTTACAATTTTTCAAGTTTATTTTTAATCAACTTCTTTTAGTTTATAATTTTATGACATATTAAGAAAGGAAAAGTGTTTTTGAAGTAGAAAGGATATTTTCCTCAAGAATGGAGTTCAAGTGTTTTATCAAAATTATTTTCCAGCTAAGAAAATATAGGGTTCTGTTTCTATCCCTATTATTACATGGATTTGATTATGTTGTGATGGAAATATTTTTATGAATTCCTTTATCTTATATGAATTGTTTTATGATGTCATGTGGTTTAAGAATCCCATTTTTACTACATGGGTTATGCAATGATGTATGATTTATGATTTTGTGGCACACATAATAATGGTATCATTATGAGATGGGTGGGACCTATATCTCCCTCCAATGCATTGGGTAAAGATTTCATATCTCATGAGATAAACATGACTGGAACAGTAGGTTATACCGGTTCAGTGAAACAGGACTGAAACGAGGAGTGAACTCGGTTCAAAAATGGACTTTGTCCACTAAGATAGTCTTGGAAATGAGTCTTGACTAATAAGAAATGATTCTCTATGATTATGTGTGTATGTAACAAAGTTTCATGTTTTATGTTATGATTATTGGGATTCCATTTCACTACTATGATTTATCCCATGTTATGAAATTATGCTCTCTTTTGCAGGTTAAGATTTCCAAAAGTTATGTTCTTATGAATATTATGTGATTGATATTTCTTTTGTTTACCCTTACTGAGCATTTGAGCTCACCCTTTTGTATGTTTTCTTTCCCCAGGTCAGGAATAAGGTTATTAAGTAAGATATTCCAAAAGGGACTATAGATATGATGAAATAAATGGGAGACAGTGTAGACGCTTTATGAACCAGTTGTTTATGTTTCCCAGTTTCTAAAGACACTATACATATACGGTCCTTTCATGGTTTTGTTATATGTTGTAATAAGTATGATTCAATTTTGAAGTATTAACAATGTATGTAAATTATGGGTCATTATAGTTGGTATCAGAGCAAAGGTATAGTCAACCTTTGGAAACTAGGATGTGAAAGCCTTAGTAAGAACCCTAAGGATAATTCTAAGCATAGAACACAATCTTAGTGTTTTAGAAATGGCCATGAATAACCTAGGATAATACCTTAAGTGTAAAATTTTATTCTTGAATATGTGGTTTTACTATTATAATTAGTGTTTCTCACACTATTCTTCTTGGTTTTAGTCAATGGCTGGAACCCGAAGGAACCGTGTTAATGCGGAATGCGACGGGCAATGCAATGATTGTCCCCCTAAGCAACCAAACGTTATGGGAGCTGGAATGCATAATCTTGTAGCCATGCTCACACAACTTTCTCAAGCTATGAATCATGCAGGACTTCCAAACGAGCAAAGGAAGGAGCAACATTCTGTTGAATCGTTCATGAGACAGCGTCCACCTTCATTCAGCGGGTCTACTGATCCATTAGTTTCTGAACAATGGATTAGTACTACTGAAAATATATTTTCAGTTCTTCAATGTTCTGAGCATGATAAAGTCATCTTAGCAGTGTATCGTTTGGAAGGTGATGCTGATCAATGGTGGAATCTTATTAAGAATACGAGGCAATGGGATGAAATTGATTCCATGGAATGGGACGAGTTCAAGAACTTATTTTTCAATAATTACTTCCCTCATATTCTCCGAACAAAGATGGAGAAAGAGTTTCTTGAACTAAAGCAAAAGGATGATGAATCTATTGGTACCTATGAAGCAAATTTTACAAGACTTGCAAGGTACGCTTATGGTAATATTATCCAACCTGAGAGTAAGATCGGTCAATTCTTTAGTGGCTTAAAACCAAGTATTCGAAGGGTGTTAGCCATAAGGGACTTCAATAGCTACGAGGAAATCGTTTGATGTGCTCTGAAAGTCGAGATGGAGATTGGAGTAACCCATCAGTCATATGGGTTTGATAAGAAGATGAAAATGGAATTCAAAGGAAAATCTAGAGAGCACACTGAAAAGAAGATGAGATTTCCCTTATGATTAAAGTGTGGAAAGAAACATGGAGGGATTTGTCTTAAAGGGACAAGTAAATGTTTCAAATGTGGAAAGTAAGGTCATCGGGAATTTGAATGCCGCGATGATGGGAAGAAGATGTCTAATGATGCAAACAAACGAAGGGATACACAGAATGAACCTATTATACTTCAATGTTTCAAGTGCAAGGAGATGGGACATTATGCCAATAAATGCCCTAATCCAAGGGTTGATGATGATGGTCAACGTCAACAAACTCTTAAGGCTAAAGACAAAGGAAAGTCACATGAAATTTCTATCAGCGATGTGGAGTACGATAATGATGTGGTGAAAGGTACACTTACCATCCACTCTAAAGTAGCAAATGTTTTATTTGATTTTGGATCCACCCACTCTTTTATTTCTGAATACTTTTCTAAGGGTATCACTGTATTACCTCAACAATTAGAAGTTGAGTTAGCTGTGACAACACCTAATGGCACAACAATCGCATCAAAAGTTTATAATTCTTCTCTGATCGAAGTTTGTGGGAAAGTGCTTCCTGCAAATCTTGTGATCCTTCCTATAGTGGAATTTGATGTGATTCTTGGCATGGATTGGATATCTTTATATGGAGCTCATATCAATTTCCAAAGAAGGGAAGTCACATTTCATATTCTAGATCAATCTATGATCGTCTATCAATTAAAGGATGAACATAACCTTCCAGTGGAAATTCCTTCTACCTTATGGGTCTTGATTCCACTAAATGAAGGTTATTTATCGCAAATGGTTGGTGAAAAACTCACGATTAAGAATATGCCCATTGTACGGGAGTTTGATGCTGTCTTCCGGAGGAATTACCGGGTCTTCCACCAAATCATGAAGTTGAGTTTTCAATAGAACTCGTACCGGGTGCTTTGCCTATTTCAAAGACACCTTATAGAATGGCCCCAATTGAGTTTCAAGAATTGAAGAAGCAACTACAAGAAAATATTGATAAGGGGTTCATACGCCCTAGTGCGTCACCTTGGGGAGCACCTGTTCTATTTGTTAAGAAGAAAGATGGATCAATGAGACTATGCATTGATTATTGAGAACTTAACAAGATCACTATCAAGAACAAATATCATCTCCCATGCATTTATGACTTATTTGACCAACTACGCGGAGATCAATACTTTTCCAAGATTGATCTTTGTTCAGGTTATCATCAATTAAGGTTCAAAAGGGATGATATAACAAAGGCGTCTTTCCGTACAAGGTATGGATACTATGAATTTATAGTGATGCCATTTGGTCTTACTAATGCCCATGCTATCTTCATGGATCTGATGAATAGAGTCTTTAGAGACTATCTTGATCAATTTTTGGTAGTCTTTATAGATGATATTCTTGTCTATTCAAAGTGCAAGGAAGAACATGAAGATCACTTGAGAATTATATTGAAGACCCTGAGAAAGGAGAAGCTTTATGCCAAATTTACCAAGTGTGAATTTTGGCTTCAAAAAGTTGCATTTTTGGGTCACATAATCTCAAAAGAGGGGGTATCTGTGGATCCAGAAAAAATAGAGGTTATCGAAAGATGGTCGAGACCAACAACAGTAACTAAGATCTGAAGTTTTCTTGGTTTGGCTGGATATTATCGACGTTTTGTGAAAGATTTTTCATGATTATTTAATCCACTCACCAAGTTGACTCGAAAAGGAGTTAAGTTTGTTTGGACGGAGGAATGTGAAGAGAATTTCAAGGAGTTGAAAATAAGGTTATCCAGTGCACCTGTGCTCACACTGCCTTGTAGTGGAGAAAGGTTTGTGATCTACAGTGATGCATCCAAGAAGGTATTAGGGTGTGTTCTTATGCAAAATGATATGGTGATATCTTATGCCTCACAATAGTTGAAAATACATGAGCAAAATTACCCAACTCATGATTTGGAGTTAGCTATGGTAATCTTTGCATTAAATATTTGGAGGCATTACCTTTATGGTGAAAGGTGTGATAATTATACTGATCATAAAAGTTTAAAGTATATTTTCACACAAAAGGAGCTGAATATGCGCCAAAGAAGATGGTTGGAGCTGATTAAGGATTACGACTGATCAATCTATTACCACCCTGGGAAAGCAAACAAGGTGGCAGATGCATTAAGTCGACAAGACCATGCTAGTTTATCCATGATGAGGATCACAAAAGATCCAATATTTATGGATTTACAAAGGATGGATCTTGGAATTATAATGAAAGGGGAAAATCGTATCTTTCTCAAATGAATGTTCAACCATCTATACATGTGAAGATTAAAGAGGCACAGAAAGAAGATGTCGAGTTACAAAAGAAGGTGATAAATGTTCCTGAATTCAACCTTGATTGTGATGGGATAATAAAGTTCAGGAATTGGGTTTGTGTTCCTCCCATCCCGGAATTAAAGAAGGAACTGCTGGATGAGGCTCATAGTTCTTCATTCTCTATTCATCCTAGAAGCACGAAGATGTATAGGGACCTGAAAGAGTACTTCTGGTGGGATGGCATGAAAAGAGATGTTTCTGAATATGTCTCTCGATGCTTGGTTTGTCAGAAAGTTAAAGCTGAGAGACAGAAGTCTAAGGGGATGTTACAACCATTACCCATACCCGAATGGAAATGGGAAAACATAACTATGGACTTTGTCACGGGACTTCCTAAAACATCCAAAGGCAATAATGCTATCTGGGTCATAGTTGATCATCTTACCAAGTCTGCACACTTCATTTCTATTAGATAGGATTTCTCTCTGGATCAGCTTGCCAGGATATATGTAAAGGAAGTGGTAAGATTGCATGGAGTAACACTTTCTATTATATCTGATCGGGATCCGAGATTTACCTCAAAGTTCTGGCGAAGTCTTCAGCATACTCTGGATACAAAGTTGAGTTTCAGCACTGCTTATCATCCTTAGACAGATGGTCAGTCTGAGAGAACAGTTCAAACTCTAGAAGATATGTTGAGATCTTGCTCTATGGATTTCAAAGGTGGTTGGTATCAACACCTACCTTTGGTGGAATTTTCTTATAATAACAGCTTTCACTCCAGTATTCAGATGGCTCCTTATGAAGCTCTCTATGGAAAGAAATTCAGGACTCCAACTTGCTGGGATGAAGTTGGGGAAAGAAAGCTATTAGGACCTGATCTTGTTGATGAGATGGCAGAAAAGGTCCGATCGATTCAACAACACATAAGAGCAGCTCAGAGTCGACAGAAAAGTTATGCTGACAACCGAAGAAAAGACCTAGAGTTTGAAGTAGGTGATAAACTGTTCTTACGAATATCTCCCTGGAAGAGGGTTATGAGATTTGGAAAGAAGGGGAAGTTGAGCCCTAGATATATCGGTCCTTTCGAAATACTGTATCGTGTTGGGAAGGTAGCTTACCGATTGGCGCTTCCACCGAATCTCACTCAAGTTCATGATGTGTTCCATGTATCTCTCTTGAGAAAGTACATACCTGATCCTTCACATGTACTCAGCTCAAAAGTTGTACCGCTGGAGCAAGATCTTTCTTATGAAGAACAACCGATAGAGATTCTGGATCGTAGTGAAAAGGTCCTACGAAACAAGACCACTTGATTGGTGAAAGTTTTATGGAGGAACCACCAATTAGAAGAAGCTACATGGGATCTTGAGGATATGATGAGGGAGAGGTATCCTCATCTGTTTATTACAAAGTGACGAATTTCGAGGGCGAAATTCATTTTAAGGGGGGTAGAATGTAACATCTGAGACTTTTATGTTATATAAATCATCAAAGGAATCTTTTTCTACACACAAAACTTTCTTGGCTTGCTTTACACGAAATCGCAACTTTCCTTGACAGCTTGCGTCGTACGCAATACCGAGTTTCACTAAACAATGATATGCTAATAAAATATTATTAAAACTAGCCGTTGTGAATAGTAATAACCACTTTTTGAAATTTTATAAATTTTATTTTTCAAAATGGACTTCATTTTTGGATTCAGAATATCGAAATTATCCTAGGGTGAAATTTTGGTATTTTTCTGAAAACTTTCAATTTTTGATGAATAGTGAAACCACTAAGTGGTAGTTAAAAAAACTAAATTTTTCATAAAACTTAATTTTAGCGCTTATGTGAGTGGAATTTAAAAAAATCCAAGAGACACGGTTGATGTCAGTAAGTAAAATGTGGTTCAATGAGATGAAAATAACTTTTGGTGAATAGTAACTTTTTACTTTTATTTACCACAGTTAAAAGTAAATAGGGTAATTAAGGGTAAAAATGATATTATTATTACCCTAAAACATGTCCTAATTCTATTGGACAAGTTTAATTCGACCAAAAACAACCTTAGGAATAAAATATGACCATTTAGGCCCACTTGGATTAGATTAGGACATTTATTATTAATTTATTTAAAGAATGGTTGAAATAGTTAAAATCAAAGTTTAATAAGTAAATCATTTTTAATATGGGGTTATACATAAGATAAATTCGACTATAAATATTCATTAGAAAGATAAAAAGATTTACTACATAATAGTATTTTATTTTTAATTTTTAGACATTAAATAATTTAATTTATTTATGACACAACAATGATGTACTAATTATCTTATTAATGAAATATTGACATAATTGATGTTATAAACACCAAAATAAATGTAATTTGAGACTTTTTATGAATTAAACTAATTTTATAGATTAATATGACATGTTAGTATTGATTTAATTAACTTTTTTCTAACTAATAATTCTGTTATGATTTTCAAAAAAATTAATTACTAAATACTGTCAAAATTGACATAAAATAGTTTTTAAAAAAAATATTATATTAGTAATTGTTATTTTATTCCTAAAACTCTAAGGTTTGTCCAAATGACTTAGATAAGGTTATATATATTAATAATAAACAACTTGGGGTTCGTTTGGCTGCTTATAGTAAGTTTATTAACCTTATAGTATAAGAACACAAGAAGACACGGTAAAATTAAAATTATTTAACTTAATGTTAAATATAAATGATAAGGTTAAAATAAGAACCTAAACTTGTCTAAATTCTATTGGATGAGAGGATTTAGACCCATCCCCACCTTAGCTTCTAAATAAATTAATTTGGAGCTATTTAAAACCGAACTTGACTTTATAATAAAATAATATTTTTAGTTTTTCTAAAGGAGCCCCTCTCCTCCCTTATAAAAGGGCACCTCCTCCCCCTCTTCTTCACACCACTTTGAGCCTTAAAGCTCGGCCAACCCCTACCAATTTCTCCTCTCCACTTCACTAGAAACATCCTATAGGTTTTGGTCTTCTTTAAAGACATATTTTAGTGCCCTAAAAGGAGGTCTCAAAGAAGCACTTCAAAGAAGAGGTAATGTTCGTTACCGATTCTTTCATCTTTATTTCTTCTTCCACTTCTTCTTATTTAGTTTTTTCATTATGAAGTAATAACATAAGTATAACTCACATACTTATATGTTATTATAAGTATGAAAAAACCCTATTTCACCATCTATCCATCCTACGGAAAAAGAAATCACCGCGCGTGCGTACGTACGGAATACCGTCTCCACGCCGTGGTGTAATCTATTTTCCACCACCACCTTAGTTGGATGGGTATAAGGGTGAAATTAATGAATATATATGACTATTATAAAGTGATACTAATTCTTAAATAGTATACATACACTCCAATACAATTCCACAATCATAGGAACGATATCATCACCCGTGCGTACGTACGGAATACCGTCTCCACGATGTGATGCCACTCATTCTACAAGATCTTCATTTCATAATGATTATATAAATGAATTGAATGAATGAATATGATATATATTACACTAATACCATTCTGTAAATGAGTTATCTATAACCTAAAGAGAATAATAAGAATTTATTCAACAAAACACACATAAGAACAAAAAGTTATAAACACCCGAATAAGAAGTAGCAATGAAATATTACTACTAAGAAGCTAAGAATATGACCATATATGATATCATAAAAATAAGTATGATTCTGTAATAAGTCAATAACATTATTTAAATCATTATACAGGAGTTTCAGACATGTACAAAGCATATCGGACCTAAGGTAAGGGAAATATCACAATCTCATTTTTATCCGAGATTGTTTATACTTTGGCATTTACCGGGGTGTATTTTATCATCCACATCCATGTTTCTTCAATATGAAATATTTATACCCTTCTAAAATAGTTTATATCCAATTTTACTCTTCGGTGAGCTTTTAGTAAGAGATATGAAAGGAATCTTTTGTCGTTTTTCGTACGAGGTACTTTTTGACTTTTCCGAAAAAAGTACGAGAAGAATGCTTTTTTTATACGGCATGAATGGATTTTTAAAACAATATTTCCAAGAATATTCCTTTAAAAGTTTTCAATTTTATTTTTAATCAACTTATTTTAGTTTATAATTGTATGACATATTAAGAAAGGAAAAGTGTTTTTTAAGTAGAAAGGATATTTTCCTCAAGAATGGAGTTCAAGTGTTTTATCAAAATTATTTTCCATCTAAGATAATATAGGGTTCTGTTTCTATCCCTATTATTACATGGATTTGATTATGTTGTGATGGAAATATTTTTATGAATTCCTTTATCTTATATGAATTGTTTTATGATGTCATGTGGTTTAAGAATCCCATTTTTACTACATGGGTTATGCAATGATGTATGATTTATGATTTTGTGGCACACATAAGAATGGTATCATTATGAGATGGTGGGACCTATATCTCCCTCCAATGCATTGGGTAAAGATTTTATATCTCATGAGATAGACATGACTGGAACGGTAGGTTATACCGGTTTAGTGAAACAGGACTGAAACGAGGAGTGAACTCAGTTCAGAAATGGACTTTGTACACTAAGATAGTCTTGGCAATGAGTCTTGACTAATAAGAAATGATTCTCTATGATTATGTGTGTATTCCAAAAAGTTTCATGTTTTATGTTATGATTATTGGGATTCCATTTCACTACTATGATTTATCCCATTTATGAAATTATGCTCTCTTTTGCAGGTTAAGATTTCCAAAAGTTATGTTCTTATGAATATGATGTGATTGATATTTATTTTGTTTACCCTTACTGAGCATTTAAGCTCACCCTTTTGTATGTTTTCTTTCCCCAGGTCAGGAAGAAGGTTATTAAGTAAGATATGCCAAAAGGGACTATAGATATGATGAAATAAATGGGAGACAGTGTAGACGCTTTATGAACCAGTTGTTTATGTTTCCTAGTTTCTAAAGACATTATACCTATACGGTCCTTTTGTGGTTTTGTTATATGTTGTAATAAGTATGCTTCAATTTTGAAGTATTAACAATGTATGTAAAGTATGGGTCGTTATAGTGCGCTCAGATTCTAAATAAGGATGAAATTAGGAGATATCTATCAACCATCACATGAAATAATAACATGAGAATAAGGGTATGTGAATATGAGCTTATCATTTGAAAATTATACCCAATAATTCATAGATCATAATCATGAAAAAAGGATTTGGTTGTTCAAAATTTATAAATCATAAAATAATCAAAGGTCATCATCCATGAGATTGTTTGATTCATATCCACAACCAAAGAAGAAGGTGATCATTATCATGATATTCCTTCTTGTTGTTGTGTGGAGATGAAATATTAGGTCTCAATAATTGACATCAAACATGGTCAATTCCCCCCCCCCAATGGTGATATCTCCATTAGACAAGGAAACTCTCCCATTTCCAAGACACCTAAGTATAGGTTCTCAGAACATAAAGATGTTCATATAGATAGGTTCTCGAAGCACCATCTTCAACCATATATAATACCCCAAAAACTACTAGAAAAACTTCACAACGGTCAGCATGAGAACAAGAGAAGAAAATTTTGTGGTATGACTAGGTAAATGCATGTAAGCTTGATGAAGGGGAAGATCACATTGATATATAGAGATTTTTTGTTGGAAACAACCACCAAATCATGTTTTGGCCCCTCACCACTTCTAACTATGAGATCCGAGATGATCTAGAGAATGATTACATGCCTTACCTACAAAAAAATAAATTGGAAACTCATTAGTGGTTAAATTATATACACTTCTGTTATCTAGGTAACCACCATAAACATCAAATCATTAATACACCTCATTGTCAATTAGATATGGCCACCTTTTCCATAGCTCAGAACCCATGAATGAAAGAGCACAACAAACACCTACATAGTTTTTATCTTCATATCTTGAGAAATATTTATCAACTTATCTCTATAACTCAATCTTACATATGTATCTAGGAATGGGTGAAATAAGAAGCATTACACTTCACTATGTCTCCAGAATAGAAAAGACTCCCAGATTTGGCATCATGTAACATCATAGCCTCCAACAAGATTAGGGAACTAGGTAACACGTGAGCCAGCTAGTAACTACAATGGAATGATTTCACTTTAATGATGTTATGACATCCCAAATGGAGGGATACAGATTCCAACATATTTTTTAAATGAACCCTTAAAAGAAACATGAATGAATTTTAGACACAAAAAAGTAAATTTCTGGTTATCCCAACAAATTACAATAGAAAATGAATCCCATCATGGGTTACCATTGTACCATGCTCATACACGAACACAGTTGTGTCAAATAAAATATTTCATAATAATAGTTGACATCACAACTCTCTCAGATAAAACCATTCCCATGAGGTTGGGGAAATATTCATCACCGCCTCCACCACTCAGGTCATCAATCCTTGAGATAATTTAGGACATATCAGAATCAATTTCAATCCAATGGTATCCCACAGGACTGGGGTCATTTTTATCTCAATCGCTATCACTAGTTTCATCACACCCCAAGAGGGTCATGGATAAATCAATAGTAGTTTTAGATCAAACCCATCCTTTTAGGATAGGGGAATTTATATCTTAATTCTCATCCCATGAATCATCAAATCCTCAATAGTAGTCATTAAATCCTCAAAAATAGGATCAAAAAATGTCCATGGTACCAAAAAATAGTCCCCATTCCATAGATCTATGAGATTTTTCATCATTATCATCACTAAAAAGGGAAGTAGTCTTCTATTGGTTGGGAGGTAAATATTGACATATAAAATCCCTTAAGTTTTTCTCCTCCTAGGATAATCATTTCTTATTTAGAAATTGTTTAGGAAACACGATCAGAAACTTCCTCATGGTCAGAGTTCACAAACTAAGAAATAAAGAGCATATGAACAAGGTAATAAAATCCTCATAAGGGCCATAATACAAAAAGGTATAATATTTCTATGGTTCAAAAAAATGACCACAATGAGAGGAGTGTATAATTTTCATGTTGTGTTTAGAGTAATGAGAAAACTATAATTTACCGATACACCTAATTGAATGTCTTCACTATCAACACAACAGATTATATGGATCAAGAAGAAAAAATTAAGGGATGCAATATAGAAAATATAATGTTGGATTCCTCATGGGTTAATCATGTTTTAATGATCACAAATCATACATATCCTATAAATCCTATTTAATCTCTCTCAAATCATGTGTACATATGGTTAGTTTATTTATATATTAAATAATTATTATAAAATATATTTAATTGGTTTTATAATGATATTATTTTATGAATGATTATGTTTAATTAATTCTATGGATATCACTATTTAAGTCTGTATAAAGATATTTGGATAAGTCTGAGAAATTGTGAGTCTACCACCAGTTATGTTTTTCTAGAAAAGGAACCAGACACCATGACCCAGACACTGTGACCCAGACACCATGACCCAGACACCATTACCCAGACCCCGTGACCTAGACACTGTGACCCAGACACAGTGACCAGACACCATGAATTAGATATCATGACCAGAAATCGTGATCCTAACACTGCATATATACTACAGGTTCCTGATCTCTATAAAATTGTGCCATCATAACTATCTCACCGCTCAAAGACAAAGAAGGCGACATCATTTCAGGGAGATATCGCTTCTAATTGAAACCATTTCTAGATAGACTATTTCACCGTTCTTTAATCTATATTTTTGTTTCTCAATTTAATTCCTAATGGTCATTTTTGAGTCTTTTAAATGAACTAACATAGTTAATGTTTCTCTATAGACATGTCACCTGATAGTACGAGGTATGAGGTGTAGAATACATGCATCCTATCAGCTCCAAGACATTCACTCCAAAAATAAAAAGAACAAAATTACCAAAAATGAAAAGAGATGATATATAAACAAGTGTGTGCGTGATAATGAAGAAGCACGAGAATTATTTAAAGAGGAACTAACACATGAAACCCGACACTCCTAAAGAGCACACGAAGCATACTTAAATACTAGAGTCAACAACATTTTCGCACTATAAAATCCACTAAGAACACGAGCCAGATCTAGCTGATTTTTGATACTCTGTTTTCCACAAGAGGACGCGATTCCTGAATATGCTTCATCCTAGAAGTCTAGAGCTGCATATACTAACACTCAAAGCACTTATATCCTTATATCATCATATTTTCTCTATTGTGTATTGTTTTTAGCTTTTTAGAAGTGTGTGTGTGTCTGTATAAAAACACACACTATCTCCTGTATTAAACCGATGGATACATGATATGAATTCTCATAAATCTTTTTACACATTTGTATTCCCACAGATATGTGTGGAAGAAGTCCCGGTGAGACCTGACAGTTCATACCCATGAAGAACTATGGAAGAGGACGTGTGACCTAGACAGTCCTGTGTACTGTTGTTTACCCTGATCCAGGGTGTGGATAAAGTTTATTAATATAAAAATCTTGGTGGTAGGCGATCACCAAGTGGAGGGAATTAGGTCTCGTATTGAGACTGAACCACTTTTTTTTATTTGTTATGTTGTTTAATTTAGTTTTATCTATTTTACTGTATAATTTAGAAATCATTAAATTTAGTTTGATAGTTAATCTTGGAAAGAAGTTATAATTGTTTTTCCTTATTAGAATTTCTTCAAAAGTAATGTTAATAACTGATATTAAGATTACTGAGAATTAATAAATATTCTTTGAAGTTATTTAAATAGTCAATCTTTCATAACCGTATTACTTTGATTAAATGGCCTATATTTTTTTGAGAGGGAAACCTTTTATGAATACCTTTTAAACAGAATTTTTTATCAATACTCAATTCCCCCCCTCCTCTTGAGTACTCTACTCTGACTAACATTTGGCATCAGAGGTAGTTTTTTATTCTTATTAAGACTCCATTTCTATCCATATTCAACTGTGATTTTAGTTGTACTTTAATGATCTGTAAATTTCTGTTAATTCTATATTTATAGCTCTTTAAAATTAATTATTCATCATTGATAATATATTGGAAAGTTCTGCCACAAAATACCACCATTCATTAATGAAACCAATTATTCCCAATGGAAAATTAAAATTAAAATTCCTTTAGAAAGTATGAGTTTTGAAATATAGTTTTCAATTATAGATGATTATATTATTCCTGCTACTGATAGAATCACTTGGGATGACCCTACCAAGACTACCTACAATAATAATTACAAATCCATGAATTCATTATATTTCTCTTTAAGAGATGAGGAATTTCATAGAATTTCTGCATGTAAAACTGCCCATGAAATTTGGGATACCTTGTCTATTTCACCTGAAAAAACTTCTAGTGTGAAAGAAATGAGACTTGATAATTATACTATTAAAAATGATAACTTTAAAATGAAACTGAATGAGCCTATTTATTATATGTATCTCATGTTCAATGAAATTTTCAACATAATGGTTTCTCTTGGAAGAAAAGTTACTGCCAAAGAACAAATCATGAGGATTCTCATATGCCTACCTGACAGATGGAGAGGAACATCTATATCTATTAAAGAATCATGTGACATCAGAAAGTTACCTGTAAAAGAACTCATTGAAAATTGATGATGTATGAAGAGGAGATGAAAGTCAATAAGGAAGAGTATGATGAACCCAAAATAAAATAAATTTCATTTAAGGCCACCACCTCTAAACACAAAGAGAAAGGAAAATTGAAAGTCTCTATATAATTTTCCTACAGTGCACAATCATCACCTGAAAGTAATGAGGATATGGATCAATTATCCAGAAGGATTAACATATTTTACAAGAAGAAGAACAATTTAAAAAATCCTAAAATTTAGGGAAGATATGATCAAAAAGAAAGCTGGATGAATGATAGGAAAAGACGTGAAAATTTTGATGAGATAGTCTGTTGTGAATGTAAGTGAAAGGGACATATAAATTCTGATTGTCCCATGCTCATGTAAAAAATGAAATATGAGGACAAAGATATAAAGTATAAAAAGTAAAATAAATAAACACAAAGTGCTTCTGAGGATAGTTAAATTGACTTAGAATCTTCACATGATGAACAGGCTAACAAAGAAAATATGTGTTTTATGATAAACACATCTGAGGTAACACTGGAATCTTCAATAAACAATTCCTATTATTCTGGATATGAGAGTGACTTTGAAAATATGTCCAATGAAGAAATGTTGGATTACTGTAATATGCTTTAAGAGACATGCAACAAACTAAAAGATAAATACAAGTCTTTAAAGAAACAACATGCTCTTACCTCAACTGTTAAAACTAAACATAGTGTAGAAAGGGAGAAAAATGTACAATTACTCAAAGAAAACAATGAACTAAAACTATCTAATGAGAAACTAAAAAAGTATCTTGAAATGTTTACTAATGGTAAAGATACATTGGTACAAATTATAGGTAAACAGATTACTCCTAAATATACTAATGGCATTCGATATCAACCTGGTAAAATAAATTTTGGAAGAAATAATTTTGTTTCTAAATCTATGACATACAACTTTACTCTTACTTCTGGAAAACATTCAGCTAGTTCAAATTATGATACACTCTCTACTGTTTCAATATTTTCTCCACCAAATATAGTTTATTTTTCAAGTAATTTACATAATTATTATAGGAAACCTATGAGGTAGATATGGGTTCCTAAAGTACTAGTCACTAATATTACTAGTCCCAAAAAATTATGGGTACCAAAATCTATTTTTATTTGACTGTTTTGTAGGAAAGTTTCTTAAAGAGATCCTACAAAATATTATGGTACTTTTATAGTTGGTGTTCAAGACACATGATATGATACTATTCATACTTCAAGAATTTAACAAAAAATTGATGGTGGACATGTCACCTTTGGCTACAATGTTAAAGGAAATATTATTGTCCTTGGACAAATCGATAACTCTAACTCAGTTTTGATTTCCAAAGTACTTTTTTTTATGGATTGAAATATAATCAACATAGTATTTCACAACTATGTGATGATGTATTTCATGTTAATTTTGAATATGATTATTATAATGTTTTTAATTCTAAAAATGAATTAGTTTTTTCTACATTAATAAATGAAAATGTTTACTCTGTTAACATAGATTATTTAGTCTCTCAAAATGCTTCAGGTTTAAGTGTATTTCAAAAACAATCTTGGATTTGGCATAGGAGACTAGGACTCTATAATATTCACTCTCATAGAAAGTTAACAGAAAATTCTTAGTAAAATATCTACCCAAAACATGAGTTTCTAAAAGATAAAGTGTGTAATCTTTGTCAAAATATAAAGAAACAAAAAAATCCATCAAACCAAAGAAATAAGTGTCAACTTATCAACCTCTCGAACTGGTTCACATGAATTTTTTTAGACCATCTAGAGTTTCTAGTTTAAATGGGAAGCACTTTGTTTATGTTCTTGTAGATAACTTTTCTAGATATACATGGACTTTATTTTTCGCTCATAAAAGTGAAGCCTTCTCCCATTATACCAAATATTCCAAAACTGTAGAAAATATTAGTGGACTTAGAATAAAATCTTTAAGAATTGATCATGGGTGTGAGTTTGAAAAACAAGAGATTGAATCCTTTTGCTCACAAATGGCTCTAGTCATAATTTATCTTCCCCTAGAACACCAAAATAGAATAGAGTTATGGAAAAATAAATAGAACCTTGAAAGATATTGCTAGAACCATGCTTAGTGAATATGAATTACCTATTTATTTTTGGGATGAAGCAGAAAATAAAGCATGTTATATTATCAATAGAGTTTTGATTAAACCAATTCTTAAAAGAACTCAGTATGAGTTATGGAACAATATAAAACCCAAAGTATGCTACTTCAAAGTTTTTGGTTGCAATGTCTATATCCTTGATACTAAGGAAAATCGTGATAAATTTGCATCCATGAGTGATGAAATAATATTTTTAGGATATTCAATCTATATTAAAGCCTATAGAGTGTTTAATAAAAGAACTAAATGTGTGTAAAATATGTCTATGTCAAATTTGATAATACAGATCCACATGAGCCTAAGACCACTTTAGAGAACCTAGAGGATTATTTATCAAATCTGTACATTAATTCAAAATCCTCTAACCATCCTATGAAGGAATCTTTGAAAACTTATAGTTCTTTAAATTCATTAGATTCAAGTCACAATGAACCTAACCCTGTTGAAGAACCTGAAATCACTATTCCGTCTTTTTATAGTGCTGTTAGAACTCTTAAGAACCATCCTCTAGATGATGTTGTAGAAGACTTAGATAAAGTAATTCAAACTAGATCTTCCATTAGAAATCAGGTTGAACATCAAGTCTTCTTGTCACAATTGGATCCTAAAAACATTAATGATGCTATCAATGGTGAATTTTTGGTGATTTATATGCAAGAATAACTTAATTAGTTTGAAAGGAAAAAAGTTTGGAAACTTGATGACAGATTCAAAGACACATTTACCATAGGCACTAAAGGGGTGTTTAGAAATAATGTAGATGAAGATGGTAACATAGTTTCAAACAAGTCTAGATTGGTTGCACAGGACTATAGTCAAAAAGAAGGAATTGACTATGAATAAACCTTTGAACTAGTATCCAGACATGAAGCCATCATAATTCTGCTTGTTTATGCTGCACATATGAATTTCAAACTATATCAAATGGATTTTAAAAGTGAATTTCTAAATGGGTATATAGTTGAGGATGTCTTTGTTGAGAAACCCCTTGGTTTTACAAATCCTCATTTTCCAAATCATATTTTTAAATTATAAAAAACTTTATACGGTTTAAAACAAGCTCCAAGATCCTGGTATGATAGATTATGTACTTTTCTTATTTCCAACAGTTTTACAAAAGGAATAGTTGATCCTACAATTTTTATAAAAACGAATTTCCAATTATGTTTCAGTAGTTCAAATTTATGTAGATGACATTTTCTTTGGATCTTCAATAAATTATTTATGTATTTAATTTTCTAAAATGATGCAAAACGAATTTGATATGAGGTTAATGGGTGAACTAAAATTCTTTCTTGGATTTAAAATATTTCAAAACAATTATGGAATTATTTTTAACCAAATAAAATATACTAAATATCTTCTAAAACGTTTTGGTATGGATATCACTAAAAGTAGTGACACTCCAATGAGTACTACATGTAAGTTGGATCTTGATGAAGAAGGAAAATCTGTTGATCAAACCACTTACAGAGGAATGATTGGAAGCCTCCTCTACCTAACTACTAGAAAACCTAACATTATGTTTAGTGTATGTATTTATGCTCATTTTCAAGAAAACCCTAAGTAATATCATTTAAATGTTGTTAAAAGAATTTTCAAATACCTCAAGTATACACCCAATCTAGGACTGTTCTATCCTAGAGGACAATCATTTGAGTTAAGGAGTTATTCTGATGCTGAATTCAATAGTTATAAGTTATATAGAAAAAGAACCTATGGAACATGTTTCTTTTTAGGAAAGTTACTAGTATCATGGTGTAGTAAGAAATAAAATTCTGTTGCATTATCTACTGCAGAAGTTGAATACATAGATGATGGTATTTGTTTTTCAAAAAAATTGGATGAAACACACATTACTAGATTATGGATATCAATTCAGGCATGTACCTATAAATTGTGACAATACAAGTGCTATTAACATCTCAAAAAATCATGATTCACTCTCTAGGAAAAAAAATATAGATGTAAGACATCACTTTTTAAGAGATCATTATCAAAAAGGTGATATCACTATAGAAATCATTGTAACTGAATATCAACTCACTAATGTATTCACCAAACCCTTAAATTCTGAAAGAATAGATTACATAGTACATGAATTATGAATGATAAATATTATGTAGTAAGTGTACTGTTTCACAACTTACCATTTCATGTTAACGATCTCACAGTTACTATCTTGCACTTACTATCTCAAAAAATATGGTCGTATAGTTTAGAAATCACACAGTAAGCAACTCACCGTGAAAACCTATTATAGTCTCACCATGAAATCCAGTTATGGTCCCACAATGAAATCCAATTACGGTCTCATCGTGAAATTCTGTTACGGTCTCACTGTAAAAATTCTTTATTATTTTATTTACATATTATAACATGTATCATGTTAATTAATTATTGTGGTCTTTTACATTCCCATGATTTTGATTTTGTGACACTTGATATCCCTAAATGATAAAAACAAAAGAATTTTCACTCATTTCTTCACTCGATCTCTCTTCTCTCAAACCCTAAGCCCTCTCTCAACCCTTTTTTTTTCTCTGTCTCTCTCTCTCTCGAACCTCCATTGAATTCCTATGTTGAAATGACCATCGTCGTCAACTCCTAAGAAGCAAATATCAAGGAAGAAGTTGAAAATAGCACTAGAATTAGCACCTTAAGGTCCTTTAAATCTGAACCTAGTGAGCAGAGTAGTTGTCCCTAAAAAGGAATTCTACCCCATGTGGATTATGTCAAGTAAGTCTCTAGTATTAAAATTACTTAGAGAGTAAGGATGGATTATTGGTTCACAAAGTAGGATAGTCCGCTTTACCCAAAATTAATTTCACAATTCTATCATTATGTTCAATTCTCTTTTGATACAATATATGATTTTGTTCTAAGAAACTGGATAAATATCCAGAGATGCATGTTTTCTTTGATTTTATGGGATGCATGCCTTAGGATACCTCATGAGGGTATTTGTGAGGACTACCAAAGATTTCCTCCACCTCTAAGTGTGTTCTTTGTTTTGGAAGAAGTATTGGGAAGATTAACTTGAAATGAAACAAAGTGAAGAGCCATAGCTGCTAAGCTAGATAGTGAAACCATATTTCTGTTTAAATTTTTTCAGAATCAAATTAGCCCTAGAAATGATGATTTTTCTACACTCAAGTATCAAGATTTATTTTTGATACATCTTATGAAAAAAGGACACGAGATTAACCTATGAAAATATGTTATACTTTATATTTGTAATTTGATCAAAACTACCTCCAAATCAACCTCCTTGTTCAATTCATGGTTTATCTCAGCTATGCTTCATGCCAAAGGGTTGTTTGGACTAGATGACGAATCCATTAATGACTATGAATTATGTCTCCCAATAGTTACTATAAAGATAATGAAAATTAGTTAGAATCCATAGAGAAAATCATGGGTTGAAGATAATGAGAGGGTCTATGAAAAGTACAATCCAGTTGATCACTCCTCAAGACTTAAAGACATTTTTAATCTTGGTTGGGAACCGGATGATATTGTTGAGTGTTCTAATGATGAAGAAGTGGAAGAGGTTGTTGCACCTACATGGAAAACTATTTTGGATGAGAAAGACACTGAACCTATTCTACAAGACTTAACTAAGAAAGAAATGTATATTCCTGAAGAAGTTGCAGATCTGCAAGAACAATCTACTTCTAAAGAAGAATCTATTATTGTTGAAAGGGAAAAGGATGTTGTATAAGAGAATATATAATAATAACTTTATCTTATTCTAGAAGCTTCTTATGAGGAATATGTGGAGGAACATGATATTCTTGAAATTATCCCATCTGCTGAAGAAGAGAATGGATCAAGCCTTTCATTTGGATAGAAAATAAATTGTTGAGGATATTAGGGATGAGATCATGAAAGTAGATCAAGGATATAAATATCTTAGTCCTGAGAAAGATGAACTTGTTGAGGGAGAGAAGCATCCGAATCTGGAACCTGTAGAAGTCCCTAATCCAGTTCATCCAATCTCAATGGAAACATGGTATAAAATACCTAGTTATTTTGATGTGACTGATTCCCAAAAAGTCCCAATTTAAGTTATTGACCTCTCTACCATATTTCAATTGAAATCAGTCTCTGATCTTGTCTCTAAACCTATATCAGCCCCTATTCCAGAACCATCACAAGAACCTTCTAACTTGTTAAGTAAGGATGATTTGAAAGAATTTGGAGCTACCCTATTGGCTGGAGTTGAAGAACTCATGAATACCCAACAAGGTCCTATAACAAATTTTGATGAAAAAGAAGATTTCATGTTGTTATAAAATATCATATTGAAGATTTATCCCAATATGCTTCACAATATTCAAGAGACCAAAATTGAGGACAAACAGTTTAGTGATGAAGTGAATTCTCTTTTAGTTATGGTTGAAGATATGCAGAGAGTGCTGAAATCAAGACCAGAACCTGTTTATCGTCCTATTTAAGATATTGTTAGTCCGATTACATCAGAAGTTTCCTCCCTGATTCAACCTAATATAACTTCCTTGGATGACCAGGTAGCTGAAAAAACAAGAAAATTGTTCAATAAATGCATGAGCTTGTTATTGGTCTTAACAATTTGACTGATTAGTATAAGGGTCGTCTCCAGAAAGTTCTAAATCAACCGAAGTACCTCAATTCAGCAGTTATAACTTCTAATACTTCTCAACAGTCATCTCAACTCTCTTTTGATAGTGATCTGCTCAGAATAATTGTTAAGGAAGAACTTCAGTTTGTGCTCAGTGGTTTTAAAAAAACAGTCTCTATCAAAATTTGTCAAGAACAATGAAATAGTTCTTGATTTGGTGATAATTCATTCCAAAATTAAAAATGATCCTCAAGAAGTGATTACTAAAAAGGTGGACTTCAAATTAAATAGGATCTTCTCAAAGAATGACATGACCAACCATTTTATGTACCTAGTGGAGAATCTGAGAATCCCTCCAGTTACTCACGCTTTCAAAACTCAAGTCCAAAATCTTATAGATTTAACTCCTCTATTGGACATGTTTATGGAGAAAATATGACTTTGAGAAATCCATGTAGTATGGTGGAGAGATTATTGCTCACTTCATCAAGATTTTGAGGCCTTATATCTTCATGTATAGATTACTGATATTGTGGCTCCTATAACTGCACCCTTGAGACCTAGTTTTCCTACCTTCTCATCCTCTTCCCTTGCCTCTACCTCTATGTCTGTCTCTTAGGCTCTGAGTCAGATCAGACCTATTATCCTTGATCAACAGTTTCCTCGTTCTTCCACTACAACTACATTGGGCCCTTCTGTTTTTGAAGGACTACCTTTTCCTTCTCTTTCTGTTGGATACCTTCCTTCTCCAACTTCTACATCTGCTCATATGGCTTCTATTGATTCTTTTTCCAAAGGCAAAGTGAAGAGAGCCGGTGCTGAAGAAAATTGACTACTATCCTTTGATAAAGATCTTGTTGAATTTGTTTTGTTTCCTACTATTTTTAATTCTAATTATTTATCCATCTAATGCATTGTGAACTCTTATTGTATATTTCTTATTTATTCTTTTTGATAATCCCATAAGGGGGAGAGCTATGAACACCAAGAGATATTCTATGCACACTAAGGGAGAGACACATTCCCTATTATTAGATATCTCACTCACATGATTTGCGATCTTCAAAAAGGGGGATATTATTGGACTCCTCATGTGTTAATCTTGTTTTAATGATCACAAATCATATATATCATACAAATCCTATTTAATAAATCTCAAATAATGTGTACATATGGTTGATTTTTTTATGAATTAAATAATTATTGTAAACTATATATAATTTTTTATAATGAAATTATTTTATGAATGATTAAGATTAATTCATTCGGTGGATATCACTGTTTACGTCTATATAAAGATATTTGTCTATGTCTGAGAAACTGTGAGTCTGCCACTGGTTATGTTTTTTTTCAAAGGAACCAGAAACCATGACCCAAACATCGTAACCCAGACACCCTGACCCAGACACCCTGACCCAGACACCTTGACCCAAACACCGTGACCCAGACACCATGATGTAGACATCATGACCTAGACACCATGACCAGACACTGTGAATCAGATACTATGACCTGACACCGTGATCCTAACACCACATCTATGCTACCAGTTCCTAATCTCTATACAATTTTTCCATCATAACTGTCTCACCGCTCAAAGACAAAGAAGGATACACTGTTTCATGGAGACATCGCTTCTAAGTGACACCATTTTCAGAAAGACTGTTTCACAGTTATTTTATCTATTTTTTTCATTTCTCAATTTAATTTCTAATAGACATATTTGATAATTTTAAATTCACTGACATAATTAATGTTTCTTTGTAGACATGTCACCTGATAGTACGAGGTACGAGGTGTAGAATACATGCATCATGTCAACTCCAACCCTTGACTCCAAGAATAAAAATAACATCATGTCCAAAAATGAAAAGATATGATATAGAAATAAGTGTGTGTGTGATAAAAAAATAATCATGAGCAGTATTGAAAGAAGAATCGACACATGAAACTCAACACTCCTAAAGAACACACGAAGAATATTTGAATCCAAGAGTCAAGAAAATTTTTGCACTATCAACTCCACGAAGAACACGAGCCATATCTAGATGACTTGAGATACTCCGTTTTCCACAAGGGGACTCGATTCCTATATCTACTTCATCCTAGAAGTCCAGAGCTACATAAACTAACACTCAGAGCACTTCTATAATTATGTCATCATATTTTCTATTTTTTTTATTGATTTTATCTTTTGAGAATTGTGTGTGTGTATAAAAACACACATTTTATCCTATATTAAATTGAAGGATACAAGATATCATTTCTCATAAATCCTTTTACAATTGTGTATTACCATGAATAAGTGTGGAAGAGGTCCTTGTGTGACCTGAAAGTTCATACCCATGAAGAAATGTGGAAGAGTTAATGTGACCTGGACAGTCTTGTGTACTGTTGTTTACCCCGATCCAGGGTGTGGATCAAGTTTATTAATATAAACTGCTTGGTGTAAGGTGATAACCAAGTGGAGTGGATTAGGTATTGGCTTGATACTGAACCACTTGTTTTATATCCAATGTGTTGTTTAATTTTTTTTCTCTGTTTTACTATACAATTTAGAAATCACTAAATTTACTTTGATAGTTAATCTTGGAATGAAGTTATAATTGTTTTTCCTTATTAGAATAGCTTCAAAATTAATTTTAATAACTGATATTAATATTACAAAGAATTAATCAATCTTCTGATAAGTTATTTAAATAGTCAAACTTTCATAGACGTATTACATTGATTAACTGGGTTGTATTTGATTTTATTAGGGAACCTTTTAAGAATAACTTTTAAAAAGAAATTTTTATAGATAATCAATTCACCCCCCCCCCCTGAGTACTCTACTCCAACCAACATATACCTCAATAGAAGGGTGATCTAGATGCTCCAACTAAGGATTCATGTACATGGAATCAAAGGAGATCCATAAAACTAAAACCCTCTAATAATGATATATCACCTTCATGGAGGAACATTGCAATGGATAAAGGGAATTGTGTGTCTACATCCCAATCCCCGCCCATAGTAGCCAAAACTCCTTCCATAGAGGAACAAATGGACTAATATGAGGGTGAGATTCAAAATCACAAACATCTCAATGAGGAAATACTCAGGGGAAACATTCCCAGTAAGTATAATCTTCTGGAATAGATGAATATCCCTCCTCCGAGTTATCAATAAAGGGTCGATTGGGCTTATAAGACAAGCATATGAGCCTCAAGATAGATCCAAATCTAGGTATTCAGTCTATATAAATGAATAATTTCATTATGATAATGAATTGACTGTATTATTATGAGAGCCTCTCCCACTCCAGGGAGATCATTTAGTCTTAGAATAGATTGAGACTCAACATGATATGAAAATGGGTTCACCTCATCAAGACCCACCAACTCCATAAATATTGGAGGTGTCCAAGACAATAGTTCCTTTAGAACTAATCAATCCCATTGAATCAATGGATTCCCAAATGGAAGTCATGGAAGGGTGATGTGAACCTGAATAGCCTGAGAGGAATCCATATCCAAAATGTATGGGTGAAACTCTTTCCCCACCCAAATTTGTAAAAACAAACTTCTCAACCTTTTCCTGTGTAAAATATCCACAATAGCATCTCACTCATTTTGTGTTCCAATGTATCTCAATAATGGGACCTCAATATTAGTAGAAGGTGACCATGTTGTGTTGTCTTGTACATACTCTGATTGGCCTAGCCTTCATTTGGTATAATGGTCTTCTAGTAAGATCCATTGATGGATGGTAAGAACTTCATCGTTTATTCCTTTATCAGTTTAGCTCCACACTAAGTAAAATAAACATAATAAACCTTAAGAACATTATGCAATGTGAATATGAGATGGTTTCTAACTTCATATCCAAATAGAAAGTTCAAACCTATTCACTCAGCATCCATCTCAGACAAGATAAATTTTTAGAACATTGTGCTAAAAATAATAAAGATGAGTTGTATACACCTTTGATCATCATGAAGTATCGAGGAGGATTCTATGAGTTTTAATAAATGGAACAAATCCTAGAATATTCCATTCAGTGTACCCAATATAAATCTAAGATCATGTCTTTATCATGATGGAAAAGGATTGGTAAGGGAGATACTTCCACTGTTACCACCAAACTAGTAGTATTGCCCATTAAATAATCCAAAAAGGCCCTAAATCACCTGATGCATCCCGTCAAGTGGAAAAAATAACAAAATCACCCATTGATCGTAAGTGTAAAGATACCAGGGTCACCTAATATTTATGAAACATATGAATAAAGTGTACTTCTACTAAAATTAGTAGGCCCCCTGTTATTTCCATGAATCCATGGTAAATAACCTACTGAATTTTTTGCATCATATGAAACCAGATGATGTCAACCTCATTGATTACACAAACTAATGCCCATTTCATAGGAGTCTAGGTTACAACATCCATGATTTTTTCATCATAAAAGGATTCCTCAAAAGCATGGTTGATTCAGGTAAGTTGAGGTTGTAAAATTTCCCAGCACTATAGACCATTGAAGTCATCTCCCAGTAAGAAGAAGAGGGTTATTAGCAAGAATTTCCAACCACATGTAGATAGAATTCTAACAACTCAATGAATTGAAATATAGGTGATTGAGCTCATTAAACCTTGAGTGTTCATCTTCATAAACCCGCAATGATCTATCCACCTAGGGATGGGACATTTAATAAACCTCCAAGAGGTATACATAATCCCCGAATATAAGAAAAAACATATGAGGAAGAGCAATATCCAACTCCTATGTTGGCCCTAACTCTTTTAGATTTCATTCCTCCAACATCCAGAGAGTGGGAGCTGCCCCACGAAATAGAAACCGCATCATATTAAGAGATTATATTTGGTTATGTTAATGTAATACACTTGTATTACCTCTTATTTGATGCTGAATATTGCTTCTGATATGGTTTTCCCATACATGACTAAGTAGTTGGAGGTCTAAGGAACATTGGAAAATGATATAGGGGACAATGAAGGTGTGGTCGAACCCAATATTTTGGTAACATCTCTACATAGGAAATATATGTAGTTGGGACCCATGGGAATGCACTCTAGTGAGCCTAATAGAAACACAGATGTGCCTCAAAACCCTATAGCAGTCATCTAAGCTGAGTCATCCTACACGAAAAACTAGTGGGGGTGTGGTTGTCTGATCAGCCTAAACAATGGGGAAGGTCAGATTGTCCTATACCACTAGTAGTAGATACTCCATCATACTATTCTCAACCCCTATCTCATCCACTATAAATACTTATGTCCCTGACACACATAATATGGACCATCTCCACTTTAGGAAGAGTCGAAGTTTGGTACAAAAGATTGACATTTTGAAATAATTAGTGGTTATCCCAGCCAAACACGTAATCTTGAATTCTCTCCATATTTACAAATAACTCATATAATCACACATCAAGTCCCTATAGAGACCATATAAGTTTGGTATATAAGTTTCTACAGTTTCGGATTATTTAGTGGAGACTATGCTCTCATTATTCCATGTCTTCATCTCATTCATAGACTAGGATTAGAAAGAGATCATCCATTGACACATTATACCCCATTATGATTCAATAAATCATGATAATATTGACATATGAAGGACTTTGATTGAAAACAGTTTCGGGAACAACCTCATATCAGTTCATACCCTTTGATATTTGGGATATAGATATGGGGATTTATGTCCTAAAAATCTAACCATTAATGGGTATGATAACAATGAGAAATGGTCTCTAGGGAAGATCATGTTCATGGCTCGGTTTGGGGATATTTCATCTTATGATGAGTTAATGGCTCATTAGTAGAAAACTGCACATAATTTCATACTCTAAAGGTATTACCTTTAAATTCATGTAGTGGTAACTTAAAAATTTCATCGATGCTTGAAATACCCCATTAAAGGGAAGGTAAACATACTATATAGTGATAGTACCCCCCATCAAGTCTTTCAAATCCACAAATATTGAGGTTGAATTCTACAAAAGTGAAGGAAAAAAAAGAAACCATTGATAAAAATATATATTTTTCAACCTTAAATGGATTGAAGACCACCCAGAAAATCCTTAGAGTATGGTTGATAGCAATTATGTGCTACCCATAAACCAAATTGTGACAGTATACTTAATCCCAAATGCCTAAGATACTCACATCCCATGTTAAAACATGAAATAAAATAATCATCTCTAGTTTCTCTCTATAATGACTCTTACAGTTTGGGGTGATATTGTATCTTCTTATAGCCTATATCACCCTAAAAATGATAGATATTCACCAATATTTTCATCTATATATAGGAATACCTCCAAGAAATTAGAGGTTTATGAATAAGAGGATGATCTCTGGAACACCCCTATCATATTTGAGGAAGGTTTCCCCACCACAATCGATGTGCTCAGGCAGATAAATATAGGAATAGAATAATACATGTGGACTACATGTATTAGTACCTCCATGCTACTTGAGGAGAAAAATATGAACATTTCATTTCTAAAGAAACATCAATATGTGTTCTGTTGGGATTATACATAAATTTTGGGACAAAATCCTAATGTAGATAAACTCTATATCAGTTTACCCAATGACCATAAAAGTTTCAAGTAGGTAACTATGAGGAATCACCCATCTCTTGCTACTAATTTAGATTCAGAAGTTAACAAATTAATAAAAGACAATTTTTTCTAGGAAGTGAAATATCCAAGATGGCTCTCCAACATCATCCTTATAATGAAAAAGAATTAGGATATTAGGTTATAAATTGATACCGGATACCTTAATCAAAATTTCCCAAATGATGATTTCCCATTTCTGATCATATAACTCTTGATTGATTAAACTACTTTCTTCCATGACCTTTCTTTCATGGATGGGTATTTAGGGTACAATCAAAAAATGTGGCTCCTAATGATGAGGAAGCCATTGTGTTTAGCACGCATTAGGGGATATTTTACTAATAGGTTATTCCATTTGTATTAAAGATTATTGATTCTACTTATCAACACATCATGGATCATATCATTAATCCCTTCTTGGGTTTAATAGCATAATTTTATGTTTATTATCTCATTATAAAATCTCAATAGTGATGTGATCGCATCATGGATCTTCAAACAAACATTGATAAGCCTTAACAACATAGTTTGAAGATAAATCCATTGAAGTTCACTTTTTGGGTAATGTTAAGGTAATTCCTTTTATTTTTAGTATTACACTGTTACATTTAGTTCAACCTTGAAATGACTAAGGAAATTCTAGCAAGGTAACCCCTTAAAATATCAAAGAACTGAGGGGGATCTAAGGGAAACTTTCTTATATTCGGTGTTTCATATCCAAACTTCTTAGAAAATTTTTCCCCATCACCAAGTTAATAAAAAATGGTGATTATTATCAATGGTATGAGGAATTCTAAGAATCCTTTTAGAGTCTCTCATGCAAAACATTCTGCACCCACCTATCTTGATTCCATTGGTGTAAGGAAAGACACTAATCTTATATGTTCATTCAATGGAATGATAGCTTATCTCTCTCACCACATAAAAAATGGTGTGGGGAATGGAAATAGTCTCTATTAGCTTAGTCAAATGATACTATAAACTGATACCTAGTATTTTGATGTTAAGAAGAACTTCCACACACTAATATTTGTAGTTAAAAAACTAAGGTATTACATGTTACACCAAGAAGTACATTTAGTCTCTTGTATTGACCCACTAAAGTACATCATTGGATTCCCTATGTTGACTGGAAATTTGGATCAATGCATAGATATTCTACAATAGTATGGTATCCAGTTCGTGTCATATTATTCAGTGAAAAAGAAATCCCTAATTGATTTCATTATTGCACATCCCGCTCTAGAATGTACACTGGTTGACATCGAACATCCTGACGAGGATTTTTTCAATTCTCCTAAAACTCCTTGAATATGGGAGATATATTTTGATGGAGCTTACTAATTTCTTATTAGAAATATATTATAAAACCTAAATCTTAATGAGGCTATTCAAGATATTGTATTTTTCTCTTTGAAAAAAACAATTTTTCCCTTCTCTTTCTCATTGTCCAAAGGCTCCACTAATAATGATTCCAAATACCAATCTATTATTGCTATCTTGGAACTATCCTTACAGCTTCATATAGTCTACTTGAATATAAAAGGGGATTATAAGTTAGTGATACAATAGATCAATGGTAAATATTCCTTAAAAAAGAAATAATTAGCCTATATCACTGGTTATATTATAGAACTGGTGGTACAGTTCCATTTTGAAACAAAATTAAACCATGTCCCCCAATCACAGAATTCTTTTTACAATGCACTAGCTAATGTAGTCACAGTTCTATATTACCCTAATTAGGGTGATGTTTTATTCTGCATAACACATCAATTAATGGTAACATCCATCATCATCTGTGACATGGAAAAATCAATATGATAATAACTTTCCTATAGCATGATGAACTGATACCAACCCTTAGATATATGGATCCCATAATTGATTATCTCTAAAATGGGACCCTACTTATAGACTGATCTAAAAGGGAACCGATTGGGAACCAAGTAGTGAAATTTACCCTTTTGGATTGTCCAAATGAGAAAAATTCCTCTAAAAATGAGGCTTTGATGGATTATTCATCAAATATATTGAATAAAGAGAGATTCCTACCCTCGTCGATGAAGTATATGCAGGATCCTATGGTTCTCATCAATCTGGGACTAGGATCTCCTATCAACTTAGGAGGTTAGGTTACTAATGATAGAAAATAACAAAGAACTATATATAATTACTAAGAAATTTCATGCATGAAATATTCATGAAAACATCATCCATAAACCCCTAGAATTTATACATACAACTAAATATTTCTAGTGATATTCTGTATGAGGAATAAATGTGGTTGGGCCACATCCCCCATACACATCTAGGAAGTTTAAGTACATCATTACTGTTATAAAATTCATTTTTAAATAATCTGATCCAATACCCCTAAAGGAATTCGATATGAAGTATATTATTAACTTCTTAAATACCTATATCATCACCAAATTCAAAGTCCCCTGCATGATATTGACAAAAAATGGCATCAACTTTTGTTCTATCGAGTTGATGAAATTGTATCATGAGTACAACATTAAGTCCAACCCTTATCCCACAATCATAAAATAGAAAAAGGAAATATATAGGCCTTAAATAAGACTCTATAAAATATAATACATATAATGGTAGATAAATACAAGAAGTCATGGATGAATAGTCTCCTTCATTCTTTATAGTTCTATTGAATCATCACTTACACTAATAAACAAGAGAATATGTATTCATTATTGCATATAACTGAAGCATTATTTTCCTGAGAAGTATAACATTCCTCACTTATAATAGATATATACAAGAAACTCTCATATGATAATAAATCATAAAAATAGTTGGATGAGTTGGAATGGATCAATGAGAAAAGGTTTCATAATCTGCACAACCATGAAGTCCATCTGAACTGATAGCATGGTACTTAAATAGAAAGGTTCACCTCCACACATTTCTTTGGGGATAAATAGTATTTTTTTATCAAAACCATAATAATTCCAAGAAATAGACCATTAAATATGGAACCTAAATGGGAAATAACTTAAGTCATACATAAAGTCTATCATAATGGATCTTATTCAATGGCTACAATGGATGGGACATGTTTCACTCCCCCAAATAATGTGAGGTTTCTCAAGAATTACATTTCATAGCCTTCGTAAAATCCCCCCATATCCTAACAACATGACCTTAAACTACACAGAATAAATCATGGTAGTAAGATGTTAAAATACATGATAAGTCATAAATGGGTGATGTTAAAATTAAAGGGACATGTATTGACCACAGGAAATTAACCTATATGGATTAATTTAGGAAAAAAATACTTTAAACTTCATATAATATTTTTTCATTGCTTCATAACAATAAACTACATGGAAAATGTTGATTTACCGATAACTCACTACAAATGATCCAAATCTGTGTGAAAGGAAAATAGAGTTCCCACATCCCTATGTGCGAGTCAGATCCACATAGGGAATATCCACCTGCATGAACAATGTGTGGCTCAAATATTTCCCCTATATAATATATAGTGATGCCCAAGAATCTAGTCTTATATCCTTCCAAAATATTTCTTTTTCACATAAAGTGGACTTCTCCCTTGTCGCATGTCATTAAACCACATAGTTCTCAAGAACTATGTGTGGCTTGATTCCCACTATTAAATGATATTTAATGTTTCCTTGTTATCTATTCTTGGGTCTATCTGCTATATTTCTGCTTTCGCATCAAGTAACCTTCATCCTTACTGTATGATGTTAAACTGCATTGCTGATGTCCTCACTACATGACACTAAACTACATGGTTTTCCAGAACTATTTATGGATTTATTATCATTCTAATGAGATATTTTGGGATTCCTAGATCTTATATCTTGTCCTAGAAATGACATGATACAAAATAACCCTATCCTTCCTTTCAATCTCTTCTTTTGGGAGAATGAAAACTTTTATATTCCTTGTTTCTCACATCATGCATAGCTCATGTAGTCTTAGGAACTCTAGTAAAGGCTTCCCTGCATGATTGATACATATCAATTCATAACAGGGTTAGCATATTTATGGATACATGACTTTAAAAATCACACCATGAGTTCTTGTCACATGACATTAAACTATGTGGTTGATGTATCTTTCATCACATGAACCCACATATTACTATAGACTATGCCCGAGTGGACAACTATCCTTAGTTTTGGTCTTCCACCACACCTCCATGAACTATTAGTGGATTGATTCCTATTATTAGAGGATATGTAGTGAAACATGAATTTCCATTCTTGGATCCCTAAACAACAATCAATGGGAACAATTACCCCACCTACATATGGGTTACACCTACATTGAGTGTTTCCCATTCGAGAACTATGTATGGATTGATTCTTAGTATAACAGGATACATAGAGACACCCAAATATCTCATTTTGGGTCTATCCAAAATAGTCAATAGAAAAAATACCCCCACCCCCACCCCCCATTTAAATATGGATAACACCATTGTGTAGAGTTTAATATTCTAGAAATATGTGTAGCATGAATCATGTTATCATTGGAAATGTAGTGACTCCCAAATCTCTAATCCTGGGTCCAGCCATAATAATCAACATAAACAATACCCCTCTTCGCATATGGTTTAGACCTTCACAAAGAGATTCTCATTCAAGAATTATGTATGGATTTATTCTTGTTATCACAAGATAGATAGTGATGCCAATATCTCCAATCACATTTCAAGCTGTAACAATTAATTGGAACAATCCCCCACCCCCCCTCTTTGTATAGGTCAAACCTATATAGAGTTTTTCCCATTTAGCAACTGTGTGTGTCTTGATTATAGTCATCAAAAAATACATGGTGATACTTAGATATCAAATCCCAGGTCCAAACATAATAATAAATGTACAAATGTCCCCCTCCATGTTCATAGGCTAAAGCTATGCTGGGAACTTACATAAAAGAACTACATGTGTCTTGATTCATACCATCACGAGATACATAGTGACACCCAGGTTTTCAATATTGGGTATATCCATTTCAAATAAAGTGATATAAAAACATCCCTAACTTAATATGATATATATTTCTGTAGAAAAACTATTTATACTCACTCTCTCATAGATTAGTCGATTGACTAGTTACCCCTTATTTCTCCCACCAGGCATGGATCGTGTGAGCTTAAGAAACCTGAAAAGCATCTATGGTTGATTTAACCAAGTCATATCTAAAATCAGGGACCATGTATTATTAGAAAAACTATAAAATTCATAGAAATTTTACATCCTTACCACATGATGTTAAAAATTATTACAAACATCCTTACCACATAATGTTAAATTGTAAGGAAAACCCCATATTGCTTGATGTTAAACTACAAGATAGATACATCCCCACAGCATGAAATAAAAACTTATAGGACATCACCCATAATCATTCCTTATCAAAGGACCACAAGAACCTAACCTCGATCAACCATTTAATGGGGTGCTTTATCATCTTTTAATCCCCTAAACCCATAAATCACACTTTAGGTATAGAGTGATATGGGTTTCTACCAACCTTTTATAGCCCTGGGAAATAAAAAGATATATCTATATTTTAATGTGCTATCAACTCAAAGGGTATTTTACCTACCAACTAGAGACATCTTGTCCCATCAAGAAGGGATTTATAATCATTTTTTTCTTTGATGTTTCCACAATGGAACTCATCACCTTAGACTATTTTGGGCCATCCCCGACATGATTTTCCCATATAATTACTCAATAAATGAGAACCATGATCTATGATTTACAAAATTTTCATCTCATAATAAAAAATATGTTGGATTGTTCTTGTACCAGGTCATACTAATTAGGTTTTTATGTAAAATTCCTCTTATAATAGGTCCACAAGCATCATGACCTTAAACATCATGCACTTTGTTCAAATATGCACAAAATTAATCATTATCCTTTGATTGTCTAAATAACAAGACCCTAATATTCCAGTGAAAAAGACATAAAAGTTGTTAAGTGAAAAACATACAATGGTAAGCCTAATAAATATTCAAGTATACACTTACTAAACTCTTTATCTCTAAGTTTTAGACAAAATTTAGATCACAAATATAACAAAGAACAAATCTTATAGGGCTAACTTTTTGGACTTAGTAAAATCTGAAACAAGCTTATTGGGCCCCCTGGTACAGGAAAAAGTTAGGTTGGTGGTTTTTTACATCTCATTTCTAGGAAAAAAATTCATTAGGAAGTGAAACAACTTTTAGGTTACTCAAACTTTTCATGACTGTCAAATTTTTAATCCATCATAATTCATGATTTGAGCACCTCAGGAAACAAAAAAAACCTTCCAAAACCCTTGGAAAAGGATACCTAGGTTCAAGGGACCCTTTGTTTGACTATGCATGTCTTCCTATGGTTCTTATATATAAGCCTATGGTCATCAAAAAAAATTCATTATAACATTAAAAAATGTATTTCTGATTCTTATGAGAACTGACATCACCATGGTGGAACTTAGAACCATGGTGTGCTTGGGGTCATACTTGGTATGATTGTCTCATATCACTACTCATGATGCAAAAACCTTAAACCATGATTTAAAATACCCATAACCAAACTATTCAAGCATATTTTACATCATCGACATTACATCATCATATATTATACCCCTTCTGAATGTAGGATGGTGACACTCCATTTCTGAAATTTTGGATGGCTGATGCCACAAGACGTAAAACCTCATGGCATAGGTCTTGATTGTACCCCAAAAAGTGCTAAAATACCCTAGGGTTATATAACCCTTTCTAGATATATTTTTCTTCATGTAAAACATCATCACCTAGATGTTTGGGTCTTAATAAATCTTCTATGTCCCATTAAGGAAATATGGGATCCTCTTTTCATGACCATCATAACAATGCATATGGGATTTAATATACCAATTAGAGGTATATTCACCTTGATAGAAATGAACACATATCATCATGAGCCCAAGAAATACCATGGAGGAACACATCACCTTAGGGTGTTTTGTGTCATCCCTGATATATCTTCCCTATTCCATATTCATCAATTCAAACTTTTTCATTGTGAATTACGTCACCCATATTATAGTTATGCAGGTTGAATCAGCTTCCCTAACATATTACCCTCAACCAATACTATCCTTGGAAATCATTCAAGGTAATTGAAAAAGAGATAGGATCCCCTTTTCATAATAATGATGACGAGGCATATGGTATTTGACCTACCAACTAGTGGAATCTCCTCCATTCAAGAAAGGAGATCCAATCCAAGTGAGCCCTAAAAACACAATGGTGGAACTCATCACCATAGTGTGTTTTGGTTCATCCCCGATAGGCCTGCCCATTATATATTCATCAATAACATCCTAGAATAAATAATTTAAATTGTACATCATTTTATATCTTAGTATCAAGACTTTAAACTAGAAAAAATATAGCATCCTTACTGTATGATGTTAAACTATATGATAGATGTCCTTATTTTATGAAATTAAACTTCATGAAAAAATGATACTTTGCAGAATGTATGTTACTAGAAATAATAGCTCCAAGATAATAGACCATAAAAAATAACAATAACAAGTCTATTATTGATGAACCTAAAATAAAATATATCAATGTTCAAGTTTTCAAGACCATAAAACATCTAATTAAAAAAGACACAATGCTTGGCAGGTTGAGAACAAGGTAAGGAAATCCTTGGAAAAAGTCACGTCTTTGCTTATTAGATACACACTTTGTGTGATACAAGAAATATTAAGCACTCATAAATAGAAGAGGAATAAAAATTGTTAGAAAAAAAATATATATTAATGAAATATAAAAGGGTTCATTCCCTATGGTTCACTTTCATCAGGTTCACCAGGATTATCTATGATGACTCTACATTATAGTGACATCCAGAATTCACTCTTTCAACGATGTCTTTACAAATATCTCCTGCTTATTTGGCCAATTTATTTAATTACATAAAAGAACAATAATGGTATATATATTCCATATAGACAAAAAATTAACACATGTTAAATGAGAGATAAATTCTGTCAAAAAATATGTGTTGACTCTGAAAAAATCATGTGAGTCGCATGAATCATAAAAGGATTTTCAATCACATGACCTGATACAAATTTCATGAATCAAATGACCCATGGATACCTCCTAAATCACATAACATTTGAAACATCTCATGGTGGATTAATCTATTATTAGACTCATGATTGTGTGACCTTGATATGGTCGCATATGTTGTGTGATGATTGATGTGATCACATGACCAAGTTAGGGGATCATTCGAAGCATGAAAGATGCTCATGTAGCCATATACCATGGTTTTAGTTCATGAAATTATCATTAATTGATTCATGGTTCATCTAAAAAAATTTCATACAAATTAGAGATCATGATCGGATCTCATTAATGAACCCTACAAAATACTACTTCTAAAGTAGTTTTGGGAAATATGTATCATGATCAGTTCTTACCTGGAGGTATTTTGAATGAGATCTTTTGATGAGTTTTTAAAAATGAGTCACATTATGGAAGAAATCATGCGATCTTAGAATTGTAATATTTTTTTAGGGAATGAGACTCCCCTTTTACCCTATTTATAGAGTGCTCTATGGAATGCTAAGGGGTACCTAAATGAGAAAATTTCACCCAAGATATTGACTGGAGGTAGCCCCAAAGACTCTAGAGGGAATTTACTATACTCATAACTAGCTTCTTTCCCCAATGGTAATCACTCTAGAGGGGGTAAATTTGTTAACAGCCACCAATTGATTATCAATGATTCTATAATGGATAAAATACATGAATCATGTGTATTATTTTTTCAACAAAATAAAGGAAGGTAAGGTGGATGAATCCTCCAGATAACATAACCCACAAGACACATGATCACAAGACCTTCAAAGGGTCATGAAAATTATTTATTTTCACTATATTTTCCTCTATTGATCACCTAAGGCCCCTCTGAAAAACCTTCCTTCTATTATGAAGGCACTCGATAAAGCACTAAAAATATCGCAGAGCTCCTGGTGGAATCTCCACTTTGTTACAAGAGTATATGTTATCATTTAACCTACATAATATGAGGGACCTAGAACATTTATATTAAATTATGAGATATCCCTTTGAAAACATATAAAAATGTTTTGATTTTCTATTACAATACTTGTACATGACTAAGAGACCCACCATTGATCACATGACCCCCTCAAATAGGCGAAGGGATTATCCATGACAACGCTTGTACATAATCAATAGACACAACATTGATCATTTGTCACATAATAGAAAACTAGAATTATCATCCATGACAGTGATCACATGACTTCAAAAGATACCTTATCCTTATAAAATAAAGAAGTAAAATAAAACAATAAAAGGTGGAAGATTCTCTTGAAAGGAAGATACAATGATCTTCAAGTGAAGGGATTATGTGCCTTGCGTGATTTCCCTCTGCCATTTCAAGGACCTCTGACAATAAGTATTGATCTCTCAAAGTCACATTAAAAAATCAATTGTTATCTCATGTATGGCCTCTCGCAGGCCATCTTAGTCTCATGAAGAACCCCAGAAATGTCATCTTTGATCATGTGAAAGCCTTTCCATGGGAATTATGATCTCACAAAGACACCTAGACACCCCAACCAAAATTTTTGAATTCATTTATTACATTTAAATATTCCTATGAGAAATAAAATTAATTTTCTAGGGTCCAATAAATATGATTATGGGGAAACATTCCCACGATTTCTGAATATCACGTGATGTAATGGGAAACCAATGAAAAGATCATGTGGATCAAGTGATATAAAAAACCCTCCACAAACTCTAGATCATATTTTCAAGATAAATTTCATGATATGTGACATATAATTGGGGTGTTCATTACTATAAATACCTCCCCTCAACACAAAAATAAATATAGAATAGGGAATCTGATAGATTGAAATTACGGTGACAGTGCGGGAGAAAAATACTCAGAGCTACAAGTCATGTGATCTCAAAGGTCTTCCACTGGGGAAAATATATGGAATTAAATAAGGAATCACCTAGCCTAAACATTTTCTTTTCATGATCACTCTACATATAAAGAGAAGAACTTCTAGCAAGTCAACCCGATCATGAGAATGAGCTTCTTCATGTCAGATAGGTCATGTAAAACCTAAATAAATTAATTCTTTACAAACCATGAGGCACATATGTAATAAATTCTTTAAAAATATGGAATAATTGTGTGAATATTGATATAAAAATTATAATTTTCTTTTCATGAACTACCCATATCATTCAACAACATCAGGGAAAGTCACCCTATTCATAAAAACCCTTTGAAAATTCAATCCAGATTATAAAAAGTCCTCTGGACATTTCAGTCAAGTCCCATGATGAACTCATGACATTTCATCTAGTTCATACTATGACACTTAGACAAGTTTTACAAGTCTTTTGACACCCTCCAAGTATGCCATCCAAGTATCATGATGCCCTCCTGGAATTTCATCCATATCTCATGATGCCCCCTAGACAAGTCAAGCATGTCTCACAATGTCCTCTAATATATCAAGTGAGTCATGAGTTATCACTGGGACATGTCTTATAGGAAAAAATAGAATGACCATACATATTTAGACATGTTAGGAATATACTCAGGACATGCCAGGTAGAAAATCAAGACATGTCATATATAGACACCCCTGGACATGATAACCTTGCTCAGTAGACATATTCTGGCATACTTCCAAACTGAACAATAATAAATATGATTCCTGATATAATCAAAATACATAGGATACCTTACTAAGGAATATTCTCAATGTAAATCCACCTTAGTGTATGTCCCTCCATATCTCATACATTCTAACTCTGGGGACTCAATCTCTCACATGGGTTTATCATTATTCTACTTCTATTAGCAAATTGAGGAATCAAATAAACTATAATAACTCTAATTCATCTTATAACTAGGCTATATAGTATACCTTATAAAGGTATGATATTAATGATAATCCACATTAGAATAAGTCCATCCACATTGAATTCATTTTAACCTTGGGGACCCAATATCTCCAATGGGTTTATCATTATTCCCCATACATGAGCGGAAACTAAATTATGAGAAATCTGATTCCAACTATAATCATGACATGTGGGATGCCTTCCTAAGTCTCAAGATCAATGGGAATCCACATCAGTGTAATTACCTCTATATCTTAGACATTATAAACTTGGGGAACCAATTTCTCCCATGGGTTTATCATTATTTCTCATCCATCATGGGATTGAGGAGCTAGCTAAACGATGAGAACTTGAATCCTACAATAATAAAGATATTTTGGACTCCATCCTAACAAATGATCTCAATGTTCATACACCTAAATCATAGGCATTCTAACTTTGGGGACCCAATATCTACCGTGGGTTTATCACTCTTCCTCACCCGTCAATAGATCGAGGTTCCTGTTAAACTATGAACACTCTAATTACTTTAATATCAAAGAAACATAGGATGCCTTCCTAAGTCCCAATATCCTTATAAAACACTAAATTAGGGATACCACAGTGGATAAATCCCACATACTTATGCAGGGAGACTAGTCACATTCAATTTCTTATTTCTAATACTGAGCATGGATCACATGAGATTAGGTATTTTCAATGCTCGTATTTTTAGGATCATGAATTTCCCTTATCTAGGGAAACCTCAATGTGTATGCCCACTCATTTTCATATTATTTTTACCCCCATATAAGGAAATCCACCTTAGGGTATGTCTCAATGGAACATCTAACTATCATATCTCTAATTCCTGTCAAAAGTCGGTACATATGATGCATTCCTAATACATGATCTTAATATCATGTGCCTAATTTCCCACACATTTATCCTTTTCTAATGACCATAAACTAAAATGTTTCAAAAAAATACAATTTTTATTCCTATTATAAAAAAAGGATACATTGGATTCATCATATAGGGATAATACCATCCTTGAAATATTAATCACCTCCATGTATGTAAGTAAACTCTAAAGTACCTGGTTATATGTCTTTAAAATACAGTAAACTACCCCTTTAAAAGAAATAATAGGAATGGATGAATTACATTGGATACATGTAGATAGGGTATTTAATAGAACCCCTATTTATAGATAAAATGATTCATACCCTTGACATTTTTTTAGGGTGATCGATTTTGTATTGATATTTGGAGGAGATTCATGAAAATATCATAACTTTATGATAGTGTCCCAAATAGGTAACAATTCCCCCTAGAAATAGTGTGATGATATCAACCTCCCATCCTCTCAACCAATGTTAGTTCCTAAGATTTTTTGGGTCTTTAAACCCAAATGAATGTCTAAGTTTAGAAAGTAGGTACATATTTAGTTATATATGTCGGAACCATTGGGAGTTTATATGGGAGATTTAAAATTTTAAACCAAATGTGACAGATTTTTCAAAACATTAATCCCATCACAATCAATTTTCAGGCCTTAAGAAACCTTCGAAAAATGTGGTAAAACCAATGTCAAATCATGTAATGATAGGATAACTGAATTATTATTAGCATTGTTCATAACATATCCAAAATATGGGGAATCATCCATGTTTTTCTGAGAAAGAATTCTCAAAATAATATGTTTCATGGTGGTATGTACCTTTTATTATTAATAACCATATGTATATAATATTAGTCACATCATCTACCCCCTCCTATGATACACCACAAGGATAGTCCAGACGAGTGTATGAACTATGAAGAGGGAGACTAAATTGTAAATTAATTGAGGATCGTGATTTTAGTTATTCTCTAGGTAAGAGTGATACACCATGACTAGTGTCTTCACACCATGTGGGGAACCCTGAAGGGTTCATTACACCATGACTAGTATTTTTAGAATTCCACATCATGGATTTCATTTCTTTTTTAAAATATTAGTTAACTAATTTTTTAATTATTAAAATTCTAAAGTGGGTTACTTCTCTCATTAGTGGTATTGAATATATGTACCCTCCTTCCCCCTAAACTTCTTCTTCAAGTGAGATCTCCCTTGTTCTTCAATGGTTTCCCTTTTCATTTATTCTATTAGATCATCACTAGTGTGTCTACCTGTCATCTTTTGGTGTTCCTTCATTTATATTTCTATTTCATAGGATTATATTCGTTATGAATTTTTATGACTATTTTTAAGGATTTTAATAATTTGTTGATTATAACCATTTGGGATCAAATAAACTATATATATTCCATGTGAATCTTATGACATGTATAAAGTAGGAATCTTTGAAGTTTTCCCTAATTTATAAACTTTTATTAATTTTGATTAAGATGTTTGGTTGTTCTAACATACTATGAACATGACCTAAAACAAAATTAAAAAGTTTATTATTTTTTTAATTTAAAATAACCTTATTCAAACCATGGTGGTCCATAAAAAAACTATATATCTGGGACTGTTAGCTTTCAAGTGATGTGTATCATGAATAAGATAAATTGTGAACATTATAGAAAATACAAGGGGTTATATCATTATAAAATTTAAATTTTTGTGATGAACATAGATTCCTAGGATTATCCATATGTTGGTATCAGTTTGGGACCATTTATTGGGAGATCTAATCCCCATGAAAAGAAAACTATAATGAATATATTTTCAATTAATGTGATCTATCTTGTTAATATACTATAAATAAAATACTTTTATTAGTTTAAGGGGTGTGTGCCATTACTTTTAAGGATATATTGAATATGGGTATTAGTTTTAGTGGTAGGAACCATTCTCACCTCTATGATATATTGATTATGTGTTTTGGTTCTAGGGGTTGGTTTCATTCTCCCTAAGGATATGTTAATGTTGTGCAATGGTTCTAGGTGTATGTTTTATTCCCCATAGAAGATATATAATCCTTGGTTTTATTATGTGTCTTTCATAGATACACTCTAACACTAGTCAAATAAGTTATAGTCAATCAAAGAACTTTTTATGGAACTCTAGTGATGAATATGATTTATTTATTTATTTTATTTATTTATTATGGAAAATAAACATGTATACTATTTAAAATGTATATTTTTATGGACACCATTGCTGGAGGCCTACTGAGTTGTACTCATAACTTTATTGGTTATTCTTAGTAACCAATAAGACTTCAAGGTTGCTGGTCTAGATAAGGGAAAGGTCTCTATGATTAATGGTTGAGTTGGATTTCTAAGTTATATTTTGGATATAGGACTATCCCTAGAATAGGGATTATTAGTTTTCATCATCTTGGAATAGTTTTACTTTTTTCATATTTTAGAGCTTGATGTATATGATCAAACCATGGGAGATCAAAACTTGGTCTATGCTGTTTGTATGAAAATTTTAGTTTTTAAGATTATTATATGATGGGTTATTGTATTTGGTTATTAGTGTTTAATTATGATGTTTGTATATTCTATTTTATTAAGAATATTGTTATTATTTATATTTACATAGTTATTTATGGTCACCTATCCCATGGGGTATGGCCTCCCTTATATTTTTATTCAATCCCATTTTCTTATCAGCATCCCATGGAGTGTGGGGATTTTCACCCAAGGTATGTGGTGACATGATTTGATCACACCATTGGTGAATCAATATAGGTAAGTTGCAAATTCGTTTTTAATCCTTATTTATTTTAATTTGACTTACTATTTGTGAAATTTAAACATGAGATGTGATTTTTTAACTATTTTATAGGTCTTGAACACATTATCAAATAACCCATATACGATGGAATTCCACATTACTAAGTAAGGTATTTTCATTCTTTATTTTTGGTTTTTTAATTGGGTTAAAATATTAACTATGACACAATTTAATGTTTATTTTTTTAATTATGTTTTACTCTTTATTAGGAGTGGTAAGAGAAAATGTGTTCATGGATCATATTAGGAATGTAGGATTCACATATGATTCCTATCATAGAAAAAATGGAAATAAAATGTTGTGGGTCTCATAAAGTGGCTTCATATATAAATTTTTATAAACATTTTATTTAACTAAACCATGGTTTTGATACTCTTTTCATAGAGAAAATGGAAATGAAATTATGCGGATCTTGTATATTATTGACCACAAGTGTGGATAGATGGGGATAAATAGAATGGTCAAGTTGTGTTCTTTTTTATATGGTCTGTGAATATAGATTTATAGTAAATTATTCATGTTATTGTTTACCCTATGTAGTGATATCTAGAATAATAATAAAAATGTATTCTAAAGTGTGTATTTAGAATTATAGAGACATAACACCAAAATATCCACTAGTGGAGTTCCAAGATGGTGTTTAAGAGGAAAAAATATTGGTAGTTGATCCAAAACAACCTATTTTTCTGACACTAAATATTAATGATCAATTCAAAGAGAGCTTATTGAGGGTCATATAGTCAATTTATGTAGATACTCCTTGATTTTTTGTATTTTTTTATGCTAATGAGAGTGTTCATGATACAATATCCACCCATGTTCATGACTGTTGGGGAACCACATGGTGTTAATATCTGGATAGAGTTGACATAGACAATAAAAAATCATATCATGAACCCCAAAAGTGGAGGATGAAGTTAGAAACTAGTATGTTACAAGTGATAGCTAGGCACTCATGGCATTCCCAAATATGGGTTGACTAGCATAGTATTTTTAATGGGGTTGATTTTTAGGTCTAGTTTTATGATTATATATTTTCAATGATATTAAGGGAAGATCAGTCCTATGAGTTCATGCATATCACATAGTGGGGGATGTCAGTTATGGAGTATGAATTTCATTTTTCTATACTCCAACATTTTTTCCAATTATAGGCTATGGTGTCATAGCCATATCTATATGCTTCTAGGATGTTTTTATATATTCTATTTTGGTATAGGTGAATGTATTTTTAGGACCATCATTATCATATATTATAAACTAGGCCCTTAAATACAAGGGAAACCTAAATAAGGGTGGATAATTTGGGAAGATTTTTTCTACTTAGGGGACAAGTGGTGGGTCTTTAGATATTATGAAGATCCAATTTAATGGTTCTCTTTAGAAAATTGCGGTCACAGTAGATATTTCAATGGTTTATTTAATCTACCAAGGATTGGTGGTTATGTGATGTGTTACTAGTGTGGAAGTATACTTCCTATTTATTCACAGTGTAGTTTGTAGTTAGTCAAATCCTGATTATATAGAAATATGGGGAACCTATAGTGGTATTTTAGCAGTGCTTAGTATTTAGCCTATGGAAGAAAATATGGAAAATTAAATTGCTTGGGTCATGGTATATGTACCCAAAAATAGAGTGGTTGATAGAGTTCAATAGGTTGTTTGGGATATAGTGGATATTTCCTTCGGTTAGGGGAAACAACGTCAGTATAGAGGTTCTTCATAGGGGATGTAGGTAAAAACCTAGGGAAAATTTTTATTCTAGTTTCATGATATTTATTCTAATCCTAATATTATTTATGTTGAACTTTCTATGGTTTTTTGTGCGTTTATGGTATATTCCACCATAGAATCTACTTGATTTGATACTGGTGCATCATTTACTTTCATATATACTTAGTTTGTTAATACCTTGGGGCTAGACATAGAGTATTTATAAGATTTTATGTTAATTGGAGTTCCTTTATATGTATAATATAAGAACATCCAAAGGTTTTAGGAGTGTTCTATAGTGATTAGTGGTTATATATTACTTTTGGTTTTTTCTATTATAAGTTAGTAGTATTGACATGATCATTGGAATGGATTGGTTAGTTTGGTGTTGATCCCACATTGACTACTATCATTGAAAAATATCATTCATGTCTATTGAGGGAAATGATTATCTAAACATTTGGGAAAGTAATATATAGGAATGTTTTGTTGGAACTAAACATTAGTAATTATGTGGGATCATGGCTTAGTTTTCTTGTGTCATTCAAAATGATGGGACAGCACACTATGTGGTATTTCCTCCCATAATTTACTAGTTTTAAGATATATGTCTTGATTATTTCTCAGTATCTTCTCTCAATAGTTATATTAATCTCATGATAGTACTTTTATCCAATCATGGAGCCGATATATATTCCACAATACTTGAAGTATCCACTATATCATTGAGAAAAAAATGATTATTCAGAGGAATTTGAGATAAATGGGTTTATATGGAAGAGTATATCCTCTTAGGGTGCTACAGTCTTGTTCTCCAATAGGGTGGATGCCTCTTTGAGGTTGTGTATAGATTATCATCAAATGAACTATGTGAAAATTGAGAACCAGCATGAACTTCTATATATCAATGAAATAGTTGACTAGTTGAGAGTGGATATATTGTTCTCAAGGATTTATCTAAAATTTGGCTATCATCCTTTATTAGTGATACCCTATTACATATGTTATACTATCTTTAGGGGAAGTTATGGAATATACGAGTGCCTAGTGATGTTTTTTAGTTTGAGGAACTCAAAAATAGTATATATAACTCTGATTAATTGAGTCATCCATCCTAATATCTTTTGTTATTTTTTTCAATGATATTATTGTGTTCTATTAGTCGGTTAAGGATCACTCTTGGAATGATTTTTTTTATTATACATAGAGAGAATTGATTATATGAAAATCTCTAAAAGTGATAGTTTTGGATCAATCAGGTACACTTATTAGGAATCATGATATTGAAGGATGGTATATAAATAAACCTTGATAAGGTTGAGGTTTTGTCTTATTAAGAGAGACCTAAGAATATTTCTAGGATCCTATATTTCATAGGATTTATGGGTTACTACAAGATATTCAAACATGAATTCTACCGATTGGAAATATCAATCAAATCACTAACTAAGAACGGGTGAGGTTACTCAAGTCATATTCTTATGAGAGATTTATTTACTAGATGAATGGGATGTTTATGACCATACTGATCCTGGTATTATTTCTATCTATTATGGATTACATGTTGTTTTATGAAATATCTATAGTTGGTATTGAATATTTTATCATGTAGGATGGTCATACGGTCACTTTTGGGTTCTAACAGTTGAGGGAGTAAGAGAAGAACTACTTGAACCATAACATTCATTGGTAAGTAGTGGTGTATGAATTTTAATGGTTTTTAATAAATCTAATAACACTTATTAGAACATATGGAAGAGATGTAAACCCTATATCAAGGTTCCCCATGAAGTAAATATGAATCCTTTGATAAAATTGAATTGAATAAATACTACTATAACGACATATTATTCACTAAAAATTACTTTGGAACCCATGATCTAGGTTTTATATATTTGATACAAATCACAAAGGGGAAAAAGGCTTACCACATCTATAGTGTACCCACAGGATGATATTAATCGCTCAAAATTCGATTCGGGTCCTATATTCCTCAATGTCCTAGTAGAGAATAGTTAAAAAGGAAAATTATGAAAATATATTCTCATTCAAGAGAGGATTATCCCAAATTCAACCTCCATACCACCATTATTCTATGATAGTTTATATAATCTAAAAGTATGATCCTTGGGTTGTTACATTTACTCATGAATTTATAAAGCAACAGTAAAAGATGATTCATCTGTAACACCACCATTTTTATGTACCTGCCCCTTTAACTATATATTTTTGTATTAAATAATGTTTGGATGATGTTTTAAGAGGTTTTGTAAATTTTTGGATTATTTTGGGAGTGATTTTAGAGGTTCATAGTTAGAGAATGGTTTGTAGAAATCATACACCATCACTTGTAAATAATGAAATCTGAACCTGGGTTTCATTGAGTAGTAATAAGGTTTGAACATGGTTTTTAAAAACTATGTGAGTGCCTACGGGAAATCATGCAAAGGAAAATAGATAGAAACAACATGGTTGGCAAGCAGTTTGTCTAACCGTACAAGCAAACTATGTAAGGTTATGGCCTTAACATTAACACCACATTGTTGGAATATATTTTTCTAAGCGATGTGGGATAGCCACATTTAAATAAGGGTTTTATAGTAGAACATTCCTGATTTTCAAACAGTTTTACAAATCATATGTCCTAACCATGAGACATGCATTTAATTATCCAAAAATATATTTTTAACCAATATTAAGGCCCTAAACACCCCTCCCCCCATTTATTCCTTATTAATCCATGGTCTTTAACTCACATTCCTTCCTATTCTCCCAAGGGGATTCATTTTTATCTAAAGACATGTTTCATTGAATAAATGTGTGTTGTATATTCATAATCAATAGTATGTCCTATTTATTACAAGTTATTATTAGATCTGGTCTTATCCTATCTCCTAGAAACATAGATATATTCTATTATGGATAGTTTTTTATATTAATATTGATAATATATATTTGAATATATTGAAGGGAATGTGTTATGAGCTTAGATCTAGGATATTTTTTGTGTTGTTCTTTGTTTTCTCCATTTGTTGAGAACTAGGTTGCTTCACTCTCATCTAGACTCATTCTAGAACCTCAAGGATTATTTTTTATTGATTTTTTACCTTGAAACTAATATGAAAATATTTTTTCATTATTTAAGGAAAATAAACCCCTTTTTGATTATTGATTTAAAGATTAGTAAAATTATATTCAGTTTTGAAAAACCCTTCAGAAATTATTTTAAAAAGTTAGTTTTAAAATTGTAGTTTTATTTTATTAATTTAGGTTCTTGATGAAATTATTTCAACAAAGATGTGTTTTATATGGAATAGTTTCACGTGGATTTTGGAATACATGGTTGTCAAGAGTTCATTTTTCAATTTGATGAAGAGGAAGGGGATTTTTTCATTAGGTTTCATGGATATTGGTCACATTATGATGAAATTATGGATTGACCAAAGAACACTCATGAGTATGGATCTATCACATTTCATCCATGTGTGTCTATATCTATGTGTGTGGACATAAAAAAATTTATTCCATATGATAATAAATGGTATAAAGATTTATTTTAATTTTTTCCTTTGAACATGTTTATTTTTTTGATATAAACTATTTTAATTACTTTTAAACTATTTTACATGAAATGTGTTAACTGGTTCTTCTCCTAGTGTGTAATTTGGAAAGTATTTATATAATTATAACTAGTTTTATACTCACACCCTTCTTGGGAACTTTGGTTTATTTGTATATATCCTATATCAAAACATAGGTAAAGTAATGGTATATTATTTTTCTAGTGATACTTCTTGATATCATGGATGAGGCATGAGAAGTTATATCTTTCTGATGGTTGGGTGTTTCTGGTCATGATTCCACTGTGGTGTCTTTGGTTTGATTTGAAATTTTATAATTTATGGTTATTTTCATCTATTTCTATTGTTAATTTGATTTCTTTGTTATTCTGTTTTTAGTTTAATTTGTAATTCCATTCTCATGCGTCTTGTAGTTAGTTTGGATGTTTTTTCTTATATAGTCTAGTTTTATTTCTTATTTAGTAAAAATTCACAAATTTTATTTTATTCCCTTGGAATTTATTATTATCCTTTTGTTTCATAGGTATCTCACCTAAGGTTAGTGAAAACTTTTTCTCTTCTCAATCCAATGATAAGGGTTAGGATATTACAAATGGTGTCATTATAGGTTGGTCCTTCTATCTCGTGGGATGGTAGTAAGGAGATAGGATTATTAGAACTTGAAATGTATATCTTAAAAGGTATATATAAAAATATTTATTTTGGATATTAATTTTCTATGTTGTTTTGGGGACAAAAGTAATTTTAAACACTCTTAGGTTAGTTTTCAAGTCATCATCATGGGTTTAGTCGATGAGTATTACATATCATGGATTATAATGAGACTTCCCACTAGAATTTATATGTTAATTATGCATTTGATATTTTATGGAAAGTCATAATAATTATTTAAAATGGTTTTATTTGGAAATTAATCCTATTGGTACTTTTTATTTATTGTGATTTAGAATTTTCAAGGCCTTCAGTTACTTGATATTGAGGGCTAGATGATGTTCTATTCTGGGTATAGAAAATGGAACTATGTAGATGTTAAAAGAGTCATCAAGAAGGGGTAATATAAAATGTGGTTTCACCTAAGAAATAGGTGACCCAATAGGTCATCCAAAATTATGATTTAGTTTTTTCAAGATATAGGTAGAGGTAACTGGAAAGATGATCCATGGTAAGTGGATCACTCCATCTGGTTTTAGAAAAAGAATCCACCTATATTTTAGGGGTAATCCGAGCCTAAAAAGTAGAAGTGTGGATGAAAAGGATTGATTGGTTATTTAATATCCCTATAACACCAACCAAGATGAAATTCATGTTTTAAATGTATAATATCATTGATCTATCATGCTAATGGTGGGACTTAGTTGTCTAGTCTAAAACTGACAAAGGCATTATGCATGAAGAATTTGAAGAAATTTTCAAAAAATAATTATATCCCTACACATTTAGGGTAACATTAATGATGGATTTATTCATCTTGAAATAAGATAATTTCTCATAGAAAATGTATTTTTCTATGTCTGTGAACTTAGTTCTATTCGGAGTTTCATTTCAAAATCAATAAAAATGTTAGCTTTCAGTCAGTTCCTCGTTGAAGGAACATATTTTTAAGTCAGGGATACAGTTGTGAATTAACTCAAATATTTTAATACATTTTATTTTATAACACATTATTATGGTAAGTATAGAGACTATTTAAGAAAGTTATATCTCTAAAAACATGGTTACAGGGAGCATGTTTATCAGCATGAGAACAGGTGGGAACTCTAATGTTGGGACTAAGTGGAAGAGGGACACCTATTTAAATAGTGGTGGGATATCTAAAAATTAGACCACAAGATCAGTAAACACTCCTCCTTTAATGAAAATTAATAAATTATGTTTCAAATGATGTTCCATTGAGTATATTAAACAATATTGTACAGTTCCACCTAGAGAATTTCATAATTGAAAATAGATAAAACTTCTTCAGTGTTATTATCATAATTATCCAAGGTTATGTTCTAGAGATATATCCCATGTTTCCTATACATTCTGTGCTTTTAATGGATGATCCCATCAGAACAACACTTTTCCTCATAACCAAGTATGTCAGGGTGATTCTAGGAACACTCTATCCCCTCAGGTTATTCAATATTAGCATGGAAACAATGGTCAAGGAGGAGAGTGTAAACAATTATATGGTTCTCAATAGGTTGTCATGGATGATCAATTATAACTTTCAACAATATTAGATATTATTTATTTTAATTTTAACCTCATGCATTATTTTCTTGATATGGGTGCATCCCACTTTTTTATTTCTTCTTGTGTTTTTGGTTGTATGGGTTTTCATATTTAAATGATTCCCTCTATTTTAAAACTTTAAACTTATCTTAGCCAAAGAGAGTGTTGATCCTTTAAATATGGAACATGTTTAATAATTTTTGATGTGGTTGAATTAGTTTTTTAATTATTAATTCTTGATATGGATGTGTATTAATTGATTTTGGGAATGTATTGGATGAAATCATTCAATTCCCACTTCAACTATAACACTCAGTAAGTGGTTTTTTATCTTCTGATAGTACTAAACAAATATTTTATAGAGATTGGTCTATTAATGCAAGAATATTAGGACATTTTTTACTATTATTTGGAACCATGTCTTATTAGTTAGAAATAGTTAATATTTCATCATTGGATTAGATCAAAAATGTAAAGACTTGAAATTTCCATGTAATTTTTTTTAATATATGGAAATTTTACGAGTCTGCAAAAATTGATGGCATGTGATTCCGAGGCCCGAAGTGCCCAGAATGAATTTATGAAGTTTTTTATGGGTATGTTTAGTAAACGTACGACCAGGTTTTTCTAATTTTTGAACCAGTGCTTAGAATTGAAATATGAGGGCACCGTTGAACTCGTAGCGCCGGTATTCGCTTAAGGAGTCTTTCACCTCGACGGTAGTGGGTCAAGAGTGAAAGATAGTTTTTGAATTTTTTGTGTAGAATAAAATAAAAATAAAATTGTGTGGCATTTTTATTTTTATTTGCAACACTCATGTGGGTTTTGGGAGGTGGGGTCCACCAGAACTAAACCTCCATTTGAAAGTTGGAAGTGGGGACCACCAGACCTTAACCTCCCATGAGTGGTTATGGTGGTGAGGACCACATGGGATTAAACCCCCTTGAAACCCCCCTTTAATTTGGAGAAACCCTCAACTCCCTAATAAATGTGGGGGAGCCTCTTCAACACCTCCATAATTTAATTGTGCCAACGCACCACTTTATTATGCCAACATAAATTAATTGGCTTGACCCTTTTAAAATATTAAGTAACAGCGTCGTTGGAATTTAGAAGGGTTCCTAATAAATGAACCGTCATAAATTCCATGATCAGTACATACCTCTCCCCCTCTCCCATATATATGGAGCTTGGGAGGAGGATTTGGGATGGCTTCACCAAGCGACGAAGCGCCGGTAAAGTGTCACGACGCCCAACACTTGGAGGATTACGCTCTCCAGTGAAGAACGCTCCACCGACGAAGAACGTTGACCTCCTTCGACCTTTTTCCTCAGGACTTACTCTGATGTGGTACATCCTCATATTCTGCTATGAAGAACCGATGCAGGAGCCTGGAATTGGAGGTGTGTGGCGGACGAGACGAACGTCGAAAACTTCACCTCCTTCCTTCTTGCTCCAATGACATCAAGCAAACAAAGGTAGGGGTTTAATGATTTTTGTTTATCACTTTCTAGGTACTCCCTTATTCTCTTGTGCGGGATTAGAAATTATTAAATTACGGAAGATCATGATTGACGTTCTTTTCTTAGTTCTTGTGAACTATATGCTACCACTCTAAATGCGGATGTGTGGGACAAACTAACATGGACTGACTCCCCTCTGTCGTTCCTTTTTGTGGTGTTATTCGGAATGAAGGAAGGCGACGAAGGAAACGGCGCCGCCACCCATGGCCACCGCGACCTGCGCCGCCCTATAGTGCTCTGGCCTCCCGGTCGAACTGGCCCCACACCCGCCGACCGCGCCACCCCGACTGCACCTCCCGCCGGCTGCACCGCCCGCCGGTCGTGCCACTCACCGGTCGTGCCACCCGTCGGCCACGCCACCCGCTGGCCGAACCGGCCGCGCCACCGCCGGCCCTCTGAGCCACCCCGGCCAGGCCGCCACCGGCCCTTCGAGCCACCCAGCTCGCGTCGCCCACCAGCCTCCTGATCCACTCACACCCCTCATGGCACCCTGGCCGCCCAGAGCCGCGCCTTTGTGGCCTCCGATCCATACCGGCCCTGTGCCCTAGGCCGAGCTTCCCTCCAGGCCGAACCATCCACGCGCCGACCTACGGCTGGTCCGCACCCTCATAGCTCTCTGGGGCCCCTCATGGCCGGCTGGGCTGGGCCCAGTGAGCTGGGCCGAACCCAATGAGTTGGCCCACCCAACAGGCTAGGCCAGACCCAACGGGTCAGGCCAGGTCGACCTGAACTGGGTCGGCCTAGAATGGGTCATTCCGGGTTAGTCCAACCAGGTCGGATCGGACCCGGGCCCACTATGACCCATTTACGCTCCTTCAACCATATCTTTGGCACCGGACATCCATTTGACAAACCGTCAGTGGTGCTGAAAATCTTGGAGTGTGACGATCCCTTTGAGTATACCCCACTGGAGTTTGAGGTATAGTTGAGATATGGTAAGGTTGGATCGTGCACGAATCCAACCAGGACCTTGGGACTAAAAGGCTAATAACTCACAAACCAGGCGTCCGATTGATGCGTCGTCTATTGCATTGAGACCCCTATGATGTGGCAGACCTTTTTGATACTTATTTGTGGGACTTCTTCATAGTTGGACTATCCACCAGTAACTCGTGGAGCGGATCCTCTAGGAGATGAGCGAGCATAGTTCGGAGACCTAGTGGCTGGATGAGACCTGATGACTACTGACCGTTTTGACTCAGAGTGACTCTACTAGCCCAGTGGGGAGCGCCTTGATGTCATGACAGACCCACAGTGGGGAGCACGCTTGGTGTCGTAGCAGACCCACAGTACTCGACAGGAGGAGTACCTCAATAGGCTATGAGGGGGAGCATGCTTGGTGACGCAGCAGACCCATGGTGGGGAGCGTGCTTGGTGACACAACAGATCCACGGTACATGACAGGAAGAGTACCTTAGTAGTCCAAGGTTAGTGGGAAGCATGCTTCATGTCGCGGCAGGCCCACTGTACTCGATAGAGGAGGAGTTCTCCAGCATCTGAAGTTTTGATAATGTAACTGGGGTTGTTACTTGATACTACCCCTAGAATAAAATCCTAGTTGAGCTGAGTCAGTTTTTCTGTGTTTTCCTCATGATTTAGATGGATCACTTGATAAATTAGGTATATGTATGGGCATATACCTAAGTAAGGTTATCTATTGATTTCATACTTTGTGGTTTATCCTTGTCGAATTTTGTGAGACCTTGAGGGTCTCGGGGTCTCTAATGAGTATCGTTATACTCACCCCTGCACGGGCTATGCCTGAACTTTGTTGTGTTGGATGCAAATGACGGACAGCGCTAACAGAGGCTGAGGGTACCAGGACTGGACGGTACCTAGAGGTGGACCATACAGCGTGTTAGTACCCAGAGGAGACGGACGGACGTGGAGTGCTGAGGAGGCTATTTGTACCTTCCCTTCAGGTAGGAATCCCAAAGGACAATCCAGTAGCTATATTTTCTCTTTCCTCAGTTGTATTGCATTTCAGTTTTACTTGTACCTTTACTGTGGGGTTTGTATTCTGGACCCTTTTACTTTCATCACTCTTTTTCTATACAGTTTAATTGGTGTTTCATCTAGCTATATGCTTGCTTGTGTGTGTGTTTACTGGTTATAAAGGCCAGGCCTTCCCAGTATTATGTAATTACACCTTTGGTGCTAGTATCCAGCCCCTGGCCTATGGAAGGCGGGCTTGGGGTAGTCATGGAACGGGCCCCGGGGGACGGGTCATGAAAAATTAGTATCAGATGAGTCGGTTCTACCACAGAACTTAAGACTCTGATCTTTTCTGTAGAGCAATAGTGTTAAGTTTAGTGAGTGTGCTTTTCATTTCAGGGATTCCAGTGTTGGTTCGGTGGCTGACGTATCCATACATTGGGACCTTGACTTCTGATTTCCGACTCAGTGCATGAAAACACTAATTGCATGTGTGTTTTCAAAAAATTTCTTTAAGTAATCTCACCAGGTCAGCTCACCTGGTATAACTTTTAAACATGGTGCACCTATTTCTTTTTAGGATGCCTCCACACAGGCAGCAGACTAGAGTTTTGAGAGTTGTATGCATTGATAGCCCACCGAGCGATGAGGATTCGGTGCAGGGCCCTCTTCTAGTAGTGGCATCAGCAGAGGCACCAGTGCTACCATTTCTCATTGGTCCACTGATTCCACCAGCCCCAGCATCAGAGAGTGCACACTGCTTGAGTGCATTGCATGAGTTCCAGTGCCAGAGGCCACCCAGGTTCAAGGGAGAGACGGACCCACAGGCGGCTGAGGATTGGTTGGAGGCTGTGGTGAGAGTCTTCCGACTCATAGGGAAACCATCCGATCTCATGGTGATCCTTGTTGCCAGCCTTCTGTAGGAATTAGCAGGAAGATGGTGGAGCTTGATGCTCCAGGTCCACAATGAGGTGACGCTTCTCTGGGCAGACTTCAAGAGCCTATTTCGGGAAGAGTTTATCCTAGTAACTCTTCGTGCAGTGCACATACAAGAGCTACTTCAGCTACAGTAGGGCAGCATGACTGTAGCTCAGTACTCAGTGAGGTTCACGGACCTCTCACGCTACTCCACCGATATGGTGCAGAACCCATTTTTCAGGGCCCGGACCTTCGAACAAGGACTCAGGAAAAAGATCAGGGCTTCGATGATCTCACTCAGCATCTTGACGCAAGCAGGGGTGTTAGAGAGAGCCCTCCTAATAGAGAGCTTCCTTGCTGAGCAGTCTCCAGCAGCGAGATCCACCACCAGTCGACATGTAGCGGAGTCTTCTGCAGCTGGCAGCAGACAGATGTCGCAGAGGTCCAAGAGGATCAGACCTACAGGTGGACAACCGCATAATTCAGAGTTGGTTGTCGGGGGCACTCAAAGAAGAGGCAGACATTCCAGGAGTGGGCAGTGTTTCACATGCAGCAGGTAGGGTCATATGGCTCGTGACTGTCCGACCCGCCGTTTGGATGATCAGCATATGGTCGAAGGATCGCCCAGGTAGACATATAGATTTGATCTAGGTGGTTCACAGGGAGAATGCAGACATAGTAGAGGAGCTGGTCGTGCAGCTGGTGGTGGGCGGCAATTTGAGATATTACCGCCACCACCACTAGGAGGTCCACCCCAACCGCAGGGAGCAGGTGGATATGGGAGAGCTCAGCTCCAGGTAGATGAGACTTATAATCATGGCGCTCCAGAGATGATACGAGGTACGATCTGTGCCTACTCCACCATAGATGCAGTACTTATAGACACAGGTTCCAGTCATTATTTCATTTCCATTGCCCTCGTTCGGATCTTGGAGATTCCGACGAAGCTGTTGGCTCGATCCTTACAGCTAGAGACTCCTACTGGATCTGATTCGATGATTACACACTAGTTCTGGTAGTGTGAGATTACTCTAGGAGGCGAGATCTTTAGCCAGGATCTCCTATTAGTGGCATCGAGGCCTTACGACATCATGTTGGGTATGGACTGGTTATCTACAGTCCATGCTCAAATTGACTGTATTAGGCGCAAAGTGCGGTGTGTCCGCACGAATGGGACCAGGTTTACCTTCACCGGCAAGAAGGGAGATTTTTCATCATAGGATGGATTTTCTTGGAGGAAAATACATCTGATCACTCATCAATTGGCTAGCCTTACCCTCAGAGCTGTTGATGTGGAGAGTCTGAGTTATCCTGTAGTAGTGGACCAGTACGCGGATGTCTTCCCTAATGATGTTTTGGGTCTACCTCCACGCATAGAGGAGGAATTTTACATTGATTTGTACCCTGGGACGGTATTGATATCTACACTACTAGTGTATCAGATGGCTCCCATAGAGCTTCGTGAGCTATGGGTACATCTATAGGACTTGTAGGGGAAGGGATTCATTTGGCCCAGTGTTTCTCCCTGGGCAGCCCCAATTCTGTTCACCAAGAAGGCGTATGGGAGCTTGAGGATTTGTTTTGACTATCGGTGCCTAAACCAGGGGACCATGAAGAACAAGTACCCACTCCCGAGGATTGACGACCTCTTTGATCATCTGAAGGGAGCACGATGGTTCTCGAAGATAGACCTCAGATCAGGCTATCACCAGCTTAGAGTATGAGACAAGGATGTGCAGAAGATAGCCTTCAGGTGTCAGTACGACCATTATGAGTTCTTGGTTATGCCATTCGGCGTGACCAATGCTCCAGCAGTGTTCATGGGACTCGTGAATAGGATCTTTCAGCCATACCTTGATCTCTTTATAGTGGTCTTCATCGACGACATTCTGATCTACTCGACTACTAAGGAGGAGCATGCCAATCATTTGCAATTAGTAATGGACACACTCCAAGAGCCCCAGCTTTATGGTAATCTATCAAAGTGTCAGTTCTGAATCTGAGAGGTTCACTTTTTGGGACATGTCATCTCGGAGGCTGGAGTTGCAATGGATCTAGAAAAGATTGAGGTGGTACTTGCTTAGGAGCCAACCAGGAGTGTGACGGAGGTACAGAGCTTCCTGGGATTGGATGGATATTACCGAAGGTTTGTTCCAGACTTCTCTAAAGTTGTAGAACCACTATCAGCATTGATGAAGAAGGGGAACCCTTCATGTGGTCAGAGATATTCCAGCAGAGCTTTCAAGAGCTGAGGCAGAGGCTGACTAGTGCCCCCATCTTAAGGTTTCCAGAGGAGGGAGTAGGGTACATAGTTTACTGTGACGCATCAGGGATTGGGCTCAGATGTGTCCTGATGTAGGAGTGAGTAGTGATCGCTTTTGGTTCTTAGCATCTGAGATAGCATGAGCAGAACTACGCTACCCATGACCTGGAGTTAGCAGGAGTGGTCTTCGCCTTGAATATGTGGCGACACTATTTGATGGGAGAGTATTTTACCATGTACTCTGATCACAATAGTCTTAGGTGTATCTTCTCTTAGAAGGACCTAAACCTGAGGTAGTGCTGATGGTTTGAGTTCCTCCAGGACTATGACTTCGAGATAGTATATACTTTAGGGAAGGGGAACATTTTTGCAGATGCACTGAGCAGGAGATCTGGTATAAAGCTTCTAAGTGAGGTGATAGAGCAATTGGATGCTTTTCAGATATTTTTTGTGGATAGAGATGGAGCAACCTTTCTAAAGTTTCTTACAGTCATTCCCCCACTTCTTTAGAAAGTCAGGGAGGCGCAACATGGGGATGCTGACTGCGAGACACGACGTGCTCAGATATCCACATGACAGGCACCTGATGGATTTTCTGAAGGTGGGGAGCACGTCGTCATATTCAGAGGAAGTACTATAGTACCAGTGTCACTTTAGGAGGAAGTGTTAAGGGAGTTCCACACATCCCCTCTAGTGGTACATCCAGGAGTGGTGAAGATGTACCAAGATCTCCGATGACAGCACTGGTGTCCAGGAATAAAGAATGCAGTTGAAGAGTTTTTCTCTCGATGCCTCACTTGTCAGCAAGTGAAGGTGGAGCATCAGGTACCAGCATACTTGGTCCAGCCTTTAGTGGTCCCAGAGTGGAAGTGGGATGAGATATTCATAGACTTTGTGACAGGACTTCCATGTATATCTAGGGAACATGACTCAATTTGGGTGATCGTCGACCGACTAACCAAGTCGGCCCACTTCCTACCGATCAGAGAGCAGCGTTCAGTAGAGAGATTGTGACGGCTCTATGTGCAGAAGATTGTGTGGCTACATGGATTACCTTCGAAGATTATCTTCGATCGTGACTCGTGATTAACTTCTCGACTATGGAAGAGGTTACATGAGGTTTTCGGGACGCAGCTTCATTTGAGCATCGCCTTCCATCCGCAGACAGATGGTCAGACTAAGCGGACTATTTAGACCCTTGAGGACATGTTGTGTGCTTGTGTCCTTGACTTCGGTCATAGTTGGGAGGATCACTTGCCTTTGGTGGAGTTTTCATAAAACAAAATCTATCACTCCACCATTGGGATGGCACCTTTTGAGGCATTATATGGGAAACCTTGAAGATCACCTTTGTTCTGGACTGACCCAGGGGAGTCAGCACTAGTGGGACTAGAGATAGTAAGGGATACTATAGAAAAGGTGAAAATCATCCAAGAGAGAATAAAGACTACACAAAGTAGGTATAAGTCCTATGCTGACAGGAGATGGAGACCTCTGGAGTTTGAGGATGGCGACCACGTCTTTCTACGGGTCTCACCTCGATGAGGTTTCACATATTTGGCCGAGGTGGAAAGTTATCTCTGGGGTTCATCGGACCTTTTTAGGTCCCCTGTAGAGTTGGAGAGATGTCATACCACTTAGCTCTTCCACCTCAGTTGCATTGGGTGCATGATGTCTACCACGTATCCCAGCTGAGAAGATACGTGCATGACCCTTCTCACATCATCGACCGTGGAAAGTTGGATGTTGATGATGGGGTGACTTTTATGGAGGTTCCAGTAGAGATTGAGGATCGAAAGAAGCATGTCCTTCATAGATGGTTGATACCTCTGGTGCGCATTCGCTGGAAGCAAAGGAACCTCCAAGAGAACACATGGGAACAAGAGGCTCAGATGCATGCTCAATACCCTCACTTGTTCCCTTAGTTTGATTTGTGTCTTACAGGGACATAAAGCCTGAGTTGGGGAGAATGTAAAGACCTAAAATTTCCATGTAATTTTTTTTAATATATGGGAATTTTACGAGTCCGTAAAAATTGAAGATGCGTGATTCTGAGGCCCGGAGTGCCCTGAATAAATTTCTGATGTTTTGTATGGGTACGTTCAATAAACGTACGAGTGGGTTTTTCTAACTTTTGAACCGGTGCTTAGAATTAAAATTTGAGGCACCGTTGAACTCGCAGTGCTGGTATTCGCTTAAGGAGACTTTCACCTTGACGGTAGTGGGTCGATAGTGAAAGATGGTTTTTGGATTTTTCATGTAGAATAAAATAAAAATAAAATTGTGTGACGTTTTTATTTTTATTTGAAACATCCATGTGGGTATTGGGAGGTGGGGTCCAACAGAACTAAACCTCCATGTGGAAGTTGGAAGTGGGGACCACCAGACCTTAACCTCCCATGAGAGGTTATGGTGGTGGGGACCACCCAGGATTAAACCCCCTTGAAACCCCCCTTTAATTGGGAGAAACCCTCAACTCCCTAATAAATGTGGGGGAGCCTCTTCAACACCTCCACAATTTAATTGTGCCAACACGCCACTTTATTATGCCAATATAAATTAATTGTCTTCACCCTTTTTAAATATTAAGTAACAGTGTAGTTGGAATTTAGGATGGTTCCTAATAAATTAACCATCATAAATTCCACAATCGTTATATACCTCTCCCCCTCTTCTATATATATAGATCTTGTGAGGAGGATTTGGGATGGCTTCACCAAGTGAAGAAGCATTGGTAAAGTGCCACGATGCCCAACACTTGGAGGATTACGCTATCCAACGAAGAACGCTCCACCGACAAAGAACGCCGACCTCCTTCGACCATCTTCCTCGAGACTTCTTCCAACGTGGGATGTCCTCATCTTTGAATATGAAGAACCGATGCACGAGCCAGGAATTGGAGGTGTGTGGTGGATGAGATGAATGTAGAAAACTTCACCTCCTTCCTTCTTTCACCAATTACATCAAGCGAACAAAGGTAGGGGTTTAATTCTTTTTTGTTTATCACGTTCCAGGTACTACCTTCTTCCCTTTTGTGGGATTGGAAGTGATTAAATTACGGAAGATCATGATTGATGTTATTTTCTTCGTTCTCGTGAACCGTATGCTAACACTCTAAATGCGGAGGGTGCAGACCAAACTAAAATGGCCCAACCCCCCTTCGTTGTTCTTCTTTGTGGTGTTATTCATAATGAAGGAAGGAGACGAAGGCAAAGGCGCCACCGCCCGCGGCCCCCGCGACACGCACCGCCCCTGCGGTGCTCCTGCCTCCCAGCCGGACCGGCCCCACGCACGCTGGCTGCACTGCCCACCGGCCGCGCCACCCCAGCCACGCAGCCCGCCAGTCACGCCACCCGTCAACTACACCACCCACCGGCCGAACCGGTCGTGCCACCGCCAGCCCTCTGAGCCACCCTAGCCGCACCGCCGCCGGCCCTTCGAGCTTCCTAGATCACATCTCTCACCGGCCTCTCGAGCCGTCCGCGCCCCTCACGGCGCCTCGGCTGCACCCTCACAGCTTCCGAGCTGAACCGGCCCTGCACCCCGTGTTGAGCCGCCCTCACAATTCTTTCTGGGCCAAGCCTCCCACGCAGTGCCCTCTGGGCCAAACTGCCCTCACACCGACCCACAGTCGGTCCGCGCCCTCATGACCGGTCCGCACCCTCACGGATCTCCGCGGCCCCTCATGGCTTACTGGGATGGGCCCAATGGGCCGGGCTGAACCCAAAGAACTGGCCCTCCCAACGGGCCGGGCCAGACCCAACGGTTCAGGCCAGGTCGACACAAACTAGGTCCACCCAGACTAGGTCGGGCCAGGTCGGTCCGACCAGTTCAGACAGGACTCGGGCCCACTACGACCCATTTATGCTCCTTCGGCCATATATTTGGCACCGAACGTCTGTTTGAAAAACCATAAATGGTGCTGGAAATCTTGGAGTGTGACTGTACCTTTGAGTATACCCCACTGGAGTTTGGGGTATAGTTAAGATATGGTCGGGTTGGATCATGCACGAATCCAATCGGGCCCCCAGGACTAAAAAGCTAATAACTCGCAGACTGGGCGTCCGATTGATGCACCGTCTATTGAGTTGAGACCCCTATGACTTGATGGACCTTTTTGATACTTCTTCATGGGACTTCGTGACAGTTGGAGTATTGACTAGTAGCTCGTGGAGTGGATCCTCCCGGAGACGAGTGAGTGTAGTGTAGAGACCTAGTAGTTGGCTGAGACCTGATGACTGCTGACCATTTTGACTTGGAGTGACTCTTCTAGCCCAGTGGGGAACGTCTTGGTGTCACGGCAGACCCATAGTGGGGAGCACGCTCGGTTTCGTGGTAGACCCACAGTACTTGATAGAAGGAGTACCTCAGCAGGCTACGAGGGGAATTGTGCTTAGTGAAGCGATAGACCCATGGTAGGGAGCGCACTTAGTGACGTGGAAGATCCACGGTACTCGACCGGAGGAGTAAATTAGCAGTCCAAGGTTAGTGGGAAGCTTTCTTGGTGTCGCGGCAGGCCCACTGTACTCGATATAGGAGGATTTCTCTAGTAGCTGAGGTTTTGATAATGTGACTGGGGTTGTTACTTGATACTAATCCTAGAATAAAGTCTTGGTTGAGTTGAGTCGGTTTTTTTGTGTTTTCCTCATTATTGAGATGGATCACTTAATAACTTAGGTATATTTATGGGCATATACCTAAGTAAGGTTATCTATTGATTTCATACTTTGTGGTTTATCCTTGTTGGATTTTGTGAGACCTTGAGGGTCTCGGCGTCCCTACTGAGTATTGTTATACTCACCCCTGCACGGGCTATGCCCACACTTCATTGTGTTGTATACAGATGATGGATAGCGCTGATAGAGGCTGAGAGTACTAGGACTAGATGGTACCCAAAGGTGGACCATACAGAGTGTCGGTACCCAGAGGAAACGGACAGATTTGGAGTGCTGAGGAGGCTATCTGTACCTACCCTTCAGGTAGGAATCCCGGAGGATGATCTAGTAGTTGACTTTTCTCTTTCTTCAGTTGTATTTCATTTCAGTTGTACTTGTACCTTTACTGTTGGGCTTGTTTTCTAGACCCTTTTACTTTCATCACTCTTTTTCTATACAGTTTACTTGGTGTTTTGTTCAACTGTATACTTGCTTGTGTGTGTGTTTAAAGGTTATAAAGGCAATGCCTTCCCAGTATTAGGGAATTATGCATTTGGTGCTAATCTCCAGCCCCTAGACTATGGAAGGCGGGCTTGGGGTAGTCACGGAATGGGTCCTGGGGGACGGGTTGTGATAGAAAATAGATATTTTCCTAATATCATTGCCCTATTTCCTCATGTTTTTTCTGGTAATATCTCATGGTTTCCACCCAAAAGAGAATGGGATTTTACGATTTATCTCTTACTAGATAAAAATCCTATTTTAATTCCTTAATATAGGATAAAACCAATATAATTGAAGGAACTAAAGGTTAATTTTGAATAGTGAAAAAGAAAAGGGGTCATTTTACCAATAATGACCCCATGGGAAGCACTGGTTCTTGTTATAAATAACTAGAATAGAACTCTTATACTTTTTGTGGAAAAACATAAACTCATCCAAATTGCCATAAAGAATCATTATCATATTCCATATATAGATGACATGTTTGATCAATGGAGGGGATATAAGTGGTTCTCAAATATATAATTAAGATCTAGGTATCACAAACATTTATTTTCGAAGGAGTATATTCTAAAATAAATTCTTGGAGATTGTTTTTCCATTATAATTAGGTGGTTATTTCCATTAGTCTTACAAATTCATCAGAAGTTTTTATAGAATTGATGAATCAGATATTTTATAGGCATCTCAAAACTTATTGGTGATGTTATTTGATGATATTGTAGTTTATTATAGGAGAAAATTGGATCATGAACAACACCTAGACATGATGTTGGGCATATAATGGTAACATCAACTTTATACTAATATTTTGATAAGTGATTTTTGGATAAAAAGTGGTATGATTCATTGGTCATGTAATTTAAGAAAAAGGGGTTTCTATAGAATATGAAAATATTGAGGCTTTTATCACTTGGAAACAACCAAATAATTTCTTTGAGATATGCAGTTTCCCTGGCTTAGTAGTATTCTGTAGATTCATTGCTCATTGTTTTTCTCATCTAGCCTCACTAATGAAAAATTTTATAGGAAATGTGTTCCTTTATAAGGGATTGATTAATTCCAAGAATAATTTCAATAACATTAGGCTTATATTGAATCAACACCTATGATGAAATTTCTAGAGTTTAAATAGGGCTATATGGTCTATTATGATGCATCGAGAACTGGGTTGGTATGTGTTCACATATAGGGATATCATGTTGTCACTTACAGCTCTCTCTAGTAATGGGTTCATGAGAAAAATCACTAACACGTGATTTGGAATTCGATGTTTTAGTTTGTGACTTAAAGAATACATGTCACTATATTTTTGGTGATTAATTTATCTTGTTTACAAATCATAGAAGCTTAAAACACATCTTCTTAGAAATGAATTTGAATTTATAAAAATGAAGATGGATGGAATATATTTAAATATTTAAATTTGACTTGATTTATAAACTGGATAAAGGAAATTATATAGCATATTCATTATGTAGGAATTCATATACTAAGTTTCCTAAACAGTCTTTTAATCAGTGGAATATTATGGAATTTATAGATGATATGAATTTGGATTGTGTTGAAAATTTTATTTATATAGTTTTCTTTATAGTTTATTTTATTTGTGATTTTATGGGGTAGTTCAATAATGCACAAATATAAGATCCTCAATTTCAAGAAATGATGTCAAAACTCAATGTTGGGGTGACCACTGAGGGATAGATTCTAGATGGGATATTGATGGTTTTTTTAGAGAACATATAATGGTACATTTTTCTTATCCGGAATAACTTCATAATGCTTAGAACCATTCAAAGTTGGTTTTCCATACAGGTATTTAGAATATGTATAAAGAAATGAAAACATAGTTTTGGTGGGTTGGCCTGAAAAGAGTAGTGGTAGAGTATACCCTCAGATGCCTCGCCTATTGGTAGCTAAAAGAAAATCACCAATTGATAGTGGGTAAATTGCACTATTTATTGATTACTATTTGGAAATGGGAGTAGATAGCCATAGATTTTGTGACAAGTCTTCTAAGAATCATTTGGAAACACGAATCTATATGGGTGATTATAGATAGACTCAAAACTCTATCTCACTTCATTCCTATTTCTAAAACAAATACATTGGAAGACTTTTCAAAAATCTGTATTCAACAAATTATAAATATGCACAGTGTTCTGGTATCAATCGACTATAACTAGGACCTCATGTTTACCTCTTGGATTTTTAAATCCTTATAGGAAGCCCTTGGAACCCTATTGAACATGAGAACAACTTATCACCCTCAAATGGATGGAAAATATGAAAGGAAAATCCAAATTATGGATGAAATGATTAAGGCTCATGTGATGGATTTTTTTCACATGGGAGGAGAACATTCTATTAGTGGATTTCATATATAATAATAGTTACCTAGCCTCAATACATCTAGATCATATTGAAACATTGTATGGAAGTCCTTATAATTTAACAATTTTAAGGGTGAAAAAATGTGTGAATTCACTTATTAGACCTAGCATAGCGCACAATACAATGACAATGATTCGATTCATCAGATATGGAATGGAAATATCTTTTAATCATCAAAAATTCTATACAAATAACCTTTATTTACTATTTTTATTCTAGGTGAGTGACCATGTTCTCTTGATAGTCATTCCAAATAATAGACATTGTCTTTTGTAGAACCTTGGGATGCCCTGAGAGGGGTGGGGTGAATCAAGGTGTCAAATTTTTCTTTTAAAGTGACTAATCTTGTTTCCTCATTGGTAGGAATGCGTTAATCTTGTATGATGGATATGAAAAATAATTAAACAATCACATACAATGAGACTACCCATCACTTTTACTTGGTTCACCAGAAAGGGCTACGTCCAAGGAGAATATGCTGACAGTGTGTCTGTCATACCAAAATCTACTAATATTTACTAGTAGTGGAGTAGAATATTTCGGACATAATCACTATATGTTAGGCACGTTGAATTTTAAATGAGTTTAGGGATAGCACATTGCGTCTCTCGGAACACTTCTATTGACTCCCCCTTGCTCACTTCTTTGGGTAAAGTATCACTCAGTTTATCGACTTGAGGGCCTCTTCAACAAATTTTCATTGAACTCTTTGTATATGTCCTGAATGAGACACTTCATGAATCAAAATCCTGAATTGATGCACATGAAAGTAATGATCACACAAACCAGATATTCAAAATTCTATCAGAAACCTAACACTTCACTTGTATAAAACACATGAATATGCACGCAAGATTTTGGATTTGTCGCACAAGATGACTTTCATGAAATATCAACTTTCTTATTAACCCTTACCCTTCATGAAACTACACCAAAAAGTTCACTTGGTCTTTTCAAACAAAAGGAACACCTTGCGCGCATGATTAACTCTCTACAATTCTTAAGTGTGAAAATATTTCATTCTATAGAGTAATCAAGTTTTATTTGGAAAATGATTAAGTCTTCCATGGGGGTAGCCGCCTATTTATAGGCCTCGATGAGCCTTCTTGAATGTTTCTGATGCATCTTTGTCGGTACACAAAAGATTCTTCAAGAGCACGCAAAACCCCTTTTGATGTCGCATTAGGTGCGTAATATTCTTCTGTGTAACCTCATCTTTTTCACACTTTATTCCATTAAACTTTTTCTATGTTCTGATGTCGAAACACTCCTTTCATGCAAATTTCAAAATCACCTACAATCTTGTGCGCAAAAACCAATCTTTCATACACATTTCAGATCTTCTGCGCACCTTCCTTTACCAAAAACACCTTTCTCCATTTTCTGATTTTGAGGCCCAAAAATTTGGAAAACAGTGGGAAATGTCACCTTCTTCATTTTTTTTTTCCTACTTGAACTGTAAGATCCATTTCCTTGTCAACTGCATGATATTCCATTGAAGGATTAACAACAACAACAAACAAAAACCTTGATCAACCCAGTGCATATTAACAAAAAACACAAACCAAATTCCAATTTTCGGCAATGACCAGCCTTGGTTGCAACAATATCTCTCTTTGGGTTTGTTGTAAATCTCTAGATAAATTCAACAGAGCACCATCCACTATCAAAACCTGAGATGCAAGAAGATACTCAACCAAAACTCTAAGTCTATATGAGAAATACTCATTTTAGAAAACAAGAGGGAAGAAAAGATTTGTGTTCTCATGTCTTTAAATGAATTCTCTAACTACTTCCTCATAACACCAAAAAGATTCATCCCTCCACATTCTCTCGTTTTAAATTCTTCATTCTCCTGCAACCATAAAAACATTTCATCTGCCACATTTTTACATTGAATTTATCCATTTCTCCCCCATTGGAAATAAACCCAACGTCTAGTATTTGAATAATGTAGATATCTGAATATACTCCCTATGGATCATATCTCTCCCATAAACCTACATCACTTCTTTAAACAGATTTAAAAAATTAACACAGCTAGGGGAGGGGAATAATTGTAACCTTTTCATGCATTAGGAGGTGGTTGAACATCAAGTTTCAACTGAATCTTCTCGAACACATGTGCTAACAATGTCTTGGTTAGTATGTCAACCACTTGATCATCGGTTCCAACATGATCCATTTTAATCATGACATGTTCTGCTTTTTCTTTGATGAAGTAATATCTAATTTCAATGTGCTTTGTATGAGAATTCTGAACAAGATTCTTCATAAGATCAATTTTGATCTTGTTATCACAGTGAATCAACATTGGTTGTTTAACTTCATCACCAATATCTATCAGTTTTTTCTATATCCATAGTAGTTGAGTTCATGCATTTTTAGAATAGATATATGTATCTTTAGTAGTACTGAGTGATGTGATTTCATGTGTCTTACTCAACCAGCCCACAAATTTCTTGCCAATAAATATGGCTCCACCACTCTTGGACTTTATAGCCACCACATATCCATCCTAGTCAACGTCAAAAAATGTAGATAATTAATTATATTTTCCAACAAAAATGAATAATCCATAATTGTGAGTACATTTAATGTACCTCATGATTCGTCTAACTACTGCTATATGTTCTTCCTTCAAATTAATTTGAAATCAGGCCAATAAACATGTTGAAAAGACAATATCAGGTCATGTTGTAGTTAATTATAATAAGCTTCTAATGATTCTCAAATACACGGTGGGATCTATAGACATCCCATCCCAATTCTTTCCATATTTTTTCCTAAACAAAAAAAGAGTTGACATTGGTTTGGAATCATTAATATGAAATTTCTTTAGCAACTCTCTCATATATTTTTCTTGATAAACGAAAGTGTAATTCCTCCTTTGAATCACATGCATCCCTAAGAAGTATGTGTGTTCACCAATCATAGACATTTAAGATTCTTATATCATGTGCATAACCAATTCTTCAAAAAAACCCTACTTGTTTCCACCAAAGATAATATCATCTACATTAACTAGAACCATGAAATAATATTTCTGAGAATTATTCACATAGATATTATGATCTACTCATCCTATTTTGAATTTCAACTTCTTGAGATAAGAATCCAACCTGGAATACCATGCTTGTGGTGTCTACTTCAAACCATAAAGGGCCTTCCTTTGTTTGAAAACCTTCATTTCATCATTACTAAGAAGAAAACCCACTGGTTGTTCAATGTTGACTTCATCTTATAGAACACCATTCAATAATGTTGTCTTGACATCCATTTGATATAACTTATATCCTCTTTGGATTTCTATGGTAGGGAAAGGCCTTATTAAATCTAGTCTTTCAACTGGATCAAATGTTTCTTCAACATCAACACCTTCAATCTATGAATATCCTTTACATACCAGTCATGCCTTGTTTCTAATATATCTTTCATACTCATCTAATTTGTTCTTGAAAATCCACTTTTTACCTATCACACTGTGACTTTCAGGTCTCTTATCTAGGACCCATGTTTGGTTCTTTTCAATATGATCCAACACATTATTCATGGATTTAACCAATGATTCATCCTTTTTCAGCTTCTTCAAATGAAGATGTTTCCACAACTGAATGGAATGTATTTTGTGCATTACACATCATTCTTCTTGTCTAAGTTGGTATAGTTATATCCCCAATGATATTGGATTGATCTATTTCAGATCTTTTGTTTCTCATTTTATGTCTTAATGAGGATTCCTTGGGGATCATTTCTTCTTCTTATTCTTCTCCTGAATGATCGTCATTTTTTTACCTTTGAATGTTTTTTACTCCTTCCTTCACTTAATTATTTGGATATGTACCATGTCCATATTCTTCTTTATGTTCTATTACATCAGCATAATAATTCTTTGACAAATTTGTGGTTTTATCTCCAATGATATTTACACCACCACTTTCCATAATTTTTTCATGTCTTTTATTGAAGAATTTGTAGGCTTTTATATTCATTGAGTATACAAGGAATATTCCTTCATCGGCAGCATCACCATACTTCCCCTAATTTCATTCTTTTTTTGTATAAATAATTTACTTCCAAAAACACAGAAATACTTCAAGGAGGTATTTCTTCTATGTTATAACTCATACGGGGTCTTGGTTTCACTCATATGGATCCATGTTCGATTTTGAATATATACCTCCAATTGAACAGCCTCTTCCCAATAAAGACGATGGATATGGCTCTCAATCAGCATTATTCTAGCCATATTGTTCACTTGGAAAATCTTATTCTCCACAACTCCATTTCAATGTAGGGTTCCCACAGCTTCCACCGCATGTGGTATTCTATGATTCTCCAGCTAATTCGAAAACTCAATGGATGTGTATTCCCCTCCATTATCATATTATTGAACCTTAATTGTGTGCCTAATCTCATTTTTGGAAATTCGGTGATTTGTTTTCATGAAATCAAGAAATTTTCATTTTGTTTGTATAACTACCACACAAGCCATTATACTATAATCATATATGAAAAGGATGAATTACCTTACTTCACGAGTTCTGGAAACATTTATTGAACCACACACATCGGTATGGACAAGATCCAGAAGATCTGATGTCCTATTATTATTTTTCCAATATGAACTGCAGAACAACTTCCCCTGAATACAAGCATCACATGTCTTCTCATGTTCATGCTTTAGGTTGGGTATATCCATGAAAATATTCAGTTTTGATATCTTTTCCATGTATTTTTTATTGATGTTCCCCAATCTTTGGTTCCAAAAGTTGTTTTCTTCTTCAACCGCCAGATATCAAATGTTCTATTTACTATCAACATGATATAAGTTTCCATAAGTTCTACAACCTTTTATTAGAGAATTCAATGTTCTTCCATTTATACTACACCCATATTGATTGAATGTCATTATAATTCATGAGTCATAGAGTTGACTCACACTCAGGATATTATGACATAGACTATCCACATAAAGAAAATCAGTCTTCTTTATCTATCTTTTATCTAGTTCAGTACATCCACTACCTTTGATCTTTAATGCACCGTCATTACTAAACCTCACTATTCCATCAACCTTTTACTTAATATTCATTAACAGTTATGCATTTTCCATCATATGGGATGATCATCCACTATTAAAAATCTTGGTGCTACTGTTCTTGGTGGTCTTGAGAGAGACTTCAATAATATTAGATTTCTCAATCTTCTTCTTCTCCTTCCATGAAATATTATCTTGATTAAAGGATAATGAAGGCCTTTAAAATATAATTTCAAAGTGCATAGGTTCATCATACTCACACTCTTCTTCTAGAGGATAAATACTATTTGAAAGAGCAACATCGTCTGGTTTGTGAGTGTTGACTTTTCTCTGAGCTCTATAAGAATTGTTCTTGTCATTCCTTTTCTTAAAAAACATAGCTTTGTGTCCAAAGTTAAAGTAATTAAAATAATATCCATTGAACCTATTTCTTCTATAATAATTTGGATATGAATTTTTCTCTACTATTGACCTCCTAGCTCTCCCCCATTCAAATAACTCATTAACTCTTTACAGTATGACATGGTAAATATCTACAGAACTGGAATTTCATAAGATAAATCATCTTTTCACTTTGATTATTTTTCATGCCCACTTCCTTGGGATAATATTTTGATTAATGATTATTTATGAAATCGGGGGAATATATTTTTTTCTCTCCAACTGGTTTGGATTGAGACTTTCTTTATTTGGACTTCAAGTGACTTTGCAACATGTTTTACTTCCATATTTCCTTTATTTCAGCTCATCTTATTCCCAGTATTTAATGATTAAGCATCACATCCAATTACACTATTCCCCACGCTTTTGGGTCTTTGATAAATCAAAATATTTTCAACTCCATCACAATCACGCTTAGCTCTCACCAGTAATTCTCCATCTGGGAATCTTACAAGCTAAATTTTCTACTTTGCCTCTTTTGAGTTTGACTGAATTTTAGGTTTAATCATCTAAGTAATAACTTATTCTTCAAGACCCTCAATAGTCTTCGACGTCTCTTCCAGTCTATATGTAAGGTTATTGATGACCTTTACATGTTCTTCAATTATGATCATTAGTTCCACAACATCATTTGTGATTTCAAGGATTAAGGAATGTACTCTCACTATTTCATTCAATCATTCAATTTTATGTTCAAGCTAGTCAATATATTCTGATGATTCTTCTACAATGGTTCTCCATTATTTTCATCTGTTACATTGATTCTCAAGATTATAAAGATCTTCTATAACATCCAACTAGGGATTGAAATTAGTGGTAAACAGATTGTCTCTATCTTTTCCACTCAATGATTCTAACTTCTCAATGGTAGCCATCATGGAAGCATGTATTTCATATTCAAATTTTGGTTTTTCTTCCTCAAATAAATCATTATCACCATCATTATCTTCTTTACAGACAAAACTCTTCCTTTAAATTTTAGTTCTACAATTGAAGTTTCCCTTTCGAGAAAACCTCTTCTAAGGCTTCTGTGATTTCCAGCTTCACTTTCATCATCATTGAACATCATTGACCACTGAGAAGCAATGTACCCTAATATACCACAATGAAAATGTGCAACAGGTATCTTCCCTTCAATTATACCTTTTACTCTCTTGAATTTCTCGTCAAAGAGGTAGATAGAGAAACTTGCCTTCAACATTAGATTCTTTAACATCATCTTCTAAAATATCATGTTTTTTCATGGATTTGAATTCTGTCTCCTTTCTGGCATGACTTGTTGCATCCTTCAGTTTCACTCTCATTTCATAGGCTACCATATAACTTAGAAAATCATCCAAAGACAGTCTAGATATATATATTTCTTTAAGGGATGACACCTTTTCATTTTACAGAGGTGGAATTCTTCTCAAGATTTTATATACAATATCAATGTATTTTATTTATTCTCCAAGAGCTCAAATTTATCCTACTAATTCAGTAATTTGATTGAATAAGGAACTTTCATTCTCATCATGATGCATATTCAAGTCATTGAACTTGTTGTGATGATATTGGAGTTTCTATTCCTTCACTTTAATGTCTCCTTCATAAATATTCTCTAGTTTTTTTCACATAGACTTTTTTTAGGTACAAATCATCACCTTTAGATAGATTTTATAAAATATTGATACAGTAAAACTATTTTTTATTTAGAATCAGCATTGAGAAACATCATATCTTCATCAGTCATAGAAAGTACTATTGTAATAGTGAGTTGAATCTCTTGAAGAGTGGAAAACAGAACATTTATTCCATGTAATTTTAAATGAGATATCATCATGTTATTACATATCTATAATTTTTTTCCATCGAATAGTTGTACTCCCTTGACATTTATTGGATTCTCCATGAAGTCTAAAGTGCATATTTAACTTCCAGTGACCTCCCTTTGATACCACTTATAGAACCCTGGGATACCTTGAGAGTGGAGGGTGAATCAGGGTGTCAAATTTTTATTTTAAATTGAATAATCTTGTTCCCACATTGGTAATAATGGGTTAAAATTATATGATGGATATGAACATCAATTAAAAGATCACATGAAAAGAGACCACACATCACTTTTACTTGGTTCACCAAAAAGGTCTACATCTATGGAGAATACACTGACAGTTTGTTGGTCATACAAAAATACACTAATAATTACTAGTTGCGGTGTACAATAGTTTATAAATAGTCACTCTATTCCAAGAACACTACCTTTACAATGAGTTTAGGGATAGCACATTGTGTCCCTCAAAACACTTCTGTTGACTCCCCCTTGCTCACTACCTTGGGTGATGTGTCACTCAGTCTATCGACTTGAGGGTCTCTTCAACATATTTTCATTGAAGTATTTGCCTCTGTCCAACCTGAGACATATCATTCATCTATGTCCAGAAGTGATTCACTTGAAAGAACTGATCACACAAACTGGATATTCAAAACCCTATTAGAAACATATCACTACACATGCATGCAAAACCTAAACAAGCGTGTAAGATTTGGGATTTGTCAGAAAATATGAATTTCACATGACCCCTACTTTTTGTGAAAGCCTTATCTTCTATGAAACTACACCAAAGGGTTCACTTGGTATTTTCATATTAAATAAGCACCTTGCGTGAAATACTTACTCTCTATAATTCTTCTGCGTGCAAATCATTCACATGGCAGAGTTACTAGATTTTCATTAGAAAAAGCTTAAGTCATCCATGGGGGTAACTGCCTATTTATAGGCCTTGATGACCCTGCATGTAAGTTTCTAATGCATCTTTGTCGGTGCATACAAGATTCTTTTGGATCATGAAAAAAACCTTTTTGATGTCACATTGGGTGCGTAAGATTCTTCCGTGAAACCTCATATTTCATGCAATTTATGCATTTTCCATTTTTCAATGTTCTGATCCTGAAACATCCCTTGATCACAAGTTTCCAAATCCACTTTCAATATTGCATGAAAAAAACAATCTTTCACACACATTCCATATCTTTTGCGCACCTTCCTTTACCAAAAACACCATTTTCCATTTTCCGGTTTTGAGGTCCAAAAATTTGGAAACCCTAGGAAACAATGCCATCATCAATATCGTTGTCTGTATGAAATATAATATCCCTTTAATTATAGAATAATTGATCTTATATTGAATTATTAACAATAATGAACACGAACCTTTATCAAATCAGTGCGGATTGACAACAAACACAAACCAAATTACAATTTTCAGCAATGAACAGCCTTGGTTCCAACATCTTTTTTGTAAGACAAAAATTTTGTCCATAAATAAATTGGTGCTTTCAATAAATCTGAATGAGTTGGCAAGGTGACATATTGGTTTTATTTCCCACCAAGGTTCAATTTACTGCATAATGTGTTTTATGTTTCTCATTTGAAGAAGATCCAAACTGATCCTAGCCATGTGATTTTATGAGACCACATTGACCTTGACCTAGATGATACATTCATTATTGTGATGATACATATTATGGATATGAATGATAATATCTTTAATGGGAGAAGAATAATTATGATATAGGTTTTATAGTAACATGTTTGGATTTAGGAAGAGACTTCAGAAAGTGAAATGAAATTCTAGAAAAGTGGAGTGAGATCTTCCAAAGCACCAATTGTTTTTCAATTTCTGAGGAATGAAATAATAATGACGGGTAGAATTTGACAAACCCAATTTCAGGTAATTTACCCCTTAACTATGTATTTTTATCATATATAACGTTTATCTAAAGATTTAGGAGGTTCTAGAGATTTTTTGGGTATTTTGGGAATGTTTATCACTACTAAAAATTTGGGTTGTAGCCACGGACCTATAGCCACGGTTTTATAGGTCTGTGTCTATAGATTTATTTATTTCAACGGTTTAATTCATTCTCTGTGTCTAAATCAATATTACACTGGCGCGTCATTTTTTTTAATCTATATCGGGATCCTCCTCCTCCCCCGATCCGTAGCCCTCCTCCTCCTCCCCCGATTCGCACACAGCGCAGCCCTCCTCCCCGATGACGTCTCCTCCTCCCCGCAGCCCTCCTCTCCTCCCCCGATTCACAGCCCTATCATCGTGCAGCCCTCCTCCCTGACGACATATCCTCCTCCCCGCAGCCCTCCTCCTCCTCCCCCGGTTCACAGCCATATCACCACGCATCCCTCCTCCCCGATGACGTATCCTCCTCCCAACGATCTCCTCAACGATCTCACCGTGCATCCCTCTCTCACAGTGGTTCCCTCCTCCCCGACGAACTCTCCCACAGCGGCGCCCTCCTCCCCGATGACCTCTGCTCAGCGGTCTCACCATTTTCAGGTAGAAGTTTATCTCTCTTCATGCAATTGAGTTCAGGTGTTAGGGTGGTGTTTGGAGTATGATGGCTATGTATTGGGTATGGTTTGGATTTGTCTTTGGGGGTTTGAGTTGTTCATATATGATTTTCATGTAGGCCTGGGGAGTGAGTGATTAGACCCAATTTCGATTTGAGAGTTTTTTTCTGTAATTCTCTGAATATTTCCTATTTGAAAAAAAAATTGAATTGGAAATAGATTCACACATGTTTGATCTACGATTCAGATTCAATAGTTTCGGCCATTATTTAAGTTTTTCAGTTTGAGAAGATCAATTTGTGCCCGTTTTTTCTATTCCAATACCATTCTTATCTTTCCATTTTTCTAATGTCTTGTAGAGACTAGCTCCATTTTTAGTAGCTCAAATTTAGGGATTCAATTTATGTTTGGTCTCAGGGAGGCCTTTTTGATGGAAACAGAAAAAATGTGATAGGGTGAATGAGAAATGGATCAACGAGTCAGTAGTTTGTTTGGTATGAATGAGAAAGGTGTGACAAAACATGTTAAATTTTATAAATATTTAATGAAAAATATATATAATATAAATTTTCTCTATTATTAAGAGCCTTATTGTCTATAAAACATAAATTTATGGACAATTATGTCTCCAAAATTTATTTTCAAAGTAATGAATGAACCTTCTATCCAAATTGGGAGGAATCCCATCTCCCTTAAATGATGGAGCAAGCACTCCCTTAGCCTCTCCTTCTCACTGTTGTTCATTTTATGGGGATGGATCTTACATTTTGACCCATGATTGCTTCAGTTCTTGTTGCATGATTTCTTAACTTTTTGTTCATGCCTAGCAATGCATTAATGAAACTGTCTGCTAAGCAAAATGTCAGTGTGAGGATGCAGGTGAGATGCCCGGTGGGTGCCCACTTGGACTAGTGGTTATGAAGGTGAGACTTAGAGTTGGGGAGGGATTGTTTGTGGCTGCTCCCATGGCAGAGCCTCCGTCCCTGCACTTCCCCTCCACAAGCTTCTCTTCCTTATCATCCTCAAACTGTGAGCGTCGTTTTTTTATAATGCATGCTTAGGATTGTGGCGTGATGGGTTTCTAATTAGTAATGTTGTTATTACGAGATGATTTTGAGTCAAAATTCATCAACAAAGCATCTAATTAGGATGAAATTGTGTTATCATGGGAAATATGCTCAAGTGATTGTTTCCCTCATATTATGTTACAACTACTTTGATCCATTGACCAAGGCCTTCAAAAAGGAAAAGCAATGGTTTTCTAAGTTATCCATGAGTTCTAGGAGTAACAGTATCTAATTTTCAGTAGTGACATGGGATCGTAGGATTTTTAGAATATGTTGAAGAAATTTTAGTTCTTATTTGAAAGGATTGAAACTCTAGAGGATATATGGGTGAAACTAGAAGTTTCTAAATTCAAAGGAGATGAATCAGAATGGATAAATTCATTTGATCATAAAAGAAGGAATGAGGAGGTTTTATGGATCGAGTTTCATTCCCTCTTCTATGATAGGCTATGGTAGATTTATAGAATAAGATCATGTTTTGGGGATTCATGGAGCTATATCATTATGGGAATCAATAATGGAGTATGCCACTAAATTTCAAAGGTTTATTTAGTTCATGTCATCCTTCAAATGAAATTTATTCATAAAGGAACTATAGTTTTTAAATGGTTTTATGTACTCATTATGGGCATGAGTAGCTTCCTTTTATCTAGACACCTACTAGGAGATATTCAAGAAAGATTGAGCTATCTATGTAGATACACCCATTGCATAGGAAGGTGCACGAAGAAGGATGGAAACCAGGTAGGAATGAATGTTGGTTGGTGAGCCTCAGTATGAGTGTGACAGAGTAAATTGAATGAGTAATATCTCAGCTCAATAATAGAAAAATAAATGAATCGTGGTCTATTTCTCATGTATCAAGAATGTGCGTGCATTCCCTTAGTATTGGGATGGGAAAAATAGGTTTCATGTATGTGTCAAGATGTGGGTTTTTATATTATTTTATTGGGATAAGCCATCCTATGTGAAGTGAATTTTAGTACCAAACTTAATGAGGTATTCCTAAAGTTATTATTTTTTTCTATAATTTGGATTTCTCTATCTAATATCTTTTAATGTATTATTTTTGTTGGATATAATGTGTGTTTGAAAGATGATAGTTTTTAAATGAAGAAATTTTGTTGAGATTATTGGGCTAGGATCTTCTATAGTGATAATAATTTGATATGAGGCACTAGACATGTGTATGTAGTATTGATGATGGTATCGATAATACTATAGTGGGGAGATTCATACTTGTCCTTTTTGAGTGAAATCCATATCAAGGTATGGTGATCATTATCAAGGTTGTGAAATGTATGAACTTAGATAGTAAATGGATGAATTTAGTGTCTGGAGATGGATGTTGGATGAACCATATTTGGTTCCAAGACCACACCAATATTAATGATTTACCTATAGTGGTTGGTATAGTCAGTGTATTCAGTTAATTATGAGGAGTTTATATTGGTAAATATGCTATTTAGAGCTTCTGTATTTCTAAGATGTCATTCAGATCAATGTGTTGGGTTAAGTATCAATATTTGATATTGTAGTGGGCTAGTGATTGACAATTCTTGTGTGGAATTTGAAAGGGAGCCTAAAAAGGGTACTCTAAAGGCTGTTGAAAGTGTGTGTGGAAAGGAAACCAAGTAGTCCAAATTGTTAAGAATTTATGACATAGATTCCATAACAATAATAATTGTTAAAAGATAAAAGGAAAGAACCAATTATAGCATGTTCGTAAATAGTTTCTACAAAGAAGGAATATACAATCAAGAATAAGGAAGATCATTCACCAAAATATTGTCTAATCATATTAGAAAACTAGTTTGAAAAATCCAAGCGGATTGAGTAAGAATAAAAGAAGGAAAATTCTCTACTTTATAAAATTGATAAACCTATATAAACTAAGAATAAAGGTGAATTCCAGAAGAAGAACATGCTAAAAAATGAGGTTTCAATCTAGAAAATTAAGAAGGATATAGGCATGAAGAGTTTTAGGTATTTTATACATTCAAGGAATGGATTTTCTAGGTTAAGAACAATTTATAATCCCTTTTTCTCGCTTTTAAGTGATGATGGAGGTTTACCTTATTCTCATATTTTGGTGATTTTTGATTTTTGAATAGGCAATTGAAGGTGATGTTTGAAAAATAAAGAGCTTTATTAATGATCATGTTATTTAGTATTGGGATGTACATATCAATTTAAATATTATTTGTTTATTGTTGGTTATGGATTCATGTATCATTTATGATGTACAGTTGACACACTGATCACATATATATAAGAAGTTATTATATCTCATTTCTTTTCCCACTATTTTCTAATAGGTGGTTTCTTATGATAAGACTGGTTCTATCCACCACCATCGAAGACAATGAGTTCAATATTTGGGTAAGGTTTATTCCGTTTTTATTCTTTGGCCCAATTTTAATTAGGGATTTTTTGATTTTTGGGTTCCTTATATTTTTGTTATGTGTTTTGGATTTCATTGAGGTGGATTCGAGTCACCGTTGACGAAGGATTACATGTGTATTCATAGGTAGGAATATTCATATATAAGTTCCCCCTTTATATATATTCACTCATGGAAGTATGAATATATATATTGGGGCTAGGTGTTCTTATATATAGATATGAAAAATGCATACGCGTGTAAGTGTAAAGGGGTATATGTAAGTATAAACATATATCTAAGGACCCCCTTGTGCATATTTGGCCATAAAAATATGTACATAGGGGCTATGTGTCCTTATATATATGCTAATTTGCATATGCGTGTAAGCGGAAAAAAGGAAGATTCGAGTTGTCGTCCTCAAAAGCAAACATGCCTTGAGGTTGAGGTAGGGTCCCTCTCCTAGCCTATTTAATTCAATAATGTTTTACATTGAATTTAGTTTCCTTCTTAATTTTGAATGTTTATATTAAATTTCAATTATTGAATATGTGTTAGTTAAGATAATTGTTTCATTTGATAAATAAGTCATGGTTTTGTAATAAAACCCATCCAACGGAGTTGCGCAGTCTGCGAAAACTCACAGTGGTATACCTTGCTTAACATTATTGCATTGATGTTTTCCTTATACTTGATTTCATTGTTAGTCATAAAGCACACATCGTACTTGACCCTTTTTATATCCCTGTAGGGGGTTCCCCTCTTTTTATTAAAACGGTTGTTTGAACCAAGACACACTTTAAGTGTCGTTAGACTTTTAAGATGGGTCCCATGTTGTGTGACCATGTCACATGGCATGTGATATTTAAATCCAACCAAAAGCCCAGTTCCATAGCCCAGGGGTCCCACAGTACCAGTAATGTCAGATTACATGTTATGTAACCTATGATTTTCCTGATCCCATGGGGTATTCCTCTAAGTATTCCTACACATTGCTAGATCTCCAAACCTCACCGAATTAGGTATATCAGGGGTCATCCAATCTTCTAGTCATCACATATTAGCATTAATTTCTTTAAATCTTCTGAGAAAACATCCTCTAATGTCATCCATATCATCCTATTTGAAACTAAGTGGAAGATGTTTCCCTGCGGATGTCACTAGACCGGGCCAACACATTGCGGTCACGCCGCAGTCATGCCGCGGTCACGCCGTGATCACACCGCGGTCACACCACGGTCACACCATGATTTGGCCCTACTCCAGCCACATCTATCCCACACCAGCCCCCTTCCACCTTCATTTCAGCCTGCTGCCACCAGCATTCTAGCCCGCAACAGCTCCCCTGCCACCTTCGAATCAGCCCGCACCATCCCCCCAACACCTACAACCAGCCCCCTTCCACCAGTATTCCAGCCCCCTTACACCTGCATTTGAGCCCTCACCAAATTAGGTATATCAGGGGTCATCCAATCCTCTATTCATTATAGATTAGCATTCATTTCTTTAAATATTCTGATAAAACATCCTCTCATGCCATCCATATCATTCTATTTGAAACTAAGTGGAAGATGTTGCCCCGCGGATGTCGTTGGACCAGGCCAACACGCTGTGGTCACGCCGCGTTCACGCTGCAGTCACGTCGCGGTCATGCCGTGGTCATGCCATGATTTGGCCCTACTCCAGAACGACACCATGCGGCGGTTCGTAGTGATAGTATTCCATGAGTCTTGTAATCAATGTTGAGACTGACTAATCACAATTTTTGCCGGTGGGGAGACGACCTGAATGTGGCCCCGCCTCCTCTCGTTCCCTTAGCTCATGGCCAGAAGATATTGCCCCACGGATGTTGCTGGACCGGGCCAGCATGTCACGGTCACGCTGCGGTCATGCCGCGGTCACGCTGCGGTCACGCCGCGGTCACGTCGTGGTTACGCCATGATTTGGCCCTGCTCCAGCCACATCCAGCCCACACCAGCCCCCTTCCACCATCATTTCATCCCACTACCACCAACATTCCAGCCCACAACAGTCCCCCTTCCACCTTCGAATCAGCCCACACCATCCCCCCAGCACCTGCAATCAACCCCCTTCCACCAGCATTCCATCCCCCTTCCACCTGCATTCGAGCCCTCACCGAATTAGGTATATTAGGGGTCATCCAATCCTCTATTCATCAAATATTAGCATTTATTTCTTTAAATCTTCTGATAAAACATCCTCTCATGCCATCTATATCATCCTATTTGAATCTAAGTGGAAGATGTTGCCCCGCGGATGTCGCTGGACCGGGCCAACACGCTGCGGTCACGCCGCGGTCACGCCGCAGTCATGTCGTGGTCACACCGCGGTCACACCACGGTCACGCCGCGGTCATTCCGTGGTCACGCCGTGGTCACACCGTGATTTGGCCCTGCTCCAGAATGACACCCTGCGGCAGTTCGCAGTGATAGTATTCCTTGAGTCTTGTGATGAATGTTGAGACTGACTAATCACAATTTTTTCCGGTGGGGCAATGACTGGAATGTTGCCCCACCTCCTCTCGTTCCCTTCGCTCATGGCCGGAAGATGCTGCCCCGCGGATGTCGCTGGACCGGGCCAACACGCCGCAGTCACGCTGCGATCACGCTGTGGTCATGCCGTGGTCACGCCGCGGTCACGTCACGGTCACGCCGCGGTCACGCCGCGGTCATGCTGCGGTCACGCCGCGGTCATGCCGCGGTCACGCCGCAGTCATGCCACGGTCACACCGCGGTCACGCCGCAGTCACGTCGTGGTCACGCTGTGATTTGGCCCTTCTCTAACCACATCCAGCCCACACCAGCCCCCTTCCACCTTCATTTCAGCCCGCTGCCACCAGCATTCGAGCCCGCAACATCCCCCCTGCCACCTTCGAATCAGCCCACACCATCCCCCCAGCACCTGCAACCAGCCCCCTTCCACCAGCATTCCAACCCCCTTCCACCTGCATTCGAGCCCGCACCATCCCCCAGCCACCTGCAATTCATCCCGCACCATTTAGGTCATGCCCTTTGGATTAAATAATTATGACACTACAAACCAACACTACACACAGTATATCATTAATAACTTCTTAGAAAGAATAGATGAATGATTTTGTTAATGACATGGTTATCAGATCTCAATAGATATGTGATTATTTCAAAGATCTTTAAACAATATTTAACAAGTTGCAGTAGCACAACCTAAACATGAATCTGGTAAAATGTGTTTTTAGGGTAACGCTGGGGAAATTCGATAGATTTGTGGTGTGATACCATGAAATTGAGTTTGAATCTAAAAAAAAGTCCAGTTTTATCAATTTCACTCCCTTAGATTCTTAAATAATTGAGGGGGCTCTAGGGAAACCTTTCTTACATTTATAACTTCATAGCTAACCTGGATGACATGTCTCTACGCTGCTGTGAGAGGTTGTTTGGAAGGGGGAATAATAAAGGGGGATATTGTTTTTTAGAAAACAGATTTGCTGTGCAAATATAGGGGCAGCGGCCATCTGCCTCACGGTGCGACCACGGGGAGTCCTTTCTGGTAATCGGAGGTATCCATCTGATATACTTAAGCATCCGAGGTCTGCGTGGTTAGCCCGACAGTCCAAGAAACCTAAGAGTTTTCAGGTCATAAATGGCGTTAGACGTCTCACCATCCTAGACCACTGATGCAGCGTACACGTCCCTATGGATGGATATCATTCCCTTCTGTACAGCATCATGTGCGCCATCAAATAGAGCCATGATCCTCGAATCCCACAAGGACACAATGACCTCCACAATAGCAACAGTGAGGAGGTTTACCAACTGCTCACTGTAGTGCATATGCAAAAGACCGGGCATCCGATCCGTAAGCAGAATTCCAGAGTCCACCGCAAGCCCAAATAGCATTCCCAGATAACTCCAGAGTTTCCGAGCCTGGCCACACTCCATAAACACATGCTATGTGGTGTCTTCTACAGCCCTACATAAGGCACACCTGGAGCCCATCTTAAATCCAACTCACTTCAAATTTTCATAGGGAAGAAGTTTATTTTTCTAGATTATTCAGAGAAGGAGAAACCAGGATGGCCGAATGGATGGATCCCTGAACTTCATAAGCTAGGTTGGGGCATGGTTAGTATCGCCACATGAAATCATGTAAAACTCTTTGGGGTCAAAAATCCAAATCCTTCTATGAATCCAGATCATTTTTTCACAATCCATAAATGCATAATTATTAACTTGAGACAACACATAGTCAGAAATATTCAAATCATATGAAATATAATATGAGATAAAACCCAAGATGGACAATGAAGCAACTTCAGATGGGACATCCATAGAATTCAAGGGATGATCCTTCCAGAAGGTATTGCAGCAACTATGAGTGGAGTCTCTACTGACCAACCTTTTAGTATCCTGCATTATCATTGCATAGGCCTACTTAAGGGAATCCCATACAGAGGATTCAAGGTAGTATTTATATCCATTATATATCCTTTTTGTGAACCTTATCGACAGAAACTCATCATCAATATCATTTGAGATCATCCTCCAAGTGAATTTTCCAATCATACCATCATTAATGGTACGAATATCCTTGACCCCTAATCCTCCCATTTCCACAGGTTTTACGCATTCTTTCCACTTCATTGTGACCAAATTCCTTTCAAAGATTGATCCTATCCATATAAAGTTTCTCACCAGGCTTTGATGTTCCTTAATAAGCCCTCATGACCATTTGTATCAAATGAAAGGGCAAGGATCCCCTCTTCACCCCAAGATATTGAAAGGGCAAGGATCCCCTCTTCACCCCAAGGTATCAAGTGATCCTGTTATTTTTTTCAACAGGAATTCCATTGCCAAAAATAATTGAAGATTTGTCCCAACTTATGGAATGTTCAGTCACATACTCATAGTGAGTGAAAAGAGCCTTTATATAGGATATAGTTCTCTTTGAAGCCTATCCCAGCAATATAATGTCATCAGCATAGATAATATGGGGTGGGGAATGATCATTAAAACCAGCTCTAATCCTCTTATAAATACCCAGATGAGAAAGCTCATTGATGCATCAGCTTATGTAATTCTCTGCAATTGCAAATAGTATACCCGATAAGGGGTCACCTTTTCGTACACCCCATGAGAAAGAAAAGAACCCTCTCGGTGCACCGTTCACAAGAATTGGTATCTGTGAGGATCCAAGAATAGTGTTAACCAGGTTCATAAATCTATTTTAGAACCCATGCCTATAAAGTATCTCAATGAGAAAACTCCATTTATGGGTATCAGAAGCCTTAGAGATGTCAATCTTAAAAGAAAAGTTCTCTTCCTTTGACTTCCTTCACATGAGGTTAACACTCTCAGAGGCCATGAAAAGGTATTGTTGTATGTTCCTTCTCAGATGTAGTAGGCATATTAATGTTATCTGAAGTCTAAGAAATACCAATAGTATGATTGATAAAAAGGGGAGGAGATGTATCTGAAATATTTGTAGCAATGTTGTCATGTGAAGTACCTGAATGTTTTTCCAGCTTTTTTCTAGAACTTGAGGGAATCTGTGGTGTGTCCACTAGGTTCGGTTTCTCTTGATAAGATGAAAATATACACCTCTAATTCTTGACCAATTCAATAGGCAGATTTGGGTTGGAATCTTTCTAATCTTTCAAACCCGAGGCAACCAAATTTTGATTTGGGTAACTGTCCAGAGCAGTCTTTGAAACACCGAGAACTTCAGGTGCCATGGCCATCTCCTTGGGAGATGCACTGTCCTAACCAAGTGGGGGTTAAGGGGTCTGTTCAGAGCTAAAGGTATTCTCCACATAAGTGTCACTTCTCAAGTGTAAACCCCCAAGAGGGTTGCATTTGTTCTACTTAGAGTCATTATTCAAAATCGGTTTGGTCTGGTCATCTTGTCTGTCAAGTAGTGTGCCAACCTGTTTTGATTCACAGCCCAAAGAAGAAGGGTATGAAGATTGAACATTGTCAATCTTCATACCATTAAAAAGATCATTATAAATTTGATGTGCTTTATTATCTTTAGAGGGGTCCAAAAGAGTATCCCCTGCAGCTAAAACTGCCAAGGCAGGGTTTGTAGTAATATGCAGGTCTCCAGGCAGTGATGATCCTGTATGATAACATGCATTCAAAGATAATTTAATATCCCTATCCAGACCCAAATGTGGGTTTGAGTGGCCTTGTATGCTGGGTGAATTGGTAAACATGATCTAAGAAAAGATTAAGCGAAAATAAATCCAAGAGAACAACCTAAAGCCACTGAGAAAGCCAGTAAACCTATCATCTCCATCACCACTAAACCCCAACCTCCCAGCTTTCAATCAACAGCCAACCCCTAGTGGAACTGGAAATAGTAGTAGCCCACTTGACACCAGAAGCACTCCCTACCAAGAAGAAACCTACTATAATCCAATAACACTAGCCAATAGCACATGTACTAGAGAAAAACCCAATAATAATCAGAGTTTTAGCAGTAACCCACTCAACAGTAATAGCACTAACACCTATAAGCCAACGGTAATGTCCAGCCACTAGGAATGTACTCAAATTTACATCCCAATCCACCAGCACCAACCCATGACACTCCTGCAACACACCCCATCAAAGAGGCATCCTGCACCACACAAAAAAACCATCCAACGACCCATTTACCAACTCACAGTCAACAATAGCACCCAATCTCTGTTAACAAACCAGTCCACGGAAACAGAACCTCCAGCACCTCTAAGCCAACACTAGCCATAACTTTATCCTCTACACCCATCCATCACCAAACATCCATCTTGATGTTCCTATTTATAAGCTCAAAGAACTACTCAACAACATCTCTCAGTATCTGTAGCACCAAAAATAATCACCCAATATTTTGGAAATCTCCCAGCAGCCACACCACCTCCTTTGATTATGTATTCAATGAATCAAAATATTGTTCATCTTTTTCTTTAGATGATTGGCCTCTATCAACACTGGGATAGGATTGATCTCCAATTTTCTAAATAGAGGCAAAGAATGCAGTCTCAAAAACCACTTTAATATCAGTATGAATAAATAGTTCCATGTCTATGTAATCATTTATGATAGAAATTGATTGGATTTGGACTATCATTTTAGTGTCAAATACTACTAGTTGATCTTGATGATTTCTTTTATCATTTTCTTTAACTTGTTCTTCAGTAAAAGTCTTTTGATTCTTATTTTCATCAGGATTGATAATAAAATCCTCTTTTTATTCTCTGTTCTATGGTTGAGTAATTTCACTAGATACTGAAACCACTATGTTTTGTACAAGAACTTTAGTACCCTAAAATGTAGGTTTGTTCCTCTGACTATGCCATATTACAAGGGCCTCAAACTATGTTTACCCCAAATTTTATTCTATAGATTCAGGTAATATATTTCAGGTTCTATATTAGAGATGTTGTATCTAATTATTTTTCTCTTTTCTTGAACTTGGCATTCTATTATGGACATTGAATTATCTTCTTCTTGAATATGCACTGAAGGTGCAGATTCTAAAATCCCTCACCCCTCCTATGAAATATGACCCAGTCTTTGTTGGTATTGTTCACCAAAAGTTAATTGTTTAAGAATCACATAATCCCTACAACAGACCACTCAACTCACCTATAATAATCACCATCAATCAAACCCACCTTCCTGTACCCTTAAAAAACCACAAACCATCCACCTACCACCCAACCACAACATCGCTCCCCTAAACACCAATAATTGCAATCATCCCACCCAACACCAAACAAAACCCAACCCTCCTAGCCACTCACACTAGAATAGCTACTTCAACCCAAAAGGCTGCTGGAAAGAACCCATCCAATAAAGAAAACCTTCCTCTAGGAACAAAAACTCTAGTCCATACGCAACTCAAACCACCTACTACTTCATGAACCTTAAATCCAAGGAAACATTATACAATATCATGGAACCAGACCACCACATTAGACCACTCAAAGACTCAAGAAAACAATATCCTAACATCACCATATGAAAAAGACTAGCCACCAAAGGAATACCCAACCAGTAAACCACAAACTCAACCACAACCATCCACAACAAATCCCCTACATGTAGCCAAGTAGCAGGAAACCCACAACCCAAAAAGAAACCAATCAACCAAAAACTAGAAATACCCACTTGAATCACCCACACCATGAACCCTATCCTCTACAAGTGCACCTATAATAATAACATGTGACTCTATCCGCACCACACTTGAATCCCCTCTAGAATCATCCCCACAGACTAAAATCAGGAATCCTCTACACAGGATCCTTGCACTATAAACATCCCACACCCACCCAACACCATAATAGCAACAAGAACCCCCACAAGAACATCACCTACATGACCCACACAAGCTAAGAACCAGCCAAAAAATCCACTCTACATTCCTATCCATTTCCAACAGATAAATCCAACACCAAAAACCCACAATGGACCCAAAGGCAGCACAACAGTATAGGGTTTCCAAGAGGGGGGGTTGTTGTCCGGGTGGGGTGGTCCAAGGGGGTTTCCAGGAGGGAGGGGGGTTCCAGGAGGGAGGGGGTGTCCAGGAGTGGGGGTGTCCAGCAGGGGTGGTGGAAGGGTTGTCCAGTATGGGGGGTTGTTCGAGTGGGGTTGTCCTAAGGGGGTCTGTCTAGGTTGGTTTCCAGGAGGGGGGGCTGTCCAGGCAGGGGGGGTGTCCAGCAGGGGTGGTGTTGTCTAGGTAGGGGGAGGGGTGTCCAGTAGGGGTGGTGCTGTCCAGGCAGGGGGGAGGGGTGTCCAGGAGGGAGGGGGTGCTGTCCAGGCAGGGGGGGAGAGGTGTTCAGGAGGGAGGGAGGGGGGTGCTGTCCAGGCAGGGGAGAGAGGTGTCCAGGAGAGAGGGGGATTTCCATGAAGGGGGGGATGTCCAGGCAGGGAAGAGGGGTGTACAGCAGAGGTGGTGCTATCCAGGAAGGGGGGGAGAGGTGTCCAGGAGGGAGGGAGGGGGGTGCTGTCCAGGCAGGGGGGAGGGGTGTCCAGTAGGGGTGGTGCTGTCCAGGCAGGGGGGAGGGGTGTCCAGGAGGGAGGGGGTGTTGTCCAGGTAGGGGGGAGAGGTTTCCATGAGGGAGGGAGAGGGTGTTGTCTAGGCATGGGGGAGAGGTGTCTAGGAGGGAAAGGGGTTGTCTAGGTAGGGGGTGTTGTCCAGGCAGGGGGGAGGGGTGTCCAACAGGGGTGGTGTTGTCCAGGCAGGGGGGAGAGGTGTCCAGGAGGGAGGGAGGGAGGGGGTGTTGTCCAGGCAGGGGGGGAGGGTGTCCAGCAGGGGGGATGTCCAGGCAGGGGGGAGAGGTGTTCAGCAGGGAGGGAGGGGGTGTTGTCCAGGAAGGGGGGTGTCCAGGGGGGGAGAGGTGTCCTGGAGGGGGGGTGTTGTCCAAGCAGGGGGAGAGGTGTCCAGGAGGGAGGGGGTTGTCCAGGCAGGGGGGAGGTGTCTAGGAGGGGGGTGGGCTACCACATTAGATGATTTCTTCATTCCATTCAGAATAACTTCTTAACTACACATATTGATTGTTGTAATGAAATAATATATCTCTTCATTCAACATCAATCGGTACATAACAATTTTTGGGAACCATAGTTCTATTCAGCTCCATTGTAACTTAAATATCATTATAACTTGAACTTTGTACAACCAATCATCAATCTCCCATGTTGGAATAAGATGATTAAACTATTATTAAATTGGGGGGGCTGTCCAGAGGGGGCTTTGTAGGGGGAGGGGGGATGTCCAGGGGAGGCCTTGTAGGGGGTAGGGCTATCCAGGGGAGGCTTTGCAGGGGGGGGGGTGCTGTCTAGGGGAGGCTTTGAAGGGGGGAGGGGCTGCAGGGGGGTGGGCTGTGTAGGGGCGAGGGTGGGGGATATTTTTTTGGGGGGGAAGGGGGCTGTCCAGGAAGGGGGGAGGGGGGCTGTCCAAGAAGGGCTTTACAGGGGGGAGGGGGCTGCAGGGGGTGTTGTTTACTGCAAGAGGAGTGGGGGGCTGTCCAGTGGGTGGGGGCTCCAGGGGGAGGGGGCTGCAAGGGGAGTGGGGGTGGGGGGCTGTGCAGTGGGGTTGGGGGGGTATTTTTTTATGGATTTTCAGACCCTATAGCCACGGTTTTAAACCGTGGATATTGGTTAATCGCCACGGTTTTTAACTATGGCTGTAGGTCTAATTCCACAGTTTTAAACCGTGGAAATAAAGTGTGTATGTCCTCTTGTATAGCCACGGTTCTAAACCGTAGCTATACTGATATTACCACGGTTTGAACCGTGGTTGTATACCTATAGCCACGGTTCAAACCGTGGCTATATATCTAGATCCATGGTTTGGAACCATGGCTATAGGTCTATTCCTATAACCACGCCAAACTTATCCATGGTTCCTCAAATTGTTGTTATTACCTATAGCCACGGTTTGAGGACTTATAGCCACAGTTTAAAACAGTGGCTATAGCCCGAATTTCCAGTAGTGTATGGAGGTTTACAATTTGAACATGGTTAGAAGAAACTCTATAAAATCTCCAAGAAATCATGAAAACTAACACTATGATTCACTTGGAAAGCACATGGTTCAAACATGGTTTTACCAAAATTATGTGAGTGCATAGGGGAAATCATACATAGGTAAATATAGGGAAAAGTATCATTAGTGATTAGTTTAACTAACTATGTGAGCCTATCACATGAGGTAATTGTCTTAAATAGTATAACCACATGGTTATAACACTGTTTTCCAAACCATATAGAACAACCATGATACTATATAGGTTTTCCAGTAACACATACATGGTTGGCACACGGTTTCACAAACCGTGCGGACCAAATGTGCATCATGCATTTAGTTATCCAAAAATTAGATTTTAACCTGAATTAAGGTCAAAAAACCCTAATTATTCCTTATAATTCTAGGGAATCAAACTCTCCTTCCTAATTAGTCTTATAAGTTCATTCTATTTTGATCTGGATAAATATTCCATTGAATTAAATTATTTAATAGATCTAGAATCGATGGTAAGCCATTGTCCTTCCTCTTTCTTATTAGATATTATCTTCTCAACTATATTAGAACCATTTACTTATTCCCTTATGGATAGATATTTTTTTATGGAAATATTGGTTATATGTGGTTGAATATATTAAATTGAAAGTGTTGTGATCCTAGATCTAGGATATCATTGTGTTGTTTTTTATTTTCATCATGTATTGAGAGGTATGTGTCTTCTCTCTCTTCTCCACTCAATCAAGAAAATAAAGTCTTATTTTATATTAAAATTTTTTCTTTAAATTGTTTTGAAACAATTGTGTGATTATTGAAGGAAACCCCACTATGGTTAGAACATTGTAAAATTTAGAAAATTAGATTGATTTTATAAAATCTATTTGGATATAATTATAAAATGAGTTTTTTTAAATTATGGTTTTGTTTTAATGCTTGTAAAAAAATTATGAAATTATTTCAAGAAATAAATGTTTTATGTGGAATATTTGGACAAAAAATATGTATTACATGGTTCAAATTAGTTCACATATAGACATGAACCTAAGAAATGGGCATGTTCCATTATGGAACCAATATATTGGCCACCTTGTGATGACCTTTTGGATCAATGAGAGAATACTCATGAGTATGAAGCTTTCACTACGCATGAATGTGTGTGGGGGGGGTGAAAATGGGAATTGGTATTCCAAAAATTAAAAATGGTCTAAATCCTTTGTTTAACATTTCCCTTAGAACTTGTTTTTTTTATTTTTTTATAAATTTTGTTAACTATTTTTAAACTATTTTACATAAATTATATTAACTAGTTATTGTCATAGTGGCATGATTTGTGAAGTATTTGTCAAATTTATATTGAGTTTATACTCACCCCAGGCTTGGTAATTTGAGTGAAATTTCAAATATAATGTATCTAGACATATTTGAAGGTAAGGTATCTCATTTCTATAGCAATGCTTGTTAATATTGTGGGCTATGAATGTTGAGTTGGAGGCTGAAGCTGGTTGGATGTTTCTTGTCTTGATGCCACTTTGGTGCCATTGGGTATAGTATTATATAGGTATTCTATGGTTGTTTTCATTTATTTATGTTGTTATTATGATGTATTTTTTTTTATGGTTTTATATTGAGTTGAAATGTCATTATCATGAATCATGTAGTTTGTTTGGATTTTCTTTATTATGTATTTTGGTCATCTTTCTCCATTAAATAAATCATTCCCTAGATGTTCTTTTATTTCCTCGACATTTATTGTCACCCTTTGGTGACTTGGGAATTTAACCTAAGGCCAGCGACACCACTGCCACTTATCTATCCAACGAGGAGGGTAATGATGTTACAACATCCATATCATGCATATTATGCATGAATAAAGAACTCCTAATCCATTACATATTATGTAACATATCCTTAATGACAAATCACATTGGAAAGTGGCTCAACTTGTGGTTGATACATGAAATCTAATTTCATTCATTCCTATAGAGAGGTGATAATATCATATAAATTATATTTCCATTTTCCAATCATAGTGTCATGGAAAACTAAACATAACATGCATATGGATTTAGGGAATATTCCCTTCAATATCCTTCTTTTACTACAGCCTCAAAAACAATTTTTCATTTAACATTATATTATTTCATATGTAATAACTTGTGAAACCATGTCCAAAAATCTATTTTGATATGTTCCAAAAAAATCAGAAATCTATCATTAGATTCGCCTCAAATCAAATCATATGTATTAACTTGTGAATACACATCTAAAACCATTTTAGATTGACTCTAAAACACCTTTAGAGTTTCTCTCTAAGTCAAACTCAATTCCCATTCAGTATACCATGATGTGTAACCCCATAGTAATTTATATAGTTGAAAATAAATTAGAATCCATGAATCCATTTATATAAGAAATGATCAACATATAGAAAAGTGTCAATTCTAATCAATATATAAAGGGATATAGTCTAATATCCATAAAGAACTTGTATCTCTATACATATGTCCACTTACCTAAATCATACAGAAATTAACATTTCATATTTTCTCTTTTTTTAAGACATCTAATTACCATGGGACATAGAACATGTCAATCCCATATAGCCAACTCATCTATTCTTGATTCTCATAGTATAAACAGATCTAATCATTAAATAAATCACATGTCATTCATCCTTTCATATAAGCACATCACATGTCCCTTATCCATGTAGATATAAAATATCTAGGTATTTTCACACGCTCTCATGATCTATCTTAATCTAGGGTATATGTTTCACACTCATTATACAGGAGGAAAATCCCATATTTTTAATGATCTAACCGATGATATGATCAATAACATACCCAATTACCCACATATTAGCTATGTCAATATATAACTTGTGTAAGTCAGGCATAAAATTATGAAGATTATCATTCTAGTTATCTCACCATCTTATGGTAATAAATACTAAAATATGTTTCATACACCCCTAGTATATCGATGAAATTTACATGACACTCCATGTGGTATACTTAGAGGGTAATCTTGCATACACTAAGAATCATATTCCTTTTTTGTGCCTCGTTATCATATTTTCTATCTCTATATAATAATCCGACTTATTATAACCTTAAAATCCAACCATAACCTATACTACTCCATGATGAGGATAAATTAGGGATAAAATCAAATTTACACATTGAGAGCTCAATTATTTGTTAAATTTACAAAATTTATATCTATATAAAAAATTTATATATACAATAAGAAGGAATGGTAAAATTGAGGTTTCCATTAATATTATACATTATAATCTTCCAAAACACCTTGGGAATGTTTAACAAAACAAATATAAGAATTGGTCTATCATATCATATATGATAAACTACAAGATCTTATATATGTTTTATACACATTCAAGGGTTTGTTAACACAATACATAATATGTGATCCTTATCACATCTCTATTGTAACACACCAATATTTTATGTGATATTTTTTTTAATATCCTTGATGCCTTCTGTTGTATGCTACACCAAGATTACCTTGTGCTCTACGAAAAATTGTATTAGCTTGCAATATACGCAATACTATTCTTGGTTTGTGTTACACACAATTTCTTGTTATTTTGATATATTTCATTTTACTCAAGTCTGATTATAAGTGATAACTAAATATTATAACCCAGTCATTATAATGGTGGGTATAAATAGTATTAACTTCATTCTAAAAACTATTAAATGAAAATAAGTTTGTCTATAAAAAAATAACTATATATAGATTTAATTAATGAAATATATATATATATATATAATATTCAATTTAATGTTTAAAATTCATCTTATATGTTTTCTATACATGATATAAGAAAAAATTCATATTTATGGATAAAATGAGCATTTTTCTAAAAATGCAGTTTTACCGCCTTTTGATGGTGAACCCATTTTAAATCTAGTTTTCTACACCCTTATAAGTTATTTTCGACCAAATAAAATTATTATATTTAAGTAGGACATAAAAATTTACTTTGGTTTAATATTTGGTATTTTTCTAATAATATTCAATTTTTTAATGAATAGTGAAAAATACTGTATTTTAATTTAAAACTACTTTTTCATCTGATTTATTTATACAGAATGTTTGTCCTTTTAATTGATTTTAAAGTATAATTAGATTATGTTTTTATAATTTAATATAATTTTGTTCATTGGATGCAATTTCTCATTGAAATTATATATAAATACACATCAATATTTTGATGGTTTTTACTTTTAAAAAAACTCATTTTCTCATTTTGAAAACGGTAATTAATTTTAAATTAATTTCTAGGACTTCTATGTATAAATTTTGAAAAATGTATTACATATTTGTAATAATTTTTACCAAATTATGTTAATAGGTTACTTTTTTTGATATTATGTATAGTTACTACGGTAATATTTATTTACCACTATTAAAGGTAAATCAGGTAAATTAGGGTAACAAATAATATTATAAAGATAATAAAATTACCATAACACCTGCCAAAATCTAATTTTATGAATTAAAGTAGACTAATATCACATAATGGTCTGAATTGATTCATTTAATGGACTTTATTTCATGAAAGTGATGTAATTATAATTAAAACAAAAGATAGTGACAACATGCCACTCTCTTATCTCTTATAAGTATAATAATTTTAATGTAGTGATAAACATGATAAAACATAAAACATAAATAGTTTCCATAAATATAATAAAATTATCTACATAATTTTATTTTCTTTGTAATTTTAAGATATTATATAATTACCATAAATATTGACACAACAGTGATGCAATAATTATTTTATTAAGAGAAATATTTGATAATGTTTATTATAAATAGTAAAATAAATATTATTTGAAATAATTCATGTCATACTCAATTTTTATAGTTTAATATTATATTTTATATTAAAATTAAATTCTTTGGTTCTAACTTATAACTCTATTTGGATTTTATTTAAATTTAATGAAATGAATAGTGTAAACATTGACACTATTGATATTTTATAAAAAAATATTTTATTAAATTATTTAAAAATTATAAAAGTATGTTAAAATAACAAAGTAGATATTATAAGGTTTAAGAGTTAATTAAGTGTCCAATTATGGAAAATTTACTTTATATAAGTAAACTTAACAGCCACTTATGAATTAAAATGTTGTTACCTCAATTAAAATTAAAAGAGAGTAATTAAGGGTAAACTAAAATGATAAGGTTTAAAATAAAATAAATACATGTCAAAACATTATTTGATGATATTAATATAATTTTCCTCATATTATACTCTAAATATATCAATTTTTAGATATTATAATTCGAAAATAAATATATAATAAAATAATATTTCAAGACTTTCTTAAAGTGCCTCTCCTCCCTCTTATAAAAGGTCACCAAATATACCCACTTAATCAAACCTATCATGATGATTGGCTCATCAAAATTCTGCTAAAATAATATCCCAACATCCCTATATTCCTCCTAGAGACCACCCTATGGGAATAAATCCATCCTAATAAGGCATTTTGTGAAATTCCAAAAGAGATACTCAAAAAAGGGGTAATTGTTTTATCACCTCATTCAAAATTATTTTCTTCTTCTAATTCCTATTATTATGTTGTTTACATAGTAAAGTAATAAATAAAGTATCTTATAAATTATTATATGTTATTAAAATTATTTTAAAACCTTATACATCCTACGAATAACAATATCACCATTTGTACATATGTATGGCTTAACGTCTCTACGTCATGGTGTAATTTCTTATTCAACAAAAAATAATTTGGATGGGTATAATTAATCAGTATAATGGTTTTAAATAATGAATATAACATGATAATTATTCTTTATAATTAATATTCCATCCAAATCCATACCATTTTAAAAATTATGTGAATGATATTATCGCTCGTGCGTACATACGACCTACCGTCTCCATGATGCGATGTGATTCATTCCACATGATCTTAATTAAACCATGATTATATAAATTAATTTAATAAATAAATATGATATATATTATAATAATATAATTCTGTAAATAATATAACTATAACCTATGATATGGAACATGAATTTATTATACAAAACATGCATAAGAACATAACGTAGTTAATATCAGAATATCAAGTGACAATGAGATGATACTAAAAAATGGATGATAATATAATCATATATGATATCATAAAAAGGGTTATGATTCTTGAATAATTAAATAATATTATTTAAATCATTATACATGATATTCTGATACATACAAAGGATATCATATCTATGTTAAGGGATAATTTTTCAATCTCATTATTATCCAAGATTGTTTGTACTTAAATATTAATTGGGGTATATTTTTCATCCAAGTACATGTTTCATAAGTGTGTAATATTATTTATATTCTTAAAGAGTTTTTAAAGTTAATTTTACCCTTTAGTTAATTTTTATTAAACAATATGAAAGAAATATTTTATCATTATTCGATTCGAGGTACTTTTTGACACTTCCAGTATAATTACAAGGAGAATGTTTTTTCTAATTATATGGCATAAATGGATTTGTACACTTTAATAACACCTTATTTACATTAATATTACATTAAAAAAATTTAAATTTACTTTAAATTAAATCTTTTATTTTAATATTGTGCATAATTTTGAGAAAAAAAATGTTTTTGAAGAAAAAATGATATTTTCCTCAAGAATCAATTTCAAGTATTTTATCAAAATTATTTTCCATATAAAATGAAATTGGGTTATGTTTCTATCCCTATTATTACTTTGATTTTATTGTGTTTATGATGGAATTATTTTTATGAAATCCATTTATTTTAAATGGATTATGATGGAATGATGTTTAAGAAACCTATTTTTGTTCATTGGATTATGCTATGATGAATGGTTTAGGTTTTTGTGGCATATGTAAGAATGATTTCATTATGAGATGGGTGGGAACTTTATCTACCTCCAATGAATTAGGTAAATATTTATATCTTATGAGATATATATGAATGTAATTCCAATTAAATCTTGTTCAGTAATATAGAGTTGGAACAGAAAGTAAACTTGGTTCAGTAATGGTCTTTGTCCGCTATGATGGTATTGGCTATGAGCCTTGGATAATATGGAAATGATTTTCTATGCTTATCTATTTCCCACAAGTTCATGTTTTATTCCAATGATATACTATCTTGGTTAATGTTCCTTTATGATTTATTTTATACAAACTACTAAGATTTATTTCACGACTCAATATTTTGTTATTAAAAATTTATGTTCATGTTTTTTACATTCATATGTTCATATATTATTTACATACCCTTACTGATCATATAATCTCACCCTTTTTATGTTTCCATTCCTTAGGTTATAAATAAATCAATTAAGTATGAGTACTAAAGGGTAATCTCTTTATGGGAGATGTTGAAGATCTTTCGTGAGTTAGAATAATGTAGTCCAAGTTCCAAAGGCACTAATATATTACGATCATCAGGCGTGAATTTGTAAAATCTAATGAAGATTCATATAAAAATATGTAATATTCATATGCATAATGCTTGGGTCATTATATTTGGTATCAGATTAAATCTTTAGTTAACCATTGGAAACTAGGATGTGAAAAGTTTAGTGAGATTCCTAGAGATATTTCTAAGGGATTTCCTAAGGTTACGTATAATTATAGGTTACAATACTAGAATTATGGTAAGGATCATGAATAACCTTGGAGTAAACATAATATGTTAGAAATTAAAAATACACCCCCTTGATTATGTTATTTTCCTAATATGATTTTTTAATCTCAAACTATTCTTTTTGGGTTTTATACAATGGATGGAACCCAAAGGAACTGTGTTAATGATCAATGCAATGGGAAATGAAATAATTGTCCTCCAGAAAAAACAAATTTTATGGGAGATGGAATGAGAAATCTTATTGTTATACTTAAACAAGTTATGGGTCATTTTGGACTTCGGAATGAGTAGAGAAGCGAACAACATTATATTGAGTTCGTCATGAAGAAATTCCCACCTTCTTTTAGTGGATATTCTAATCCACTTGCTGCTAAACAATGGATCGGTACTATTGAAATGATATTTTTCATCCTTCACTGATCAGAACATGAAAAATTCATTTTGGTTTTTTATCATTTAAAAGGTAAATCTGTAACACCCGAGAATTTTATGGAATCTTTTTCTACACACAACACTTGCTTGGCTTGCTTTACACGAAATCGCAACCTTTCTCGATAGCTTGCATCGTACGCAATACTGAGTTTCACTAAACAATGATATGCTAATAAAATATTATTAAAACTAGCCGTTATGAATAGTAATAACCACTTTTTAAAATTTTATAAATTTTGTTTTTTCAAAATGGACTTCATTTTTGGATTCTGAATATCAAAATTATCCTAGGGTGAAATTTTGGTATTTTTCTGAAAACTTTCAATTTTTGATGAATAGTGAAACCACTAAGTGGTAGTTAAAAAAACTGAATTTTTCATAAAACTTAATTTTACCGCTTCTGTGAGTGGAATTTCAAAAATCCGAGAGACACGGTTGATGTCAGAAATTAAAATGTGGTTCAATGAGATGAAAATAATTTTTGGTGAATAGTAACTTTTTACTTTTATTTACCACGGTTAAAAGTAAATAGGGTAATTAAGGGTAAAAATGATATTATTATTATCCTAAAACATGTCCTAATTCTATTGGACAAGTTTAATTCGACCAAAAACAACCTTAGGAATAAAATATGACCATTTAGGCACACTTGGATTAGATTAGGACATTTATTATTAATTTATTTAAAGAAGGGTTAAAATAGTTAAAATCAATGTTTAATAAGTAAATCATTTTTAATATGGGGTTATACATAAGATAAATTCGACTATAAATATTCATTAGAAATATAAAAATATTTCCTACATAATGGTATTTTATTTGTAATTTTTAGACATTAAATAATTTAATTTATTTATGACACAAATATGATGCGGTAATTATCTTATTAATGAAATATTGACATAATTGATGTTATAAACACAAAAATAAATGTAATTTGAGACTTTTTATGAATTCCACTAATTTTATAGATTAATATGACATGTTAGTATTTATTTAATTAACTTTTTTCTAAATAATCATTCTGTTATGATTTTCACAAAAATTAATTACTAAATAGTGTCAAAATTGACATAAAATAGTTTTTAAAACAAATATTATATTAGTAATTGTTATTTTATTCATAAAAATCTAAGGTTCGGCCAAATGACTTAGATAAGGTTATATATATTAATAAAAAACAACTTGGGGTTCGTTTGGCTGCTTATAGTAAGTTTATTAACCTTATAGTATAAGAACACAAGAAGACACGGTAAAAGTAAAATTATTTAACTTAATGTTAAATCTAAATGATAAGGTTAAAATAGGAACCTAAACTTGTCTAAATTCTATTGGATGAGAGTATTTCTACCCATCCCCGCCTTAGCTTCGAAATAAATCAATTTGGAGCTATTTAAAACCGAACATGACTTTATAATAAAATAATATTTTTAGTTTTTCCAAAGGAGCCCCTCTCCTCCCTTATAAAAGGGAACCTCCTCCCCCTCTTCCTCACACCACTTTGAGCCTTCAAGCTCGTCCAAACCCTGAAAATTTATCCTCTCCACTTCCCTAGAAACATCCTAGAGGTTCTGGTCTTCTTCAAAGACCTATTTTAGTGCCCTAAAAGGAGGTCTCAAAAAGCACTTCAAAGAAGAGGTAATGTTCGTTACCGATTATTTCATCTTTATTTATTCTTCCACTTCTTCTTCTTTAGTTTTTTAATTATGAAATAATAACATCAGTATCACTCACATACTGATATTTTATTATAAGTATGAAACAACCCTATTTCACCATCTATCCATCCTACGGAAAAAGAAATCACCGCGCGTGCGTACGTACGGAATACCGTCTCCACGCCGTGGTGTAATCTATTTTCCACCACCACCTTACTTGGATGGGTATAAGGGTGAAATTAATGAATATATATGACTATTATAAAGTGATACTAATTCTGAAATTGTATACATACACTCCAATACAATTCCACAATCATAGGAACAATATCATCACCCGTGCGTACGTACGGAATACCGTCTCCATGATGTGATGCGACTCGTTCTACATGATCTTCATTTCATAATGATTATATAAATGAATTGAATGAATTAATATGATATATATTAAACTAATACCATTCTGGAAATGAGTTATCTATAACATAAAAAGAAGAATAAGAATTTATTCGACAAAACACGCATAAGAACAAAAAGTTATAAACACTCGAATAACAAGTAGCAATGAAATATTACTACTAAGAAGATAAGAATATGACCATATATGATATCATAAAAATAAGTATGATTCTTTAATAAGTAAATAACATTATTTAAATCATTATACAGTAGGTTTGGACACGTACAAAGCATATCGTACCTAAGGTAAGGGAAATATCACAATCTCATTTTTATCCGAGATTGTTTATACTTTGGCATTTACTGGGGTGTATTTTATCATCCACATCCATGTTTCCTCAATATGTAATATTTATATCCTTCTAAAATAGTTTATATCCAATTTTACCCTTCGATGAGTTTTTAGTAAAAGATATGAAAGGAATCTTTTGTCGTTTTTCGTACGAGATACTTTTTGACTTTTCTGAAAAAAGTACGAGAAGAATGTTTTTTTTATACGGCATGAATGGATTTTTAAAACAATATTTCCAAGAATCTTCATTTAAAAGTTTTCAAGTTTATTTTTAATCAACTTATTTTAGTTTAGAATTTTATAACATATTACGAAAGGAAAGGTGTTTTTGAAGTAGAAAGGATATTTTCCTCAAGAATAGAGTTCAAGTGTTTTATCAAAATTATTTTCCATCTAAGATAATATAGGGTTCTTTTTCTATCCCTATTATTACATGGATTTGATTATGTTGTGATGGAAATATTTTTATGATTTTTTCTATCTTATATGAATTGTTTTATGATGTCATGTGGTTTAAAAATCCCATTTTTACTACATGGGTTATGCAATGATGTATGATTTATGATTTTGTGGCACACATAAGAATAGTATCATTATGAGATGGGTGGGACCTATATCTCCCTCCAATGCATTGGGTAAAGATTTTATATCTCATGAGATAGAAATGACTGGAACGGTAGGTTATACCGGTTCAGTGAAATAGGACTGAAACGAGGAGTGAACTCGGTTCAGAAATGGACTTTGTCCACTAAGATAGTCTTGGCAATGATTCTTGACTAATAAGAAATGATTCTCTATGATTATGTGTGTATGCCACAAAGTTTCATGTTTTATGTTATGATTATTGGGATTCCATTTCACTACTATGATTTATCCCATGTTATGAAATTATGCTCTCTTTTGCAGGTTAAGATTTCCAAAAGTTATGTTCTTATGAATATGATGTGATTGATATTTCTTTTGTTTACCCTTACTGAGAATTTGAGCTCACCCTTTTGTATTTTTTCTTTCCCCAGGTCAGGAAGAAGGTTATTAAGTAAGATATGCCAAAAGGGACTATAGATATGATGAAATAAATGGGAGACAGTGTAGACGCTTTATGAACCAATTGTTTATGTTTCCCAGTTTCTAAAGACACTATACCTATATGGTCCTTTCGTGGTTTTATTATATGTTGTAATAAGTATTCTTCAATTTTGAAGTATTAACAATGTATATAAAGTATGGGTCGTTATAAAATCAAACCAATGGTGGACTCTAATAAATTATATGAGGCAACAAGATGAAATTGAATCCATGGAATGGGATGAGTTTAAGAACTTATTTATCATTAAGTACTTTCCTCATATTCTTCAATTGAAAATAGAAAATGAGTTCATTGAGCTTAATAAAAATGATGATGAATCTATTGGTACATATAAGGAAAATTTATCAAGAATTTATAGGTATGATTTTGGCTTCATCGTTCAACCTGAAAGTAAACTTAATAAATTCTTCAGTGGATTAAAACCAAATCTTTGAAGGGAATTAGTATAAGGTCAAGGCCTTAAAACATTACATAATATTGAATTAAATGAATAATTCACATTAAGGATATTTTCAGGTTTAGAGTTTTAGAGAATTAGTCTATAACTATTACATGTCAACTTGAAAATTACATGTAGACACTACTACTTATTATCCATTTTTTCATAAAATAAAAACTCCTAAAAAACATGTCTATTCCAAGTTTTAGACAACATGATTTTTCCTGGATCCCATCCTTGACCCTTATTCATCTTTAAGTCCAGTGGAAAACATTTCATAAACTTGGGATGAGCATAAAAATATTATTAAGGGTTATAAAATAAGGAAAATAAAAAATAACCCATCAATAAATACAAATAAATGAAACCATACTTTTCAATCATAACATACCTCATGAAATCATAAGATTTATGAATAACACATAGAAATCATAAATCATAAAGGTAAATTGTGGCATCAATATCATACTTAAATTATAACTATCACACCTATGTAGGGGGTTACGTTGGAATACCCATCACAGTATATTCCCTAAATCTCTTAGGAGAAACATTAACGTTTACCTCTGTCACGTTACTCAATGCATTGGAGATCTATCTTGGGCTCACATGCCCTTGGTTTATTATAGAACCACCCGTATACATAAACAATGACCAATAACCATAACATATTCTTAACAAATAAAACAATCATAAAGGAAAGATGAAATTTTCACATTGTAATCACAATATATCATTTTAATATATTGACTTAATAAATTATTTATCAAACCATTTTTAAAACTATTTAAAACATTTAATAAAAAAAATTGAATCAGAGTGTCCAATACCACTTTGAAGATTTTGATAGAAATTTTAATTTCAAAACATTCATGTCCATATAAATAAATCCATAAAACCATTTTTAAATCATGGAAATTAATGATAAATATTTAGAAAAATAAATCTTTAAAACATTTAAGATGATATTTTAGTTAAATATTTTTTTTAAAAATGAGAGATGCTTGAATAAAAAAATTGAGGAATAACACTAATAAAAACTTTATAATATCATGAGAATAAATGTATTCATGATATAATATTCCAAAGGACAATATATGCACTATATAAAAGTGAATTGGCGCATAACAACAAATAAGTCTCAATGGAATGTAAATTGAGATGAAATTCCTAATAAAGACTGTATCCTTAGATTAAGGATAAATAAATGACATAATTATGTGTGAAAAATAATAATACACCCAATATAAGTGGATATTAAGTGTAAATCAATCATATTTCATTCACACATATTCATAGCATGATATAATCAAGAAGTAGAAGTTTAACCCAAAGAATTAAAAATGGGTTAATAAGTTCTCTTACAGAAATTCGATAGCCTAACGGCGTCACTTTGAAATTTAGAAACTGAGTTGATGAGAGAGAAGAGGGTATATCATCATTTTGACATTAAATTTACAGCAATAAGGATATAAAAGAACATATCCCAACATAAGAAGATGTAAATTAAAACACATAACAAAAAGAAGTCTTTTAAAAAGAGGAGGGTGAAAAGTTCCCTTACCGATTTGGTAACATACAAAAAATACACCACATGAAATAAGGATCATATGATAAATATTTAAATACCCATAAATGAAAGTATATTACAAAAAGTGTACAATCATGATCAGTCCATACACCACACAAAGGAAATAGTGACAAATATAGCATGAATCTCACCCGAATAAGAAGTGAGATAAAAACCCCTAACCACATTAAAATCAATTGAGTCATATGAAAAAAAGTTAATAACCACCAAATGAATCACATAATACCATGAATATAAAGAGAATCATGATAATATATATCAAATTTCAGTACACAATACACCACATGCAATAAATAAGTTGTGAATAATGGAAATCTCACGAAATTAAAAGTGAGATAAGAAACCCCTTACCTTGTGTCCGAATTGACTCATTCATTATTTAATATCATAAATAATAAAATAAAGTTAATTTATAATTTATTAAGAACCATTTTAATGTTTATTATTCCTTTTATATTAATTATTACCTTGTTATAACAATTAGTCAATTATTTGAGTTCATATCGGACATTTTGTCGATGTTTAGAACTTGAGTTAAAAATGAACTTGTTATAATTATAAATTGTCCATGTGTTCGAAATTACATTATCTATAGAATTATATTAATTATTTGGATATCATATATATCATATATATCCTTTATATATATTTATTTATAACATTACATAACATTTGGATATAAGAAATGAAATAAACCGTTCATGGAGACGGTAAGCCTTACGTACGCATGAACGCTACTTTCATTTCTATTTCATATTTAATGGAATGAAAATGTAATGATAAATAGTTATATTTTAATTCCAGTATAATATCATATATAATTTAATTATATCAATCCTTTATAAATTCTAGATATGGTATGAATGAGTCGTATCACTTTGAGGGGGTGGTAGTCCACATTTCCTCAAATGAAATTATCGCGTTTACCCATTATGGAAACCATAAAGGAATACTATAAATTGAAAATAAAAAATTATAGAAAAAATATAAATATAACATATATCACATATCACATATAAATACAGTTCCATCATAATGGCCACCATGAGAGGTGGTAGGAGATAATTGAACAATCATCATTTCGTGAGGCAGTAGTTCACCGTCCACAGAAACAGTATGTTCTTTAACCATTATATAGAGGTGTGTGTAAGTTTAGTTATAATAATTCTCATAAAAACAACCTATTATATTTAGGATACTGTTATTGTTATAAAATAAATAAATTAAATTATTTTAGGGGGTTAGAGAAGTAATATAATAGAAAATAACTTAAGAGAATATGTTACCTTTAAATCGGGTAACTCCCTTTGGTTTGAACCAAAAGGTTTACTTGAAGTGCCTTATTTCTAAGGTAAGGATTCTAGGAATATTATAGGGATGTTGGGAGCTTAATTGGACAGATTTTGGACAATAAAAGGGGCTTGAGAAGTGTGAGTAATGGGTTATAAGTAAGGGCTTTTTATAAGGGGGGAGGGGCTCTTTAGGAAAGATTAAAAATATTATTTTATAATATAATGATTTTTGGTTTCTAAAGGTCCAAAAATTATTAAAGTTAAATATAAGATGACTCATGTTATAAATAAAACCATCCAATAATAATTAGATAGGTTTTAGATATTGTTTTATTCTTTAAAATCTTATCTATTTAAATCATTCATTAATGAGGTAAACACTGCATCATTATTGTGTCATAAATAATTTTATTTATATGATGTCTAAAAATTATAAAAAAAACCATGATGTAGGAAATATTTTTAGATTTCAAATTAATTTTTATAGTCTAAGAGATAACTTATATAACATTATGTAAAAATTTATTTACTAAAAGATATATGTTTATGTCATTTTTGTCTTTACTTTAAATTAATTAATAAAAAGTGTCATTATCACTCCCAAGTGGCTCCATGGGGTCCCAAAATCGACCCAAGGATGATCGTGGTCATAAATGTATCAAAAAAATCGGATTAGGACACATGTTAGGGTAATTTAATATTATTATAATGATATTTGATACCCTTATTTACCAGATTTACCCATTAACCATGGTAAATAAAATTTTTACTAAAGTAAATATTCATAATGTCTAAAAAAAGGTACCTATTTACAAAATTTGGACCTCCTAATTCCAAATATAGAATCCATTTTTCAAAATTCAAAACACATAAGTGGCAGAAATTAATTAAAATTAATTTCAATTGTCAAAACAAAAAAGCGTGTTTTTAAGAAATAATAACTATCAAAAGATTAACACTTATCTAGGTCCAATTTCAAAGTGAAATTACTTACAATGACCAAAATTGGATTAAATGGAAAAAAATTAATCTAATTACACTTTAAACCATTTAAAAAGATAATCTAACCATATAAATAAATTAGATTAAAATTCAGTTATGAATTAAAATACAGTATTTTTCATTATTCAAACAAAAATGAACTTTATCATAAAAATACCAAAATTCTATCCAAAGTAAATTTTGATGTCCTGAATCTAAAGACGAATATTATTTTGTCAAATAGAACATATAAAAGTGACCAAAAATAGATTTAAAGAGGGTTCTCCATCAAAAGGCAGTAAATCGGCCTTTTAATGAGTATTAGAGTATTTATGCTTAAAATCGGATTCTTTCTTATTTTAAGCATCTAAAATTTATTGGATAAATATAAAAACATTTAAAAAACATGTATATTCATATTTTAGTTTGTTTTTTCCATTCCCACCTATACAATATCTAGGCATTAACTACCATTTAAAATAATATTATATTATTATTTTTCAGTATGACTAAGCATTGTGTGCAACATTTTATTTCCAAGAAACTCATTGTTGCGTATCGAGTACGCCATTGAACATAGCATCACCTTTAATGTAAAATTAATATTTAATTCACAAATATTAATTAATATAAAAATGTTATATTTTTTATTTACCTAGGATGTTACATCCTTCCTACCTTTTGGGAATTGCGTCCTCAAAATTTTTAAAATTGGTCTTGGAAGCTTTATTGAAATTCCCACATCGGAAAAATAGTCAATAAAAATATCACTTTAAAAGAAAGAAAGAGAGATACAAAGGTCACCTGAGACAACAGATACTATAATTCCATGAAAACATGGATATAGAATAGAAACTTGCTCTCATAGATTAATAGATAACTTGGTCATGGAATGTTAACCACCACAATACCATTAATTCGTGGTTGGGTAGAAGTCTGATGATAATAGAGAGCTTATAAAAAAATTTCTTCAAGATACTTTTCATAGAGTTGAAGAATTTTATTAATAACTAGACTAATATTTTAAGTAAATATACTTAATTTTCATGTAGAGTTTCATCCTTTAATAAAATTCTAAAAAAACTCATCTATTCTCCAAACGGTAAGTATTCAAGATGATTTGGTCCCACCTGAAATGTTAGAATAATCTTCTAGAGTATCACATAATCTACAAAAGAAGAACTATATATTTCCCCTATCTTTAGACATCAACCAAAACCAAAATTGGTTAGTAAAATATAAGATAATCCCTAAAAGTATAATCCTTTATAAAAATAAATAATACTCTTAATCTCCAAAATTCAACAAAAAGATCCCAAAGTTTAAGAAAGAACATTCAATATACAATTTCCCTTAAAATTCTTCAAAATAATACAAACTAAGATTGAAACCCAAAACTCATAAGGATTTAATCACATAGTCTTTCACAATAAATCTCAACATTTATCTCCAAAAACATCGACTACTCTTAAAGTCTCATACTGAAGTGTAATTAACCTAAACATGTATTATCTGTGATAGATTAATCATTTCCATAAATAACCTAAATCACCTCATGTCCACAATAAAAACATATATTCTTACAAAATAATATTTTAACCATTACTCTGCAAATTAAATCCCATAGTATTTTATTTTCCTTAAGCATGTAGTGTTCCCAAAAGAGAGAATATCTTCCAAAATAACCTTTATTTCTTAATTACCAAATCATTTTCCTATACTAATGATGTCTATTTAATAAAACATAAGATCCCAAATAAACTTATTCTTGATCCATAAAATCATTTAACTTAAAAGAATAAGTCATACTAACCAGGGACTTCACATAGGACAATGGTAGGAGATGTTCCCTTATCACTCTTCAGTTGTGGATTTGATTCCTACGGACATATAGGATGCAATGGTTTATCACCCATCTTGTGGTTTTTCTATTTTATAAAACTAAAAAATATCCCTAACAAGTTTTAACCTCAATGGTTTTATTATACCTTTCATTTTCATCCCAATACATTAAAACCTCAACATATTATATATTGTCAATTTTTTTCACCTTCATATGATAAAATAAAACTATTCCCAATTGAAAGAACATCATACCTTGATCATGGTGTCCATATGGTTTTATCATCATCTTGTTCATGTAGGTAGAAAGTTCATGCATTGAAAACAATGATTTAGAGATCCTTAAAAATTATTTTTTCCTTCATCCATATACACCTTTTACAACATGGGTCATATGGGTGTACGTATAAAAACAGTTTTGGAAAATAATCAAGTATGACATATAATTTCAAAGCATCTAATAAAACATGATTTTTATAAAACTGTCAGACCAAGTTTGAGTTTAAACTTTCAATAAATGGTCCTTATAAAATACCATAAGTATGTGATGAGAGACTATATTGTAAAAACAAAATAATTTCTCCAGCATCTAGTTGGTTAATTCCATCTGTATATCTATCTGAGGGTGGAAATAATTTTTAAGGCGCAGTTGAGAGCTGAAAGAATGCTTCAATTCCCTCCAGAAACATGAGGTAAAATGAGGATCTTGATAAAATATGATGGTAATCGGTAACCCATGAATCATAACCACATCATCTATATACCTCCTCACTAAAACATCAATGGAACTCATTTCAAAGATCATTAGAAAATGATTTGACTTCATCAGTTGGTCCACTATCACCCAAAAACATCACAACCACCCTGAGATTGGGGTAACCCTATGATGAAATCCATCAATATTTCATCCCATTTCTACTTAGGAACATCCATGGACTGCAATAAATATCTAGGAACATGGTACTCTACCTTCACTAGCTGACAAACCGAACCCCACACCAAAAACTCTTCCACTAACTATTTTATCCTTGGCCACTAAAGATGTATCCTCAAGACTTGATACATATTTTCAGACCAGGATGTACCTCTAAAGGTGATATATAAAACTCATAGATAATTATCTCATGATTTGGTTTCAATAAAGTGATATCACAACTCCAAACCTAGGGTTTTTTGACATCTCCTTATATTCAGTATGCCTATCCATGGGAAGGGAGAGACGGGACAGGGAAAGAGAAGTTCTAAGAATCAAAGGAATGTATTGCATGATAACTTATAGGGAATCAAAAATCTAACAATTTGACATCTGAATAGAAGAGGGTGCATAAAGAGGACCAGTAGACACATCTATAAAGAGACCTGAGGTGTCCTCAAGATCTTCTTGTAGAACATCATTCATGATTTAGTGATGTACAAGGAGCATGATTTCTGGAATAAGGTGACCATCATAGATGTTTTTTATGCCCTAAAGAGGTATAATATGACCCTCTAAGGGTTCATCAATTTATTATATAACTATAAATTATAGTTTCTACAGGGTTTTTTGTTTGTATATTCTAATACTTGGAGTCATGTAATTTGTGAAATGAATCACTGGGTGTTATTATAAAAAAAACTTTCTCATATATTTCCTACAAAACAAATAGCCTCCCCTAAAACAATATTTGGTTCTGACCATCCATCAATCATACCTTAGGAGCATCACCATGGCCAACAAAGTCACGCAACACCTCTTCCTCTATGTCTCCCCACTGAGACTCCTCCACCTACCACATCAAGGATGAATCAAAATTCATCTAATAAATTTAACCATGACCACTTCTCTCTCAAACATCAATATTCATCACTAAAAGATCCATTATCCCTTTCCAAACATCAACAGTCTCCCAAACCACATCTCCTCGAGACTTCTTGTTCAAGCATCAACAGCCACATTCCCCTTTCCTAGGTTGTAATAGATTTAAAAATTTTAATCCTAAATAAACTTTATCCACCTACACTAGAAAATATTTATATCTCCCTTAGATAAAACATATTTAAGGATATTGTGGTCTGAGAAAAAAATAAAGAATTCACCAATAAGGTAATCTATCACAACCTTAGAAAAAACTTTACTTCCACTAAATCTATATAATGGTTAGCGTAGTTACACTCATGGTTATGTGACTGCCTACACTCATAATAGATCACCACACTTTGTTGCACTAAAATGCATCCCAATCCTAGATAGGACACATCACATAAAACCTCAAACAACACACTCTCCACAAGTAACTAAAGCACTGGTGAACTGACCAATTCCTTATTCAGGTAATTGAATGATACCTGAAACTAATCACTCCACTAAAAAACCTAGTCCTTTTATGTAAAATATATTATTGGGGATATAGATCAAGAGAAATTTGGTATAGACCTTTGGTAATATCCTATAAGACCAAGGAAAGTGTGAAAATATACCATGTTCTTGGGTGTTTCCCAAGAAAAAAATTATATTGATCTTGAATGGTTCTACTATCACACCCTACTGAGACACCACATTTCTAAGGAAATGCATCTCTTTAATTCAGAATTCATTTTTGGACCACATTCCATAGATCTAGTGATATTAAAGGACCTGAAAATAGCTCTGAGATTCTCATAATGCTCCTCCGCTGACCTCGAGTAGATCAAGATATAATTGATGAATGTGGTTATGAACCAATCCAGGAACTCATGGAACATAGATTTCATGCACCCCATAGACACATTTGGTGAGTTCATAACACCGAATGGCATGAATACAAATTTGAAGTTCTTATACCTGTATCTAATGGTTATATTTATATTATCCTCATCCTTCACCCACAAATGGAAGATATCTATACCACAGATCAACCTTCAAAAACCAACTAACTACTCCCAGCTGGTCAAAAATATTTTCTATCCTTTAAAGAAAGTAACCATTTTTTACCATCACCTGATTCAACCTCCAATGGTCTATACAAAACCTCATACTACCATTAACCTTCTTAGTGAACAACACTAGATTACCCCATGGCGACACATTGGGTTAGATGAAACCCATTTTCATCATATCATCAAACTAAAACCTCAAATATCATAGCTTCATAGGCTCTATCTAATAGAGAGCCATCAAAATTAGAGAAATGACAAGTTGTAACTCTATCTTGGAATCGACATTAGGTTGAGGGGAAAGTTTCATAACCTCTTCTAGTAAAACATCTAGGAACTATTCCATAACCCTCGAAATATTTCCTACCTGAGAATCCATGGGAATCTCTACCAACTTAGGCAAAAAAGCTCTTCTTTACTACCACCTATTTGATAACTTCACTCACCAATGAATGAAACTTATTAAACCTCTATATTAGAAAAAAAATATCCTCCAGAAATAGTTGATGAATGCCCAAAAAGAATATATCCAATCTATTCCAAGGATAGCATCATATGGTTGTATCTATAGTAAGAAAAATCTCCAATGGATTGGGGATTCCCTGTCACTAGCCTATATCCCTAAAAAACATAAAACAATGTAGTCTAAACTCCAACCAGCATGGATAACACCAAGGGAACTGGAAACCTAACCACATCCAATATCAAATCATATACCAAAGTGATATAAAAAATGAGTGTGGGGCTCCCAAATAAAATAAATAACACATAAGGGTATATGATAAATTAATCATACCACAAATAAGTCTCGAATCTTCCAGCACGGTTATCTTTAACACATGAATTTGACTATGACCATCTATTATACCTATCTTCTATATACCTACATGGACAAGATGTTTACTAGGTAATTATGAAAATGAACTATCATGAAGCTTCCCTCTACCAACACCACCTTCCCTTCAATACTAAAGAATCACCGGAAGTCCCTACTGCTAAAATTTCCTCAGAGGCAACTACTGCTATTGTTGAAATGAGGCCCAAACACCCACCAAAAACTAGCCTCCCTGTGTGGTTGGGAACTAGGCCTGGTGGTTCCCCTCTACCCAAAAATATAGAATGAAAATAGAAATCCTTCAATAGATGATTGAAATCCACTTGTCCCAGAAGAATGGGAGATTTGTCCAGGCCAGTTCCCCACCAGTCTAAACCATGACAATTTGAACACCCAAGGCCAACTACATGAATCCCTACTCCTCGAGATGCCCTAATGGCCACTATCTTGAGGCTTAACCCCCAAGTAAAACATGTTATTGATAAATTTCACCTTTTTCTGTACATCTAGGTACGTAGGGAACCTAAATGGAGTGACCGAAAACCTGATCATTGGGTGTAAATCCTATTCCATATACCACTCTATAGACTCCTCATCTAAAAAATATATATATATACATATCAAAGTAAAATAGGTCCTCGAACCTAATCCCAAGATTTTTCACACTCATGCCCCCTACTAAAGTGACATAAACTCCTACCTCATGGATTACCTCATTGATAATGATAGTAAATCTAAACAAATCTCCCTCTAAAATTATGTATAAAACACATATCCCTCCTTATGATCATTAATAAATAGCATCCACCAATGACACATGGCTCCCCACAACTTATTAACTACCAAAAAAACCCAAAACTCGTCATGTGCTCAGATTAGATCAAAAGTGATCTCAAAATCCTCAACCTGGTACTCTATATCTAGATTTGAGATGCTCCCATCATAATTTCCCAGTCTCTATCACTAAAATGAGTGAAAATATCACTGCAAAACCTTATCCTCCTCTATCGGATTGACTCTATGATGATCAACCAAATCATCCTATAGAACCTCAATTGCCTAATCTACTCACTGAAGGCGACCATGATCCATTCCTAAAAAGAAATGATAATATCTTAAGCTCAGTAGAATGGAATTTAAACAAAATTATTTATTTAATACATTTTATTTAAAAGAAAACCCCAATATAGACATGAAAACAATCAATCATAATTCATGTACCTCTCTTAGGTCTCTACCCTAAAAATAGGTCCACCTCACTTGGTTATTCAATAAGATCAGATTCCATGCACTGGATCATGGGGGACCTAAAATCATGTGTCCTAGACAACCTCTCTAACCTATTTTAAGCACCATGATCAACTAGAACAACTTCACAACCAACCCATTCAATTTTCACCATGCCTAGCTTCAAACTTCATCCTATCTCTTAACCATCAACCTCAAATACCACTCTATCATGACCCCATCCATCCAATGATACCTAAATGAATGAATAGAGATAATGACCCTTAATTCCCACCTCCAATAGGCCATGGGTTGGTTACTATCATCGAGGGTATAAAAATATCATAAATGGGTGCCATTACAATCTATAATAAAATATGATCTGGATATAGGATAAAAAATCACCAAGAAACTACAATATATAATATAAAAGTAACCCCAAAACCATATCATAATGAATGACTTGAAATAAACCAATATAAATGTTAGGGAAAATAGGGACCTATATACCCTGAGAGGGGGGGTGAATCAGGGTATGGATATTCTTTTTCAAAGTTCTTCCTACCCCACTGGATCTTGACCTCTTTATTACAAGGGTCACTTTGTTTCCTCTTGTGTGTAAATTATGATCACTTATTTACTTCTTTATCTAATGATGATGCTTTGAATGCAGTGCAGGGAAGGAAATAGGTAGACACAGAGATTTTTACTTGGTTCACCCTCACTGGGCTACGTCCAAGGAGCATACGCCGACAAGTTGTCGGTCGTACCAAATTCCACTATTCTTCACTATATGTGGATACAAAGTTTGGGTACAGTCACTCTGTCCCAGGCTCACTGCCTTTACAAGATTTAGGGTCATCTCACGACTTTCCCAAGGGTCACTCCCTATTTCTCTCTCTCTAGCTCACTGCCGGTGGAGAGGATCACCTTTTTCCTCTTCCTATGCTCACTACACTTGGAAGGGATCCTCTCACAGTTTATAGACCTATAGGTCTCTTCATTATCACTAATGAATGCATCCTAAACTGTTGATAGATGATATGTTGAAGTCCAACTTTCATCCACTGATGAATACCTCTTTGCCTCTTAACCACTGGGCAATTCACTTTGGAAACACCTTCGCAAAGCACCCTACTTCGTGAGGCTCCCAATTTCGTGAAGCTCAAACAAGCCTTTGCGAAGCTCCTGTCTTTTTGCGAAGCACTCTCACGAAGCACTACTGAGAAGCACTACCGCGAAGCTCAAGTCGTTGCAGAGCAACTTCCCTCACAAAGCTCACTGAGCCAACGCGGAGCTCGTGACTTTCGCGGAGCTAGAATAGCCGTCGTGAATCTCCTCTTTCGTGAAGCACACTACCTTCGCGAACTTCCTTCGCGAACTGAGAGCAAATTATTTTCTCTGAAAATTCTCTCTACTTCTCTCGAGGGGGTCGGCCTCTATTTATAGGCAATTCCACCGACCCTCGAACTTTCTGCACGAAGTCAACACCACGTCATCTCAAATTGCGAAGCTCCGAAGTTTCCACCGGAATTATGTCAAAATCGCGAAGCACCACGGCAATTTTCTAATCACGAAGCTCGTCATAATCGCGGAGCATCACCATCAACATTCCTTCGTGCCTTTGCCGCAAATCTCCCTCGCAAATCCATTCATCACCGCAATGCGCTTCAACTCTGTCGTTCGCGAAGCGCTGACGTAATCGCGAAGTATCACCGCCTCCATTTTTCTGGTCTTCGCGAAATCAAATCTATGCATCCCATCTTCGCAAAACTCATGCCTTTTCTATATAAAAATATGATCTTCAAGAATATTCTCTTTTCGTGATGCTCACCAAACTCCAAATTTTGGACCCCAAAAATTTGTCAAACACTGGGAAACAGCACCACCTTGTACTGCTCTTTTGTACCGCCTCCAGATCGTCCTTTCCTTTGTCATTGTTCTTTGTCAACATGGATTGTCAACAAATTCTCTGGAACTCGAAAATTCTCCATGGAAACCTACTTTGTCAACAAACACAATCAACCCAAAAATATTGCAATGTTACCTTGAGGGATTTTTTCCCAACAATCTCCCCCTTTGGGTTTGTTGAAAATTCATCATAACTCTTCTCAGAAAGATTTTCTGCATGTTGATACCTCACTGAGTCTTCTTCCAGCCGCTACCACCATTCGCCTCTTGCGATTCTGATAGCATTCAAGTATTCACTTAACATGTACTCTAAGCCCACATGAGCAATGCTCAGCATGAGAAACAATAGTAGTATGAAAAGTTCATCAATGAATCACTTCATGTCAAACACCAATTGTTGAACCATATAGATCCAAATTGGTGATAGCTGGGAACCTTCTCTCACCATTCCAACACCATTGTTCTGCTTTTATCATGATCCTCAGCTGTCGTGATTTCTTTGCTTTGATCGATCACTTCTAGCATCGTCAGATTTAAAAAACTCCCCCTTTCTCATTTCTCCCCCTATCTGGCTACTCCACTGGTCAGCTTCTCCCCGTATCTGTCATGATTTCTCAAATAGTCACACTATCTCCCCCTTGAACAATCACTATTTTCTCCCCCTTTGTCAACGAACCCAAAGGTCACTCCTTTGTATTCTGTAACATAGTAGAGAACACATATCAGCTCATTAGGGAAAAACACATCATACCTCGGGGAGAGGGGGGGTTGGGGGTGTCCGCATCCACACTATTTCAAGTGCGGGGAGTCGACTGAACTCCCAGAGCCAGTCGATGTCTCTCAAAAGCTTCCTTGGGTAAGGCCTTTGTCATAATGTCTACAACCTGTAGCTCTGTAGGTACATACTCTAACTCCACAATGACTTTCTCCACCTTCTCCTTGATGAAATGATACTTTATCTCAATGTGCTTTGTCCTTTAGTGATGGATAGGATTTTTTCTGAGATTTATAGCACTTGAGTTATCGCACTGGATTCTGATCAAAGACTTCACCTCAACTCCCATATCTTCAAGCTGCTACTTCATCCATAATAATTGTGTGCATGCTTGAGTGGCCGCAATATACTTAGCTTCTACAGTGCTCAATGAAATGCAATCTTTCTTCTTTCTTATCTAAGAAATACACAATCCACCGAGATAGAATGCACCTCCTGATGTTGGTTTTCTGTCATCTGCTCATCCAGCCCAATCTGCATCTGTGTAACCCAATAACACTGATTGAGATTTGTCATTATACATCAGACTGAAATCCATAGTGCCTTTTATATACTAAAGTATTCTTTTCACTGCAATCATGTGGCTTTCTTTGGGATTGCTTTGATATCTCACTTCTTGGAAGGTGGCAAAAACGATATCAGGTCTCGTCGCTGTCAGGTACAGTATACTCCCAATAATCTGCCTGTATTCTGTGATATTAACTGCCTTGCCATTATCATCATTTGATAATTTTATCCAGGTAACAACCGGAGTCTTCATCTCCTTGGAATTTTCCATTCAAAATCATTTCAAAACCTCCTTGGAATATTTGGATTGAGAAATGAATGTGTCATTCCTGCCTTGTGCAACCTATAAACCAAGGAAAACATCATCTCACTAATCATAGACATTTAGAACTCATGTTTCTTGAATTCAGAAGATTGTCTCCACTATGCTTCATCTGATCTTCCAAATATTATGTTTTCTTCCTAGACCAGCCTCATCATCCTTTGATTACTGTTGTTGTTGAAATAAAGATTGTAATCAAATCCCCCATGTTGAAAACCAAGCTTCTTCAAATAATGATATAACCTTCAGTACCATGCTCTTAGTGCTTGTTTTAGCCCATATAACGCCTTCTTCAGCCTGAAAACTTTGTTCTCATCCTCATGAATGAGAAAACCATCTAGTTTCTCAATGTACACCTCTTCTTCTAGAAACCCAATTAGAAATGCAGACTTGACATCCATCTGGAACACTTTGAACTTTCTTTGCACTACAATGGCTAGGAATAATCTGATTGTCTCCAGCCTTGAAACCGATGAAAATGTCTCATCAACATCAGTACCCTATCTTTGGGAGTATGCTTTGCACACCAGTCGTGCTTTGTTTCGAATCATTGTGCCATCTTCGTTCATCTTATTGTGAAAGATCCATTTAGTCCTGATGACATTTTTATATGCTAACCTGGAAACAATCTCCCAATAAAATTATTTTCTGAATCGGCATCAATCACTTATGCTCCCCCTTTGTTGCTTTCTTCCTCAACACATTCATCAGGAATTTGCTCACTGATTAATTTTTAGGTGGCTCCATTTATTTCACCTGAAAACTTGTCACTGTGTCATTGTTCAATGATGTCATTTCTTTGAACTTCTTCTCTCAGATTTTTGTTGACACGCCTTTTATTTTCCCTCACAGCTTCTTGGTATCCTAAAAGAAGTCAGCTGATACCACATTGTTAGATCAAAAAAGATAAGCATGAGATGCATGATTATTACTGCTTCTCCCTATGTTTCATTCTTCCCTTAATAGGAAACACCTGAGCTAAGTCATCCAATTATTGCTTTCATGGCTCTTGCATCTGATTTTGTTATTAAATTCTCCCCCTATATTATGCAACATTTCCTGGGGTTAGGCCCATAAAAAATATTCTTCTCTTGCACCATCTATTCTCATTTTCCACCTGCATCATTTATACTAGTCTGGAACTCGGCATTGATCCATTAACAAAATCTCTAATCCTACTGATTTGGAACTCGGTGTAGGAAATAAGAGATAAAGTTAATAACACAATCATTTCTTATTATGCTCTATTTATCCTTTTCTTCTTTGACTTTGGAACCCGATTTGAGTCAATTTAAACTCTGAAGCATATCACCTTTCCACTTTGCATCTTTAGATGCCACTTCCCCTTGGATCGTATCTCCCTAAAACCTGAAACATTTGAATCATCAGTTAATAGAATTTATATACATAGGGAGAGGGGAGTTCTTCCAAAATCCTCAAGATGAGGATTGTGGTTGATCCTGATGGGTCAACTCTTTGATTATTTCTTACAGAGCATCAAACTCTTTCCTTTATTCTTCTAGTTTCCTTGCCAACTCCAACTGCTCTGGCCATATGACTAAGAATTATTTACCCATATTCAGAGCCTTTCTCTGATATGTAGATTCGAAAGACTTAGCCTTTTTCACCATTTGGGGTTTAAACCCACTAGTACACATTTCTGTCTTTGATGTTCCACCAAAATTCCATTTCCCTTGATTCCTTCTCTGGGTAGGAACCTCTCTACTTGTCATCTTCCCCTGCTTCTTCCACCATTTCAAGGATCTTGCACCTTCCTCCACTTTTCGTTGTGGAACATAACATACAAATTTTTCAATACATTCTTTGTTCATATTTATTTTATCAGATGTCTGAGTCACCACACTCTTTTTCCCTGGTGGTGAGTCCTCCATTGAACGTTCATTCTTCTTTATCACAGCTGGAGTAGATCTCCCCTAAATCATCTAGGTTTGTTCACATTCTCTCCTTGAGAGATGTTGTGAGTATGATAGAGGAGGTGACTGGTACACCTTTCATTCAGCTCCATGTGATTTCCCTGAGCCTCTAAGCCTATTCTTATCCTTACCACTTTGTCTCCCAGTATAGTCTTCTTTCTTGTACACTTCCTGTGGTGGAGATATCTTTTCAGGTTCTTTTTCCTTTCCTGCTTTCTTTTTGATGCAATGTCTTTCCAAATTCCCATAACCAGAAAATATAAAACATGTTCCATCAAATGCATACCTCATTTCATCAATTCTTTGTCGAGATATTGATGCATATTGAGTTCTTCCTCAGACATTGAGCTCTTGATCTTCCTGACACATACTCATGGTGTGTCTCATTCTTCCACAGTAATAGCATCTAACAAATTCTTTCCTCTAAGAGACTCTTCTCCCTGATTTCTCATGATGCTTCTTCTTATTCTCAGATTTGGTAATGTTTTCGTTTTCACAAACTGAAATGTATTCCAGAGCTGCTGAACAGAAGCTTGATGTGTGGCCATGAATCCCGCAAAAAAATCACATGTCATCACTTCTTTTTGTAACTGTCCTCTTAGGCCTATCTCCAGTGCCTTTAGGGTTTTTTTCACATCTAGAACTATTCACAGCTCTCTTTCTATCATGCATGGGAGGTGATTCATCAAATCCAATACCAGTTTTTCCCAAACTTTATGGTCTTTGAGCTGAGAGAATTTGTTCTTGCCTCTTTTCAGAAATAGAAAATTTGCTTTTCATTTCATCATCACCTGCTGAAGGATAATCAAATAGTAAGTGCAAGGCATCCTTCATTTTAAGCATTCCTCTAGCATTGGATTACTCTATTTCCTTTTTCACTGATTCTATCTCTTCTTTCAACTTCTGAATATTTAATTCACTTGATTCAAGTTGAGCATCAAGTTCTCTCTTGAGAGACTTTCCTCTACTCATCTCAACTTCCAATTCTCGTGTAAGATTTTCCACCACTTCACTTTTCTCATTTACCTTCAATTTTTCTTGAGAAACAGAATCTAAGAAACATGAATTCTCTTTTTGTAGCCTTTGATTCTTCTGAACTAGTTCAGAAAGATGTGTCACAAGATCATCATTTCTAGATTTCATGTTTTTAATCTCATTTGTGTTCAGATTCTTCCCCTTGACATCAGCTATTGATTTTTCTACCTTTGCATATCTCTTTCGCAATTCTTCATCTTGAGGATCATTTTTCACCCTCAAATCAGTAGCTACGTCAATAATCCTTTGATTCAAACTTCTTAGCTTGTTGATCTCAGTTTCTAGTGCTCGGATCCAAATATCTTTAGATTTAATTTCATCATTGTTTCTAACGTCACTTGAAATATCAGGTTTTTCGATACACTTGACTTGCTCTTTCACTTTTCTATTCAAGCCATCGATCTCTCTTTTCTATTCTTCAATCTTAAGCTTATACTCACAAACTGATTCTGAGTTCTCTCGTGTTGATAACTTGATTTTCTCAATTTCTTCCATCAACTCAGACTTCTCTTCTTCATGTTGCTGCATATAGAGTTTGGAATCATGAACAACTTTGTTATATTTCTTTGTTTTAGCTCTCCAAACATCTATCTCCTCAAGAGAAGCCTCTAACTCAACTCGCATATCTATTCTTCCTTCAATTTCTTCTTCTGTTTCAGTATCACTCTGATGCTCATGTACTTCACTCATTCTAACATCATGATTGAGTGAATAAATCTTTTTCCTATCAGATTCATCCAGGCCTTCTTTCAGTAAGCTGTTTGATTCTTTTAATTGAATCACACTTTTTCCATACACACTTCCACACTGAGGAATACCACCTGACTTCTGACTCTTCTATGATATTTTTCCCTTTTCCATGGCACACCAAAATAAGAGCAGTCTGATTCTTTAACCACACAGATTGACTACACCAAGTCGAAGCAAACAAATCTGATAAAAGCAACCTTCACTCTGATACCAATTGTTAGGGCCAATAGGGGCCTATATACCCTGAGAGGGGGGGTGAATCAGGGTATGGATATTCTTTTTCAAAGTTCTTCCTACCCCACTGGATCTTGACCTCTTTATTACAAGGTTCACTTTGTTTTCTCTTGTGTGTAAAGTATGATCACTTCTTTACTTCTTTATCTAATGATGATGCTTTGAATGCAGTGCAGGGAAGGAAACAGGCAGACACAGATATTTTTACTTGGTTCACCCTCACTGGGATACGTCCAAGGAGCATACGCCGACAAGTTTCTGGTCGTACCAAATTCCACTATTCTTCACTAGATGTGGATACAAAGTTCGGGTACAGTCACTCTGTCCCAGGCTCACTGCCTTTACAAGATTTAGGGTCATCTCACTGCTTTCTCAAGGGTCACTCCATGTTTCTCTCTCTCTCTGGCTCACTGCCGGTGGAGAGGATCACCTTTTTCCTCTTCATATGGTCACTGCACTTAGAAGGGATCCACTCACAGTTTATAGACCTATAGGTCTCTTCATTATCACTAATGAATGCATCCTCAACTGTTGATAGATGCTCTGTTGAATTCCAAATTTCATCCACGGATGAATACCTCTTTGCCACTTAACCACTGGGCAATTCACTTTGAAAACACCTTCGCAAAGCACCCTACTTCACGAGGCTCCCAATTTTGCGAAGCTCAAACAAGCCTTTGCGAAGCTCCTGCCTTTTCGCGAAGCACTCTCGTGAAGCACTACTGCGAAGCAATACCTCATAGCTCAAGTCGTTGCAGAGCAACTTCCCTCGCGAAGATCACTGAGCCAACGTGGAGCTCACGACTTTCGCAGAGCTAGAATAGCCACCGCGAAGCTCCTCTTTCACAAATCACACTACCTTCGCGAACTTCCTTCGCGAACCGAGAGAAAATGATTTTATCTGAAAATTCTCTCTACTTCACTCGAGGGGGTCAGCCTCTATTTATAGGCGATTCCACCGACCCTCAAACTTTCCACGCGAATTCAACGCCACGTCATCTCAAATCACAAAGCTCCGAAGTTTCTGCCGGAATTCTGTCAAAATCGCGAAGCACCACGGAAATTTTATGATCGTGGAGCTCGTCGTAATCGTGGAGCATCACCGTCAACATTCCTTCATGCCTTCACCGCAAAGCTCCCTCGCAAATCCATTCACCGCCGTGATGTGCTTCAACTCTGCCATTCGCGAAGTGTTGGCGTAATCGTGAAGCATCACCACCTCCATTTTTCTGGTCTTTGCGAAATCCAATCTATGTATCCCATCTTCGTGAAACTCATGCCTTTGCCATATAAAAATATGATCTTCAAGAATATCCTCTTTTCGCGATGCTCACCAAACTCCAAATTTTGGACCCCCAAAATTTGGCAAACACTGGGAAAACGGCGCCACCTTGTACTTCTATTTTGTACCGCCTCCAGATCGTCCTTTCCTTTTTCATCGTTCTTTGTCAACATGGATTGTCAACAAATTCTCTAGAACTCGACAATTCTCCATGGAAACCTGCTTTTTCAACAAACACAATCAACCCAAAAATACTGTAATGTTACCTTGAGGGATTTTTTCCCAACAACAATTAAAAGTATCTAATATAATGTACCAAAATAAAAGTCTACGACAACAAGTCAAAAACTACTCCAAAACTAACCAAGCAATGTCTAGATCAGTCCCAAAAGTCCTCCTGGTAACCTAAAAATATTTTATATACATACGGTGATAATACATGTATACTCATTTGGGATAAGACCAAGGTATAAAGTGCACATGTTAAAATAGCTTGCTAATGCACCAGTGAACAAATAGCAGAACCAACAAGTGCCTAAATAGGTCAACTAACCAATCCTTTCCTCACAATGGCACGCTCACCAAATCACGCATCCAACATAATAATATAGAATCAAGATCATAATCAATAAAGGTTCCCCACTATCAATACCCCACTAATTTGTAACTCTCATGCCTAAAATTTTAATGTTCTATGATCTAATCCATTCCATACATATCACATCAAAACAATATCACATTAAATCTCACCTGAAGACACTTGGCCCATCTCTGATATGGGTCAGGATGCATCCCTATCTACCCCACCCTCACAAGATCTAGAATATAATGTTAGAATTATGTATTGTTACATCATGTATCACTCGCATAAACCTGAGCCACACATCATATCTCATCATAACCACAACAACCACATCTCGCCCGATGACACCTGGGCCATCACTACACATCCCACCCGCAAACACTAGGTCCATAACTGCTAAAGGAAGAGCGGGGAAGAGGGGGTATCCATCCATCCATATCACCCCCATCTTGGATGTTGGGAAAACACTCAAAACCCCATGACCTATGAGTGCTAGTAATATTATTCAACTCATGTGGGGCATGTATGAAAATAACATAAATATACATGAGATATAGATAACACACCATACCCAACCTATGGGTTCACAATAACTACACTAGCACACACCACATCACCACCACCGTACCATACATCAATAGTCAAAACCATTACTTCCACTATATGAAACACACCACACCACCACACAAAAACCCACAAAACATTTTACACTTCTATTTAAAAGTTTCACAACTTCTTAGATATAGCAAGTTTTATAAACTTTCATTACTAAGAAACTTCATTCAAATTTACATTGGACATTCATTTATCATTCAATTATTTCAATCCATTTACCACACATCCATTTACATCCCATATCATTTATTTACCAGCCTATTTTGTTTTGTTTTATCATCATAATTTATTCTATGAATAACTAGGAAACTAACACAACCACACCAAAACATCATGGTCCCAATTCACATCAACTGTCACCACAGCACCACACATCCACTATCATTGTTGTGCCACATTTCCCAAGCCAACTTAGAATAGGAACCACACATCACACATCCCAAACACATCTCACAATATAATCACCACACACAAAACCCAGATATCACTACAACACATCACCACCAAAACAACATCACCATAGAATACCACAACCATTGTGAACCACATCACACAACTTCCCACATCGCATCAACACCAACTAACCATCGCATCATAGCCCCCACACATCACATAGTTCATTCGGTCACCTCTATCATCACACAATAGCCCACACCACATGGGGCAACACAACAAAAACATACACACACAACATGACACATCTTAGATTAAACATTTATTCAAGGACTTTCATTACATTAATTATAAATATAAAATGGGTATTATCACAACCACAACATGATTGTACCAACTCACATAAACTGATACCATAACACCACACATCTACTATCATTACTGCACCACATTTCCCAAGCCAACTCACCATAGTAACCACACATCACACATCCCAACCACATCTCACAATTTAATCACTGCACACAACAACCACACATAACCACAACACATCACCTCTAAAAAGAATCACTACAAAATACCACATCCATTGTTCACCACATCACACAACTGACCACATTGCATCAATTACAACTAACCCTCACATCAAAGACCTCACACATCACATAGTCTAGATTGTTACCTCTATAACCACAAAATATCCCAAACCACATAAGGAAACACAACAGAAACATACACACACAACAAGATACATCCTGGCTTCCACATTTATTCAAGGTCTTTCATCACATTACTTCTTTATATAACATGGGTATTATCACACAAACCTAATTTCATAGGCAACCAATTTATTATCCAATTTTATTTTATTTAAAATTTTACTTAGGGTGTGACCAAAAAACACATTAAGTGTCTCAACTCATATCATATATAGTACAAAAAAGGCTACCAACCACCATCATTTTCAGTAAGGCATTAGAATGGCATAAACATATTTGCAATAATATCAAAGTAGCATAAACAGGAAATTACACTCCCATACCAATGAAATTCAATTATGATAATTCATTAAATTGTTACTCCAACCCTTTTTATCCATCCAAAGGAAGTACCAAACATAAAATTCCTATATATAGTATATAAAATAGTGATAATGAGGATTACCTACATAAAAGAAGATTTTGAATCTTATTGCACACCATGGAGCGAAGAAGAAATAGCCCACGAACCACAAACATATAACATAGCCTTGTATTAACTTGAAATGCACCAAAGGGTTTTCAATACATACCCCAACACACACTTGGATCATAACATCACCATGATGAAAACTTCCAGAATAAGAACCAAATAAAACACATGGATAATGGAGAAGGAAATCACTACTAATCACTAATGAGAAACCATCAGAACCCAAGGATCAAAGAGAGGTAAGAAAAGCTAGAAGGCCTACCAAAATTGAATAGGGTTCATCTAGAATGATAGAGATATGATTGGATAAATGATTTTAAAATCAGATAAACTTGGTTTATTAAAAACCTTAGATTCACCTATTTTATGGTGTAAATTACAAGTTTATGTCGTAAATTCTATGACCAAGCAAAACTTATGTTTTAAAACCAACCTTTAGGTCATAGATTCTTTTTCTAAAAAAATATATTGAACTTTGGGATAGAATTAACTTATTCTATAAATTTCATTCTTACATCATAAACTCATTTTATGATTTTTACCTCAGCTGCATACAGTCCATAAAATGTTGGCCACTCAAGCTATAAACCACAAAAATATGGCTTAAATCATTCTTTTACACTGTAAACCTCCATTATACTACAAAAATGATTCTCTAACTCTATATAGACCTTTAGGATATTTTCTAAGTATTTTCCAACCACAAAACTAGTAAATTAGTAGGCCAAAAAGGCACGTGCTTTTATAGTTTCTATAAAATAACTCATACCATTTATAGTACTAATAAATATATAAAAATTTTGACTAATAATTTAAACTTTACAAATTTTAAAATCTTTATATTAATCTCTTAACTTGATTAATTTAGTTATAATAAGATTATCTAAGCCAATCCATGTAACTTATGTAATTTTTTGGATGACATGATCAATTTTATATGTAGATACATGACTATATACATTTCTATTTATTTCACTGTATAGAATACTTATCACTTTGTAACTCAACACATACTTTACCATGTAATTTCTAAATAATGATTCAGTTTCACCTTCTAGTAGATTTTATGATTTTCTAATGATCAACACTAAGTTTCTTCAAGAAATATTCCATCTGATATTTACAATATCTATAATTAGTGCCATCAAAATGAGGTGGTTTTTTAGGTATCCATACATAATTTAAAATAGTTCCTTCCATATTAAATATATCTTATCCCTTTGATGAATAATTCAAGAAATGTTTAGTAGAAATAAAGATATATTTATATCAATCTTGGGTTCATGCTCTAATGTTAATTGTTGGTCCCAATGGGATGATGGCAGATATCCAAGAGGGGGTGAATTGGAATTTTTAAAATGAAATTATGATTTTAAATTTTATTATATCAGAGATATATAATTAATTTAATACAGTAAAAAAATAAAATAAATGGACACAATGATTTTTATAATGGTTTGGATCTAAATGATCCTAGTCCACTTTTCACCCCTCTCACGAATGGAGAGAGATAGAACTCACTATAACCGCTATAATGAAATCTTATAATGACTTTTCCCACCTAGAGTCACAACCTAATTACAAATCCTTTTTCCCTAGAGGCTTAAACCCAAAACAAACATACATTATTCTACATGGAGTAACAACCCAAACAGTCTTCATTTTTCCATGGAGGCGCAACCCAAAGCTTAAATTTTGTATGGGAGTAACAACCCATTGTCCTACCATTTAATGGGTAGTATTACCCTTTACAATTACACACACACAATTTAATAGAAATAATTAAAACTATGAAACTAGATTAAGGCTTCAAAGTCTATGTTTTAAGGAAAGAAGAAACTTTAAATAAGAAAATGGTCAAATGATTTTAGTTTAGCTTAGATCAGTAGTTGATCACCAAAAAATGAATCTTTAGTTCAGTTGGGAGAATTAGTTGATCTCAAAAGAATGAATCACTTAAACATTTTTATAAAATCCTCAACCTCATATCTCTATATGTGAACTAATTCTATAAACTCTATGTATATAGAGTTTATTTTTTCATAGTAACTTTCAAATTTGAAATTCATTGAATCTTTCTTTTTCTAACAAACTAATTCAGAGTTTCCTATTCTTGTTTCCCAAATAATATTACATATGAAAAAAATTCATAAATAAATATTCATATTTATGAATGTATCCATTGATATCCTATAAAACAAAATGAAAACTACATAGTGGAACCTATTAGAACATTAAATATTGAATTAAATAAAAATAATTAATATCCAAGGAAAACTCTATGATAATATTCAAGACTGACTCTTCATATTTCATCAGATTTAAATTTGGATACTTAAATTCCCAAAATTTCATCATGAATATCCATACACACTTACTCCCAAGTGGATCTCATTTAATTAATCATAAAACAAACAAAAACATGTTTTGATATATTCAAAACAATTAATGAGTAATTTTAGATCAAATAAAACATTAAAAATATTCATATTAAACTTACAGAAAATGGAAATGTGAATCATTACATAAAATGGATCATAATTTCATATTTATCTATATATATATATATATATCTCAAAGATCACATATGTGTTTTTAATACATACTAAAACAGATGTTTCTCCAAAATTAATTCATGATATATATATAAAAGATAAAAAATATTGTTATCCATAACAATATTTATTTACAATGATATGAATTTATTTTTAAGAGAAAATATATTTCATATAACCAAATTATACCATGTTAGTAAATTTATCTAGGTATCTAATTTTTACATTAGTGAATTAATCAAAAAGCTTATTCATGTAAGAAAATTCACATAGGTGAATTCACATATTTGATTCATTTATTTGACTTCACATAATCTAATTAATATAGACTAATTCACATAGCTGATTCACATAAGTGAATTCACATAGGTGAATTCATGTAGCTGATTCTATAATTTTTTAAACAAATTATCAAATTTCAGAAATAAAAAATAATGCCCTAAAATAAAATAAAAAATTTGGGTCTATCTAACTTATATTTATAAAATTTTATTATCTATATAAACAATCAAGAATAACCTTAATCAAGCTTCAATATCTCAAGTTATCATTTAAATACCACAAAGAAATAGTTCTTAAAACTATAAAATTTATACTGAAAACATTCAGTGATTTATAACCTAATTTAGGTCATGATAATGATCAATTAAGAATTTTATATTTTATAATGAAATGTATATAATTTTATTATATTTTCAAATCAATAATAATCACTCAATTATGATTTCTTTATCCCATGTTATAGCTAAAATATAGAAGGTGACAAATTCTATAAATTTGGCTATGTGGTTTGGCTACATGGGAGAATTGGAAACATGGTTTGGATATGTGGGATAATTGAATATGTGATTTAGATATTTTGGAATAGTAAAAAACATGTATAAATTATATTTAAAGGTCTGAAATAACATATATATTTGAATAACTCAATATAAAACTTGTAGAACATATTTTGAACCACCAAAACATGAATTCTAAATATATTTTAAGAAAAGTATTATTATATAATCAAAGTTAATAATAATTTAATCATTACATAAGATTATAATTATAATACTATCAAAGGAAATAAAACAAATAATGATTTTTAATTATAAAAATATAAAGTGGTTCAAGGATCCACTCAATAAACTCAACCTCACACTCTGGTGGATGTCTAGGTAGTTCTTCAGGAAACTCATCAATGTATTCTTTCTCAAAAGGAACATCCTATATTATAAGGATACCTTTCCCATTAATAGGTTGAATATTATCTTCTTCTATAAGAATTTATTTAAGAATAAGAACTAGATGTGGATCCAAACATGATTCATATGATGTAGTCTCAACTCTATAGACAAGGGATTCTACATTTCTATCGTGAATCATAATTTATTTTTCTTAGAAATAATTTTTTTTCATTGTAATTTGAAATTAAATTCATACCAAGGATTATATAAAAGTTAACCATTAGTATAATAATCAGGTTTTAAAATATTTTATATCTATTTTTCATAATTTAAACTAACTAATACATCCTTGTTGCGGTAATATTTCCACTAGGATCCTTGGTTGACAACTACCTTCTTATGGTTCTAGGGAAATATCTAATTTTCTTAGAAAACATGTAAGATATAAAAGAGTACAATGATCCAAGATTAAATAAGGAATTATCTAAAATATATTTTATGATCAATATACCTGCAACCATGTATTTAGGAAATTCTACCTCAATTGTAGTGATCGCATAAGATTAGTCTTTCTCTCTTGGCATTTTCTAATGTAAATTCCTATGATACTTAGGAGATTATTTTGAATAATTCCCCATATATTTACAGATGAATCATTGGATAGCAGTGGTTTATTTCATTCCCTTACATTAATTATCCTTATGACCCCTTTCTTTGCACTTAAAACAAACTCTTATTCCCATTAAGAAAGTATGTTATTGTTTGTTTCCACAATTATCATATGATGGGAATCCCATATTCCCTTTCTTATTATTTGACACATTTCTTTTTTATTAGTTCTCATCCAACCTATTCTTTTATCAAGTTACATTGAAGATATAAGACCTATAAAAAATTTCTCTATCTTGATGACACTTGATATTGTTTCATCATATGATGAAAACATTTTAGAAACCAGTTCTATTTGGAAACTCAGCTTAAACCCAAAAAAGATACATCCAATCTTACTTTTTATATTATGTATATATCATGTGGAATTCTTGGATAATCTTGTAAAGTTATCCTCATAATCTATAACATTTTCTTTTTCCTCCTACTTTAAAGTAAATAATTTCCTCTCCATCTCATCACTTTACTCTTGAGGAAATTATTTTTTGAAGAATATCAATTTAAAAGTTCTCCATTACATACTTTTTATTTTATCAAACTCTTTAGTGTTCTAGAATAATGAAAACCATTGATCAAAATCTCCCTTCAATAAATACACTACAAGAATAAAATTTTCCCTTTCATTACTTCCCAAGGTCGTAGATATATTTTCTAGGGATTAATCTATTATTCACCAACCAATGGATTAGTAGTTCTATTAAAATACAGAGGATTTTATCACATTAATAAAAACAACATGGTTGAATATGTTGTGTAAAAATAGGTTTCTCTATATATCAATAGTTATTAATCATAACCTAATTGAGTTACCCTAATATGTCCATGATTAACTCAATTATAACACCATCTGCATTGGGTTTCTTGTCAATGAAATTCCTATATTAACTACTGGTGTTTACCACCTTCCTTCCAATAGGCTTCATCTCTAAACATTGGAACACACTAAGTTTTATTATGATCATTATAAATATTGATCCATAAAATAAAAATACCTATAATGGTAAAATTTCTCTAATAAACTAATGGATTATCATAATTCTCATGTTAATAATGTTCATTTAAAATATAGTTCTCAAGGTTCCTACTAAACTTTCTATAATAAAAATTGTAACATCCTACCTCCTGTAACCCAAAGTTAATGTTTACTTTATTATATTGGTACAAGATAAAAGTGATCACACCATGTAGGATTGATAAATTTGGAAACCCTAGACAATTAAATACATACATTATTCTCATATTACATTGGAAATATAAAAACATGGCATAAGAAACATTCTTCCATCCTTAAAATAATTTAAAATATACTTCTTTATAGCATGAGGAATGGAAAAAAAATAAAGGTTGATCTCATATATCTGATAAGGGTTATATACAGTAGAATAAAAAATGAGTAAATAAGTAATAATTAATATAGTAGAATAAATAATCGAAACACATTTCATTCAATCAATAAATTTATGTTAATGAACATCCATGCCTAATATCAACATATAAATCAAATGGATAATAGAAACTGAATTCTCAATAAATGAAATGAAAAAATCTAGGAATTTATGAACATTCCATCAAGTACTTGACCAATTAATCATGAATCATACCATCTATTCCTCAACCAAGATATCATTCTTAATAAATGGGTAGGTGTAAACTAGATACCCGTATAATATGTCATGCCTATTATTTTTTCTCAATATACCTTTCAATGCATAGATGGGATATATATAACTAATCCCCACCCATTAACTTCAAATCCTATGAATTACTCATTTATTGAATGATCAATACAATTCATTCTCAAGAATCCTTATAAATTAACATTTATTCATGTTGAATACAGAATTATTTCCCATTAAATGAAATAACTTTCTTCCTGTAACTGGTATCATATATAGAAATTGTATACAGTTATAAAATAATCAAATTAATATAAATGATATTTAATTAATCCATGATATTGAAAATATGGACATGAAGGAGAAAAATTATGTCCAATAAATAATGAGGATTGATTGAGAAAATGATTAGAATATAGTGAATAATCTCAAAATAAGGTATAATACATTATCAAAAAAGATGATATAATGTCATTGATTCATTATAAATGAAGGTTTTATATTAAAACCAATACTTTAAAAATAAATTAGAAACAAAGTGTGAAAAATTAACTTCCTTGTTACTTTTTTTCATAACAGAGTTATAAATCACTTTCAAAATTCTTTTCATTCTTTTAAAAAAATACAAATTTATTTTTATAAAATTTTAAATAAAAATTAACTTGATATTTAGAAAATATTTTCTTTTAAAATAATCATTAAAACTTTTGAAGGAAAATTTAAATAAAATAATGGTCATGATGGTGAGTAATTATGTATGTATGGTAAATATTAAAACAAATATTTCTTTCACGCTTTTGGTGAAAAGTAAAGAAGTAACTCATTTGAAAAATTACCAGAAGATTATTTTTTAAACAGTTTTAATAAAGTAAAATATGGTTTAAAATGAACTAAAATAATAATTGGAGTGTAATTAAGAACATTCTTAAAACATTTAAAATAACTTTTATATGGAAGAAATAGTTTGAAGGAAAACTTTAAAACATAGTTTTTTTAAAGTCCCTTACAAGTGACTTACTTATTGATTCTTGATAAAAAAAAGAATATATAGACTATAAATATATAAAACCCAAAAATAAATTAGTATAATAAAATATATGGGGTTTAATAGGTTATGATCAAATAATTTTAATAAAATTAAAACTGAATATAAACAATTCTGAAATAAAATGAGGTTTTAATAGAAATCCCTTACCTTGGGTCTCCGCTTAGTTGTATGTGTTTAATACTCTTGAATAATGAATTTAAATTTATTAAATACTTTATTAATAAAATTTTTCATCTATATTCCATTTTTTATGGTCCTTTTATAATCATTTTAAATTCATTCATTGGATAGTTTATGATTATGTCGACCACTTAAGTTTGTTCAGTCAAATTCTCTAAAATTACTTCAATATATTGGTCATGGTTAAAGGAGTTATGAAATGGTTCCATAATTTATAGAATTTTAATAATTACATGGATATAATTTTATTCATTATATAAAATTTTAGAATCATCCATGCATGGTGGTAATAGAAAAATGAATCACATCATGTCCTAGAGGTGGTAGTTCACACTTACACACGAGAAATGTTATCATTTCCAAATGGATGGAAGGATAAGAATTTAGATGTTATATTATATTTATATAATCATAATAATTTCATAAATATCATATATTTTCATTTATTCCATATTTATAACCATCCAACTAAACGGTGGTGAAAAACAAATTATATCGCTACTTGGAGATGGTAGGTTATACATATCCATGAGTGATGTTTTAATTTTCCATGGGATTGAAATGATGAGGAAATGGTTTTACCATAATATTAATAACATATCAGTAAATTTTTTATACTAAATTAGTTATTTTACTATGGATATAAAATATTTATAGGAATTATAAGAATAAAAAACATTGAAAGAGTCGAGTTAGATGGTTACCTCTTCTTTGAAAGTCCTCCTTTGGATTATATATTAAGCCTTATATGTTGACCTTTTGATGAGAAAAAAGTCTCTAGGTAGTAAGGAGGAAATTTTTTAATGGATTTGAGTATGTATTGGTCGATATAAGTGGATAAATAACTATGAAGAATATAGTATAAGTATTATCATTTTATAAGTGAGGAGAGTGAGACTCCTGTAATTTTTTAATGTATTGAAATATTAAAAGGTATTAGTCATGGTAAATTAGACCCAAGAAACCCCAAATTCATATATATATGATGTGATATGGTCTAAAAAATCTAAAAAATCACATTTCTACATGTTTTGGAGACATTTTAAGCCTTATCTTCAAGTTAAACCCCCTTAAACCCAGTTTAACCATAACCTTAATAACTAAACTTTTTACCATGATAACTTATTTATTTAAAAATATTAAAGGGGAATTAAAAAAATTGTAAAATATGATTCAAAATATTTAATACATTATATCATATTAATATTCTATAGGTATCATAAATTATTTTTAACAAAATAACATAAAATATATGAAAAACAGTTTCTAGGAAAATACCTAATTTAAGCGTAAAATCATTTTACATTAGAATAAACTAATAAAGTTTATTTCAAAAAAATATTTGGTAGTTTAATAAAAAAATGATGGTTTTTATAATTTTATATCAATATGAACCCAAATTTAACCTTCCAAACATACCATTAAATACAAAGACATAAAAATAGTTTTTAATTAGAATAAAGTATAACTTATGTTTACAAAAGTCAATATTGGTTTCCCAAATTCATAATAATATATTAAAATACATTATTTAACTTGTTAAATGTGTATTTGGTTTATCCAAAGGTTTTAAAATTTATTAATCTAGGATTAAATCATAATAATTTCATAAAATTAATAATATTTTGAAAATTCTATATTTTCACTATTCACTCAAAAATTAACCATTTCTAAAAAATATCAAAAAGTAAAATTCTGATAATTTTGATATTATGAATTAAAAAATGAAATTTAATTCATAAATTTCTGTTTAAAAAAATTATAATTTATTTTTTAATCACATTTTGAGTAAATATATGTGCATTATGTTATTGTTTCTTTAAAATTAAAAGTTTACTTACTATAGTTGAATCTTGAGTGTTACAAAAACAACTATTAGTGATATGGAGAACTCATAAAAATAATGATGAAGGAGAAATATAGTGTATAATGTATCAAAGGAAATTATCCCTTTATATATAATATGGAAGATGATTTATAATATGGTTGATATGTAAAATGTATGAAGATGTGTAAGAATCTAGATAATATGTAAGATGTGCAGTCACATATATAAAAAGACTTTGAGAATAAAAAATATATTTTTATTGATGTGTGTAATTTATCAAAGAATAGGTTAACTTATTACATGTGAAGTCTATATTCATATATAATAAGTTCAACATCATATATAAGGGCTCTAGTTTCAAACGTGATATTTTTATTGATATGTTAGATATCACACTTTTTCTCTGGAAAAAGTAGGAGGTTACTAGTTCATGATTTAGAGTTTCTCACCTATATAAAAGATAATTAAAATTCAAGGTTAAATATAAATTTTAGTTAATATAATTAATTTAAATTTATGATTGATAATTGATCCAAAAATAGTTTTGTAATAGTTCAATTAACGAGGTATTTGTATCAATATAAATGGTGATTTTAAAGGTGAGATACAAGTGTCTACATGCAAGGGTTATCCAAGTCAGTAGTGTTGATATTAAATCACCCCATTCTTAATGAGGTAAATACAAGAATTAAATGACTTACCTTGAATTATATTTTAAGAAATTTATATTTCTGAGGTGTTCGGTGTTTTCATATTCAAATATGGAAATATTTATTTTGTGAGTATTAAAGAATAAAATATTATAAAAAATAAATAAAATAAAACAAAGAATAGGAGATTAAGGAATTATTTATATATAAAAAATGTAAAAATAATAGTCTAGAATATTGTAGATTCATTTTTTCATAACTGAAGTAGAATAATTTTAGAGTCGTACTGGAATGATAATGAATAATAATAAGTTATTCTTGGAGGTTTTCTCTCTGTAAGTTTGTGGAATAAGAGTCGAGTGTTACATGATCCCTAGTGTAAATTATATTTGTTAATCATGGAAGATAAATTGATTAAAAGGTTGAGTAGTGAATTATTTCTAGTAATAATAATAGTGAGTTATTCAATTATTGGGTGAAGGTTCTGAACCTGGATGGTTAGTGTGACCAATCCATATTTCAAAAGGATAGTTTGTGCACTTAGTGTTCTAGGTAAATTAGCACATCATCAATGCATGCTGCTTGGATTATCCTGGTTTGGGTGAACCAAGTATATTTATCATGTCTATTTCATTTACTACTTTAATCCTTTATAATAGTTTTAATGGATATAGGGGTCCAATTAATTATGGAAAAATATTATTGGTTAGGGTTAATTAAAAATTTAAATAACATAATCCACCCCCCCCCCCTCTTGGTATTAACCTTATTCGGCAATAACAAGTGGGATAAAATCTAAAGGTTCCTATTGAATTGTTTTTCTCTCTAAGTAAATTAAAGTAGTTTTAAACTAAAAAAGGAATTCTAAATTTTAATGGTAATAATTTTGTGTTATTAATAAATTAGATGAAGAATTATATTTTATCACTAGAAATAGATTTCTAAATGAATACCATGAATATTATTTTGACCAGTATATGTATGGGATCATTATTAAAGAAATATCTTAGATATCTTGATACTGATGAAAAAGGAGTCAATGCACTAGGAGGATTATTGTTGAAATTTATATATAAGAAGTTAATGTTGTGTAAATCCTCGCATAACATGTGGAAAAAACTTCTCAATATTTATGAAGGATACTCCAAGGTATATAAATATAAGTTTCAACTACTTTTGAATAATCATAAGTACTTGAGAATACACCTGAATGAGTTTGTTGATGCATTATTTGATTAGGTGAACATCATAATGAAGGAAATGTGTTGACTCTAAGAAAACTGTGATAATATCAAAATTTTAAAGTGTATCCTGGGAGGATTTCCACTATGATTAACCATTATGGTCTCAATTATTAAAGAAATTGATCCAAATGAGGTGATGTCGGATGGTCTTTAAAACACACTTATTGCATAAAATATGAGAAAAAATTACAATGAATCTATGAAAAGGGAGAATTCATAGGAAGTGGAATTAAATAAAATGAAGAAAATATCATGGGAAGATGATCCTAGGTATAGAGAGGTTAATGAGATAATTTCTTTCCTTTCCTAAAATCTCAAAAGTGAGAAATTAAAATTTATAGAAAAACTGTCACTTTCATGCTTTAGGTGTGGTAATGATGGATATATCATGGAAATATTTCCAAATAAATTATGAGATGCTGATGAAAAATATGAACCCATGAATAAAAAAATTAAGGTTAGAAAATAAAGAGAATAAAATAGAATATATTCTTCAAAAATAACTTTTATTCTAAATAATATTTCATCTCAATGGGAATATGGGAATGGAAGAGAGCTCCGTAAAAAGTTCTTGAAGTTATCACATATCAACCAAAATTAAAGGATAGTGATGATGTGGGTGTTGAAATTAAGATAATATTCAACCTTGAGGCTGAACCATTAGATTCTCTTAATGAACCATATGTTTTTAGGGCCAAAGGAATAAAATAAAATTGATTAATGTATGAATCTAATCATTATATATATTAAAAATAAGAATAAATTTCTAAGTTAAAGGCTAATATTGAATGATTTAAATATTAAAAAAAATTACTCTAAAAAATAAGTTCAGATTAATCTTAAAATGAAAAGATAGGACTAGATAATTGATTGATTTCCTAATTTTATTAAATATTATGTTAAATGAACTGAGTAACTCAAGGGGGAAATTCATGATGATGTGTTGAAATCTTGATGATCTGAAAATACTTTTGTCCCCTAGTATGACATTTGGTTGTTTGAGTGCCCCACCACTAAGGGGGTTAAGGGAGTATATGGAAAATAAATGAAAAAAATAGTCGCTTTCCCTCATTTTAAAGGTTTAAAAGATAATGTTAAATCCACTTAGGATCTTTATCATAAGAAAACACAATGGCATTTGATGAAAAATTGCATGCACCGACTCTATGGAAGAAGGTTTTTTTGAGTGACTCATAAGAGACTGGAAATTATATGGTTGGAGTAGTGAATACATGTAATAATAATAAAACAATCTGTGTTATTATTTGGGAATATAGAATAAACACAATATGTGTATTCCATAGCTAAAAGGCATTTCAAGGCTTAGTTGAAACCAAAATAGATGAGTATACTTTCATATACTTGATATGTTTTAATGGATATAATTTTTTGTGTGAAGGTTTCACACTTAAAACCATGAATTTCTCATCAAAGATACAATGGGATTAATCAAAGGTGACTCAACAAAGAAAATATCAGTAGTTGGAATTTAAAGTCCTATGTTTCTGGACTGAGCTAAAATATGAAAAAAAATTAATTTTTTCATTTACTTTATGTTTTGGTTTTAAAACCAAGATTTGGAAAGAAGTTTCGGTAGTTGGGTTCTTTTAAAGTGTTGTTAATGGTCTTGGGTAAAGGATCGAGGAGTTTCCCAGATGGAAGAATGGGTTTCGGGAGAATTGAACCAAGAAGTAATGTTCGCATGGGCTGTGAATAGTTATTAAAAACCATGGGGGTCAGTCATGCATAATAAATTAGGTGTCCAATATTGGAGGCATGAACTGGGCACAGTCTGTTAGACCGTGAAAGTCAAAAAATATGGTCTACCTAGTTTTTCATTTCAAGATAAATTAATTTAATTAAATTCATTGTTGAAAGGAATTAAATTAAATGAGTTATTGGGGGTTTATTTTAATTAAATTAAAGTTGAGAGAATTTAATTGAATGATGTGGAGATGGATAAGTTGTTTAATTAAATTGAGATGAAAATAATTAAATTTATTTTAAATGATGATGAGTTGGAGTCTTTATTTAATTAAATTTAGATGAGAGGAATTTAATTAAATGACTCATAAATGAGGATTTTTGGGTTATCAAAGAAGTAAAATATTCAATGGTAAAATTTAAATTATTTGTAAATGAGGAGTTGGAGTTTCATTTAATTAAATTCAAGCCAAATAGAAATTTAATTAATTAATGAAAAATGGAGGTTTTATTTAAATAAATTCAAGGTTAAGAAAAATTTAATTAGTCATTGTGAAATGGGGGATTATTATTTAATTAAATTAAGGTTAAGATAATTTAACTAAATAATATTAATGAGTTTGAGTTTTTAATTGAATTAAATTTTGTTTATAGAATTTAATTAAATAACATGAATTGGAGAAATTATTTAATTAAATTCAGTTGGAACAAATTTAATTAAATGATGATTAATGAGGTTTTAGTATTTTTTTTAATTAAATTATGTTGAGAGAATGTAATTAAATAATAATGAGTCTGAAAATTTATTTAATTAAATATGGTTGGAAAGGAATTTAATTAAATGATGTGTTAAATGTGGAGTTTTGGTTTTATCTAATTAAATTCAAGGTTAAGATAAATTTAATTATTTGATGAAAAATGGGGGTTTTATTTAAGTAAATTGTATTGAGAGAATTTAATTAAATAATGATGTGTTGAAGAATTTATTTAATTAAATTCATTGGTGAAGAATTTAATTAAATAATGTGTTAAATGTAGAGTTCGGGTTTTATCTAATTAAATTCAAAGTTAAGATGAATTTAATTATTTGATAAAAAATGGGGGTTTTTTTAATTAAATTGTATTAAAATAATTTAATTAAATAATGATGCGTTAGAGAATTTATTTAATTAAATTCATTGGAGAATAATTTAATTAAATGATGTGTAATTGTGGAGTTTTGGTTTTTATCAAAGAATCATTTTATTAAATGATAATAATAATAATAATGGTTATTATTGTGACTATTTTATTTAATTAAATTGAGGTTGAAGAATTGAATTAAATGAGTAGAGATAGAGAATTTTTATTTAATTAAATTAATTTAAATGAAATTTAATTAAACGACGTAAAGTGGAGGTCTTATTTAATTAAAATTATTGAGAATAATTTAATTAAATGATGTTTAAATGGGGAGTTTTGGGTTTTATCACAGAGTTGTTTTATTAAATGATGATAATAATAATAATAATGGTTAATATTATGAAGGTTTTATTTAATTAAATTGAGGTTGAGGAATTTAATTAAATGAGCTAAGATGGAGAGTTTTATTTAATTAAATTTAGTTAAATGGAATTTAATTAATTGATGCGAAACGGGGTTTTTAATTTAATTAAATTGAATGTTGAGAAAATTTAATTAAATAGCATGAGTTGGAGAATTCATTTAATTAAATTCGGTTGAGGATAATTTAATTAAATAATGATTAAATGGGAGTTTTGAGTTTCTCAAAGGGGTATAATATTAAAGGGTGATAATAATAATATGATGGTTATTGTTATTATTATTATTATTATATTAATTATTATATTTTAAATTATAATTCTAATTTTTTTTAAGGGAGAAAATAAGAGGGAGTCACACCTCTCCCTCCTCCTATATGAAGTGCGACCCCACTCCTCTCCCATGGTGGAGGTGCACCACCCCCTCTTTCTAGCTCCTTTCCATGCACCGGATTATGGTGGTTCCTTCAAAAAACTTGTCTGTCTCGGCAAGGTGAGTCATTCTCCATGTGTTTCTTTGTTCACATCGAATTTTTTGGCTCTCTGTCACCAAGTCTCCATTAGGCCGAAACCCTATATTTGGGTTTAATTCAGTTTCTTCTTTTATTCTAGTTCTAGGAGGTGTGAAATATGTCTCGGGACTTGTTGGTCCATATTTCGACGACCACCACTGAATACGAAGTGATTCGGCTTGATTCAATTCACTGCTATCATTTTCAGGTAAGGTTTTATACCCATTATTTGGTTTTTCACCGCTTAAATTAGTGTATTATGGTTGTTTAGTGTTGTGGTTAATGTTTTGGGTGTGCATTGGTTCCCACCGCACTAATTATGGGTGTCGGTTAATGGTTGTTAGGTGTGACAATAAATTTTGAGTGTGCGTACTCTTTTTTTTAGGTGTGTGTACGTGAGTGGGTTGTGGTTTGAGTTAGGAATCTTTGGCTCAGCCAAATTCATTGAGTTAGGGTTCTAAACTTTTCCTAATTAATAAAATGCAGTTTTGTTGATTTATTGCTTTTAATAAAGTTGAATAAAATTTTGGATTAAATTTTTTATTGGGTGAATGATTAATTAATTTTGTTAAGTTGAGATAATTAATTATTAATTAATTTTGTGATTTGAGATAATAATTAATCTAGGGATTAATTATGAGTAATTAATTTGGTTAATTTGAGATAATTAATTGTTAATTATTTATGTTCTTTGAGATGATAATTAATCGAGGAATTAATTATGAGATATTAATTTGGTTAAGTTGAGATAACTAATTATGAATTAATTTTGTGCTTTGAGATAATTATTAATCGAGGGATTAATTATGAGTAATTAATTTGGTTAAGTTGAGATAATTAATTATGAATTAATTATGTGCTTTGAGATGATAATTAATCGAGGAATTAATTGTGAGATATTAATTTTGTTAAGTTGAGATAATTAATTATGAATTAATTATTTTATTTGAGATGATAATTAATCGGGGGTTTAATTATGAGATATTAATTTTGTTAAGTTGAAATAATTAATTATGAATTAATTATGTACTTTAAGATGATAATTAATTGTGGGATTAATTGTGAGATATTAAACTAGTTAAGTTTAGATAATTAATTGTGTGTTATGTGATTATAATATAGATAATTAATTGGGGATTAATTGTGAGATATTTATTTGGGATAAGTTGAGACAATTAATTTTAGAATTAATTATGTGATATTGAAACGGTTTCTTTAGAGATAATTAATTCTGAATTAATTATGTGATATTGGGATGTTTTCCTTGAGATAATTATTTTTATAAATTAATTATGTAATATTGAGATGGTTATCGTGTAATAATTAATTTTAGAATTAATTATGTGATATTTAGATGGTTTTCTTTTTATTAGTTAATTGTTTAATTGACTAGAGAAATTGATGTGATTAATTAATGGTTGAATTAATTAATGTTATAGTAATTATTAGTTAATTGTTGAGTTAAATAATTAAATTTTTTCATTTAACTATTTTTTGAGTTAGTAGTGAATGTGATGTTATTAATGAGTTATTGATTTGATTAATGGACTCTATTAATTAATTTACGAATTAATTAATGGAAGGGATCTTAGGGTTTTAGACATGACATTCTACACCCATGATATATATATATATATGATTGATAAATGGGTTGTGAGATAGGGACGGATGGTCCAAATACTCACGGGGTGTTAGACATGGCATTCTATACCTAGCATGCATGAAAAAAAGTATGGGATAGGGACGGATGCTCTAAATACCCATGGGTTGGGAGATAAGGATTGATGTTCCAAATACTCATAAGGGTGATAGACATGACGTTCTACCCCCATTAATTTACATTGGACTATGGGTCCAATTGGTTGTACATGATTTGAATTAAATGATTAATGAAAGCTAGTGTGATGAAATTATTTGTAAATTGAATATGAGAAATGGTTCAGAATTCGGCATGGCCGACACAGGTATTGAGATACGGGTGTCCATGGGAACCCAGGAATTTTTTTTAGTTAAATAAATAATATCAAATAATGTGTTAAATAGTTTATTTATGCATTCTATATATGTAGTATTCTTATGAAGATTTTTATTCTGGCGACGAGCCGAAGTAGGTATCACCATCAGGTTTCCCTTTGGAACTTGGATAAGTTGTTGGTTATTTATTTAGTTATGTTATTGCCTTGTTATATCTGCAAACCATTTTTTATATTGCATTGTCTAGATTGAACTATATGGATGGTGGTCCTGAACTACTAAGATTTATATCTCACACCCTACTTGGGCCGCCATTTCACTGGGGTACCTGAGTAGACCTTCTTGTTTGCAGGACAGTGGAAATTTTCTGGTGGATTTCCCTTATACTTGGGAGTTAGGAGAAAAGAACCAAGAGGGGGCTCAGGATGATTGCGGAGATCCCCCTTGGGGATTTGATTCTTTTAATTATTTTTTTATTGGAATGTAAATCATGCTTTTTTGTTTACTGATTCCTGATATGTATCAACATGACGTGCATACATTGTATAAATTGGCGTTGTCCATTTTCATTATTCAGTTGTTTATTTTTTTACATCTTCTCTCACTATTGTATGAGTTTATTATATATTTTCACTTTTTACTCTGAATAGGAGGTTATAGTCTCCCCACTGACTATCATAGACCCTCGCTGCTAGTTGGCAGCCTCTGGTGTATGGGGAGACGCACTTGAGGTCAAGTGGTGACCGGTCCGGCTACCAGTTCGAGGGTAATCCGATTCGAGACATTACATGGAAGCTTTAATAAGAAGGATAATAATATATAACAAAATATCATATTTTCAAGATTAATATGATTCAATGGGAGTGAAGGTCGAATAATATTATAAAGCACTAAAGGAAAGAGAGCAGTGAATAGATATCAGGAATGAAAAATCTAAAAAGGATAACATCGCTAAAATTACTTTGAAATAGATGTATTGGTCTAAATTATAAAATTAGGATAGTGGTTATACATATAATGTGATGGAAAAAAGATCATGTAATGGGTGTGAATTATGATAAAGATAGTTTTTTTCACTTTGAAAATTATGATTTTTGATGATTATTGTCTCTATAAAAGACAAAGTAGGAGTAAAAAAATAATTGAGGAACATGGATGTTGTGTTGGTTGAAGGCCTTAATCACTTCATGCCATATTTATGTTGATTATATAACTTAGGGCATGCAGTAAATTTCAATAATAATATTTTCATCATCAAAGAAAGATACAGTTCTGCATTAATGAAAGGAAAGTGCACAAAGGGGATATCTATATTATTAATAGAGAATATAAAAAGTGTTTCCTCACTAAGGAAGAAAAGAATATATTTTGGCACAAATGTCATGTCCAATTGATTCAAAATTCATTAAAAGACTTAGTGTTGAATGAGGTATCACATGATATTCCTAAGATATCATGAGATCTCAATCACATGTTTGAAACTTTCCTAAAAGGGAAAATCACTTAAAAGACATACAAGTCGAAGGATAAAAAGGCAACAATGTTTCTTGAGTTGGTGTATATCAATGTGTGTTGGAAAATATTGCCCAAATACATGGGAAGGAAAGAGATACTATAATTTATTTATCAATGATTACAAAGGGATGGTATAGATTATGGTTATCTCCTACAAATCTAAAGTATTCAAGTACATTACATGTTACTGGAGGATGGTGAATAAAATTATTAGGCTAAAAATTCAGAATATTCATACTGATAATGGTCCAAAATTCACCAACAATCATGTAGAATAGTATCTCAAAAATGATGGGGTACAACACCTAGTTTCAGTGGTGAGTACTCCTAAATAAAAAATATTTGTTGTGAGGATGAACAAGATTATATATAATATAACTCATAAAATACTCATTAAAAAAATACTATAGAATAATTAGAGATAAACAGTTCTTATATTTTTTTACATCACTAACAAATATTTTTATGACTGAATTAAGTGAAAACACAATATGATATGTGCTACAGGAAGATGAAAACCATAAAGTATAATTGGATTTTTGGAAGTAGATGATATATTCCCAATAAATAGAAAAACCGTCAGATTGAATCTCAAGGGGGTGGTGGAATTTTTCTAGTATATTATTCCAAAATCAAGTCATATAAATTTTACCTCTAATGTATTAGAAAAATTTTGGAAATTCAAGGAACAATAGTTATTGAAAATAAACACATTTTTCAAATTATTTATAGGAGTGTTAAATAAATCAATGATGAAATGTATAAGTATATTTTGAAGTGTGCAACAAAGGGGTAGCATGTGGGGGATGAAAATGACTCAAAAAAAGACATTGAAGATGAGGAAACCACAAAAGGTTCAGTATATACGAATATATAAATAATTAGGACTAAAATAAATGATGGTAATATAGTTGGTGATTGAAAATATTTAGTAAAAAAAGAGAATGAATGCTCTGTAAGAAACCACTCCTTTATCTCAAGTAGAACCTAAGTGTTTTAAAGAGGCTATAGAAGATTAGAATTGGTTTAAGGATATATATGAAGAGCTTTACCAAATAGTAAAAAATAAAACATGGGAATTTTGTCCAATTATAAAAGGTAATAATGACATTGGAATCAATTTGGTGTTCTAGAATAAACTCAATGAAAATGGAAATCTATCCCAGAACAAAGCATAATTAGTGTACAAGAAATATTCCCAAATAAAAGGGATTAATGTTGATGAGAATTTTTCTCTTGTATCCCAGTTGGAACAATTTGACTATTTTTAGCTATTTTGATGAAAATAAGATTCAATATTTCCCAAATGGATGCAAAATACTCATTTATAAATGTATTTATTGAAGAGTGAGTTAGAATTGAATTTCCAAATGTATTTCATATAGATAAATATTAAAGAAAATTGTGTCTGTTATAGAAGGATTTTTATAGACTAAATAAATCACCAAGAGAATGGTCTATAGTCTTGGTCAATACATCATAAGGATGAGGTTATATTGATATAGAGCTGATCACAACCTATACATAAAGAAAGAAAATGGTTAAAAAAATGTTGGTGCGTATTTAAATGGATAATAAAATTTTGGTAGGATTATAAGAATCGAAATGAAAGTTATTTTCATAATATATGAGTTGTGAATTATATATGTCCATGATTAGTTAGTTAACAAATTTTATTAATCTATAGGTTACTCAAGGAAGGGGTGTTTCATTGACCTCTCAAACAAAATATTCCACAGAAATACTCAAGGGATTTTTAATCAAATATTTCGAGATAATGAGAAATCTAGTGGATACATAGATGAAATTTTCAAGAGTTGATGGTGGAAAATAAGTAAATATAACTAAATATTAGAATATTATTTGAATAATATTTTATATAGTATCTATATGACCTAACATTTTATTGGTTACATGTCATGTCTTGAGGCACCAAAATTTTTCCAAGGAAACCCACATGATAGTAGTTAAAAGACGACTTTGAAACATCAACAACATGATGGTTTCTAGGTTTTTCTATCATATAACTTACCAATAAGAGTTTTTAATATACATAGATTTAGTTTAGTAATATCCAATAGATGATTAAAATTTTATACTAGGTGATTCTTTCTATCTTGTAAGTTTATGAATTTTTGGATGAGTGAGAAGAAATATTATGTTTCTCTTAACACTATGGAGGTTGAATATATTATGTATATTAAATATATTACCCAATTTATATGAATGAAAAAATATCCAGAAAATGTTGTAATTGTTATGAAAAATACTATTGTAATCAACCTTGATTACTCAAGTTCTTATAATAATATAATAAATCACGAACATTATTCAAGAATAATTCACATCAAGATAAAAAAATGACTTCATCAATGAGAAGTTTGATCAAGGGATAGTGTGGTTATATTATTCTTCTATAAAAAAATTTTAAAGATATCATGACAAAGTTACTACCCAAATTAGATTATGAAATACATCAATTGGATCTTTGTGTTCAATTATCTTCATACGACTGATGGGTTTGGAGAAGGGGCCCCCACTTCCCTATGGGGTTATCTATTTATATCAATTTATAATGAATCTATTAAAGTAAATGTTTTTATTTTTAACCCTCATTTGGTAACATTAAAATAAGTGATATTTGGGTTTGTTTACAAAGGGTAAGAAGTTTTTCATAACATTTTTCATAGATTTTGTCTATATTTTTAAATAAAGTATGTGAGGAGTGTTCTTTCTTGTATAAGAAAGGATATTTTATCATGCAGATGTTTTGGAAGAGTGAGAGATTATTTTAATGTTTAATGAGGGTGATTGGATTTGTTGTGAAGTTTTTAAGACCATGAATAATAAATAAGATTTTTATTATTAATATTCTTATTGAAATCCTATTTCTCACATCTAGAATGACACATGTGGGATAAGAGTGGATGATTAGTGAATAATTGGTGCACTATTTATATTCATGGGATTCAGATAGTGGAGTTCGATAAATCTAATTGGTTATAAAGGATCCAAGTGAGGAATTGTTAAAAAAAATTAATTATTTAAAAAATGGAGAGATTCTTAGAAAAAATCTCCTTATAATGGTTCTTGGGTTTTTTTTGTTAACAAGGTATTTGAAGGTTTATCAAAAACAGTTCACATAGATATGGGTAACTCATAACATGAATCTTAGAGGATACATAGTGTGTAGAATGGTAAATAGGAAAGGACCCTTATATATTTAGGAATATTATCTTTATATATACTGAAGTATATAATTTGTAAAAGGTAAGGATCTTTATATACATAATATGGTAGATGATACATAAGATGGCTTATACATAATAAGTAAGGTAATGAAAAATACGTTAGGTATATGTAAGAAGTGGATTTTAATATATATATAAACATAGTAGATACAGAATATGATTGTTATGAAGTACAAAATGTAATAAAATTAAAATTTATTGAATTCATAAGAAATATATCATAATATGTAATATTTTACACTTCATATATAATAAGTATAGTCTCATACATGAGATAGTTGATGATATGTTATATATAAAACCTTTTCTCTGGAAGAAGTGAGATATTTTTGTGCCATTCCTTGGATTTTATCTCCATGATACAAGATAATTATAGTTCAACAAGCCACATGGCCTTCATTAAATATTAGAAATTTTAATTTATTATTCATAATTTGGTCAGAAATGGTTATTGAATCAGGTCATTAATGAGGTAATTTCTATAATATTTGTTGGGGATTTAAAATTATAGATACAAAAAATTATATTCATGGGTGTTTCGAGTCAGTAGTATTAATATTCAAGTGTAATATCCATCATAAGGGAAATCTAGGAATTAAATTAGTTACCAAAACTCATATTTAAAGAATAGAATATTCTTAGATTTATATTATTTTCATACTAAAATATAGAAATATTTCTCATTTGGGTATTCATGAATAAAATATTTAAATAGGAAATAAAAAAGAAGAAGTAAAAGAGAGACTCTCTTAAAATAAAGATATAGAAGGAATACATTCATTCTATTTGAAAAAAAATAACAAGGGGAAGAGAGTATATTGGATATTAAATTTTCTAGAACTAAAGAAACATAATTCTATACTTCTTCTAGAAATACGGTAAATAAGAGTAAGGTATTTCAGGAGGTCATCTCTCGAGAAGTTCTTGGAAGTATTTTTAAACTCTGCACCATTCCCCGGTGTAAATTATTTATATTGATATTAAAAGATATAGTGAATTACTAGAAGATTTTTGAGTTTATTATTATAAATAGAATCATGATTTCTTCAATTTTTTGGTGAATGTTTTAAATTTAGAGGGTGAGTATGGACGATCTATATTATTAATAAAAAGTAGTGTTCTTAGTGTTTCTAGTGCATAAACACAACACAATTTCATACTCCTTGGAATATCCTAATTTGGTAGAACTAATTAATTCACTCAAAAAAAATTCTTACTAATTTAATTTTTCACATATATTATAATGGAGGTAGAGTTCCTAACAATTATAGAACAAGATCATTGGGGAGGGTTAATTAAAAATTAGCATACCATGATTCACCCCCACCCAAGGAAATTAATCTTTCTAGGGATAAACAAAACTTAATGGGATATTGGTGGAAATATAATAGAATATTCCCCATACCATGTGTGTTTTTTTAACCAAGAAGGAAGAAAATTCAAAGTTTCAAGGTTTTATGACCACATTACTAGTAAAAATGGTCATATATTTGTGATATTACATAAGAAATTATATTGACACTATAAAAACTTCATAGAATTAATGGTTATATATATAAAATAATTATATCATACACAAATATCAACATATCCTTGAAATTAATTTTAATATGGTGTAAAACATGAACATTGTGATAAACTATTATAAGACACCCTAGATGTCGGTAAGGGAGGTTTAAAGAAATTTCCAACCAAACAATCTAATTTAATACATGAATTATATAGGTTGTGTAAAAGATAAAAACTAATGTCTAGTAATATAATTAATGTGATTTATTGGTCTCATAAATAGGGAATATGGATTTTATATTGAATATATTTATGATAATCTCACAATTTAAAGAGATGTTCTGATATAAAAGATATATTTTTAACTATAATTATATAGAAACGTTACATTATTTTTCTATTAATATGTACATGTATATTACTTAAAATGTATGTGTTTTTTTAAATAGTTAATGATAGAATAAATAATTTTCAAGTTTATTAATATTTATAAATTAGACAATTATATTCATTATAAAGATATTTAGTAATTTTTATATCAAAAAGAAAACAATTTTAATTAAACACTTTTCCTATAAGGTTTATTTAAAATTTTAATTTATAAATTACATAATTTTAATTTAAAATAATAAATTTAATTTTTTAAATCATCAAATAAAAATTAACTTAGAGTGAAATTTTTTGTATTTTCATAAAATATTAATTTTTTTGTGAATAGTGGGAAATAAAAAAAATTGTAAAAATGTCATTTATTTTTAATAAATTAAGTCATTTAAAATTATAATTTTGTTTTTAATGTTATTTAAGTTAGCATATGTATTATTTAGTTATATTTATTTCACTTAATTGCTTTAAATCATCTTTATGTTGTATTTTATTATAATTTTATTTTGGAATTTAAAAAATTGGTTTTCCTGAAAACTGTTTTAAAGAGAATAATGTTTATCTATTGTAATTAATTTAAAAACCCCCTAATAAGAAATTATTTAAATGAAATTTATATATTATATATAAATAAATATTAATTTTAATCCATAAATTGATTATTACTTGTCATGGAGTTAATATAAAATAATATTATGCTTGAAAGATATGTTTCTTGAAAACCACTTTTTCATCGCGTATGCATGTTTAATATTAAATAAATTCTTTCAATTCCATGAATAGAATTTAATAAAATGGATTTAATATTTTTTATAAGAATAATTTATATTATCTAATAAGTTTAACTTAATTTTTTTCATAATGAATAGTGAAAATAGTAAAAATATTTTACCATGGTTAAGGTAAAAACAAATTTATCAGGGGTTGAACTAAAAAGATAAGGGTTAAAATGATAAAAAAAAATTCTAAAATATATTTTATGGAAATATTTAGAACATATAATATGTAATTACTTATAATGGTCCAATTTGGATCCTTTTATCATACAAAAAACATGGGTACACCTTTTTGTTTTTAAAAATTACAAGTGTGCCACTCGCCTCAATATAAAAGGCCACCCCCTCTCCTCTACTCTTCACACATACAGGGAAATTTTTCTTGGAAAATACCTTCCCAAATGTCATTTTAATTCTATAAACATTAACTATAGACCATTTTTTTATCATAAATACATCCTAATAATGAATTTTTTAAAACCTAAGGAGTTTTTCCGAAGAATATGTATTGTGCTTAACCGCGTGTTTTTATTTTATTTATTCTTCCACCTTATTTAAATATTATTAAATTATGATGATATAATAACACTAATATCTTAACCCATATATGGATATGTTATTTTTTAATTTATTATCCTAAATTCATCTCATCTTCCAGCAAATGGGAAACAAAATCATCATTCGTGTGTATGGTGAACTACCTCCTTGCAAACCGATGTGATTCGTTTTTCATCATCACCTAAAACGAATTGTTATAGTGATATATTTAAAGTGTATATGTGATATTTGTAACATAATAATACTTAAATAATTATGATAACATATATGACTTCTTACTTTCTATTCCTTGGGGTTGCAATAATTCTGATTGTGTGTACGGCAGACTACCGCCTCGTGAAGTGATGTGATTCATTTTTTACTAATGTTTTTAATGGAAGATAATAAGAATAAATTTAATTAATATATGTGAAATAATTATTATATTCATAAAATATTTATAATTATTAAAATATAATATATCATTTTCTCTCTTACCTTTTCACTCATTGAAAAATGATAGCATCATTTGTGCATATGTGTGGACTATCGCCTCCACGAAGCGATGTGATTCTTTTTTCATTACCACATCACTTAAATGATATATATAAGTCTATTTAATGAAATAATATTTTTTATGAAATTATTATCATTATATAAATATAAAATAATACTTACCTTATTTTCATAGTGATCATTGAAAAATAGAAACGTTACTCAGACGTAAGTACGGACTACCATCACCATGATTGTAACATAGTTCATTTTTCTTAACCCTGTTTCATTATTAATTTTAAAAGTATAAATGATTTATAAAAATTATAATTATTTCATGATTATTATTTTTTATATGTTTAATAATGACCTCTTTAACTATTGTCATCCTACTGATGTCATTTTTGACACATAAGACGAATATTGACAAAACATCTGACATAAACCTAATTGATTAAGTGATTGTATATAACATAGTAATAAGTCCAATAAATGGAATAATAAACTTTAACAAAGGTTCTTAAGTAAGTAAATAATTTACAAAATATTATTTTTCAGGAAGATAAATAATGTACGTGACAAGTCGGACTTAAGTGGTATGGGACTTAGTCTCAACTTCTTTTCATTGAGGCATATTTAGATATTATGAACCTATATTCTTTTATGATGTGTATATATGGATTATTTGAAATTTAATGTAATTAATTTCTCTATTATCATGATATTTAAATTTTTTTTTAATGTTATTATTTCATGGGTCTTATGATTGAAATTTTCTCAAATTGGTAAGGGACTTCCTCTTTTAAAAATCCTCTTTTAAAGTTCCCTTAAAACTCTTTCTTCCATTTCTATGTTTTTTAAAATTATTTTATGAATTTACTTATAAGTAAATGAATTTTTATAAATTATATTTTTTTATTTCTTTAAAAGGTCTTAAAAATTAATATTTTCATGATTTTTTATGTAACATTTTGAAAAAAACAAAAGGAATGTTCTATTTTAACGTATATAGTGACAATAACTTTTCTCAACACCATAACTGTTATTTTATTATCAACTTAATTTACAATAAATTATGTTTTCTTCAAAGAAAACCTTATTTAATTTTTTTCTAGGTATTTTGGTATTGAAAATGGGTTATTAAATGGATTTAATATTTCATTATCCAAAAATGTTTCCTTATGGGTGAAAATAATGTTTTGTGAGTGTAATGTTGAAAATTAAAATCTTTTATGTGTTATGATTATGTTATAGTTCTTTGAAATTATTTATAATGATGCTGGGTTCAATGATAAACCAAGTATAGGTGGTTCCATTATAAACCAAGGATGGGTGGTCATATCATAAACTAAGGTCAGGTGGTTACGTAAAAAACCAAGGATAGGTGGATTTGTAATATCCCTACAATACATTGGGTATGGAAGTCAATTGTACAGTGATTCCATTTTTAAGTGTGATATGAAAAATGATGTCCTGAGATACCATTATGTTTTATCTATGATTTCTATAGGTTTTTGTAGTAATATTATGATTTCTAAAAAGGAAAGCAATGAGCTTATTTTTAAAAATAAAGTATTTACTACTTCTTAAGGGTGAAAAGTATAACTTTGTGAAAAAAATTCCTAATATTTTCATGTTTTCAAAGAAAACTTTATGATATTTATTTTACCTTTAAGTTTTCTTATGAAATTTTGAATGAAAATATTTTGGAAAATAAGGTGATTTCTTGGGTAATAAAATGTTTATTTTGAGCATAAATCTCACTTTAAAAAGGCATTTTTTATGAGTAATCATAGAAAAATGTGTTTATTTGTTTTCTTTTATGTCCCTTACTAATATTTTTTTTCTCCCATATTTAAAAATATTTTTCATGGGGTTTAATTGTGGGTAAGAATATGGAAGAATTCAAGTTGAAATTTGGGAATCTTTTTCATGAAAATAAATCGTGTTTTATTTTAAAAGTTTTATATTTTGGGGAAAATGGATACTGATTAAAAGTATCCACTTTATATATGTAAGGGTTTTTTTATTTAAGTGTTATTCCATAACTCTCTAAAAATATAGGCCAAAAATATCTTTTGGAATGTAATAATGTGAATTCTAGTTTAAATTCACAAGAATATGTAATGTTTAAGGTATGGTCCTTATAGTTGGTATTAAAGAAAGTTTTAGATAATTTTAGAGGTTAGACTATTGTTAATAGAATCCCCTTAAATGAATTTAATTTATAGTTAAGTTTAAGTGATATAAAATTTGAATATTACCATGTTGATTCATATAAACTATGTTTATTTAGAATGGTTTTCTGAAGTGGAAATCATAAATCTATAGTGGGAAGGCACTGAGAGGAAAATATCCTTCTAAATTAGCATCCTGAGATGGTTGGAATTATAACTTAATAGTTTTTTATGGTGATGGATCCATTGACACATGCTATAATTGGTAGTGTAATCCATGATTTAGAGTATCTAGGTCTACCATAGATGAATAGGTCAATATTAAAGCATTTTATGAGACAATATCGTCGAACATTTAGTGGATATTCTAACCCAGTGGTAGTCTAATGATGAATCAATGACCTAGAGAAGATATTTGAAGTTAGGGAGTGTTTGAAACATAAAAATTTAACCCTTTAAAATTTTTATTTTTAATTTTAAGCTGATCGATGGTGGTATTTTCTTAATAATACCATAGAGAGAGAGATGATCTTGATTCCATGGAATGGGACACATTTAAGTATCTATTTCATGAGAAATATATCCCTAAGGTTGTTCGAATTGGGATGAAGAAACAATTCTTGTAATTTAGGTAAAATGATAAAGATTATATAGTTATATATAAAGAAAATTTTACAATATTGGATAGGTATATATCATATTTTTTCTGAGATCTTGATAGTAAGATTAATCAGTTTTACTCAGGATTGAAGACAATATATCAGAGGGTGTTGGATTCCTATGAATTAAAAATCTATGAGTAACTTATTTTATGTATTGAGAAGGTAGAAATGTATTTTTTTTATGATTATGTATTCTATAACAAAAACTCTAAAAATAGATTTGGGTGGTAGTAAAATGGGAGGAATAGATCAAAGAAGTCGATATATAAGAAAATAAAGTACACATATTGTGATAATTGTGGTAAAAATAACCATAGGTAATGTCTTATAAAGCCTATGAAGTACTTCTAATATGGTATTTTTTCATATGTTTTGTGACTATAAGTAAAATTATTATACAAGAAATGAAAATCCAATGGTGAGATGTTTTAATTGTAATGATTTGGTGAATTATGAAAATTTGTTCCTGAAGTTGGTTACTCTGGGAGGAAATCAACAAGATAAAAAGAAAAAGAGTGTGAAAAATCTTTTTCTACTTATAAAATTGATGTTGGGAAATCAAGTGAAGTGGTGATGGGTATGTTACTAGTTTATGTGAATTATTCCAATACCCTATTTAACTCTAGATATTCACATTCTTACATTTGTGATAAATTTTCATGTAAATGGTAATATCACCACATGAAAAGAGTATATAACTTTTAGTAAAAACCCTTGGTATAATTTTTAAATCAAATCAGATTTGTAAGAATATTTTGGTTTTCATTAGTAGAATGGTATTTTCTTCAAATCTTGTTGAATATCCCATAGTAGAGTTTGATATCATTTTGGGTGTGAATTTTCTTTCATTTTATCATGATAAGATAGATTGAAAAGCTAATAAAGTTTTTTCCATTGATTTCATACCTTTGATAACATACCAAAAATCTAGTAAATTTATTAGGGATGGAAATAAAAGTTATATATATCATATTATTGAAAAGAAAGATATTGTTTGAATTAGTGATGTGATAGTAGTGAATGAATACATGGATGTATTTACTAATGATTTTTTGGATGTTATTCCTAATTGAGAGGCTTAATTTACTACAGACTTAGTTCTTGATGCTAATCATATTTAAAAACTCCATTATTTAATGGATCTATAGTAAATTTTATAATTTAAAAAACAATATTAGGAGTTTTTAGATAAATATTTCATTCTTCCTAAAACTTTACCATGGGGTTATTCTATTTTTTAAAATAAATATGGTTCCATGTGGATTTTCATTTCTTATAGATTTTTTAATAACATCACTATTAAGAATAAGTATCTTTTTCCTCATATAAATGATTTTTTTATCATCTCTAGGGATCATGGTATTTTTCAAAGGTTGATTTGAGGTCTGGGTACCATTAGATGAAGGTAAAGGAGGATGAAATTCGGAAGACAGTGTTTCAGACTATATATGGGAATTATGAGTTTGTGGTTATGCCTTTTAGATTATATAATGCACCTATTGTATTTATGAACATTATGAATAGATTTTTTTATGAGTTCTTGGATAATTTTTTGGTTGTGTTTATTGATGATATTTTGGTATATTCTAAAATTTATGAGAAACATGAAAGACACCTAAGGATTGTTTTGAAAAACATAAAAGAAAAGAAACTATATGAAAAAATTATTAAGTGTGAATTTTGGTTGCAAAAAATGTCTTTACTTGGAAATTTTCTTTCTAAATATGGTATAACTATTAAACCTACTAAATTAAAATTTTCTCAGGATTGTCCAAGAACAAAAAATTTCATATAGATTCATAGTTTTCTTGGTTTAGCGGTTTACTACCAAAGGTTTTTTAAAAACTTTTATTTGTTGTACATCCCATTGACTAAGTTAACTCAAAAGGGAGTTAAAAACATCTAGAAAAAATAATTTGATGATTATTTTCAAGAAATAAATATAAAATTGGTGAATTCTCTGATTTTGGTATTTTCATCTAAAAATACTAAATTTTTCATCTATTGTGTTGTTTCTTCAAAAGGACTTGGTTTTTTTCTAATGCAATATAATTAGATAATTGTTTATGATTCATAGAAACTAAAACCATATGAGTTAAATTACCCTACTCATGATCTATAATTACCTGTTTTGGTTTTTTATTTAAAAAATTAGAGGCATCATTTGGATGGATTAAAGTTTTAAATATATATTGATCATAAAATTTTGAAGTATATATTCACTCAGAAATAATTAAAATTTAGAGTGAGAAGATGAGTGGGACTAATCAAGGATTATGAATACATGATTTATTACCATCCTATAAATGAAAAAAAAAATTGTTCAATGCTTTGAGTCCTAAAAATAATGCTATATTAACCATGTTGAATTTAGAACATAACAATTTGGTTAATTATTTGTTGAATTTTGGCCTAAAAGTCATAGATACAGGGACATCCTTAGTTTTGTTTTAGGTTTCAGTGCAGTTGACACTTTCAAAAATAATTAATAAATCTTTTAAGGAGGATAATTTTTTACAATAAAATATAGAATCAGTTAGGAAGGGTAAGTTTCCTGGGTTTAATGTTGATGAAGAAGGTATTATTAGATTTTTAAAAAGATTATGTGTGCCTTAGGATTCCCAATTGAAGATATATTTTTTGAGTGAAACTCATAGTTCTCTATTTTTCATTCATCCTAGAAGAACTAAGATGCACCATTACCTTAAAGAGTATTATTTCTGGGATGGCATGAAAATATATATTGATGAATTTACCATAAATTATTTCACTTTTAAGTGGGTTAAAGAAGAACAAAAACTATCTAAGGTAATTCTTTAACCTTTTCCACTGTTGAATTGGAAATGGGAAAATGTATCATGGATTTCATGGTGGTATTCCTAAATAAATCTAAAGGTAATAATTTGATTTGGGTAATCGTTGATAGATTAACTAAATATGCGCATTTTTTCCCATTCTAGATATTATGTCATTGGATCAAATTTATAGAATATATCTAAATTATATAGTTAGATTACATGGAGTTCCTCTCTCTATTGTATCAAACTCTGATCTTAGGTTCAGATATAATTTTTGGAAAGTACTTTATATTTCATTGAGTATTAATTAAATTTCAGTACATCTTTTCATCCTCAATATGATGGACAGTCTAAGAAAATAATTCATAGCTTAAAATATATGCTTCTTTTATATTCAATAGAACCAGGGATGTTGGGATCATCATATTTATTTGTTTGAGTTTTCTTATAAAACATTTTTCATTCCAGTATACATATGACACCTTTTGAGGAATTATTTGGAAAGAGGTGTATAATGCTATCTTTTTGGGATAAAGTATGAGAAAGGAAGTTTATGGGACAAAATTTGGTAGAGGAAATGGTTGGCAAGGTTCAGTTGATTCAACAATATATGAGGATGGATCAAATAAGGTATAAAAGTTATGTGGAAAACTATAGGAAATATCTTTCTTTCAAGGTAGGTGTTAAGGTTTTTCTTAAAGTATCTTTATGAAAAAGTGTTATGTGTTTTGGTAAAAACAAGAAGTTTATTATGCAGTTCATTGGATTATATTAAATCCTAGATAAAGTTATATCAGTTGAGTATTGAGTGTCTTTTCTGCTGATTTTATCACAGGTACACAATGTATTTCATATTTCAATGTTAAGGAAATATGTGTTAGATTCATCTTATGTTTTTAGACCTGAAGAACTTCATTTGGAAGACAATATTTATTTTGAGGAATAACTTATTCAAATTATGGACCATAGAGATAATTTTTTTCAAAATAGGGTAATTCACTAGATTAAGGTTTTGTGGAAAACCCATATGGTTGATAGAGTATCATGGGAATCTAAAAGTTCTATGAGGGAAAGATATCCCCATTTTTTAATAGGTGAATGAAATTTTAAGGATTTAGTTTCCAAAAGGGGGGGAATGTAACAACCCAGGTAATGATATAATAAATAACACATAATAATTTATTTATTTGATTAGCAAGACCCCTGGGAGGGGTGAATAAGGAAAACTATGGGGGCCTGAAGAAATGTAGCCCAAGGGAATACCCAATAATAATGATAGCCCCATCGGAGGTAAGAGACCCTAGGATAGAAAAACAAGTGAAAGAGTCATCAAGAGGATCCTGGGAATCAAGGTAGTCAGTCGCTCTGTTTCCCTCATGCCAAGTGTGGGAAATCTCTAAGACACTACCAATCAACCTCTTGATTTTCCTAGTATGATACAAGATAGACCACAGGGTGGTACTAGTACCCAGGATAGACTTATGGAGGATCTGAGAGTCTATCTCCAAGACATATATGGAAATGTTATCCCTTCTTCATAACTCAAAGACAACCAACATAGTGAGAGATTTTACATGAAGAGAGGTTCCATTCCCAAAGAAATCCTAGAATTAAATGGTCACAGAGCCGAGGGAATCCCAAAAAAACTGCCACCTCATATAACACCCAAGGCACAAAAACCATTAGTATTAAGTTTAATCCCCCTACTAGGAGGACATAAACTGACCCGCTGACCATAAAGATAGATGGTGGTGGGAGGAGATCTCTGATGGGGGCCAAGAACATCATGAAAGGAGGGTGTGGAGTCCTAGTTGGGAATGAGGTGGGTAAAGTCAGAAACCAAGAACCTTGCATGAGCGACAATGGTTGTCCTAGAGAAGTATTTCCCCTCAAACCTTTCCTTGTTCCTATCCTTCCATAATCACCAGCTACCGGATGATAGAATGGTCGTACGTGCTTTAAGATACATGTTGTTCCTCCCCACCCCTTAGAACTAGAAATCAAGGAAACTTTACCCCATCAGCCCAATAGGATGTTGTCTGAAAAGGAAACCAAGGGAAAACCAAACCCAATTCTCCCATTTCCCCTCAAAAAATAAGTGACTAGTGGATTCCTCCTGAGAGTTGTTGTAATAGTTTCACTGAGACCCCATGTAAATACCAAGGCCCTTAATAATCTCATCTGTGGGAAGGGTCTTATGCCAGATGCACCAGACAAGGAAATTATATTTAGTGGGGCTCTCCTTACACCATGCCGCTTCACTCTATTCCACAAAACCAATCAAACCACACACAATTTTTCAGTACTCTTTAATTGAAAAATCCCCAGACGTAGCTCCTGTGAAGACACAAACATCAGGGGAGTTCGAGAGTTCAATGAGTTTGAAAAAAAATTACTGGATCTTGTTCAAAACAGCATGGATCAGCATTGGATGGTTTAAATCTTGATGGAAGGTTAGTTCTAGAGTGGGTAAACCCGAAATTCCAAGCTTAACACCTACCCAGTTGTAGAACCAAAAGTTAATCACACCTTGGATGATGATCCAATGGGAATGACTTTCCACCATTGGGATGTGGAGTTTCACTGAACACCAGATACTAGAAGTGCAACCCTAAGGAGGCTGTTGAACAATCTTATATTTCTTTCTCACGAAATGACCCTAGAGGGATGATGTACATGTATTTTTACATGTATTTTTATAATTTTCTAACTTAGTTTTAATTAATAAGTTTAACCAATTTTTATATTTTTAGTTTCTTTTTGTAGTTTTGTAGTAATTTAGATATTTTGATAATTTTTAGTTAATTTATGTACTTATATTAGTAATTTAGTATTTCTATTAGTTATATTAATTTTATATATTATATTTAAAACTATATTATTATTATTTATTATTTTATTTTTATTAGTTTATTATTATATTTAGTAGCATTATTATATTTAATTACATGTGAATTAACATTTAATTCTTATCACTATTTATTATTATTATTTTTACTTAATTACATAATTAGTTTTTTTTTAATTTGAATTTAACATTTTTTTTATTCTATTTTTTCCCCTAACTACACACGCACCACCCCACTCCCCTTTGACCCCTTCCCCTTTCCAACATCACCCCTTCCTATCCCCCCTTTTTTTCTCTACCCAACTCCACACTCCTAACTCCCCATTTCTGTAATACCCCAAGCTTCCATGGTACATTTCCCTTTGAATAATGCAATAACTTGCATTGTACGCAACTTCGAGATTCTAACACACCGCGACCAATCAAAGTAGCCGTTATGAATAGTAATACCCACTTTTTGAAATTTTATAAATTTTATCTATCAAAATGGACATCATTTTTGGATTCTGAATATCGAAATTATCCTATGGTAAAATTTTGGTACTTTTTGGATAACTTTTATATTTTGATGAATAGTGAAAATTACTAAATTTTAATTAAAAACAACTTTTTAATCAAAATAATTAATAGTGATAAATTATGAATTTGAGTAGTTTTAAATTATATTAGGAATATATTTTTACCATTTAATGAAATTTTGGTCATTGGACATAATTTCACATTTAAACCGGACATAAACAACTGTCAATCTTTTGATAGTTATTATCTCTTTAAAACACGCTTTTTGTTTTAACAATAGAAATTAATTTTAAATTAATTTCTGCCACTTCTGTGTTTTGAATTTAGAAATATGGATTCCATATTTGGAATCAAGAGGTCCAAATTGTTTAAATAGGTAACTTTTATTTTTAGACATTTTGAATAATTACTTCGGTAAATATTTTATTTACCATGGTTAAATGGTAAATCCGGTAAATAAGGGTAAAAAATAATATTATAATAATACTAATTTACCCTAAAACATTTCCTAACCCTATTGGTTGATAAATTTCCAAACATGGGAATATTTTGGTTGATCTTGGGACCCCATGGAGCCACTTGTAGGTGATAAGGACACTTTATATTAATTAAGTTAAAGTAAATACAAAAATGACATAAGCATGTATCTTTTAGAAAAATAATTTTTACATAGGGTTATATATGTTATTTTTCAACTATCAATATTCATTATAAATATAAAAATATTTCTTAAATAATGGTATTTTATTTAAAATTTTTAGACATTAAATAATTAAATTTATTTATGACACAATAATGATGCAGTATTTTCCTTATTAATGAAAGAATCAAACAATTGGTATTATAAAAGTTAAAATAAATATAATTTGAAATTTTTGATGACATACACGAATTTTATTGGTTAATATGACATGTTAGTATTTATTAAATGAATTTTTTTCGAATTAATAAAGTTTTTATGACTTTAACAAAAATCAATTATTAAATATTGTCAAAATTGACATAAATGAGTTTTTAAAACAAGTATTATATTGTTAATTGATATTCTATTCCTAAAAATCTAAGGTTCAGACAAAGGACTCATATCATGATATTTGTATCATTAATGAACCATTTGTGGGTCGCTTGGATGTATATAGTAAGTTTATTAACTATATAATATAAAAATACAAAGTGATATGGTAAATGTCAATCTAATTAACTAAGAGTTAAAACTAAAAGATAAGGTTAATATAATGACCCAAACCTATCTAAAATCTATTTTTTGAAAGTATTTATACCCATACCCACCTTATACTTTTAATAATCCACTTTGGAGTCATTATAAACCGAATATGAATTTATTATAAATTAATACTTTAAGTTTTTTCTAAAGAGCCCCTCCTCCCCCTTATAAAAGGACACAACTTCTAACCAATTATTCACACCTTAAAAGCCTTTTGGTTCGGAAAAACCCTACCCAAATACTCTCTCAACTTCCCTCACTTAAACCTAAAGGAATTAGCTTGATCAGAAATCCACCATAAGGATCCCTTTTGATCAAATCAAAAGGAAGAACCCGAAGAAGAGGTAATGTTTTCACCACCCTCTTTCAAGTTCCTTTCTTTTTCAACTTCTTCTTTCTTTGTTATTTCATTTCTAAAATAATAACTCCAGTATCTTCAATATATTGTGATGTTATTATAAATATGGTACAACCATAATCATTATTCTATACATCCTTTGAATGACATGTCACCATACGTGCGTACGTACGGCTTACCGTCTCCACATCGTGGTGTAATTGTTATTCAAAAACATTATTATTTGGATGGGTATGATAATGATATGTAATTGATGTAAATAATAAATATAACATTATAATTATTATTTATATATGATATACTATCCAATTATATATTATTTTAATATCAAAATAATGATATTGTCGCTCATGCGTACGTACGGACTACCGTCTCCATGAACGCGATGAGATTCATTCCCCATCGTATCCATGCAAGTCTAATTCTCATTTTATGATTAAAAATAACGTTTAAGGAATTGATATCATTTTTTATATTAATAATATAAAACCTATCCATAACCAACACAACTTATGTAACAAAACATATAAAATAAAACGAGTAAGTTAACACCCGAAACGACGATAATACTAAGACATTATTAACAAAGCAGTGTTAAAAGATCCTCTATGATATCATATTAATGTATATGATTCTTTTATAATTTAATAACAATTATTTAACCATTATATAGGAGGTTAACCTACCCTCACCCAAGGAAAAGTACAAGGTAAGGGTTTATTTCACAATCTCTTCATTATCCGAGGTTGTTTATACGTAATTATCTACTGGGACCTCTTTATCATCCACATCCATGTTTCTTAAAAATGTTTTTCAAAACATTATTACTATTTTACAGAATATGGGTTAAAGTAATTTATACCCTTGTTTGAATTTTTATAAGAAGTTTATAAAGAAATATTTCCGTCGTTTTCCAAACAAGGTCCTTTTTAACCTTTTTGACATAATTAAGGTAAGAATGTTTTTTTTAACTTATATGGAGGGTGTGACTATTTTCCTCCATTATAAAATTTTCTAAGCTTCCCTTACAATATTATAAGAAGATTTTGAAAGTAAATGTTTTATTTTACAATTATGTTACCTTTAAATGATTTAAAAATTAATATATTAAGAATTTGTGAAAGGTACTCTTTATCAAGATCAGAATTTTAAATGTTTTAAAGATTTATCTTTCTAAATATTTTTAATTAATTTCCATGTTTTCAAAATGATTTTAAGGATTTATTTATATGGTGATGAATCTTTTGAAATGATATTTCTTTTCAAAAGTTTCAAAGTGTTATGGGACACTTTGATTCAAAAATCTCTTTTAAATTACTTCCTTTATAAATGTGTGACTTTTAAATGATTTTAAAAAAGAGATATTTCTCTCAAATAGTTTTGATTTCATCTATGTCAACATCCTTTGATGGATTTTAATCTTATTTGAAGTTGACTTATTATGATACAAAACTTCCATATTGTATATAAGGTTTTGTGATATGTTTGACTGTGGATGTGTTATTTCTATACCATTCATGGTTTATGGAGAAAGTATTGGCATTTCGTATGCTAGTTTGAATGTTTATGTTATATTTAAACATGTTCATATGAGGAATGAATTGGACTTACTAAGTGATGGGTGGATCCCTCTATAGCTCATCGATGCATCGGTAGGTCTCACGAGACAAACTAGTGTCTTGGCATGAGGCCTTGATGAAATATTATTTGTAGTCTTGCCACAAGGCCTTGGCTACGTGGTTATGATAGTCTGTCATTATGCATTACATCATTATGAAAGTGGTTATTGATATTGCATGTGATTATTAGATTAGTATAATATCCATGTGAATAAGTAAATGGAATTATTTCATTTTATTTCTACCATATTATGTTGAATTTCAAGTTTAAAAGGCTTTTGTTTTAGTTATATATTGCCTTAAATTTTTATTCTTATTTATGAAAGTTTCCGCTATATTGTTATCCTTACTAGGAAGCTGATCTCACCCCTTTCTATGTTTTATTTTTCCCAGGATGTGAAGAAGTATTTTATGAATGACCTGCAGGGATAGTATGAGGGGATATGAGTGTGGACTATGGAGACTATATTGTTGTAGTTTTCATTTTTGATGTAATGTAAACTTTATGAATGTATCTAGTGCTTCCAAGGATACTAAACTAATAGGTCTTTCGAGACTTGACCTTTTGTGATCATGACAATGTTATGTAATAATGCACTGACTCTGGGTAACTGGGGTCAGGGCGTTATAGTTGGTATCAGAGGAAGTTTAGTACAAACCTTGGAAGCTAGATTTAGATAAACTCTGATTAGAGCACATAGACCTAAGATGGACTTTGATGATTAGTGTAAAATAACTTCCTATAATTTTGGTATTGTAGATATTTTGTGAGTTTTCTGAACAATACATCCCTGTCTGGATACGAGCAGGTAGAGGCGGCTCTGGCACAGATGTACCTAGGGGTAAAACCCGAAAACACCATTTTGAGCTAGACTCGAACGGGAACTGGTGCACGACAACGGGTCTTGCTACACTCTTGGTTACGACACTCCTGGGGGATATGATTAGGATAATTATCATTTTCTTTACAAACTATTATGAAGGGTTTATGAGTATATACTTCCTCAAAAAAGATATTTTTATTATTATGGATTATATCCATAAACTTTTCAATTTATGATAAGTGTTTTACAATTTTGGATTTATGTATTGCGATTCATAAACTAATCTAGTGTATGCCATTGTTTAGAAATGGTGCCTAGTGGAAGAAATGGAAATTGTATCAATGCATGCACTCCATGTAGGTATTTCTCTCCTACTTAAGATAATTATAGTGGTGATGGTGATGCAACTGGTGTTGATCAGCTAATCACCATACTGGGACAACTCACTCAGGTTATGAATAATAACCTTACCCGTATGGAGAACCCCAATCCACAACGTGGAGGATCAATGTTAGATCGGTTCATGAGGCAACAACCACCAAAATTCAATGGGGGTACAAATTCACTAATAGCTGAGCAATGGATAAGTTCCCTAGAGAAAATATTTCAGGCTTTGGGGAGTAGTGAAAGGGAAAAGGTTATCATGGCAGTTTACCGCCTCACTGGAGATGCTGATCAATGGTGTTCATTAATTCAAAACACAAAGGACGATGAAGAAGTATCAAGTATGGAATGGAGGTTGTTTAAATATATTTTCTTATAAAAATACTTTCCTCATGACCATCAAGCAGATATGGAAAGGCAATTTCTCGGTCTGAGACAAAAGGAGGATGAGAATATCGCCAAGTATGAAGCTGACTTTACAAGGTTAGCGAGGCATGCAGCAGATTATATACGTAACCCAAGGAGTAATATTGATCGTTTATTTTATGGGTTAAAACTATTTCTCTATCGAGCATTAGTCTCACAATCCTTCTCGTCATACGAAGACATTATCTCATGTGCTATAAAGAGAGAAAAATAATTCTCTAAATCTTATGATAATAAAGTAAAGCAAGAGAATAAGAGAATGGTGGAACAAGAGACAGATAAAGGAAAAAAGGGAAATAAGGATTTTCCATTATGTGATAATTGTGGGAAGAAACACCCCGGTACTTGCCTAAAAGGAATGGGAGTTTGTTACAAATGTGGAGAAAAAGGTCTCTAGGCTCGTGATTGCAAGGGAAAGAAATATATTGTCAATGTTGAATGCTAAAATTGTAGAGAAATGGGGAATTATGCAAATGAATTCCATAAGATCCAAGGAAACATACCTCAAAAAAGGCCAAAGATCAAGGCCAATATTATGTTGTTACTACAGTTGAAGTGGAATAATTAATGTATTTTTGTTTTTGGACTCAAGGATTATATTCTGGTTATAAGAATAATGTGATATATATAAGGATTGTATTGTAGTACTTGTTGTTTTAATTAAGGTTTTAAAATGACTAAGGTAATCATATTTTCAGTATGTGACAATAAGATAAACTTTACTTTGTCTGGGGAATCTGATGTGACAATTGATTTTGGAATTTAGATACCTTTTACAAAGAGTCTAAAAAGAGGTAATTTGGATAACTATAATGTTTGGAGTGGATTAAGTTGAACTTTGGATAGTATTGTTTAAGGTTAAAATAATTATTATGATCAATTTTTGGAATATTATGATACTATAGTTTTAGGAAAAGGACAACCTGCAGGTCGGGCGATAACTCGTCGCGTCGGACAAAGCTGCGGGAATCAAACCTACAACCATAGTGCGACAAGCCTTTATTACCTACCACTAGCCTGCAGGAAGTCCCTAGTCATTACAAAGTATTTTTCTTCATTTTAATGGTATATGTTAATGTTTGGATCCTTATACTATTAGGATAAATATAATATTTTTGAGTTCTATTATCTTTTGGAGTGAAAGATGAGTTTGTGGTAGAAATTAGTTGAAGGAAGAAACTCTACTTGTCAAGTATATATATATATATATATATATATATATATATATGTATGTATGTACATGTATATATATTTCTCTTATTCTATGAAGAAACTAATTCATAAACATTAGGTAAGGGATATTAAAACCAAAAATGTGTTATCATAATACCTTATGTTTTATTGAATCAATGATATTTTAAATCATCATAGATTGATGGCTTTGAGGCCCTCAATTCTACAATTGTTTGTGACTGATGACCTCAATCACTCCCTATAAATATTTACGTTTTTCCTCCAATTATGTGTCTATAATTTCCACCAATTTTCTCCAAATTGAGATCATAATTTTGTGGTGACCCTTTCATTTATCTTTTCCTCTTATTAAGACTAAATTTTATTAACCCAATTTCCGATGTCAGTTTTCCCACAAAGATATTTTCTATTTTCAACCTTTTATTTTCGAAGAACAATTTCAAATTTCAAGGATGAAATTTATTGAAAGAGAGGAGAATATAACACCCCAAGCTTCCACAGTACGTTTCCCTTTGAATAATTCAATAGCTTTTATTGTATGCAACTTCGAGATTCTAACACACACGGACCAATCAAAGTAGCCATTATGAATAGTAATACCCACTTTTTGAACTTTTATAAATTTTATCGCTCAAAATGGACTTCATTTTTGGATTCGGAATATCGAAATTATCCTAGGGTAAAATTTTGGTATTTTTCGGATAACTTTTATATTTTTATGAATAGTGAAAATTACTAAATTTTAATTAAAAACAACTTTTTTAATCAAAATAATTAATAGTGATAAATTATGAATTTGAGTGGTTTTAAAGTATATTTAGAATATATTTTTACCATTTAATACACTTTTGGTCATTAGACATAATTTCACATTTAAACCGGACATAAACAACTGTCAATATTTTGATAGTTATTATCTCTTAAAAACATGCTTTTTGTTTTAACAACAGGAATTAATTTTAAATTAATTTCTACCACTTTTGTGTTTTGAATTTAGAAATATGGATTCCATATTTGGAATCAAGAGGTCCAAATGGTGTAAATAGGTAACTTTTATTTTTAGACATTTTGAATAATTACTTCGGTAAATATTTTATTTACCATGGTTAAAGGGTAAATCCGGTAAATAAAGGTAAAAACAATATTATAATAATATTAATTTACCCTAAAACGTGTCCTAACCCTATTGGTTAATACATGTCTGACCATGGGCATCTTTGGGTCGATTTTGGGACCCCATGGAGCCACTTGTAGGTGATAAGGACACTTTATATTAATTAAGTTAAAGTAAATACAAACATGACATAAGCATATATCTTTTAGAAAAAAGATTTTTACATAGGGTTATATATGTTATATTTTCGACTATAAATATTCATTAGAAATATAAAAATATTTCCTACATAATGGTGTTTTATTTATAGTTTTTATACATTTAATAATTAAGTTTATTTATGACACAATAATGATGTAGTATTTTCCTTATTAATAAAAGAATCAAATAATTGGTATTATAAAAGTTGAAATAAATATAATTTAAACGTTTTAATGACATAAACTAATTTTATTTGTTAATATGACATGTTAGGATTGATTAAATGATTTATTTTTTGAATTAATAAAGTTTTTATGACTTTAAAAAAAATCAATTATTAAATATTGTCAAAATTGACATAAATGAGTTTTTAAAACAAGTATTATATTATTAATTGATATTCTATTCCTAAAAATCTAATGTTAGGCCAAAGGACTTATATCATGATAGGTGTATCATTAATGGACTACTTGTGGGTCTCTTAGATGTATATAGTAAGTTTATTAACTATATAATATAAAAATACAAAGTGACATGGTAAATGTCAATCTAATTAACTAAGAGTTAAAACTAAAAGATAAGGTTAATATAATGACCCAAACCGGTATAAAATCTATTGGTTGAAATGATTTCTACCCATACCCGCCTTATACTTTTAATAATCCACTTTTGAGCCATTATAAACTGAATATGAATTTATTATAAATTAATACTTTAAGTTTTTTCTAAAGAGCCCCTCCTCCCCCTTATAAAAGGACACAACTTCTAACCAATTCTTCACACCTTCAAAGCCTTTTGGTTCGGCCAAACCCTACCCAAATACTCTCTAAAATTCCCTCAATTAAACCTAGAGGCCTTATTTTGATCATAAATCCAACCTAAGGAGTCCTTTTGATCAAATCAAAAGGAAGAACCTGAAGAAGAGGTAATGTTTTCACCACCCTTTTTCAAGTTCCTTTCTTTTTCAACTTCTTATTTCTTTGTTATTTTCTTTATAAAATAATAACTCTAGTATCTTCTATATACTGTGATGTTATTATAAATATGGTACAACCATATTCAGTATTTTATCCATCCTTTGAATGACATGTCACCATGCGTGCATACGTACGGCTTACCGTCTCCACGTCGTGGTGTAATTGTTATTCAAAAACATTATTATTTGGATGGGTATGATAATGATATGTAATTTATGTAAATAATAAATATAACATTATAATTATTCTGTATATATGATATACCATCCAATTAAATATTATTTTAATATCAAAAGAATGATATTGTCGCTCGTGCGTACGTACGGACTACCGTCTCCACGAACTCGATGAGATTCATTCCCCGTCATATCCATGAAAGTCTAATTCTCATTTGATGATTAAAAATAATGTTTAAGAACTTGATATCATTATATATATGAATAAGATACAACCTATCCATAATAAACACGACTTATGTAACAAAACATATAAAAGAAAACGAGTAAGTTAACACCCGAAACGACGATAATACTAAGACATTATTAACAAAGCAATGTTAAAAGATTATATATGATATAATATTAATGTATATGATTATTGTATAATTTAATAACAATTATTTCACCATTATATAGGATTTTAACCTACCCTCAACCAAGAAAAATTACAAGGTAAGGGTTTATTTCACAATCTCTTCATTATTTGAGGTTGTTTATACGTAATTATCTACAAGGACCTCTTTATCATCCACATCCATGTTTCTTAAAAATGTTTTTCAAAAAATTATTACTATTTTACAGAATATGGGTTAAATTAATTTATACCCTTGTTTGACTTTTTATAAGAAGTGCATAAAGGAATCTTTCCGTCGTTTTCCAAACAAGGTCCTTTTTAACCTTTTTGATAGAATTAAGGTAAGAATGTTTTTTTAACTTATACGGTGGGTGAGTCTATTTTCCGCCATTATAAAATCATCGAATCTTCCCTTACAAGATTATAAGAATATTTTGAAATTAAATGTTTTATTTCATAATTATGTGACCTTTAAATGATTTAAAAATGAATATTTTAAGAATTTGTGAAAGGTACTCTTTATCAAGATCATAATTTTAAATGTTTTAAAGATTTATCTTTCTAAATCTTCTTAATTAATGTCCATGTTTTCAAAATGATTTTAAGGATTTATTTATATGGACATGAATCTTTTGAAATGATATTTCTTTTCAAAATTTTCAAAGTGGTATGGGACACTTTGATTCAAAAATCTCTTTTAAATTACTTCCTTTATAAATGTGTGACTTTTAAATGATTTCAAAAAAGAGATATTTCTCTCAAATAGTTTTGATTTCATCTATGTCAACATCCTTTGATGGATTTTAATCTTATTTGAAGTTTATTTATTATGATACAAAACTTCCATATTCTATTGAAGGTTTTGTGATATGTTTGACTGTGGATGTGTTATTTCTATACCATTCATGGTTTATAGAGAAAGTATTGACATTTAGTATGCTAGTTTTAATACGAATGTTTATGTTATGTTTAAACCTGTTCATATGAGGAATGCATTGGACTTAATAAGTGACGGGTGGAGCCCGCTATAGCTCCTCGAGGAATCGGTAGGTCTCATGAGACAAACTAGTGTCTTGGCATGAGGCCTTGACAAAATCTTATTTGTAGTCTTGGTACGAGGCCTTGGATACATGGTTATGATAGTCTGGCATTATGCATTCCATCATTATGAAAGTGGTTATTGATATTGCATGTGATTATTTGATTAATATAATATCCATGTGAATAAGTAAATGGCATTATTTCATTGTATTTCTGCCATATTATGATGAAGTTCAAGTTTAAAAGGCTTTTGTTTTAGTTATACATTGACTTAAATGTTTATGATTATTTATGAAAGTTTCAGCTATATTGTTATCCTTACTGGGCATCTGAGCTCACCACTTTCTATGTTTTATTTTTCCTAGGATGTGAAGAATTATTTTATGAATGACCTACATGGATAGTATGAAGGGATATGAGTGTGGAATATGGAGACTATGTTGTTGTATTTTTCATTTTTGATGTAATGTAAACTTTATGAATGTGTCTAGTGTTTCCAAGGATACTAAACTAATCGGTCTTTCGAGACTTGATATTTTTTTATCATGCCAATGTTATGTAATAATGCACCGACTCTGGGTAACTGGGGTCGAGGCATTACAATTTCTCTCTCCAATCCCATGTCACACCCCTTTTTTTAAACTCCCTCTCTCCAATCCCTCGGCCCCCTATCAATCCCAGCCGCCATTCCTTAACCCGCTAGAAGCCACCGCCCTTCACCCGATTCTCTCCCCCTGGACCCGCGCCTCTCCCCTCCATCTATCTCCACGCCCCAGCGCCCTCCTGACCTCTCTCTCTCTCTCACAGAACCCGCACCCCACCGCCAGTCATGGCCCCACCTCCCTCTCCATATACCCCCGCCGCCCCTTCCTCCCTATTCATGCCACACCGCCCCTCTCCTCACTCGACCCTCTCTCCACTCACCTAGCACCCCTCTCCCCTGCCTAACCCGCTGCCCCCACTATTCTCCTTTACACTTCTATCCCGCTGGACCCCCTACTCTCCTTGTAGTTCTTTGTTTCTCTGCAGCAATCACCACAAGCAGACGACCTCATCCGCTGCACAGCCACATTGTCACACCAGAACCCTTGGCCTCCTCACGCAGCATATTCCTCCTCACACTGCACACCAGTCATCAACGTGAGGAGAAGCCACCACGGTCACCGCAGCGGACCAGCATCCGCTTTATCACCCATATATTTTGTTCCAGTGGTCGCTTAGTTAGTGAGCGACGTCATCATGTGTCGAGGTGTGGTCATAGATCAAAGAACAAATTGCATGCGGCAAGAGTGAAGACTGGTGTGATTATTTATTGGTAACACGGTTTTATTTTACATGACTTTTCATATTATTACCACGCTTACCTTTTCAGTTGTGATGTCGGGGTAATTTTCTTAGTGTCGGGATGTTGGTTGAGTAATTAAAGTTATTGCGCATTCTATGTAATGATATTATTTGGTGGTTAATTGTCAATTAAATTTATTTTAATTGAATGTTTATCTGTTTAAATTATTTTTGCACTAAATTAACTGCTGAAATTAAAACTGGCCATTTTAATAATAAGTTGACGCGGGGGGCCGAGAAGGTAAACCGCGTTGACCGATAGTAAGTGCAAGTTGGTGACACAACTTTGTGAGAAACGGGTTGTGTCATTTTACCATATAGTTCAGTACTTGAACGAGTTTTCTAATTTATTTATGACACCAGAGAACGGGACCTTAAATAAATTAGAAAATCTAAATTGAGCATCTAAAAAATTCTTATATTTTCGGAACTGGTGATAATTAAGCAGAATAAATATTTAATCACATAAAAGAATTCTTTACATGGCTACGTAGCAATTTAATTGCGACATCAGCATCCCTGAAACATTTTATTGATTTAGATTCCATCATCATTCTAAATTACAATTTTCTTTTTATCTTTTGTCTTCTCACCTTTTAGTTAAAAAACTCAAAATAGGAATTCCCTCAACTTTTGTCCGTCTAAACATTATCTAACGAAATATTTTTAGTGAACTGGATTTCGTGATCTCTGTGGTTCGACCCTGCTCACCACTTTTACAGTTGCCAGTTGGTTATAAAAATTTGAAAATTGGGCGCGCTGCAACGTGTGTACCAAATTTCTGGCACCATTTTCAGGGATCACGTGCGCGTCTAGCATTAAGAAAATTTCAAGTATACCTTGCTTTAGGCACTACATGCATAAATTTTGAACACTCATAATTCTGATCCATCAAAGAACGACCCATCCCTTGATCCACAACTTGAACATCAAAGAAAGGGAAAAGAACAAATCGGTACCTCAGCCAAAAATGCAATGCATCCACCAGAGGAAAGTGTTGAAACTCACATTCTGACACTTCCTAGTGGACAAGTCCACCCACTTTTCCAAAACCGTCTCGATAATCAAAGGCATCGGAATACTATGAGACCGGAGTTGAAACCCAACATAGTCGGAGTTAGCTCAGGCATAACAAGACCAAGAATTCAAGCAACGCACTTTGAATTGAATCCATCCATGATCAACCTAGTCCAACAACATGTAAAATTTCATGGATTGAGAAGCGAAGATCTTTATATGCATGTGAATAGATTTATTGAAGTCTGTGACACATTTAAATATAATGGAGTAACGGATGATGCGTTGATCATGCGACTGTTTCCATTCTCATTGATGGGGAAAGCAAAGGACTGGTTGGAAAGTCTCGACCCAGAAGCAGTTTTCACTTGGGAAGTGTTGAGAAGAAAATTTCTTGATCGATATTACACAACAGTTCAATCTTTGAAAAACAAAAGAGTCCTCGACTCCTTTTGTCAAAGTGAATATGAATCATTAGGATAAACTTGGGAAAGGTTCAAGTCCATGTTAAGATGTTTTCCTCATCATGGGATGAAGTTGGAAAACCAGTTGCAAGCTTTCTACTATGGACTTCAACCCGAGAGTAAGTCTGCAATCAACACAGCTACTGGCAATGCATTCATGGAAATGGATCCTGAAGATCTATACATATTAATTCAAAACATGGTCGAACACAGTTTCCAGTTTCCAGAAGATTTTTCAAGAAGAAAGGTAGAAGTGCATCAAGTTGATTCCCATACATTCATGGCTGCACAATTTAAATCTCTCAATAAGAGGATTGACAACTTTTCAATAAACCCGCCTAATCCAGTCCATGTTTTTCAAACATAACACTATACACACTATGGTGGCCCTCATGATTATCCCATGTGCCCATATAACACTGCAGAGACCAAGATGTCTGAATCTAACTTCATCAGTTACAACTGAGGAAATTATGGAAACAATTACAACACAAACTGGCAAGGCAATACCCAAAATAAAGGTTGGAAGGAACCAGTGGATACTTAGCCAATGAACCAGAACATGGGTCCACCTGGGTTCACTGCCCAACCTGCTTTCAGACCCGCCATGCAATCACAAGATCAAGGATCTCAACAGAAATACCGACCACCATTCCATCAGCAACAACAGTATAAGGAGGCAAACAACGGATTGTGCCCCTGCTGCAACACAAGGTCAAAAAGATTGGGGAGAAACTATAGCAAAGTTAATGATGTCTAATCAATAATGGTTTGAATCATAAGAGATGGCAAACCAAAACTTACAATCTTCCATGCACAACATTTAAAATCAAGTCGGTCAGTTAGCTGCACAAATGCAAAACCAACAGTAAGGAACTCTACCAAGTAACACAAGAGTCAACCCAAGAGAAGAATCAGAATCCATCACATTGCGAAGTGGCGCACAGTTACTAGAGCACCAAATGCCTGATGTTCAACCAACAAATAATATGCCTATACCTACCACTAATAATGAAGACTCAACAAACAAAGCAATCCAACTTGAAGCTAAAGAGGAGGAAGATCAAAAAAAACTTATAAAAAATGAAAAGGCAAGAAAGGAAAAGGAAAACGAGGCACTCAATAAAAGAGTGAAATCCCACATACCACCTCCTCCATTTCCACAAAGGCTGAAGCAAAGGAAGTTGGATGTTCAATTTTCAAAATTCATGGAGATGTTCAAAAATCTTCAAATAAATATTCCTTTTGTAGAAGCCATCACACAAATTCCCCACTATGCTAAATTTCTCAAGGAACTTCTATCAAAAAGAATAAAATTAGATGATGTGGGAACGGTCATAATGCACGAGGAATGTTCAGCGGTCATACCCAGATCCATACCTCCAAAACTAAGAGACCCTGGGAGTTTCACTATTCCTTGAAATATTGGAGGATGTCAATTCGGAAGAGCTTTGTGCGACCTTGGATCTAGTGTAAATATCATGCCTTCTGGAATCCTTAAAGAATTGGGCATCACAGAATTAAAGCCAATGAGGGTCGCCTTGCAAATGGCTGACCGATCAGTGAAGCATCCTCGAGGGATTCTAGAGGACGTACTTGTCAAGGTTGATAAATATTACTTCCCTGCTGATTTCATTGTCCTCAATATGGAAGAAGACAAGGACGTCCCAATCATTCTCGGGAGACCCTTCTTAGCAACATGCAGAGCATTGGTTGATGTCCAAGAGGGAAAGTTAATTTTTAGAATTGGGGATGAGAACATAAAATTTGATGTCCTAAAGGCTATGGAAAAACGGTCTGTAGCAGACTGTCATTTCTTGGATACGATTGAAGAATGGGATGAGTTAGCAAGTGATACACTGGATCTCGCAGATTTACACAAAGAAAACGAAGAGTCCACTGAATCAATTGAGATAGTGGAATTCATTAGAAACATAGTCTAGCCTTTGGATAGACATGAATTCACTTCACTCACTCCATCACTTGAAAATCCTCTAACACTTGAGCTTAAACCCATTCCATCAAACCTGAGATACAGTTACTTGAGAGATTTAAACACCTTACCAATCATCATCAATGCCAATATTTCGAGTGAACAAGAAATCAAATTGCTCAATGTCCTGTCACAAAGGAAGCCAGCAATAGGATGGAAGATTACTGATCTAAAAGGTATAAGTCCTACCATCTGTACTCATAGAATACATATGAAAGATAATTCAAAACCTTGTAGGCAACCACAACGACGCTTAACACCTCCCATGAAAGAAGTAGTCAAGAAAGAAGTCATTAAACTTCTTGATGCTGGTTTAATATTTCCAATCTCTGATAGTCAGTAGGTTATCCCATTGCAAGTTATACCTAAAAAGGGCGGAACTACAGTAGTTGAGAATGATAAAGAAGAATTGATAACCACAAGAACAGTGATTGGATGGAGAGTGTGCATTGACTATCAAAATTTGAATGATGCCACCAAAAAAGATCACTTCCCATTACCCTTTATTGATCAAATCCTTGAACGATTGGCAGGAGGATATTACTATTGTTTTCTAGATGGATACTCAGGCTATAATCAAATAGCAGTGACACCAGAAGATCAAGATAAAATCACGTTCACTTGTCTATATGGTACTTTTTCTTATCATAGAATGCCTTTTGGAATGTGTAATGCACCAGCCACATTTCAACGATGCATGATAGCAATGTTCCATGACATGATTGAAGAGTTCTTGGAAATATTCATGGATGACTTCTCTGTGTATGGAGATTCTTTTGATGACTATCTAGAACATTTGGATAAGGTTTTGGCAAGATGCAAAGAAAAGAATATGGTGCTTAATTGGGAAAAGTCACACTTCATGGTACAAAGTGGAATAGTCTTAGGTCATAAAATTTCAAAGAAATGAATTGAAGTTGATGCCACAATGATTAGTACAATCTCTGAGTTACCCATGCCTTCTTCAGTTCGTTCCATTCGAGGTTTTCTTGGGCACGTTGAATTCTATAGACGCTTAATTAAGGATTTCTCTGTTATTTCCCGACCCCTTACGAACCTATTGGGAAAAGATGTCATGTTCCACTTTGGCCCTGAATGTCATGAAGCATTTAAATTATTAAGAAACATTTGGTTGAAGCCCCGATAATGATTTCACCTAATTGGGACCAGCCATTTGAGTTAATGTGTGATGCCAGTGACTGGGCAGTTGGAGATTCCTTGGGACAAAGAAAATAAAGGATCTTTAGGCCAATCTACTATGCTAGCCGCACTTTAAATGAGGCTCAAAATAATTACACAACAACTGAAAAAGAACTTCTAGAAGTTGTCTTTGCTTTCGACAAATTTCGTTCCCATCTATTGTTCTCAAAAGTCACTATCTATACGGATCACTCTGCACTTCAGTATCTGATGACCAAGAAAGATGCAAAACCCAGACTCATTTGATGGATACTGTTACTTCAGGAATTTGACATTGAAGTCAAGGACAAAAAGGGAATAGAGAATGTCGTTTCTGATCATTTATCACGCCTCGACCATGACACAAGTGAAATCAATGTAGAACTAATCAATGAAACATTTCCTAATGAACAAATCTATGCCATTGAAACAATCACACCCTGGTATGCTGATTTCGTGAACTACTTAGATTCAGGTGTGATACATCCAGATTTATCAAAGGAATAGAGGAAAATATTTCTGAATGAAGCATGCCATTACTACTGGGATAATCCTTTGCTTTTCAAAGACTGTGTGGATGGAATGATAAGAAGATGCATCCTTGAAGAAGAAGTTGATAGTGTTTTGAACTTGTGCCGCACTAGAGAATCTGGGGGACACCATGGGATTCATCGAACAATCAGCAAAGTGTTACAATGTGGTTTTTACTGGCTGACCATGAATCATGATATTCATGCATTCTTCATGAATTGTGATAAATTCCAAAGAACTGGGGGTATAAGCTGGAAGCGCGAAATGACACAACACTCAATCATGAGCATTGAAATTTTTGACATATGGGGAATTGACTTCATGGGTCCTTTTCCTAAATCTTATGGGAAATCATATATCCTTTTCTGTGCGGACTATGTGTCAAAATGGGTGGAAGCTGAAGCATTTTCAGAAAATAATGCTCGAGTCGTCATCAAATTTTTAAAGCAACACATTTTTACCCAGTTCGGAATTCCAAGGCTCATCATCAGTGACCGTGGTACCCACTTCAATAATGCACAATTTCAGAAGATAATGACTCACCATGGATTTCACCACTACATGAGCACCCCATACTATCCACAGACCAATGGCCAAGCTGAGGTTTCAAACCGAGAAATTAAGAGTATTTTGGAGAAAACTATAAATACATCTAGGAAAGATTGGGTCACCAAACTTGATGATGCACTTTGGGCCTACAGAACTGCCTACAAGACACCTATTGGAATGTCCCCATATCAATTGGTCTTTAGAAAAACCTACCACTTACCTGTAGAATTGGAACATAAATCTTATTGGGATGTGAAGAAACTAAATTTTGATTTCAAAACTGCCCAAGAGAAGCGTTTTCTATAGATGAATGAACTAGACGAGATGAGGAGAGAAGCATATGAAAATGCTTTGACTTAAAAATAGAAAACTCGAGCCTGGCATAACAAACGGATCCAACAAAGAAATTTTTCAATAGGTGAAAATTTTCTCCTCTTTAACTCACAACTTTGAATCATGGTTGGAAAACTCAAGTCGAAGTGGTCGGGTCCTTACATTGTCACAATTATTTATCCACATGGTGCTGTCGAAATTTATGATTGGAAGATCCCTCCATTTAAAGTTAATGGTCAACAACTTAAACTTTACCACACTTCAGATATGATAGGAATCATTGAAGAACTACAATTACAATGAGAAGTTATGCGTCTAACTGAAGACGTTAAACTTAGTGCTGATCGGGAGGCAACCCAACTGCTTCTTCATTTTTTTGGTCTTTGTTTTCTTACTCTTTCTCTATCTCCCTATATATTTTTGTGGATGCAGCTAAAAAAATGTCTAGCTCTTCTGATTCTTCCGTGGTCATTGATGCGCTTGTTCCATCTCCCTCTAACTTAGTACGACGGATGACTCATCATCTGGCTGATATCTAGCACCGGCTTGAGGAACTTTCATTAGAGATTCGTGCTCAGTAGTTGGCACCACCACATAGAGCACAGATTTCGTTCCTTCCTCACCAAATTCATGCTCACTATGCTCCAAAGGTGGTTAATCCCACTAAGTGTCCCCATGAGAACGATGACATAGCCACTAGTTCTCGCAAGAGGCATAGGAGTTCTGAGCTGATGGACCAAGATGATTGAACATTTTCCATCCGTCTGGCTGAAGACGTGAAACTTAGCGCTTCCTGGGAGGCAACCCATGTTCTAGTTTCATTTTTTCCCTTTATTCTTTTAAAGGTTCTAGTTTTTTTGAGGAAATAAAACATGGCATGTGTGAAAAAAAATTAGTTACTCCTGATATTTGTGTGCACTTTTCACTCTTCTGCATTTCTACTTCCATTTATATGATCCTTGGTGTTATCTTTATGATATTATGCGGGTATGTTCTATCCATGTGTAGATTTTACAGGTATATCATTTCTAGAGATTCATCAGATACAAATAGCCTCTTCGTGTCTATCTTCACTTACACAGGGAAGTGTTTTATTTTTGTCATATTTTATGCTTCCAAAAACACCATGTAAACTAAAAACAAAAAAAAACAAAAAAAAACAAAAACAAAACAAAAATAAAAAAAAACCAGAAAATTTTGAAAAATGAAAAAAACAAAAACTAACATTCCTGTCATTGATAAACCTACATAAAAGCTGCTTTATTTTTGTCGCAACACAGTCGGACACATACCACTTGTGTCCCTAGGCAGTTTGAGCACCTGATTCTTGTTTGGAATTCTTTGATCCTTGGTCTCATGACTTAGATAATTACTGATATTATTTCATGCTTTGAAACTGTTTTTCAAAAACTTGTATTTTTATTTTGAGACACTTATTTTCACTCATGCTCATCTGTGCTATCCAACATTATATTTCCATACCTGTGAGGACTCTGAGACATTTTAAAACCATCTCTTATTTCTCTTTTTATTGAGGGAATCTCAACCATGTTTTGTCTTCTATAACTTGCCATGTTTTTCCATCAAAGTGATAGGAATTTTTGAAAGTTTCACTAAAATGATCGAGGCATCTGTTTGATTATTCAGCCCCATTGACCCACTGAGCCACCCCTACATTTTCTCTATCATATAGCCCTTAAAATCCATGAAGGAGCCTTTTAGGATGAGCCCAAGACGATACCCTTCCCTACCAATTTCTTGAATTTTTGCATGATAATTTTCAATCTAAGTGTGGGGGAGAGATTTACTCATGGAGAGGGTTCTTCGAGGGTCAGTGAGTCATTTGATGTACATGGATTGACATTATCCCATCCTGATCATATGAGTTATTTTTCACAGTAGCCACATTCATTACATATATTTTGATATAGGAATATAGAATCTTTTTGGTTCCAACAATGAGTTCATTGGTGATCATTACGCGGAAACCCTCTCTTTTGGGGATACCTATAAAAGTGATGATCCATTAATCCAGGAACTAGAGAGTTTTCTATATGACCTACCTTTATTGAGATGTTAAATCATATATGCTACTTGTGTATCATTCTTTGGGATTATTGTCTGAAATTTATTTCATGGGGTTTTTGAGTTGATACTCACCAGTTTTTCCTGACCATATTATTTGAGTGAGTTGTGTCTTAAAAAAAAGAGTAAAAAAAAAGAGAGAAACATTGGATTATCATATTCTTGTGGACAAGAAATGTTTTAAGTGTGGTGGAGTGAGAGTTTGAGGGAGACATTTGAGGTAGACATTTATATTGACATATATCATGCATTTATTTCAAGATTCAACCCTCCTTTTTACCAAAAAGATGTCAATTTTTTTTAAACCACCATCCCATAGCTTCAGAAAAATTTGAACCTCATGTAAATTCCTTGAGATTGGTGCATTATTTTGATTTCCACTAGTGGATATGTGAAATTCATGGCAAGCCTATGGTAAGCATGCATGTGTATGAGAACTGAGAAAAAATTTGATCAAATTTTTCAAGCAATGAGTGTAATGGCAAGGTAGGTCACATGATAAATGATTGCACGTACTTTTTTTTTGAAGATATTGTGAGTAGAAGAAAAATGGTTTTTGAAAATTGGAGTTTTAAATGAAGCATGATATTTTATGGGTAAAAGAGATTGAAAATTTTTTGAACTTGTAAATTTGATGTTTGGATTTGTCTATGGGTCCAATTGTGTTTTATTTCTGATTGTTTTTCCCAGGAGTGAAAAAGTTTAAGTGTGGGGGATTTGATGTACATGGATTTTTACATGTATTTTTATAATTTTCTAACTTAGTTTTAATTAATAAGTTTAACCAATTTTTATATTTTGAGTTTCTTTTTGTAGTTTTTTAGTAATTTAGATATTTTGATAATTTTTAGTTAATTTATGTACTTATAATAGTAATTTAGTATTTCTATTAGTTATATTAATTTTATATATTATATTTAAAACTATATTATTATTATTTATTAGTTTATTTTTATTAGTTTATTATTATATTTAGTAGCATTATTATATTTAATTACATGTAAATTAATATTTAATTCTTATCACTATTTATTATTATTATTTTTACTTAATTAGATAATTAGTTTTTTTTAATTTGAATTTAACATTTTTTTATTCTATTTTTTCCCCCTAACTACCCATGCACCACCCCACTCCCCTTTGACCCCTTCCCCTTTACAACTTCACCCCTTCCTATCCCCCCTTTTTTTCTCGACCCAACCCCACCCTGCTAACTCCCCATTTATCTATCCAATCCCACGCCACACCCCTTTTTTTAAAGTCCCTTTCTCCAATCCCTTAGCCCCCCTATCAATCCCAACCGCCATTCCTTAACCCACTGGAAGCCACCGCCCTTCACCTGATTATCTCCCCCTGGACCTGTGCCTCTCCCCTCCATCTATCTCTACACCCCAGCGCCCTCCTGACCTCTCGCTCTCTCTCACAGAACCCACACCCCGCCGCCAGCCGTCGCCCTGCCTCCCTCCCCACATACCCCTTCCGCCCCTTCCTCCCTATTCACGCCACATCGCCCCTCTCCTCACTTGACCCTCTCTCCACTCGCCCAGCACCCCTCTCACCTGCCTGACCCGCCGCCCCCACTATTCTCCTCTCCACTTCTATCCCACTGGACCCCCTACTCTCCTTACAGGTCTTTGTTTCTCTACAACAATCACCACAAGCAAATGACCTCATCCGCTACACAGCCATGTTGTCACACCAGAACCCTCGGCCTCCTCACGTAGCATCTTCCTCCTCACGTCGTGCACCAGTCATCAAAGCAAGGAGCAGCCACCATGGTCGCCGCAGCGGACCAGCATCCACTTCATCACCCACATCTTTTGTTTCGGTGGTCGCTTAGTTGGTGAGCGATGTCATCATGTGTCGAGGTGTGGTCAGAGATCAAAGAACAAATTGCATGCGGAAAGAGTGAATACTGATGTGATTATTTGTTGGTAACGCAGTTTTATTTTACATGACTTGTCATCTTATTACTGCGCTTACCTTTTCAGTTGTGATTTCGGGGTAATTTTCTTAGTGTCGGGATGTTGGTTGAGTAATTAAAGTTATTGTGCATTCCATTTAATGATATTATTTGGTGGTTAATTGTCAATTAAATTTATTTTAATTTAATTTTTATCTATTTAAATTATTTTTGCACTAAATTAATTTCTGAAATTAAAACTGGCCATTTTAATAATAAGTTGACACGGCGGTCCGAGAAGGTAAACCGTGTTGACTGATAGTAAGTGCAAATTGGTGACACGACTTTTTGAGAAACGGGTTGTGTCATTTCACCGTATAGTTCGGTAATTGAACGAGTTTTCTAATTTATTTATGACACTAGAGAACGGGACCATAAATAAATTAGAAAATCTAAATTGAGCATCTAAAAAATGCTTATATTTTCAGAACTGGCGATAATTAAGTAGAATAAATATTTAATCACATAAAAGAATTATTTTCATGGTTGCGTAGCAATTTAATTGCGACATCAGCATCCCCGACACATTTTGTTGATTTATAGTCCATCGTCATTCTCAATTACAATTTTCTTTTTATCTTTTTTCTTCTCACCTTTTAGTTAAAAAAAACTCAAAATAGGAATTCCCTCAACATTTTTCCATCTAAAAATTGTCCAACGAAATATTTTTAGTGAACTAGATTTCATGTTATCTGTGGTTTGAACCTGCTCTCCACTTTTACAGTAGCCAGTTGGTTATAAAAATTTGCAAATTGGACGCATTGCGGCGTGCATACCAAGGGACTCGCCGGCCAGAACCTCCCAAGCCAGATTTCCATGAAAGCCCTGTATCATTTCGGAGATTCTTATAACACCAAAACCACTTTCGCTAACCGAAGGAGCCAACCTACCCCAAGCATCCCAGTGGTGATTACCCTCCATGTGGGCATCCCAAATTAAAGAGGACACTATTTTATCCAACTAAGAGACAACCAACTTTGGAACTCTAGAGGTGGACAGGACATGCATGGGGATAGAGGATAAAACGATGTTTATGAGCATAATCCTCCCTCCAAAAGAAATAAAGTGAAATTTCTAGTCACTTATCCTTTTGATAACTTTTCCCGTCAGCTTATTAAAGTGATGCATGCAAAGAAGGCCCGAAGAGAGAGGAGCACCAAGGTACTCCATCGGGAAGCCCCTTCTCTTAAATCCCAGGATATATTCAATAGATCTCACTCTTCTTTCTGGGAATCAATTCGGAAGGAGAACACTACTTTTGTCAATACTCACCAACTGACCACTCTATTTACAATACTCATCAATAACCTCCTTGATGCCATGGACCGATCATTTACTTCCATTCAAAAAAATCATGGTGTATTCGATGAACATAAGATGAGATAGCCCCTAGAAATGGGATTTTCACCGAAAAGGAAGAACTCTTCCAGCATAAACTTCCCCATTGATAGATCTTCTTAGAAAATCCTGCATTAAAATAAATAGTGTAGGGGACAGAGGGTCACCTTGTCGAAGATCTTGGATAGATTTGAAGAATCCAAAAGACTTCCCCAAGAAATAAATGGCCATCCATGGAGAACTGAAACACCTTAACATAATATCAATTGATCCATTTGAGAAACCCATATATGACAAAACTCGAAGGATTAAGGACCACTCAATGTGGTTGTATGCCTTGTCCAAATCCATCTTGATGGAAATGTTGGAACCGAGCGATTTCTAGATGATGTCACTGATCATCTCCTATGCTAGGGCAATAGCCCCTGAATGGACCTACCTCTAATGAAATCATGCTATTCAGTAGATATCCAGTGATGCATATGAGAGTAGATCCACCAATTAACCACTGATGCCAAAATTTTATAGGAAAAGTTATAGAGACTAATTGTTATGTAATTCCTTAGGGAGAAAGGGTTGTTAATCTTCAAAAGTAAAACCAGAGAGGTATGAGATGCTAAAAGGGGTATGTTGCCACCACAAAACACATCCTAGACAGCCTCCATAATACTCTCCTTGATCAGATCACATGAAGTGGTATATAAAAATCTTAGAAACCCATCAGGACCTGGCGCACTGGATCCATTGAGAGAGAGCACTGCATTGTGAATTTCAAGTTTTTCTGGAATGGATTCTAGGTCCTCATTAACCTCGGTCATAACAAGTCTTAGAATCATGTCAAAAATAATTGCATGTCCAAGAGGGTATCCTGCATGAAAACGAGGATGCAAATCCGTTAGAATATCCTTAAAAAACTCAGCCGCCATGCCCCCCCACCATGTCACAGTTATTAGAGAAGGACCCATCCTTCAGGAAAATGTTGGGTCTCACAAAACGGAATATTTATTAGATTCACTCTTGAAAAAACACAGTGTTATTGTCTCCATCTGTAATCCACTGAATCCTTGATTTATTTCGATCCAACTGTTTATGTTCTATGAGTTTCTCCACCAAAGCACCCTTCTTTTTGGATTAGCACATTAAACATATCATCGTTCCAGATTTCTTCAAGGCTCACCTCCATTTGTTCCACATCTGAATTCAAACCATCTAAATCCGTGAAGTGAGGAGGTAGATGTTTATTCCAAGTTTATAGATCGCTTTTAAGATGTTTAAGCATGCTGTGAAAACCAGCCCAAAGAGATCCATTAGAATTTTTTTTCCATGATGAAGCAATGACCTAATGGAAGCCAAGCAACGAAGTCCACCCTTAATGGAAGAAAAAGCATCCACCCTAGATATGCGTTGGAGACAGGTCAAGTCAAACTGGGGAGTGGTCTGACAGAGCCTGGGCTTGATGATTGACTCAAGCATCGGAGAAGATAGAGATGCCCTGAGCATTGGAGAGGCAGTGGTCAAGTCTACACCATGTACGATGATGCCCCCTCTGGTTATTGCGCCATGTATATCGATCTCCCATGAAGCCCAAGTCCAGGAGGCCCTTACCAAATATGAAGGAATAGAAATCGAGACTAGATTGCCTTGGAAATGGGCCACCACCTTTCTTATCAATGGGATCCAGCATGGCATTGAAGTCCCCACCCAGGAAACATGCAGAATCGCTTAGGTTGAGCCTAATAAGATCCTTCCACAGGGACTCTCTAGCAGTGACATTGCACTTGGCATATATAAAAGTAAATAGGAAGTTGTGAACACCTAAGGTGGTTTTGGATGAAAGGTACTGGTTTGAGGCTTCCACCAAGGAAAATAAAATGTTAGACTTCCAAAAGACCCAAATATAATGGTTTAGAGGATCTACGACCAAAAAGTTTGATAACCTGAGATTGCACGCAAAGAGATAGATCTTTGAATCATAATGTTTTGGATCGAGGGTGGCCATAATGGAGACATTGTTATGTTTAAGCTCATGGGAAAGGAAGTCAGTTTTATCCTAGTCTCCCAAACCATGGGCATTCCAGATGAGAATGGTTGTCATTTATAAACGAGAAGAGGAGAGATAAATGCAACCACTAAGGAAGAGCTGTTGGGGGTGCATGGAGAAATCATGCGCTTGGACTGAGATCGGGTGTGCATTCTATAGGAAGGAGAAAAGGGGTCCAAAATAGGATAGGTGGCCTCCTCCACCTTCCTAGGGGGGGAAGGGGGTGGGAGAGGACCGAAAAATCATTGGAGAGGGGGACGCTGACACCGCACAAGGAATCTGGATGGACAACCGATATAGGGTCCATAGGAGGAGAGGAAGAGGCCAACCCCAAGATGGAGAGAGGGGGAGTAGGATCATCCCAGAAGGGGATCAGATCCTTGAACATCACCAGAGCTTTACAAGGGTTAGAGGCTTAATCCGAAGGGATGGGAGAGAGGGGAAGAACCAAAGGAGAGGAAATGGGGGGAAAGGAATGTTAGATGGTATGTCTGAGTATGATATACTCTATAATACCAAATGTAGGATCAAAATAATAGAGATGATACTGATTGTAGTATCAAACTATGATGCAGATAATCAAATATAAGAGGGGTTGAATTGTATAATTTTAAAAATTCCTTTTGAACTTTTAAAGATGATTATGTTTAACAAGGTTAAATAAGATAATTCACAAAACCTCTAAGTTCTAATAACTTGCTTGATTCAGGAAATCTGATTCTGAGAAAGCAATTCTGGAAAAGTGATTCCGGAAATGAAACTTAATGAAATTTTACAAAATGAAGATTCTACCTTAAAGCATATAGAATTTAACTAAATCAGAGTACAAGTATAAGGAATTATAATATAGTTATACTTTCCTCAATAATACAAATGCAGCGAAAAAACTTGTAACAAAACAAGTAACAGTAGTAAGTCTTTTAAACCAAAGATAAGGGTATCCAACAACCTTGGATAAAGTTCCCTTGATTTATACTTTCAATAAAGTCTGTCTTACCCACACCAGGATAATCCCTCAATACAAATATCGGAGTCTTTCTTGCTATCCCTGCAAGCCCTTAACTTCAAGGTAGTTGGTACCTCTGTCTTCCTCAGCAAGGAATCCCTCAACTTCAAGGTAGTCGGCACCTCTTTCTTCCTATCCTAGGAATCCCTCAATTGTACACATCAATAATCAGAGTTGCACGAAGCAAATATGAACAAGTAGTTCAGTATGCACAAGGCAATGAGAGTCTCTCTCTAGAAAACACTTCAATAGAATGTGGTCTCTAGAGTTGTAAAACTATCGTGATCTCTTTTAAAATGAGCTCCTATTTATAGGAATGGATTCAATAGTAGGCTCCCTCCTCCAATGGTCATATTTTTCCTTAAATTTATGAGGGACCTATACACATTTCACTCAAACAACAGTTAGTGAGTAAATTAAAGCACGACATCGTTTTATAACTAAAAAAGTGTAAGTAAAATATGGTTATATAACTAAAATCCAATATTCATAATGTAAGAAAATGAAATTTCAGAGTCTAACCAAAATTGAATTCAAATTCTATAATAAAAGGATATTCGGATTCTGTTTTGTAGGAATTCGGAACCTAAATTCTATAGAATTCCGAAGTCTGAATTTCAAGGAAATTCGGAATATGGATTCACAAGTATTCGGAACCTGAACTTACAAAGTTCGGAGTCGAAGTTCATGAGAATTCGGAGTCAGAACTCATAAGAGTTCAGAGTCTAAATTCAGAGAACTCGGAGTCAGAACTTAGAGAAGTTCGTAACCAGAATTCATATTCAGAATTCGGAGTCAGAACTCAGAAAGTTCATAACCAGAACTCTGATTCAGGATTCAAAGTCAGAACTCAGAAATTTCGTAACTAGAACTCTGATTCAGAATTCAAAGTTAGAACTCAGAAGAGTTCGTAACCAAAACTCTGATTCAGAATTCAGATTCAGAACTTAGAAAATTCATAACCAGAATTCTGATTCAGAATTTGGAGTCAGAACTCAGAAGAGTTTGTAACCAGAATTCTGAGAATTCGGATCCTAAAATAGAATGCTTCATATCTAAGTATTTATAGGATTCATATGTTTTGGTTTCAAACCGAATTTTACACTTAGGAAAAATTATGATATGGACAATGAAACAAGGTAAGGATAAATTTCCTTGGGGAATCAAATTTTCCTTATAGAAGTAAAACAAGGTTAAAAATAGATTTACCTTTAGATAAGGTGTTTGTGATTTTCAAAACAAGAATGAATGGTAAAGTCATAAGAAAACCTTAATGACTCAAAAATATCCCCCTTGAAATAAGGAATGGAAAAGTCATAAGAAAAACCTTATTGAATCAACAATCTCCCCCTTTTTGGAAAGCACAAACATCCTTACGAAAAAGAATATAAGGACTTAGCAAAAAATTTATAGACTTTGGAAATAAAACTTATCTCCCTTTACATATGAACAATGGTGAATACGACTAACTCCCCCTTAGGCTTTGGAACACTAAGGATCGTATTCTAGATTTTCGGAATGAGAATTTTCATTTGAATGTGGAAATCTCTTAATGAGAACTCCCCCTTAGATAAACTCCCCCTTACTTTGGGATATTTCTTATTCAATTAGAATTATTTTCCTTCTCCCCTATAGATTTCTTTTTTCTTCTCCCCCTTTGTGATTTTCAAAAAGAGTTTGAGGGAATGGGAAAAAAATATGGTACCTGAAATATTAGTACAAACAACCAAACAAAAAAAACGAGCAACCATAATTTCATTGAGATTGGAAGTATTCATACAAGGAAAAACATATACAACAAAAGATTGGATTTGGATCTATTTTTCTTCTTTTTCCTTGGGCATCATATTCTTGACTATAGTCTTCAGATTTTTGAATTCCTTGTGATATTACTTAGATTTCTTCTATAGAGCTTTGATTCTCTCTTCCTGAGACTTTAGGACTTATGCTTGAGCCTTCAGCAACTCATCTTGCTTCACAAGCTTCTCTTCAAACTCAATCTGAAGATCTCTTTCCCTCTTCCATCTTTGAGCTACATAGTTCAACTTTCCATTCAAGTATTTCACCTCTTGAATCTGAGTATTTTGTTCTAGATTTAGCTTTTACTTAAAGTTATCTATAATATCCTTGATCTTGGTGTCTTCGGTATCAAAATCTTCCTTGACATATTCTTGAAATTGATCAAGATCACTCATTTCTTGAATTGACTTCTTTGACCAGCTGGTTATCTTCTTACATGACTTTCTGTGAGCTTCATAGCCTATGAGTAAAGTTTTGAAATCTGATTGCACTTTGACACACTTGTCCATCACCATGGACACCGAATCTGATTTCTGATTAAGAGAATGTTGAAGCATCTGGCATCTAGAATCTATGCTTGAAAAAGTTGGAATAGACCAGACAATATTCTTCAAGGATTGTTCAACAAAATCATGACCAAGCGAAGATGATTCAGAATCCAAGACTTTGCTTGGTGAGGCTTTTTTTCTAACTCAACAAGCTTCCTCTTTGAAGTTCCAGAAACCTCCTTCTTCTTCATAGTTTATTTTCTAGGAGTATCAACCAACACTTGTTTACCCTTATCAATTCTTGGTACAGTTTCCTCATCAAGGGATTCATGCTCACTATCAGATAGCTACACAACTCTATCTCCATCTACCTCTTCTTTCTGATTTCTAGCCTGAGCATCCTCAGGATGAATGAAATCAAAATTTAGGCTTTCTTCTTTAGACAATTTATCAACTTCTTCTTCACCTTTCTCTTCACCCTTCTTTTCATCCTTCTCTTCATCCTTCTCTGGAGTGACAAGCTTAGAGTATTCAGCTTCAGAAGTCCGGAGTGACAAATTTTCGGATGGGGTTCCCTTGTCTTGATAATCTTTAACTTGATTTATAAGATCACATGTGTCACCACTCCCTTCTTATTCTTCTTCTTCTTCCACTTCTTCTACTACTTCCTCTTCTTCAACAAGTTTTTCTTTAGCTTTTTCCAGAGTGAAGAAATTCTTCCCTAGAGTCTCAGGAAATGGTTCTACTAGGAAGGTTTTAGGTACGGGAATTTGTTTGGATGATATTTCATTATCCCTTAGAAGGGATTGACAAACTTCAGCCTCAGACATTTTATTCTTAAGATTCTTTTCCTTGGATTGCTTCTCAATCTCTTCAGCAATTGATTCTTTCAAGGCCTTAGGCTCAGCAGGATCCAAACTAAACTATGGCTCCCCTGCTTTTGTATTCTTCTTATCCTCCCTCTATTTTTCTACAACCTCATCTGGGTAGGATTTTTTGCTTCTTGGGTTTAGGAGGTGCGGATTGGACTTCCTTAGATTTAGGATTTTTGCCTTATACTTCCACTTCCTTCATATTTCTTTTCTTTTCAGCCTTCTTTGATGGTTCATCTTTTTCAGCATTTTCCGGAATGACTTATGCCTCTTCTACTGGAAGATCATAAAACTCTCCTGACTCCTTATAAAATCCCATATTCATTCTCTTCAAGGTGTCATCACTTACAAGCATAACTTTACAATTCCTTGTCTTGGAACTGAAAGGGGTCTTGAATGATTCAAGAAACCGAACTACCAACTTGGAAAGTAAGGCAGGATACATAATAATCTGAGCTCTCAAATTCCCATTTTTGATATTCTCTATTTTAATGAGAATGTGCCTCATCAAATTGATTTTCCATAGATTTACCAAGAATTCCAAGATATATATATCACTTTTATTTAAGGTTTCATTATCACCTTTTCTTGGTATGAAAAACCTTGAACCCATAGCTGCAGGATCCAATTGTTGACAGATAAATGAGAAATCTTTGTGGTCTTGACATCTGATAGTCCAAGACATTCCAAAGCTTTCACCTTAATAAAACTTCCTTGAAAATCTGGTAGTTTGTGAGAGAAAAACTTGGCTTCCCCTTCATATGACATCCCCACCAACCTAGCATCCTTGGTGTAAGAGAGTTTATAAGTTTTTCTATAACTCTTGAAGGAGAATTTTTCCCTACCATCTTCCTTAAAGAAAGAAACTAACTCATAAAATTCTATAAGAAAATCCGGATACACAACATCCTGAGCTCCTGTCATTGATATAGCTATACTCTCCCATCCATTAAGCTTGATATTATTTGAAATAATAGAATCATATTTGAAGAAGTTCGAATGGACCAAACTTTCCCTATACACTTGCCAATTTGAGATTGGCATCATGGTAGACATATCTTGAGAAGATGCTTCTATAGAAATTCAGATTGGAGGAACTCTGAGAGATTCAGAACGGTCTTAAGAAAGGTAGTCAGAACTTCAGCACATGAGAGCTTGAAAAGTGATGTGGGATAACCCTTCAGGGGGTCCTTTATATAGGCTATGGAGGTGACCTTTCATCTTCCAAATCCAATCTAACGGTTTGGAAACCTCCTTATCATATCTAACAGTCGATATAATAGTCGCAAGGAAAAAATTGGGTAGGATCCGATCTTTTGAGGTTTTTAAGAAAAACTAGAATCCGAGAATTTAAAATATAAAAGAAAAAATCAGCAATGAAATAATGACTAAGAAAACTTAAGAAGGAAATCATACCTTTCAGATTACTAGGAAGATTATTCGTAATAGTTTATATTCTTCTTGAATAACTTTAGATTAAAACAAAATTGACTATGAAAAACTTATTACGAAAAATCTAAGGTCGAAAATTTTATTTGAAAAAATTTTGAGTACCAAAATTCCACTACGAAAATTTGAGTACGAAAATTTCCATTAAAAAATTCTCAAGAATGAAAAATTCTCATTATGAAAATTTGAAAAAAAAAACTAACTACGATAATTTTCATTACAAAAAATTTGAAAAACTAACTACAAAAATTTTCATTACAAAAAAATTTGAAATACTAACTACGAAAATTTTCATTACGAAAATTTTGAAAAACTAAGTACGAAAATTTTCATTACGAAAATTTTGAAAAACTAACTATAAAAATTTTCATTATGAAAATTTTGAAAAAATAACTACAAAAATTTTCATTACAAAAATTTTAAAAAACTAACTACGAAAATTTTCATTACTAAAATTTTGAAAAAATAACTACGAAAATTTTCATTACGAAAAATTTTGAAAAAATAACTACAAAAATTTTGATTACAAAAAATTTTGAAAAACTAACTACGAAAATTTTCATTATGAAAACTTTGAAAAAATAACTATGAAAATTTTGATTATGAAAAATTTTGAAAAACTAACTACGAAAATTTTGATTACAAAAAATTTTGAAAAACTAACTATGAAAATTTTGAAGAACTATCAAACAAATGTACTCCTCCTGTGAAAAGGAGTTTATTACTGTAAGAAGATTGGTGTAACAAGAAGTTAATCAAGGAATATTACCTTACGGTTATCATTCCTAACTTATGTTTAATGTATTAAAATCTATCGGAGGGTAAATATTTTGTGAAAATATCAGCAAGTTGATCTTGCGTTCCGATAAACTAAAGAATGATGTCTCCTTTTTGTGTGTGATCCCTAAGAAAGTGATGACTAATATATATGTGCTTTGCACAAGAGTGATGTGCAGGGCTTTTACTAAGGGAAATGGTACTTGTATTATCACACAAAATTTGTGTTTTGGTAAAACTCATACCATAATCTGTGAGTGTGTGTTGCATCCACAACACTTGAGCACAGCAACTCCCAGCTTCTACATATTCAGCTTCAGCAGTGGAAAGTGCTACTGAGTGTTGCTTCTTGCAAGACCAAGAAACTAATGAATCTCCTAAGAAATGATAAGTTCTGAATGTACTCTTTCTATCCATTCTACATCCACCAAAGTCAGCATCTAAAAAACTTTTTAAAACAAAATCATTTCCAGAAGTATAAAAGATTCCTAAATCCATGGTTCCATTTAAGTAGAAAAAAATTCTTTTCACTACCTTTAAATGAGATTCCTTAGGATTGGATTGATATATTGCACATAAGCATACTGAAAACATTAAGTCTGGATGACTAGCTATCAAGTAAATTAAACTTCCTATCATACCTATAAAAGTTGTTTGATCTACTGGTTTCCCAGCTTCACCAAAATCAAGTGTGTTTGAGGTACCAATAGGATTAATAATACTTTTAGTGTTGTCATATCCATACTTTTTAAGAAGATCTTTAATATACTTATGTTGGGATATATATATATATTCCTTCTAGTTTTTGAGAGATTTTAAAACCAAGGAAAAATGTTAACTCACCCATCATACTCATTTCAAACTCAGATTTCATTAGATCTGAAAAAGAATCGGTTAAAGATTGCTGAGTTGAACCAAATATGATTTCATCATTATAAATTTGAACAATCAAAACATTTTTATTATCTTTCTTTATAAAAAGGGTTGGATCTGCATTTCCCTTAACATAGTTATTTTGAAGAAAAATTCATGTAAGTCTATCATACCAAGCTCGAGGGGCTTGTTTAAGACCATACAAAGCTTTTGTAAGTCTAAAAACATGATCAGGATGTTTTGTATCTTCAAAACTAGGAGGTTGTTCAACAAAAACTTCCTCTTGAACATAACCGTTAAGAAAAGCACATTTCACATCCATTTGAAAAAGTTTGAAATTGAATAATGCTGCAAAGGCAAGTAAAATACGAATAGATTCAAGTATAGCTACTGGAGCATAGGTTTCTTCATAGTCTATTTCTTCTTGTTGATTATAGCCTTTAGCAACTAATCTAGCTTTATTTCAAACTATGATTCCATTTTCATCACACTTATTTCTGAAGACCCATTTTACACCAATAACATAAGTTTCTTTGGGTCTTTCAACCAAGGTCCAGACTTTATTCCTTTCAAATTCATTTAGTTCATCTTTCATATCTTTAATCCAATCATCATCACCTAAAGCCTCATTAGTGATTTTTGGTTCTAATTGGGAAAGAAATGCTAGATGTTCTACTTCATTTCTTAAGGAACTTCTAGTCCTTACAGGTTGATTCACATATCCAATGATGCTATCACTAGGATGATTCTTTAGAAACGACTGATTTGGGTTTTGTAAAACCTGCTCATCAACATAGGGTAGAAAATATTATAGGGTAAATTTTTCAGAAGTATCTTCTTGAAAAATTTTCTTATCAGAAGGATCTTCTATCAAAGGTTGAAAATCAGTTTTTGAAAACACATCCGAAGATGTAGATTGGGGTTGTTTAAAAACAAAAGGATCAGTTTCATAAAATTTCACATGCACTGTCTCTTCAACAGTACAAGTGTTTTTATTGAAAACTCTATAAGCCTTAGAAGTTGTGGAGTAGCCTAAAAAAATCCTTCATCAGATTTTGGTGAGAATTTATAAAGATTATCTTTAGTATTCAGAATAAATACCTTGAAACCAAAAACCTTAAAGTAGGAAAGTCTAGGTTTTCTACCATTCCATAACTCATAAGGAGTTTTATTAAGAAAAGGTCTAATCAAAACTCGATTTATAGTATAACAAGCAGTACTTACAGCTTCAACCCAAAAATGTTTGGCTATAGAAAACTCACTCAACATGGTTCTTGTTATCTCATGAAGAATTATATTTCTTCTTTCAACAACACCATTTTTTTGAGGTGTTCTGGGTGCTGAGAAGTTATGAGTAATGCCTTTTCTACTAAAAAAGTTTCAAAATCATAATTTTGGAATTCTCCTCCATGATCACTATGAATAGTTATCAATGGAAGGTTTTTCTCATTTTTAACTTGGGCTCTAAAACTTTTGAAATAAGAAAAAGCTTCAGAATTCTTTGCTAGAAAATAGACCCACGTAAATCTAGTGTAATCAACAACTAGAACAAATACATAGTACTTGCCTCCAATGCTTCCAGTTTGTATAGGACCAAAAAGATCTATATGCACTCACTGTGATACATCAGTAGTTGTGACTTTTCTGACTGATTTAAAACATGATTTATGTTTCTTTCCAATTGACAAGGGTTACAAACTTTAGAAGAATCAAATCTAAGCTCTGGTAGATCCTTAATTAATATTTGCTTAGAAATTTTGCATAAGTTCCTAAGGTTACAGTGTTCTAACTTTCTATGCCACAACCAAGAATGATCTTCCATTGCACTAAGGCAAGGTAATTCTTGGCTCCTAAGGTCTTATAAGTTTAGTATGTAAACATTCTCTTGCTTATGGGCAGAAAGAATAAACTCTTCCTTGGAATTTTGTACTAAGCACTTGTCCATCCTAAAATTCACAAGGTAACCTTCATCACATAATTGTCTTATTCTAATGAGGTTGTGCTTAAGACCCTTAACAAATAAAACATTTGAAATCAAAGTTTTTCCAAGAAGAACAATGTTACCTATACCAATAATTTCTCCCTGAGCATTATCTCTGAAAGTTACTTTTCCTTTTTTCGTCTTGATAATATTTTCAAAATAGTTTTTGTTACCAGTCATATGCCGGGAACATCCACTATCCATGTACCATGTATTTTTGTTGGTACCTTCTCTATTTTCCTGAAAATAAGAAAAATTTAGGTTTTTGGAATCTAAACTTGCTTGGATCCGGAATCCTTAAAAAGAAAAATTTTTGGCACCCACATCTTCTTAGAAAAATAGGCTTTATGAAATCCTCAAGACTGGGTTTTGTTTAAAGAACAATTTTTTTTCCAGTGTCCACCACACTAACATTTAGTGCAGAATGGAGCACTTTGAGGAACAAAATAATTGTTACTAAAAATAGGTTTAGAACCTGTATAACCAAATCCAGAACTATTCCTTAGAGGTCAAATTTAGGAATACATTTTATCAAAATTTTCCTTACCTAAGGTAAAGTTTGGCAAACACTTCCTCAAGGAAAATATTTCGGATTTGAGTTTGATAACCAATTTCTTATCTTCAAAAACATTTGATTTTGAACTAGAGCTAGGCTCAAAATCATTTTTCTTAGAAATTACATTTTCTAGATCTTTAGAAAGCTTATTCTTCTCATAATTTACTTCCTCGTGATTTTTTGAAATACTTCCAAAATCAGAATTTTTTTTATCAAGATCTTTAGAAAGATCTGATATTTCCTTAGTAAGAATAGTATTCCTAGAATTTTCATTATCAAGTTTTTTCATGAGTTTTTAATTCTCAATCTCAAGAATTTTGGCAAACCTAGAAACTTCTTCATATGTAGGTAAAGTATTATCTTCATCAGAAGAAGATTCTTCATCAGAAGAGTTATAATATTTACTATCATTAGCATTCAAGGATATATTGGTCAATGATTCAGAATTTTGTACCTTATCCATTACACAATGATTTTCAATAGGTAATGTGGCTATTAGACTAAGATTCTTATATCCAGAAGATTCATAATCTGAAGATTCATCTGAAGAGTCTCCGCCACTGGCACTCCAAGTGTCATTAGCTTTCAAGACTTTCTTAGATTTAGACTTGTAATACTTCTTTCTATTTTTCTTAGAATTCCTTTCCTTTCTTTATTTTCTCTTTAGTATAGGACAAGGAGGCCTTATATATCCAACTCTCTTGCATTCATAACACGTGACTTATGAATCTTTCTTATCCTTCCTTTCCTTTTTCTTATATCTGGATTGAAAGTTCCTCTGTCCAGCTATCTTGTTCATCCTTTAAGAAATATTTGCTAATTCATTCACTGAGGATTCACTTACACTATATTTGGAATGGATAATAACCTTATTAGACTTGGATCTAGTAACTCTCTCAGGAGTCTTGGATTTCATATGATTTTAAGTTTTAGTAAAAGCAACACTTCCATTCCCATTCTTCTTCTTTACATTATCATCATCTCTCTTCATTCTAGTCTCATATTGAAGAAGAGTTCCAAACAGATCATCTAAGGAAATCTGATTAACCTTTCTATTTTCATCTATAGTTGTCCTCTTGGATTCCCATTCATTCGGCATGATTTCTATGATCTTATCAACAAGAGATTCATTATCTAATCCTTTTTAACCCATGGATTGTAAACTATTCACAATAGTCATGAACCTTTGTTGTACCTTACATATGGGTTCTCCATATGGAAAGTTAAAACCATGATATTCAGCTCTGAGCATGGATCTTCTTGTTTCAATGACTTTGGAAGTTTCAAAGTGAGTAACTTCAAGTTTCTTCCATGTAGAATTTTTTGCTTCACAAGATGAAATTTGGCTATATATATTTCTATTCATGGAGCAAAGAAAAGTGTTGTGTACCTTATAATTCAGTTGATATTCATGCTTTTCTTGATTGGTAAAGGTACTAACTTCTTTGTCGGGGATTCTGTATCCTCCTGTAAGCATAACAAAATTATCAACACCAATATTGATAATAAAAGTCTTCATACGATCTCTCCAATATTCATAGTCATTTCCATCAAAGATAGGTGGTCTGGTTGGATTGAGATTATCTATGGAACCAATGTTGATTCCTTCCATCTTTAAGAAAATTCTTTCCACACAAAACTTGTTAATAGAAAAGGTTTGTAAACAAGGAAAATATTCCTAAGCAAGTAAAATATAGAACAAGAGTATCTCAAAGCAAAAATGAATCCGAACTATATGAATCCGAAAAGTATGATTCCGGAAAATATGATTCCGAAAAAAATATCTTCTGAATCTAATCATGAGATTAATTCAGGGGTCACCTCTTCTGATACCAATTGTTAGATGGTATGTCTGAGTATGATATACTCTATAATACCAAATGTAGGATCGAAAGAATAGAGATGATACTGATTTTAGTATCAAACTATGATGTAGATACTCAAATACAAGAGGGGGTGAATTGTATACTTTTAAAAATTCCTTTGGAACTTTTAAAGATGATTATGTTTAACAAGGTTAAACAAGATAATTCATAAAACCTTTAAGTTCTAATAACTTGCTTGATTCAGGAAATATGATTCTGAGAAAGAAATTCCGAAAAAGTGATTCTGGAAATGAAACTTAATGAAAGTTTACAAAGATGAATGTTCTACCTTAAAGAGTATAAAATCTAACTAAATCAGAGTACAAGTATAAGGAAGTATAAGATAGTTATACTTTCCTCAACAATACAAATGCAGTGAAAAAAATTGTAACAAAATAAGTAACAGTAGTAAGTCTTTTAACCCAAAGAGAAGGGTATCCAACAACCTTGGATAAAGGTCCCTTAATTTATACTTTCAATAAATTTTGTCTTACCCACACCAGGGTAAGCCCTCGATACGAAGATCAGAGTCTGTATTGCTATCCCCGCAAGCCCTCAACTTCAAGGTAGTTGGTACATATTTCTTCCTCAGCAAGGAAGCCCTCAACTTCAAGTTAGTCAGCACCTCTGTCTTCCTATCCTCGGAATCCCTCGATTGTACACAGCAACAATCAGATTCGTATGAAGAAAAGCTGAACAAGTAGTTCAGTACGCACAAGGCAATGAGAGTCTCTCTCTAGAAATCACTTCAATAGCATGTGGTCTCTAGAGTCGTAGAACTGTCGTGAGATATTTTCAAATGAGCTCATATTTATAGGCATGGCTTCAACGGTAGGCTCCCTCCTCCAACGGTCATATTTTTTCTTAAATTTCATAGGGACATGTACACATGTCACTCAATCCATGGTTAGTGAGTAAATGAAAGCACACCGTCGTTTTATAACTAAACAAGTGTGAGTAAAATATGGTTACATAACTAAAATCCAATATTCGGAATGTAAGAAAATGAAATTTCAGAGTCTAACAAAAATTGAATTTGGAGTCTATAATACAAGGATATTCGGATTCTGTTTTGTAGGAATTTGGAATCCGAATTCTATAGAATTACAGAGTCTGAATTTCAAGGAAATTCGGAATTTGGATTCACAAGTATTCAGAACCTGAACTTACAAAGTTCAGAGTCGAAGTTCATGAGAATTTGGAGTCAGAACTCATAAGAGTTCGGAGTCTGAATTCAGAGAACTCAGAGTCAGAACTTAGAGAAGTTTATAACCAGAATTCTTATTCGGAATTCAGAGTCAGAACTCAGAAAGTTCGTAACCATAACTCTGATTCAGGATTTGGAGTTAGAACTCAGAAAGTTTGTAACTATAACTCTAATTCAGAATTCGAAGTTAGAACTAAGAAGAGTTCATAACCAGAACTCTGATTCAGAATTCGGATTCAGAACTTAGAAAATTCGTAACCATAATTCTGATTCAAAATTCGAATTTAGAACTCAGAAGAGTTTGTAACCATAATTCTGAGAATTCGGATCCTAAAACAGAATGCTTCATATCTAAGTATTTATAGGATTCCAAGTTTTTGGTTTCAAACCGAATTTTACACTTAGGAAAAATTATGATATGGACAATGAAACAAGGTAAGGATAAATTTTCTTGGGGAAGTAAATTTTCCTTATAGAAGTAAAACAAGGGTAAAAATAGATTTTCCTTGAGATAAGGTGTTTGTGATTTTCAAAACAAGAAGGAATGGTAAAGTCATAAGGAAACCTTAAGGACTCAACAATCCCCCCCTTTAAATAAGGAATGGAAAAGTCATAAGGAAAACCTTATTGAATCAACAAGGAAGACACAGCCCAATAGAGAGGACCGGAGAAGGACTCTAAGCTATGCTAGGGATGGAGGTCGGGGTCAGAGGGAAGGGAGGGGAGAGCGGGAGGGGGAGGGCCAGCGGAGGGGAAACAGGGTCACGGGTGGATTTGAGCCAGCTGAGAGGACCGAGGGAAAACCCATATGGGAATGGGGGAGGGGTGGGAGGGGGATAAGATAGAGGGGGAGGAAACTGAGGACCCGGTCATAGGATCTGGAGCACCATGGCCATCCTGGGGTGAGGTAGAAAAAGGAGGACCTCCACCAGAAGAGGATCTTGCGCACGAAGCCTAAGAACCAAAATTATTTCATTCCTAAGATGAGTGACCTTGAATTAGGCAGTTGACACAAAACAAATCTTGAGACATAGGGATAATCTACTGCCACCAAGAGAAGTATGGACCTGCTCAGAGAAAAATGTGCTCAGGAAGAGGGGATGAAGATCGACCTCCACACAAATTCAGGCCACCAAGGCATCAAGTATCTTGAATGACCTCTCATTTTCACACAAGAATCCACCAACCACACCACCAATAGCACACATAAATGAAACATTATGAAATGGGATAGGTAGACCTAGAAGGTTGAGCAAAACAGCCGCAAGCGGGGAGTCGCGACCGGAATGCACCTCCACTGACCACCTAAAGAGTTTGAAACTCCTGAACTCACATGATCTAGCTGGAGACGAACAAGATTTCACAAAATCATCCTTTAATTCAAGGACCACACAAACAGCTCTGCAGTTCAGAACTAAAACCCTAGCTTGAGATGCTAGACCCCAAGAGTCGACCAGCCTCTGAAAAATAGGAAGTGGGGGATGATCCAGGACAAAGCATGCTACCAAAGTCTCATTATGTTTTAAATATTATTTTAGCTAACATAGGTATTCTTTAGTTATATTTAATCCACTTTATTACTTTTTAATCATATTTATATTTCATTTTAGTATAAGTTTTTTTTGGATTAAAAAATAGGTTTTTCTGAAAACTGTTTTAAAATGCATAATGTTTATTATAATAAATTAAATCATCCCCTAATGAGAAATTATTTAAATTTAATTTATATATTATATATAAATAAATATTAATTTAAATTTATACAATTATTATTACAATTCATAGAGTTAAAATAAAATCATTTTATGCTTGAAAATACATTTCTTGACAAACCACTTTTTCATTGCATATGTGGGTTTAATTTTAAATTAAATTATTCCAATTATGTGAATTTAATTTGTTAAAATAAATTATATATTTTGAATTAAAATAATTTATACTATATAATAATTTCATCTTAATTTTTTTTCATAATGAATAGTGAAAATATCAAAACAAAATTACTGCATTTAAGGTAAAAACATATTTACCGAGGGTTAAACTAAAAGATAAGGTTAAAATGAAATAAAATATTGTCTAAAATATATTTTATGGATATATTTAAAATTTTTCATATATAATTCTATATAATGGTACATTTTGGATTCTTGATGCATGTGAAAAATGTGGGTACACCTTTTTCTTTTAAAAAATTACAAGTGTGTCACTCACCTCACTTATAAAAGGCCACCCCATATCATCTCCTATTCACATAATAAAAGTCATTTGTATTGGACAATAAATACCCAAATATATTCCTAAATTACCTTACCATGACCTAGAGACCCTTTTTTTATCATAAATCCATCCTAAGAAGGCTTTTGGTGCTAACCTAAGGAGTTTGTCTGAAGAAGAGGTTTTATGCTTAACCGAGTGTTTTTATTTTATTTCTTCTTCCAACTCATTAAAATATTATTTAATTATGTTGATATAATAACAAAATTACATATCATATACTAATATGTTGTTATTTTAATGTTATAACCTAAATCTATCACCTCCTCCAACAAATGGGGAACAAAATCATCATTCGTGTGTATAGCAGAGTACCACCTCACGAACCGATGTGATTCATTTTTCATCATCATATCACATAGATTGTTATAATAAAGTATTTAAAGTATATATATAATATTTTTAACATAATAATACTTTATTAATTATGATATCATGTATACCTTCTTACTTTCCATTATATATGAGGACTCGACCTTAAACATTACATATTATAGTAAACTTAAACTAGAATTAACTTTCTTAAATCCAAAATTTTATTTTAGTTTTATTTTTTTAGATAGTTATTTTATAAATATTACATTAAAAACTCATATATTAAAAAGTGGACAATTTTATTTAGTATCTATTTTTCTCAAAAAAAAACAAAACCTTTATAATATAAATTTTTTTCTTTTCATGACACATATTCAAAATTTTGATCGTGACTCATCCTTCTTCCTACTCATACTTAAGCCCTATGAAAACATTTCAAAAAAATTGTATGAGAACAAAAAAACATTAAGGGACATAGAAATAATAAATTCATTAATCTAGTAAAAAACATGAAAACTCATGTAATGTATGCCTTTATCTCTAAAGTTCATTGTGAGTATAGAATAAATCACTTCTACGTGAAAAACACAAAAACTTTTGGCTTAAAGAAAAGCTTTAAACCCCATGGAAATAAAATAAAAAAACATTTTGGAAACTTTGAGCATCACATTCATAACCCATTTTAAAACTGTGTTAGAATTGGAGCCTAGTTAAATCCATAAGATAAACCCTTCAGTAACTCTATCCTTCTTGATGTAAATAAAAATGTACATTACCTAATGCATTGGAGTGATATCTAGGTGTATCCATCATATAATATTCCATCATCCCACATGGAACTATCTATTCATAGCCAACATATAAGCTATAATAGGTTCACTCATAGCTCTCTGAGCACACCCAACGTATAATTTGTATCGAGCTCACCCGTGAGTTATAATGGGGCTCAACCATTCATATAAGTTGTATCAAGATCACTCATTTCACATATAATGATCAAGTACCATATAAAACATTTTATTATTGCACCTTTTCATCATAAAAATTTTTAAAAACCCTTTTAAATCCATGTGAAAAAACACATTTGGATATCAAAATACCCTTTTTTAAAATCATTTTTTTAATCTAAAAACTATGCACATAATAAAGAAACTATTTTATTTGAAAATAAAAATGGAAAAATATAAATTAGAATTAAAACCATTGAGGGATCATGATGGTGGTAAATTCTCTTCATGTCATGTATTTTAAAAAAATACATTCCTTTTGACATTGGTAAAAGAGTTAAAAGGGGAACTTAAAAAGATGGTTTTTAAAAGAAAGTATCTTTCTCTAAGTCTAACTTGTCACATACATTATTTATATTCTTGAATAACAAACATATGTTAATTTTATACTTGATTAAGAACCTTTTTCAAGTTCATTGTTACTTTATTTCATTTAATACCATGTTATATATAATTACTTAGATAATTAAATTCATGTCGGGTGTTTTGATGATATTCAACTCATATGTCAGAAATGAATTCGGTAGGTTGACTATGGTCAATGTGGTCATTATTAAACCATGTCCAAAAATAATAATAAAGAAATAATTTTCATTTTTATATATAAATTATAATCTTAAATCCAACCATTAAATATGGTTATGAAAAATTAACTATGTTACAATCAGGGAGATGGTAGGTCATACGTATTCATTAATAATGTTTCCATTTTTCAACGATTACTAAGGAAAAAATTTAAATATTATTTTAAATTTAAATAACAATAATAATATAATAAATATCATATTACATATTTAAATATACTTATATATATTATCTATGGGATGTAGTGATGAAAAAATAATCACATTGCTTCATGGAGGTGGTATTCCACATGTACGCACGGACGACGCTATCATCTTTCAATAAATAGAAAGGTAAGAAGGTAAATATTATATTATATTTTCATAATTATAAATATGTCATGTATATAATATATAAATATTCATTCCATCATTATAATCCATCCATTAGTGATGATGATGGAAAATGAATTACATCGGTTCGTGAGGTGGTAGTCTGTCGTAAACATGAATAATGGTTTCATTTTCAATGTGATGGAATAGGATATGGATATAGGTTGTTCCATTAACATAAAAAACCTAATTATATTGAAGATATTTTTTTTATATAGGCGTGGTTAAGGAAGATTTTAAGTGGTGTAATAATAAATAAAACTAAAACATGTTGTTAAAAACAATACATATTCTTTGGAAAGTTTCATTTGATTAACACCTTAAGTACTCTAAAGTTGGTATTATTCCTAAAAAGGAAATATATAATGATTTTAGGTATTATAATAAGGGATATTGGTATTTATTGGACAAAAAAATTGGTTTTAAAGTGTGGATAAATGAGAATAAGTGGTTCCATTTTACAAGATAGGGGAGGGGCACTCTTGGAATTCCAAAAAATATTAAATTAATATAAATTAATTTTCAATACCAAATAGGTCAAAAATAATTTATTTCAAATATAGGACAATTATGGGTCTAAATATACTCATAAAATAATTTTTGACATGTTTGGGTCACATTTTTACCCTTATCATTTGGTTTTAATCATTGTTAACCCCTTTCACACTTACCATGACAACAAGGATTTTTACACTGAGGTTTGATATAGTTTATATAAATGGAAAAACTTACCATAAATGGAAAATGGTTAATATTATAAACCATATCCTAATAATTTAGATGAATCTAGGTTTTTTAGGAATTTTATATCATTTAATAAAATATTATTTATTATAATATATCATTAATGTCAATTTTTAGAACTATTAATTAATTTGATTTTAATAACATTAAGAAATAAAGTGAAATTTGAACCAAATATTTTATTATGTCCCTAAAATTTTATTTTATTATATAAAATTCATGTATCATATTAATTATCTCGAATTATATTTCTTTTAATGTTGTTATTATCATTTATTTTATTTTTCCATTGATTGAATAATTATTTTGTTAAGGTTGTGTAAATTTTTAAGGTTGTGATTTCTTCAATAAAATTTAAAATAAATTTTCATGTTGAAAATAAATAATTTATATTTAAAAATAATATTTATAACTAAAAATATACTCTTTTTAACCTGATGTTAAAAATATTATAGTTGATAAGAATAAGAGTGTGACGTTTTTTACTTTTCTTTAAATAAAATATTATAAAAGTCATAATCTCATCCAAATGGTAAAAAATATATATATAACCAAATATTGTATGAGTATGGATGAAATGGACTCATCTGATAAAATTTAGTAAAGTGTTAGGTTCATTTTATAGACCTTGTCATTTTATTTTTAACTTTAATTACCTTATTTACCCTTTACTATGCTAACAAAAATTACTAAGGTTACTATTAATATTGAAAAAATAAATAAAAGGGTCATACTTAGAAAATTTTAACCCAATTTTTCCAAATATGGAATAAAATTTTCAAAATAAAGAACAAATAAGTGACATAATTTAATCTAAAATTAAATCGTCAAGACGCAATGAAAAATGGTTTTTTAGAAAAATGTCCTTTTAAAATATAAAATGTTTTATACTAAATTCTAGCATAAAATTCATTTCAAAAAACATAATTGAATCATTTAAAATAAAAATGAACAATATAAATTTAAAAAAAATCCAAAATATAATTTTACATTATAAAAACTTTAAAAGAAAACACATCTTTCAATTAAAAATCAGTATTTTTCACTATTCATTAAAAATCAATCATTTCAGAAAGTTGTAAAAATTCATTCTAAGATAATTTTGATATGACTAATTCAAAAATAAAATTACTTTTTTTCAAACAAATTTTTTACAATTTCCTAAAATTAAATATTCTCTCAAAAAAGAAAGAAAATACATTTTAGAAAAAAAATTATTTTTGAATAATAAAATAAATTTACTAAAAATTGAGTACTGATTTAAAAAGAATTAATTAAGACATTTTAGATGAGTAGTATCATTATATATTTCATAATTTGGTTAATATTATGTATTCATTCCAATTTAATGGCTAGGTTATAATAGTCATATTTAAATAATATTAATTCAATGTTTGTTTATGCTTGGTGTTATGTATCTCATACACTATTAAACATAGTTTTATTTTTTATTTTTTAAATCTCTGGATATTAAACTCTCCCTACTTTTAATAAATCGTGTCATCACAATTTGAACTCAGGATCAAAAACCTAGGGTTTGAATTTTCAAAATACCTTTTTTTAAATCCCACATTATAATTATGGTTAATAAAACTTCCACATAAAAAATAAAAAAGGAAAGTATGGAGGTCATATTGAATAAAAACAAACTAGGTTTTCATATAGGAGAACATAAGTGGTAAGTGATAACATGGATATGTAAGAAAAACCTAATTCATGAGGACTAATAGAGAGTGGTAGAGAACATGGTCGTGATGAGAAAGTTAACCATCACAAAACCATAAATTTGTGATGGGTTAAAAAGGTGATTGATTTCTTGATAAGAAAATTAAGCATATAACATTTTTATTTCAAGATCATTTTCCTAAAGTTGATTAATTTTTTTATCATCTATACTAAAATCATAAGGAAATATACTTACTTGAAAAGTATAGTTTTATCCTTTAATAAATTTCTACCACAATGTCATCTCTTTCTCAAAACGATGAGTTTTCAAGATAAATTTTTCATACCGGAAGCAATAGAATAAAATTCTAACAAATATCATAATCTTAAAATGGGATAACAATATTTCCCTCCTATTTTTAGAAATTACCCAAAACCAAGATGGTTATAAAATGGTAGTATAATTCCAAAATAAATAATCCTTCATATAAATAAATACAACATTAATCACCAAAGCCTCAATAACAACACCCAAATATTTAAAGTCAAAATATTTAACTTAGATCATTCAATAAATAGATAACCTCAAAACTGATCAAAATATTTCAAACTAATATTTAAAGTCAAATATTAGATTTATTTGAGCACATATTATTCCAATATAACATCAATCACTTCTAATGTCTCATACCAAAAATGTATATGCCCTAATTCTATAATCACTAATATATGTTAATCATTTCCATAAATAACCTGAATTTCCATAAATCCACATTAAAACCAAATGTACCTCCAAAAGATAATTCAACCTTTAATCCTCAATTAAAATCCCATAATGTTCTGTTTACCTTAATCATATAATGTTCCAAAAATATTGGACATCTTCCAAAATAACATTAATCTTATAATCACTGAATCACTTCTCAATATCATGGTTATATCTATTGTAAATCATATATTCACGAAAATATAATGAAAAACATAAAAAATGTCACTTTTTAACCACTATGGTTTTAAATCCAACTCTTTTTTCCACAAAATCAAATAGTCAATCATCAAGCGCATATTAACCAAAAGTATTATTTTTTTCCTTTATCATATCTTCTTAAATGAGTGTCTCAAAAATTATCACCTTTTTGCTACATCACTTTTCGAAGTTATCTATTTTCTATACTTATGTATCTAAATTTTGAAAACAAAACCTACTATAAAATGTTTCAGTACTAGAATATCATTGATAAATACTTCATTTAACTCTTCTTAAAACCTTAACCATTATTTGTCATCTTATTCAATGATATGAAATATTTCATTATGATTCATTAATATCACTCAATCAGAATTTGTATATAGATTATAATAAAATAATTCATACCTTAAATATAGGCATAAGGGTCTTCCTTTATGTTTTTGATATCCCCTTTATCTTCTAGTATGTAGTCCATATCTCTAAAAAATAAGTATTCAAGTACTTTGTGGTATTTATCTTATCAGATGAGTAGAGATTTTGAAATTAAATAAGTTGTATACAATGATCCATATATTTTTTAGATAAATGAAAAGGTGTTGGATAGATCAAATAGTTTCTTCCATGTGATTTGGATTCTCAAAAATATTTCAAAATCAAATGAACAATATTTTGCAATGATAGTGATGATTAAATCATCTGGAAGGGATAATTAGGTCATGTGATATCCTTTTCCTTCCATCTGTATAAATGATATTTAATCTATAGAGAAGAAAATTATTAAAACATGAGATGCATGTTAAAATGAAATTGGTCCTTGTAAAGATAATACCCATAGAAATTTTAAAATACATTAACATTTAAAAATAACCTTAATAACATTAATATTAAAGAATTTTTTAACCTCAAATATTTTTTATTTACATCCCCAAAAAATTAATATCATTCTTTTAAAATAATCCTTTATGTGAAACCGAAGTGTTACATAAACTTCAACCAAATAAATTGACTCCCAAAATCTCATTAATCACCTTAAGATCTCATCACTTAGTTTCTCATAAAGTTGGTGTCTATTCCATTGATCATATATTCAACCATAAACTTATAAACATGTGGAGGTATCCATAATTCTTAAAATAACCTCACATGAAAACATCTTAATCTATAAAGTTTTCTAAACCCATCTCACATACCAACTGTAAGGACCCAACCTTAAAAATTACAAATTTTAGTGACTTTAAACTAGAATTCACATTATTATATTCCTAAATATATCTTAGGTTTATATTTTTAGTGAGTTAGGTCATAAATCTTATATAAAAACTCATATATTACAAAGTGGTCACTTTTATTTAGTATCCATTTTTCTCACAAAAAAACCTTTAAGATATAACAAGTTTTCTTTTAATGAAACATCTTCACAATTTTGATCTTCGTGTGATCCTTTCTTCTATTTATCCTTGTACCCTATGAAAAAATTACAAATTTTGTAGGGGAAAATTTTTAAGGGACATAAAAATGAAGAAATTTTTTAGTCCGGTGAAAAAACATGAAAACTCCTGTAATGTATACCTTTATCTTTAAAGTTCTTTGAGCATATGAAATAAAACATTTCCACAAGAAAAACACACACACTTTTTTATTAAAGAATCCCTTTAAAACCTATAGAAAGAAAATAAAAAAACATTTTTGGAAACTTATAGAATCATATTAATAACCCATTTTAAACCTATGTTATAAATAATTAGAGCCCAGTTAAATCCATAGGAGAAACCCTTTAGAAACTCCCCTTTCTTTACCTCAAAAGACAAGGTACGATACCAAATGAATTAGAGTGATATCTGGGTGCAACCATCATATAATCTATAACAGGATCACCTGACACTATCTAGGATCACCCAACTTATAATCTATAATAGACTCACCCATCACACCTAATGTATAATTTGTATCAAGCTCACCCATGAGCTATAATAGGGTTCAACACTTTGTATAAACTGCATTAAGATTACCTGTTTCAAATATAATGCTCAAGTTCCATATAAAACATTATATGTTTATTCATTTTCATCATAAAACCTTTTATAAAATATTTTAAACCCATATTAAAAATACATTTGGATATCAAAATAACCTTTTCTTTTAAAAATTTCTTTTTTTAAATCTAAAAACTACACACATAATAATGAAATCATTTTCTTTGAAAATAACCATAGAAACTTATAAATGAGACTTAAAATAATTGAGGCATAATTATGGTGGGAAATTTCATTCATTTCATATATTTTAAAAAAAATCTTTTTCATTTTTGTAAAAATATTTAAAAGGGGAATTTAAAAAAGAGGGGTTTTAAAAGAAATTCCCTTACCCTGAGTCTAACTCATCACGTATGATCTTTATATTATTTAATAACAAACTTATATTAATTTTTTAATTGATTAATAACCTTTTTAAATTTAATTATTACTTTATTTATTTTAATACCATGTTATATATAATTACTTAATTAATTAAATTCATGTCGGGCATTTTGATGATATTTAGCTCATATGTCAAAAATGACTTTGGTAGATTAGCTATAGTCAAATAGGTCATTATAAAACTATATGTAGAATAATAATCCTGAAATAATTATTATTTTTATAAATCAATTATACTTTTAAATCCAACCATTAAATATGGTTATAAAAAATGAACTATGTTACAATCATGGAGACAGTAGGTTGTACGTATGCAAAAGTAAATTTTCCATTTTTCAACGATCATTATGGAAAGAAGGTAAAAATTATTTTATCTTCATATAATGATCATAATAACATAAATATAATATTACTTATTTAAATATATTTATATATATCATCTATATGATTTGGTGATGAAAAATGAATCATATCGCTTTATGGAAGTGGTAGTCCACATGTATGCACGAACAACATTATCATTTTTCATTTAATGGAAAGGTAAGTAGGTAAATGATATATTATATTTTAATAATGATAAATATATCATTAATATAATATATAAATATTAATTTCATAATTATAATCCATCCATGATATATGGTGATGGAAAACGAATTACAACGGTTCGCGAGGCAGTGGTCCTCCACACACATGAACGATGGTTTCATTTACCATGTGATGGAAGAGGAGATGGATACAGGCTAATCCATTAACATAAAAACACATCATTCTATGGAATATACTATTTTTATTATATATTAATGGTTAATAAATATTTTAATTATTTGGAAGAAGAAATAATACTAACACATGTAGTTAAAAACTATACCTCTTCTTTGGAAAGTCTCCTTTAATTAACACCTTAATCACTCTAAGGCTGGTATTATGCCTAAACCAATACATATAGAGTTATTTTAGGGACTATAGGAAGTAATTTTGGTATATATTGGTTGAACCAAATGGGATTTTAAGTGTTAATAAATGAGAATAATTGGTTCCCTTTTATAAGAGATGGGAGAGGCACTCTTGGAATTCATCAAAATATTAAATTAATATAAATTAATTTTCATTTATGAGTGAAAAAAACTAATTTATTTTGAATATAGGATGATAATGGGTTGAAATATTCTCATAAAATAATTTTTTTACTATTTTATGTCACATTTTTATCCTTATCATTTGGTTTTAACCCCTCATTAACCCCTATCACACTAACCATGACAATAATGATTTTTACACTTTGAGGGTTAATATAGTTAATTTAAATGGAAAAACGGCTCATAAATGGAAAATGGTTAATATTATAAACCACATCATAATAAATTTTTTGAATCTAATATTTTTAAAAAATTTATATCATTTAGTAAAATATTATTTATTATAATATATCATTGATGTCAATTTTTAGAACTATTCAATAATTTGATTTTAATAACATCCATAAAACAATTAAAATTTGAACTAAATATTTTTTTGTTTCCCTAACATTTAATTTTCATATATAAAATTAGTTTATTATATTAATTATCTCAAATTATATTTCTTTTAATATTTTTATTATCATTTATTTCATTTTTCCATTAACTGAATAATTACTACGTCAGCATTGTGTAAATTTTTAAGGTGTTTATTTATTCACTAGAAATTAAAAATAAATTTTAATAATGAATATAAATCATTTATATTTCAAAACAATATTTATAATCAAACATATCCTCTAATTAACCTTGTGTTAAAAATTTTATAGTTAATAAAAACAAGAGTGTGACATTTTTGGATTTTCTTTAAACAAAATATTATAAAAGTCATAATCTCATCCAAAAGGTCAAATAAATACATATAACCAAATATTGGATAATTATGGATGAAATATAATCATATAATAAAATTTATGCAAGTGTTAGGTTCATTTTATAGTCCTTGTAATTTTATTTTTATCTTTAATTACCTGATTTACCTTTTACTATGGTGACAAAAATTACTAAGTTTACTATTCATTTTGACCAAAAATAAAAGGGATATATTTACAAAATTTGGATCCACTGATTCAAAATATTGAATTTATTTTTAAAAATTTCAAACATAAAATTTATATAATTTAATTTCAAATCAAACTGGTAAGACGCAACGAAAAACAGTTTTTCCATAAAAATGTCCTTTTAAATATAAAATATTTTTATACTAAATTCAGTGTAAAATTCATTTAAAAACCTATAATTTAATAATTTTAAATAAAAATAAACAAATTAAATTTTAAAACTAATCCAAAATATAATTTTACTACATAAATACTTTAAAAAAAATACATGTTTCAATTAAAAATCAATACTTTTCACTATTCATTGAAAAATCAATCCTTTCAAAAAATTCACAAAAAATCATCCTAAGACAATTTTTAGATGATTAATTAAAATTTTAAATTCAATTTTTCTAATAAATTTTCTAAAAATTCAAAAAATTAAATATTCACTCATAAAAAGCTAGAAAGTCATTTTTGAAGAAAACATACTTTTGAAGAATAAAATGAATTTACTAAAAATCTAGTTATTATTTAAAAATCATTAAATAGTAAATTATAAATGAGTAGGAACATTATATATTTCATAATTCAGTTAATATTATTTATTCCCACCAATTTAACAGTTATTTTTAACAACCACATCTAAATATTAATAATTCATTATTCTCTTAAGCTCGATGTTGCGTATATTGTATGTTATCAATAATAGTATTTTTTTTAATATTAGGATATTACATTCTCCCTCCCTTTAATAAATTACTTCCTCACAATTTTAACTTGGGATCTAAATCCCTGGGTTTGACTTTTCAAAATACTATTACTGAAATCCCACATCGTAATTAGGGTTAATAAAACATCCACCTAGAAGAGAGAAAAGGGAAGTATTAAGGTCATCTGGAATAACACATAACTAAGTTTCCATGTAATATAACATAATCAGGAATTGAAAACATGGATATGTAAGAAAACCCTAATTCTCAAGGACTGATATAGGGTGATATAGAACATGGCCATGAGAAATTTAATCATTACAAGATCGTAAATTTGTGATGGGTTAAAAAGACCATTGATTTCTTAATAAGAAAAGTTAACAAATAAATTTTTTATTTCAAGATCCTTTTCCTATAGTTGAGGAATTCCTTTATCATCAATACTAAAATAATATTAAAAATACTTACTTTACAAGTATAGTTCCATCCATTAATCAATTTCTACCACAATCTCATCTCTTACTCCAAATGATGAGTATTCAAGATGAATTTTCATACCTAGTGCACTAGAATCAACTTCTAATGGATCACATAATCCTAAAACAACATGAAAATATATCCCTCTAGTCTTTAGACATTACCCAAAACCAAAATGTTTATCAAATGGTAGCATAATTTCAAAATGAATAATACTTCATATGAATAAATGCAACATTAATCACTAAAGCCTCGATAATAATACCCAAAGATTAACTTAGACCATTTGATAAATAGGTAACCTTAAAATTGATAAAAATATTTCTTAATAATATTAAAACCTAAATATTATAAGGATTTGATCACATGTTCTTCTAAGATAACATCAATCACTCTTAATGTCTCATAAAAAATGTATATGCCCTAATTATATAATCCCCAAGATATGATAATAATTTCCATATATAACCTGAATCACCATAAAGTTTCATTAAAACCATTTATACCTCCAGAATATAATTCAACCTTTAATACTCAATTAAAATCACATAATGTTCTATTTACCTTAATCATATAAGGTTCCCAAAATAGTGGACATCTTCAGAAATAACATTAATATCCTAATAACCAAATCACTTCTCAATATCATGGTTATCCCTACAATAAAACATATATTCCCAAAAATATAATGAACACTCTAAAAATATCACTTTTTAACCTCTAGGGTATTCTATACAACTCATTTTTCCAAAAAATAAAATAATTTACCATCAATCACATATTAACCCAAAGGCTTATTTAACGCTTCATCATATTTCCTTTAACGAGTGTATCTAAAATTATAATTTTTTTGCAACACCACTTTTCAAAGGTATCTATTTCCTATAGTTATGTTTCCAAATTTTGAAAAAAAAATCTACTATGAAATGTTTCAATATCAAAATATCACTCATAAACACTTCATTTGACACCTTTCTTAAACCCTTAACCATGATTTGTTTTCTTACTCAATGATATAAAATATGTCCTTATTATTCCTCAATGTCACTCAATAATGATTCATAAATAGATCATAAGAAAATAATTCATACCTTAAATCTAGACATTAGGGTCTTCCTTTATACTATTGATATCCCCTTTATCTTCCAGCATACAATCCATATCTCCAGAAAATAAACAGTCTTATCCTTGGTGGTATTTCTCTTATCGAATGTGGTGGATATGTCAAGATTTTGAAATCAGATAAGAGAGATACCATGATCCATATAAATTTTATAGAAATGAAAAGGTATTAGATAGATCAAATAGTTTATTACATGTGATTTGGATGATCAAAAATATTTCAAGATCATATGAATAATATTTTTCTAGGATAGTGATGATTAAATCATTTTAAAGGGGTAAAAGTTTGTTTGATATCATTTTCCTTTTATCTTGATAAAAAATCATTAATCTATAGATAAGAACATTACTAAAATATGAAATTCATTTTAAAATTAAAGTGTCCCTTGTAAAGAAAATACACATAGAAATTCAATAATACTTTAACCTTCAAAAATATCCTTAATAACATCAAAATTAAAGAATTTTTAACCTCAAAGGTTTTCTGTTTACATCCCCCAAAATATAATAGCATTCTTTTGAAATGTTCCTCAATGTTAAATCTCAAGATTGCATATACTTAAACCCAATAAAACGTCTCCCAAAATATCATTAATCACCTTAAAATATCATCACCTAGAACCTCAAAAGGGTGGTTTATATGAATTTGAACATATAGTCAACATTAAGGACCCATCATGAAAACATCCTAATCTCCAAAGTTGTCTAAACCCTGCTCTGATAAAAATTATAAGGACTCGTCATTAAACATTACATATTCTAGTGACTTTAAATAATTATTCAGTTTCTTACATTCCCAATTATATTTTAGGTTTAGAGTTTTATAGATTTAGATCATAACTCCTATATAAAAAAATTATATATTATAAATTGAACACTTTTATTTAGTATCCACTTTTCTCACAAAATAAAACCTTTAAGCTATAATAATTTTTCTTTTCATGAAACATTTTCACAATTTTTATCGTGACCTCATCCTTGTCCCTACTCATCCTTAAACCCTATGAAAAACATTTTAAAAGTGTTGGATAGTCATAAAAAGATCAGTAATGGACATAAAAAAGAATAAATTCATTAGTCCATTTAAAAACATGAAAATTTCTGTAATGTATGTCTTTATCTTTAAAGTTCTTTGAGTGTATAAAATAAAACATTTCCACATGAAAAACACGCACATTTTTTCTCAAAGAAACCTTTAAAACCTATAACAAGAAAATAAAAACTCATTTTTAAAACTTATATCATCACATTCATAATATGTTATAAAACCATGTTATAAATAACTGGACCCAGTTAAATCTATAGGAGAAACCTTTCAATAACTCCCTCATTATTGCCTCAAAAGATAATGTACATTACCCAATGTACTGGAGTGTTATTCAGGAACACCTATCATATAATATATAATAGGATCACCCAATTCTATCTGGGATCACCCTACATATAATCTATAATAGGATCACCTATCACTATCTGGGCACACCTAATGTATAAGTTGTATCAGGCTCACCTGTGAGCTATAATGAGGCTCATCCCTATATATAAGTTGTATCGGGCTCACTTATTTCACATATAATGCTCAAGTACCATATAAAACATTTTATTATTATTCCTTTTAATCATAAAACCATTTAAAATATATTTTAAACCCATTTGAAAAGAACATTTGGATATCAAAATACACCTTTCTTTTAAAAATAACTTTTTTAAAATCTAAAAACTACACACATAATAGAGAAACCATTTTCTTTGAAAATAACCATATAAAGTTATAAAGGAAACATAAAATTATTGAGAATTAATGACATCAATAAATTCTATTCATTTCATATATTTTAAAAAATAAATTCTTTTTCACTTTGGTAAAAATAGTTAAAACAGAAACATAAAAATGGGTTTTTAAGAGAAAGTACCTTACCCTGAGTTTGAATTGCCATATACGTTCTTCATATTCCTAAAAAATAGACTTGTGTTAATTTTTTAAATTTATTGAGATCCTTTTACAAGATCATTATTCATTTATTTCATTTAATACCATGTTATATACAATTACTTAGTCAATTAAATTCACGATGGGAGTTTTGACATTATTCAGCTCATATATCAGAAATGACTTCGGCACATTGACTATAGTCAAAGAGGTATTTATTATACTATATCCATAATAATAATTATGAAATAATTTTCATTCATATTCATATATTAAACTTTTAAATCCAACCATTAAATATGGTTATGATAAATGAACTATGTTACAATCATGGAGACGGTGGGTCGTACGTACGCATGAGTAACGTTTCCATTTTTCAATGATCGTTATGGAAAGAAGTTACGTATTATTTTATATTTAAATAATGATCTTAGTATCATGAATATCATATTAATTATTTATATATACTTATATATATCATCCATGTTATGTGGTCATGAAAAACAAATCTCATCGCTTCGTGGAGGTGGTAGTCCACACATACGCATGAATGACGTTATCATTTTTTAGTGAATGGAAAGGTAAGAAAGTAAATAAAATATTATCTTTTCGTAATGATAAATATTTCATGAATATCATATATAAATATTAATTCCATTATTATAATCAATCCATGATATATGGTGATGGAAAAAGTATTACATTGGTTATTGAGGTGGTAGTCCACCGCACACACGAATGATGGTTTTGTTTCCCATGTGATCAAAGAGGATATGGATATAGGTTGTTCTATTAACATAAAAACAACTAAGTATATCTAAGATAATTTTTTATTATATATGTATGGTTGAGGAAGATTTAAAGTATGTGGAAGAATAAATAAAACTAAAACATACTGTTAAAAACTATACCTTTTCTTTGGAAAGTTTCCTTTTATTAACACCTTAGGCACTCTAACAAAAGTATTCTACCTGAACCATAAACTCTATAATTATGGGAGGGATTATAAGAAGGGATTTGGGTGGGTATTGTATGAATAAAATGGATTTTTAAGTGTGAATAAATGATAAGAAGTGGTTCCATTTTATAAGAGAAGGGAGGGGCACTCTTGGAATTCCTCAAAATATTAAATTAATATAAATTAATTTTCAATTTAAAATGGATTCATACTGATTTATTTTTCATATATAGGATGAGGATGGGTCTGTTATTTTTATAAAATAATTTTTGAACAAGTTTACGTCACATTTTTACCCTTATCAATTGATTTTAACCCCTCATTAACCCCTTTCACACTTACCGTGACAATAAGGTTTTTTACTCTTTGAGGGTTAATATTGTTACTAAAAATGAAAAAAATATATAAATATAAAATTTTTAATATTATAAAAAATATATTTATAACTTGGTTAAATATAATATTTTTAGGAATTTTATATCATTTGATAAAATATTATTTATTATAATATATCATTAATGTCATTTCTTAGAAATATTTATTACTTTGATTTTAATAATATCAGGAAAAATTAAAATTCAAAAAAAATATTTTATTATATCCCTAACATGTCATTTTCATCTATAAAATTAAAGGATCATATTAATTATCTCAACTTATATATATTTTAATATTTTTATTATCATTTATTTGGTTTTTCCATTAATTGAATAATTATTATGTTTGCATTGTAAAAAAATTTAAGGTAATTATTTCTTCAATAAAAATTAAAAATTAATTTAAAAAATTAATATAAATAAATTTTATTTAAAAATAATATTTATAAAAAAATATATCCTATGATTAACCTTATGTTAAAAATATTGTTTTCAATAAAAATAAGTGTGTGACATTTTTTATCTTTCTTTAAATAAAATATTATAAAATTCATAATCTCGTCTAAATGGAAAAAAAAGATATATAACCAAATATTTGATGATTATGGAAGAAATGGACAAATATAATAAAATTTTGGAAAGTTTTAGTGTCATTTTATAGTCCTTATCATTTTATTTTTATATTTAATTACTTTATTTACCCTTTATTGTGGTAACAAAAATTACTAAAGTTACTATTCATATTGACCAAAACTAAAAAGGATCTATTTAAAAAAATTGGATCCATTGATAACAAATATAGAATCCATTTTTCAAAAATTAAAAATGAAGAAGTGTCAGAATTTAATTTAAAATTGGACTGAAAAGATGTAGCAAAAAATGATTTTTCAGACAACTGCCCTTTTTAAATATAAATTTTTTTATACTAAATTCAAGTATAAAATTCATTTAAAAAACCAAAATTGAACCATTTTAAATGAAAAAAGGAACAAATAAAATTTTATAACTAATCCAAAATATAATTTGACTTTATAAATACTTTAAAATAAAATACTAATTTTAATTGAAAAGTAATTTTTTCACTATTCATTGAAAAATAAATCATTTCATAAAATTATCAAAAATTAATCCTAAGATAATTTTGACATTATGAATTCAAAAAATGAAATTAATTTTTTCAAATAAATTTTCTAAAGTTTACAAAAAATAAATATTCACTCATAAACAATAAGAAAATCCATTTTTGAGTAAAACATATTTTTGAAGAATAAAATGACTACTAAAAATTGATTGATTATTTAAAAATGACTATTTATTACATTAAAATGAATAGTACTATTATATATTTTAAAATATGGTAAATACTATTCATTCCATCTAATTTAACAGTTAGGTTATAACGGTCACTTTTAATAATAATCATTTATTTTTCGTTTAAACTAATTATTGTGTATCTTATATGATATTAAACATAGTATTTATTTATTTTAAATCTCTGGATATTATATTCCATGGAGATACAATAATTTCGCTCATGTGTATGGCAAACTACCGCCTCACGAAGCAATGTGATTCATTTTTCACTAAAACTTTTCATAAAAGATAATAAAGATAAATTTAATGAATATATATTATATAATTATGATATTCATAACATATTTATAATTATAAAAATATAATATATCATTTTATTTCTTATATTTCCACTCACAAAAAATGATAATGTCGTTCGTATGTACGTGTGAACTACTGCCTCCAAAAAACAATGTGGTTATTTTTTCATCACCTCATCACATAGATGATATATATAAGTATATTTAATGAAATAATATGGTATTTATGATATTATAATAATTCTATAAAGATAAAATAATACTTACCTTCTTTTCATAATGATCATTGAAAAATGGAAATGTTACACATGCATATGTATGGCCTACTATCTTCATGATTGTAATATTGTTCATTTTTCATAACCATATTTCATGATAGGTTTCAAAAGTATAAATGATATATAAAAATGATAATTATGTCATGATTATTATTCTGGATATTTTCAACAATAACATATTTTTCCATAGTTGACATACTAAAGTCATTTTTTACACATAAGCTGAATATCATCAAAACATCTTATGTAAACTTAATTGATTAATTAGTCATATATAGCATGGTAATAAGTGAAATAAAATGAAAAAATATATTAAAATTTTTCTTTAGAAATTAAATCATTAACATAAGTTTATTATTCATGAGGATAAAGAACGCACATGATGATTCGGGCTCAAGTGGTAAGGGACTTCATCTTAATTTCCTTTTATGGAGGCATATTTTGATGTTATGAACCCATATTCTTTTATGATGTGTATATACAGTTCCTTTGACATGTTATATCATTAATTTCTTGATTATCGTGATATTTAAAGTTTTTCTAATGTTATTATTTCATGGGGGTTATAATTGAAATGATTCCAAAGTGGTAAGGGAGTTTCTATTTTGAAAATCAATTTTTAAAGTTCCCATAAACCACTTTTTCTTCCATGTCAAAGTTTTTTAAAAATGATTTTATAAATGTACTTATATGGACATGAATGTTTTATAAAGAATATTTTTTACTTTATTTCAAAGGTTTTCAAAAGGAATATTTTTACATGTTTTATACGGAGTGTTTTGACAAAAAGAAAAAAGGAATTTTCTATTTTAATGTACACAGTGACAACGAATTTTCTCATCATTGTAATCACTATTTTATTTTTTGGATTACTTTAAAATATTTCATGTTTTATTCAAATAAAAACCATATTTCACTTTTTTGTATATCTTGGTATTGAAAATGGGTTTTTAAATGGAGTGTACATTTCAATATCCAAAAATGTTTTCTAATGGGTGCAAATAATATTTTATGAGTTTAATGTTTAATATTGAAATATTTTATGTGTTATGATTATGTTATGGTTCTTGGATATTATTTATGATGACGGATAGTTCCATGATAAACCAATGATGGGTGGTTCTTGATAAACCAAGGATGGGTGGTTATATTATGAACCAAGGACAAGTGGTTACATTATAAATCAAGGATAGGTGGGTCCATGGTATCCCTCCAATGCATTAGGTATGAAAGTCAACTGAATGGTTATTTAATTTGTGAGAATGATATGGAAAATGATGTCCCAGTATATCATTATGTTTTATCTATTCTTGTAATGAGTGTTTATTGTAATCTTATGATTTCTAAATGGTAATAAATGAGCTTATTTTTCAAAAGAAATTATTTACTACTTCTTAAAGGTGAAAAGTTTAACTTTGTGAAAAAGTTTTCTTGATTTTTTAATGTTTTCAAAAAAACCTTTATGATTTTCATTTTGACTTTAAGTTTTATTATTAAATTTTTTATGAATTTTTTTTTCAATAAAGATGATTTCTTGGGTAAAAAAATGTTTATTTTGAGACCAAATCTAACTTTGAAAGGGAAAAAATTATAATTAATCTTGGACTAATGGGTTTCTTTATTTTCTTTTATTTTCATTATTAATCTTGTTGTGCTCATCCCAATTTTTATAATGTTTTTCATAGGTTTTAAGGATGGATAAGAACAAGGAAAAAAGTCAATTTGAATTCTTGAAGAGTTTTCATGTAAAGAAATAATGTTTTATTTTAAAATATTTATCTTGTGGATTAAATGGATACTGATTAAAATTGGAAATTTTGTATATATATGGGTTTGTTATGTAATGTTTATGACATAAATCTATAAATATCTAAACCTAAAAGATCTTTGAGAATGTAAGAAAGTGAATTCTTGTTTAAATTCACTAGAATATGTGATGTTTAAGGTCGGGTCCTTATAGTTTTCATTCCCTATAATTTTCTATACAACTAAAACTCTTATATTCATTATCTCTTAAACCTTAAATAATACACCCAAACTCAAATTAACTAAATCCTAAATCCCTTAACCCATTAACTCATAAAATCTAACTTATATAACCTAACACATATGGACATTAAATTTTAAAACCATTAAAACCTAAACTCTTAATTCATATAAAACTAAACATGGAATGTTTATGCTCTACAAACGTAACCATTAACGCCGAAAAAAAATTATATTCCCTCATCACATAAACCATAAATTCCATTAACCCATAAAACCTAAAAATTGTTTTCTTTATTAATAAAAATTTGTAGTCTCTTTATTTATTAAATTGGATAATGAAACTTTATTTACTAATCAATGGATACATGTATCACATGATATTCTTGAGGGGGATTTGATTTAGTAGATCATGGTAAAGAGGTCCTACCATTATCATCACATATAGCCCCCCCTTTTATAATCCCTTATCTATAAATATTTTTTTATGTAATCTAATTATATGATTTCACATTTTTAATCACTATTATAATGTATAACTTGTCAAATTGTGGAGACCTAAGATTCACACATTCAACATGCTAAAGGGGGAGATGTATATCACCAATGAGGATGTGTCATTCATATTGGTCCTCCCTCTTCGGTGTGTTTCAACTGCATGACCCACCCATAGAGATTATTTAGATCTTGTTTATTAACTATGTGAAATTTTGATCAAGGATGATGATAGATCCAAAAAAGGTCATTACTGATGTTTGAGATAGATTGATGACCAACTCTCATAGTTATCTAATAATGTCGATATTGAAGAAGTTGGGTTCTATATAATTTTATATATTCTACATCTCCTTGTAGTGTAATTGTGTGGAAATCACTCCTAAACATTTGTTCGCATGATGTGTCTCAGTTTACTTGAGTAATTCCACCATATTGCTATATATTTTTTGGACTATATTTTTATTGTATTCATAAATATTTTTATGCATTTTATGTATATCAAACCATATAGATATTATGGATATTTCATCCTCATTCAGATATGGACATGATAATTCATCCCTCTCTTATCCCCTAGTTTGGGTGTATAACATCCCATGGATATATTTTATGATTAACCTCATGGATGATGATATGTTATCATTTTTTATGTTATTATAAATGATATCATTAAAAAATATTATAATATATATTTTTCTTATTGTATATTACTAGTGAAGTTTGGTTATTCATTATGAAACAATGATGAGACTGGGTTTCCATCTCTATCAACTCTTTCTTGATATTCATCTACATGATATAGTTTATATATAAATAGTATATTTTGATATACCAACAATTTTAAAATTAAATAATTCTCATTATCTTTATATAAAATATTTTTAACTATTTACTTTTAATATGGTTAGTTGCATGAGTCCTATAGTGGTCTATATTTGATTTATTTCCGTTATATTAGAAAAATGTGATCTGGGAGTACATAGATGTGGAGACTCACATAAATTTCCATATTTTTGAGTGGCACAATCCTAATAGAGTAATATAACAATTTGGATATGTCTAATCAGTCTCCTCTACACTGAAGAATCTGAAATCACTAAATTATTCAAAGATGACTAAGTGGTAGGATGTTAATTTGATATGGTGTCATGTATCTTATATTAAATTAAGATAGGAATGTGAAATTTCATATAGTTAGTAACCTAATGTTATAACTATATTTATCAGACCAGTGCAAGTATAAGGGGTAGTAAAAACAAAAATCTAGATTGTATATATTGTGTCATATGAGAGATATTGAAGAACATGAAAGAAAACTATTTTCATTTAAGGGTCTGTTCCAGAAGATGTTCAGAGCAGAGAGCGTTCTCCTTATCATTTTTATCCAGAATTGAAAGTTTTGAGAGGGTATGACATTTTCTATCGGTATCGGGCCCATGCATCCTTGCACGGGACAGCTAGTCGAGCAGTGATGGGAAGTTGGATGCTGATCATATTGTTTTTGTGGCTAGGGTGGGGATTTTCCTTGCTTTTGAATTGGATTGTATTTGGTCTTGATGATCTTGTACATGGAGGCATGGTTGTGTTTTATGTCTTTGATGTCATCTTGGTTTCCCACTTTCTCTTCAAAAGTGCTTTTGAAATAAAAAATTAATTTTCAGTCAATTTATAGTTTCATTTGATTTTATCTCTCATCTATCTTTATACAACTAGTGTTCCTCATATCATCAACATTTTTTATCCTATGGATGAAGCAGTATTCAATTACTCAACATATCAATTAGTTTTGTAAAAACACTATCCATCTCTATATGATATATATGATAATATCTTCCATTAGTTCTCCCTTGATAGGAATGATTCACATGATTGAACACTTTCTATGATAAATGATGATGCTAAACATCTATCAAGAGAACAATTATTTTTCATTTATTCTTATATGGACACACCTACTATTCTAATAGATATAGTACCTTCAATAAATGCGAGTTTTCCAACATGTGATGTTCCTTAAGATATGTGACATCTTAAATAGCCTAAATATCCCATATTTACATGTTTTTCAATGAATATTAAAAAACATAAATTCCAAATACCTATCGGGTTTAGAGTTCCAGAGTATTATGAGAACCATTACATAACATAAACCACACTTTTCCACCCAATGTATATTTTTTCAAAAAAATAAATTCTTTAAATGATGCACATGCTACATTAAATATCAATCATGATAACTAAATTTTTTACTTTTATATTATTCCTACTCATCATAAACTAGTTAGATATCATTATAAAACATTGAATGAGCATATAAATCTTAGTAAGGGATAATAGAACATATAAACACTTATTGGGCCATGAAGTACATGAAAGTTGATGAAATTAAATATAATTAATATAAAGATATATTGAACCTATATAAGATCATAAACTTATATTCAATCATGAAATAAATGGAATTATAACGTTTAATTATATCAAAGTAATTTCAAGAGGATCATAATAAAAACTCATATTTATGGATAGAATCAACATAATGCACTCCTGAAACATTATATTCATATCCCCCATAAAAACTTGTAATAACCCGTAATAAATAATATACTTCTCTATAAATACATCATTAACCAATTAATTGGGAGGGATATATAATTCTACACCCACCCATCATCATATAAAAATTCAAAGAATCATAACATGAGAAAAATAATTTTAATATTTCATTTCATTTCAAAAACATACATGTCAAAGTTAACCCCCAACAAATGAAATGAAATGGGTTAACCAATTCCATGTTGCAAGGAAAACGAAATAGATTAACATTGATAACCTATAAAGAAAGAGATTATATGTTATATAAGAGGTTTATAGGATGATTAATATAGTACATGTTAAGAGGAATATGTAACTTTAAAAAGTATAAGAAAAAAAATCTTCCAAAGATGGATTGATAAATTAAAGAGTGTAACATGATTATTCTATGATTAAAAAAATATAGATTACATAAAAAATTAATAAATAAAAAGAAATGATTAAATACATAAGGGATAAATAAATAAAAATATGGAATGGTCAATGGATAGTAAAATAATAACAAATAATACAAAAAATAGAAAGTGAGAAAAGTCCCCCTCAAAATATCATAATATGGGAAGTAATAATCCATCATAAAGAGCATTGTGAGAAATAATTATAAATCTCCCTAAAATAAGAGGGAATTAAATATAAATTACTCAATGTATTTTATTTATCCAATAATAAAAGGTTTTAACAAATGAAGAATGTTCATAACTCAATGAAAGGAAATTGAGTCAAGAAACCCCTTATGACTTTCATAAAGTAAAAGTCCAAACCAATGAAGGAAAGAGCATAAAATGGTATTATAATTCATATAAATTAAATGAGAATTGTAATAAAAAGAATCATGGAATAGTATATCAACCATTTAAAAAATGGTAATATTTAACAGGCCTTAATGAAAGGAATTTGATGAGGATTTCCATAACTTGCACTCCAAATATACACTAGTATCAAATATTCCCTTAAGGATCTCCTTCTAAATGAATCCTTTTGGACTCTTTCTTGTGACCAAAGGCTGTGTAAAATGTTGAAAACATATAGAAGAAGGTATTGGTTAATATTATGGATAGAAAACTGAACTTCATGTGTGTTTTGGAAAGCGTAGAATGAGGCCCTTTTTATAGAAAATATTTGATGGGTTTTTTGAAAATACTCATTCCTAAAGGGTTAAAAATGTAATTTTAAAGTGAAAAGTGGCTTCTAAATGAGCCATAAAATATATTTGCAGGAATATATGATCCTTATATAACTCAATATAATATTTGGTAATTTTTTATTAATTTATAAATCACATTAAATATAAACTAACATTTAAAAAGATTTTATAGGATATTCTTGTAATTTGAAAATAAAAATTTCTAGAAAATTATGGAATTAAAGTTCTGATATTTAAATAATTACATAATAATCAAATTCAACCTCTATAAAACCATGAAATACCATAATTCATATAAAAAATGTCACTTTATATATTTTAAAGAATCTATTTTAGACATTTTTCAAGCTCACACAAATGTTGTGTCGATGTTGCGTAACCATTTTGGATGATTATCCTATTATTGAGTATTAAAAATAAATTAATAGCGTAGATATAATCTTTTATTAACCATTACTATTATCATATAAAACCATTACAAAAAAATATTCTCATTTTTATCATGATAACATATTTAAGATATGATTTTTGACTTTTATTACGTTGCATAAGAACTGGTTAAAAATTTTGATAATTATCATGTTATATATTTTTTAAATTAGAATATATAAACATAATAGCTTATTATTTATCATGTATATCATTTGTAAATTTTCTTGTCCTATATTATCCCATTTTTTCACTTAATCCATCAGTTTTGACTTTACCTATGATGTGCAAGCACTGTATCAGCATCAATAAGTATTTTAAAATTTATCTTGTCATAAAAAATTACATTACATTAATTAGATAATTTTTATATGTTATTTTTAGTATCATATCATGTAATAAATATTATATAGTTTTCCAAAATATTCTATAGCATTCTAGATAGAAATGTATTAATAGGATGTAAAATTTCATTTAAACTGAAACACTTATTTTAAAAAGAAGTTCAAATATTTTACTCAATCCCTAACAAATTCAAATTCACATTCTGATATTAAAAACTAAAATTTCATGCCCCTAAAATATTTTCATAAATTTTAAATATTTCTAAAATATTTTATATCATTCTAGATAAAAATATAATAATAAGAAGTAGAATTCCACTTAAACTCAAATTCCTATTTAAAAAGGAGTTTAAATGTGTTACTTAAGATTAAAAAATTGAAATTCGTATATTAACTATAGATATTAATGTTTATATATTTTAAGTATTATAACATGTTTCATACCATTCTTAGTATTTCCAAAAACAATCTAAATGCACATTTAATAATGTGTTGTAAAGTTTGATCCGAACTTGAACTCATATTTTTTAAAAGAATTCAATATTATTGCACAACCTCTAATCGAATATAATTTGAATATTGAACTTTTAAATAATAATGTTATATTTATCTAAGATTTTATACCATATTTAAGATATTTGTAAATTGTTATAAAAAATTCTTGATATTTATAAATTAATTAGCAATATAATTCAATTTGAATTCGAACTCTTATTTTTAAAAAGGAATTTGAATTTAAATATATCACACAACTTATAATCACATTTATTTAAAATATTTAATTTCAAAATCAATCCATTAATATTTAAAAAACATAAATTGAATTTAAAATATCATTTATAATATTTTACCATAATTGTTTATCCAAAACTGTGATCATACATAACATTTACTATTTAATGCATATCTTGTTTTTTTATAAATTTCTAAAGAAATGCCTTTCAACTAAGTTTTACATGAAGATTCAAAATAAAAAATTCATTTTATTAAAATCAATTTTTAACTATTAAATGGTAACTTTTAAAATAAAACTCATTTTAATAAAAAAAAATACAACAAATATTTCTTTAAAATTTAAAATCACATTCTTGTTTCATACCATAAAAATATTTCTAATATTAATATAATAATTAATATAAATATTAAACCATAAAATTAACATTAATATTTATTCTTTAAATATATAATAACTATACAATTCTTTAAATTGGTCAAATTAACACATCATGTTATGAAAATATATTCAACCTTTAAATAAAACAACTTTTATTTCATTGAGTAACCATAATAACTTAAATATATAATGAATATTATATTGATTATATAATATCATTTCTGATATGAAATAGACATATATTAAATTTAAAATATTTCTTGAATAAATATAAATTCATAATATAATCACAAAAATGATATGTTATTAAGAAAACCTTGGTTGTCACATTCTCCCCCTTAAAGAAGTTAATCCTTTTAATTTTAATTTTTTCTCGCCAATGAAAAAAATGAGTGTATATTAAAATAATAAAAATATCAAATATAGATTTTATTGAGATGTTAACTTCAATTTCTAGGATAAGACTTGAAAACTCATCATTTATAATATAAATATTTCATAAAGCTTGTATGTTCCATTATAAGACTTATACTTTTGAATTAGTTTCCAAAGGCATATCTTTAATGGATGATGTTGTTTTCCACATATTCCTTGATCGAATTGTCTTCCTTTTAGATGAGTTCTAAAAATTATGTTACAATTTCCAGATAGATAATTTGAGAAAAAGTATTTAAATGAATTCATTACATTCCATTAGCATAATTTCATCATTTGGTTTTGTGCTTTCAATAGTGTCCTCCAATGATTCACTTCACATTCCAAATGATGAATAATCAAGTTGAATTGTTCGTGATTAAAGCATAAACGAAATTTCTTTTCTACCATATTGGTCCATTATTTAGAAATTATAATTTCCACCAATGATTATATAATGTATGGTGGATAAATGAGTTATTCATCATATTTCCACCTATATATTAAAAACCAAAATGGTTAGTGTTAGTAAAGATATAATTCAATTAAATGAAAGTAAATCATTAAATGAAAAATTAATCTTAAGAAATCTCAACACATTAAACTTTAAGTTCAAACTATAACACTATTGATTCATCATATATCATTTTCAATTTCATTGATGACTCTTTCAGTTTAATCTGGGTTTCCTTATGTTTAATCATCTTCCAGTCCCTAAAAACTTCTAAAACCCAAAATATTTCTTATCTATGAATACATAATCTCTCATAAATAAATTTACTTGTTTTCATAAAATATTCGTAATCTTCTTAATAGAAAATTACATGCCGACCGATAATTTTATATATACCTTAATCATGTATGATTCAAAAAATGCATTAAACATTTCTAAAAAAACTTAATCACACTCCCACCAAATCACTTTTCATCCCCTAAGGTAATCTATAGATTTTGACTAATGTTGTAAAAATTCATTAACTTTTTTCTCAAATAAGTATAATTACCTTGACATCAAATCACATACATACCTCAAAGCTTATCTGGTTCTTTTAACTTATAATCACACTTAAAAATATTAACCTCTGATGTTATCTACAACTCTTAAATTGTATTCATTCAATAAAATCCTACCCCATAAATCCAAATAAACCCTACACTCATTCCAACAAAAATAGCCTAAATGTAACCATCCCATATATACATATTTTTTAAGAATATTATAACACAAAAATTCCTAATACCATTTAGGATTATAGTTTTAAAGGATTATAAAAATAGCTAAATAACATAAAACACATTTTTTCACTAATCATACATTTTTTCCATAAAAACTTTCTTTTTAAAAGAAAAACTTACTCCATTCAATACTAATCGCCTTAACTATAATTTTGAATTCAATATTGTTCCCACTCATCCTTAAACCCATTAAAAACCCTTCTAAATTATGTAATTAGGCTATAAAGCTCTGTAAATGGTAATAAAAGAAAAGAAAAAATATTAGGCTATAAAACACATGAAATATCATGAAGTTTATCATAGTTAATAAAAAGATAGATTGATTGAAAACATTTACTAATATAAAATGATTTTAAGAGGATCGTAATGATAACTCGTATTCAAGCATAGAATCATCATAAAGGTTTCTTGGAACATCATATTCATATCACTTATAAAAATCACATAATAACCCATAATAACTCATAAACTTTTATAGAGAATACATCATTGCCCAATTAATTGGGGGGTTATATAATTTTGGGGCCACTCAACATCAAGTAAAATTTCCAAGAACCATAACATGAGAAAAAAATAACTAAAATCATTCATTTCACTTAAAAAAACATAAGTGTCAATGTTATCCCCAATGAATAATAGGGAATGTGTTAACCAATTATAAGTTGAGTGGAAAATGAAAGAGAATGGAATTTATAACTTATGAATAAAGTATTACAGTTTATACATAAGGTTTATAGAATTCTTCCAATAGTACATATAAAAATTAGTATGAAACTTTCAAAGTATAAGATAAAAAATCTTCCAATGAAATATTGATAAATAAAAGAGTATAACATGCTTAATCCATGTAGAAAATAATACATATTACATGCCAATTTCATGATGAACATGGAATGATTAAATCAATAGGGGAAAATAAATATAAATATGGAATTTTCAACTGATAGTAAAAAAAATTAGATAATATAGAAAAATAGAAAAGGAGAAAATTCTCCTTTCAAAGATCATGGCATGGGAAGTAATAATCCACATAAAGAAGATTGTGAGGAGGAACTATATATCCATGGAAAATAAGAAAAAAAATATGGTATAAATCAATCAATGTGTATAAATTAAACAATTATAGAATAATATAACCAATGAAGAATTGTCATAACTTGATGAAAGGAAATTGAGTTAGGAAACCCCTTATAACCTTCATAAAGTAAGAGTCAAAACCAATGAAAGAAAGAGGACGAAATGGTTTTTTAATTCCCTTGAATTAAATAAAAAAATTATAAAAGGACTCTATGGGAAAATATATCAACTGGTTAAAATATAATAATATTTAATAGTTCTCAAATATAGGATATTGAAATAAGAATCCATTTTCCTTGTGCTATAAAGTTTCCAAAGTGTTAAATCTTCTCTTGAGGATCTCCTTTGAAATGAATCTTTTAGGCCTCCTTGTAACCAAATACAATGGAGAGTGTGGATGGATAATAGGAGAAGGAATTTGAGAATATTATGGATTGAAAATCAAACTTTAGGTGTTTTTTAAAAAGGGTATATTTGTAACACCCTGCATCATTATGTGTGGAAATTCCCAAGGAAATTTGAGTTTTTACCTTTATTTGGAGCCTAGGTTGTGTGGAATAAGTTTTGGGTTGTTATGGGGTGTTTTGGAGTGCTTTGGGGGCCTTTTGAAGGTTTATGTTGGAAACACAGTTTTCCCAAACCGTTCTGATCCACCAGGAAACCATGTTCCTAAAGGAAGAGGCTCATGGGGTGGCACACGATTAAGGTGCATAGTTTATCAAATTGTGTGGCCTCACCTGACAGGCCATGCAACTCGTTCCAATGCCAAAATCATAGTTGGTTCACAATTTGACAAACCGTGTTACCAAACTATGTAGGTTTCCCATGAGAGGAAGTAGTCTCGTATGGTTGGTGCACTGTTTGGAAAACCATGCGACCAAACCATGTGTGTGTATTTTTTATGATCCAAAACTCCATTAAATGGCCATTAACCATCCAAATTCATTATTTCTTCCTCCTATTCTTTAACCTCTATAACTCATGGAATCTAAAGGATTACCATGTGAAATCCACCCCTTTCCTAATACATTCGTAATTCGAGGTATGTGCTTGTTTGCCTTTTGTTCTTCATGTTCTTATCAGATCATCTCTTCTTCCTTAGAATAGAGCCTTAAAATTAGGTTGTGATTGTTGGATCTAGAGACTTGGTCTAGATCTAATGAGTTTTTCTCGGTTTTGTGATAGACCATCTTGGATATAGTGTGTTGTAGGTTCTTCCTTTCATCAAATTCTAGTTTTATCATCAATGGAAAATCTCATGGAGAATCGTTGGTGTGAACAATCTTGGTTGTGGATGTGTGCTGCTTGGATAATGCTTTTCAATGCTTGTTGAAGGCTTGTGTGGGCTCGTTAATCGTGGTTCCCTTCTTTGAGGTTGGTGGCCCCTTCGATACTCAATCTTATATGTTTTTATGGATATAATTGCTTATATACTCTATATTGAAAGTATATTTTCATATTACTTCTAAGACACTATGTTGGTCTTGTGTGCCTTACTGATTTCTTGGGTTCAAGTAGTACAGGGATAGACCAAGAGACACTTAGACTAAGCAATGAGGTGACTGTGAAGCACTAGACACATGACGAGTGCACTTGTGCACTTAGGGTGTTCTAGTGTCATTTTCCAACTAGGTCTCCATGAGGTGAAAAATGATAATTTACTTAAAAAGATACCATGTTTTTCCTTTGTGAGTTTTTGAGACTAGTATTGCCTAGATGGTCTACCTTAACTAGAATTAGTCCTTTAGGACTTGGTGCCTAGTATGAAGAGGAGTAGCCCCTTGTATCGTTGACAGGTCTCCCTTAGGAGATGTGTGAGGTAACTGTGGGTTGAGGGTTACGGTCATGGATTGGGTAATTCCTAAAGCTATTAGGTTGTCTTAGGGGTGTTGCAATTGAGTTTTGATTGGTCTTCCTTGAATAATTGGGTTGAAACCTTAGCATAGGTCATGAGTGTTGCCTTAGGACTTTTCACTGGAACCCAGTAGGTCTTAGTTGGGAGTTGACTCTGGTTATTGAGGGACAAGAGTCGAAATGAGCCTTCGGATCATAGCATTACCAATTGGAGATGTTGGGTGTTTATATAAGTGAGCATGGACCGTGGTTGATTATGAATCCCTGGTAGTTTTTCATAAGGTGGTAAGTGTGATGTTGTGACTTGAGTCATTGGCGGATGGCTAGACCGAGACATGTGAGCAGGCGAGTGGTATGTCATGATACGACCATATTGTGTGGCGTCATGCTAGTAACCGGTGTGGTATTCCTATGTGGTAAGAGGACCGTACCTTAGACCCAGTTGGATGTACCATGCACTAGTATGCATGAGATCCCCTTAGACCATGATAGACTTTCCCTTAAGACCTTGGCGGATGTGTTATACACAAGTTTGCATGAGATACCCTTATAACTTGGTAGAGTTTTCCTTAGACCTTGGTAGAGTTGTCCTTAGACCTTGGTGGATGTGGCATGCACTAGTATGCATGAGATACCCTTAGAACTCGGTGGAGATTCCCTTAGACCGTGGTGATTATGACATGCATTTAATGAGTGTATTGTTCTTGAAACCGTGGGAATACATCACATACATTGGCATGTGTATGTTTCCATGTGACCTTCTTTGTTATGTTACGCATAGGGGTGTAAGTTTCTACGACCATGAGACATTTTTTTATATGGTATGTCTGTTGTGTGTGTGTGTGGCCTGTGAGACCATATTTGATGCTTGATTTAGTTTTCATATGTAGTTTGTTAGGTCATGTTTTATGTTGATCACATGTGTAATGTATGTTTCAACAGGCCCTCCCGTTGATATACTATGTTCTTCCTATATTATGTCATGTGGCACTATTTTATCACACGTTTCCACATCGGTTTTGATTAATTGAATGTTTTTCTTATGTTAATTTGAGCTTATAATGGAGGGTTTTTTTTCTGGAAAAAAATCAGGTTGTTTTTGTTGTTCATTGAATATTATAAAGAAAATGTATTCTTTTAGGTGCTCAATTGATCAAATTTTTTAGCTACTATAGTGAAAATATAGTCGTAACTATTCGTGTAAACTAATAAACTATTTGGGAAAAAATGATAGAAGATAGAATTGTCTGTTTAGGAAATACAAAAAATAGCAGAACACCTGCATTCCTTGTTCAAAGTTGGTCATCTAGATAGACCACACGTCGGCACTAGCCCAGAAAATCTGAAAGTTGAGTTCCCCCAAGCTTAGTTTTCAGCTAAAGGTTGTCGATGCTTCCACTCTCCTCCAGTTTGGATTTGGAGATGCTTGTTGCCATGGCCTACCATGAAGGACCCGTCGATAAGAGAGAGAATCCATTGTTGTCTTTGTCGATGTGGGAGTCCCCATCAGACGAGGTCCATGAACTAAGTGGTACTAAATTTTGTACTCAAGTGTACTGAAACTCGAGTTGAGCTGCTGCTGAAGAATCTGCATCCACATCTCCCACTGAAGGTCGATGCTGCTCCTCCCATGATCATCGAGCGCCATTTTTTGAAGTTTTGTTGATGTTGTTTAAATAAATGACCGAGGGCGTGTTTTCCAGTCCTGTGCTAAGAAAAACCATTTGATAAGACATCCTACTCAGTATTGCGGCCATTCTGGCACTCGACCATTTGAATTTGATGGCATGTTAGTTTCAGAATCGCAGAGAATGGTCCAATCGGCTACGTCAGCCAATCAGTTATGTCTGTCAATCAGATACATCGGTCAGTCAGTTACGTGAATGAAACGACAATGTGAGAGCCATTCGCCTACATGAGAAAAATGCCTATGTAGTCCAATCAATTACATCAACAAAATGTCTACGTGGTTCCATTCGACTACGTGAGAAATTGGTTACATTGAGGGAATCGGCTACATGGTTAATTGCATACGTAGTACCATTCGGCTGCATCGACCAAATGACTACGTCGACAAATTGGCTACATGAAGAAAATGGGGTACGTCATTTTTTCACGTGTAGGTTCAGTATGTTGTACAGAGGGAATTACTAATTCCTAAATTTACACGAGGCGTCCATCCAAGAAGTTCTTCCAAGCTCAAAATTCCACAATTGAAGCTAGGATACATAGTAGGTGGATATAAATATATATTGGTTGTAGTTAACTATGTATCATAATGGGTTGAGGTAATGGATTTACTAAACAACCAGGCTAATAGTGTGATTAAATTTATTAAGAAGCATATTTTCTCATGATTTAGAGTGCCCAAAGCTTTCATTACTGGCAATGGATCTCACTTTAAAAACTTCTAATTCAAGTTACTGATGGAAAAATATAGTTGTGTCATAAAACTGGAACAACCTACCATTCACAATCCAGTGGAAAAGCTGAGGCCTCCAATAGGGAACTGAAACAAATCCTAAGAGAAAATTTTGAGAACCTCTAAGAAAGATTGGTCCTTAAAGTTGGATGATGCATTATGGGCTTATAGGCCTGCCTTTAAAGCCCCAATAGGTATGTCACTGTATCGACTGCTTTTTGGAAAGTATTACCATTTACCTTTGGAGCAACATCATAAGGCTTTTTGGTAAATAAAGGCTTTGAATTTTGATTTTAAGACTATTGGGGAAAAAAGGTTTCTTGAGTTGAGTGAGCTGGAAAAAATCATAAGAGAATATTATGATAATGCCAGGATCTATAAGGAAGAAATATTTTCATGATTCTATAATTTAAAATAGACACTTTCACATGGAATAGAAAGTGCTTCTCTTCAATTCTCGATTGAAGTTGTTTCGTAGTAAACTCATATCTAAGTGGTCAGGGTCATTCGCAATTTTTGCGGGTGCTTGTCAATGGGGCATTGGAATTAGTTGGACATGATAACCTACCATTTTTGGCCGACGGGCAGAGAGTGAAACATTACTTTGAGATGGAGTTGAAGGGTTTAGCTATCATTTTCCTCCTTCAGGATTGAACCATTTTTTTGGTAGTCTGACTAATGACTCTAAACTTAGTGTTTCATGGGAGACAACCCATGCTCTTTTCTTATTATTTTCTTTTTTTCGGTTGGCCTATGTTTCTTTTAACTTGTTTGCATGCCTTTCTATTTCCCATTTCTTCTATGTTTCATAATTGTAGGAGCTAACCATGATAGAATGAGGATTCTTTTTCTAGGAAAATGAGAGATATTCTTTTCCTGAGTATCGTCTACAATACTTCTATATCAGGGGAGTGTTGGTTCTTTTTCTGCCCATTTTTTCTTTTTGCAGCTCGATTTTAAGTGTGAGGGAATACCCCTTGTTTTTCTTTTTCAATCTACACATATTTTTTCTTGTTAGGGTGCTTTTCTTGTTAAAGTATAGTGAGATGAAAATTAATTTGAGCTGATTTTAGAAAACCCGCTTGCACCCTTAAAATCTCATATGGTAATTGTGTTATTTTGAACTTTCTTGCAAACCCCTCAAAAATCTATAAACTGCTGAATTGAATTTCTCTTATGAATTTCTTTGTTCTCCCATCATGGGATCAACATTGGGGATAATGTTGGGTTTTAAGTGTGGGGGGAACTTTTTGTGCCTTGGTTGTATTTCAATTCTACCACATCAAAACACCCCCGTATTTTTTTCAAAATGCCCCCTCTTTTGAGACATTCAATCAGTTTTTGGTTTTTAAATAAAAGTTTTAGGTGTATCTATGTTTGAAAAATAAGAAGTCAATGAATTCTTCCTCGGGGACAATTTCATAGCTCATTTGAGGGATTTCAATGGGTCAGAAATTGTGAGGATTGAGTGATTACTGAGTGATGTTTTCCCACTATCTTTATGGTGATCATGTTGGAAAACTAGGAAAAGGATGTTTGATAGGTTAGAATCTTATGGAATTGGAACTATAACTTAAGGAAGTTAGAGCTTGACCTTAAGCCTAGCTACTTGGACCGGGAAACATGGAACACATTAGGGAGCCAACCCAATTGAGATTATTATAAATCCTATGAATTTGGAGTAAAATGAGCAATTATGATCCTACGGTGAGTATCTAAGATAAGGGTATTGGGTTCATTTCTATAAATAAAGTCTGAATCAATAAGTGCTTTGCAAGTTCTAAGCACACATTTATGGCTAGGAAAACTTAAAATAAATTTCCTTTTTTAAAAATGATATCATGATAGTGAGGGGAATATTGAACCCAAATAAACAAGGGGACAAATGATTTATAAGAGAAGCTTTTGAGTGTATCAACAAAGTGGGAAGTGGAGCTTTGGTTTGAGGAACCTAGGGGAGAGTGAAGGTTTTTTTTCCTCCTTTTATAGATTTACTTCCACTTGGGTCTCTCTAGTTTGTATTCCTTGAACTGGGGTTTGAGCTTGTGTCAAAATAGGATAGTGTGGAAAGATCACATAGGAGGCATAAATTTCTTAATGATGAATGGTTTGATTATTTTCTCTAATTTGGGCATATGCAGTACAACCTAGGTAGGATGATCATCATTATTTTTTTGACTTGTAAATAAATTAGCTTAATAGAATTTTTTTTTCCCATTAGTGTAAAGGATTAAGTGTAGGTGAGTTTGATGTGGCACAATTTTATCACACTTTTCCACGTTGGTTTTGATGAATTGAATGTTTTTATTATGTTAAGTTGATCTTATAATGGAGGATTTTTTTTTTTTTTTTGGAACAAATCTTGTGGAATTTGTTATTCATTGAATATTATAACAAAAATGTCTATTTTTAGGTGCTCAATTGATCAAAGTTTTTAGCTACTGCGGTGAAAATATAATCGTAACTATTTCTGTAAACTAATTAACTATTTGGGAAAAAAATTGATAGAAGGAAATTTTTGTATAGTAAATACAAAAAAGAGTAGAACATATGCATTTCTTGTTCAAATTCGGTCATCTAGATCAACCACACGTCGGTACTGGCCCAGGAACATCTGAAAACTGAGTTCCCCCGAGCTGAGTTTTCAGCTGAAGGTTGTCGACGTTGCCACTCTCCGCCAGTTTGTATTTGGAGATGTTTATTATCGTGGCCTAGCGTGAAGGACCTGAAAATATTGAAGAGGGAAAACCCATAGCTGCCTTCGTCTATTTGGAATTCCTCATTTAAAGAGGGCCATTAACTGAGCGGTACCAAAGTCTGCACTCAAGCGTACTGAAACTCGAGTTGAGCCACTACTAAAGAATCTGCATCCACATCTCCTAATGAAGGTCAATGTTTCTCCTCCCATGATCTTCGAGCCATTATTTGAAGGTTGGTTGATGCTATATAAATAAACTATCAAGGAGGGCGTTTTTTCCAGGCCTGCACTAAGAAAATCCATTCGAGAATACATCCTTCTTAGTATTGCAGTCATTCTGGAACTTGATGGTTTGAATTTGGTGTAAGTTTGGGTTGGGAATCATAGAGAAGGTTCCAATTGGCTATGTCAGCCAATCGACTATGTCTACCTATCAGATAAATTGACCAGTCGGTTATGCAAACGAAACTGCTACGTGAGAGACAATCGCCTACGTGAGAAAAAAGCCTACGTAGTCCAATCAGTTACAACAACAAAATGGCTATGTGGTTCCATTCTTCCACGTGAGAAATCGGTTACATGGATAGAATTGGCTACATGGTTAATCGTATCTGTGGTACCATTCGGCTACATCGAGCAAATGGATACATCGACCAAACAATTATGTTGACTAATTGGCTATGTAAAGCAAATGGGTTGCGTCATTTTTTCAGGTGTAGATTCAGTGCACTGTATAGAGGGAATTCCTAATTTCTAAATTTACATGTGGAGGTGTTACGGCGGGACCCTGGATAGTTTACACACGCTGGGGCAGATCTGGAAATATGGGTAATACACAGGGAGAATCAGTTATAGGTGGTCCCACTGCACAGGGAGAATCAGCTGGGGAAAATCCAGCTGTCCAAACAGAAAAAGGGAAGGGCAGAATAGAGAATTCTCAGGAGAAAATCAGTTAGAAGAGGAGCTGTTTAAATGAGGGACCCGCAGGGAGTGTGGGGTGGGAAATATTCTCCTTTCTGTTTGTTCGGCCAGGGGGCTTGGGAGGGAGAAGCAGGTTCTCCTGTAAGTTTTTCTCTTTTCTGTTTTGATTCTGTGGAATTTCTGGTTTTCTCCTGCTGTAAAGGTCAGTGATCTGAACTTCTGGAATATATTCCTCTGTTTAGTTTTCTGTTTGTGTGTGAATCTTATCAGGAGGCCATCCAAGAAGTTCTTCCAATCTCAAAATTCCGTGATTGAATCTGGGGTACAGAGTAGGTGCATTACTATCAGGAAGCAGGTTTTTTCAGGGAGCAAATAGGGAAGTTCTGAAGTTGATATATGTATGTGTGTGTGGATATAGGGGGCGACATAAATAAGAGGTGACACTTTCATACGAAGAGGGTGGAAGAGTGACTCGTTGAGGGTGAGACCAAGGAGGAGGCACATAGGGCCGCTTGATCTAGCAGTTTCATAAGAAGTTTTTGAAGCCCTTATTGGGGGATTTCTTGTTTTTGTTGTTTTCTTCCATTCCCCTGTTTTTCAATCAATTTTTGATTTATTGAATATTTTTGTTATAATGGTTGGATAAACTCAAGTTGGGTAATGATATTGAGCTGGTGAGTAACTTCGTTTTAAGTGTCAGGTGTGGCTAGAACCTACCCTTTTCCCACTGCTCAAGTATTTTTTCCTTCTAATTGTCAAAGATCATTGAGAACTGTTTTGGCTCTATTGGTTTGTATCTACTTTCCATATGGAGGTCCATCTGAGGAGAGGATAGTCCATGCAATGATGTGTAATTTGGTTGCTTCACTGAGTGGATTAGTGGACTCTACGGTTGAGAAACTAGAGGATCTATTTATCTACTGGTTTTCCACTTGAAATAATTGGCCAACCTCTTCACCAAATCTAAGCGCACTTGTCCATGAATGAAGTTAGAAAATGAAAAAATATTTATATATAATTAAAATAAAAAATTGGACAATCAAATTCCCCTGTTATTCTCCTAGACTTCTCATTATCGGCCCATGATCTCCACCCTCTGCACTCACACTTGTGTTGTTTTTGTTTCCATCCTCCATCCCATCGACTTCATCGCCACCATTTCACTCATCATCCCTCCCTGTGTTACTTGTCTCAATTTTTGTTTGTTTTCTCTTTTACTTGGTCCCACTCAACACACCTCATACAGAAGTCCTTCCCTGTGGATCAACCCCTACTCACCACTGCACTAGTCTTAAGTAGGGTTTATAAATAATTAATTTTTCCTAAGCCTAGTGGCCACCTAGGCCTAACGGCCATTATGTTATGCCTTGTTCTTTGTATTACCATGACTTGGAGGCATTGTTTTTGTACTCGGAACAGATGGACCATTGTGAGATGATTATCCCTTAGAAGGGGGAGTGCACATGACATGGGACGATGATGACGTTGGATTTGTATACAAGGTAGGGGAATGATGGCCTTATGGCCTGGCCCGAGACATGATATCGGGTTATGATGGCCTTGTGTCATGTCCCAAGGGAGAATCAGGATATAATGGCCTTGTGGCCCAACCTGAAGCTCAATTCCTTTGGGATATTGAGTAACATATTAACAAGCCTTAGGGCTAGTTCTTGATCACTTCTGACATCTTTGATTATCCATTTGGCAGGGAGCTAAAGCAGGTACGGTAAAGGTTTGTGGCATCTTGGTTATCACACAAATGATCAATGTATGGTTGATTGATTACTTATTCATTTTTCTTTTATGCGTACACACATATATGACTGCGTTGATTGGGGATTCTTGGTGAGACCCTACTGAGTGTATATGATCACACTCTACACAGTCACCTCAATGCATGTGTAGACCTTACATATTCTTTTCAGGTTTAGCGTAAGGACATGCAGTGGTTATAGCTAAGGTAGCTTGGTGTGTATGTGGAGATCATGACTATTTCAGACTCAGAGTTTTCATTGAGTCTCCTATATGTTTTACCTTCAGTTATATCTTTTTTACATGTATATGATCGACCCTTTGGACGATTAGTGGTATGTCATGTTTGACGACATCATTTGTTATAGCATTGCATTTATTAATATTCTTTATATCCATTTGGTCATATGTTATATGTTTTGGTTATTTCTATATTGTTTTACTCTAATAGGAGGGTGTAGTATCCCCACGACTTACTATATACCCTCGCTACTAGTTGCCAACCTCTAGCGTATAGGGAGGTTCCCCTAAGGCTACCTAACACTTTGGCTCGGACCTAGTGATTTGGTTTAGGAAGTTAAAAAATGGTATTAGAGGATATATTATTTTCCTATTTTGGGGAGTTGGTAGATGGGTGGCATAGGAATGTATCGAAGCTTGTGATGGACCATGTAATGGTGAGTCATTAACACTTTTTCGATGGGAAATCCTAGCTACTAGGGTCATGGATTGCTATTATTACAGTGTGCTCTTATTATTGGGTCGTTTCCTAAAAACGATGTGTTATCGGAGATATGATTTATGTGGTTGGGTTCCTTGCCTGATGGAAGGAGGCATGTGATTAAGCATCATACTAGGCTTGTACGACTCATAAGACATGTACGTTCTTGTGTATGTTTTTCTCTGAACACTTTTCTGATGGCATGTCATGTGGATCTTATGGCGGTAGATCACTCGGGTAGTGACAACAATCCCTTCATCAAGGGACATGTGTGGAAACATTATAGGATCAAATTGGGAACTTGATGCCCTAATTAGAACTCCATGAGGGCAGGCATGCCTGATAGGTGATATGGGGGCAATCACAGGTTTCCTTGTGGTCGAGGAAACCTTTGAGCGTTGAGTAGCGGCTCAAGAGTTTTTATTTGAGCTCGAACTGTAAAGTGTGATATGTGTTTGGGTATCGAAGTTGGGTGAGTGAGTAGGATCAGACTTGTGATAGGTCCTATTGGTTTCCTAGTGCAGTGTCAATGGTTTTTATATGGAAAAGATTCTCATTGATGAGAGTACTCTTTTCAGATGGGACTGACATTTTTGGATTTTGGTCTATAGTTTAAGAGCGTAACCCTTAGACTCGGTGAGGAATGTCTTTTGGGAAATTGATTTAGTTAAATGGGAGTGTGTAACTATTAGGTTCAAGTGAGACTGAGTGGGTTATGGGCATGAGAATCAATAACAGGTTCACCAAGGAACACTCTATCTTGAATGGAAGTGTGGTGTTACAATGGACTGTTGGGAATGTTATGATGTGTAGATGCTTGTGCATGTTGGTTATGCATGTAGAAAGGTGATCTAACCTTTACTGATGGTTCAGGTGTTTCGGGTGAATCTGAATGCTATAGTAGAAGTTGAGTTCTGCTATTTTTGGGTTCAAGATAACCCTCGGGGTAAACAATCAACGTGTTCAATGATATGCTAGGGATTTATGAATGTTTCTGTGGTGGAAGGATGCATCAATATGGTTCATTATACTGTTATTTGGTCATCCTGGTTGTAAACCTTAATGGGATCGTCAATAGATGACGGGGCAGAAGAGCATGGCCCGAGAGAACGGCGTGCGCGTGGTGCTTGACCCATTAAGGTTCGATCTCAATGAGCAGGAATTAGGGAATCCCTATGGTGGGGATCATGCCAGAGGTTGAGATATGATGTAATCTATGTCTCTTATAGATGTTGAGCATCGAGAATGATGCTCTTGGTATGGACTAGGAGCAAGGGTGATCAATGTTCGGTTAACACTCGGATATGAGAAGATGTTCACGCCTAGTCATTGCATTTGGAGATGAATTTTATGTGACTATAGCAGACAGTGACAATGATACTCTTTGGTGGGGAGCATCAGATCAGTCATAGGTTAACAACCCTCATTCTTAAGGTTTGTGAAGGCCCTTAAGTCGACCGTTGAATGGTCATTGTAGCATCGAGAGCTGGTGTGTTGATGGATTCTAGTGGATCTGGTTCCTCTAAAAATAACACACATCTGATCCAGGCATAGCATTAGACATTGCTTGGGTGTGAACATCAAACTCAGGATGAGTTTACATGAATTCGGTGGTGAGTTGGGTTTGGTGTGCTCTGTGATCGAATTAAAAGCATAATTTTTTGTGCATGTGGTTAGTTATCCAATAGGGGAATCTAAATTGTGATTCAGGATCGATTTCCAGAAGTGGTGGTTAGATGATGCGACAATGCCTCCTTGGATTAAGGCGTCGTGGTCAGGTGGTTCAGTAGAATCCCAAATTTAAAGTCAAGTTCCATTTGATAAGTCGGTATGATCATTCCAAGAATTAGTGTTGCGCAACGAAAGCTTGTTGGATGTTCATTATGAGACATGACTATAGAAGTTCGAGGTTGATCCGTCGTTTTAGATGGACGAACACAAAGCCTTTATGAGGATGAGAAGTGTTATGGTTGGGAGGTTGTAACACCTTACTTTATTACATGTGAAAATTCTCTGGGAAATTTGAGTTTTCCACCTTTTTTTAGCCTTGGTTGTGTGGAAGAAGTTTCGGGTTGTTCCAGGGTGTTTTAGAGTGATTTGGAGTCCCTTTTGAAGGTGCATGGTTAAAGAACAGTTTCTCAAAACCATGATAATTGTCGAGGAAACTGTGTGCCTAAAGGAAGAGGCTCATGGGGTGGTGCACTGTTAGGGAACACATTTTATCAAACCATTTGACCTCACCTAACAAATTGTGCAACTCGTTCCAGTGCCGAAAGCACGGTAAATGCACAGTTTGACAAATCTTGCGGGTTTCCTAGGAGAGGCAATAGCCTCACATAGTTGGCATATGATTTGGAAAATCATTCAACCAAACTATGTGCACGTGTTTTTAATGATCGGAAACTCCATTAAATGTCCATCAACCCTCAAATTCATTGGTTCTTCTTCCTATTATCTAAGCCTCTAAAATTTAGACTCCAAAGGATTCCCAAGTGAATTTCACCCCTTTCCAAATGATTTTTTGATGGATCTAGTGAGATCAGATCATGGGAATTCAAGGTATGTACTCATTTTCCTTTTGTTCTTCACATTCTTATCAAACCCTCTCTTCTTCATTGGAATGGAGCCTTGGAACCAAGTTGTGATGGTTGGATTGAGATTCTTGGTCTTGATCTGATGATTTTTTCTTGGTTTGGTGATAGATCGGCTTGGATCTAGCATGTTAAAGGTTTTCCATTCATCAAATTCCATTTTTAGCACGATGGTGGATCTCGTGGGGAATCGTTGGTATGAACAATCTTGGTCGAGGATGCGCACGGCTTGGATGATTCTTGTCGGTGCTTGGAAAAGGATTTTGTAAGCTCGTTAATCATGGTTTTCTTATTTGAAGTAGGTGGCCCCTTCAATACTCAAACTTATATGCATTTATGGATGGAATTTCTTATATGTCCTGTATTTCAAGTATGTTTTCATATTTCTGGTATGCTACTATGTTTCTCTTATATGTAATCTTGATTGTGTGTGTTTGGGTAGTTCAGGGATAGACCAAGAGACCCTAAGACTAAGCAATGAGGTAACTGTGGGGCTCTATACCCATGACAAGTGCACTTGTGCACATAAGGTATGCTAATGTCATTTGGAAACCAGGTCTCTGTGAGGTGATAAATGTCGGTTTACCTAGCGAGAGACCATGGTTGGTCTTTGAATGAGTGTTTGAGACATGGATAACCTAGAAGGTTTACTTTAACTAGAATTAGTCCCTCGGGACTTGGTGCCTAGGATAAAGAGGAGCAACCCTTTGTGACATTCAGCGATCTCCCTCAGGAGATGTGTGAGGTAACCAACCATGGGTTGAGGGTTACAGTCTTGGATTGGGTAAATCCAAGAGTTGTTAGGCTGTCTGGGGGTGTTGTAAATGAGTGTTGGTCAGTCTTCAATGAATATGTGGGTTGAGACCTTAGCGTAGGCCATGAGTGTTGCCTTAAAACTTGTCCTAGGTAACCAAGTAGGTCTTGGTTGAGAGTTGACTCTGTCTGTTTGGGGCTAAGAGTCGGAATAAGCCTTTGGGTCATATAATCATCATCTGGTGATGTTGGGTGTTTGTACCAGTGATTGTGGACCGAGGTTGATTTGGAATCCCTTGTAGTTTTTTATTGGGTGGTATGTGTGATGTGAATTGATTCGTTAACGGAGGGAAAGACCGAGACATGTGAGCAAGCGAGTGGTCTATCGAGTTGCGACCATGTTGTGTGTCATCATGCTAGTTGTCAGTGTGGTATGCCTATGTGGTAGGAGGACCTTACCTTAGACCTTGGTGGATGTGCCATGCACTATTATGCATGAGATGCCCTTAGAACTTGGTAGACTTTCCCTTAAGACCTTGGTGGATGTTCCATACACAAGTGTGCATGAGATTCCTTTATACATTGGTAGAGTCTCCCTTAGACCTTGGTAGAGTTATCCTTGGACCTTGTTGGATGTTCCATGCACTAGTATACATGAAATTCCCTTAGACCTCGGTGGAGATGCCCTTAGAGTATGGTGGTTACAACAAAGCATTTAATGTGTGTGTTCTAGAGATCTTGGGTGGACGGCACACTAATCGGCATGTGTGTTGCCGCATGACCTTGGTTGTTATGTTACACATAGGGGTGTATTTGTGTATGGCCATGAGAGCCATTGTGTGATATGGTATGCCCGGTGTGCATGTGTAGCCCGTGAGACCATATTTGATGTTTGGTTTCATGAGTATGTCTATGTAGTTTTTAGAGCATTTTTTATGTTAATCACATGTGTATGTATGTTGCTACTGACCCTCGTGTTTATATGCTACACTCTACCTATATTATACTCTGCTCTGTTGTATGTATTACCATACCTTTGGAGGCATTGTTTTGGTACTCAAAACAGGTGGACCGTCGTGAGCTGATTATCCCTTAGAGGTTAAGTGCACATGGCATGTGACGATGACAACATTGGGCATGTACACAAGGTAGGGCGTGATGGGCCTGCGGCCTAACCCGAGACACAATGCAGGGTTACGAAGGCCTTATGGCCTATCCTGAGAGATTGTCAGGATATGATGTCCTTATGGCCCAACCCAAAGCTCAATGCCTGTGGATACCTAGTAACATGTCCACCGTCCTTGGGGCTAGTTCTTCATCACTTCTGATATCATTGGTTATGCTTCTAGTATAGAGTTGAGATGTGTATGGTCAGGGTTTGTGGTGGTTTGTTCACCGCACAACCAATCGACATATGGTTGATTGGTTATTTTTTTCATTTAGCTTCCATGCATACACATGTATATTATTGTGTTGATTAGTGGTGCTTGGTGAGACCCAACTAAGTTTACATGCTCACACCCTGCATGGGCACCTTTGTATGTGCGCAAACCTTACATCTTCTTTTCAAGTTGAGCATAGGGACGTGCAGTGGTAATAGCTGAGGTGGCTCGATGTGTATGTGAAGATCAGGACTGTTTCAGACTCAGTGTTGTTGAGTCTCCTGTATGTTTTACCTTTGGTTATGTCTTGTTTACATGTATATGATCACCCCTTTAGACAATCGATGGTATTTCATGTTTGAGAGCATCATTTGTTATACCATTACGTTTTTTGATATTCTGTATATCTTGTTGGTCATATGTTGTTATATGCTTTGGTTATTTCTGTAGTGTTTTACATTGATAAGCGGATATAGTTTCCCCACGACTTACTATAGACCCCGGCTATTAGTTAGCAACCTCTGGCACGTTGGGAGGCATGTCAGAGGCTACGTAACACTCGAGCCCGGACCCGGTGATTCGGGTAAGAGCATTACAAGAGTGAGGCCTTTTTATAAACAAGATTCAATGACATTTTTTGTAAATATTCATCCCTTAAGGGTTAAAATGTAATTTTTAAGTGGTAAGTGTCGTGTAAATGAATCATAGAAGATTTGGTCTATAGCATATTTCATCCAAATATGACTCAAGATAATGTTTGATGGTTTTCTCATCAATTTATAAGTCACTTGCGTGCATACACAAGTGTGGCATCAATACTATGTAAGCATTATGGATAATCATCCTATTATTTTATTTTAAAAAAATAATGACATAACTATAATCTAATATTTATCATTCTTATCATCTAGAACAATTCATAACATTTTTTATTCTCATCCTTATTAGGATAACAAATTTAAGATATGATTTTTGTCTTTTTTACATTACACACGCTCGGTAAGAATTTAGAAAATTATCATGCTCCATATTTGTATAATTCAAATATTTATACAAAAAACTTATCATTTATCATGTTTATCGCTAAAATAGTTGTTGACCTTATCTCACCTCATTCTTATCACTTAAACCATCAATTTTAACTTTTCTTATGCCATGAAAGCATTGCGTAACATCTATATGTATTTTCATATTTATCATGACATAAAAAATTAATTTATATTGGTTAGATAATTTTTATATTATAATTTAAGTATATTATCATGTAATACATGTTCCATGGGTTCTCATCATGTTATACAGCATTTTGATAAAAATATAATAATAATCAGAATTAAAATTCCATTTGAATTCAAACACTTATTTTAAATGAAGTTCACATGCTTTACTCGATCGCTAATCAAATAAAATTAACCTTTTGACTATTAAAATTTATATTTTATGTGCATTAACTGTTTTAAGATGACCAACATGTTTGTGAAATGTTTCATACCATTCTAGATATAAAATATAATAATAAGTAGAATTTAATTTAAACTAAAATTCTTATTTTAAAAGGAGTTCAAATGTATTACTCAGGCTCTAACCAATTTGAATTAATTTATTGACTTTATAAATATATGTTTTTAGGTATTTATACTATTCAGACACATTAAATAACTTTCTTAAGTGTTTCATAGAATTCTCAACACGCATTTAATAATGGGTTATAGAGTTTGATTCGTACTAGAACTCTTATTTTTAAAAGGGAATTCAACATTATTACTCAACCTCTACTAAAATAGAATTTTAATATTAAACATTTAAATAAAAATGTTTTATATCTAAATATTCTATCATATTCTATATATTTCGTAATTATTAAAAAAATATTTTAGATATTTTAAATTTATTAATTAATATAATTCATTTTAAATTTGAACTCTTATTTATAAAAGGAATTAGAATTCAAATGTATCACTTAATATATAACCACATAGATTAACATTATTGATGTTCAAAATAATTCCATAAAAGATTTGAAAAGCATAATTTAAAATAAAAATATCATTAATAATTTTTTATCATAGTTTCTTAAAAATTGTGATTATACATCACATTTAATATTTATTGTCATATCTTGTTTTTAATAAATTCACATTTCACCAAATTTTGACATGAAGATTCAAATTATATAATTCATTTCATTAAAATTAGCTTCGACTATTATATGTTTAACTTTTAAAATAAACCTCCATACACTAATATATTATTTTACAAAATTAAATATTTATTAAAACTAAAAATTAAATTTTTGTCATACTATAAAAAAATTACTTCTAAGATCATTATAATAATAAATATCATTAAAAATACATAAATTTAACATAAATATCCATTTATATAATATATAATAATTAAATAATTCTTTAAATAGGGAAAAATAATAAATCTTGTTAAGAAAATATATTTAAGCATTAAATAAAAAATCTTTTAGGTCATTAAATAATCATAGTAATTGAATGTACAATGAATATCTATTTGATTATATAATATATTTTGTGACATGAAATAAACATTATGCATTTTAGAATACTTTAATAAATATAAATTCGATATATAAACATAAAACTGAAATATTGTAAAATACTTGGATTATCACAATATTCACATTTTCTCACTAAATTTCCACCACAGGTGTTTACAAGTAATGATCCTAGTTCTTTCAAGCTACCATTTCAAATATCATCATTTGCATCACAACTTCCGTAGATTAAGTGAGTTCATCATATGATGTAATGTCCTTCTAATTTTGTGGTGTGAGAATGATCTTTCTACCAGATTATTGCTATCCATACCCCTCAGATAACACCCCCTGAGGAAATATATCATAATCCTCTATGACGCTGATTCAAATAGCTTTAATACGATTCAAGCAATCATCTGTTGGGTTGTGGGGTGCCGTTAAAAATCTTGAATGAAAAAGATGTAAACCTGAATATTAGTTTTTTACTCTTATTCATTGAAGAATATTATTAATTTAGAGTTATTTTTTAATTATTTTATATTATCATTACTATTGAGATTAATCTATGTACATTATTAATTTAACTAATTCAATTTCAAATCAACTTCATTCTTGATTGTAAAATTATACTATAAACCATAAAACATAGATTATAAATTATAAATTTGTAATTACTACTAATTTTACGGTTATGATGATAATGATAATTTACTTATTATCTAATAATAATGAAATTATTAATAATTTAATTATATTTTAGAATAATTTTACATGGCATGGATGCCAAGTCATTCCCCCATAAAAAAAAATTAAATAAAAGATCCATACATAAGAGATGCAATATGTGAAGGAATAAAATTCTAAAAAAAATTAACCATGAATGAATAATCATGGACTAACTTCTTCGTGACGTATAACACCAAACACCAAACGAATTGCTGCGGAATCGTCAGGAGATGCAACGACAAAAACGAGAAAACGAAAGAAAGAAAGCAACAAGAACACAGCGATATACGTGATTCGGGAATAATCCCTACATCCACGGGAGAGGCAGAATTTCATTATTCGGGAGCACGAAATTACAAAGGATTTTCAGTAGTAACCCTAGCCTGAAAATGGGCTATAAAACAATGGAGAAGACGATCACTGTTCGAAAAGTGAGTCCGCGTCGCTACAGTGAACGGCGGACAGCTTTGTCAAAAGCGCTACAGTGGCTGCCGGCTGGAAGTCAAAAGTGCTACAGTTCAATTGACCTCGAAGTCCAAACTGCTACAGTGTCGGTCGGTGTCGGTCGGTCAGCTCCGCTACAGTGGTCAGAGATGCTACAGTGCCGAAAAAATTGGGCTACTACACCAATCTAACACGAATGTCACGAGTGTGATCTACTGCCACTTTCTTCAAGTCGTGCCATGAAACAACACCCACACTTACAATTCTGTAATAGAAACTTCAGCAATAAGGGTACCCTTTAGAAAGGCTACAAAGCCTTCCATTCAAACATTCCATAATTAGCTCCACATCCATTTATAAAAAATCAATAAATGATAAGCCAAGACTCTTTCATCCAATCATAAAATGAAATTATAATAGTATTCCATCAACAAACTAAGAATAACATGTTTCAAATACACCCATAGCCAAAAACATTCCATCGTCATCAAGAACAAAACACCATGGAACAAAAATAATCCATGGATGTAATAAATGAAGGGTTCAGGCACAGTAGAAGTCGGTCAGACCCATGCCCAACAATGAATTTTTTTCAGAGCCAATGGGCAATACCATGATGAAGAATTGTTATATCTAACCAATATACTCAAAGAAACTTAATGAAATGAATCTCAAAACTTTGAGAGGATCATTTCATATTAAATTTAAAATTAATCTAATAACAATAATTAACTTGATCATAAAATTCTTTCTTCGGTGAAGATTTTGAACAATCAAACCCCATTTGATTTGTATCATCGTTGTGCCAAGAGGATTCAATGTAGAATCCCTCTATCCATATCCAGACATGCACCACAACCTTGGAACATTGTCGATAGATCTATGGGTGCTAATGTGGAGGTACTGATCATCTTGCATCATTCTCCATTGATCAAAACATGAAATCCTTTGGTCTTAGAACTTATATTGTTCTCTCGGCCTTGAGAGTAAGGAGGAGAAGAATTGCTTCCCCCCATTCTTTAAAGAACCCTAAAGATATTCTCTGGACTTCAGAGAGATCTCTAGAGAGGAATGTTGTGCACACAACCTTTTTTTCTCTGTCGGAAAATGAAATAAGATTGGAATATATTGTTGGGGTTTAATATTTTATAGTTTCATAAAGGGCCCTTCAGCAAATATTAAATTTGATATATTCCTCATGCCAAATAATAACAATATTATTATTATTATATCTCATGGCATCCACAAACTCACGAAAAAACAAATATCATTTTACTAAATAAATAATTCCATATTTATTTAAATGATATTTAAATCATATATCAATTCTGTGGTCATACCCTTAAAACGTCTAATCCATCCTTGTCATTTATTGAACCTTGAATAATAAATATTTATTTATAAAAAATCTTATTCAATCAATAAATAAATAAATAAATAAAATTTCCAGTCTTGTGAATAAATATTTATTTTAATATTCAACCCACATGTATATTTTTGACTCAAATATAACTAGTGACAAAATATTTGTGATCAAAACCTTGAATAAATATTACTTCTTTGAACTTGGGAAAATTATTTATTCCAACAATCAAATTCAAATTGAAATTAACTAAGATTCATTGATACACCAAGTGTGGGACCTTGTAGGCCTCTTTCTTCGTGGAATTAGGCAAGATTGCCTAAAATCCAAGATTGGCATCAAGAAACATTTAAGGAACCCATAAAAAAAAGGTTAATATTACAATGACAACAACCACATACGAACACTCACTATATAATATAATATATTTTCCTTCATATCACATCGATCATGTTGTATACTCATGTCATCTACCGATATGCTCGATATGTCTTTCCATGACTACCTGAAATGAACTCGTCAATTATCATGGTCGTTGATTTAATCTAACAATTCCATTTCAGTCAAAGGGCCTAAGATATCATTTTTTAGTCTAGGAAGGGACAAATCATTTTATGACTTATTCATTAATGTTATATCACTTATGTGGCACCCAATGTATCCTACTTCACTACAAGCATACGTCATCATGGTTTTCATCAATACATCAAAGTACGCAACTCATGAGATAAATTAATAATAATATCATGTTTAAGGATCAATACACATGTCCATAGATTGGAATATCCAATGACACATAAGATGTAGAATTCCTATCGGTGGTTCTATCCTTGTGACATCCTCTCTTGGAAATTACCAAGTGTGAGATTTCATGAGCCAAATCATCATCTACTTACGAGTGTAACGCTTAAGAGTCAAAACATCATTAGTGTTTGACAAATCGGTGTCATTTAGTCCATAGGACATATATTTAAGAATGTTTTCATAATACTTCAAGGTTTTCATTATAGCAAGGAACTACTATAATCTTTTGATGCTAAAAATAGTCTCATGACATTATAAAATTAATGTAATATAGAAAAACAATCATCATTTGATATGATATTTATTATATTCATATATTTGAATATACAGGTAATCGATAGTACAAAAGTAGTTAGTTATATGGAGCCAACTCCTAGACTCCCACTTACACTAGAGAAAACTACCAACGATTTTTAGTCTACTATCTATCACGTGATATTCATGCTTTTACTAATATAAGGATTTAGTCAACGAGTCTACCACGTTCACCTCGATGGACACTCTGCATGTTATGACCTCAACCCTATGGGAAAAATCCATCAAGAGGTGAAACTTTCGAAGTATATGCTTCGTCTGTTGATGTGACCATGTCTCCTTGGATATGACCACTTTTATAGTATTATGACAATACAATGTGATAACATCATTATTATTAGGCACCACATCAAGATACTAGCGGATGTTTCATATCCAATCTACTAATTTAACTACATAAAAAGCTGAAATATACTTGAACTCTACTATAGATTCGGTGACCACTATCTTCTTTGGACTCTTCCAACACACAGATCCTCTATTAAGGTAGAATACAAATCCAAACTATGATTATAGATCATCTTGATCTGTCTGGAAACTAGTATTTATAAATCCCTTGATAATTAGCTCATAATCCCCTCCAAACACAAATAACATACCCTTAGTGCATCTCAGATATTTTAGGATAGTTTTGATAGCCATCAAATAGTGTTATCCTAGGTATGTTTGATACCTTTCAACCATGTTCAAAGCATAGGCAACATCACACTTGGTACACAACATGACATACATGGTAGATCCTATAGTTGATGCATAAGGAGTCCTGTTTATCATGACTCTCTCTCTCCACTTGTGTTTTAGGACAGATTTTCGTTGAGAGGTGTAATTCATGTGACAGTGGCAACAATCCCTCTGGGTTTATTTCATATTGAATCACTTCATTACCTTGTCAATGTATGTGCCCTCACTTAGTCCAGAAGCCCTATGGATCTATCAACATAAATCTTGATCCCAAGAATATTGGTTAATTCGCTTAATTCCTTGGAATAAAATTTATTTAACCACATCATAATGAAATGTAAGATTGGTATCTCACTTCCCATCAGTAATATATACTCAATGTATACTACCAGGAAAATGAATGCACTTCCACTAAACCTCTTATAGACATAGTGTAGTACCCCCGGTTTCTAGTAAGTAACCCTTGTTTTATGCTTTTTAAGTACATGAAGCATAAGAGAAACGGTTGGGAAAGTTTGGAGACTTTTAAAGGGTCAAAGGGCAAAAAGGTAGTGACGCACGGGCTACGCACGGGTTGCCCAAACCGTGCGGAAGCCGTGCAGGTGTTGTCACCTTGGACAGAGGAGACCGCACGGTGTGCACACAGTTTGGGCAAACCGTGCGAGGAGGTCGTGCGGAGCGCCCCTTCCAAGCAGGGACTACCGCACGGTTAGCGCACGATTTGACTAACCGTGCGCGAAGTCAACTTAGATCCTATTTGTAAGGATCTAATCCGTTTTATCTTTAAACCCACTCGTTTTTGCTCCTAGACGGCCCTAACTTGGGATTTCTCTCTGGTGAAGGTGGGAGAACACTTACCAGGCGTTTTGAAAGCGATCCGGAGGTTTGCCTTGGCGTTTAGAGGCCGGTTGATCAAGGTAAGTCTCGTTTCCTTGAGTTTTCTTAGATCTCCTTCTTCCCTCTTGATGGATCCTTAGATCTACGCCCAAGGTGGGTAGATCTAAGATAGTGGACGACTTTTAAGTCGGGTTTTGGTCTTGTTGGTGATAGGGGAAGGAATCTAAGGAGGTTTCGTGGTGTTTCGACCCGGTTCTTGGTTGGTTTCGCCTAATTTGTTGAGGTAGGTGGCTTCACTCTTGAATCCTCTTGTTAGAATTGATTGGCTTAGTTTCAAATTGGGTTATTTGAATGGAATTGATTGTGAAAAGCATGGAATAAATCTTCTTTAGTGATGATTTATGGTTTTGATGGAATTTGTGAAATCTTGGTGAATTGTTGTGTAAAGTGATTTGGCTTTTTGAATTTAAAATGTTGATTTTAAATTATGCATTTGCTGGAATGGGAAATGGTTTGATGAAAGATGGGTTTTCAATAAAAAGCGGTGTTTTATTGAAATGGTATGAATTGGGTGAACACACTTGGTTTTGATGGAAATGGTTTTCAATAAATGGTGTTTTATTGAAAGGATGGTTTTGGCATGATTGTTGTGAATGTGTGGTGTGTGTTCGTGTTGCATATACGAGGCTTGGTTGAAATAGGACCTTGTGCTCGGTGTCAAACGTTTAATGGCACATGAGACTTTTAAGTACGAGGTTTGGTTGAAATATGACCTTGTGCTCAGTGCCAAAGGTGTAATGGCACATGGGAAACAATTACCTTGTGACGACTTGGTAGATCGACGAGAAACCGCTCATAAGTATGGAACTGTCATAACGAAGCATGCATGGTTGATTTCACGGGTTTGTGAAATGGCTGGGTTGCCAAAAAGGGATATTGTGAAATGGTTTGAAAGCTTGTTTGGCTATTTTTCTGGAAAAAAAAAACTTGTTGGAAATTGGTTTCTAATGCACTTCGATGTTTTTTGATATGATTGGTTGTTGAAGCTTGTTTATATCTTGTTATAAACTATTTTGAGAAATTGTTTTATATAAACTGTTTTATATAAATGTTGGCTAACTCTTCTATCCTAGTGGCGTGAGTAGAGAAGTCATTGGGGAAAACCTACTGAGTTTTATACTCACCCCTGCTTTGGCACTTTGGTGCTTTTGCAGATGTCATCTTCCGGGACATAGGTAAAGGAAAAGCATCTTATTAATAGTGGTTCGTGGTGATGCTTGGGAGATGTGGTGGTGCTTGGTGCATGGAGCTCGGTGTGGTGCCGTGGAGAGTGTCTCGGCTTGTTTTGGGTCTTTTGTTTAGTCTTCCGCTTGATACTCTGATTTTGTGTTGGTTTGCATTTGTGGTGGAACAGTGTAGTTCTCTTTTGGTAATGCATGAGTTGGTTGTTGAATTAACGTGCATCATATAGTGGTTGTTAGTGATGGTTTGGTTGGTTTATTTCTCAAAGGGTAAATCGTCCCCCACTTGCATTGAAACCCTTCGGCATTTATTGTCAGCCTTTAGTGTCTTGGGGATGTCGCTTAAGGCCTAGTAATGACTCGTTGTACTCTCAAGCCAATGAGGATAAGCGGCTCATTACACATAGGGCTCACATTCATTCCATGCGAAATCAAAATCCCCAAAGGATTCATCAAAGTGAATGTTTCATGATCGTGATGCTTGCTTCAACCCATAAATGAATCTCTACAACATTCATACCTTATTGGCATCCTTTAGATTTACAAACCTTTTTGATTATATCATATAGATATCTTCCACAAGGTTCTCATTAAAGAAACCTATTTTGATATTCATTTTCCAAATCTCATAATCATGGTAAGAAGTTATGGGATGAAGAATTCTAATGGATTTTAGCATATCAATTAGTGAAAAAATTTCTTTATAGTCAACGCATTGGAGTTACTTAAATCCTTTAGTAACCACTCTAGCCTTATAGGGTATTGACTTGCCCATCAATTTCCATTTTCTTATAGAATACCCATTTTCAATCAACAGGCATTACATCTACTAGAGGATCTACAAAAAACAAGGCTTGGTTTTAGTACATGGAATCTATCTTAGAATTCGTGGCTTCTTTCCACCTGGAAGCTTCTAATCGACTTACCACTTCTTTATAGGACACTAGTACATTATTATCAACTATTAATATGTAACCATCCATAATGACTAGAAAAACATATCTTAGGTTCTCTAACCACTCTAGTGGTACTACACAGTACTCGAGTCTCTGTAAAAACTTCTTCCATGGGGTTTTGTGAAATTTGTTCTTCGTACAACTCATGTGTATCTTGATCCTCGACTTCATAGAAGTGGATATTTCTCCTACTATCGCTTTTGGAGATATGTTCCCTCTCAAGGAATATGTCATGTCTGGCCACTATTACCTTTTTATTTAAGAGATCATATAGATAATATCCCCTCACTTCATTGGGATATCCTATAAAGATACAGTTTTTACCTCGGGGTGTATGTTTCAATAAGTTGCCTTAACAAACATTTTGATCCCCACACACAAATGTTTGACAATACGGATTTACTCCCGCACCAAAGATCATTTGGAATACCATTTTATTAGTTGACATTGGTTTAATATGTGCACTTCATTCTATGATGTGTATCCCTAAAAGAATAATGAAAGACTTGCATAACTCATCATCAATCTCACCATGTCAAATAAGGTGTGGTTCCTCCGTTCACTGACATCATTCTACTGTGGGGTATGAGGTGTGAGTTGGGACAATATCCTGAACTCCCTTACCCAATCAATGAACTCTTCGTTAAAATACTCTCCACCTTGGTTTGAGCAGAGTTTCTTTATCTTCTTTACCAAACTAATTCTATACTTTATTCTTGTATTCTTTAAAATGTTCAAAGAAATCAAACTTATAAATCATTATATAAATATATTCATATCTACTAAAATCATCGGTAAAAGTTATGAAATATGAGTATTCACCCATTAATTCAACTAGAAAAGGTTTAAATGCATCTTTATGATCAGATTCAAGAAGCTATGTTTCTCCTTCACCCTTTCCACAAAATGGAGCTTTAGTCATTTTACCTATCTAAGGGTTTTAGTTCAAATGAATCTAAATATATATGTTGATACAATTATAACCAACGCTTCTTGTTTACACTTCTTGTTTACACTTCTTGTTTACACTTCTTGTTTACACTTCTTGTTTACATGACCCGGGCAGCAATGCCATAATCAGGTGTGATATCAGTAATGTGAACATATTTTTTTATAGATTTCCAACACTTGGATTTCATATACTAGTACACAATGACTATTATTAATCATGAATTACAAGGGTTCCAGGTTTGAGATTAATAAATCCAAGCCCCCAATATTTTAATTTAAATTCCACAAAAGGGAAAAACAACATGAAAGAATCCTTTCCCTAAGGATGTTATACACCATCAATCAAACCCCCAAATCTCCAAGAGGCGTCTTTAGTTCTAAAAGACCCAATCGAGAGTCCTTAGGCATATAGGATAAATGTGCAATAACACTCCAAGAGGCATCCTTTCCCTAAGGATGCTATACACCATCAATCAAACCCCCAAATCTCCAAGAGGCATCTTTCGTTCTGAAGGATGATGAGCGATTCGTATCACATATCACCTTCACCCTAGTTCTAGTTGAATCTGGAGGTCTCAAGTCTTGAGTACCCACCACCGCCTTAGTGTAGGAGACCTTGATGCCATTATTGACTCCATTCCAAACCCTAGGGGCAAAAAAGTCCATCCTTTTATTATTGGATTTCAACAATCATCATGACCCATAAGCCTTTTCAAAGCCATGCTTCTTTTTATAATCCTTTAATCCATTCTACAGGATTGATTTTTTGCTCTAGTTCCTTCTACTCACACCGCTTCACACTGGCATCATTTGTCATGTCCCAACCAGTTGGGCCCCTCCTTCAAGACACCTCATGCACTGTCCGCTAATGCGTTGACATAGTCAAAAATCGGGTTTTTTATTAATATGGGTTTTTTAAAAATAAAATATTTACCTTAGGGTTGGAGTAAGAAATATTTCCCCAATGGATCTTCTCACAGTGAATTGTTCACCGAGGGACTATTCACCATATGCACTGTTTGTCACGACCCCCTCCCCACAAAGTGTGCCCCTCCTGGGCCGGCAATATGAAAAGGGAGATAATGACCCCCGAGTCCCGCCTCCAGTAGGCCCCGGGTTGGCGACTAGCACCGAGGGTATAATAAACACACAGATGGAAGACATTACCCTCTAAGAGAACACATGCGGAAGAGAGAGATAAGATAGATACCAACCAACTCCAACTCAGAACTGAAATATAAAAGAAACTCATGTACATATATGAAATGTCATACAAAAGTACTACAACTGAAAGGGAAAACTACAAGTACCCAAAAGAAAGTAAAACGGCAGCGACCGCAAGCCCGAACAGCTCCTCCAACCACAAGCTAGTAGTAACCAACTTGATCTCCAACCTGCTCCAAGTGACCTGAAAAACAGTTTATATATGCATAGGGTGAGTATAACAGTATACTCAGTAGGATCCTCCCCGAAGCCTCTCGTGCAAAAGTAAAGAAAGCGTGCTAAAGCACAGTGAACAACAGTGAAACTAACTCGTCCCCTAAGCAGGTATACTATGTTCCCAACCTCACCATGGCTACTCTCACCAAGTAACGCATAAAAGAATATATCATATAGAAAAGGATATCAAGGGTACCCCGCTACTACTTCCCCACTGGTTTGCCGCTTTGCCCCAACGACATACGTCATGTGCATCTCTCTCCAAAGGCTTGCCCGTATACACCTGGGCTAAGCTCCACAATCTGCACCACGTGCACCACAAAGGCTTGCCCGCAGACACCTGGGCGAAGCTCCACACCATCCTCACAACCAAAAGTAACTAGGTAGTTTCCGAGAGCCACCACAGCTCGCATAACGTGTATCATACGTCGGGTATTATACCTCAAGCCATTACAGCCCATACACCGAGTAAGGATCCTCAAGCCATCACAGCCTATACACGTTACACCTATAGTAGTCCATGGAATACTATATCCAGAATGTGTGTGTGAATAACTACAAGCCATTACAGCCCTCTACACACATATATGGGAGAAACTAACCGTTGTGCCCAATGGCACTAGTATCTACCAAGAGAAGAGAGCGGGGTCAAAGGGGGTAGTCAGTCATTCACCCTCCCATCGGAATGTTGGGGAAAACACCCCCAGGGCTCAGAATCCCCGGGGTGCCAGTTGCCCTTACTGACAGGGTGGAGTAGCGTATAGAAACACAAAAAGTACAGAATATATAACTCACAACCACACTATGCGCATAACCTAGTCTTAGTCTCAACTGCAGCTAACGTCTCTCGGACTCCGGGCTGCTATTTCTAAGACTAGGTATCCTATAAGCACACAACCAATTAAAGAACTTCATTAGGTTACTTCATTCCCTTTTTCATCAGTTCCACTTTACGTTAATTAATTATTTGCACATTAATTAACCATGAACACAACCACATTAAACTTCATTGGCATCACATTCAAAAACAACTGTTCCTTTAAAGATTCAACATCACCTTTAAATTCCAGCATCTCCATCCCCGTGGATCATCACCATTTAATCAATCTTTTATTACAGAAATTACTTTCTCATATTCCCAGGCATTCTAGAAAAGCAACCTATGCTACTAAACACAAGGGGGCTCAACACGGTGAGTAGATGTACTACCCGTCGAGTCTTTGCCGGCTATAGCAAGAGCGTAGACCCATCCTCCCTCGAGAAGCTAGACACGGAAAGCACGTGGCATACCCCGCGCGTCTTCGCCTCCTTCGGAAGAAGGGTAAGCGACCAGCTGCCTTGAGCAGTGGGGAAAAGTAAAGCAGATAAACATTCAATCAAATTCACCACGCATCCAACAAACACATTCATCCCATTCCATCATCACTTGTGTCCTCCCTGACACCCACATGCATAAACCGATGCATCTCGCCACTCTAGGCGTCATCCGCTGCCACAACCACAAGGCCTCCCTGCCTCCACATACCACAACACCCCTCCAGGGTAACATCACAGCACAAGCAACAGGAAATCAAACATCACATCAAATGGGCTCTTGGCCCTTTAACAAGGCATCCAGCCTTCATACGTAATGAGCACTCATGGCTCTAAAGCACAAGGCACTCGGCCTTACGAACAAGAGGGTAACTAAGAACCCTACCAGGCGTTATCTTTTATCAACCAACCAGTTCTTTAATCCCTCTTGAATTAACGGATTCAATTCATAGGTTCCAATTCCGGAAAACCTAATCAGTAAGCTGTCACAAAAGATTTAACATGCTTACTATGCCAATTTGATTAACATCAAATTAGAACAACTACAACAACGGCAACAACCGGATTCATTTACATGCCTCATTATCTTTAGCCAATTGATTATCAATTAATTCCGGCTTTACGTTCTTTATCAATTCCCATCAAGAACGAACAACTGAACAAAGCAAGCATAGATATCACTCTATCTAGCAAAACATGAGGCAAACCGTTATCACGGTACAAAGCAACAACAACAAGCGATCAAACCAATTCTTTTAATCCGGTTCAAGTATTTAATTAGGTCAATTCCATTGTGATCCAAAGGGCTAAATCATGCTAACTCTACGATTGCACATAAACAATTAGAGAAGCCACGAATCCCCTACCTTAAAGGTTTTCGAGGAAACCCACAACGGTCGAAGAACGCCCAAGGAGACCGGGCTGATTCACCAAAGATCCTCCATATATCTCCTCTCCTAACACAACCAAGACCAAAGATCATCACAAACGTCATCCACACACTTAGATCTACCCATAACGGGCGTAGATCTAAGATCCCGAGAGAAAAGGAGGAGTAGATCTAGGTAGATCTAAGAAACCAAACAAAAAGGATCACTTACCTCGAGAAACCGACTTCGATTCGCGAAGAGAAACCTCCGGATCGCCTCCAAAACGCTTGGGAGAGGTTCTTCCACCTCCAAGGAAGGGTAATCCCGAGTTATGGTCGCTTAGGGGCTTAAACGAGGTGATTAAAGGCAAAACGAGTTAGATCCACAATTTTAGGATCTAACTTTAAGTGCCTGCACGGTTTAACAAACCGTGCGCTAACCGTGCGTTAGCTTCTGCCTCGAAAACCCCTCCTCGCACGGTTAGGCAAACCGTGCGCTAACCGTGCGTTAGCCACTGCCCTCAAGACCAGGCTTGCACGGTTTGGCCGCACGGTTTAGGCAAACCGTGCGCCAACCGTGCGAAAGTTATTACCCTTTAACTTTCCTCAGAAGTCCACCCAAACGCACCCCCAAGTCACCTGGACTTCCCGGAACACCTCTAGTACCGCATTTTCACAAAGGAATGGACCGGAGAGGTCCGGGCCATTACACTGTTCATTGTGGGAAATGATGACCCATGGTGATTTCTTTTTTTATTTTATTTTTAAAAGTATTTAATGGTTTGATTAATTTTTATTAGTTTTTTAAGTATAATAAATAATAATAATTATACTATTGATATAACTATATTTATGATATTATTTATAATAACTGAAATTATATTATATTTAAAAATATAAGTTATATAATCATATTTTAGTATAATAAATATTATTTACACTAGGTAGATGAGATTACAAATTGAAGGCACCCCAGTGGATCAAACATCATCTCTCCCCACAAGGAATGACAAGCACACATTGACCCTATGAAATATAATAAATATAATTATAAATATTTGGGTTTTTCTGAGTGTAAGCTTATTTTGATTGGTCATGGATTTTTCCAAGTGATCTTACCTTCTGATCATCATAAGCATCGGGCTTGGGGCTTCGGTTCTCTTTCGCTCATACCTTGGACTCTTTGAATGCAGGAGTGGGATCCCCAGTTTAATCCTTTTTAATTTAAGAATTCCTTTACACAGGTATGGGTGAAGGTTCTTAGGTTGAATTGAATATATTGGCATCCTAAGATACCAAAGGACATTGCTTTTGCAATTGGTTCTCCAATTTTTATGTATAAAGAGACAGAGATAGTAAAGTTTGGGAACTTTTGCTCAAATTTTGGTGGAGGCTGATCTCTCTAACCCACTGATTGATAATGTTGTGATATCAGCTAATGATGATAGCAATAACTTAAAGGTTTTGTATGAAAAGTTCCTGCGGTTTTGCTCTAACTGCAAAATGATTGGTCATGATTCTAGAACTCAAAAAGTTCCAATGTGAGTTGTTCCTTTTGTAATAATGTTGGTCATTAACTAGTTAATTGTAGGAAGGAAAAAGGATTTTGATAGAAAGAAGAAGAAAGAACATGGTGTCTGCGCCTGTGTTTGCGAGTGGCCAAAACAGCAAGAAGTTGACAGCTTGAAACAAAGAAAATGGCAACGGGCCCAGACATGAAAGGGGTCCAGGAGATAAAGTGCATGAACAATGCTTCAAAGAGGTTGCTGTCAATGAATCCACTATTCCAGTGAATGAGGATCATGACAATGTTGTCATGGTCACTGATGAGGGATTGGGCGGTGATTCAGTTCCTGTATCTTTGGCTTGAGAGCAGGCTGGGACACTTTCTTCTGGTGATAACTTACAATTGGACAAGCCAATTGGGTCTTTGGATGTCATAGAAGATAAAAAAATAGACGATACTTGCAGGAGTCTCCTTCAAGGATGCACTGAATAAGGGTATTGAGATAGATCAACATGAAGTTATCTCTGGAGAAACAGACAGTGAACTTGCTGGGCAAGCTGATGTGGACAATGAAATGTGGCAGGAACATGAACTACCCTATATTAAAGGTAAAGAGAAAAATAAGATTGTTGCTGCCTATTCAGGACAAGAGCGTGCCCAATGATAGGGAGGTGGGTATGGAAATTGTATTTGATGGAAATCAACAAGTTAGAAGTATTGTCACTGGAGGCAGTTCGTCCAAGGTTGATGGGTTTAAAACTTATGGATTAGTAGTTCCTCTTCTTATGAGGATGACGCATCCAAATCCATGAAGGATGCCAAAAAGATCCAGGGCAGGTTTGCCTCCAAGGAAGGGCATGCTGAGGATGCTCGTTTTCAACAGGACGTGAGCACAACACTTTTGGTCATGCATGTAGCTGTTAGTGATCAACAGAACAGAGCTGGCCCTTTTGCAGCTGGTCATTGACCTTCGAAATCAGGAGCTACAAGACGGTCAGCTCTAAAGTTAATAAGATGGGAACTCTAGGATCAGTTTCTTCCGCAGCTCAGGCCTCCTCTAAAGGGTTTAATGACTTTTCTCAACCTACTGAAGGGAGGTGATAAGTCAAGTCTCCAATTGTAATCCATTTGACTTCCTCGATCCAAAACTCTACTGTTCGAAGCAATCTTTTGGATTCTGGAATTTTTATTAAGACTACCAATCTGGTGGTGGTGGCTTCCAAAGGAAAACTCAGGTTATCAAGAAAATCAGTGGCAACCTGTTAAAACTTGGAGAGGTTGATGCCCTGGTGGTCAAGGAGGTCATGGGGCCTACCACAACATTAGCCTTTGATCTTAGACTCGGTTTTAGGGGATTATTAACCTGAAGGGCTTTGGCTTTATGTGTCGTGTGTTGAATTTAATGGAAAGCTTGATGCATGCTTCTCTTTTATATTGTTCTTTAGTATTGTGTGACCCCATCCCTCTCCAAGCTTCTGTTTTTTACTTTTCTTATGAAGGATCTTTGACCCCAACTTGTTTCAATATTTATAATATATTTACATTTATGACATAAAATATATAATAAATATAATTGTGCTAACTATATTAATAAAAAAAAAATATTTATAGTAAATGCAATTATATATGACACATTTTTTATAAATATAATAAATATAATAAACATATTTATAAAAATATATATTTATAGTTATAAAAATAGAAATATATTAATAAAATTATAAGTATAACTACATCGATAATAAATTCACATTTATGATATAAAATATATAATAAATATAATTTTCTTACAATATTAATAAAAAAAATATTTATAATAAATTAAATTACATAAAATGCATTTTTTATAAATATAAAAAATATATTTATAAGAAAAATTATTTATAAGTATAAAAAATAGAAATATATTTATCTAATTATAAATTTTTTTTTTTTTAAAGGTTGGGGCCGAAGCCTCATTTTATTATTTAAAGCAAAGACCTCTTTACACTGGGTAGAGGGAGGTGGGATCGTGGGGGTAGCTGGGACCAGTCAGTTGTAACCGCTGGGGTAATAAAAGGGGCAGGAGAGAGAGGTTTGGGGTACACTTTTTGAGCTGGGAATCTGGGGAGGAAAGTCTTTCGGCCTAGGGCTTGGGCGGGTGAGCCAGGGGGCCTCCCGTGGATACTTTGTTTGCTGTTTTTTCACTCTTTCTCCTCCCACTCTAAGGCTATAATTCCAGGTATGCTGCTCTAATTGCTATAGTATAATTCCAATTTCATCGTTTTATATAAAGGGGTTCTATCAATTTGGTCCGGCCTGCCGGATATTCTTCCAAGGGGTAAGGGTCCAGGTGATGGAAACTCGGCTTCAAGCTCGCTTGGAAGGACTGGAGGAGAGGATGGAGAACGTAGAAACTGGAACAAACCAGCGTATGGGCCGCTTGGAGTCATTAGTGTTGGGATTGACCGAATCTGTGGGATCTCTTAAACAAGAAATTACTGGGTTGACGGCGGTTCACAAATCGATGACGGATATACTGCGCCGGCTGGAGAAGCTGCCAAGGTAGGACAGCGCATCGGCTTCGGAGTTACACGACGCAACAGGAGCTGCCCTGTCGGAATCTCTCGATCAAACAACGTTGAAGGACGAAGCACGAGGAGCGTTGGAAGTAACCACCAAAGGGACGACTCCGATATTGACAGCCCGACGGGTAGAGCTGCCAGTGTTCGATGGACAAGATCCCCGGGGATGGATCAATTGGGCAGAATTGTACTTCCGAATTAATCAGACAATGGAGGACACCAAAATTCCCCTGGCCCAAGTGAGTATGGAAGGGGTGGCAATCCACTGGTTTACCATATTGGAGGAGGTATACCAGAACCTAACTTGAAAGTAGTTTAAGGAGGAGCTGATGGAGCGCTTTAGTGGTTTAGAAATACAGAATCCTTACGAAGAATTAGTAGCAATCCGGCAAAACGGGTCAGTGCAGAAATACATTGAACGTTTTGAGTTCCTCGCAGCTTTGGTCCCCCGTCAGCCGGAACCTCAGTATATCGGATACTTCCTTCATGGATTACGGGATGATGTTCGCAGTTGGGTCCGCATACACAGCCTGGAAACTCGTTTACAAGTAATGCGCCTGGCACGACATGTGGAGCTAGCACTCTGCCGAGGAACTGGGCTACCGAGCCAAGCTGGAGGAACGCGCCCAAATGGGAGTGGGGGCTGGCAGCCTTCCTATAGATCCGAACTCACCCAGCAAATGGGATTTTCACCCACGCAAGTACGTCGGGGAGGGGAGTTGACGGGAGGAGCTGCCAAAGAAATACAGCAAACCACCATGGCAGGAGGAAGGGGAGTTGGATAGCTGTCCAACCAGGAGTGGGAGGACCGCAGAAAGAAGGGGTTGTGTTTCCGATGCGGAAAACCATATAATCCTACGCAAAAATGTGCTCATGCCAAGATGAGGGTGTTGTTATTGAGGGAAGAAGAAGAGAATCTTGAGCTTACACCTCCACTTGAGGAGGAGGAGGATCAGCTGGAAGTTGTGGCGGAAGCTCCAGAAGCTCCAGAGGCTGAATGCAAGGTGCTGGAATTTCATAACCGGAGAATCTTGTGCAGTGACCTGGGTCGCCAAGAAGAGCCCATCTCATCCATGAAAATAGAGGGCTGCATAAGGGGGATTCCCATCCTGATTTTATTGGACAGTGGGGCTACTCACAATTTCATTAGCCCTGGGTTAGTCAGTATACTGGGGCTTACGGTCGAGGCCGCCAAGAAGATGGGAGTAAGGCTGGGCGATGGTCATAAGACAGGAACCTTAGGGGTCTGCCAGAAGGACTTGCTCGTCCTAGGGGCTTATGAGTGTTCCATTGAAGCCCATGTCTTGAAGATTGGAGGATTGAATCTAATCCTGGGAATCTCTTGGTTGAGAACATTGGGAGAGGTCAGCATAAATTGGCAGTTGATGGTAATGAAGTTTTCAGTGGGAGGTCGGCCATTTACCCTCTCAGGTATCCGCCAAAAGGATCGGACATCAATCTCCCTAGATCGGTGGGCTCAGAAATCTGGATAGAACAGCGAACTGCGGCAAATTGTTGGAGGTAACAAAAGCAAACTCATGACACCCTTAACTGAGGGTCAAAACCAGGAATTACAAAAGGTCTTTCATCACTTCCCGTTTGTTTTTTCGGAACCCCAGGGGCTGCCAGTGCATCGGCATCGGGCTCATGTCATTAACCTGCTGCTCAGTCAGGAACCAGTCTCAGTCAGGCCTTACAAAAGGTCTTTCATCACTTCCCGTTTGTTTTTTCGGAACCCCAGGGGCTGCCAGTGCATCGGCATCGGGCTCATGCCATTAACCTCCAGCCCGGTGTTGCTTGTTAAAAAAAAAGATGGCTCATGGAGAATGTGTGTGGACATAAAGTAACGGTTCCGGACAAATTCCCCATACCAGTGGTAGAGGAATTACTCGATGAACTCCATGGAGCTACCTATTTCTCCAAGTTAGACCTCAAAGCGGGTTATCACCAAATTCGAATGCGGGAGTCCGATGTGGAGAAGACAGCGTTTCGGACACATAGTGGCCACTATGAATACTTAGTGATGCCCTTTGGCCTCACTAACGCTCCGTCCACATTCCAGGCTACTATGAATGATTTATTTCGTTCTTCGCTCCGTCAGTTTGTTCTAATATTTTTTGATGATATTCTTGTGTACAGCAGGGATTGATCGACTCATTTGCGTCACGTGGAAGTCGTGCTTCGCTGTCTACATGACCATCAATTCTTTGCTAACGAGAAAAAATGCCTTTTCGGCCAGCATGAGGTGGAGTATTTAGGCCACCTAATTTCTGCTTCGGGCGTGGCAATGGATCCCAGTAAAATACAGGTCATGTTGGACTGGCCTCCTCCAACCAGAGTAAAGGGTGTCCGCGGCTTCCTCGGTCTCACCGAGTATTATCGAAAATTCATTTGCGGGTATGGCAAGGTGGCCCGACCTCTCACAGCATTAACCCCGGAAGGATGGGTTCCGGTGGACTGCCGAAACTCAAGAAGCTTTCCAGCATTTGAAGAAACTAATGACCGAGGCACCGGTCCTGGCTCTACCGGATTTCTCTCAAGATTTTGAGCTCGAATGCGATGCTTCTAGCCGCGGGGTGGGAGCTGTCCTTATGCAGGCCAGACGACCAGTAGCATACTTCAGCAGGGCTCTTTCCGACCAGAACCTCGCCAAATCGGTATACAAAAAAGAGATCATAGCCCTCGTTTAGGCCATCCAGCATTGGCGTCCATATTTGTTGGGACGACCCTTTATAGTTTTTTCCGATCACCGGAGTCTTAAATTTCTACTACAGCAGCGCATTACCACCATTGATCAGCAAAACTAGATTGCCAAGTTGTTGGGTTATCAGTTTGAGATTAAGTATAAACCGGGCCGGGAAAATTCTGTTGCAGATGCTTTATCACGACGGGAGGAGTCTCTCTCCCAGCTTCAGCTGCTGCAGTCTCAGCCCATCTGGACAGAAGGTCGGACTCTGACTGATGGCGTGTCTTCAGATCCCTATCTTGGCAGGGTGCTCCACGCATTACAGGAGGGTCATTCTACCTACCCAGGCTTTACACTAGCCTGAGGCGTGCTGTACTACCGGAATCGACTGGCTATCCCTGCCCCGTCCCTGTGGGTACCCAAGCTCCTGACAGAGTTTCATGCTTCCCCTCAAGGAGGCCACTCAGGTTTCTACAGAACTTACAGGAAGCTTGCAGCTAACCTCTATTAGGTCGGAATGAGAAAGGTTGTAAAGGAATTTGTCCAGCAGTGTACGATCTGCCAGCGCTACAAGTATTCTACCCTAGCACCCGCAGGACTCCTACAACCCCTGGACATCCCCACCACTGTGAGGACCGACATTTCCATGAATTTTATTACGGGGCTGCCCAAATCCAGGGGGTATGAGGTCATATTGGTGGTGGTTGACCGACTTACCAAATATGCTCACTTCTTGCTCCTCAAGCATCCTTACACTGCTCGGACAGTCGCTGAACTTTTTCTCCGGGAAATTCTTCGGCTGCATGGCGTACCAGCTTCCATTGTGAGTGATCGGGACCCCATTTTTCTGAGCAATTTCTGGACAGAATTGTTTCGCGCTTCCCTCAAGTTCAGCTCGGCCTACCACCCGCAGACAGACGGTCAAACAGAAGTGGTAAACCGTTGCCTCGAGACCTACTTACGCTGCTTTGCAGGGGACCAACCTCGGATGTGGTCTTTCTGGGTTCCGTGGGCAGAGTGGAGTTACAACACTACCTGGCATGCCTCCATAGATTCTACTCCATTTGAGGCAGTGTATGGTCGCTCGCCTCCTTCTATTTTGAGTTTCCTACCTGCTGATGTCCGGGTAGCTGCAGTAGCCACGGCTGTGGAGGATCGCAATGAAGCTTTACGCCAGCTTCGACAACATTTAGCCCAATCTCAGGACTACATGAAGCGTCAGGCGGACCGGCACCGTCGCCACATTTCTTTTCAGGTGGGTGATCGGGTGTATTTAAAGCTACGACCCCATCGTCAGCAAACCGTCGCCCATCGGATCCACCAGAAATTGGCAGCCCGGTTTTATGGCCCTTTTACCATTTTTGGCCGAGTTGGGCTGTTTGCTTACCATCTGGATCTGCCTCCCTCAGCTAAAGTTCATCCCGTTTTTCATGTATCACAATTAAAGCCGGCGGTGGGAAATTTAGAGGTCCTCCCTACTCTACCACCGGGCCTCGAGGTGGACAGTTCCGATACTCCGGAACCCCAGGTTGTCCTTTCCCGCCGTTTTCACCTCCAAAATTACATTGCCCAGCCACAGTTCCTTATCCAGTGGGCTGGTCGTCCGGTAGAGGAGGCGACATGGGAGGATGAGTTTACCCTTCGAAATCAATTTCCTTCGTTCAGTCTTGAGGACAAGACTGATCTACAAGGGGCGGCGAGTGTTAGAACTGGGTGGAAGGATGGGGCGTGGCAGGTTTATTCAAGAAGGAAGAGGGTTGCGGCAGAGAGGGAGCCCACTGGGGGCCACACTGGGAACCACGTGGCAGTAACAGATTCTGTTGAGGGATCCCCTGGGCTGAAACAGACTCCACATGGAACAGAATGTAACTGAAAGGGGAGGTGGGATCGTGGGGGGTAGCTGGGGTCCAGTCAGTTGTAACCGCTGGGGTAATAAAAGGGGCAGGAGAGAGAGGTTTGGGGTACACTTTTTGAGCAGGGAATCTGGGGAGGAAAGTCTTTCGGCCTGGGGCTTGGGCGGGTGAGGGGCCTCCCGTGGATACTCTGTTTGCTGTTTTTTCTCTCTTTCTCCTCCCACTCTAAGGTTGTAATTCCAGGTATGTTGCTCTAATTGCTATAGTATAATTCCAGTTTCATCATTTTATATCAAGGGTTTCTATCAATAACCACCCTTACCACCATGAGGTCGATGTCAATTATATATGATACATTTTTTATAAATACAATAAATATATTTATAATTATAACAATTAGAAATATATTTATAAAATTATAAATATAACTATATTATAATATATTTAAATTTATGATATGAAATATATAATAAATATGATTGTATTTACAATATTAATAAAAAAATTATATATGGTACATTTTTTATAAATATAATAAACATATTAGTAAAAAATATATTTTTAATTATAACAAATAGAAATATATATACAAAATTATAAAATATAATTACAATTATAATATATTAACATTTATGATATAAAATAAATAATAAATATAATTTTATTTACTATATTAATAAAAACTATATTCATAATAAATGCAATTAGATGAGATGCATTTTTTATAAATATAATAAATTTATTTTATAAAAAAAAATATTTATAATAAATTCAATTATATATGAAACATTCTTTGTAAATATAATAAATATATTTATAAAATTATAAACATATTTAGATTTATAATATATTTAGATTTATGACATAAAATATATAATAAATATAATTATATTTAAGATATTAATAAATATATATATTTATAATAAATGCCACTACATATGATACATTGTTTACTATATTATAAATGTAATTAATATAGTAAAAAAAATATTCATAACAAGTGCAATGAATATGTAGTCAGTTGGGATCAAGCCCCTTTATTATGAAAAACAGAAATAGAAATAGGAAAGGAATGGGTTAGACAAAGCAGCCTACCCTCAGTCCAAATCAACAGGAAAATAACCATGCAAAATCATCACAGAGGCTTACCTAGAGAAGAGGTTGTCCATACCTATTTCTATGCACACCAATGCTTTCCATAAATTGAGCCTGAGATGAGCGGCTCATGTGATGGAAGCCCCCCCCCCCCCCCCCGGTCCCCATGGACATCTCCCTCATCTCCATAGCTTGGATTTTTGCCAAGGTTCTTGATCCTCCTCTACTGCTAAATCAAGGTGATCTTGATCCCCAGGGATGGCCATGATAGGAAGAGGAACCTCCACCATGACGGCCTCTCCTAAGCCACATTCCTTCTATAAATGTCCATCTGCCTTAACCTCGTCCTCCGAGAGAGAATTCAGAATGGCAAAGGAGTTAGAGGTGGACACATGAAAGTATTTGTCCCCTTTATTAGCTTCAGGGGAGGCTAACGCCTTATGAGATTCTATTTTAGGTGGATCACACCCCCTTGAAACATCATCCAAAACTGGCTGGATAGGAGATTGAGCTGTCAGTGCCTTCTTGCCGATCTCATAACTAGAAATCCGATTTTGATTAGTGGTGGAAGCCAACTTGGGGGTTGAACCCCCTAGAACCGGAACCTGGACCTTAAAGGCCTGCTCTAGTGCCAAATTTTGGTTATGAGAACCCTTCCAGGGCTTAGATTTCTTTGGAGATTTAGCATTCAACTTCTACTTCCCTTTGAGAGCTCTCAAAGACCCTTGCTCCGGCCAAAGTTGTCAGTCTGCAAGCTCATGTGCAGCAGCTTGACAAATGGATTGGTCATCAGCTTGTTCATCACCACATTCTTCCACCCCTGATGTCCTTGGTGAGAACATCCTTGAAGGTAACCCCTGTCTGCGAATGCAGCTCCCCATCATCCAGGTCAGCCCAGATCTCCCTTCCCAGCAGAACAGTGAGGACTTCTGCTATAGATTGTGGATGACCATCAACAGCTAAAGAAGATCCATCAGCATGACCTTCCCCCTGTCCAGGCTGCTTAGCCTGATCATACATCGGATCCGATATGGGACCACTGCTAAGCCAATCCACCCTCTCCTACATAATAGATGGAGCCGGAACAGGAGACTATATACGACCTGTAGTTCCCTGAGTAGAGGTCCTAGCCTCAGAACCAGAACACTGTTTTTCTGCAATCTCCTGCACAATAGGCTTAGCTTTTTAAGGCTTACCACAATTCTCCTGAACATTCCCCTTCAAAGAGCAATGCGAACAGGTCAATTCCTTCTGGAAATTGTCTAAAGAATGACCAATAGATTGGCAAGCAGAACAGAATGTAGGAAGACGCTCTCAGATTTAATTTTCAAATAACATCATCAAAGGTGAAGAGGAAAACCTTATTAATCAAAGGAGAATCCAAATCTACTTCTACAAGGATCCGAGCGTAACAGCCAAAACGAGCTTCCATAGTAGCCCTATTAATTTTAATCGGAATTCCAATGGCTGCAGTATCATATAAAATGCTAGGATGCCATAAAATCCAGTTCAATCAAAATATTCTAATCCAGACATGTGCCCTAGTATTTCTAAGGCAAATGAATTGAATTTGAAATCTCATTCCGGAATGCACAACATACCTGGTTTCAAAGAAATGGAGCCAGATCCCCAATTGCAATACTTCAATTCCTCCAAAGGGAAAAGAATATGAAAGAATCCTCTTCCGATCCGAATACACTTCCATTCTATGAACCCCCAGATGTAAGCGAGACGATGCTGCAAATCATCAGTTCTCAACTGCTTATTCCCAAAAGGAAACACAACGCTTGCGATTACCGAATGTTCGCATAACTTGAATCGATCTAAGATCACATCTTGATTGGCTACCACGTGAGCAGTAGTACCTACGTTAATGACTCTTCCAATGGACGAATCCTTCAATGAGAAAAATAACTATTCCCCCGTTCGATCTTCAAGAGAACCACCATCGCGAGGCTTCGTGATATCCTCCTCCTCGCTGCATTCTGAAACCACTGCAATAGCCAATCGCCCCCGACCAGGAGTTCCACAGCCAGATTTGGATCTGAGGGAAACGCCATCAAAGGAAATGAACCTAAAGATGAACATGGCCATCCAAATCGCCACTCAAATCGCCGCTCGAATCGCCATAGCACTGGAACACTACCCTCGGGTGTTCAAACCCGACCCAACCCGACCGACCCGACCAGGGTTGGGTCAGGTTAGGTCGGAACGGATTCAATATTTCATTTCCAAGGGTCGGGCCATTCGGGTTGACCCGTGGCCGGGTTGGGTTGCGTCATGGGTTGGGGCAAAAATTACTCAACCTAATCCAGCCAACCCGACACTACCGCTGCACATCCCGCGGACACGTGTCGGCTCGCTCGCGACCACGCCTCGCCACCCGTCGTTGTCACAACTACAGTGTCACCCGCTTTCCCTAACCCCTCTGCCCTGTTGTGCATTGCATGTCTCGCCCTCACCTGTCTTCCTCCTCCACTACCACCACTGCACAGTGCGACCACCGCGAAACCGCACGCCGCCTTCACCACTGTCTTCACCACGACCGTCATCCATGACCCCAGATCCACTGCAAAATACCTCCATAACAGAGAAATGGGCATCCCACTACTGATCCCACCGCCGACCGCTGCCTTTTGGGTTCGATTCGTTGGCATCTCCCGAGCTCACCGAAGGAGAAAATCAAGTGCCGCCTTACCGGAGGAGATTCGTCGGCACCGCTGTTATCCATGGAGGACTCGAGCACTACCACATCCCGCAAATTGGACCCACACCAGTCGCCTGTTAAAACTGACTGCCATAAACGGAAAATCGTGATCCGTCGTAGCCACTCCTCTTGAAACTGACCAAGCGCGCCGCCGATGAAGGAGATCACGACCGACCTGAGAAGAAAATGTCATGGGTGGCGGCCTCAAAATGTTAAGAGATCATGATTCATGACTAACCAAGTGTGCGATTAAGGAGATCACGATGCCCAACCAGAGATGAAGGAGATCACCTTGTCGAACCCTCGATGTCCGTCAAGAAGAGATGGAGGAGCCGCGAGGGAAATGTGTGTGAAAGAGGCGTTCGGGATAATGAGGCGGTGTCGCGACGACCATTTTTTTTACCCAACCCGATTTACCCAACCCGATGTGAGACGGGCCGGGTCCAAAACAAAAAATCACACATGATCCGACCCGACTGATTTTGACCGGGTCGAGTCCAAAAAACCCTCAGACCCGACCCAACCCGACCCATGGACACATCATCCTTCCTATAATAAATGCAATTAATACAGTAAAAAATGTATTAAATATAATTGTGTTTCTTACAAATATATTTTTTATTAATATGGTAAATAAAATTATATTTATTATCAATTTTGTATCATAAATGTAAATATATTATAAATATGGTTATATTTTAAAAAAATCAAATATATTTCATTTTTTTATAAATATAAATATATTTTTTAGAAATATATTTATATTGCGGAAATATCGAGATATCCAACGACATATGATACCAGATATATGAGTAGAAGGGAGAAAAAATAAAGACCAAGAAGAAGAACAAGAATGTGATCACAAAGATTTAAGTGGTTCGGAAATAATTCATACATCAACGAAGAGGTAGAAAAATTTCACTATGTAAGGGGGAGAATTTTAGGAAAAATCTCAAATCATCGAAACCCTATCTAGAAATCAGTTTATAAAGCAACAAGGTGCTACAATATCTCATGTTGTTATTGTATCAAATCTCCATAGTAAGTCCACTATGCTATAGTAATGGTGACAGTTAATATGTGAAGTTACATTACATTATCAGTGTCGCGAGTCACCTCAACTACAATACTAGGTCGAAGTTCACACTCTTACAGTACCGCTATCAGTGTCTTCAGTCAACATTGTTACAGTGCACGACACTATCATTTGGACCAACTACATCCAAGAGGATTGGGACCCACCATTCCAACAATCTCTCACTTCGTGTCTGATCTAACAAACTAACAACCTTCCATGGTTCTGACTATACACAACTTACTTAGTTTGAGCTTCTACACTTCTTCACTCGCCAATGATCACTTTCTCATCAAAGCTTTGATTTCCAGCTGATAATTCATGAAATGCCAATGCTTTACCATCCATTTTACCACAGTGTTCTCCTATATTCGGTCTCTCATCCTGTATTCATCAATGAAGGCCAATAGAGGCGCAACAGTGCCTTAACATCTCAATCATCATCGACTTCATCAATATGACCGTTGAATTATTGGTTCTGCAAATATTTTACAATGTTTATAACTCATCTTATATTAATCCTTTGATAAAATGGCACTTCAACTGAATATGCTTTGTCCAAGCATGAAACATTGGGTTTTTTTGCAAAATGTATAACATTTTGACAATCACAATGCAATGTATTTTCCTTGTTCTTTCTATCCTTCTCCTATAAGAAGTTATTTAGCCAAACTATCTGCTTCTCAGCTTCCGTTATAGAAATGTACCCTACCTCTATGTTGGTTAATGCCACCACCTTCTATACTTAAGATACCTAGCTTACTATAATTCCACCATAGGTAAACACATAACATGTGATACTCCTACCATTGACATCACCTCCAAAGTCAGCATCCATATACCTCTACAACGACTTTCCTTTCCCAAAACATAGAGATATTTTATTGCTTCTCTTCAAACACCTCAGTATCCATTTGATAATTTTCCAATGTTGCATTTCAGGGTCAACTATACACCTACACTCAACTCCCACTATTTGAGCAATATTTTGTTGAGTTCAGATAATGTCATACATCAAGCATCCAACAGCTGATGCATAAGGAACCATTTCTATATACTCAGCCTCTTCTACTATATTTGGTACCTTTCCCTTTGACAATTTAAAATGTTTTGCCAAGGGAATAGAAATTGTATTTGCTTCAAGTAAAAAAAATTTGCTCAAACTTTCCCAATGTAGTATACCTGTAATAACATCAATGTTCTAGTTGCACATTCTCTCCTGACCTTTATCCACAAAATTTTACTAGCCACTAAAAGATCTTTTATCTTGAACCTCTCAACCAACTTACTTTTCAACTCATCAATCCTCTGCATATATGATCCTACAATGAGCATGTCATTCACATACATATAATGTATCTATCACTAAAAGACTTGAAATAGAAACATTGATCCATGCCACGTATTTTGAATTCATTTTTGCTCATGAATACATCAAACAACTTATTTCACTACCCAGGTGCCTGCTTTAACCTATAGAAACTTTTCTGATGTTTGCATACTAGGTCTTCCTTTACTGACTCAAAAAATCCTTCTAGTTGATCCATATAAATTTCCTAATCCAGATCTCTATAAAGGTCTTAACATCAAGCTACTTAAGTTGTAAACCCTAAAATGAAATAATATTAGGAACCACCTGAATTGTCATAATATTCATTATAAGTGAGAAATTTGCAGTTAAATTTGCACCTTCTTTCTATTGAAAACTCGTGACCACCAGTTATGCATGTTAGTTTCGGGCGAAGTAGAAGCACCAATTGGTAGACGATATATTAAAATAACATTTAATATGTATTTTCTCAAAACCATGAGCGAGGATATTTCACGTTAAATTTATAACCAGTTTATTTAGATTTGAAGAATATAAATACCTTGTCTTAGGATCCTTTCTTCGATAACATCACTGGTCTTCCAAAAGATCATTTTTGGATTGTCTTCTTTACAACGTGAGTATCCAAGGGTAGATTCCCTCTATCAGTGATCCACACTTTCTCCTTTTGATCTCCGAGTAATGCCAATTGACTTTCGGGCACTAGTGTGGTGAATCAACTATCTTGCGTCGTTCAAGTTGATTGTTTGTTCTTTGATCTTAAAGAAATCTCTCTCGTGTTTCACTTTCTTGAGAGAAAGTGAGAAAGAGTTGGAATTTGAGAGAGAGAGAGAGGTCTATTGTGTGCATCAATTCTCTATTCTTAGCTTTTTGATTAACCCTACACAATAGACACAACTAACTATTTATAGAGTTAGGGTTTAGGTTAAAATATTATTTAATTGCATACCGACCCTTAAATAATATAATGACCATTATAAAATCTCATGCCATTATATTATTATTATTATTTTATGACATGCACTAAATTTCATTGTGATGAATATTATTTATCAGCTTGCAAAAAAATATTCATTGCTAGACGCAGTCTTGGTCCGTTCGAACTCCTTGGCATTTATTGAATGCCTGGATAATTTTTTTATTCACTTCAATAAATATTTTATTCACAAACCAACAAATAAATATTTAGTAAATATTCAATAAATAAAATAAACATTTTATTTACAAACCAGTGAATAAATATTTATTATATATATATTTATGCAGTCAAATAAATTATTTATTAATAAAAAAATAATTATTTACTACCTTGGGAATACTAGTGATCAATAAAGATTAAATAAAATTATTCCTCGATCTTGAGAATAATATTTATCCCAATAATTAAATTCAAATAGAATTTAATCAATATTAATGGAAACACTTAGTATACGACCCTCTAAGATTCTTTCTCATTGGCATTAGGTGGACATGCTTAAAGTCCAAGATTATTGTCTAGAAATGGGTCAAGCCACCAAAGAGAAAGAACTTAATGTCACAATGATGACAACCACATACAAAATTTCACTGTGTAATATAATCCATTTGTATAAATGTGTCATCAAGAAGGTTGTACATCCGTGTCATTAACATATTTTCTTGATACGTCTTTCTTTGACTATCTGAAATAAACGTCATTACACCATGACCATAGAATTTATGCGATGGTTATCTTTCAATCAAATGGTCAAGATATCAAATTATATAAAGATAAAAAGGACAAATCCTTCCTTGAATTATCCATTAATAAAATGTCACTCATGACGCATCCAATGTACCCTACCATTCTGCAACCATATGTTGTCACGTTTTTCATCAGAAAATATAAGTGCGAAGTCATGACATGCATTAATGATAATATTAAACTCTAAGGACCATTACACATGCTCATAAATAGGAATATCAGATGACACTAAAACATGTGGAATTCCTACAAGCGGTTTTGTTCCCGTAACCTCACATCTTGGATTTCTAAGTGAGAACTTCATGAGATGAAGTCTCATCCACTCATGAGTACTCACATCAGACAATCTATATACTATGTTCCCCATCATGGTATGTTATCTAACTATATAACTATATTTTAATAATATCATCATAACACTTTAAGGTTCTCATCATAGCGGGGGATTTCTATGACCTAATTAATGCGAAAGATACCCTAGGACATAATCACATCAATGTTATGAAGAATAAAAATCAATATGTGATAATATATTTAAATTAATATTAAATTCTTTGAATATACATGTAATCTAAAGTAAAAAGTAGCTGGCTCTATGACACAAATTCCAATAAACTCCCATTTTCTATAGATCCAACTACTAATGATCAGTTAGTTCTCACATATAAAAACATGATTTCACTGAGTATGGATACGACTGCTAGGCCTATCACATTTTTTTTGGATAGGGTTGGAAAATCAACATGTCTTTTTGGAAAATTTGTTTACTACAACATTAATATCTTGATAAAATCCCTCAAGTAGTGATATAATTGAGTATCCACCTCTTATTATCATGTCAAAATCCTAACATCCTATCTAAATCCATAGTTAAAGCTTATCATAAAATGATAAATCTCTTTTTTTCTATAACCTAAAATCTAAACATGACATCGCTAAACCGCTTCTTAAGCTGCATCAGAAGCCACAACATACTCAGATATTATGGATATAGAAACCATTGGTTGTAATAAGTTTTTCTTGAATATTACTATGGTCTTATCAGTGACACTAGATCAAAATGAACTAAACAATGATAAGTGTTCAATTCTATTGATCACTAGTAATGTCACTTCTCCAGACACTAGGAACTCATCTAGTTTTACTCTTCAAACTATTGTCAGATAGTTCTAACTATAAGTCTATGAAATTATGTTGGTTTTGTTTGATATTCACCCATTATGCTTTATGAATCAGTAATATCAAATGAAAATACATATCATGGTACATGAGATTAATTCTTAGCACTTAAACTTGTGAAATTATTTAAATCCCCATAATCTCTTCCTATGTCCATGCATGTTCTACTAGAAGGATTATATGCCAACAAAAATTCAGTCTTGAATTGTTTCAACTTTTATTTTTCAATACTTAGCTAATATGTGTACTATGATTAAATTGAGAAAACACATGGATTTATTTTGTAGATATTGTTCCCTAGAACATAGTTTATGCTTCAAGTCATATTTAGAGAAATTTTAATTTCTTAGTCTTAACAAACTGGTAAGACATGACATTCATTTTCTATATATTATCAACATATCTAACACTGAAAACTTATAGTGCTCCCACTAACTGGATAGAGACACATGACACTCATTCATTTCCAAATAAACATTTTATGACGACTCTCCATGATTTATTAATAAACTAATTTATATAATTTTCATATCTTATTGGCATTTATTGATGTCACTAACCCTTTTAGTTATGCCTAGTAGACATATACCATAGGGTCTCCTTTTTGTTGCATTATATAGATATCTTTCATAAGGATTCTTCTAAATGAGGTGACCTTAACAATCAATAGCTCAATATGATGACCATAGAAGTATTCTTTGACGAGTAGAATTAAAAAAGGATTTTAGTCATGATGAGTGGTGAATAAGTTTTTTCATGGGCTAAAATTTTGATAATCCACCATGCTTTATTGATATAGTCTTGTACCATCCATGTCTAGTTTCACTTAAAACTTGCCAACAATATTAATTCTTAGAAACATTAAAAATATGAAACCCAAAATCTTGATACATGGAGTCCATTACTTTAATTTATATATACTTGTTAGACTTAATATATTACCATTTACTACTTCTTTGTAGAAACATTATTCTAAAAGAATAATACATGTATCATCCATCGCGGTGAACATGAACCACCAATTTGGTTCTAAATTTCTACATAGTACGTGTCTCTAGAACTACTCTTCTCACTAAACTCAGTAGAGTCCAGTATTCCTATGCCAACTCATGTGCATCCAGAGCCTTAAACCTAAAAGTTAAGTATGTTCCCACTATCTATAAAGAGATATGTTTTCTTTATGGAAATATAGTTTATCTTTACTAGATGTTAATATCCTCAATGGATTTAGGATAATTAACTTAAATACACCTTAGTGTTCTGGTGTTTGTTTATGGATAAGGCTAGATTTTAACAAACAGTTTTCAACAAACACTTATGGTAGTGTTCTAATTGATTCTTATCATATCACATTTTATATGATATCCATTAAATAATATAGTTGGAATATGGTTTGTTTTTTCACTCCTATTTACAAAATATATCTTGAAAAGGGATAATGGAACATTTTCAATATATATAAGACAAATTATTGATCTTCCCTTTACTACCATCATAACATTGATGTATATAAGGAAATGTGAGTTAGGGATAACCTTTACTCCACATATATGATCAATGATTACTTGGATAAGATATAATCTGACAAGACACCTCAGATATTCCTTTTACCAAGTGCAATCATTTACTTCACTGATCATTTCTAAAAATCCTTATAAAGTATATGAAGTTACCTTTAGCTTTACAATAGTTCACATGACTATGTTAAACTAAATCTAAAAGTTTTGTGATGTACTTTTATTTAAAATGTTTCTTTATCTAAAACATGATAATTAGTTTGTATGTATATCCAGTATCTTAGATCAATTGATGCAAAAATACTTTAATGGATATAAAAAAGTCAACTTCTTTCAGTTTTATTTGAAAAATAATTATATTTCCATAATCAGGTAAGATTCTTATATTTTATATCAATCATTCATTGCAATGGATATTTTTGATTCAAGAGTTACTGAACCATTAGTTTAGTATTAAAGTACCATAATGACATTTATTCCAAAAAAGAAATAATATCTCATTGTTTCTAGTCAGACACTAAGATAAATGTTTTTATAACACTTATTACAAACTTGAATCAATCTATTTAGCAATGATAAATAGTGAGCTCCCCTTGGATGATATAGGAATCACCCTTTCTCAGCTCCTTTTGAGTTCACTCTATAACCTTTATATGGTTGTTCTTTTCTTGTATTAAAATATATTTATGTTATAAGCATATTGTATTTAATACATAAGCAGTGAATAACAACTTGATGAATATGATTGAAGTGGATGCAACTGCTTGCTTCTTCAATTCATTTCGAATTCTTTTCCAGTGTCTGTTCTTTCCTTATAAGAAGTAAATAGCTTCTTGTTCATCTTATAACTTTTAATATTTTGTATCCTTGAAGGATGCCATAAAGGATAATTTGGATTTAGATCATCCATGGGATATTTTGGTTTGTCTTTCAAACTTTTCACCATAAGGGGTGGAGAAACATGTTTCAACCGGTCCTTATCTTCTTGGTAAAGTACAAACACAAGTTTCCTGAGCGACTTATACATTTTTTTTATCTGGGATTGGAAAATTAAGGATAATCTTGGTGGTAAGGATAATAATATAAGATTAATGGATAATTTATTATATAAGTGGAAGCCTAATTTAACTAACTGATCAATATACCCTAGTATTTTGAAATCATGATCAGTACCTAGATTTTCTTCTTCTAGTTTACATATATATAGTGCATTGACAATCTTATTTATTTCAAGCCTTTCATTATCTTTCTCAAGAGAAATAAGATGATATATTATGGTGTGAGCATCCTAGTCTTTATGTTGTATCATCAATTCTCTAGACATAGTTGATACCATGATACAACATATATAGGAAACATCCCCTACATATCTATGGTAGGCATCCTTGTCACCTTTTCTCATCTGTTGGGGTGGTAAAATAGGATTGGGGATTCCAACACATAATAATTTTTTTTGATAATAACGTATTGCATAAATGATTATACCATATATGGAAATTTGTATTTGTAGGACATACCTCAACTTCAGGAATTATTGCACTAATTTTGTGGTTTTGCTTTCCATTTTTCTACAATAATTAAAATAGATGATTAATACTTCACTTGATTACAAATTACGTGATACATTATAACAATGTTAATTTTATTAAGTCTCCCACAATTTTATCAAGTCCCAATTCCCTCACCATTAAACTTGGAATTTTTATTTTCTAGGACATTCTAGTGGAAATGACCCCCTTCGCATAACCCTGATGAGGGTTGGTCAAGATACTTGAAGTTATTTAGGTAGGTCATTGCCAACTATGGGATTTAAACTCCTTAATCCATTGGGTAGAATCCCCAATCATTAAATCTTGACTTAGATTTTCTAAACCCCTACCTACAAGTTACATCAAGTCTAGCGAGGGATACTTCTCTTGACGTAAGATGGTTAAGTCAACCAAAAACCTTTATAATAACTCCACATTAAAAGTAAGTGTCCCAATCAGGGTTGGTCAAACACTTATATTTAAGGTTTTCATTACTAATCAAGTAATGGAAGGCCAAGTCTGACTTACTATTTATTTGATAGATTTTAATTTATTATGCATAAATTTTATCATGTTTCATCCTTTATATAACTTATTAATATTAAGAATATTTTAATTAATTAATTAACCATATTGGATTTTTTTCACATAATCCATTTATTTAAATTCCATATTTGCACATTAATTCATTTATTTATGTGATATAGGTCTTGTATCCATATAATAAATAATGCATAAGTCAAAATAAATAAATAATAAATAACCTGATCATGAGCTTATCTAACAATTGATTTATCAAGCAGACAATAAATCAACATTTAACCTGGGGGAATAACTTCTTTTGTTGGTCTTAACATGAGTTTCAACATTCCACTTGTCCACTTGTGTATCACCTGAGTAGGCATCATAATGGTTTCATCTTGAACCACCTCCACACACCATGAGATACTCAATTAATTACAAGTATTTATTACTCACACTTAGGTGAGGGAAACCAAAGGATTGGTTAAAGTGGATTACATAAATAAACTTGGACACACAAGTCCTACATAATAATGGAGGTAGATATGAAACACACACTATCAGTTTAATTTAATAATTAATAATTGTGAACCCATGAAATAAATTAAATTAAATAAATTTCAACACATATATAGGTCTTGGTCAAACTCATGATCGGTCAAACATGCAACAAATACACAAAAAATATTTGGATATCATTTATTTCTTATCCATTCTTTATTATTAAGATAAAAATGCTTGCATTAATTAATTCCCTTTCATCTTAATGGCCATCCAAATTCATTTAAAGATGACCGTATTTATGGAATTCATGAAAAATAAACGACATAACCAGTTATTACATATTATTATCATAAATTAATTAAGCATTTAAAATTATTTAAAACCATTTTTAAATTAACAAACATTTAAAGTGTCAATCAAATCAATAAGGTTTTAATGCTGTAATTTTCAATTTAATGTAATTTAATTCTGCCCTTTATTGGGATACTACACAATGTGTACTATTCAGATACATGATATGTACCTCGGTTGCTGTGTATCTGAGTTACATGCTTGGGGGGCTTCAGCGTACTAACTCAGTTGGACTAAATGACATGTACATTCCAGCTACACATACTGTATCTGCTTGTCATGTGCTTAGGATAAATGCTTGGGTTTAGGCATGTATCTCGATTGGACTACATGGTGTGTGCAAGATAGTTACACACAGTGTATCCCTTATGTCCAGTGTCTGTTATTCTTGCTAAATAGCTCGACATGTATTCTGGATATGAGAAATGATGAACTACACGACATGTACACCACATACACATTGTGTATATCATAAATTCTCAAGATTTTAGTCTCATGCAGTTTGACAATGTATAATGACTACATGGATTGCATGATTTGTGTTGCTGACCCATGTAGACTACATGATGTGTATACCAACTACATGTCATGTAATCCAACACCATGTGTTCCTGTTTGGCCTGGTCTACACATGGTATGTAATAAATGCACCACATGTGTGTTGTGTATCCTGTGAGACATCTTGGTGCAGTGCACAAGGGTACATGGTGTGTACTCCGACTACACATTGTGTAACCCAATTTTACCTGCCAAAAAATTTGGAACTTTTCAATGTCATATGTGGTCATTAGTCATCTATTCTTGTACCTTTAGGAAAATTAAACACTAAACGAACATGATTAATATTTTGATAACATGTTAATTAAAATTATATTAAAGAATGAATAACATGAAATGAAACATTCAACCACGATTTAATATAGATCAACAATAAAATAAATAATTATAAATTTAAAATGTGACCCCTATGATACCAATTTTTGGTTCCAAGCAGAGTAGAAGCACTGTTTGGTGGGTGTTATATTAAATTTTATTTTAGTATTTAGTTGCTTAAAACCCTGAGGGAGGATATTTCACATTAAATTTATAATTAATTTGTTTAGATCTGAAGAAAATAAATACATTTTCTTAGGATCATTTTTTTGATGAAGTTATTGATCTTTTGAAATAACATTTTTGAATTGCCTTTATTATAGTGTGAGTATCCAAGGGTAGAATCCCTCTATTGGCGATCCAAACATGCTCCTTTGATCTCCAAGTAACACCGATTGAATTATGAGTGCTAGCGCGGTGAATCAATTTTCTTGTATTGTTCATCTTGATCGATCATCCTTCGATCATAAAGGAATTTATCTTATGTTTCTCATTCTTGAGAGGAAGAGAGATAGAGGATGAATTTGAGAGGGAGAGAGAGAGAATTTCATTGTGCGTAATGATTCTTTATTCTTGACTTTTTGATTAACCTTACACAATTAACATAACCATCTATTTATAGAGTTAGGGTTTATGTTAAAATATTATTTAATTGTGTATCGAACCTTAAATAATATAATGAAAATTATAAAACCCCATGAAATAAAATAATTATAATATTATTATTATTTTACGGCGTGTGCTGACTTACACAATGATGAATATTATTTACCATCTTGCAAATAAATATTCATCACCGGACATGGTATTGGTCCATTCGAACTCCTTGGAATTTATTGAATGCCTAAATAAAATTATTTTATTCACTTAAATAAATATCTTATTTAGAAAACAATAGATAAATATTTATTAAATATTCAATAAATAAAATAATCATTTTATTTACAAACCAGTGAATAAATATTTATTATATATATTCATGGAATCAAATAAATTATTTATTACCTTGTGAATATTAGTGATCAATAAAAAATAGATAAAATTATTCCTTCTTCTTGAGAATAACATTTATTTAAATAATTAAATTCAAAAAAAATTAATCAAGATCAACGAAGACACTTAGTATGTGACCCTCTAGGATACTTCTCATTAGCATTAGGAAAACTTGCATAAAGTCCAAGATTACTGTCTAGCAATGGGTTAAGACACCCTAGATAAATAACTTGATTTCACAATGATGACAACCACATGTGAACAATTATTGTGTAATATAATCCATTTGTCTCAATATCTCATTAAGTAGGTTGCACATATGTGTCATCAACTTATTTTCTCGATACATATTTATTTAACTATCTAAAATAAATGTTGTTACACCATGACCAGGGAATTTATGTGACAATTATATTTTAATTAAAGGTACAAGATATCAACTTCCATAAAAATATAAGGGACAAATCCTTCCTCAAACTTTCCATTAATAACATGTCATATGTGATGCACTCAACGCACCCTACATCACCTTGAACATATGTCGTCATAGTTTACATCAATAAATATAAGTGAATGAGTCATGACATTAATTAATGGTGATCTTAAAGTCTAAAGAACATTATATATGCTCACAGATATGAATATTTGATGATATAAAAACATGCAGAATTCTTACTGGCAGGTCTCTTATCATTACCTCTTGTTTTAGAGATAACCAAGTGCAAGCTTCATGAGATGAAATCTCATCTGCTTATGAGTACTTAAACCTAAAATTCCTTATACCATGTGCTCCATCATAGTATGGCATTCGATCGCAAAACTATATTTTAATAATATCATTATGGCACTTAAAGGTTCTCATCACGATGGGGAACTACTATGAACTTATCAATACGACAATTACCCTAGGACATTATCACATCAATTTTATATAGAATAATAATAAATATGTGATAATATATTTAAATTAATATTTACTTATTTGAATATAAGTGTAATCTAAATTACAAAGTAGTTAGCTCTAGGGAACCAACTCCAAAAATGTCTTGTATCACCTCCAACCACCATATTCTCCTTCTACCTAGTATACTAATTTTTTATGAAATTCATTATTTCCTTGAGTCAAAGGAGTCAACTCTCAAGTATTTTTATAATTCCATGAAAAAATATCTTCCTTCATATAAATCTACCACTTTCATGAGTCTTTCAATTGCATTACCTCTTCAAAGCTTTAAGGCTCTCCATATTTTTCAATAAAAAACAGTATAGGGATGATTAATACCTATGAATAGTTCTTCTCATCCTTTTTTGATCTACTTATTTCCACTTGAGGAGTAGACTCCACTTGTTTATTTGTCACATTATTAGGTACACCTTCAATATATACTTGATCTTGACACCTTGATTCTTTATTTTTACCATTAGTTTCTACTACATGATGGTTCTTATATATAACACCATGATTAAATATCACATTCTAGCTTCTAATGATATTTTTATTCTCATCATCCCAGAAGTGATATTCAAAATCCTAAATGTTGTATCCAATAATAAAGAATGATATGGATTTTAAATCCAATTTATACCTTGAATTGGATACTATATGTATATATGTCAAACAATAAGGAAACATAAATGATAGAGGATTACCTATTTTCCAGACCAAATTACTTTTGATAAACATTACCTTTTTGGTACAGATGGACTTTGATTGATGAGATATACTACTATATTATCTTTCTCTTATCAGAAGGTCTTGGGTAACCATGAGTGTAGCCTCATACCCCTAGTAAATTCATTCAATGTACTATTTATCTTTTCTGATACATTATTCTATTGTGGCGTGCCTAGAAGATTCTTCTCCCACCAAATCCCATTATTTGTAGAGAATTCTTTGAACTCTTTATTATCATACTCTCCTCCTTTTTTAGACCTCAATAATTTCAAATTTGATATCAAATCCTTCGCTACTGAGGTCCTCCACATCTAAAACATGGTAAAGATATTAGATTTTCTTTTCAAAAAGTATACTCACACCTTCCTTGTTGATTCATCGATAAATGTCACATAATACAGTGACCCAATAAGGTAATGTACTATTAGAGGCCCCCAAACATTAGTGTGCACCTGGTTCAACTTACTAACCATTGATGTTCTTAATCCTTTTGTAAAGGACTCTATCTTATTCTTTATAAATATATAATCTCTACATGGGCCATCTTTCACTTCAGCTCTGGTAGAATTCCTTCTATTGCCAGCACCTCCATCCCCTTCTCACTCATGTGGCCTGCCACACCTCAACCTTAGTTTTACTTTTGTTTAATTTATTTCTTGGTCTTTGACTTTTCCCTTGGATTTTGGGTTTAGTCTCGAGTGTTTTCTTTTTTTGGAATTGGGAGTTTTTGGGGGGTAGGAGGGTGGTTCATAGTTAGTAGAAACCATGAGCCAGCCCCTAGAAAACCATAGACCTAGAAAATGGGTTTTTCTAAACCATACAACTAAGAACATGACCATTCACTCCTCCTATAAAGCCTGTACTGCCCCAGACATAAGTGACCACACAATTGGCGCATGATCTAGAAAACCGTGCGGCCTGCCCTGGTTAAAAAAAATATAAATTAAATTAAATAAAAATAAAATTATAGATTAGATTAAATTAAATTGAAATAGAATAAATTAATAATAATAATAAAACTAATTTTATTCCCTCTCCCCCCCATCATATGAAACTCCCACTCTTCTCCCCTCTTTCACTCGATGCCTATAGGGGCTCCCAGCATGCACCACCCCCTCCCATAGCCTCTTCTCCATGCTATTTCTTTTGCCAATTCTTTGTGTGATCTCTTCGGGTAAGCATTTCTCCTCCCACATCACCTCTTTATTCCTTATTATCCTTTCCATAACTATGGAGTGAGGTTGGACAAACCCTAGGGTATGCTCATGGTCCAATTTTCGTGGTTTTTTCATGCAACTATGGTTTCTTCCTTCTTAAGGGATTCCTTGGACTCGTTTGAGATGATATTGGGCCTTGTGCATCGAAGGCAGTGGGTTTTCCATCAGTTTTATATAGGTTTCTTTTATTTCTTCATCTTTAGACCAATTTTAATTAGGTATTTTGTGACATTTTAGTTTCTTTTATTTTTCTAGTGCTCCTTGGACCTCCTTTAGGTGGTTTCAAGCCACCATTGTTGAAGGCGACTTATATGTGCATACATAAGTAAGAACACACACACACACACACAATCCTTGTACATATTCCCTTATGGAGATAAGAATATGTACATTGGGTAAAAGGGAATATATATATGGAGGTGTATATGTGTGTAAGTGTGAAGTGGCCATCATCAAAGGCAATGTGTTTTGAGGTAGGTTCCCTATGTACAAGCCTTTAATTTGAAATCTATGGCTACATGGTATTTTTTTAAAGTATGATTTACTTGTTAAATGAAATGTATATGATATGTAAATGTTTTTGGTTTTTGGAAATGGATTCTCACTTGTTTTCTAAGTTTTCTCATTGGATTTCAACATGGGATTCTTTGGTTTAAGCATGTTTTCTAGCTTGTTTTTAATTTTGAAGCATTCAAAATGTTCAATTGGATTTCAAAATGGGTTTCATCATAAAATTGGTGATTCCAAAAGGTGTTTTCTAAAAGAAAAGTGTTTCTATTAAAGTGATGAGGCCTAGATAGCACTTCAAAATATTTTATAGAAAATGAAAAACCTCTCTTAAAGAAGTCCTATTGGAATGGAATTGTGTGTATGTGATAAATGTGTGAAATGTTTGTTTGTGTGACTTAAAAGGAGATAAACTTGGGATGGTAGGATAGAGGTGATAAGGTGGATGGGATTTTGTGTAATGTATGTGATATGTGTGTATATTTTAGATTGATAAAAACTCACCTCTATTTTAACTAATCACTTGGGAACCCTAGGTACCTAGGTAGGTGGATTGAGGATTAGTACACTGGATGAGTCAATAGGTCCTCGACCCAATCTCCTCTACAGGATTACACTACAACACTAAATAAATAATATTAAGATGATTTTAGGACCACTATAACTTTGACTTTAACCTCTCTAGTGGCTTGTGAATGAGAATAAATTATATAGTTCGATCACTGAGAGTATAATGATCCTAGGGAGCTAACTAACCAAGATGCTTAGGGATTTTCCATGGTGCTTACTATTGTTTACTCCTATTTTTCTATGGTACTACTTTATTAAATACTTTATTCTTAGTTTTCCTTTAATGTCAAAAATAATGATAAGCATGTTTTACTTTCCACTGTTGTGTAGAACCTAATGAATTTATTCCTTTACTGTATGTTCCTTTATGTAAATGGGTTTTTGGGAACATGCATCACCTTTTAAAAAGTATTTCAAGGTAAAAGATAAAAATTATTTTTAGAAACTCTATCTTGTTACTTGTTTTGAAATTAATAGAAAACCTTATTTTATTTATTTATATGTTTAAACTAGCATGATTTGGATTTCTCTTTAATGGTGAGGCATAGGGAATTGTTTATCCTTGGCATCCCTATTGGGAATTTAAATGCTCATGACTATAATATTTATCATTTTTTAGTTCTAGGTTCTATCCAGTTTTGGTTCACTCATGGAGAGAGTATGAATCTATAGTGGGTGGTGATCCATGAGGTTATATGGAGGTATGTCTATTATTTACTTTTATTTGTTCAGTTGTTAATTTATTTTCCATTACTAGTATTATTTTTTCTCTATTTATTTATTTATCTATTATCCAAGATAAATAATTCCCAAAATTTAGAATACATTATGATCTACACTAGTTTCCAACCCAGGAGGATCGAGAATGCCTCTTAAGACTTATTACAGGCCGACTCAGGTGACCTATTCAGGGTCGACCCAGGTTAGTTCATGAAAAAATGGTATTAGAGAAATTATCCCTTATTATTTGGGGTTTCCCATTAGTTCAGAGCTAGTATTTTTATAATTCAACTAGTTATTCACGGGTAGGTGTCTGATCACCACCTATTCATAAGGACACTTGATTTTCCAGGGCAGTCCAGGATGGTTGTGCCTCAAAATCTGAGCTTAGATCTTGGATGTTTTGAGGTTTTTGGTTTCTATTTGAGTGTTTATGATTGGAATTGAGGATTTATGAATTGTTTTGATAAATTAAAAAGTTTGTAATGAATCTTTATAGGGATTTATAGGGTGCATGTTTACTGTGTATGGTCTAGAAAACCATGCATAGACCATGAAACTGCCTTTGTTGGCCTCTAGTGTGATCACATGATTAGCTCACAATCCACCATACTATATGACCAAGATGTGTGCGGTGGATGTGATTTTGTTTTTTGGGAATTTATAACTATTTAGTGTTGAGTTTCTGTTATTTATTGTTAGTGTGGTCTTAAGTTGGTTTTGGGTTGTTACCCTTGGATTTTAAAATGATATTTGGTGTATGAAAACTGGGTTTCTAAAACTAAAATCTCCAGGTTGTTTTAAAATTAAATGAAAATTGATTTGGAATTTTGATAAGTTTGTGTAAATGTGGAATAAAAGTGAATTTAGAATTTGGTAAATTCTTGGTTTTAATGAAAAAATGGTATGTGTGACCCTTGGTATTTCTTATGAACATTCACAAATGTGTGTGTGTTTGTGTGTCTTGAAAGTTCATGTTGGTATATATGAGTATATGGATATAAGATGAAGAGGATATGAACACATATGTTAAGTTTCATGGGATACCACATTTGAGTATTTAAAATCAAATATTTGACTTGGTTTTTCCAAAGTGGTTTTTAAAAAGGAAGATGGTTTCTATTAAAAAGGGGATTTTTTCTAATGGGATTTATAGTTTCAAAGGGAAATATGAGGTGGTGTTTTGAAATTTAAAGTGGATGTGATGAAATGGTTTTTAGTCCAAGAGAGCTTGAAGTGGAAAATTGAATTTGGGAAATAGGCTTGATGTTTGAAATGGTTTTGGAAGTGAAAAAATTGGTTCAATTTAAAATAGAAAATAACTATTTTTAAAAGTAGGTTTTGATTATGCTCTGTGATGTGTTATGGTTTATTGGGTTGGAATTTTTAGTTGAGGTTTGATTTGGTAATGGTGTGGTTTTATGATTTCATGTTAATTTGAGTATTCCACCTAGAAAGGTCCAAAGGTTTATGAGGGGTCTCTTCCAGTTGTTGGTTTTTCCCAAACTCCCAATGGGGTGGTGGGTTTGAGTTCTTTTCATTTGTTACATGTTTCCTATATTGGTTGAGGACCATTAGGGTTTATAGGATGGAATATCTCATGGGTGTTATGTACGATCAACAAACAGTTAAGGGGTATGTTAACCACTTTAAGGAGCTAGTTACCTTTTCTCCAGAAATAGTGTAGAGTAGCCTATTGAAAGTTCCTCTCTTACTATGGGATCTTCATCCAAAGATTAAGGATTGAGTTCTATCATCTGAGGAAGTTTTGTTTGGGAAGTTATAGGGTGAATCATTTCTACCTGAGCTAGTTCTTAGAGGACAAACTATGGTGGTTGGAAATCCGGTTCCTCTTAGTGCTCACGAAGGTTCCCCATCCGATGAGAAGTGGGAACTAGTCTTGAGAGGTATCCTTCTCTAGTTCATGCTTCTTGTTTTTCATACCACCCACTCATTTTCCTCTAGTGTGGTTGGTTCAGGCACTCTAAGTTGTCTTTCATAATCTTACAAAGGTTTTTCAATGTTGTGTCCATTTGAGTCATATGGAGAAGTTCTGTAAGCTGTGTTTCCAGAAGAGGAAGCCTAGGTTAGAGGTTTTTAGATCTTGACTGTGGCACAATATATGCTTTAGAAAATCAGGGCTCCAACCATAGGCATCATACTGAAGCTTTTCACACAGTCATGGAATTATCAAGTGTGGGGGATGTTGCTCCAACATTGGAGAGGAAGCCACTTGATTTTTTCATATTGTAGTTTTTTTTCTTTTAGACCTCTTTTTTAGGAGGTTTTAATGGACTCATTCTTTTTGGGATCTCTATGTGAGTTTGGGATGGTTTTTTGGATTGTTCCTATTTTGGAGATGCTTGTGTCTTATAGAATTTATGAATTGTGGTTTGGTTTGGATCACAGCTTGAGTTTTCTTAGTCGGGTCTTCTCAAGTTGAGGGTTAGTCATCATGGTTGTTGGTTTCTTAAATGGTGAGGATTACCCTCTATTTTTCCCTCATGGTTTTCCTTATTGATCTATCTTGATCTAATTGAGTGTGACTTGTGGAGTTGAAAGGTCACATCAGTGTTTCTAGTCTTGTTTGGTTTTGTTCAGTTTAGGGTTTTTGTTTTGTTCCTCATTAAGCTGGGTGACTTTCTAGGGGAAGAAAGTTTTCATGGTGGTGAGAGATATCAAAACCCAACCTTATTTTTACTTTTGTTTAATTTATTTCTTGGTATTTTATTTTTCCATTGGATTTCGGGTTGAGTCCCAAGTGTTTCTTTCCCAGAATCGAGAGTTTTTGGGGGGCATGAGGGTGGCACAAAATTGGAAATGGTTAGTAGAAACTTTGCAGTAGCACCTATAAAACTATGAAGTATAGGCAATATGTTTATCTAGACCACATGACCATGTTCCCCTCTACTATAGCTCATGCAGTCCTCGATAGAGGTGAACACATGATTTGCACATAGTTTGGAAGACCATGCGGCCAAACCATGTATCATGACCTGGTTAAAAACAAAATAAAAATTAAATTAAATTAAATTAAATTAAATTAATAAATTATATTAAATTAAATTAAAATAGAATAAATAATAATAATGATAATAATAATAATAAAACTAATTTTATTCCCTCCCCCATATACGACCCCCACTCTTCCCCCCTCTCTCGCTTGACACATAGAGGGGCTCCTAGGGCATGCCACCCCTTCCCATTACCTCCTCTCTATGTCGTTTCTTTCACTGATTCTTGGTGCAATCTATTTGGGTAAGCATCTATCCTTCTCCAACACATCCTTCCTTCTTCTCCTTTTCCTTTCTATGACGTGAGGTTGGAAGAACCCTAGGATATGATCATGGTCTAATTTTTGTGGGGTTTTTATGCAGCTAGGATTTTTTCCTTATTTTGGGATTCCTTGGACCCATTTGAGATGAGATTGGGTCTCACACATTGAAGGTAGTGGTTCTACCATTAGTTTTGGGTAGGTTTCCTTTTATTCTTCTTATTTGGATCAATTCTAATTAGGATTTTTTTTGAGATTTTGGTTTCTTGTATTTTTATAGTGCTACTTGGACCTCCTTGAGGTGGTTTTGGGCTTCCATTATTAAGGGTGACTTGCATGTGTATACATAGGTAAACACACACACACACACATCCTCCTTGTATATATTCTCTTATGGAAAGGAGAATATGTAAATTGGGTCAAAGGGTGTATATATATATATATTTGGAGGTGTATATGAATTTAAGTGTGAAGTGGTCGTTATCAAAACCAATGTGTTTAGTGGTAGGCTCCCTATGTCCAAGACTTTAATTTGAAATCTATGATTGCTTGGTATTTTTTTTAAAGTATGATTCCATTTTTATATTAAATGCATATTCTATGTAAATTGTTTTGTTTTTTGGAAATGTATTATCACTTGTTTTCTAAGTTTTTTCCTAGGATTTCAATATGGGTTTCTTTTGGTTTAAACATGTTTTCAAGCTTTTTTTAATTGTGAAGTATTCTAAATGTTCAATTTGATTTCCAAATAGTTTTCATCATAAAGGCAGTGATTCCAAAAGGGTTTTTCTAAACATAAAGTGTTTCTATTAAAGTGATAAGGCCTAGTTAGAACTTTGAAATGTATTATGGAAAATAGAAAACCCCTCTTAAGGAAGAACCCTTAGAATGAAAATGTTTGTATGTGAAAATGTGTGAAATGTTTATTTGTGTGACTTAAAAAGGGGATGCACTTAAGATGAGAGGCCGAAGATTATAAGGTGCATTGGATTTTTTTAAAGTATGTGATATGTGCATATATGATATCTTAATAAAAAATCACCTATATTTTAATTAAGAACTTTGGAACCCTAGGTACCTATGAGAGTGGACTAAGGAATAGTACAATGGATGATTTGGTAGGGCTCCAGCCCAGTATCCCTAGTAGGATTACACTACAACACTAACTAAACGATATAATGATGCTTTGGGGGACTACTAGAACTTTAGATTCAACCTCTCAAGTAGCTCATGCATGAGAATAGATTTTATGGTTTGATCACTGAGAGTAAAAGGATCCTAAGGACCCAACTAACCTAGCTACTTAGGGATTTCCCATGGTGCTTGCTATCATTTACTTCTGTTTTTTATGGAACTTCTTTATTAAATGTTTTATGATCATTTTTCCTTTCATGTCAAAAATAATGAAAAGAATGTTTTACTTTCCACTGTTGTGTAAACCTGATGAAATGATTCCTTTACTGCATGTTCCTTTATGTAAATGGGTTTTTGAAAAAATTCATCACCTTTTAAAAAGGTTTTCAAGGTAAAATATAAAAATGATTTTTAGAAGCTCTAACCTGCTACTTATTTTGAAATGAATAGAAAATATTATTTTATTTATTTATATTTTCAAACTATCATTATTTTTTATTACTATTTAAAGGTAAGGCATGAGGCATTATTTATCCTTAGCATCCCTACTAGGCATTTAAATGCTCACACATATACTCTTTATCATTTTTCAATTCTAAGTTCTATCTAGTTATAGTTCACTCATAGAGCGAGTGTGGTTCTATGGTGGGTGGTGACCCATGAGGTCACATGGAGGTATGATTAGTGTTTAATTTTATATGTTTAGTTGTTCATTTATTTTCCATTTCCAGTATTAGTTTTTCTCTGTTTATTTATCTATCAACTGTTCGGTCTAAATCATTCCCAAAATTGAGTATGCATAATGCCTAACACTAGTTTCCATCCTAAGAGGATTGTAAATAACTAGCCCAAGTAAACTAGAAAAATCACCCAAGATGGTCTTGATTAGACACTTAAATAGGATAATATTCATTGTTAATATTTATAATATTCATGATATTAATTATTCATAAACACCATTTTAGTGCATTTTACACTTTGAACATTATTTCACATTATGATTGCAATTCTTTGTTAAAGTACACTATTACTTGGTACATATTTAAACACATCCTAAAAATAAAAAATGGTCTTGATTTTATTTTTCATATTTTATTTTCAGGTCTCCCATGCTATAAGTAACAATTCATTTTTTTGGATCACTATAAGATTCACATTAAAAGACCACCAAAGTTGGCCTTGAACCAACAATATTCTGGGCAAAGTAAACTGGACAGCAGCCTAATAAAGAGACTGTAGAGGCCAATATACAAGACCAATGATTCTTAAAATTTAACTGAGGATATATTAAATCATTTATAACATTTCATACTACAATGACAATAGCTAATTCAAATGTTTTAATAGAGTTATAGGCAGCCCAATTTGGAGATGAAATTCTGGGCCAGATTATGTGGTCCAGAAAAACAGCCCACCATTTTGATAATATCTTGCAAACCAAAATTAAATTTGGGATGAAATTTTACTGGAGGTTAGTATACATACGGATATCCATTTTATTCTTATATGGTCCACTCTAATTTTTCCATCTAGAAGGTAATTTCTACATGTATGTTCAGTGGATGCAAGCTGTCTTCCACTTCGGGTCAAGGGTGGAAAAGTATAAGTTCCACAAGATTTCCACCACCCTAATCCTACCACACTCAAGTGGGATGACTTTAACTATTGTAGGATAAAAAAAATATCCTAAATTTCCTATTTATGGTAGTGGTTTTTGAGGATTTATTCATCTTGGATGTTTTCTTTCATTGTAATGTTATGCTGCCACTTTTCCTTTGTAATGTTCTTCCTCAATTGTAAGTTTTTTAATTCATCCTAGTTTCTTAATAAAAGTTATTATTATCCTATTATTATGTTATTATTCACCTCAGTTTGATACTTTTTCCTCAATGTGTGAATTTATTCACACCAAACCTTGTGAAATTATTCACACAATGGTGGAGTGATCATTTTGTTTTTATTGTTTTCTTTACTTCTTCAATTCCTCCCTCATGAGTCTACTTCCTGCTTCCATTGAAACCATAGAATAAATGGAGAGCTAACCCACTTATAGTTTAATCCAAGGGATTAGAAAGGGGATGTATTGGATGTTATTTATCACCCCATTAATGTCTAATTACTTCTTTTAATTGATATTTTTATTTGATGATTTTAAAGCTTCTTCGTCCTTGTTGAATTTTAAGGCCACATACTTCAAGTGCTAATACAAACCTTTACCTTAGAGTGCTCATAAATTTGATCCTCCAAGTGTATAGGTGATTAGTATTATAGTGTGTTGGTATTAAACTAGTAAGTGGTGAAGTAGTTTTATCTTCTTGAATAAACCCATCTTGAATATAAGAAATTGAATTCGTTAAAAAAGAATTTCATCAAATCCACCCCTTGTAATAACCTTGGATCAACCCTTATCATAATTTGAATTCACTTAAGTCACATAGTTTTCGCTTAAAATTATCTAAAATAAACCCAAATTTGGCCACTTAATAGCCAAAATCAGTCCATATAATGTGCGTGTCTATAGGTTTCTTCTTAGGTTTCTGAGGAATCGACAACCCAAGCTACTCTACAATTGACCGCTTAACCCTAAAAACTTGGGTAAATTTGGGTGAGACCAGGTCTTTCACATGGTTAAATATAGAAAAGAACCAAAAGTCTCATGTATAACTGAATAAAAATCAAATTACAATGTGGAAGAAAGGAATATATATCCACGAGACATACAAGTCAATCCAAACAATCCAAACTAGAAAGTTAAATCAAACCAGACTAAAAAAGTCTTCATGTGACCATTTATCACCACCAAACCATCCCACTATGAAGGAGATGAGTGACAAGAGAACCCAACATGAAACATGATGCCCTTACCATTTCATGAGTCCTACAAAACATGGTCTACAAAATCCCAAAGGTAGGGTGTGAGAATAGAGCCCAATATGATACCACCAAAGATTCTATATAAGTTTTAATATTAAGAATGCACAAGTACTAGCTTTAAAACAAAATTCAATTTATAAATAATTTTCATAAATGAAACCATTTTGTAAAAATTCCTTCATTTTACATAAATTCATACCATATTCACCAAATCTATAAATATATCAAATAAAAAAAATCTGGTAATAATAGGAAAAACCAACTATAGATACACCATAAGATAAGAACGTGAGAAAATATCCACAAAATAACCCATCATGTGATAAACTGAGTATAAATGATAAATCAAACCATTTGGAATATAGAATATGAGAATACATACTAGACATAAAATAAGTCTAAACCAAAAATATTTTGGTTCCAACCAATATCGAGTCCGTCTAGAGTCTATCGATATCACAAAACCTCCAGTGGCATTACACATACTAAAGTGACATGTCTATTTCCCGATGCACCCAATGTTGTCCCAGATAATGTCTTACTGAATAACTCAAGAGGGGGGGGGGTGAATTCAATTCTTAAAATATTCTTTAAAATATGTACCATAATCTTCGAAGTATGCACATCCAATTTTATTTCTTAAGAGTATATGCAGTGGAAATGTAAAACACATAGAAAGGAAATTGAACTTAGAGGTTTATAGTATTCCAGGTAATATAAATCCCCTAGTCCACTCCAACAATGATCTACTCCTAGATATTGGTAATTTTCACTAAACAACCCTTTTATCAGGGGATCCCAGCTGAGTATAAGTAGTGGTCACTTAATACAAAGGTCCAAGAGCTTTCAACTAGGATCTCCCTTTACAAGGCCTATCCTTAGTCTTACACACTCTTTCACCGAGTGAAAATAAAGTAGAATGAGATACAAGGTTTGATAAATGATTGTAGCACACAGTTGCAAGAAACAATTGATATTAGATGAATGTTCATCCTAAGAAAAGATAAACTTCAAGCGTAGCTCGGGATGATCTTCAGTGCAACTGATGTAGCAGATAATATTAGCACTTGACATATGGATTTTCAATATGTAAAGACATCTAGTGTTAGATAGGAGAAACCTTATTTCATTCTCTTCACATTTCTCATTCCACACTTTATTTATTTTCTGTGTTGTTTCCAATTGTTCCTTATATATGCTATTTTGAACTTAAGCATAGGATAATCCTAATAGTAGAATAATCTATGCAATGATCCTGATAAGACAAGATAATAAGAGTATTTATATGTTCCTTCCAAATATGGAATTGATTTTATAACCACAATGTCATATATTTTATCATTCTTTGAAATTTCTTATTATGGTAAGTCTTTGTGTAGTCTAATATTTCCTTAAATAGATAATCTTACTTTGATGTACTCAAAAGGTATGAAATGACTTATCATGATCTTAGTAAAGATAATCATGACATTATGTACTATTATATATTCATAGGATATGATCTAAACATATTATTCATTGTTGGATATCTTTCCATAAGATAAAGAAGCATGTCCTCATAAGATAACCAGTTTAATATAATTCATCAATGTAAGATAAAGTGCTATTTACATAGTATTCACTTTTCTTTAACTTATTCTAGCTATAAATATTCTTCAAAAGAATAAGAAATTTCATATTTTCATTCATGACTAGAAGTCTCTCTAAACATCATAAGATAAAGTCTTACATTGTCATTTTTATTTTTAGGTAACTAATGATGTTCCTTGATCTTCATAAGAACGAATGATTGCATAAGATAAATACTAATACACAATGTAAGATGAATACAACTAGAAACACTTAACAAACTTGTTAGAATAAAAGTAGGGATTTTTTGAATCATCAAAACACATAAAGTGGAGATGTATTAGAACAATACATTTTACAATAATCTCCCCCTTTTTGATTATCAAAAAACCCATGCGATGGAAAAACAAATATTTCCAAAAATTAATTTAAAATTTTAATAGAGGAAAATCATTTTCTTTTTCTTCTTTTTTTTCCTTTTGAAATAAGAAATATCTTTGTAATGAAAATTAAATTTTATATTTTTATTTTCTTCTCCCACTTTTTGTGATATCAAAAAGATGTTTAATAAATAAAACACTTCATATTGCACACAGATATTAGTTAACAAACATAGTTTTGGGTAGAAAGACTAGTTCATAATGAAACATTGAAATATCAGAATAAGATAAATAATAAATATCTAAAGAGTGAAAAAAATTATGATTCAAAAACATAAACTTACTAAAAGTAAATAATTAACAATAATAATAATCATATAAAAGGTATAAGAATGTAAAGTTAGTAAAATCATAAAGTAAGTTATCATAAAAATCTAAAGGAAATGTTAGAGTAAACTGATTCATATGTTTAAATGACATAAAAACATTGACATAATTCAAATGTTTTAGACAGGACCAACCACTAGGAAACAAACTTCATGAACTTAATGAGGGACAAGTATCAATTATTCTATTGAAAATAGATTTTTGGAGGTGGTTTCTTGAATAATAGGGGTTGGTCATGAGCTAACGAAGATAAAGGCATCAAATCATCAGCTTTTATACTAACAACATCACCTAACATCAGTGAGGGTGCTCCATGACCAGCACGATCTTCATGAGAAAACTTGACTGGTTTTAATTGAATGTTGTAGAGATATTATTGTTCCCTATCCATGTCAAAGTTATCTACATGAGTAAAGGGTAGTTTAAATAATGGTTTAGGGAAGAATGGAGATTTATCTATTGAAATACCTTGATGTTCCCCAGGTTGATCCACTGACAGGTCGATGATTTATTTTAGATTCTAAGAGGAATATGGATAAAGATAAGAAATCTGGGGTCCAGGTAGACTCATACTATGTATTTGAAAAAGTAAATCTACAGAAGCATAAATTCTTTTGACCAATTAATTCTTTCACTAGTCTATAATGCTTGTAAATATATTCCACATCCTCCGAGAGAAATTTCCAATAAAATTCTAGAGGTCTCCTTTATTTTCACAACTAGAGATTAGGTTTTTCAAAAAATTTACTTTATTATCTTATATCCCCATGATAGACATAATTTCTTTTTCCTTAAAGGGTTTAAATCTATTATAAGATTCTATAAAAGCCTCAACTTCCATTTCATCATCATCTGAGAAACTTTTCTTGAGGTTGTTCATCATTTCTTGATGAAGATTATCAATTTTCTTCTCAATCTTGCCACTATTATTCATAAAGGATCCATATAACCTTCTTATATGGGTAAGGATGAAATATATGTATTTATTCACTTTCAAAGAGTGTTATTGAGATTCTAAAATCATTTTATTGAGCATAGATCTTAACTCTTGTTTGGATTTATCAATAGCTCCAACAGTTTCCTTTAACGCAACTAGAAATCTTTTGACTTCATCAGTAACTATTCCCTAAATATTTAGACATACTTATATTGTCATAACTTTATACTAAAGTGAATTGACAACTTCAGTGATGGATTCAATAACTTTAGATAGTTCTAAAAGTTTTGATTGAACATATAAACTGAGTATGATTATTGGAGCAAGTCATTCTGAACATTTTTCTAAAATAGACTGTATCAATAGTCAAACTTCCTAAATGTCATCTTTAGAGGCCATATTTTCAGATAGGGTTCTTCATTGATGATTTGATTTAGAAACTTGAGATTTTAGGATCTCAAAATAATAGGATAACTTTGAAAATACCCTTTTATTTCCTGACAATTCTTCATTCTGAGCACCTTGAGGAACATGGGAATCCCTTTCTTGGTGAAATTATGGAATCTGTTCTTGAATAGGTTGATTTTAATTGACATTTGGTATGACATCCTCATGGAATGATACTTGTGAATATATTTTTCTAGATATTCCTTTAGATATTCTTTACATTTCTTGAGAGTGAGATTGAACTAGAAGAAGAGATAGTCGGTACCTTATAGAGATAATATTTTCTTGACCAATGGAGAACATCAGGGTGATAACTGTTTATATCCTTTCATTTTCATTTTAAACTAGTGGAGTGGTAAGAAAAAGAAGTGTTATTTACTAATCAATATCTTGAGGACTTATAGGAATACCAATCCTAACTATCCTTCTTAAATGAATAGTTTCTTCTTCCTTATAAAAGCTTTTTATAGTCTCAGACTAATGGGATGATCCTTCTACAACTATTGGTGTTTTATCCAAAATAGTATGCTCCCCCTTAATCTAAGTAGGGTACATTTTAGGTATCAAACTATAGTTCATCAACTTTTTCAAAGAGAAATCCCAATATAATCTAATATTTCTTTCTGCATGTTTTATATTTTCTCTACATATACTATTATGAAAGAAAATTGGATGTGCATAATTAGAAGAGGATTGTACATATTTTAAAGAATCTCTTAATAACTCAATTCACCCACCTCTTGAGTTATTCAGTCCGTCATTATTTGGAAAAATTCTCAAGGTTCCCAGTGTGATAAGTTTGACAAAACCATTTCAAAACCCATGATCATATTTAATAAAACCTTTTCATATCAAATTAAATCCATTTTAAAATCAAAATACCTTTAAGAATGTGAATACTTTCAAAAAAATAATTTCAAATGTCAAAACATGAATTTTCATTCAATAACCTAAAGTAATTGATAAGAACATACAACATTTCAAGAATTAGAACAACTTGTATAGATGTGTCTACCTCAAGAACGATGGAAATCTATCTGCCTTCGACAACAGATATTGGAAACCCAAAAAACGGCCTTTGAAAGATAATACATGAAAAAAAACTACAAAGGATTGATTGAAAACACCAATCGATCATAATATGAATCACAAATGAAACCAATTCCACTACCACAACCAGAGTCAATAAAGAAGCAGAAAGATCACTTACCGGGGATATAGGATGCCACCTCCATTGGAGTCAAACATTGAACAGAGCAATCTGAAAGGAGAGAGATCACCCAAAATCACCAAAATCACCCTAAATATCAAGAGGGAGGTCTTCAAACTAGATAAAAAAATGGATTATGCATCCAGTGTGGTTAAAACCAATAAACTCGAAGAATTCACATTGAAAACCCCTTTCATGTTGTGAATCACATGAATTTCAAGTACACCGAAAAAGGAATTTCCTCAAGTTAAATTAAATCCTGATCTACCAATTCATGATGTGTAATGGTTTCATGAATTGTAAATTTTCATGTTCTGAAAAAAATCAAGGCATCTTTCCTACAATGTGTTCAAGTCATGTGACCCATTCACAATGTGAATGTGTCTAGTAGGTAGTGCACAATCTAGTTTCCTATAGAAAATATTCGAACCAATTATTAAGGCTCTCTGAACCTAAGAAGAACCCTCTAAATACATTTACACATTTATACCTATACTATATTAATTCAAACAAACATATATCCTCAAACTTTAGGTCATTTTTAATAACAAATGATCTCTATCCCCAATAATCCTGCAATGCACCCATACATAAAGGGAAACCAAAATAAGAGTCAAAGCATACCTAAAGAAAGGTAATGGGGTGTTACAATCTCCCCAACATAAATATTTCTATCCATATAAATTCATCAATATTATAGAACCATAAAAGGTGAATGCCACTGCTACCTCATCAATACTTCCTATTCCTATATCTCATGGATATCCTGTCTACACCACCACAGTACATGAACCAAAGGAATCATTTTACCATGAAACACCTTCTCTCGATGATCTATAATCTGAACTAGTTTCTCAACCATAGTGGTGTTAGGATCAAGATCATAATCCACCCATTAAATTATATGGGAAGGATCTAGTCGATACCTAGGAAACATGAAACACAGCACGGATGGAAGTAAAATGAGAGGGTAATTCCAACTGATATGCCACCTTTCCAAGTCATCCAACTATCTCAAAGGGCCCCAAAAACCTCAGTGCTAACTTACCCTGCTTACCCAACCGATGATTTCCCAAGCAAGGTGAAACTCTAAAAAATACCTAGTCACCAACCTCAAACTCTAGTGGATAGTGGAGATAGTCTAATAAGATTTTTGATGACTCTATGCCATGAAAAACTTATTCTAGATAAACATCACCCTTTCTGTCATCTCCTGAATAAGACTTGGCCCAAACAAGGACCGCTCTCCCAACTCCACCCAGCACAAGAGAGATTTACATGACCAACCATAAAATCGTCAGTGGGAATTTTTTTTATTGAGTCCTAATAAGTATTATTATAGTCAAACTCAACTAAAGAAAAACACTTTTTCAAGTAACCGCCGAAATCAAGCACACAAGCCCGTATAATATCCTCAAGAACCTGGATAGCCCTCTCTACTTGCCCATATGTCTACGGATGATATGTCATGATCAATTTCAATTGGGAACCCATTTCTACCTATAAACCTTTCCAAAATATAAAAATGAACCTCAATTCCATTTTAGAAACAACTAAAAAGGGAACCCCATGAAGTCTCACAGTCTATTGAACATAAAATTTCCCAAGATGTTCCACTTTCATCATCTCCTAGACAGTGAGTAAATATTATGATTTTTCGAGTTGATCTATGATTACCAAAATTGCATCCTTCCCACTAGGAGTCTTTGGTAAACTGTAATGTCCCCTAATCTGGAACTCTCTCATGTGGCTAGAAAGGGTTTTTTTATGAGACCTCAAGCATGAATCTCTGTATGCCAAAGGCTACCGACTAACTATAGGGGTGTGATCAGTATAATGGAGAAACTAAACCCCATGGTATGAAGCTAAATATTAGAAAAATTAACAATATAAATAACATAATCACAGAAATAGATAAATGGAAACAATATCTCATATCACTGGGAAATAAAAGTAGGAAAAAATAACCAATAGTAGTAAATCATGTAACGAAAATATGAGATGTATTTAAATGTCAAACTAAAAAGAATACAATAAAATAATTCATCAGACACAAAATAAACCCAAAATAATCTGATCCCAAACCCCATGTTGGTCCCATCTCTAAACTCCAACCCATATAGTAAGAAATAAAATGAACAACAAGGTCCTTTTCCCTTGTCCAATCCTATATCCATGGAATCTTCTTGATTACCGAAAGGTAGCCCAAATGGGGTGTGAGTATAACTCAGTAGGCCGACACCACTATATCTAAATATAACCAATCTGATAATAATTGTATGTAATAAAGTGATAAACATGTTAATAAATTAATACAATATATAAAACAACATAATTTAGCACCCCGATGGAATATCTTTGGGCATGTAACACAATCATGCCAACCAAAAAACACATAAGTATGGTAAAACAAAACCTGATTTGGTCCCATGCCAGATTTTATCTGAGCATGTCTCATAGTTATTCCAACCAACAACCATATAACCATGGTTTCAATTCACAAATTTGAGTCAAGACCCACTATATAATCATTTTAGTATATGACTAGGTAGAGCCTGCTCAATATAAGAATTACAACATGGTACTTAGTATAAATCACTCAATATAAGCATTACAACATGATATTGGGCATGGCCCACTCAATATAAGCATTACAACATGGGACTGGGCATAGCCCACTCAATATAAGAATTACAACATGGGGTCAGGCATAGCCTGCTCAATATAAGCATAAAAACATGGAACTGGGATGATCCCACTCAATATAAGAATTACAACATGAAAATATAACAAGTCAAAAAAGCATGGATATCATAATATCACATTGTACATCTCAATGTTTAATTATGAAAATTACCATTTATCTTTCAATTACCCTTTCATTTATATCTCAAATGAACAAAAATCATATCAGTATGTGATAATCCATTACCTAGGGATTATATATAAACCAATAACATAAGGTATCAGGTTATGCTAAATACACTTAAATCCATTTTCCAATTCATATCAATCAAGGCTTTTCTCACCCAACGGGTAGCTGAAATCTAGGTCATAACAATTGGATCCAAAGGGATTCCATGGAATAATCCAATTCATTATTTAATAAATTTAGGCACATGTCATGTTGAAACATTCATAATATTTCACATACTTTGTAATTAAATAGAATATAGGGTTAAGATTTTTACCCCTACCTTAAACTGGTGATTGAATAATGATTCCACCAGGATTCTCCAATAAGAATAATGGAACAAATGATCACAAGAAGGATCCTAGATCATAACTGATCAAGATAAAAAATATCTATGAAAAAGGTCAATAGATTACACCATAATGGTTTGATAACAGAGGGAGATAAGGGTAAATCAAATAAAAACCGCTCATAAGGGATCAAATGCATGATTGGGACCTCCAAAATGGAGGATAGTGCTCCAAAATCACTTGGGAGACACCCTATGGTTGAGAGAAGGAGGTTGCATAGAGGAGTGAGAAACAAATCATATGAACTTCCTAAATCACTACTTGGGAAATTACATGGAGTGTAATTTATCTACACATAATGTATTTATTTTAGATGGATACGTCGAGAAACCCACCACCTCGGCTGAATTAATAATTTTCCCAAACATTACACAACCTGAACTTATTACACGACATGTAATCAATTCACATACTATATTGGTTTTAAGACATGTGTCTGGAATAATATACACATAATGAAATACATTAACACATCATGTAATACATTATCACGACATATAAATGTTCTATATATAGTTCTTCAGCAAAAATCAACAAAAATTAAAGAACCACCTCCAAAGACTTTTAAATCATGAAAAACCCTCATTAACCTATTTAAAACATTTACCCAGACTCCATCAATCCAAACAAACATATATCCCTAAACTTTAGGTTATTTTCCCCAATAAGGCTCTTCATCTTTGAACAAGACTCATCCACCAAGGCTCAAACAAAAAGCTCAAATAGGGACATACCTGGAAAATATGGAATCTTACAACCTCTCCACCATATAAAAACTTATCCCTAAGCTTCTCCAGGCATCATTATGGGGTCTTGGTGAAAAATCCTAGCCATTGTGATCACATATCATACTCCCTTTATCAGGTCTCTTCCTGAACTCTCCCATGCTGCCACTGCACTCGAACCAAAGGTATAACCCTAACTTAGAGATACTTCTCACTATAGTCCACAATATATATAGGATGATCCTCAAATGAAACATCATCAATAATATCAACATCTTTGACATACACTATATGAGAAGGGTTAGGATAATATCTCTAAATCCACAACATGTAAAATGTGTTGTACATGGCACTATAACACTATAGAAGGGATAATTAATACACCACCGGACTGAAATTATCCACTATCTCAAATGGCCTGAAAAACTTATGCGTGAGATTTCCCTATTTCCTGATATGACATTTACCTAACCTTGGTGACACCCTAATGAAAACATGATGACTAACCTTGAACTCCATAGGTTGTCAATAATGGACAACATAAGATTCATACCTACTCTATGTGGTCACCAACCACCTCCTGATCAACCAAACCTACTTAGACATATCCTTTACAAGACTAGGCCCAACAAGTGCTAACTCACCTACCTCCAACCAACAAAGAGGAAAACAAAACAACTTGACATACAAAACCTTGAAAGGTTAAATCTGGATAGATGCCTAGAAGTTGTTATTATATGAAAATTCCATGAGTGTCGTATTCTAATCCCATGAACCACCAAAATCCCAAACACAGTCTCATAAAATATCCTCCAAAACCTGAATAGTCTAATCAGATGGACCATTAGTCTAATGATGATAGGTCGTACTCAAAAGAACCTATGATCCCAAAGCCTCTGAAGACCCTTCCATAACCATGATGTGAAACAAGGATCTCTTTCTAAATTGATGATTATTGGAACACAATGTAGTTGAAATACTTGATGCACATAAATACTACCTAGATCATTAACTGTGAATGTATCCATGATAGGTAGAAAGTGGGATACCCTCATCATTTGATCTATAATTACCTATACATAATAATTCTTATAGGTTGTCTTAGGTAATCTTGTCATAAAATATATAGTGAAATCATCCCATTTCCATTTAAGAATGGGAAAAGGCTGAAAAAGCCTAGATGGCCTCTGATTCTTGACTTTTAACTGCTGATAAGTGAAGAATCTTACTACAATGACTGCTACCTCCTCCTTCATTCCTGAACACCAATACTTTCTATGGAGATCATGATACATCTTTGTTAAACTAGGATTTACTACCCATCTAGAAGCATGTAATTCTCTCATCATCTCTCAGTGCAAACTTGAAGGAACCCATACTTGGTCACAAAAAAGAAGATAATTGTAACTACTAGGAGACCATTTCGATGGTGTATCCCCACCATATAAGCTTTATATTAGAACTAATCCCTCTATATTGAATAACTACTCATTCTTATTCAGTCCCAAAATCACACGTATAACAGATGTTGAAGTTAGAGCTAGTCATCCCTGAGACTCCTGAACATCCAGATGCATGTCTACAAAAAGTATTATCATCCACCACTCATCAAAATACTCCTAAACTACATTTATTTGTGAATTTTGTCTTAATGAATCAGTGATGAAATTTCCATTTTATATTTTATAAGGAAACTCAAAGTCAAAATACTATAGATAGTTTACCCACCTCCTATGCTGAAGGTTTAGGTCTTGCTGAGAAAAGATGTACCTAAGGCTCTTGTGGTCCATGTATACCGAAAACCTCTCACCCATGAGATAATGCCTCTAGTATATCAGAGAATGTAACACTATTGATAACTCCAAATCATGAATAGGGAAGTTCCTCTCATGATGTATTAGCTATCTGGATCCATAATCAACCACTCGATCTTCCTGCATCAGGATTCCTCTGAGTCCAACTCAGGATACATCACAATACACGATATATGCTTTACCCAGTACAGGTAAAGTGAGGATAGGTACTGAGGTCATCTTGAATTTAAACTCCTAAAAATCTCACTTGTAATCATCTAACCAAACAAACTTTACCCCTTTCTTGGTCATCCTAGACATTAGTACTTCCATATTGGATAAGTCCTAGATAAAGTGATGATAATAACATACTAAACCCTGAAATCTTTGAATATAAAATACATTCTTGGGATTCTCCCAAGATAACACATATGAAACCTTCTCTTGGTCCATCAACACTCTTTCCTTTGAGATGAAATAACCCAAGAAGTGCACTTTATGAATCTAGAAAATGAATTTGGTTAGGTTGGCCTAAAGTCAATGATCTCTCAATGCACTCAGGACGATGTCAATATATTTGTCATGATCGTTTACTGACTCAGAGTACACAAATATGTCATAAAAAACACCAAAAACTAGTCCAAAAATGTATGAAATATTCGATTCATCAAGGGCATGAATACTATCGGTGCATTGGTCATACCAAATAGAATTACTACAAACTCATACAAGCCATACCTGCTCTTAAAAGTAGTCCAAGGTACATCTGATGGTCTCAACCTCAACTGGTGGTATCCTGATCTCAAATCAATATTGGAGAAGATATTAGAACCTCTCAACTAATCTAAGAGGTCATCGATACATGGAAGTGGATATTGGTTATTGACCGCCATCAGGTTCAATCTCTGATAATCCACACATAAGCGCAAAGACCCATAAGTCTTTTTGGTGAAGAGAACTAGAGAACCCCATAGAGTTGTACTAGGACATATAAAATGTTTAGATTCTATATATTCCAACTAAACATTCAAATCTTGAAGCTTTGTTGGCACCATATTGTACGACAGGATAGAAACTGGCTCTACTCCCAACACCAACTCGATTGTAAACTTGATCTCTCGCTCAGGTGGTAATCCATATAACTCGTTAAGAAAAACATCCTAAAAATAATCTACCATTGGAGAAAAATAATTCTGTCATATTCCACTATTATCTACATCAAAATAGACTATTTGATCCATGATAAAATCTAATCTGTGCTAAATTGGTCTCGTACGACCATCCTAAAGATCTCACTCACCTTGGCAAGAATAGTTGCCTCCTTATAGAGATAGAAAGGTAACTCTCCTTTGGTAATAGTCGATATGTTTCTAGTATAGAACTAACCAATCCATACCAAGAATCAAATTGAAACCTGTTATTTCCAACACAAATGGTTCCCAAAAGAAACTATAAACACCAATCTCTAGAGAACACAACTTATAACATTTTATATTTTCTAATCAAACTCCCAATGGTGTGTCAATGGTTAAAGAACCATACAATATTTGTACATACAATCCCAAACCGTTCACAAAAAGAGAAAATAAAAAGGAATACGATTCTCTTATATCAAACAAAACACAAGCGAGAGTATATGATACAAGAATCGTACCTCTGACAGTAGACGATCCTACATCCACACTATCCAGTGTAACCTGCATAACATGAAACTAACTATCCCCTCTTCTATAGGATCTAGTCTAAATCCCCTAAGTTATTCCCTCTACCTGGAACTGATGCTCCTGCACTAGGGTACCACATCTCCTGCCTTAACTATAACATCCCATGGAACTCCATTTACCTACCTTATGAGGAGTACATAAGTCCTTCCCAGACTCTAGTGCCTATCCTGATCCCTTGCCACTGCTCTTATACTGTATGCCCCTATAAAACCTCTATAGGTGGCCCATCCTACCACAATATCAACACTCCAAAGCATGGTATGGACACTGGGGTCATTTATTGCCCAACTTTCCACATTGAAAACACTAAAATGGAACACAGTCCTAAGATGGATGCCCACTACCCTGATATCTCCACCCATTGTTTCCTTGGTGAAAAGTTTCACAATGCCACTTCTTGTCACCAAAAGAAGAGCTCCCAGTTCACCCTACTAAAACAGACAAGCCACTTCTTGGGGCGTCTCTCAGATTTCCTTTTATGACGAGTTCTTGGTTCATCATATACTCAAAACTACTCAGACAAAAGAAGTTTACCTATGACCCAATCTCATAGCAAAGACCATCCTGAAAACTTCTTTCCCTATAGACAACATTAACTTCTAAAGATGGTTCAAAGCACTATAGGTCGGTGAAACATTCAACATAGTCCAACACTAACATTCCCTCCTATGTTAAGTGAATGAACTCATGAGCCTTCTCATCCCTCAAAGTCTCAGAATATAAATGGATCAGGAAATTTTTCTTGAATTCCTTCCAATATATCTCATCCTACTTTCAATTTTTATCAATAATATCCCACCAATATTTGACTGGTTCAAGAAGCATATATGCATCAAGCTTCACCCTCCTATCTATGGGTGTCTCAATATTCTTAAATATCATCTAGACCAACTCGATCTAGAATGTAGCTACCTGGGGGCCTCCCTCCCCAGTGAACAAAGGTAGATACTATAGCTGGAAATCTCTCTTCATCTCAGACATCAAAGGCATGGTATGAACAGTCTCCCTTTCCATGTATTTCATGACCCTCAGGAAGATGTCATGAAGATGAAGATCCATCTGATCCTCATGAGCTATAGGAAGCTTTGGATCAGCTATGTTAGGAGAATTTTGATTTCCAATCTCCTGACACTCAACTAAAAGATGACGAGGAGACATTTTCTCTACAAAACAAACACACTCCTTAGAACACTAGATATAACAACAAGGTCAACCTCAATGGGTGAAAAAAACAGAGAACAACTAAATATTGGTATCTCTAAACATGAATTACAAGTGTTTTAGCATGACATATTAGTTCATTGATTTCATTTTTCAGATATAGAATGTATCTCATACCATAGTTCATATATTCATGTATATATCACATGAAATAATTATGTACCTTTCATGAACAATGCATGTCAATATATATATATATATATATATATCCCTATGTGTATATCATGATACATACATACTCATCTCATGCCATATTGGGCCATGAGTATAAATCTCAAGAACCAATATCATCATAAAAAAATTACACCACACAACATGTGAATCACCCAAGGTGAAATAAAATCAACTGTAACAAGCAAAAAACATAAAAATCAATCCCATCCTTGGGCACTCAGATTTTCCCCTATACATGGGTTAGCTACTCTCATAAACAAGCTCATTACAAAGTCCTAACACATCCTAGTATCCTTTCTACCTTTCCAAAATAGTAAAGAAATAGAATGAAAAACTTTCCTCTTTGATACCACTTTATAACATCCCCCGATTTGACACTCTCTCACATGGATAGAAAGGGTTGGTTATGAGACCTCAAGCATGCCTCCCCATATGCTAGAGGCTACTGACTAGCTGTGAGGGTGTGATCAGTATAGTGGGGAGACTGTACCCCTTGGTATGGAGTTACATAGCTCAACAAAAATAAACAATAAAAGTAACATAATCATAGAAATAGACAAGATAAAATAATATATCATATCACCGGGAAATAAAAGTAGGAGAAAATAACCAATAGTAATGAATCATGTAACAAAAACATGAGATGTATGCAAATTTCAAACTAAAAAAATACAATAAAAGAATCCAATATACACAAAATAAACCTAAAAGACTCTGATCCTGAACCCCATGTCGGTCCCATCTCCAAACTCCATCTCATCCAGCAAGCAAAAAAATCAACAGCAAGGTCCCTTGCCCTTTTCCAATCCTGCATCCATGAAATCAGCTTGGGTACCAAACGAAGACCTAAATAGGGTGTGAGTATGACTTAGTAGATTGATACCACCATGTCTAAGTATAACCAGTCTGATAACAAGTGTATGGAACAAAGCGATAAACAAGTGTATTACTTAATCAATTAATGTGATATATAAAACAACCTACTTCATTACCCTACTAGAATATCTCTAGGAATGCTAACCAAGAACCATATAACCATGGTAAAACATAACCTTCTTTAGTTCCATTCCAAAATGTCTCTGATCATGTCTCACAACCATGCCAACCAACAACCATATAAGAATGGTTTCAATTCACAAATATGGGTCAAGACCTACTATATAAGCATTTCAACATAGGACTGGGAATAACTCACTCAATATAAGAATAACATCATGGGATTAGGCATAGCTTGGTCAATATAAGAATTACAACATGGGACTAGGAATGACTTGCTCAATATAATCATTACAGTATGTAATTGGGCATAAATTTCCCAATATAAGCATTAAATCATGAGACTTGGCCGATCTCACTCAATATAATCATTAAAACATGAAAATATAATAAGTCACAACAACATGGATATCACAATATCACATTATACATATCAATGGTTAATTATGAAAATTACCATTTCATTTATATCTCAAATGATCAACAATCATATTAGTATGAAATAATCCATTACTTAGGGATTCCATATCAATCCATCACCTAAGGTCTCATGTCATGATAAACAAACTTAAATCCATTTTCCAATTCATATTAATAAAGGGTTTTCTCACCCAACAGGTAGCCAAAATCTAGGTCATAAAAATTGGATCCAAAGGGATTCCAAGGAATAATCCAATTAATTATTTAATAAATTTAGTCACACTTGATGTTGGTGAATTCACAATATTGCACATAATTTGAGATTAAATATACCATAGGTTTAAGATTTATACCCCCTAACTTAAAACCAATGATTAACCAATGATTCCAGTAGGATTCTCCAATAAGAATGATGGAATATATGATCGAAAGAAGGATCTTAGATCATAACCAATCAAGATCAAAACCGACAATAACCAAGGTCAAGAGATTACACCGCAACGGTCGAAGAACAGAGGGAGAGAAGGGAAAACTGAAGTAAAACCACTCAATAGAGATCAGATGCATGATTAGGGTGTCTGGAAAGGAGGATGGCACTCCATGATCACTTGAGAGATGCCCTATGTTCGAGAGGAGGAGGCTGAATAAAGGAATGAGAAGCAAATCATCCTCACTGCCTACTTAAAACAAATACTCAAGAAATTACATGATGTGTAATTCAGTTACACATCCTGTATTTCTTTTTAGAGGGATACTCCAAAAAAACATTTCATCTTTATTAAATTAATATTTTTTCCAAACATTACATGATGTAAACTTCTTACATGACATGTAATCACTTCACGTCCTATATTGGTTTCACGAAATGTGTCTGGAAGAATCTACATATCTTGCAATACATTTACATGGCATGTAAATGTTCTACAATCAGTTCTTCAAAAAAAATCCTTAAAAAGACCCTAACCACCTCCAAATACTTATGAATCATGTAAAACCCTCATAAACCCATTTAACATGTTTAAACATACTCTATTAATTAAAACAAACATATATCCTCAAACTTTAGGTTATTTCCCCCAATAAGGATCTCCATCTCTAAATAAGACTCAGTCACTAAGGCTCAAATGAAAAACTCAAAGAGGGATGTACCTAGAAAAGATGGTATCTTATATAAACCAATGAAAAAGTATATAGAAATCCCATCTCATTTCCATACTAGAACGGGTAAGGGATTCAACAAACCTACAAGTCTATGGTGCTCTGACTTAATTATTCGACAAGTAAGACATCACAATAAAAAATCCACAATTGACCATCTCATCCCCAGTCACTAATACCAATATCTTAAATCTCGATACATCTTGGTAGTACTTGGGTGTACAGACTAATAAGAACGATGTGAATTATCTGTAAAATCCTACCTCAGAGAAAAAGGAATAACCAACCTGTTTTAAAAACAAGAAGTGCTACTAGGAGATTGAGACCACTCACTCAAAGTCTCCACACCATAAAGGATTTTACTAAAGATCTGGCACTTATGGTTAAATATTTGTTTGAGATGATCCTGCTCATCAAACAATGAGTCAGACTTCATAAAAAAAAAACATACCTTCCCACTAGCTTCATCCACTCTCAAGATCATCTCAGTAAAAAGCCTCATCATAGAACACTCTTCCATAGATTCCTTTACTTCTTGTGTCAGTAATTTTCTGGTTAGTGCATCAGCGACCACATTCCCTTCCCTAGGAGTATAAAAAATGTCAAAATCAAAATCTTGAAGATACTTCGCCCAGTGTATCTATTGCAAGTTCATATCCCTATGAGTGAAAATATACCTTAGGCTCTTATGATAAGAATATACAGTAAACTAATCCCAAAGAGGTAGTGGCACCAAATTTTGAGTGCATGCATAACTACTACCAACTCAAGATCATGGTTAAGGTAGTTCTTCTCATGAGGTCATAACTAGCGAGAGCCATAGGATACCATCTATATCCCCTCCATCAAGAAACACCCCAAACCCATGGCATAAGAATCATAGAAAACATCATAACCTGAACCTAGTTTAAGAAGAATAAAAACTAGAGTTGAAGTAAATATCACATTTAGTTCCTAAAAACATCTATAAAATTTATCATTTCACTCAATATTTACACCCTTACAGGTTAAAGCTATTATCAGAGATATAGGTTTGGAGAAGTGTCGAACAAACCACCTATAATAGCCAGCCAAACCCAAGAATATTCAAATATCAAACACATTTCTAGGTTTCTCCTAGGACATAACTACCTGTACCTTTTTATGATCCACTAAGACACCCCTCTCATATATAACATACCCTAGAAACTTTACTTCTTGAATCCAAAACTCACAACTAAAAAGTTCACCATACAAATGATGTTCCATCAAGGTTATAAGAATGATATATAAGTGGTCCATGTTATCCTCCTCTAACTTAGTAAACCAAAATATTATCCATGAACACAATAATTAAAAGAGTTCATGAACCGATGAAATATCTAGTTCATCAAAGTCATAAATACCACTGGATCATTAGTAAGACTGGATGGAATAATCGGGAGCTCAAAATTCCCATACTGACTCCTAAAAATTTCCTTAGGCGTATCCTATTCTCAGACTCTCAACTAGTGGTACCTTGACTGAAGTTTGATCTTTAAAAGTCAACAATAATCTCTAAGATGATCAAAGAGATCATCAATCCTGGGCAAGGGATATTTGTTCTTAACGATCACCTGGTTTAATTTTCAGTAATCAAAACAAAGTATGAGGCTCTCATATGCCTTTTTAATTATCAAATAGGAAAATATAAGACCATAGTGATATGATAGGATAAATAAATCCCTTAGCCTTGAGATTTGAAAGCTAAACCTTAATTTATACCAACCCAGCTGGCGCCATATGATAAGATGGCATGGAAATGTGCATCATACCAGGTAGCAGGTCTATGGTAAACTCAACCTATCTCTATGGTAGTAAACTATAAAAATACTCTATAAAGAACTTAGGTCACACACACACCACCATAGGAAGTGGAATTCTCAAACAAGGATCAACAACATCTAGGAGAAATTATGAAAACTGACATAAGATCACCCCAGCATAAGGAACAACATGCCCCACTCTCCCAAACCTGGAATCACACTCACCCTAAAATACACGAGTGATTCCATCTAGAGATAGAAACTAAAGTCAATAATGATAACAATCAATCTAATCCTTAATGATAATCATCCAATCCATTCTAATAATTATGTTGAAGATATCAAGATCAAGTACTAAGAAGTACCACTCCACCTCATGGTTTGCTATTGTCACTTGACATGATGGACACTTGAAACCTTGTTTGAAAATATTTCCAAAAGGTTTGAAAATATCTAACAATAATTACATAATATTTGAACATAAGTCCAACACATATACCAACCTTTATGGTATAAAAGAATGAGTAATTACTGCATCAAATAAAGCTATCACCATAGAAGATGAAATAAATACCATACCTCTAATTGTACCTAGAACTACTTCAGATTCCTCTGGTGCATAATCCACTACATAAATATGTTCAATCAAAACTCTTCCCTTATTTTTATTAGCCACATGAAAATCCCCCTTAGTATGTGGATAAGATCCACCACCCATGGAAGCATCGATACAAACCCACAAACCCTTAATGAGAGTAGATCCAACCTTAGTGCCTTGGGACATCCTTTCACAAAAAAACTTTAGACGAATAGATTTTCCACAAATATGAAAAGTATTGGAAGACTCTATATAATTAGGATTGGTCTGAGCAATCCTTCCACACCGATAAAAAACAACCCACTGTTGTCTAGATGAAGCCCTTAAAACTGGTCCTGAGGAAAACTGGCTACCTTTTCACTTCTATTTTAGGCCATAAGATACACCCTAGCTAATAAAAATAAAAACTTAAGCTCCTACCAAACCTTTTTTTTCTTGCTATGCCCTCCTCTTCCAAATATAACTTATTGACTACCTCCATAAAGGTTGGAAGGCATATGAGAATTAATATCGATCAAATATCATCCCTTAAAACCAAATCAAACCTATGAGCCTTCAGGTAATAATTGGTGACTAGCTCCTATACCAAGTGAACCAAATCATCAAAACAAGTAAAATACTCTAGAATGGTATGCTCTCCTTGCTCTATAGTAAAAAAATCTTGGTTATTTTTCCCTCGTAATGTCTCAAGATAAAATTATTGGTTGAATATTTCCTTGAAAGATGCCCATATGATATCCTTGTGCAACTTATCTTACAAAATAGAGTCCATACATCTCCTTCTCATTCCCCCAAGAACACACATGGAAAAAACCACCTTAGAGTCTTTAGAAAGTTGAAGACCCTCTCAATCCAGAAAATCCATTATTCAGATTTGATAAAACACTATTTTATTGAATATTTTATTGATAATAAATGATATAATTTCCTCACATTGTGTTAAATATGTTTATTTATAAAATATTTGGGATTAGATCATTCATTTGAATATTTGATGAAAATTCCAGTTTTACCCTTTATAGTTCACTGTAGTATTTCAAATATAAATATTTTTATATTTATTATTTGAATTTGAAATTTTTTAATAGTGTTAATAACTTAATTATCTACAACTTTTATTCAGGACACTAGATCAAAAGAATGCATTTTAATGGAGTAATTGTGCCATAAAGTCAAAGTTGGGCTGGACTCGCCAGAATGGATAAGATTTTGTATTGCGGCTATAAATCCTACATATGGGCTTGTATTGAGCCCAAATTTGGAGAGGCGATAGAGGACCCATATCCGCACATTTGATCCTTCTGGAAGGCCGGCCAAGTCACGCGTTTTGGTGGTCAAATGGGCGGTGAAATTTTCATTAAAATATTTGGCCGAATTTCCACATTCACACTTGAAACCACTTGTAACCTCTCCTCCCCTCCCCTCTATAAATTGGAGTTTTTCTCATTTGGAGGGGTTGGGACGTGAATTGGGAGATTGGAGGAAAAGGAGAATTTGTTTCACCCAAATTCTCCAACCATTGTAAGAGGGGTAGCTCTTGAAGCAATGATCCCCTCATCGAAGCCTCCTTCTCTTCTTCATTTTGTAATGTTTTCATTTGTGTAATAAACTTCATTGTTATTCTTTTATTTATTCTATTTTCTTATATTTTGTTTAAATTTCTTATTCTATTAATCTTCCTCTTTGGGCTGGAATTCTCGAGTAGAAGCGTTATTGGGTTATACCCATTATAAACCTTTGCATATGCAAAACGCTTCTACGATGATTACGCCACCCATAGAAGAGTAGTATTTTAGTAATCAATCCATCTTCTACCCTCTTCATTTAATTATTTTGAATCATTGAGCTACTGTATTTCATTTAATATGATCCATGAATTCTGTTTTTAAATTGTAATAAACTAAGCAAGCAATTGAACAATTAACACAAAAACACGCGAGGTCGGGATTTTGTGTAAATTGTGAGAGCGTGATCTTAATCGGTAATACAAGACCACACGGGATAAATTTGTAGAGTTCAAATATAATCCCTAAACACAATTCATCCTTATTTCCAGAATGGATATGAGCCTTAATTTACCACTGACCATAATCTAATCTTAGAACATCAATCAAAGCAGGGTGCTGCGATTGCATGTTCCGAAGTTAGCCTAGGGTTAAATTCACATCATCTTCGTGGTAAAGTTAATTCTCGTAGGGTTTGGGATTTAACAAATTAAGGGATCATAATTAAATGAATGTTAATTTAAATGATAATGATTAATAATAAAGTGAAGAGGTAGAGTTAGATTGATTATGCCTTTTAAATATATTTCTAAAAAAAACATCTTCTTGTTGTGTCATTTTAATCAAAATTCATTTCATAATTAAATGAATGTTAATTTAAACATTTTATTATTATTCCTTTTAATCATAAAACCATTTAAAATATATTTTAAACCCATTTGAAAAGAACATTTGGATATCAAAATACACCTTTCTTTTAAAAATAACTTTTTTAAAATCTAAAAACTACACACATAATAGAGAAACCATTTTCTTTGAAAATAACCATATAAAGTTATAAAGGAAACATAAAATTATTGAGAATTAATGACATCAATAAATTCTATTCATTTCATATATTTTAAAAAATAAATTCTTTTTCACTTTGGTAAAAATAGTTAAAACAGAAACATAAAAATGGGTTTTTAAGAGAAAGTACCTTACCCTGAGTTTGAATTGCCATATACGTTCTTCATATTCCTAAAAAATAGACTTGTGTTAATTTTTTAAATTTATTGAGATCCTTTTACAAGATCATTATTCATTTATTTCATTTAATACCATGTTATATACAATTACTTAGTCAATTAAATTCACGATGGGAGTTTTGACATTATTCAGCTCATATATCAGAAATGACTTCGGCACATTGACTATAGTCAAAGAGGTATTTATTATACTATATCCATAATAATAATTATGAAATAATTTTCATTCATATTCATATATTAAACTTTTAAATCCAACCATTAAATATGGTTATGATAAATGAACTATGTTACAATCATGGAGACGGTGGGTCGTACGTACGCATGAGTAACGTTTCCATTTTTCAATGATCGTTATGGAAAGAAGTTACGTATTATTTTATATTTAAATAATGATCTTAGTATCATGAATATCATATTAATTATTTATATATACTTATATATATCATCCATGTTATGTGGTCATGAAAAACAAATCTCATCGCTTCGTGGAGGTGGTAGTCCACACATACGCATGAATGACGTTATCATTTTTTAGTGAATGGAAAGGTAAGAAAGTAAATAAAATATTATCTTTTCGTAATGATAAATATTTCATGAATATCATATATAAATATTAATTCCATTATTATAATCAATCCATGATATATGGTGATGGAAAAAGTATTACATTGGTTATTGAGGTGGTAGTCCACCGCACACACGAATGATGGTTTTGTTTCCCATGTGATCAAAGAGGATATGGATATAGGTTGTTCTATTAACATAAAAACAACTAAGTATATCTAAGATAATTTTTTATTATATATGTATGGTTGAGGAAGATTTAAAGTATGTGGAAGAATAAATAAAACTAAAACATACTGTTAAAAACTATACCTTTTCTTTGGAAAGTTTCCTTTTATTAACACCTTAGGCACTCTAACAAAAGTATTCTACCTGAACCATAAACTCTATAATTATGGGAGGGATTATAAGAAGGGATTTGGGTGGGTATTGTATGAATAAAATGGATTTTTAAGTGTGAATAAATGATAAGAAGTGGTTCCATTTTATAAGAGAAGGGAGGGGCACTCTTGGAATTCCTCAAAATATTAAATTAATATAAATTAATTTTCAATTTAAAATGGATTCATACTGATTTATTTTTCATATATAGGATGAGGATGGGTCTGTTATTTTTATAAAATAATTTTTGAACAAGTTTACGTCACATTTTTACCCTTATCAATTGATTTTAACCCCTCATTAACCCCTTTCACACTTACCGTGACAATAAGGTTTTTTACTCTTTGAGGGTTAATATTGTTACTAAAAATGAAAAAAATATATAAATATAAAATTTTTAATATTATAAAAAATATATTTATAACTTGGTTAAATATAATATTTTTAGGAATTTTATATCATTTGATAAAATATTATTTATTATAATATATCATTAATGTCATTTCTTAGAAATATTTATTACTTTGATTTTAATAATATCAGGAAAAATTAAAATTCAAAAAAAATATTTTATTATATCCCTAACATGTCATTTTCATCTATAAAATTAAAGGATCATATTAATTATCTCAACTTATATATATTTTAATATTTTTATTATCATTTATTTGGTTTTTCCATTAATTGAATAATTATTATGTTTGCATTGTAAAAAAATTTAAGGTAATTATTTCTTCAATAAAAATTAAAAATTAATTTAAAAAATTAATATAAATAAATTTTATTTAAAAATAATATTTATAAAAATATATATCATATGATTAACCTTATGTTAAAAATATTGTTTTCAATAAAAATAAGTGTGTGACATTTTTTATCTTTCTTTAAATAAAATATTATAAAATTCATAATCTCGTCTAAATGGAAAAAAAAGATATATAACCAAATATTTGATGATTATGGAAGAAATGGACAAATATAATAAAATTTTGGAAAGTTTTAGTGTCATTTTATAGTCCTTATCATTTTATTTTTATATTTAATTACTTTATTTACCCTTTATTGTGGTAACAAAAATTACTAAAGTTACTATTCATATTGACCAAAACTAAAAAGGATCTATTTAAAAAAATTGGATCCATTGATAACAAATATAGAATCCATTTTTCAAAAATTAAAAATGAAGAAGTGTCAGAATTTAATTTAAAATTGGACTGAAAAGATGTAGCAAAAAATGATTTTTCAGACAACTGCCCTTTTTAAATATAAATTTTTTTATACTAAATTCAAGTATAAAATTCATTTAAAAAACCAAAATTGAACCATTTTAAATGAAAAAAGGAACAAATAAAATTTTATAACTAATCCAAAATATAATTTGACTTTATAAATACTTTAAAATAAAATACTAATTTTAATTGAAAAGTAATTTTTTCACTATTCATTGAAAAATAAATCATTTCATAAAATTATCAAAAATTAATCCTAAGATAATTTTGACATTATGAATTCAAAAAATGAAATTAATTTTTTCAAATAAATTTTCTAAAGTTTACAAAAAATAAATATTCACTCATAAACAATAAGAAAATCCATTTTTGAGTAAAACATATTTTTGAAGAATAAAATGACTACTAAAAATTGATTGATTATTTAAAAATGACTATTTATTACATTAAAATGAATAGTACTATTATATATTTTAAAATATGGTAAATACTATTCATTCCATCTAATTTAACAGTTAGGTTATAACGGTCACTTTTAATAATAATCATTTATTTTTCGTTTAAACTAATTATTGTGTATCTTATATGATATTAAACATAGTATTTATTTATTTTAAATCTCTGGATATTATATTCCATGGAGATACAATAATTTCGCTCATGTGTATGGCAAACTACCGCCTCACGAAGCAATGTGATTCATTTTTCACTAAAACTTTTCATAAAAGATAATAAAGATAAATTTAATGAATATATATTATATAATTATGATATTCATAACATATTTATAATTATAAAAATATAATATATCATTTTATTTCTTATATTTCCACTCACAAAAAATGATAATGTCGTTCGTATGTACGTGTGAACTACTGCCTCCAAAAAACAATGTGGTTATTTTTTCATCACCTCATCACATAGATGATATATATAAGTATATTTAATGAAATAATATGGTATTTATGATATTATAATAATTCTATAAAGATAAAATAATACTTACCTTCTTTTCATAATGATCATTGAAAAATGGAAATGTTACACATGCATATGTATGGCCTACTATCTTCATGATTGTAATATTGTTCATTTTTCATAACCATATTTCATGATAGGTTTCAAAAGTATAAATGATATATAAAAATGATAATTATGTCATGATTATTATTCTGGATATTTTCAACAATAACATATTTTTCCATAGTTGACATACTAAAGTCATTTTTTACACATAAGCTGAATATCATCAAAACATCTTATGTAAACTTAATTGATTAATTAGTCATATATAGCATGGTAATAAGTGAAATAAAATGAAAAAATATATTAAAATTTTTCTTTAGAAATTAAATCATTAACATAAGTTTATTATTCATGAGGATAAAGAACGCACATGATGATTCGGGCTCAAGTGGTAAGGGACTTCATCTTAATTTCCTTTTATGGAGGCATATTTTGATGTTATGAACCCATATTCTTTTATGATGTGTATATACAGTTCCTTTGACATGTTATATCATTAATTTCTTGATTATCGTGATATTTAAAGTTTTTCTAATGTTATTATTTCATGGGGGTTATAATTGAAATGATTCCAAAGTGGTAAGGGAGTTTCTATTTTGAAAATCAATTTTTAAAGTTCCCATAAACCACTTTTTCTTCCATGTCAAAGTTTTTTAAAAATGATTTTATAAATGTACTTATATGGACATGAATGTTTTATAAAGAATATTTTTTACTTTATTTCAAAGGTTTTCAAAAGGAATATTTTTACATGTTTTATACGGAGTGTTTTGACAAAAAGAAAAAAGGAATTTTCTATTTTAATGTACACAGTGACAACGAATTTTCTCATCATTGTAATCACTATTTTATTTTTTGGATTACTTTAAAATATTTCATGTTTTATTCAAATAAAAACCATATTTCACTTTTTTGTATATCTTGGTATTGAAAATGGGTTTTTAAATGGAGTGTACATTTCAATATCCAAAAATGTTTTCTAATGGGTGCAAATAATATTTTATGAGTTTAATGTTTAATATTGAAATATTTTATGTGTTATGATTATGTTATGGTTCTTGGATATTATTTATGATGACGGATAGTTCCATGATAAACCAATGATGGGTGGTTCTTGATAAACCAAGGATGGGTGGTTATATTATGAACCAAGGACAAGTGGTTACATTATAAATCAAGGATAGGTGGGTCCATGGTATCCCTCCAATGCATTAGGTATGAAAGTCAACTGAATGGTTATTTAATTTGTGAGAATGATATGGAAAATGATGTCCCAGTATATCATTATGTTTTATCTATTCTTGTAATGAGTGTTTATTGTAATCTTATGATTTCTAAATGGTAATAAATGAGCTTATTTTTCAAAAGAAATTATTTACTACTTCTTAAAGGTGAAAAGTTTAACTTTGTGAAAAAGTTTTCTTGATTTTTTAATGTTTTCAAAAAAACCTTTATGATTTTCATTTTGACTTTAAGTTTTATTATTAAATTTTTTATGAATTTTTTTTTCAATAAAGATGATTTCTTGGGTAAAAAAATGTTTATTTTGAGACCAAATCTAACTTTGAAAGGGAAAAAATTATAATTAATCTTGGACTAATGGGTTTCTTTATTTTCTTTTATTTTCATTATTAATCTTGTTGTGCTCATCCCAATTTTTATAATGTTTTTCATAGGTTTTAAGGATGGATAAGAACAAGGAAAAAAGTCAATTTGAATTCTTGAAGAGTTTTCATGTAAAGAAATAATGTTTTATTTTAAAATATTTATCTTGTGGATTAAATGGATACTGATTAAAATTGGAAATTTTGTATATATATGGGTTTGTTATGTAATGTTTATGACATAAATCTATAAATATCTAAACCTAAAAGATCTTTGAGAATGTAAGAAAGTGAATTCTTGTTTAAATTCACTAGAATATGTGATGTTTAAGGTCGGGTCCTTATAGTTTTCATTCCCTATAATTTTCTATACAACTAAAACTCTTATATTCATTATCTCTTAAACCTTAAATAATACACCCAAACTCAAATTAACTAAATCCTAAATCCCTTAACCCATTAACTCATAAAATCTAACTTATATAACCTAACACATATGGACATTAAATTTTAAAACCATTAAAACCTAAACTCTTAATTCATATAAAACTAAACATGGAATGTTTATGCTCTACAAACGTAACCATTAACGCCGAAAAAAAATTATATTCCCTCATCACATAAACCATAAATTCCATTAACCCATAAAACCTAAAAATTGTTTTCTTTATTAATAAAAATTTGTAGTCTCTTTATTTATTAAATTGGATAATGAAACTTTATTTACTAATCAATGGATACATGTATCACATGATATTCTTGAGGGGGATTTGATTTAGTAGATCATGGTAAAGAGGTCCTACCATTATCATCACATATAGCCCCCCCTTTTATAATCCCTTATCTATAAATATTTTTTTATGTAATCTAATTATATGATTTCACATTTTTAATCACTATTATAATGTATAACTTGTCAAATTGTGGAGACCTAAGATTCACACATTCAACATGCTAAAGGGGGAGATGTATATCACCAATGAGGATGTGTCATTCATATTGGTCCTCCCTCTTCGGTGTGTTTCAACTGCATGACCCACCCATAGAGATTATTTAGATCTTGTTTATTAACTATGTGAAATTTTGATCAAGGATGATGATAGATCCAAAAAAGGTCATTACTGATGTTTGAGATAGATTGATGACCAACTCTCATAGTTATCTAATAATGTCGATATTGAAGAAGTTGGGTTCTATATAATTTTATATATTCTACATCTCCTTGTAGTGTAATTGTGTGGAAATCACTCCTAAACATTTGTTCGCATGATGTGTCTCAGTTTACTTGAGTAATTCCACCATATTGCTATATATTTTTTGGACTATATTTTTATTGTATTCATAAATATTTTTATGCATTTTATGTATATCAAACCATATAGATATTATGGATATTTCATCCTCATTCAGATATGGACATGATAATTCATCCCTCTCTTATCCCCTAGTTTGGGTGTATAACATCCCATGGATATATTTTATGATTAACCTCATGGATGATGATATGTTATCATTTTTTATGTTATTATAAATGATATCATTAAAAAATATTATAATATATATTTTTCTTATTGTATATTACTAGTGAAGTTTGGTTATTCATTATGAAACAATGATGAGACTGGGTTTCCATCTCTATCAACTCTTTCTTGATATTCATCTACATGATATAGTTTATATATAAATAGTATATTTTGATATACCAACAATTTTAAAATTAAATAATTCTCATTATCTTTATATAAAATATTTTTAACTATTTACTTTTAATATGGTTAGTTGCATGAGTCCTATAGTGGTCTATATTTGATTTATTTCCGTTATATTAGAAAAATGTGATCTGGGAGTACATAGATGTGGAGACTCACATAAATTTCCATATTTTTGAGTGGCACAATCCTAATAGAGTAATATAACAATTTGGATATGTCTAATCAGTCTCCTCTACACTGAAGAATCTGAAATCACTAAATTATTCAAAGATGACTAAGTGGTAGGATGTTAATTTGATATGGTGTCATGTATCTTATATTAAATTAAGATAGGAATGTGAAATTTCATATAGTTAGTAACCTAATGTTATAACTATATTTATCAGACCAGTGCAAGTATAAGGGGTAGTAAAAACAAAAATCTAGATTGTATATATTGTGTCATATGAGAGATATTGAAGAACATGAAAGAAAACTATTTTCATTTAAGGGTCTGTTCCAGAAGATGTTCAGAGCAGAGAGCGTTCTCCTTATCATTTTTATCCAGAATTGAAAGTTTTGAGAGGGTATGACATTTTCTATCGGTATCGGGCCCATGCATCCTTGCACGGGACAGCTAGTCGAGCAGTGATGGGAAGTTGGATGCTGATCATATTGTTTTTGTGGCTAGGGTGGGGATTTTCCTTGCTTTTGAATTGGATTGTATTTGGTCTTGATGATCTTGTACATGGAGGCATGGTTGTGTTTTATGTCTTTGATGTCATCTTGGTTTCCCACTTTCTCTTCAAAAGTGCTTTTGAAATAAAAAATTAATTTTCAGTCAATTTATAGTTTCATTTGATTTTATCTCTCATCTATCTTTATACAACTAGTGTTCCTCATATCATCAACATTTTTTATCCTATGGATGAAGCAGTATTCAATTACTCAACATATCAATTAGTTTTGTAAAAACACTATCCATCTCTATATGATATATATGATAATATCTTCCATTAGTTCTCCCTTGATAGGAATGATTCACATGATTGAACACTTTCTATGATAAATGATGATGCTAAACATCTATCAAGAGAACAATTATTTTTCATTTATTCTTATATGGACACACCTACTATTCTAATAGATATAGTACCTTCAATAAATGCGAGTTTTCCAACATGTGATGTTCCTTAAGATATGTGACATCTTAAATAGCCTAAATATCCCATATTTACATGTTTTTCAATGAATATTAAAAAACATAAATTCCAAATACCTATCGGGTTTAGAGTGCCAGAGTATTATGAGAACCATTACATAACATAAACCACACTTTTCCACCCAATGTATATTTTTTCAAAAAAATAAATTCTTTAAATGATGCACATGCTACATTAAATATCAATCATGATAACTAAATTTTTTACTTTTATATTATTCCTACTCATCATAAACTAGTTAGATATCATTATAAAACATTGAATGAGCATATAAATCTTAGTAAGGGATAATAGAACATATAAACACTTATTGGGCCATGAAGTACATGAAAGTTGATGAAATTAAATATAATTAATATAAAGATATATTGAACCTATATAAGATCATAAACTTATATTCAATCATGAAATAAATGGAATTATAACGTTTAATTATATCAAAGTAATTTCAAGAGGATCATAATAAAAACTCATATTTATGGATAGAATCAACATAATGCACTCCTGAAACATTATATTCATATCCCCCATAAAAACTTGTAATAACCCGTAATAAATAATATACTTCTCTATAAATACATCATTAACCAATTAATTGGGAGGGATATATAATTCTACACCCACCCATCATCATATAAAAATTCAAAGAATCATAACATGAGAAAAATAATTTTAATATTTCATTTCATTTCAAAAACATACATGTCAAAGTTAACCCCCAACAAATGAAATGAAATGGGTTAACCAATTCCATGTTGCAAGGAAAACGAAATAGATTAACATTGATAACCTATAAAGAAAGAGATTATATGTTATATAAGAGGTTTATAGGATGATTAATATAGTACATGTTAAGAGGAATATATAACTTTAAAAAGTATAAGAAAAAAAATCTTCCAAAGATGGATTGATAAATTAAAGAGTGTAACATGATTATTCTATGATTAAAAAAATATAGATTACATAAAAAATTAATAAATAAAAAGAAATGATTAAATACATAAGGGATAAATAAATAAAAATATGGAATGGTCAATGGATAGTAAAATAATAACAAATAATACAAAAAATAGAAAGTGAGAAAAGTCCCCCTCAAAATATCATAATATGGGAAGTAATAATCCATCATAAAGAGCATTGTGAGAAATAATTATAAATCTCCCTAAAATAAGAGGGAATTAAATATAAATTACTCAATGTATTTTATTTATCCAATAATAAAAGGTTTTAACAAATGAAGAATGTTCATAACTCAATGAAAGGAAATTGAGTCAAGAAACCCCTTATGACTTTCATAAAGTAAAAGTCCAAACCAATGAAGGAAAGAGCATAAAATGGTATTATAATTCATATAAATTAAATGAGAATTGTAATAAAAAGAATCATGGAATAGTATATCAACCATTTAAAAAATGGTAATATTTAACAGGCCTTAATGAAAGGAATTTGATGAGGATTTCCATAACTTGCACTCCAAATATACACTAGTATCAAATATTCCCTTAAGGATCTCCTTCTAAATGAATCCTTTTGGACTCTTTCTTGTGACCAAAGGCTGTGTAAAATGTTGAAAACATATAGAAGAAGGTATTGGTTAATATTATGGATAGAAAACTGAACTTCATGTGTGTTTTGGAAAGCGTAGAATGAGGCCCTTTTTATAGAAAATATTTGATGGGTTTTTTGAAAATACTCATTCCTAAAGGGTTAAAAATGTAATTTTAAAGTGAAAAGTGGCTTCTAAATGAGCCATAAAATATATTTGCAGGAATATATGATCCTTATATAACTCAATATAATATTTGGTAATTTTTTATTAATTTATAAATCACATTAAATATAAACTAACATTTAAAAAGATTTTATAGGATATTCTTGTAATTTGAAAATAAAAATTTCTAGAAAATTATGGAATTAAAGTTCTGATATTTAAATAATTACATAATAATCAAATTCAACCTCTATAAAACCATGAAATACCATAATTCATATAAAAAATGTCACTTTATATATTTTAAAGAATCTATTTTAGACATTTTTCAAGCTCACACAAATGTTGTGTCGATGTTGCGTAACCATTTTGGATGATTATCCTATTATTGAGTATTAAAAATAAATTAATAGCGTAGATATAATCTTTTATTAACCATTACTATTATCATATAAAACCATTACAAAAAAATATTCTCATTTTTATCATGATAACATATTTAAGATATGATTTTTGACTTTTATTACGTTGCATAAGAACTGGTTAAAATTTTTGATAATTATCATGTTATATATTTTTTAAATTAGAATATATAAACATAATAGCTTATTATTTATCATGTATATCATTTGTAAATTTTCTTGTCCTATATTATCCCATTTTTTCACTTAATCCATCAGTTTTGACTTTACCTATGATGTGCAAGCACTGTATCAGCATCAATAAGTATTTTAAAATTTATCTTGTCATAAAAAATTACATTACATTAATTAGATAATTTTTATATGTTATTTTTAGTATCATATCATGTAATAAATATTATATAGTTTTCCAAAATATTCTATAGCATTCTAGATAGAAATGTATTAATAGGATGTAAAATTTCATTTAAACTGAAACACTTATTTTAAAAAGAAGTTCAAATATTTTACTCAATCCCTAACAAATTCAAATTCACATTCTGATATTAAAAACTAAAATTTCATGCCCCTAAAATATTTTCATAAATTTTAAATATTTCTAAAATATTTTATATCATTCTAGATAAAAATATAATAATAAGAAGTAGAATTCCACTTAAACTCAAATTCCTATTTAAAAAGGAGTTTAAATGTGTTACTTAAGATTAAAAAATTGAAATTCGTATATTGACTATAGATATTAATGTTTATATATTTTAAGTATTATAACATGTTTCATACCATTCTTAGTATTTCCAAAAACAATCTAAATGCACATTTAATAATGTGTTGTAAAGTTTGATCCGAACTTGAACTCATATTTTTTAAAAGAATTCAATATTATTGCACAACCTCTAATCGAATATAATTTGAATATTGAACTTTTAAATAATAATGTTATATTTATCTAAGATTTTATACCATATTTAAGATATTTGTAAATTGTTATAAAAAATTCTTGATATTTATAAATTAATTAGCAATATAATTCAATTTGAATTCGAACTCTTATTTTTAAAAAGGAATTTGAATTTAAATATATCACACAACTTATAATCACATTTATTTAAAATATTTAATTTCAAAATCAATCCATTAATATTTAAAAAACATAAATTGAATTTAAAATATCATTTATAATATTTTACCATAATTGTTTATCCAAAACTGTGATCATACATAACATTTACTATTTAATGCATATCTTGTTTTTTTATAAATTTCTAAAGAAATGCCTTTCAACTAAGTTTTACATGAAGATTCAAAATAAAAAATTCATTTTATTAAAATCAATTTTTAACTATTAAATGGTAACTTTTAAAATAAAACTCATTTTAATAAAAAAAATACAACAAATATTTCTTTAAAATTTAAAATCACATTCTTGTTTCATACCATAAAAATATTTCTAATATTAATATAATAATTAATATAAATATTAAACCATAAAATTAACATTAATATTTATTCTTTAAATATATAATAACTATACAATTCTTTAAATTGGTCAAATTAACACATCATGTTATGAAAATATATTCAACCTTTAAATAAAACAACTTTTATTTCATTGAGTAACCATAATAACTTAAATATATAATGAATATTATATTGATTATATAATATCATTTCTGATATGAAATAGACATATATTAAATTTAAAATATTTCTTGAATAAATATAAATTCATAATATAATCACAAAAATGATATGTTATTAAGAAAACCTTGGTTGTCACATTCTCCCCCTTAAAGAAGTTAATCCTTTTAATTTTAATTTTTTCTCGCCAATGAAAAAAATGAGTGTATATTAAAATAATAAAAATATCAAATATAGATTTTATTGAGATGTTAACTTCAATTTCTAGGATAAGACTTGAAAACTCATCATTTATAATATAAATATTTCATAAAGCTTGTATGTTCCATTATAAGACTTATACTTTTGAATTAGTTTCCAAAGGCATATCTTTAATGGATGATGTTGTTTTCCACATATTCCTTGATCGAATTGTCTTCCTTTTAGATGAGTTCTAAAAATTATGTTACAATTTCCAGATAGATAATTTGAGAAAAAGTATTTAAATGAATTCATTACATTCCATTAGCATAATTTCATCATTTGGTTTTGTGCTTTCAATAGTGTCCTCCAATGATTCACTTCACATTCCAAATGATGAATAATCAAGTTGAATTGTTCGTGATTAAAGCATAAACGAAATTTCTTTTCTACCATATTGGTCCATTATTTAGAAATTATAATTTCCACCAATGATTATATAATGTATGGTGGATAAATGAGTTATTCATCATATTTCCACCTATATATTAAAAACCAAAATGGTTAGTGTTAGTAAAGATATAATTCAATTAAATGAAAGTAAATCATTAAATGAAAAATTAATCTTAAGAAATCTCAACACATTAAACTTTAAGTTCAAACTATAACACTATTGATTCATCATATATCATTTTCAATTTCATTGATGACTCTTTCAGTTTAATCTGGGTTTCCTTATGTTTAATCATCTTCCAGTCCCTAAAAACTTCTAAAACCCAAAATATTTCTTATCTATGAATACATAATCTCTCATAAATAAATTTACTTGTTTTCATAAAATATTCGTAATCTTCTTAATAGAAAATTACATGCCGACCGATAATTTTATATATACCTTAATCATGTATGATTCAAAAAATGCATTAAACATTTCTAAAAAAACTTAATCACACTCCCACCAAATCACTTTTCATCCCCTAAGGTAATCTATAGATTTTGACTAATGTTGTAAAAATTCATTAACTTTTTTCTCAAATAAGTATAATTACCTTGACATCAAATCACATACATACCTCAAAGCTTATCTGGTTCTTTTAACTTATAATCACACTTAAAAATATTAACCTCTGATGTTATCTACAACTCTTAAATTGTATTCATTCAATAAAATCCTACCCCATAAATCCAAATAAACCCTACACTCATTCCAACAAAAATAGCCTAAATGTAACCATCCCATATATACATATTTTTTAAGAATATTATAACACAAAAATTCCTAATACCATTTAGGATTATAGTTTTAAAGGATTATAAAAATAGCTAAATAACATAAAACACATTTTTTCACTAATCATACATTTTTTCCATAAAAACTTTCTTTTTAAAAGAAAAACTTACTCCATTCAATACTAATCGCCTTAACTATAATTTTGAATTCAATATTGTTCCCACTCATCCTTAAACCCATTAAAAACCCTTCTAAATTATGTAATTAGGCTATAAAGCTCTGTAAATGGTAATAAAAGAAAAGAAAAAATATTAGGCTATAAAACACATGAAATATCATGAAGTTTATCATAGTTAATAAAAAGATAGATTGATTGAAAACATTTACTAATATAAAATGATTTTAAGAGGATCGTAATGATAACTCGTATTCAAGCATAGAATCATCATAAAGGTTTCTTGGAACATCATATTCATATCACTTATAAAAATCACATAATAACCCATAATAACTCATAAACTTTTATAGAGAATACATCATTGCCCAATTAATTGGGGGGTTATATAATTTTGGGGCCACTCAACATCAAGTAAAATTTCCAAGAACCATAACATGAGAAAAAAATAACTAAAATCATTCATTTCACTTAAAAAAACATAAGTGTCAATGTTATCCCCAATGAATAATAGGGAATGTGTTAACCAATTATAAGTTGAGTGGAAAATGAAAGAGAATGGAATTTATAACTTATGAATAAAGTATTACAGTTTATACATAAGGTTTATAGAATTCTTCCAATAGTACATATAAAAATTAGTATGAAACTTTCAAAGTATAAGATAAAAAATCTTCCAATGAAATATTGATAAATAAAAGAGTATAACATGCTTAATCCATGTAGAAAATAATACATATTACATGCCAATTTCATGATGAACATGGAATGATTAAATCAATAGGGGAAAATAAATATAAATATGGAATTTTCAACTGATAGTAAAAAAAATTAGATAATATAGAAAAATAGAAAAGGAGAAAATTCTCCTTTCAAAGATCATGGCATGGGAAGTAATAATCCACATAAAGAAGATTGTGAGGAGGAACTATATATCCATGGAAAATAAGAAAAAAAATATGGTATAAATCAATCAATGTGTATAAATTAAACAATTATAGAATAATATAACCAATGAAGAATTGTCATAACTTGATGAAAGGAAATTGAGTTAGGAAACCCCTTATAACCTTCATAAAGTAAGAGTCAAAACCAATGAAAGAAAGAGGACGAAATGGTTTTTTAATTCCCTTGAATTAAATAAAAAAATTATAAAAGGACTCTATGGGAAAATATATCAACTGGTTAAAATATAATAATATTTAATAGTTCTCAAATATAGGATATTGAAATAAGAATCCATTTTCCTTGTGCTATAAAGTTTCCAAAGTGTTAAATCTTCTCTTGAGGATCTCCTTTGAAATGAATCTTTTAGGCCTCCTTGTAACCAAATACAATGGAGAGTGTGGATGGATAATAGGAGAAGGAATTTGAGAATATTATGGATTGAAAATCAAACTTTAGGTGTTTTTTAAAAAGGGTATATTTGTAACACCCTGCATCATTATGTGTGGAAATTCCCAAGGAAATTTGAGTTTTTACCTTTATTTGGAGCCTAGGTTGTGTGGAATAAGTTTTGGGTTGTTATGGGGTGTTTTGGAGTGCTTTGGGGGCCTTTTGAAGGTTTATGTTGGAAACACAGTTTTCCCAAACCGTTCTGATCCACCAGGAAACCATGTTCCTAAAGGAAGAGGCTCATGGGGTGGCACACGATTAAGGTGCATAGTTTATCAAATTGTGTGGCCTCACCTGACAGGCCATGCAACTCGTTCCAATGCCAAAATCATAGTTGGTTCACAATTTGACAAACCGTGTTACCAAACTATGTAGGTTTCCCATGAGAGGAAGTAGTCTCGTATGGTTGGTGCACTGTTTGGAAAACCATGCGACCAAACCATGTGTGTGTATTTTTTATGATCCAAAACTCCATTAAATGGCCATTAACCATCCAAATTCATTATTTCTTCCTCCTATTCTTTAACCTCTATAACTCATGGAATCTAAAGGATTACCATGTGAAATCCACCCCTTTCCTAATACATTCGTAATTCGAGGTATGTGCTTGTTTGCCTTTTGTTCTTCATGTTCTTATCAGATCATCTCTTCTTCCTTAGAATAGAGCCTTAAAATTAGGTTGTGATTGTTGGATCTAGAGACTTGGTCTAGATCTAATGAGTTTTTCTCGGTTTTGTGATAGACCATCTTGGATATAGTGTGTTGTAGGTTCTTCCTTTCATCAAATTCTAGTTTTATCATCAATGGAAAATCTCATGGAGAATCGTTGGTGTGAACAATCTTGGTTGTGGATGTGTGCTGCTTGGATAATGCTTTTCAATGCTTGTTGAAGGCTTGTGTGGGCTCGTTAATCGTGGTTCCCTTCTTTGAGGTTGGTGGCCCCTTCGATACTCAATCTTATATGTTTTTATGGATATAATTGCTTATATACTCTATATTGAAAGTATATTTTCATATTACTTCTAAGACACTATGTTGGTCTTGTGTGCCTTACTGATTTCTTGGGTTCAAGTAGTACAGGGATAGACCAAGAGACACTTAGACTAAGCAATGAGGTGACTGTGAAGCACTAGACACATGACGAGTGCACTTGTGCACTTAGGGTGTTCTAGTGTCATTTTCCAACTAGGTCTCCATGAGGTGAAAAATGATAATTTACTTAAAAAGATACCATGTTTTTCCTTTGTGAGTTTTTGAGACTAGTATTGCCTAGATGGTCTACCTTAACTAGAATTAGTCCTTTAGGACTTGGTGCCTAGTATGAAGAGGAGTAGCCCCTTGTATCGTTGACAGGTCTCCCTTAGGAGATGTGTGAGGTAACTGTGGGTTGAGGGTTACGGTCATGGATTGGGTAATTCCTAAAGCTATTAGGTTGTCTTAGGGGTGTTGCAATTGAGTTTTGATTGGTCTTCCTTGAATAATTGGGTTGAAACCTTAGCATAGGTCATGAGTGTTGCCTTAGGACTTTTCACTGGAACCCAGTAGGTCTTAGTTGGGAGTTGACTCTGGTTATTGAGGGACAAGAGTCGAAATGAGCCTTCGGATCATAGCATTACCAATTGGAGATGTTGGGTGTTTATATAAGTGAGCATGGACCGTGGTTGATTATGAATCCCTGGTAGTTTTTCATAAGGTGGTAAGTGTGATGTTGTGACTTGAGTCATTGGCGGATGGCTAGACCGAGACATGTGAGCAGGCGAGTGGTATGTCATGATACGACCATATTGTGTGGCGTCATGCTAGTAACCGGTGTGGTATTCCTATGTGGTAAGAGGACCGTACCTTAGACCCAGTTGGATGTACCATGCACTAGTATGCATGAGATCCCCTTAGACCATGATAGACTTTCCCTTAAGACCTTGGCGGATGTGTTATACACAAGTTTGCATGAGATACCCTTATAACTTGGTAGAGTTTTCCTTAGACCTTGGTAGAGTTGTCCTTAGACCTTGGTGGATGTGGCATGCACTAGTATGCATGAGATACCCTTAGAACTCGGTGGAGATTCCCTTAGACCGTGGTGATTATGACATGCATTTAATGAGTGTATTGTTCTTGAAACCGTGGGAATACATCACATACATTGGCATGTGTATGTTTCCATGTGACCTTCTTTGTTATGTTACGCATAGGGGTGTAAGTTTCTACGACCATGAGACATTTTTTTATATGGTATGTCTGTTGTGTGTGTGTGTGGCCTGTGAGACCATATTTGATGCTTGATTTAGTTTTCATATGTAGTTTGTTAGGTCATGTTTTATGTTGATCACATGTGTAATGTATGTTTCAACAGGCCCTCCCGTTGATATACTATGTTCTTCCTATATTATGTCATGTGGCACTATTTTATCACACGTTTCCACATCGGTTTTGATTAATTGAATGTTTTTCTTATGTTAATTTGAGCTTATAATGGAGGGTTTTTTTTCTGGAAAAAAATCAGGTTGTTTTTGTTGTTCATTGAATATTATAAAGAAAATGTATTCTTTTAGGTGCTCAATTGATCAAATTTTTTAGCTACTATAGTGAAAATATAGTCGTAACTATTCGTGTAAACTAATAAACTATTTGGGAAAAAATGATAGAAGATAGAATTGTCTGTTTAGGAAATACAAAAAATAGCAGAACACCTGCATTCCTTGTTCAAAGTTGGTCATCTAGATAGACCACACGTCGGCACTAGCCCAGAAAATCTGAAAGTTGAGTTCCCCCAAGCTTAGTTTTCAGCTAAAGGTTGTCGATGCTTCCACTCTCCTCCAGTTTGGATTTGGAGATGCTTGTTGCCATGGCCTACCATGAAGGACCCGTCGATAAGAGAGAGAATCCATTGTTGTCTTTGTCGATGTGGGAGTCCCCATCAGACGAGGTCCATGAACTAAGTGGTACTAAATTTTGTACTCAAGTGTACTGAAACTCGAGTTGAGCTGCTGCTGAAGAATCTGCATCCACATCTCCCACTGAAGGTCGATGCTGCTCCTCCCATGATCATCGAGCGCCATTTTTTGAAGTTTTGTTGATGTTGTTTAAATAAATGACCGAGGGCGTGTTTTCCAGTCCTGTGCTAAGAAAAACCATTTGATAAGACATCCTACTCAGTATTGCGGCCATTCTGGCACTCGACCATTTGAATTTGATGGCATGTTAGTTTCAGAATCGCAGAGAATGGTCCAATCGGCTACGTCAGCCAATCAGTTATGTCTGTCAATCAGATACATCGGTCAGTCAGTTACGTGAATGAAACGACAATGTGAGAGCCATTCGCCTACATGAGAAAAATGCCTATGTAGTCCAATCAATTACATCAACAAAATGTCTACGTGGTTCCATTCGACTACGTGAGAAATTGGTTACATTGAGGGAATCGGCTACATGGTTAATTGCATACGTAGTACCATTCGGCTGCATCGACCAAATGACTACGTCGACAAATTGGCTACATGAAGAAAATGGGGTACGTCATTTTTTCACGTGTAGGTTCAGTATGTTGTACAGAGGGAATTACTAATTCCTAAATTTACACGAGGCGTCCATCCAAGAAGTTCTTCCAAGCTCAAAATTCCACAATTGAAGCTAGGATACATAGTAGGTGGATATAAATATATATTGGTTGTAGTTAACTATGTATCATAATGGGTTGAGGTAATGGATTTACTAAACAACCAGGCTAATAGTGTGATTAAATTTATTAAGAAGCATATTTTCTCATGATTTAGAGTGCCCAAAGCTTTCATTACTGGCAATGGATCTCACTTTAAAAACTTCTAATTCAAGTTACTGATGGAAAAATATAGTTGTGTCATAAAACTGGAACAACCTACCATTCACAATCCAGTGGAAAAGCTGAGGCCTCCAATAGGGAACTGAAACAAATCCTAAGAGAAAATTTTGAGAACCTCTAAGAAAGATTGGTCCTTAAAGTTGGATGATGCATTATGGGCTTATAGGCCTGCCTTTAAAGCCCCAATAGGTATGTCACTGTATCGACTGCTTTTTGGAAAGTATTACCATTTACCTTTGGAGCAACATCATAAGGCTTTTTGGTAAATAAAGGCTTTGAATTTTGATTTTAAGACTATTGGGGAAAAAAGGTTTCTTGAGTTGAGTGAGCTGGAAAAAATCATAAGAGAATATTATGATAATGCCAGGATCTATAAGGAAGAAATATTTTCATGATTCTATAATTTAAAATAGACACTTTCACATGGAATAGAAAGTGCTTCTCTTCAATTCTCGATTGAAGTTGTTTCGTAGTAAACTCATATCTAAGTGGTCAGGGTCATTCGCAATTTTTGCGGGTGCTTGTCAATGGGGCATTGGAATTAGTTGGACATGATAACCTACCATTTTTGGCCGACGGGCAGAGAGTGAAACATTACTTTGAGATGGAGTTGAAGGGTTTAGCTATCATTTTCCTCCTTCAGGATTGAACCATTTTTTTGGTAGTCTGACTAATGACTCTAAACTTAGTGTTTCATGGGAGACAACCCATGCTCTTTTCTTATTATTTTCTTTTTTTCGGTTGGCCTATGTTTCTTTTAACTTGTTTGCATGCCTTTCTATTTCCCATTTCTTCTATGTTTCATAATTGTAGGAGCTAACCATGATAGAATGAGGATTCTTTTTCTAGGAAAATGAGAGATATTCTTTTCCTGAGTATCGTCTACAATACTTCTATATCAGGGGAGTGTTGGTTCTTTTTCTGCCCATTTTTTCTTTTTGCAGCTCGATTTTAAGTGTGAGGGAATACCCCTTGTTTTTCTTTTTCAATCTACACATATTTTTTCTTGTTAGGGTGCTTTTCTTGTTAAAGTATAGTGAGATGAAAATTAATTTGAGCTGATTTTAGAAAACCCGCTTGCACCCTTAAAATCTCATATGGTAATTGTGTTATTTTGAACTTTCTTGCAAACCCCTCAAAAATCTATAAACTGCTGAATTGAATTTCTCTTATGAATTTCTTTGTTCTCCCATCATGGGATCAACATTGGGGATAATGTTGGGTTTTAAGTGTGGGGGGAACTTTTTGTGCCTTGGTTGTATTTCAATTCTACCACATCAAAACACCCCCGTATTTTTTTCAAAATGCCCCCTCTTTTGAGACATTCAATCAGTTTTTGGTTTTTAAATAAAAGTTTTAGGTGTATCTATGTTTGAAAAATAAGAAGTCAATGAATTCTTCCTCGGGGACAATTTCATAGCTCATTTGAGGGATTTCAATGGGTCAGAAATTGTGAGGATTGAGTGATTACTGAGTGATGTTTTCCCACTATCTTTATGGTGATCATGTTGGAAAACTAGGAAAAGGATGTTTGATAGGTTAGAATCTTATGGAATTGGAACTATAACTTAAGGAAGTTAGAGCTTGACCTTAAGCCTAGCTACTTGGACCGGGAAACATGGAACACATTAGGGAGCCAACCCAATTGAGATTATTATAAATCCTATGAATTTGGAGTAAAATGAGCAATTATGATCCTACGGTGAGTATCTAAGATAAGGGTATTGGGTTCATTTCTATAAATAAAGTCTGAATCAATAAGTGCTTTGCAAGTTCTAAGCACACATTTATGGCTAGGAAAACTTAAAATAAATTTCCTTTTTTAAAAATGATATCATGATAGTGAGGGGAATATTGAACCCAAATAAACAAGGGGACAAATGATTTATAAGAGAAGCTTTTGAGTGTATCAACAAAGTGGGAAGTGGAGCTTTGGTTTGAGGAACCTAGGGGAGAGTGAAGGTTTTTTTTCCTCCTTTTATAGATTTACTTCCACTTGGGTCTCTCTAGTTTGTATTCCTTGAACTGGGGTTTGAGCTTGTGTCAAAATAGGATAGTGTGGAAAGATCACATAGGAGGCATAAATTTCTTAATGATGAATGGTTTGATTATTTTCTCTAATTTGGGCATATGCAGTACAACCTAGGTAGGATGATCATCATTATTTTTTTGACTTGTAAATAAATTAGCTTAATAGAATTTTTTTTTCCCATTAGTGTAAAGGATTAAGTGTAGGTGAGTTTGATGTGGCACAATTTTATCACACTTTTCCACGTTGGTTTTGATGAATTGAATGTTTTTATTATGTTAAGTTGATCTTATAATGGAGGATTTTTTTTTTTTTTTTGGAACAAATCTTGTGGAATTTGTTATTCATTGAATATTATAACAAAAATGTCTATTTTTAGGTGCTCAATTGATCAAAGTTTTTAGCTACTGCGGTGAAAATATAATCGTAACTATTTCTGTAAACTAATTAACTATTTGGGAAAAAAATTGATAGAAGGAAATTTTTGTATAGTAAATACAAAAAAGAGTAGAACATATGCATTTCTTGTTCAAATTCGGTCATCTAGATCAACCACACGTCGGTACTGGCCCAGGAACATCTGAAAACTGAGTTCCCCCGAGCTGAGTTTTCAGCTGAAGGTTGTCGACGTTGCCACTCTCCGCCAGTTTGTATTTGGAGATGTTTATTATCGTGGCCTAGCGTGAAGGACCTGAAAATATTGAAGAGGGAAAACCCATAGCTGCCTTCGTCTATTTGGAATTCCTCATTTAAAGAGGGCCATTAACTGAGCGGTACCAAAGTCTGCACTCAAGCGTACTGAAACTCGAGTTGAGCCACTACTAAAGAATCTGCATCCACATCTCCTAATGAAGGTCAATGTTTCTCCTCCCATGATCTTCGAGCCATTATTTGAAGGTTGGTTGATGCTATATAAATAAACTATCAAGGAGGGCGTTTTTTCCAGGCCTGCACTAAGAAAATCCATTCGAGAATACATCCTTCTTAGTATTGCAGTCATTCTGGAACTTGATGGTTTGAATTTGGTGTAAGTTTGGGTTGGGAATCATAGAGAAGGTTCCAATTGGCTATGTCAGCCAATCGACTATGTCTACCTATCAGATAAATTGACCAGTCGGTTATGCAAACGAAACTGCTACGTGAGAGACAATCGCCTACGTGAGAAAAAAGCCTACGTAGTCCAATCAGTTACAACAACAAAATGGCTATGTGGTTCCATTCTTCCACGTGAGAAATCGGTTACATGGATAGAATTGGCTACATGGTTAATCGTATCTGTGGTACCATTCGGCTACATCGAGCAAATGGATACATCGACCAAACAATTATGTTGACTAATTGGCTATGTAAAGCAAATGGGTTGCGTCATTTTTTCAGGTGTAGATTCAGTGCACTGTATAGAGGGAATTCCTAATTTCTAAATTTACATGTGGAGGTGTTACGGCGGGACCCTGGATAGTTTACACACGCTGGGGCAGATCTGGAAATATGGGTAATACACAGGGAGAATCAGTTATAGGTGGTCCCACTGCACAGGGAGAATCAGCTGGGGAAAATCCAGCTGTCCAAACAGAAAAAGGGAAGGGCAGAATAGAGAATTCTCAGGAGAAAATCAGTTAGAAGAGGAGCTGTTTAAATGAGGGACCCGCAGGGAGTGTGGGGTGGGAAATATTCTCCTTTCTGTTTGTTCGGCCAGGGGGCTTGGGAGGGAGAAGCAGGTTCTCCTGTAAGTTTTTCTCTTTTCTGTTTTGATTCTGTGGAATTTCTGGTTTTCTCCTGCTGTAAAGGTCAGTGATCTGAACTTCTGGAATATATTCCTCTGTTTAGTTTTCTGTTTGTGTGTGAATCTTATCAGGAGGCCATCCAAGAAGTTCTTCCAATCTCAAAATTCCGTGATTGAATCTGGGGTACAGAGTAGGTGCATTACTATCAGGAAGCAGGTTTTTTCAGGGAGCAAATAGGGAAGTTCTGAAGTTGATATATGTATGTGTGTGTGGATATAGGGGGCGACATAAATAAGAGGTGACACTTTCATACGAAGAGGGTGGAAGAGTGACTCGTTGAGGGTGAGACCAAGGAGGAGGCACATAGGGCCGCTTGATCTAGCAGTTTCATAAGAAGTTTTTGAAGCCCTTATTGGGGGATTTCTTGTTTTTGTTGTTTTCTTCCATTCCCCTGTTTTTCAATCAATTTTTGATTTATTGAATATTTTTGTTATAATGGTTGGATAAACTCAAGTTGGGTAATGATATTGAGCTGGTGAGTAACTTCGTTTTAAGTGTCAGGTGTGGCTAGAACCTACCCTTTTCCCACTGCTCAAGTATTTTTTCCTTCTAATTGTCAAAGATCATTGAGAACTGTTTTGGCTCTATTGGTTTGTATCTACTTTCCATATGGAGGTCCATCTGAGGAGAGGATAGTCCATGCAATGATGTGTAATTTGGTTGCTTCACTGAGTGGATTAGTGGACTCTACGGTTGAGAAACTAGAGGATCTATTTATCTACTGGTTTTCCACTTGAAATAATTGGCCAACCTCTTCACCAAATCTAAGCGCACTTGTCCATGAATGAAGTTAGAAAATGAAAAAATATTTATATATAATTAAAATAAAAAATTGGACAATCAAATTCCCCTGTTATTCTCCTAGACTTCTCATTATCGGCCCATGATCTCCACCCTCTGCACTCACACTTGTGTTGTTTTTGTTTCCATCCTCCATCCCATCGACTTCATCGCCACCATTTCACTCATCATCCCTCCCTGTGTTACTTGTCTCAATTTTTGTTTGTTTTCTCTTTTACTTGGTCCCACTCAACACACCTCATACAGAAGTCCTTCCCTGTGGATCAACCCCTACTCACCACTGCACTAGTCTTAAGTAGGGTTTATAAATAATTAATTTTTCCTAAGCCTAGTGGCCACCTAGGCCTAACGGCCATTATGTTATGCCTTGTTCTTTGTATTACCATGACTTGGAGGCATTGTTTTTGTACTCGGAACAGATGGACCATTGTGAGATGATTATCCCTTAGAAGGGGGAGTGCACATGACATGGGACGATGATGACGTTGGATTTGTATACAAGGTAGGGGAATGATGGCCTTATGGCCTGGCCCGAGACATGATATCGGGTTATGATGGCCTTGTGTCATGTCCCAAGGGAGAATCAGGATATAATGGCCTTGTGGCCCAACCTGAAGCTCAATTCCTTTGGGATATTGAGTAACATATTAACAAGCCTTAGGGCTAGTTCTTGATCACTTCTGACATCTTTGATTATCCATTTGGCAGGGAGCTAAAGCAGGTACGGTAAAGGTTTGTGGCATCTTGGTTATCACACAAATGATCAATGTATGGTTGATTGATTACTTATTCATTTTTCTTTTATGCGTACACACATATATGACTGCGTTGATTGGGGATTCTTGGTGAGACCCTACTGAGTGTATATGATCACACTCTACACAGTCACCTCAATGCATGTGTAGACCTTACATATTCTTTTCAGGTTTAGCGTAAGGACATGCAGTGGTTATAGCTAAGGTAGCTTGGTGTGTATGTGGAGATCATGACTATTTCAGACTCAGAGTTTTCATTGAGTCTCCTATATGTTTTACCTTCAGTTATATCTTTTTTACATGTATATGATCGACCCTTTGGACGATTAGTGGTATGTCATGTTTGACGACATCATTTGTTATAGCATTGCATTTATTAATATTCTTTATATCCATTTGGTCATATGTTATATGTTTTGGTTATTTCTATATTGTTTTACTCTAATAGGAGGGTGTAGTATCCCCACGACTTACTATATACCCTCGCTACTAGTTGCCAACCTCTAGCGTATAGGGAGGTTCCCCTAAGGCTACCTAACACTTTGGCTCGGACCTAGTGATTTGGTTTAGGAAGTTAAAAAATGGTATTAGAGGATATATTATTTTCCTATTTTGGGGAGTTGGTAGATGGGTGGCATAGGAATGTATCGAAGCTTGTGATGGACCATGTAATGGTGAGTCATTAACACTTTTTCGATGGGAAATCCTAGCTACTAGGGTCATGGATTGCTATTATTACAGTGTGCTCTTATTATTGGGTCGTTTCCTAAAAACGATGTGTTATCGGAGATATGATTTATGTGGTTGGGTTCCTTGCCTGATGGAAGGAGGCATGTGATTAAGCATCATACTAGGCTTGTACGACTCATAAGACATGTACGTTCTTGTGTATGTTTTTCTCTGAACACTTTTCTGATGGCATGTCATGTGGATCTTATGGCGGTAGATCACTCGGGTAGTGACAACAATCCCTTCATCAAGGGACATGTGTGGAAACATTATAGGATCAAATTGGGAACTTGATGCCCTAATTAGAACTCCATGAGGGCAGGCATGCCTGATAGGTGATATGGGGGCAATCACAGGTTTCCTTGTGGTCGAGGAAACCTTTGAGCGTTGAGTAGCGGCTCAAGAGTTTTTATTTGAGCTCGAACTGTAAAGTGTGATATGTGTTTGGGTATCGAAGTTGGGTGAGTGAGTAGGATCAGACTTGTGATAGGTCCTATTGGTTTCCTAGTGCAGTGTCAATGGTTTTTATATGGAAAAGATTCTCATTGATGAGAGTACTCTTTTCAGATGGGACTGACATTTTTGGATTTTGGTCTATAGTTTAAGAGCGTAACCCTTAGACTCGGTGAGGAATGTCTTTTGGGAAATTGATTTAGTTAAATGGGAGTGTGTAACTATTAGGTTCAAGTGAGACTGAGTGGGTTATGGGCATGAGAATCAATAACAGGTTCACCAAGGAACACTCTATCTTGAATGGAAGTGTGGTGTTACAATGGACTGTTGGGAATGTTATGATGTGTAGATGCTTGTGCATGTTGGTTATGCATGTAGAAAGGTGATCTAACCTTTACTGATGGTTCAGGTGTTTCGGGTGAATCTGAATGCTATAGTAGAAGTTGAGTTCTGCTATTTTTGGGTTCAAGATAACCCTCGGGGTAAACAATCAACGTGTTCAATGATATGCTAGGGATTTATGAATGTTTCTGTGGTGGAAGGATGCATCAATATGGTTCATTATACTGTTATTTGGTCATCCTGGTTGTAAACCTTAATGGGATCGTCAATAGATGACGGGGCAGAAGAGCATGGCCCGAGAGAACGGCGTGCGCGTGGTGCTTGACCCATTAAGGTTCGATCTCAATGAGCAGGAATTAGGGAATCCCTATGGTGGGGATCATGCCAGAGGTTGAGATATGATGTAATCTATGTCTCTTATAGATGTTGAGCATCGAGAATGATGCTCTTGGTATGGACTAGGAGCAAGGGTGATCAATGTTCGGTTAACACTCGGATATGAGAAGATGTTCACGCCTAGTCATTGCATTTGGAGATGAATTTTATGTGACTATAGCAGACAGTGATAATGATACTCTTTGGTGGGGAGCATCAGATCAGTCATAGGTTAACAACCCTCATTCTTAAGGTTTGTGAAGGCCCTTAAGTCGACCGTTGAATGGTCATTGTAGCATCGAGAGCTGGTGTGTTGATGGATTCTAGTGGATCTGGTTCCTCTAAAAATAACACACATCTGATCCAGGCATAGCATTAGACATTGCTTGGGTGTGAACATCAAACTCAGGATGAGTTTACATGAATTCGGTGGTGAGTTGGGTTTGGTGTGCTCTGTGATCGAATTAAAAGCATAATTTTTTGTGCATGTGGTTAGTTATCCAATAGGGGAATCTAAATTGTGATTCAGGATCGATTTCCAGAAGTGGTGGTTAGATGATGCGACAATGCCTCCTTGGATTAAGGCGTCGTGGTCAGGTGGTTCAGTAGAATCCCAAATTTAAAGTCAAGTTCCATTTGATAAGTCGGTATGATCATTCCAAGAATTAGTGTTGCGCAACGAAAGCTTGTTGGATGTTCATTATGAGACATGACTATAGAAGTTCGAGGTTGATCCGTCGTTTTAGATGGACGAACACAAAGCCTTTATGAGGATGAGAAGTGTTATGGTTGGGAGGTTGTAACACCTTACTTTATTACATGTGAAAATTCTCTGGGAAATTTGAGTTTTCCACCTTTTTTTAGCCTTGGTTGTGTGGAAGAAGTTTCGGGTTGTTCCAGGGTGTTTTAGAGTGATTTGGAGTCCCTTTTGAAGGTGCATGGTTAAAGAACAGTTTCTCAAAACCATGATAATTGTCGAGGAAACTGTGTGCCTAAAGGAAGAGGCTCATGGGGTGGTGCACTGTTAGGGAACACATTTTATCAAACCATTTGACCTCACCTAACAAATTGTGCAACTCGTTCCAGTGCCGAAAGCACGGTAAATGCACAGTTTGACAAATCTTGCGGGTTTCCTAGGAGAGGCAATAGCCTCACATAGTTGGCATATGATTTGGAAAATCATTCAACCAAACTATGTGCACGTGTTTTTAATGATCGGAAACTCCATTAAATGTCCATCAACCCTCAAATTCATTGGTTCTTCTTCCTATTATCTAAGCCTCTAAAATTTAGACTCCAAAGGATTCCCAAGTGAATTTCACCCCTTTCCAAATGATTTTTTGATGGATCTAGTGAGATCAGATCATGGGAATTCAAGGTATGTACTCATTTTCCTTTTGTTCTTCACATTCTTATCAAACCCTCTCTTCTTCATTGGAATGGAGCCTTGGAACCAAGTTGTGATGGTTGGATTGAGATTCTTGGTCTTGATCTGATGATTTTTTCTTGGTTTGGTGATAGATCGGCTTGGATCTAGCATGTTAAAGGTTTTCCATTCATCAAATTCCATTTTTAGCACGATGGTGGATCTCGTGGGGAATCGTTGGTATGAACAATCTTGGTCGAGGATGCGCACGGCTTGGATGATTCTTGTCGGTGCTTGGAAAAGGATTTTGTAAGCTCGTTAATCATGGTTTTCTTATTTGAAGTAGGTGGCCCCTTCAATACTCAAACTTATATGCATTTATGGATGGAATTTCTTATATGTCCTGTATTTCAAGTATGTTTTCATATTTCTGGTATGCTACTATGTTTCTCTTATATGTAATCTTGATTGTGTGTGTTTGGGTAGTTCAGGGATAGACCAAGAGACCCTAAGACTAAGCAATGAGGTAACTGTGGGGCTCTATACCCATGACAAGTGCACTTGTGCACATAAGGTATGCTAATGTCATTTGGAAACCAGGTCTCTGTGAGGTGATAAATGTCGGTTTACCTAGCGAGAGACCATGGTTGGTCTTTGAATGAGTGTTTGAGACATGGATAACCTAGAAGGTTTACTTTAACTAGAATTAGTCCCTCGGGACTTGGTGCCTAGGATAAAGAGGAGCAACCCTTTGTGACATTCAACGATCTCCCTCAGGAGATGTGTGAGGTAACCAACCATGGGTTGAGGGTTACAGTCTTGGATTGGGTAAATCCAAGAGTTGTTAGGCTGTCTGGGGGTGTTGTAAATGAGTGTTGGTCAGTCTTCAATGAATATGTGGGTTGAGACCTTAGCGTAGGCCATGAGTGTTGCCTTAAAACTTGTCCTAGGTAACCAAGTAGGTCTTGGTTGAGAGTTGACTCTGTCTGTTTGGGGCTAAGAGTCGGAATAAGCCTTTGGGTCATATAATCATCATCTGGTGATGTTGGGTGTTTGTACCAGTGATTGTGGACCGAGGTTGATTTGGAATCCCTTGTAGTTTTTTATTGGGTGGTATGTGTGATGTGAATTGATTCGTTAACGGAGGGAAAGACCGAGACATGTGAGCAAGCGAGTGGTCTATCGAGTTGCGACCATGTTGTGTGTCATCATGCTAGTTGTCAGTGTGGTATGCCTATGTGGTAGGAGGACCTTACCTTAGACCTTGGTGGATGTGCCATGCACTATTATGCATGAGATGCCCTTAGAACTTGGTAGACTTTCCCTTAAGACCTTGGTGGATGTTCCATACACAAGTGTGCATGAGATTCCTTTATACATTGGTAGAGTCTCCCTTAGACCTTGGTAGAGTTATCCTTGGACCTTGTTGGATGTTCCATGCACTAGTATACATGAAATTCCCTTAGACCTCGGTGGAGATGCCCTTAGAGTATGGTGGTTACAACAAAGCATTTAATGTGTGTGTTCTAGAGATCTTGGGTGGACGGCACACTAATCGGCATGTGTGTTGCCGCATGACCTTGGTTGTTATGTTACACATAGGGGTGTATTTGTGTATGGCCATGAGAGCCATTGTGTGATATGGTATGCCCGGTGTGCATGTGTAGCCCGTGAGACCATATTTGATGTTTGGTTTCATGAGTATGTCTATGTAGTTTTTAGAGCATTTTTTATGTTAATCACATGTGTATGTATGTTGCTACTGACCCTCGTGTTTATATGCTACACTCTACCTATATTATACTCTGCTCTGTTGTATGTATTACCATACCTTTGGAGGCATTGTTTTGGTACTCAAAACAGGTGGACCGTCGTGAGCTGATTATCCCTTAGAGGTTAAGTGCACATGGCATGTGACGATGACAACATTGGGCATGTACACAAGGTAGGGCGTGATGGGCCTGCGGCCTAACCCGAGACACAATGCAGGGTTACGAAGGCCTTATGGCCTATCCTGAGAGATTGTCAGGATATGATGTCCTTATGGCCCAACCCAAAGCTCAATGCCTGTGGATACCTAGTAACATGTCCACCGTCCTTGGGGCTAGTTCTTCATCACTTCTGATATCATTGGTTATGCTTCTAGTATAGAGTTGAGATGTGTATGGTCAGGGTTTGTGGTGGTTTGTTCACCGCACAACCAATCGACATATGGTTGATTGGTTATTTTTTTCATTTAGCTTCCATGCATACACATGTATATTATTGTGTTGATTAGTGGTGCTTGGTGAGACCCAACTAAGTTTACATGCTCACACCCTGCATGGGCACCTTTGTATGTGCGCAAACCTTACATCTTCTTTTCAAGTTGAGCATAGGGACGTGCAGTGGTAATAGCTGAGGTGGCTCGATGTGTATGTGAAGATCAGGACTGTTTCAGACTCAGTGTTGTTGAGTCTCCTGTATGTTTTACCTTTGGTTATGTCTTGTTTACATGTATATGATCACCCCTTTAGACAATCGATGGTATTTCATGTTTGAGAGCATCATTTGTTATACCATTACGTTTTTTGATATTCTGTATATCTTGTTGGTCATATGTTGTTATATGCTTTGGTTATTTCTGTAGTGTTTTACATTGATAAGCGGATATAGTTTCCCCACGACTTACTATAGACCCCGGCTATTAGTTAGCAACCTCTGGCACGTTGGGAGGCATGTCAGAGGCTACGTAACACTCGAGCCCGGACCCGGTGATTCGGGTAAGAGCATTACAAGAGTGAGGCCTTTTTATAAACAAGATTCAATGACATTTTTTGTAAATATTCATCCCTTAAGGGTTAAAATGTAATTTTTAAGTGGTAAGTGTCGTGTAAATGAATCATAGAAGATTTGGTCTATAGCATATTTCATCCAAATATGACTCAAGATAATGTTTGATGGTTTTCTCATCAATTTATAAGTCACTTGCGTGCATACACAAGTGTGGCATCAATACTATGTAAGCATTATGGATAATCATCCTATTATTTTATTTTAAAAAAATAATGACATAACTATAATCTAATATTTATCATTCTTATCATCTAGAACAATTCATAACATTTTTTATTCTCATCCTTATTAGGATAACAAATTTAAGATATGATTTTTGTCTTTTTTACATTACACACGCTCGGTAAGAATTTAGAAAATTATCATGCTCCATATTTGTATAATTCAAATATTTATACAAAAAACTTATCATTTATCATGTTTATCGCTAAAATAGTTGTTGACCTTATCTCACCTCATTCTTATCACTTAAACCATCAATTTTAACTTTTCTTATGCCATGAAAGCATTGCGTAACATCTATATGTATTTTCATATTTATCATGACATAAAAAATTAATTTATATTGGTTAGATAATTTTTATATTATAATTTAAGTATATTATCATGTAATACATGTTCCATGGGTTCTCATCATGTTATACAGCATTTTGATAAAAATATAATAATAATCAGAATTAAAATTCCATTTGAATTCAAACACTTATTTTAAATGAAGTTCACATGCTTTACTCGATCGCTAATCAAATAAAATTAACCTTTTGACTATTAAAATTTATATTTTATGTGCATTAACTGTTTTAAGATGACCAACATGTTTGTGAAATGTTTCATACCATTCTAGATATAAAATATAATAATAAGTAGAATTTAATTTAAACTAAAATTCTTATTTTAAAAGGAGTTCAAATGTATTACTCAGGCTCTAACCAATTTGAATTAATTTATTGACTTTATAAATATATGTTTTTAGGTATTTATACTATTCAGACACATTAAATAACTTTCTTAAGTGTTTCATAGAATTCTCAACACGCATTTAATAATGGGTTATAGAGTTTGATTCGTACTAGAACTCTTATTTTTAAAAGGGAATTCAACATTATTACTCAACCTCTACTAAAATAGAATTTTAATATTAAACATTTAAATAAAAATGTTTTATATCTAAATATTCTATCATATTCTATATATTTCGTAATTATTAAAAAAATATTTTAGATATTTTAAATTTATTAATTAATATAATTCATTTTAAATTTGAACTCTTATTTATAAAAGGAATTAGAATTCAAATGTATCACTTAATATATAACCACATAGATTAACATTATTGATGTTCAAAATAATTCCATAAAAGATTTGAAAAGCATAATTTAAAATAAAAATATCATTAATAATTTTTTATCATAGTTTCTTAAAAATTGTGATTATACATCACATTTAATATTTATTGTCATATCTTGTTTTTAATAAATTCACATTTCACCAAATTTTGACATGAAGATTCAAATTATATAATTCATTTCATTAAAATTAGCTTCGACTATTATATGTTTAACTTTTAAAATAAACCTCCATACACTAATATATTATTTTACAAAATTAAATATTTATTAAAACTAAAAATTAAATTTTTGTCATACTATAAAAAAATTACTTCTAAGATCATTATAATAATAAATATCATTAAAAATACATAAATTTAACATAAATATCCATTTATATAATATATAATAATTAAATAATTCTTTAAATAGGGAAAAATAATAAATCTTGTTAAGAAAATATATTTAAGCATTAAATAAAAAATCTTTTAGGTCATTAAATAATCATAGTAATTGAATGTACAATGAATATCTATTTGATTATATAATATATTTTGTGACATGAAATAAACATTATGCATTTTAGAATACTTTAATAAATATAAATTCGATATATAAACATAAAACTGAAATATTGTAAAATACTTGGATTATCACAATATTCACATTTTCTCACTAAATTTCCACCACAGGTGTTTACAAGTAATGATCCTAGTTCTTTCAAGCTACCATTTCAAATATCATCATTTGCATCACAACTTCCGTAGATTAAGTGAGTTCATCATATGATGTAATATCCTTCTAATTTTGTGGTGTGAGAATGATCTTTCTACCAGATTATTGCTATCCATACCCCTCAGATAACACCCCCTGAGGAAATATATCATAATCCTCTATGACGCTGATTCAAATAGCTTTAATACGATTCAAGCAATCATCTGTTGGGTTGTGGGGTGCCGTTAAAAATCTTGAATGAAAAAGATGTAAACCTGAATATTAGTTTTTTACTCTTATTCATTGAAGAATATTATTAATTTAGAGTTATTTTTTAATTATTTTATATTATCATTACTATTGAGATTAATCTATGTACATTATTAATTTAACTAATTCAATTTCAAATCAACTTCATTCTTGATTGTAAAATTATACTATAAACCATAAAACATAGATTATAAATTATAAATTTGTAATTACTACTAATTTTACGGTTATGATGATAATGATAATTTACTTATTATCTAATAATAATGAAATTATTAATAATTTAATTATATTTTAGAATAATTTTACATGGCATGGATGCCAAGTCATTCCCCCATAAAAAAAAATTAAATAAAAGATCCATACATAAGAGATGCAATATGTGAAGGAATAAAATTCTAAAAAAAATTAACCATGAATGAATAATCATGGACTAACTTCTTCGTGACGTATAACACCAAACACCAAACGAATTGCTGCGGAATCGTCAGGAGATGCAACGACAAAAACGAGAAAACGAAAGAAAGAAAGCAACAAGAACACAGCGATATACGTGATTCGGGAATAATCCCTACATCCACGGGAGAGGCAGAATTTCATTATTCGGGAGCACGAAATTACAAAGGATTTTCAGTAGTAACCCTAGCCTGAAAATGGGCTATAAAACAATGGAGAAGACGATCACTGTTCGAAAAGTGAGTCCGCGTCGCTACAGTGAACGGCGGACAGCTTTGTCAAAAGCGCTACAGTGGCTGCCGGCTGGAAGTCAAAAGTGCTACAGTTCAATTGACCTCGAAGTCCAAACTGCTACAGTGTCGGTCGGTGTCGGTCGGTCAGCTCCGCTACAGTGGTCAGAGATGCTACAGTGCCGAAAAAATTGGGCTACTACACCAATCTAACACGAATGTCACGAGTGTGATCTACTGCCACTTTCTTCAAGTCGTGCCATGAAACAACACCCACACTTACAATTCTGTAATAGAAACTTCAGCAATAAGGGTACCCTTTAGAAAGGCTACAAAGCCTTCCATTCAAACATTCCATAATTAGCTCCACATCCATTTATAAAAAATCAATAAATGATAAGCCAAGACTCTTTCATCCAATCATAAAATGAAATTATAATAGTATTCCATCAACAAACTAAGAATAACATGTTTCAAATACACCCATAGCCAAAAACATTCCATCGTCATCAAGAACAAAACACCATGGAACAAAAATAATCCATGGATGTAATAAATGAAGGGTTCAGGCACAGTAGAAGTCGGTCAGACCCATGCCCAACAATGAATTTTTTTCAGAGCCAATGGGCAATACCATGATGAAGAATTGTTATATCTAACCAATATACTCAAAGAAACTTAATGAAATGAATCTCAAAACTTTGAGAGGATCATTTCATATTAAATTTAAAATTAATCTAATAACAATAATTAACTTGATCATAAAATTCTTTCTTCGGTGAAGATTTTGAACAATCAAACCCCATTTGATTTGTATCATCGTTGTGCCAAGAGGATTCAATGTAGAATCCCTCTATCCATATCCAGACATGCACCACAACCTTGGAACATTGTCGATAGATCTATGGGTGCTAATGTGGAGGTACTGATCATCTTGCATCATTCTCCATTGATCAAAACATGAAATCCTTTGGTCTTAGAACTTATATTGTTCTCTCGGCCTTGAGAGTAAGGAGGAGAAGAATTGCTTCCCCCCATTCTTTAAAGAACCCTAAAGATATTCTCTGGACTTCAGAGAGATCTCTAGAGAGGAATGTTGTGCACACAACCTTTTTTTCTCTGTCGGAAAATGAAATAAGATTGGAATATATTGTTGGGGTTTAATATTTTATAGTTTCATAAAGGGCCCTTCAGCAAATATTAAATTTGATATATTCCTCATGCCAAATAATAACAATATTATTATTATTATATCTCATGGCATCCACAAACTCACGAAAAAACAAATATCATTTTACTAAATAAATAATTCCATATTTATTTAAATGATATTTAAATCATATATCAATTCTGTGGTCATACCCTTAAAACGTCTAATCCATCCTTGTCATTTATTGAACCTTGAATAATAAATATTTATTTATAAAAAATCTTATTCAATCAATAAATAAATAAATAAATAAAATTTCCAGTCTTGTGAATAAATATTTATTTTAATATTCAACCCACATGTATATTTTTGACTCAAATATAACTAGTGACAAAATATTTGTGATCAAAACCTTGAATAAATATTACTTCTTTGAACTTGGGAAAATTATTTATTCCAACAATCAAATTCAAATTGAAATTAACTAAGATTCATTGATACACCAAGTGTGGGACCTTGTAGGCCTCTTTCTTCGTGGAATTAGGCAAGATTGCCTAAAATCCAAGATTGGCATCAAGAAACATTTAAGGAACCCATAAAAAAAAGGTTAATATTACAATGACAACAACCACATACGAACACTCACTATATAATATAATATATTTTCCTTCATATCACATCGATCATGTTGTATACTCATGTCATCTACCGATATGCTCGATATGTCTTTCCATGACTACCTGAAATGAACTCGTCAATTATCATGGTCGTTGATTTAATCTAACAATTCCATTTCAGTCAAAGGGCCTAAGATATCATTTTTTAGTCTAGGAAGGGACAAATCATTTTATGACTTATTCATTAATGTTATATCACTTATGTGGCACCCAATGTATCCTACTTCACTACAAGCATACGTCATCATGGTTTTCATCAATACATCAAAGTACGCAACTCATGAGATAAATTAATAATAATATCATGTTTAAGGATCAATACACATGTCCATAGATTGGAATATCCAATGACACATAAGATGTAGAATTCCTATCGGTGGTTCTATCCTTGTGACATCCTCTCTTGGAAATTACCAAGTGTGAGATTTCATGAGCCAAATCATCATCTACTTACGAGTGTAACGCTTAAGAGTCAAAACATCATTAGTGTTTGACAAATCGGTGTCATTTAGTCCATAGGACATATATTTAAGAATGTTTTCATAATACTTCAAGGTTTTCATTATAGCAAGGAACTACTATAATCTTTTGATGCTAAAAATAGTCTCATGACATTATAAAATTAATGTAATATAGAAAAACAATCATCATTTGATATGATATTTATTATATTCATATATTTGAATATACAGGTAATCGATAGTACAAAAGTAGTTAGTTATATGGAGCCAACTCCTAGACTCCCACTTACACTAGAGAAAACTACCAACGATTTTTAGTCTACTATCTATCACGTGATATTCATGCTTTTACTAATATAAGGATTTAGTCAACGAGTCTACCACGTTCACCTCGATGGACACTCTGCATGTTATGACCTCAACCCTATGGGAAAAATCCATCAAGAGGTGAAACTTTCGAAGTATATGCTTCGTCTGTTGATGTGACCATGTCTCCTTGGATATGACCACTTTTATAGTATTATGACAATACAATGTGATAACATCATTATTATTAGGCACCACATCAAGATACTAGCGGATGTTTCATATCCAATCTACTAATTTAACTACATAAAAAGCTGAAATATACTTGAACTCTACTATAGATTCGGTGACCACTATCTTCTTTGGACTCTTCCAACACACAGATCCTCTATTAAGGTAGAATACAAATCCAAACTATGATTATAGATCATCTTGATCTGTCTGGAAACTAGTATTTATAAATCCCTTGATAATTAGCTCATAATCCCCTCCAAACACAAATAACATACCCTTAGTGCATCTCAGATATTTTAGGATAGTTTTGATAGCCATCAAATAGTGTTATCCTAGGTATGTTTGATACCTTTCAACCATGTTCAAAGCATAGGCAACATCACACTTGGTACACAACATGACATACATGGTAGATCCTATAGTTGATGCATAAGGAGTCCTGTTTATCATGACTCTCTCTCTCCACTTGTGTTTTAGGACAGATTTTCGTTGAGAGGTGTAATTCATGTGACAGTGGCAACAATCCCTCTGGGTTTATTTCATATTGAATCACTTCATTACCTTGTCAATGTATGTGCCCTCACTTAGTCCAGAAGCCCTATGGATCTATCAACATAAATCTTGATCCCAAGAATATTGGTTAATTCGCTTAATTCCTTGGAATAAAATTTATTTAACCACATCATAATGAAATGTAAGATTGGTATCTCACTTCCCATCAGTAATATATACTCAATGTATACTACCAGGAAAATGAATGCACTTCCACTAAACCTCTTATAGACATAGTGTAGTACCCCCGGTTTCTAGTAAGTAACCCTTGTTTTATGCTTTTTAAGTACATGAAGCATAAGAGAAACGGTTGGGAAAGTTTGGAGACTTTTAAAGGGTCAAAGGGCAAAAAGGTAGTGACGCACGGGCTACGCACGGGTTGCCCAAACCGTGCGGAAGCCGTGCAGGTGTTGTCACCTTGGACAGAGGAGACCGCACGGTGTGCACACAGTTTGGGCAAACCGTGCGAGGAGGTCGTGCGGAGCGCCCCTTCCAAGCAGGGACTACCGCACGGTTAGCGCACGATTTGACTAACCGTGCGCGAAGTCAACTTAGATCCTATTTGTAAGGATCTAATCCGTTTTATCTTTAAACCCACTCGTTTTTGCTCCTAGACGGCCCTAACTTGGGATTTCTCTCTGGTGAAGGTGGGAGAACACTTACCAGGCGTTTTGAAAGCGATCCGGAGGTTTGCCTTGGCGTTTAGAGGCCGGTTGATCAAGGTAAGTCTCGTTTCCTTGAGTTTTCTTAGATCTCCTTCTTCCCTCTTGATGGATCCTTAGATCTACGCCCAAGGTGGGTAGATCTAAGATAGTGGACGACTTTTAAGTCGGGTTTTGGTCTTGTTGGTGATAGGGGAAGGAATCTAAGGAGGTTTCGTGGTGTTTCGACCCGGTTCTTGGTTGGTTTCGCCTAATTTGTTGAGGTAGGTGGCTTCACTCTTGAATCCTCTTGTTAGAATTGATTGGCTTAGTTTCAAATTGGGTTATTTGAATGGAATTGATTGTGAAAAGCATGGAATAAATCTTCTTTAGTGATGATTTATGGTTTTGATGGAATTTGTGAAATCTTGGTGAATTGTTGTGTAAAGTGATTTGGCTTTTTGAATTTAAAATGTTGATTTTAAATTATGCATTTGCTGGAATGGGAAATGGTTTGATGAAAGATGGGTTTTCAATAAAAAGCGGTGTTTTATTGAAATGGTATGAATTGGGTGAACACACTTGGTTTTGATGGAAATGGTTTTCAATAAATGGTGTTTTATTGAAAGGATGGTTTTGGCATGATTGTTGTGAATGTGTGGTGTGTGTTCGTGTTGCATATACGAGGCTTGGTTGAAATAGGACCTTGTGCTCGGTGTCAAACGTTTAATGGCACATGAGACTTTTAAGTACGAGGTTTGGTTGAAATATGACCTTGTGCTCAGTGCCAAAGGTGTAATGGCACATGGGAAACAATTACCTTGTGACGACTTGGTAGATCGACGAGAAACCGCTCATAAGTATGGAACTGTCATAACGAAGCATGCATGGTTGATTTCACGGGTTTGTGAAATGGCTGGGTTGCCAAAAAGGGATATTGTGAAATGGTTTGAAAGCTTGTTTGGCTATTTTTCTGGAAAAAAAAAACTTGTTGGAAATTGGTTTCTAATGCACTTCGATGTTTTTTGATATGATTGGTTGTTGAAGCTTGTTTATATCTTGTTATAAACTATTTTGAGAAATTGTTTTATATAAACTGTTTTATATAAATGTTGGCTAACTCTTCTATCCTAGTGGCGTGAGTAGAGAAGTCATTGGGGAAAACCTACTGAGTTTTATACTCACCCCTGCTTTGGCACTTTGGTGCTTTTGCAGATGTCATCTTCCGGGACATAGGTAAAGGAAAAGCATCTTATTAATAGTGGTTCGTGGTGATGCTTGGGAGATGTGGTGGTGCTTGGTGCATGGAGCTCGGTGTGGTGCCGTGGAGAGTGTCTCGGCTTGTTTTGGGTCTTTTGTTTAGTCTTCCGCTTGATACTCTGATTTTGTGTTGGTTTGCATTTGTGGTGGAACAGTGTAGTTCTCTTTTGGTAATGCATGAGTTGGTTGTTGAATTAACGTGCATCATATAGTGGTTGTTAGTGATGGTTTGGTTGGTTTATTTCTCAAAGGGTAAATCGTCCCCCACTTGCATTGAAACCCTTCGGCATTTATTGTCAGCCTTTAGTGTCTTGGGGATGTCGCTTAAGGCCTAGTAATGACTCGTTGTACTCTCAAGCCAATGAGGATAAGCGGCTCATTACACATAGGGCTCACATTCATTCCATGCGAAATCAAAATCCCCAAAGGATTCATCAAAGTGAATGTTTCATGATCGTGATGCTTGCTTCAACCCATAAATGAATCTCTACAACATTCATACCTTATTGGCATCCTTTAGATTTACAAACCTTTTTGATTATATCATATAGATATCTTCCACAAGGTTCTCATTAAAGAAACCTATTTTGATATTCATTTTCCAAATCTCATAATCATGGTAAGAAGTTATGGGATGAAGAATTCTAATGGATTTTAGCATATCAATTAGTGAAAAAATTTCTTTATAGTCAACGCATTGGAGTTACTTAAATCCTTTAGTAACCACTCTAGCCTTATAGGGTATTGACTTGCCCATCAATTTCCATTTTCTTATAGAATACCCATTTTCAATCAACAGGCATTACATCTACTAGAGGATCTACAAAAAACAAGGCTTGGTTTTAGTACATGGAATCTATCTTAGAATTCGTGGCTTCTTTCCACCTGGAAGCTTCTAATCGACTTACCACTTCTTTATAGGACACTAGTACATTATTATCAACTATTAATATGTAACCATCCATAATGACTAGAAAAACATATCTTAGGTTCTCTAACCACTCTAGTGGTACTACACAGTACTCGAGTCTCTGTAAAAACTTCTTCCATGGGGTTTTGTGAAATTTGTTCTTCGTACAACTCATGTGTATCTTGATCCTCGACTTCATAGAAGTGGATATTTCTCCTACTATCGCTTTTGGAGATATGTTCCCTCTCAAGGAATATGTCATGTCTGGCCACTATTACCTTTTTATTTAAGAGATCATATAGATAATATCCCCTCACTTCATTGGGATATCCTATAAAGATACAGTTTTTACCTCGGGGTGTATGTTTCAATAAGTTGCCTTAACAAACATTTTGATCCCCACACACAAATGTTTGACAATACGGATTTACTCCCGCACCAAAGATCATTTGGAATACCATTTTATTAGTTGACATTGGTTTAATATGTGCACTTCATTCTATGATGTGTATCCCTAAAAGAATAATGAAAGACTTGCATAACTCATCATCAATCTCACCATGTCAAATAAGGTGTGGTTCCTCCGTTCACTGACATCATTCTACTGTGGGGTATGAGGTGTGAGTTGGGACAATATCCTGAACTCCCTTACCCAATCAATGAACTCTTCGTTAAAATACTCTCCACCTTGGTTTGAGCAGAGTTTCTTTATCTTCTTTACCAAACTAATTCTATACTTTATTCTTGTATTCTTTAAAATGTTCAAAGAAATCAAACTTATAAATCATTATATAAATATATTCATATCTACTAAAATCATCGGTAAAAGTTATGAAATATGAGTATTCACCCATTAATTCAACTAAAAAAGGTTTAAATGCATCTTTATGATCAGATTCAAGAAGCTATGTTTCTCCTTCACCCTTTCCACAAAATGGAGCTTTAGTCATTTTACCTATCTAAGGGTTTTAGTTCAAATGAATCTAAATATATATGTTGATACAATTATAACCAACGCTTCTTGTTTACACTTCTTGTTTACACTTCTTGTTTACACTTCTTGTTTACACTTCTTGTTTACATGACCCGGGCAGCAATGCCATAATCAGGTGTGATATCAGTAATGTGAACATATTTTTTTATAGATTTCCAACACTTGGATTTCATATACTAGTACACAATGACTATTATTAATCATGAATTACAAGGGTTCCAGGTTTGAGATTAATAAATCCAAGCCCCCAATATTTTAATTTAAATTCCACAAAAGGGAAAAACAACATGAAAGAATCCTTTCCCTAAGGATGTTATACACCATCAATCAAACCCCCAAATCTCCAAGAGGCGTCTTTAGTTCTAAAAGACCCAATCGAGAGTCCTTAGGCATATAGGATAAATGTGCAATAACACTCCAAGAGGCATCCTTTCCCTAAGGATGCTATACACCATCAATCAAACCCCCAAATCTCCAAGAGGCATCTTTCGTTCTGAAGGATGATGAGCGATTCGTATCACATATCACCTTCACCCTAGTTCTAGTTGAATCTGGAGGTCTCAAGTCTTGAGTACCCACCACCGCCTTAGTGTAGGAGACCTTGATGCCATTATTGACTCCATTCCAAACCCTAGGGGCAAAAAAGTCCATCCTTTTATTATTGGATTTCAACAATCATCATGACCCATAAGCCTTTTCAAAGCCATGCTTCTTTTTATAATCCTTTAATCCATTCTACAGGATTGATTTTTTGCTCTAGTTCCTTCTACTCACACCGCTTCACACTGGCATCATTTGTCATGTCCCAACCAGTTGGGCCCCTCCTTCAAGACACCTCATGCACTGTCCGCTAATGCGTTGACATAGTCAAAAATCGGGTTTTTTATTAATATGGGTTTTTTAAAAATAAAATATTTACCTTAGGGTTGGAGTAAGAAATATTTCCCCAATGGATCTTCTCACAGTGAATTGTTCACCGAGGGACTATTCACCATATGCACTGTTTGTCACGACCCCCTCCCCACAAAGTGTGCCCCTCCTGGGCCGGCAATATGAAAAGGGAGATAATGACCCCCGAGTCCCGCCTCCAGTAGGCCCCGGGTTGGCGACTAGCACCGAGGGTATAATAAACACACAGATGGAAGACATTACCCTCTAAGAGAACACATGCGGAAGAGAGAGATAAGATAGATACCAACCAACTCCAACTCAGAACTGAAATATAAAAGAAACTCATGTACATATATGAAATGTCATACAAAAGTACTACAACTGAAAGGGAAAACTACAAGTACCCAAAAGAAAGTAAAACGGCAGCGACCGCAAGCCCGAACAGCTCCTCCAACCACAAGCTAGTAGTAACCAACTTGATCTCCAACCTGCTCCAAGTGACCTGAAAAACAGTTTATATATGCATAGGGTGAGTATAACAGTATACTCAGTAGGATCCTCCCCGAAGCCTCTCGTGCAAAAGTAAAGAAAGCGTGCTAAAGCACAGTGAACAACAGTGAAACTAACTCGTCCCCTAAGCAGGTATACTATGTTCCCAACCTCACCATGGCTACTCTCACCAAGTAACGCATAAAAGAATATATCATATAGAAAAGGATATCAAGGGTACCCCGCTACTACTTCCCCACTGGTTTGCCGCTTTGCCCCAACGACATACGTCATGTGCATCTCTCTCCAAAGGCTTGCCCGTATACACCTGGGCTAAGCTCCACAATCTGCACCACGTGCACCACAAAGGCTTGCCCGCAGACACCTGGGCGAAGCTCCACACCATCCTCACAACCAAAAGTAACTAGGTAGTTTCCGAGAGCCACCACAGCTCGCATAACGTGTATCATACGTCGGGTATTATACCTCAAGCCATTACAGCCCATACACCGAGTAAGGATCCTCAAGCCATCACAGCCTATACACGTTACACCTATAGTAGTCCATGGAATACTATATCCAGAATGTGTGTGTGAATAACTACAAGCCATTACAGCCCTCTACACACATATATGGGAGAAACTAACCGTTGTGCCCAATGGCACTAGTATCTACCAAGAGAAGAGAGCGGGGTCAAAGGGGGTAGTCAGTCATTCACCCTCCCATCGGAATGTTGGGGAAAACACCCCCAGGGCTCAGAATCCCCGGGGTGCCAGTTGCCCTTACTGACAGGGTGGAGTAGCGTATAGAAACACAAAAAGTACAGAATATATAACTCACAACCACACTATGCGCATAACCTAGTCTTAGTCTCAACTGCAGCTAACGTCTCTCGGACTCCGGGCTGCTATTTCTAAGACTAGGTATCCTATAAGCACACAACCAATTAAAGAACTTCATTAGGTTACTTCATTCCCTTTTTCATCAGTTCCACTTTACGTTAATTAATTATTTGCACATTAATTAACCATGAACACAACCACATTAAACTTCATTGGCATCACATTCAAAAACAACTGTTCCTTTAAAGATTCAACATCACCTTTAAATTCCAGCATCTCCATCCCCGTGGATCATCACCATTTAATCAATCTTTTATTACAGAAATTACTTTCTCATATTCCCAGGCATTCTAGAAAAGCAACCTATGCTACTAAACACAAGGGGGCTCAACACGGTGAGTAGATGTACTACCCGTCGAGTCTTTGCCGGCTATAGCAAGAGCGTAGACCCATCCTCCCTCGAGAAGCTAGACACGGAAAGCACGTGGCATACCCTGCGCGTCTTCGCCTCCTTCGGAAGAAGGGTAAGCGACCAGCTGCCTTGAGCAGTGGGGAAAAGTAAAGCAGATAAACATTCAATCAAATTCACCACGCATCCAACAAACACATTCATCCCATTCCATCATCACTTGTGTCCTCCCTGACACCCACATGCATAAACCGATGCATCTCGCCACTCTAGGCGTCATCCGCTGCCACAACCACAAGGCCTCCCTGCCTCCACATACCACAACACCCCTCCAGGGTAACATCACAGCACAAGCAACAGGAAATCAAACATCACATCAAATGGGCTCTTGGCCCTTTAACAAGGCATCCAGCCTTCATACGTAATGAGCACTCATGGCTCTAAAGCACAAGGCACTCGGCCTTACGAACAAGAGGGTAACTAAGAACCCTACCAGGCGTTATCTTTTATCAACCAACCAGTTCTTTAATCCCTCTTGAATTAACGGATTCAATTCATAGGTTCCAATTCCGGAAAACCTAATCAGTAAGCTGTCACAAAAGATTTAACATGCTTACTATGCCAATTTGATTAACATCAAATTAGAACAACTACAACAACGGCAACAACCGGATTCATTTACATGCCTCATTATCTTTAGCCAATTGATTATCAATTAATTCCGGCTTTACGTTCTTTATCAATTCCCATCAAGAACGAACAACTGAACAAAGCAAGCATAGATATCACTCTATCTAGCAAAACATGAGGCAAACCGTTATCACGGTACAAAGCAACAACAACAAGCGATCAAACCAATTCTTTTAATCCGGTTCAAGTATTTAATTAGGTCAATTCCATTGTGATCCAAAGGGCTAAATCATGCTAACTCTACGATTGCACATAAACAATTAGAGAAGCCACGAATCCCCTACCTTAAAGGTTTTCGAGGAAACCCACAACGGTCGAAGAACGCCCAAGGAGACCGGGCTGATTCACCAAAGATCCTCCATATATCTCCTCTCCTAACACAACCAAGACCAAAGATCATCACAAACGTCATCCACACACTTAGATCTACCCATAACGGGCGTAGATCTAAGATCCCGAGAGAAAAGGAGGAGTAGATCTAGGTAGATCTAAGAAACCAAACAAAAAGGATCACTTACCTCGAGAAACCGACTTCGATTCGCGAAGAGAAACCTCCGGATCGCCTCCAAAACGCTTGGGAGAGGTTCTTCCACCTCCAAGGAAGGGTAATCCCGAGTTATGGTCGCTTAGGGGCTTAAACGAGGTGATTAAAGGCAAAACGAGTTAGATCCACAATTTTAGGATCTAACTTTAAGTGCCTGCACGGTTTAACAAACCGTGCGCTAACCGTGCGTTAGCTTCTGCCTCGAAAACCCCTCCTCGCACGGTTAGGCAAACCGTGCGCTAACCGTGCGTTAGCCACTGCCCTCAAGACCAGGCTTGCACGGTTTGGCCGCACGGTTTAGGCAAACCGTGCGCCAACCGTGCGAAAGTTATTACCCTTTAACTTTCCTCAGAAGTCCACCCAAACGCACCCCCAAGTCACCTGGACTTCCCGGAACACCTCTAGTACCGCATTTTCACAAAGGAATGGACCGGAGAGGTCCGGGCCATTACACTGTTCATTGTGGGAAATGATGACCCATGGTGATTTCTTTTTTTATTTTATTTTTAAAAGTATTTAATGGTTTGATTAATTTTTATTAGTTTTTTAAGTATAATAAATAATAATAATTATACTATTGATATAACTATATTTATGATATTATTTATAATAACTGAAATTATATTATATTTAAAAATATAAGTTATATAATCATATTTTAGTATAATAAATATTATTTACACTAGGTAGATGAGATTACAAATTGAAGGCACCCCAGTGGATCAAACATCATCTCTCCCCACAAGGAATGACAAGCACACATTGACCCTATGAAATATAATAAATATAATTATAAATATTTGGGTTTTTCTGAGTGTAAGCTTATTTTGATTGGTCATGGATTTTTCCAAGTGATCTTACCTTCTGATCATCATAAGCATCGGGCTTGGGGCTTCGGTTCTCTTTCGCTCATACCTTGGACTCTTTGAATGCAGGAGTGGGATCCCCAGTTTAATCCTTTTTAATTTAAGAATTCCTTTACACAGGTATGGGTGAAGGTTCTTAGGTTGAATTGAATATATTGGCATCCTAAGATACCAAAGGACATTGCTTTTGCAATTGGTTCTCCAATTTTTATGTATAAAGAGACAGAGATAGTAAAGTTTGGGAACTTTTGCTCAAATTTTGGTGGAGGCTGATCTCTCTAACCCACTGATTGATAATGTTGTGATATCAGCTAATGATGATAGCAATAACTTAAAGGTTTTGTATGAAAAGTTCCTGCGGTTTTGCTCTAACTGCAAAATGATTGGTCATGATTCTAGAACTCAAAAAGTTCCAATGTGAGTTGTTCCTTTTGTAATAATGTTGGTCATTAACTAGTTAATTGTAGGAAGGAAAAAGGATTTTGATAGAAAGAAGAAGAAAGAACATGGTGTCTGCGCCTGTGTTTGCGAGTGGCCAAAACAGCAAGAAGTTGACAGCTTGAAACAAAGAAAATGGCAACGGGCCCAGACATGAAAGGGGTCCAGGAGATAAAGTGCATGAACAATGCTTCAAAGAGGTTGCTGTCAATGAATCCACTATTCCAGTGAATGAGGATCATGACAATGTTGTCATGGTCACTGATGAGGGATTGGGCGGTGATTCAGTTCCTGTATCTTTGGCTTGAGAGCAGGCTGGGACACTTTCTTCTGGTGATAACTTACAATTGGACAAGCCAATTGGGTCTTTGGATGTCATAGAAGATAAAAAAATAGACGATACTTGCAGGAGTCTCCTTCAAGGATGCACTGAATAAGGGTATTGAGATAGATCAACATGAAGTTATCTCTGGAGAAACAGACAGTGAACTTGCTGGGCAAGCTGATGTGGACAATGAAATGTGGCAGGAACATGAACTACCCTATATTAAAGGTAAAGAGAAAAATAAGATTGTTGCTGCCTATTCAGGACAAGAGCGTGCCCAATGATAGGGAGGTGGGTATGGAAATTGTATTTGATGGAAATCAACAAGTTAGAAGTATTGTCACTGGAGGCAGTTCGTCCAAGGTTGATGGGTTTAAAACTTATGGATTAGTAGTTCCTCTTCTTATGAGGATGACGCATCCAAATCCATGAAGGATGCCAAAAAGATCCAGGGCAGGTTTGCCTCCAAGGAAGGGCATGCTGAGGATGCTCGTTTTCAACAGGACGTGAGCACAACACTTTTGGTCATGCATGTAGCTGTTAGTGATCAACAGAACAGAGCTGGCCCTTTTGCAGCTGGTCATTGACCTTCGAAATCAGGAGCTACAAGACGGTCAGCTCTAAAGTTAATAAGATGGGAACTCTAGGATCAGTTTCTTCCGCAGCTCAGGCCTCCTCTAAAGGGTTTAATGACTTTTCTCAACCTACTGAAGGGAGGTGATAAGTCAAGTCTCCAATTGTAATCCATTTGACTTCCTCGATCCAAAACTCTACTGTTCGAAGCAATCTTTTGGATTCTGGAATTTTTATTAAGACTACCAATCTGGTGGTGGTGGCTTCCAAAGGAAAACTCAGGTTATCAAGAAAATCAGTGGCAACCTGTTAAAACTTGGAGAGGTTGATGCCCTGGTGGTCAAGGAGGTCATGGGGCCTACCACAACATTAGCCTTTGATCTTAGACTCGGTTTTAGGGGATTATTAACCTGAAGGGCTTTGGCTTTATGTGTCGTGTGTTGAATTTAATGGAAAGCTTGATGCATGCTTCTCTTTTATATTGTTCTTTAGTATTGTGTGACCCCATCCCTCTCCAAGCTTCTGTTTTTTACTTTTCTTATGAAGGATCTTTGACCCCAACTTGTTTCAATATTTATAATATATTTACATTTATGACATAAAATATATAATAAATATAATTGTGCTAACTATATTAATAAAAAAAAAATATTTATAGTAAATGCAATTATATATGACACATTTTTTATAAATATAATAAATATAATAAACATATTTATAAAAATATATATTTATAGTTATAAAAATAGAAATATATTAATAAAATTATAAGTATAACTACATCGATAATAAATTCACATTTATGATATAAAATATATAATAAATATAATTTTCTTACAATATTAATAAAAAAAATATTTATAATAAATTAAATTACATAAAATGCATTTTTTATAAATATAAAAAATATATTTATAAGAAAAATTATTTATAAGTATAAAAAATAGAAATATATTTATCTAATTATAAATTTTTTTTTTTTTAAAGGTTGGGGCCGAAGCCTCATTTTATTATTTAAAGCAAAGACCTCTTTACACTGGGTAGAGGGAGGTGGGATCGTGGGGGTAGCTGGGACCAGTCAGTTGTAACCGCTGGGGTAATAAAAGGGGCAGGAGAGAGAGGTTTGGGGTACACTTTTTGAGCTGGGAATCTGGGGAGGAAAGTCTTTCGGCCTAGGGCTTGGGCGGGTGAGCCAGGGGGCCTCCCGTGGATACTTTGTTTGCTGTTTTTTCACTCTTTCTCCTCCCACTCTAAGGCTATAATTCCAGGTATGCTGCTCTAATTGCTATAGTATAATTCCAATTTCATCGTTTTATATAAAGGGGTTCTATCAATTTGGTCCGGCCTGCCGGATATTCTTCCAAGGGGTAAGGGTCCAGGTGATGGAAACTCGGCTTCAAGCTCGCTTGGAAGGACTGGAGGAGAGGATGGAGAACGTAGAAACTGGAACAAACCAGCGTATGGGCCGCTTGGAGTCATTAGTGTTGGGATTGACCGAATCTGTGGGATCTCTTAAACAAGAAATTACTGGGTTGACGGCGGTTCACAAATCGATGACGGATATACTGCGCCGGCTGGAGAAGCTGCCAAGGTAGGACAGCGCATCGGCTTCGGAGTTACACGACGCAACAGGAGCTGCCCTGTCGGAATCTCTCGATCAAACAACGTTGAAGGACGAAGCACGAGGAGCGTTGGAAGTAACCACCAAAGGGACGACTCCGATATTGACAGCCCGACGGGTAGAGCTGCCAGTGTTCGATGGACAAGATCCCCGGGGATGGATCAATTGGGCAGAATTGTACTTCCGAATTAATCAGACAATGGAGGACACCAAAATTCCCCTGGCCCAAGTGAGTATGGAAGGGGTGGCAATCCACTGGTTTACCATATTGGAGGAGGTATACCAGAACCTAACTTGAAAGTAGTTTAAGGAGGAGCTGATGGAGCGCTTTAGTGGTTTAGAAATACAGAATCCTTACGAAGAATTAGTAGCAATCCGGCAAAACGGGTCAGTGCAGAAATACATTGAACGTTTTGAGTTCCTCGCAGCTTTGGTCCCCCGTCAGCCGGAACCTCAGTATATCGGATACTTCCTTCATGGATTACGGGATGATGTTCGCAGTTGGGTCCGCATACACAGCCTGGAAACTCGTTTACAAGTAATGCGCCTGGCACGACATGTGGAGCTAGCACTCTGCCGAGGAACTGGGCTACCGAGCCAAGCTGGAGGAACGCGCCCAAATGGGAGTGGGGGCTGGCAGCCTTCCTATAGATCCGAACTCACCCAGCAAATGGGATTTTCACCCACGCAAGTACGTCGGGGAGGGGAGTTGACGGGAGGAGCTGCCAAAGAAATACAGCAAACCACCATGGCAGGAGGAAGGGGAGTTGGATAGCTGTCCAACCAGGAGTGGGAGGACCGCAGAAAGAAGGGGTTGTGTTTCCGATGCGGAAAACCATATAATCCTACGCAAAAATGTGCTCATGCCAAGATGAGGGTGTTGTTATTGAGGGAAGAAGAAGAGAATCTTGAGCTTACACCTCCACTTGAGGAGGAGGAGGATCAGCTGGAAGTTGTGGCGGAAGCTCCAGAAGCTCCAGAGGCTGAATGCAAGGTGCTGGAATTTCATAACCGGAGAATCTTGTGCAGTGACCTGGGTCGCCAAGAAGAGCCCATCTCATCCATGAAAATAGAGGGCTGCATAAGGGGGATTCCCATCCTGATTTTATTGGACAGTGGGGCTACTCACAATTTCATTAGCCCTGGGTTAGTCAGTATACTGGGGCTTACGGTCGAGGCCGCCAAGAAGATGGGAGTAAGGCTGGGCGATGGTCATAAGACAGGAACCTTAGGGGTCTGCCAGAAGGACTTGCTCGTCCTAGGGGCTTATGAGTGTTCCATTGAAGCCCATGTCTTGAAGATTGGAGGATTGAATCTAATCCTGGGAATCTCTTGGTTGAGAACATTGGGAGAGGTCAGCATAAATTGGCAGTTGATGGTAATGAAGTTTTCAGTGGGAGGTCGGCCATTTACCCTCTCAGGTATCCGCCAAAAGGATCGGACATCAATCTCCCTAGATCGGTGGGCTCAGAAATCTGGATAGAACAGCGAACTGCGGCAAATTGTTGGAGGTAACAAAAGCAAACTCATGACACCCTTAACTGAGGGGCAAAACCAGGAATTACAAAAGGTCTTTCATCACTTCCCGTTTGTTTTTTCGGAACCCCAGGGGCTGCCAGTGCATCGGCATCGGGCTCATGTCATTAACCTGCTGCTCAGTCAGGAACCAGTCTCAGTCAGGCCTTACAAAAGGTCTTTCATCACTTCCCGTTTGTTTTTTCGGAACCCCAGGGGCTGCCAGTGCATCGGCATCGGGCTCATGCCATTAACCTCCAGCCCGGTGTTGCTTGTTAAAAAAAAAGATGGCTCATGGAGAATGTGTGTGGACATAAAGTAACGGTTCCGGACAAATTCCCCATACCAGTGGTAGAGGAATTACTCGATGAACTCCATGGAGCTACCTATTTCTCCAAGTTAGACCTCAAAGCGGGTTATCACCAAATTCGAATGCGGGAGTCCGATGTGGAGAAGACAGCGTTTCGGACACATAGTGGCCACTATGAATACTTAGTGATGCCCTTTGGCCTCACTAACGCTCCGTCCACATTCCAGGCTACTATGAATGATTTATTTCGTTCTTCGCTCCGTCAGTTTGTTCTAATATTTTTTGATGATATTCTTGTGTACAGCAGGGATTGATCGACTCATTTGCGTCACGTGGAAGTCGTGCTTCGCTGTCTACATGACCATCAATTCTTTGCTAACGAGAAAAAATGCCTTTTCGGCCAGCATGAGGTGGAGTATTTAGGCCACCTAATTTCTGCTTCGGGCGTGGCAATGGATCCCAGTAAAATACAGGTCATGTTGGACTGGCCTCCTCCAACCAGAGTAAAGGGTGTCCGCGGCTTCCTCGGTCTCACCGAGTATTATCGAAAATTCATTTGCGGGTATGGCAAGGTGGCCCGACCTCTCACAGCATTAACCCCGGAAGGATGGGTTCCGGTGGACTGCCGAAACTCAAGAAGCTTTCCAGCATTTGAAGAAACTAATGACCGAGGCACCGGTCCTGGCTCTACCGGATTTCTCTCAAGATTTTGAGCTCGAATGCGATGCTTCTAGCCGCGGGGTGGGAGCTGTCCTTATGCAGGCCAGACGACCAGTAGCATACTTCAGCAGGGCTCTTTCCGACCAGAACCTCGCCAAATCGGTATACAAAAAAGAGATCATAGCCCTCGTTTAGGCCATCCAGCATTGGCGTCCATATTTGTTGGGACGACCCTTTATAGTTTTTTCCGATCACCGGAGTCTTAAATTTCTACTACAGCAGCGCATTACCACCATTGATCAGCAAAACTAGATTGCCAAGTTGTTGGGTTATCAGTTTGAGATTAAGTATAAACCGGGCCGGGAAAATTCTGTTGCAGATGCTTTATCACGACGGGAGGAGTCTCTCTCCCAGCTTCAGCTGCTGCAGTCTCAGCCCATCTGGACAGAAGGTCGGACTCTGACTGATGGCGTGTCTTCAGATCCCTATCTTGGCAGGGTGCTCCACGCATTACAGGAGGGTCATTCTACCTACCCAGGCTTTACACTAGCCTGAGGCGTGCTGTACTACCGGAATCGACTGGCTATCCCTGCCCCGTCCCTGTGGGTACTCAAGCTCCTGACAGAGTTTCATGCTTCCCCTCAAGGAGGCCACTCAGGTTTCTACAGAACTTACAGGAAGCTTGCAGCTAACCTCTATTAGGTCGGAATGAGAAAGGTTGTAAAGGAATTTGTCCAGCAGTGTACGATCTGCCAGCGCTACAAGTATTCTACCCTAGCACCCGCAGGACTCCTACAACCCCTGGACATCCCCACCACTGTGAGGACCGACATTTCCATGAATTTTATTACGGGGCTGCCCAAATCCAGGGGGTATGAGGTCATATTGGTGGTGGTTGACCGACTTACCAAATATGCTCACTTCTTGCTCCTCAAGCATCCTTACACTGCTCGGACAGTCGCTGAACTTTTTCTCCGGGAAATTCTTCGGCTGCATGGCGTACCAGCTTCCATTGTGAGTGATCGGGACCCCATTTTTCTGAGCAATTTCTGGACAGAATTGTTTCGCGCTTCCCTCAAGTTCAGCTCGGCCTACCACCCGCAGACAGACGGTCAAACAGAAGTGGTAAACCGTTGCCTCGAGACCTACTTACGCTGCTTTGCAGGGGACCAACCTCGGATGTGGTCTTTCTGGGTTCCGTGGGCAGAGTGGAGTTACAACACTACCTGGCATGCCTCCATAGATTCTACTCCATTTGAGGCAGTGTATGGTCGCTCGCCTCCTTCTATTTTGAGTTTCCTACCTGCTGATGTCCGGGTAGCTGCAGTAGCCACGGCTGTGGAGGATCGCAATGAAGCTTTACGCCAGCTTCGACAACATTTAGCCCAATCTCAGGACTACATGAAGCGTCAGGCGGACCGGCACCGTCGCCACATTTCTTTTCAGGTGGGTGATCGGGTGTATTTAAAGCTACGACCCCATCGTCAGCAAACCGTCGCCCATCGGATCCACCAGAAATTGGCAGCCCGGTTTTATGGCCCTTTTACCATTTTTGGCCGAGTTGGGCTGTTTGCTTACCATCTGGATCTGCCTCCCTCAGCTAAAGTTCATCCCGTTTTTCATGTATCACAATTAAAGCCGGCGGTGGGAAATTTAGAGGTCCTCCCTACTCTACCACCGGGCCTCGAGGTGGACAGTTCCGATACTCCGGAACCCCAGGTTGTCCTTTCCCGCCGTTTTCACCTCCAAAATTACATTGCCCAGCCACAGTTCCTTATCCAGTGGGCTGGTCGTCCGGTAGAGGAGGCGACATGGGAGGATGAGTTTACCCTTCGAAATCAATTTCCTTCGTTCAGTCTTGAGGACAAGACTGATCTACAAGGGGCGGCGAGTGTTAGAACTGGGTGGAAGGATGGGGCGTGGCAGGTTTATTCAAGAAGGAAGAGGGTTGCGGCAGAGAGGGAGCCCACTGGGGGCCACACTGGGAACCACGTGGCAGTAACAGATTCTGTTGAGGGATCCCCTGGGCTGAAACAGACTCCACATGGAACAGAATGTAACTGAAAGGGGAGGTGGGATCGTGGGGGGTAGCTGGGGTCCAGTCAGTTGTAACCGCTGGGGTAATAAAAGGGGCAGGAGAGAGAGGTTTGGGGTACACTTTTTGAGCAGGGAATCTGGGGAGGAAAGTCTTTCGGCCTGGGGCTTGGGCGGGTGAGGGGCCTCCCGTGGATACTCTGTTTGCTGTTTTTTCTCTCTTTCTCCTCCCACTCTAAGGTTGTAATTCCAGGTATGTTGCTCTAATTGCTATAGTATAATTCCAGTTTCATCATTTTATATCAAGGGTTTCTATCAATAACCACCCTTACCACCATGAGGTCGATGTCAATTATATATGATACATTTTTTATAAATACAATAAATATATTTATAATTATAACAATTAGAAATATATTTATAAAATTATAAATATAACTATATTATAATATATTTAAATTTATGATATGAAATATATAATAAATATGATTGTATTTACAATATTAATAAAAAAATTATATATGGTACATTTTTTATAAATATAATAAACATATTAGTAAAAAATATATTTTTAATTATAACAAATAGAAATATATATACAAAATTATAAAATATAATTACAATTATAATATATTAACATTTATGATATAAAATAAATAATAAATATAATTTTATTTACTATATTAATAAAAACTATATTCATAATAAATGCAATTAGATGAGATGCATTTTTTATAAATATAATAAATTTATTTTATAAAAAAAAATATTTATAATAAATTCAATTATATATGAAACATTCTTTGTAAATATAATAAATATATTTATAAAATTATAAACATATTTAGATTTATAATATATTTAGATTTATGACATAAAATATATAATAAATATAATTATATTTAAGATATTAATAAATATATATATTTATAATAAATGCCACTACATATGATACATTGTTTACTATATTATAAATGTAATTAATATAGTAAAAAAAATATTCATAACAAGTGCAATGAATATGTAGTCAGTTGGGATCAAGCCCCTTTATTATGAAAAACAGAAATAGAAATAGGAAAGGAATGGGTTAGACAAAGCAGCCTACCCTCAGTCCAAATCAACAGGAAAATAACCATGCAAAATCATCACAGAGGCTTACCTAGAGAAGAGGTTGTCCATACCTATTTCTATGCACACCAATGCTTTCCATAAATTGAGCCTGAGATGAGCGGCTCATGTGATGGAAGCCCCCCCCCCCCCGGTCCCCATGGACATCTCCCTCATCTCCATAGCTTGGATTTTTGCCAAGGTTCTTGATCCTCCTCTACTGCTAAATCAAGGTGATCTTGATCCCCAGGGATGGCCATGATAGGAAGAGGAACCTCCACCATGACGGCCTCTCCTAAGCCACATTCCTTCTATAAATGTCCATCTGCCTTAACCTCGTCCTCCGAGAGAGAATTCAGAATGGCAAAGGAGTTAGAGGTGGACACATGAAAGTATTTGTCCCCTTTATTAGCTTCAGGGGAGGCTAACGCCTTATGAGATTCTATTTTAGGTGGATCACACCCCCTTGAAACATCATCCAAAACTGGCTGGATAGGAGATTGAGCTGTCAGTGCCTTCTTGCCGATCTCATAACTAGAAATCCGATTTTGATTAGTGGTGGAAGCCAACTTGGGGGTTGAACCCCCTAGAACCGGAACCTGGACCTTAAAGGCCTGCTCTAGTGCCAAATTTTGGTTATGAGAACCCTTCCAGGGCTTAGATTTCTTTGGAGATTTAGCATTCAACTTCTACTTCCCTTTGAGAGCTCTCAAAGACCCTTGCTCCGGCCAAAGTTGTCAGTCTGCAAGCTCATGTGCAGCAGCTTGACAAATGGATTGGTCATCAGCTTGTTCATCACCACATTCTTCCACCCCTGATGTCCTTGGTGAGAACATCCTTGAAGGTAACCCCTGTCTGCGAATGCAGCTCCCCATCATCCAGGTCAGCCCAGATCTCCCTTCCCAGCAGAACAGTGAGGACTTCTGCTATAGATTGTGGATGACCATCAACAGCTAAAGAAGATCCATCAGCATGACCTTCCCCCTGTCCAGGCTGCTTAGCCTGATCATACATCGGATCCGATATGGGACCACTGCTAAGCCAATCCACCCTCTCCTACATAATAGATGGAGCCGGAACAGGAGACTATATACGACCTGTAGTTCCCTGAGTAGAGGTCCTAGCCTCAGAACCAGAACACTGTTTTTCTGCAATCTCCTGCACAATAGGCTTAGCTTTTTAAGGCTTACCACAATTCTCCTGAACATTCCCCTTCAAAGAGCAATGCGAACAGGTCAATTCCTTCTGGAAATTGTCTAAAGAATGACCAATAGATTGGCAAGCAGAACAGAATGTAGGAAGACGCTCTCAGATTTAATTTTCAAATAACATCATCAAAGGTGAAGAGGAAAACCTTATTAATCAAAGGAGAATCCAAATCTACTTCTACAAGGATCCGAGCGTAACAGCCAAAACGAGCTTCCATAGTAGCCCTATTAATTTTAATCGGAATTCCAATGGCTGCAGTATCATATAAAATGCTAGGATGCCATAAAATCCAGTTCAATCAAAATATTCTAATCCAGACATGTGCCCTAGTATTTCTAAGGCAAATGAATTGAATTTGAAATCTCATTCCGGAATGCACAACATACCTGGTTTCAAAGAAATGGAGCCAGATCCCCAATTGCAATACTTCAATTCCTCCAAAGGGAAAAGAATATGAAAGAATCCTCTTCCGATCCGAATACACTTCCATTCTATGAACCCCCAGATGTAAGCGAGACGATGCTGCAAATCATCAGTTCTCAACTGCTTATTCCCAAAAGGAAACACAACGCTTGCGATTACCGAATGTTCGCATAACTTGAATCGATCTAAGATCACATCTTGATTGGCTACCACGTGAGCAGTAGTACCTACGTTAATGACTCTTCCAATGGACGAATCCTTCAATGAGAAAAATAACTATTCCCCCGTTCGATCTTCAAGAGAACCACCATCGCGAGGCTTCGTGATATCCTCCTCCTCGCTGCATTCTGAAACCACTGCAATAGCCAATCGCCCCCGACCAGGAGTTCCACAGCCAGATTTGGATCTGAGGGAAACGCCATCAAAGGAAATGAACCTAAAGATGAACATGGCCATCCAAATCGCCACTCAAATCGCCGCTCGAATCGCCATAGCACTGGAACACTACCCTCGGGTGTTCAAACCCGACCCAACCCGACCGACCCGACCAGGGTTGGGTCAGGTTAGGTCGGAACGGATTCAATATTTCATTTCCAAGGGTCGGGCCATTCGGGTTGACCCGTGGCCGGGTTGGGTTGCGTCATGGGTTGGGGCAAAAATTACTCAACCTAATCCAGCCAACCCGACACTACCGCTGCACATCCCGCGGACACGTGTCGGCTCGCTCGCGACCACGCCTCGCCACCCGTCGTTGTCACAACTACAGTGTCACCCGCTTTCCCTAACCCCTCTGCCCTGTTGTGCATTGCATGTCTCGCCCTCACCTGTCTTCCTCCTCCACTACCACCACTGCACAGTGCGACCACCGCGAAACCGCACGCCGCCTTCACCACTGTCTTCACCACGACCGTCATCCATGACCCCAGATCCACTGCAAAATACCTCCATAACAGAGAAATGGGCATCCCACTACTGATCCCACCGCCGACCGCTGCCTTTTGGGTTCGATTCGTTGGCATCTCCCGAGCTCACCGAAGGAGAAAATCAAGTGCCGCCTTACCGGAGGAGATTCGTCGGCACCGCTGTTATCCATGGAGGACTCGAGCACTACCACATCCCGCAAATTGGACCCACACCAGTCGCCTGTTAAAACTGACTGCCATAAACGGAAAATCGTGATCCGTCGTAGCCACTCCTCTTGAAACTGACCAAGCGCGCCGCCGATGAAGGAGATCACGACCGACCTGAGAAGAAAATGTCATGGGTGGCGGCCTCAAAATGTTAAGAGATCATGATTCATGACTAACCAAGTGTGCGATTAAGGAGATCACGATGCCCAACCAGAGATGAAGGAGATCACCTTGTCGAACCCTCGATGTCCGTCAAGAAGAGATGGAGGAGCCGCGAGGGAAATGTGTGTGAAAGAGGCGTTCGGGATAATGAGGCGGTGTCGCGACGACCATTTTTTTTACCCAACCCGATTTACCCAACCCGATGTGAGACGGGCCGGGTCCAAAACAAAAAATCACACATGATCCGACCCGACTGATTTTGACCGGGTCGAGTCCAAAAAACCCTCAGACCCGACCCAACCCGACCCATGGACACATCATCCTTCCTATAATAAATGCAATTAATACAGTAAAAAATGTATTAAATATAATTGTGTTTCTTACAAATATATTTTTTATTAATATGGTAAATAAAATTATATTTATTATCAATTTTGTATCATAAATGTAAATATATTATAAATATGGTTATATTTTAAAAAAATCAAATATATTTCATTTTTTTATAAATATAAATATATTTTTTAGAAATATATTTATATTGCGGAAATATCGAGATATCCAACGACATATGATACCAGATATATGAGTAGAAGGGAGAAAAAATAAAGACCAAGAAGAAGAACAAGAATGTGATCACAAAGATTTAAGTGGTTCGGAAATAATTCATACATCAACGAAGAGGTAGAAAAATTTCACTATGTAAGGGGGAGAATTTTAGGAAAAATCTCAAATCATCGAAACCCTATCTAGAAATCAGTTTATAAAGCAACAAGGTGCTACAATATCTCATGTTGTTATTGTATCAAATCTCCATAGTAAGTCCACTATGCTATAGTAATGGTGACAGTTAATATGTGAAGTTACATTACATTATCAGTGTCGCGAGTCACCTCAACTACAATACTAGGTCGAAGTTCACACTCTTACAGTACCGCTATCAGTGTCTTCAGTCAACATTGTTACAGTGCACGACACTATCATTTGGACCAACTACATCCAAGAGGATTGGGACCCACCATTCCAACAATCTCTCACTTCGTGTCTGATCTAACAAACTAACAACCTTCCATGGTTCTGACTATACACAACTTACTTAGTTTGAGCTTCTACACTTCTTCACTCGCCAATGATCACTTTCTCATCAAAGCTTTGATTTCCAGCTGATAATTCATGAAATGCCAATGCTTTACCATCCATTTTACCACAGTGTTCTCCTATATTCGGTCTCTCATCCTATATTCATCAATGAAGGCCAATAGAGGCGCAACAGTGCCTTAACATCTCAATCATCATCGACTTCATCAATATGACCGTTGAATTATTGGTTCTGCAAATATTTTACAATGTTTATAACTCATCTTATATTAATCCTTTGATAAAATGGCACTTCAACTGAATATGCTTTGTCCAAGCATGAAACATTGGGTTTTTTTGCAAAATGTATAACATTTTGACAATCACAATGCAATGTATTTTCCTTGTTCTTTCTATCCTTCTCCTATAAGAAGTTATTTAGCCAAACTATCTGCTTCTCAGCTTCCGTTATAGAAATGTACCCTACCTCTATGTTGGTTAATGCCACCACCTTCTATACTTAAGATACCTAGCTTACTATAATTCCACCATAGGTAAACACATAACATGTGATACTCCTACCATTGACATCACCTCCAAAGTCAGCATCCATATACCTCTACAACGACTTTCCTTTCCCAAAACATAGAGATATTTTATTGCTTCTCTTCAAACACCTCAGTATCCATTTGATAATTTTCCAATGTTGCATTTCAGGGTCAACTATACACCTACACTCAACTCCCACTATTTGAGCAATATTTTGTTGAGTTCAGATAATGTCATACATCAAGCATCCAACAGCTGATGCATAAGGAACCATTTCTATATACTCAGCCTCTTCTACTATATTTGGTACCTTTCCCTTTGACAATTTAAAATGTTTTGCCAAGGGAATAGAAATTGTATTTGCTTCAAGTAAAAAAAATTTGCTCAAACTTTCCCAATGTAGTATACCTGTAATAACATCAATGTTCTAGTTGCACATTCTCTCCTGACCTTTATCCACAAAATTTTACTAGCCACTAAAAGATCTTTTATCTTGAACCTCTCAACCAACTTACTTTTCAACTCATCAATCCTCTGCATATATGATCCTACAATGAGCATGTCATTCACATACATATAATGTATCTATCACTAAAAGACTTGAAATAGAAACATTGATCCATGCCACGTATTTTGAATTCATTTTTGCTCATGAATACATCAAACAACTTATTTCACTACCCAGGTGCCTGCTTTAACCTATAGAAACTTTTCTGATGTTTGCATACTAGGTCTTCCTTTACTGACTCAAAAAATCCTTCTAGTTGATCCATATAAATTTCCTAATCCAGATCTCTATAAAGGTCTTAACATCAAGCTACTTAAGTTGTAAACCCTAAAATGAAATAATATTAGGAACCACCTGAATTGTCATAATATTCATTATAAGTGAGAAATTTGCAGTTAAATTTGCACCTTCTTTCTATTGAAAACTCGTGACCACCAGTTATGCATGTTAGTTTCGGGCGAAGTAGAAGCACCAATTGGTAGACGATATATTAAAATAACATTTAATATGTATTTTCTCAAAACCATGAGCGAGGATATTTCACGTTAAATTTATAACCAGTTTATTTAGATTTGAAGAATATAAATACCTTGTCTTAGGATCCTTTCTTCGATAACATCACTGGTCTTCCAAAAGATCATTTTTGGATTGTCTTCTTTACAACGTGAGTATCCAAGGGTAGATTCCCTCTATCAGTGATCCACACTTTCTCCTTTTGATCTCCGAGTAATGCCAATTGACTTTCGGGCACTAGTGTGGTGAATCAACTATCTTGCGTCGTTCAAGTTGATTGTTTGTTCTTTGATCTTAAAGAAATCTCTCTCGTGTTTCACTTTCTTGAGAGAAAGTGAGAAAGAGTTGGAATTTGAGAGAGAGAGAGAGGTCTATTGTGTGCATCAATTCTCTATTCTTAGCTTTTTGATTAACCCTACACAATAGACACAACTAACTATTTATAGAGTTAGGGTTTAGGTTAAAATATTATTTAATTGCATACCGACCCTTAAATAATATAATGACCATTATAAAATCTCATGCCATTATATTATTATTATTATTTTATGACATGCACTAAATTTCATTGTGATGAATATTATTTATCAGCTTGCAAAAAAATATTCATTGCTAGACGCAGTCTTGGTCCGTTCGAACTCCTTGGCATTTATTGAATGCCTGGATAATTTTTTTATTCACTTCAATAAATATTTTATTCACAAACCAACAAATAAATATTTAGTAAATATTCAATAAATAAAATAAACATTTTATTTACAAACCAGTGAATAAATATTTATTATATATATATTTATGCAGTCAAATAAATTATTTATTAATAAAAAAATAATTATTTACTACCTTGGGAATACTAGTGATCAATAAAGATTAAATAAAATTATTCCTCGATCTTGAGAATAATATTTATCCCAATAATTAAATTCAAATAGAATTTAATCAATATTAATGGAAACACTTAGTATACGACCCTCTAAGATTCTTTCTCATTGGCATTAGGTGGACATGCTTAAAGTCCAAGATTATTGTCTAGAAATGGGTCAAGCCACCAAAGAGAAAGAACTTAATGTCACAATGATGACAACCACATACAAAATTTCACTGTGTAATATAATCCATTTGTATAAATGTGTCATCAAGAAGGTTGTACATCCGTGTCATTAACATATTTTCTTGATACGTCTTTCTTTGACTATCTGAAATAAACGTCATTACACCATGACCATAGAATTTATGCGATGGTTATCTTTCAATCAAATGGTCAAGATATCAAATTATATAAAGATAAAAAGGACAAATCCTTCCTTGAATTATCCATTAATAAAATGTCACTCATGACGCATCCAATGTACCCTACCATTCTGCAACCATATGTTGTCACGTTTTTCATCAGAAAATATAAGTGCGAAGTCATGACATGCATTAATGATAATATTAAACTCTAAGGACCATTACACATGCTCATAAATAGGAATATCAGATGACACTAAAACATGTGGAATTCCTACAAGCGGTTTTGTTCCCGTAACCTCACATCTTGGATTTCTAAGTGAGAACTTCATGAGATGAAGTCTCATCCACTCATGAGTACTCACATCAGACAATCTATATACTATGTTCCCCATCATGGTATGTTATCTAACTATATAACTATATTTTAATAATATCATCATAACACTTTAAGGTTCTCATCATAGCGGGGGATTTCTATGACCTAATTAATGCGAAAGATACCCTAGGACATAATCACATCAATGTTATGAAGAATAAAAATCAATATGTGATAATATATTTAAATTAATATTAAATTCTTTGAATATACATGTAATCTAAAGTAAAAAGTAGCTGGCTCTATGACACAAATTCCAATAAACTCCCATTTTCTATAGATCCAACTACTAATGATCAGTTAGTTCTCACATATAAAAACATGATTTCACTGAGTATGGATACGACTGCTAGGCCTATCACATTTTTTTTGGATAGGGTTGGAAAATCAACATGTCTTTTTGGAAAATTTGTTTACTACAACATTAATATCTTGATAAAATCCCTCAAGTAGTGATATAATTGAGTATCCACCTCTTATTATCATGTCAAAATCCTAACATCCTATCTAAATCCATAGTTAAAGCTTATCATAAAATGATAAATCTCTTTTTTTCTATAACCTAAAATCTAAACATGACATCGCTAAACCGCTTCTTAAGCTGCATCAGAAGCCACAACATACTCAGATATTATGGATATAGAAACCATTGGTTGTAATAAGTTTTTCTTGAATATTACTATGGTCTTATCAGTGACACTAGATCAAAATGAACTAAACAATGATAAGTGTTCAATTCTATTGATCACTAGTAATGTCACTTCTCCAGACACTAGGAACTCATCTAGTTTTACTCTTCAAACTATTGTCAGATAGTTCTAACTATAAGTCTATGAAATTATGTTGGTTTTGTTTGATATTCACCCATTATGCTTTATGAATCAGTAATATCAAATGAAAATACATATCATGGTACATGAGATTAATTCTTAGCACTTAAACTTGTGAAATTATTTAAATCCCCATAATCTCTTCCTATGTCCATGCATGTTCTACTAGAAGGATTATATGCCAACAAAAATTCAGTCTTGAATTGTTTCAACTTTTATTTTTCAATACTTAGCTAATATGTGTACTATGATTAAATTGAGAAAACACATGGATTTATTTTGTAGATATTGTTCCCTAGAACATAGTTTATGCTTCAAGTCATATTTAGAGAAATTTTAATTTCTTAGTCTTAACAAACTGGTAAGACATGACATTCATTTTCTATATATTATCAACATATCTAACACTGAAAACTTATAGTGCTCCCACTAACTGGATAGAGACACATGACACTCATTCATTTCCAAATAAACATTTTATGACGACTCTCCATGATTTATTAATAAACTAATTTATATAATTTTCATATCTTATTGGCATTTATTGATGTCACTAACCCTTTTAGTTATGCCTAGTAGACATATACCATAGGGTCTCCTTTTTGTTGCATTATATAGATATCTTTCATAAGGATTCTTCTAAATGAGGTGACCTTAACAATCAATAGCTCAATATGATGACCATAGAAGTATTCTTTGACGAGTAGAATTAAAAAAGGATTTTAGTCATGATGAGTGGTGAATAAGTTTTTTCATGGGCTAAAATTTTGATAATCCACCATGCTTTATTGATATAGTCTTGTACCATCCATGTCTAGTTTCACTTAAAACTTGCCAACAATATTAATTCTTAGAAACATTAAAAATATGAAACCCAAAATCTTGATACATGGAGTCCATTACTTTAATTTATATATACTTGTTAGACTTAATATATTACCATTTACTACTTCTTTGTAGAAACATTATTCTAAAAGAATAATACATGTATCATCCATCGCGGTGAACATGAACCACCAATTTGGTTCTAAATTTCTACATAGTACGTGTCTCTAGAACTACTCTTCTCACTAAACTCAGTAGAGTCCAGTATTCCTATGCCAACTCATGTGCATCCAGAGCCTTAAACCTAAAAGTTAAGTATGTTCCCACTATCTATAAAGAGATATGTTTTCTTTATGGAAATATAGTTTATCTTTACTAGATGTTAATATCCTCAATGGATTTAGGATAATTAACTTAAATACACCTTAGTGTTCTGGTGTTTGTTTATGGATAAGGCTAGATTTTAACAAACAGTTTTCAACAAACACTTATGGTAGTGTTCTAATTGATTCTTATCATATCACATTTTATATGATATCCATTAAATAATATAGTTGGAATATGGTTTGTTTTTTCACTCCTATTTACAAAATATATCTTGAAAAGGGATAATGGAACATTTTCAATATATATAAGACAAATTATTGATCTTCCCTTTACTACCATCATAACATTGATGTATATAAGGAAATGTGAGTTAGGGATAACCTTTACTCCACATATATGATCAATGATTACTTGGATAAGATATAATCTGACAAGACACCTCAGATATTCCTTTTACCAAGTGCAATCATTTACTTCACTGATCATTTCTAAAAATCCTTATAAAGTATATGAAGTTACCTTTAGCTTTACAATAGTTCACATGACTATGTTAAACTAAATCTAAAAGTTTTGTGATGTACTTTTATTTAAAATGTTTCTTTATCTAAAACATGATAATTAGTTTGTATGTATATCCAGTATCTTAGATCAATTGATGCAAAAATACTTTAATGGATATAAAAAAGTCAACTTCTTTCAGTTTTATTTGAAAAATAATTATATTTCCATAATCAGGTAAGATTCTTATATTTTATATCAATCATTCATTGCAATGGATATTTTTGATTCAAGAGTTACTGAACCATTAGTTTAGTATTAAAGTACCATAATGACATTTATTCCAAAAAAGAAATAATATCTCATTGTTTCTAGTCAGACACTAAGATAAATGTTTTTATAACACTTATTACAAACTTGAATCAATCTATTTAGCAATGATAAATAGTGAGCTCCCCTTGGATGATATAGGAATCACCCTTTCTCAGCTCCTTTTGAGTTCACTCTATAACCTTTATATGGTTGTTCTTTTCTTGTATTAAAATATATTTATGTTATAAGCATATTGTATTTAACACATAAGCAGTGAATAACAACTTGATGAATATGATTGAAGTGGATGCAACTGCTTGCTTCTTCAATTCATTTCGAATTCTTTTCCAGTGTCTGTTCTTTCCTTATAAGAAGTAAATAGCTTCTTGTTCATCTTATAACTTTTAATATTTTGTATCCTTGAAGGATGCCATAAAGGATAATTTGGATTTAGATCATCCATGGGATATTTTGGTTTGTCTTTCAAACTTTTCACCATAAGGGGTGGAGAAACATGTTTCAACCGGTCCTTATCTTCTTGGTAAAGTACAAACACAAGTTTCCTGAGCGACTTATACATTTTTTTTATCTGGGATTGGAAAATTAAGGATAATCTTGGTGGTAAGGATAATAATATAAGATTAATGGATAATTTATTATCTAAGTGGAAGCCTAATTTAACTAACTGATCAATATACCCTAGTATTTTGAAATCATGATCAGTACCTAGATTTTCTTCTTCTAGTTTACATATATATAGTGCATTGACAATCTTATTTATTTCAAGCCTTTCATTATCTTTCTCAAGAGAAATAAGATGATATATTATGGTGTGAGCATCCTAGTCTTTATGTTGTATCATCAATTCTCTAGACATAGTTGATACCATGATACAACATATATAGGAAACATCCCCTACATATCTATGGTAGGCATCCTTGTCACCTTTTCTCATCTGTTGGGGTGGTAAAATAGGATTGGGGATTCCAACACATAATAATTTTTTTTGATAATAACGTATTGCATAAATGATTATACCATATATGGAAATTTGTATTTGTAGGACATACCTCAACTTCAGGAATTATTGCACTAATTTTGTGGTTTTGCTTTCCATTTTTCTACAATAATTAAAATAGATGATTAATACTTCACTTGATTACAAATTACGTGATACATTATAACAATGTTAATTTTATTAAGTCTCCCACAATTTTATCAAGTCCCAATTCCCTCACCATTAAACTTGGAATTTTTATTTTCTAGGACATTCTAGTGGAAATGACCCCCTTCGCATAACCCTGATGAGGGTTGGTCAAGATACTTGAAGTTATTTAGGTAGGTCATTGCCAACTATGGGATTTAAACTCCTTAATCCATTGGGTAGAATCCCCAATCATTAAATCTTGACTTAGATTTTCTAAACCCCTACCTACAAGTTACATCAAGTCTAGCGAGGGATACTTCTCTTGACGTAAGATGGTTAAGTCAACCAAAAACCTTTATAATAACTCCACATTAAAAGTAAGTGTCCCAATCAGGGTTGGTCAAACACTTATATTTAAGGTTTTCATTACTAATCAAGTAATGGAAGGCCAAGTCTGACTTACTATTTATTTGATAGATTTTAATTTATTATGCATAAATTTTATCATGTTTCATCCTTTATATAACTTATTAATATTAAGAATATTTTAATTAATTAATTAACCATATTGGATTTTTTTCACATAATCCATTTATTTAAATTCCATATTTGCACATTAATTCATTTATTTATGTGATATAGGTCTTGTATCCATATAATAAATAATGCATAAGTCAAAATAAATAAATAATAAATAACCTGATCATGAGCTTATCTAACAATTGATTTATCAAGCAGACAATAAATCAACATTTAACCTGGGGGAATAACTTCTTTTGTTGGTCTTAACATGAGTTTCAACATTCCACTTGTCCACTTGTGTATCACCTGAGTAGGCATCATAATGGTTTCATCTTGAACCACCTCCACACACCATGAGATACTCAATTAATTACAAGTATTTATTACTCACACTTAGGTGAGGGAAACCAAAGGATTGGTTAAAGTGGATTACATAAATAAACTTGGACACACAAGTCCTACATAATAATGGAGGTAGATATGAAACACACACTATCAGTTTAATTTAATAATTAATAATTGTGAACCCATGAAATAAATTAAATTAAATAAATTTCAACACATATATAGGTCTTGGTCAAACTCATGATCGGTCAAACATGCAACAAATACACAAAAAATATTTGGATATCATTTATTTCTTATCCATTCTTTATTATTAAGATAAAAATGCTTGCATTAATTAATTCCCTTTCATCTTAATGGCCATCCAAATTCATTTAAAGATGACCGTATTTATGGAATTCATGAAAAATAAACGACATAACCAGTTATTACATATTATTATCATAAATTAATTAAGCATTTAAAATTATTTAAAACCATTTTTAAATTAACAAACATTTAAAGTGTCAATCAAATCAATAAGGTTTTAATGCTGTAATTTTCAATTTAATGTAATTTAATTCTGCCCTTTATTGGGATACTACACAATGTGTACTATTCAGATACATGATATGTACCTCGGTTGCTGTGTATCTGAGTTACATGCTTGGGGGGCTTCAGCGTACTAACTCAGTTGGACTAAATGACATGTACATTCCAGCTACACATACTGTATCTGCTTTTCATGTGCTTAGGATAAATGCTTGGGTTTAGGCATGTATCTCGATTGGACTACATGGTGTGTGCAAGATAGTTACACACAGTGTATCCCTTATGTCCAGTGTCTGTTATTCTTGCTAAATAGCTCGACATGTATTCTGGATATGAGAAATGATGAACTACACGACATGTACACCACATACACATTGTGTATATCATAAATTCTCAAGATTTTAGTCTCATGCAGTTTGACAATGTATAATGACTACATGGATTGCATGATTTGTGTTGCTGACCCATGTAGACTACATGATGTGTATACCAACTACATGTCATGTAATCCAACACCATGTGTTCCTGTTTGGCCTGGTCTACACATGGTATGTAATAAATGCACCACATGTGTGTTGTGTATCCTGTGAGACATCTTGGTGCAGTGCACAAGGGTACATGGTGTGTACTCCGACTACACATTGTGTAACCCAATTTTACCTGCCAAAAAATTTGGAACTTTTCAATGTCATATGTGGTCATTAGTCATCTATTCTTGTACCTTTAGGAAAATTAAACACTAAACGAACATGATTAATATTTTGATAACATGTTAATTAAAATTATATTAAAGAATGAATAACATGAAATGAAACATTCAACCACGATTTAATATAGATCAACAATAAAATAAATAATTATAAATTTAAAATGTGACCCCTATGATACCAATTTTTGGTTCCAAGCAGAGTAGAAGCACTGTTTGGTGGGTGTTATATTAAATTTTATTTTAGTATTTAGTTGCTTAAAACCCTGAGGGAGGATATTTCACATTAAATTTATAATTAATTTGTTTAGATCTGAAGAAAATAAATACATTTTCTTAGGATCATTTTTTTGATGAAGTTATTGATATTTTGAAATAACATTTTTGAATTGCCTTTATTATAGTGTGAGTATCCAAGGGTAGAATCCCTCTATTGGCGATCCAAACATGCTCCTTTGATCTCCAAGTAACACCGATTGAATTATGAGTGCTAGCGCGGTGAATCAATTTTCTTGTATTGTTCATCTTGATCGATCATCCTTCGATCATAAAGGAATTTATCTTATGTTTCTCATTCTTGAGAGGAAGAGAGATAGAGGATGAATTTGAGAGGGAGAGAGAGAGAATTTCATTGTGCGTAATGATTCTTTATTCTTGACTTTTTGATTAACCTTACACAATTAACATAACCATCTATTTATAGAGTTAGGGTTTATGTTAAAATATTATTTAATTGTGTATCGAACCTTAAATAATATAATGAAAATTATAAAACCCCATGAAATAAAATAATTATAATATTATTATTATTTTACGGCGTGTGCTGACTTACACAATGATGAATATTATTTACCATCTTGCAAATAAATATTCATCACCGGACATGGTATTGGTCCATTCGAACTCCTTGGAATTTATTGAATGCCTAAATAAAATTATTTTATTCACTTAAATAAATATCTTATTTAGAAAACAATAGATAAATATTTATTAAATATTCAATAAATAAAATAATCATTTTATTTACAAACCAGTGAATAAATATTTATTATATATATTCATGGAATCAAATAAATTATTTATTACCTTGTGAATATTAGTGATCAATAAAAAATAGATAAAATTATTCCTTCTTCTTGAGAATAACATTTATTTAAATAATTAAATTCAAAAAAAATTAATCAAGATCAACGAAGACACTTAGTATGTGACCCTCTAGGATACTTCTCATTAGCATTAGGAAAACTTGCATAAAGTCCAAGATTACTGTCTAGCAATGGGTTAAGACACCCTAGATAAATAACTTGATTTCACAATGATGACAACCACATGTGAACAATTATTGTGTAATATAATCCATTTGTCTCAATATCTCATTAAGTAGGTTGCACATATGTGTCATCAACTTATTTTCTCGATACATATTTATTTAACTATCTAAAATAAATGTTGTTACACCATGACCAGGGAATTTATGTGACAATTATATTTTAATTAAAGGTACAAGATATCAACTTCCATAAAAATATAAGGGACAAATCCTTCCTCAAACTTTCCATTAATAACATGTCATATGTGATGCACTCAACGCACCCTACATCACCTTGAACATATGTCGTCATAGTTTACATCAATAAATATAAGTGAATGAGTCATGACATTAATTAATGGTGATCTTAAAGTCTAAAGAACATTATATATGCTCACAGATATGAATATTTGATGATATAAAAACATGCAGAATTCTTACTGGCAGGTCTCTTATCATTACCTCTTGTTTTAGAGATAACCAAGTGCAAGCTTCATGAGATGAAATCTCATCTGCTTATGAGTACTTAAACCTAAAATTCCTTATACCATGTGCTCCATCATAGTATGGCATTCGATCGCAAAACTATATTTTAATAATATCATTATGGCACTTAAAGGTTCTCATCACGATGGGGAACTACTATGAACTTATCAATACGACAATTACCCTAGGACATTATCACATCAATTTTATATAGAATAATAATAAATATGTGATAATATATTTAAATTAATATTTACTTATTTGAATATAAGTGTAATCTAAATTACAAAGTAGTTAGCTCTAGGGAACCAACTCCAAAAATGTCTTGTATCACCTCCAACCACCATATTCTCCTTCTACCTAGTATACTAATTTTTTATGAAATTCATTATTTCCTTGAGTCAAAGGAGTCAACTCTCAAGTATTTTTATAATTCCATGAAAAAATATCTTCCTTCATATAAATCTACCACTTTCATGAGTCTTTCAATTGCATTACCTCTTCAAAGCTTTAAGGCTCTCCATATTTTTCAATAAAAAACAGTATAGGGATGATTAATACCTATGAATAGTTCTTCTCATCCTTTTTTGATCTACTTATTTCCACTTGAGGAGTAGACTCCACTTGTTTATTTGTCACATTATTAGGTACACCTTCAATATATACTTGATCTTGACACCTTGATTCTTTATTTTTACCATTAGTTTCTACTACATGATGGTTCTTATATATAACACCATGATTAAATATCACATTCTAGCTTCTAATGATATTTTTATTCTCATCATCCCAGAAGTGATATTCAAAATCCTAAATGTTGTATCCAATAATAAAGAATGATATGGATTTTAAATCCAATTTATACCTTGAATTGGATACTATATGTATATATGTCAAACAATAAGGAAACATAAATGATAGAGGATTACCTATTTTCCAGACCAAATTACTTTTGATAAACATTACCTTTTTGGTACAGATGGACTTTGATTGATGAGATATACTACTATATTATCTTTCTCTTATCAGAAGGTCTTGGGTAACCATGAGTGTAGCCTCATACCCCTAGTAAATTCATTCAATGTACTATTTATCTTTTCTGATACATTATTCTATTGTGGCGTGCCTAGAAGATTCTTCTCCCACCAAATCCCATTATTTGTAGAGAATTCTTTGAACTCTTTATTATCATACTCTCCTCCTTTTTTAGACCTCAATAATTTCAAATTTGATATCAAATCCTTCTCTACTGAGGTCCTCCACATCTAAAACATGGTAAAGATATTAGATTTTCTTTTCAAAAAGTATACTCACACCTTCCTTGTTGATTCATCGATAAATGTCACATAATACAGTGACCCAATAAGGTAATGTACTATTAGAGGCCCCCAAACATTAGTGTGCACCTGGTTCAACTTACTAACCATTGATGTTCTTAATCCTTTTGTAAAGGACTCTATCTTATTCTTTATAAATATATAATCTCTACATGGGCCATCTTTCACTTCAGCTCTGGTAGAATTCCTTCTATTGCCAGCACCTCCATCCCCTTCTCACTCATGTGGCCTGCCACACCTCAACCTTAGTTTTACTTTTGTTTAATTTATTTCTTGGTCTTTGACTTTTCCCTTGGATTTTGGGTTTAGTCTCGAGTGTTTTCTTTTTTTGGAATTGGGAGTTTTTGGGGGGTAGGAGGGTGGTTCATAGTTAGTAGAAACCATGAGCCAGCCCCTAGAAAACCATAGACCTAGAAAATGGGTTTTTCTAAACCATACAACTAAGAACATGACCATTCACTCCTCCTATAAAGCCTGTACTGCCCCAGACATAAGTGACCACACAATTGGCGCATGATCTAGAAAACCGTGCGGCCTGCCCTGGTTAAAAAAAATATAAATTAAATTAAATAAAAATAAAATTATAGATTAGATTAAATTAAATTGAAATAGAATAAATTAATAATAATAATAAAACTAATTTTATTCCCTCTCCCCCCCATCATATGAAACTCCCACTCTTCTCCCCTCTTTCACTCGATGCCTATAGGGGCTCCCAGCATGCACCACCCCCTCCCATAGCCTCTTCTCCATGCTATTTCTTTTGCCAATTCTTTGTGTGATCTCTTCGGGTAAGCATTTCTCCTCCCACATCACCTCTTTATTCCTTATTATCCTTTCCATAACTATGGAGTGAGGTTGGACAAACCCTAGGGTATGCTCATGGTCCAATTTTCGTGGTTTTTTCATGCAACTATGGTTTCTTCCTTCTTAAGGGATTCCTTGGACTCGTTTGAGATGATATTGGGCCTTGTGCATCGAAGGCAGTGGGTTTTCCATCAGTTTTATATAGGTTTCTTTTATTTCTTCATCTTTAGACCAATTTTAATTAGGTATTTTGTGACATTTTAGTTTCTTTTATTTTTCTAGTGCTCCTTGGACCTCCTTTAGGTGGTTTCAAGCCACCATTGTTGAAGGCGACTTATATGTGCATACATAAGTAAGAACACACACACACACACACAATCCTTGTACATATTCCCTTATGGAGATAAGAATATGTACATTGGGTAAAAGGGAATATATATATGGAGGTGTATATGTGTGTAAGTGTGAAGTGGCCATCATCAAAGGCAATGTGTTTTGAGGTAGGTTCCCTATGTACAAGCCTTTAATTTGAAATCTATGGCTACATGGTATTTTTTTAAAGTATGATTTACTTGTTAAATGAAATGTATATGATATGTAAATGTTTTTGGTTTTTGGAAATGGATTCTCACTTGTTTTCTAAGTTTTCTCATTGGATTTCAACATGGGATTCTTTGGTTTAAGCATGTTTTCTAGCTTGTTTTTAATTTTGAAGCATTCAAAATGTTCAATTGGATTTCAAAATGGGTTTCATCATAAAATTGGTGATTCCAAAAGGTGTTTTCTAAAAGAAAAGTGTTTCTATTAAAGTGATGAGGCCTAGATAGCACTTCAAAATATTTTATAGAAAATGAAAAACCTCTCTTAAAGAAGTCCTATTGGAATGGAATTGTGTGTATGTGATAAATGTGTGAAATGTTTGTTTGTGTGACTTAAAAGGAGATAAACTTGGGATGGTAGGATAGAGGTGATAAGGTGGATGGGATTTTGTGTAATGTATGTGATATGTGTGTATATTTTAGATTGATAAAAACTCACCTCTATTTTAACTAATCACTTGGGAACCCTAGGTACCTAGGTAGGTGGATTGAGGATTAGTACACTGGATGAGTCAATAGGTCCTCGACCCAATCTCCTCTACAGGATTACACTACAACACTAAATAAATAATATTAAGATGATTTTAGGACCACTATAACTTTGACTTTAACCTCTCTAGTGGCTTGTGAATGAGAATAAATTATATAGTTCGATCACTGAGAGTATAATGATCCTAGGGAGCTAACTAACCAAGATGCTTAGGGATTTTCCATGGTGCTTACTATTGTTTACTCCTATTTTTCTATGGTACTACTTTATTAAATACTTTATTCTTAGTTTTCCTTTAATGTCAAAAATAATGATAAGCATGTTTTACTTTCCACTGTTGTGTAGAACCTAATGAATTTATTCCTTTACTGTATGTTCCTTTATGTAAATGGGTTTTTGGGAACATGCATCACCTTTTAAAAAGTATTTCAAGGTAAAAGATAAAAATTATTTTTAGAAACTCTATCTTGTTACTTGTTTTGAAATTAATAGAAAACCTTATTTTATTTATTTATATGTTTAAACTAGCATGATTTGGATTTCTCTTTAATGGTGAGGCATAGGGAATTGTTTATCCTTGGCATCCCTATTGGGAATTTAAATGCTCATGACTATAATATTTATCATTTTTTAGTTCTAGGTTCTATCCAGTTTTGGTTCACTCATGGAGAGAGTATGAATCTATAGTGGGTGGTGATCCATGAGGTTATATGGAGGTATGTCTATTATTTACTTTTATTTGTTCAGTTGTTAATTTATTTTCCATTACTAGTATTATTTTTTCTCTATTTATTTATTTATCTATTATCCAAGATAAATAATTCCCAAAATTTAGAATACATTATGATCTACACTAGTTTCCAACCCAGGAGGATCGAGAATGCCTCTTAAGACTTATTACAGGCCGACTCAGGTGACCTATTCAGGGTCGACCCAGGTTAGTTCATGAAAAAATGGTATTAGAGAAATTATCCCTTATTATTTGGGGTTTCCCATTAGTTCAGAGCTAGTATTTTTATAATTCAACTAGTTATTCACGGGTAGGTGTCTGATCACCACCTATTCATAAGGACACTTGATTTTCCAGGGCAGTCCAGGATGGTTGTGCCTCAAAATCTGAGCTTAGATCTTGGATGTTTTGAGGTTTTTGGTTTCTATTTGAGTGTTTATGATTGGAATTGAGGATTTATGAATTGTTTTGATAAATTAAAAAGTTTGTAATGAATCTTTATAGGGATTTATAGGGTGCATGTTTACTGTGTATGGTCTAGAAAACCATGCATAGACCATGAAACTGCCTTTGTTGGCCTCTAGTGTGATCACATGATTAGCTCACAATCCACCATACTATATGACCAAGATGTGTGCGGTGGATGTGATTTTGTTTTTTGGGAATTTATAACTATTTAGTGTTGAGTTTCTGTTATTTATTGTTAGTGTGGTCTTAAGTTGGTTTTGGGTTGTTACCCTTGGATTTTAAAATGATATTTGGTGTATGAAAACTGGGTTTCTAAAACTAAAATCTCCAGGTTGTTTTAAAATTAAATGAAAATTGATTTGGAATTTTGATAAGTTTGTGTAAATGTGGAATAAAAGTGAATTTAGAATTTGGTAAATTCTTGGTTTTAATGAAAAAATGGTATGTGTGACCCTTGGTATTTCTTATGAACATTCACAAATGTGTGTGTGTTTGTGTGTCTTGAAAGTTCATGTTGGTATATATGAGTATATGGATATAAGATGAAGAGGATATGAACACATATGTTAAGTTTCATGGGATACCACATTTGAGTATTTAAAATCAAATATTTGACTTGGTTTTTCCAAAGTGGTTTTTAAAAAGGAAGATGGTTTCTATTAAAAAGGGGATTTTTTCTAATGGGATTTATAGTTTCAAAGGGAAATATGAGGTGGTGTTTTGAAATTTAAAGTGGATGTGATGAAATGGTTTTTAGTCCAAGAGAGCTTGAAGTGGAAAATTGAATTTGGGAAATAGGCTTGATGTTTGAAATGGTTTTGGAAGTGAAAAAATTGGTTCAATTTAAAATAGAAAATAACTATTTTTAAAAGTAGGTTTTGATTATGCTCTGTGATGTGTTATGGTTTATTGGGTTGGAATTTTTAGTTGAGGTTTGATTTGGTAATGGTGTGGTTTTATGATTTCATGTTAATTTGAGTATTCCACCTAGAAAGGTCCAAAGGTTTATGAGGGGTCTCTTCCAGTTGTTGGTTTTTCCCAAACTCCCAATGGGGTGGTGGGTTTGAGTTCTTTTCATTTGTTACATGTTTCCTATATTGGTTGAGGACCATTAGGGTTTATAGGATGGAATATCTCATGGGTGTTATGTACGATCAACAAACAGTTAAGGGGTATGTTAACCACTTTAAGGAGCTAGTTACCTTTTCTCCAGAAATAGTGTAGAGTAGCCTATTGAAAGTTCCTCTCTTACTATGGGATCTTCATCCAAAGATTAAGGATTGAGTTCTATCATCTGAGGAAGTTTTGTTTGGGAAGTTATAGGGTGAATCATTTCTACCTGAGCTAGTTCTTAGAGGACAAACTATGGTGGTTGGAAATCCGGTTCCTCTTAGTGCTCACGAAGGTTCCCCATCCGATGAGAAGTGGGAACTAGTCTTGAGAGGTATCCTTCTCTAGTTCATGCTTCTTGTTTTTCATACCACCCACTCATTTTCCTCTAGTGTGGTTGGTTCAGGCACTCTAAGTTGTCTTTCATAATCTTACAAAGGTTTTTCAATGTTGTGTCCATTTGAGTCATATGGAGAAGTTCTGTAAGCTGTGTTTCCAGAAGAGGAAGCCTAGGTTAGAGGTTTTTAGATCTTGACTGTGGCACAATATATGCTTTAGAAAATCAGGGCTCCAACCATAGGCATCATACTGAAGCTTTTCACACAGTCATGGAATTATCAAGTGTGGGGGATGTTGCTCCAACATTGGAGAGGAAGCCACTTGATTTTTTCATATTGTAGTTTTTTTTCTTTTAGACCTCTTTTTTAGGAGGTTTTAATGGACTCATTCTTTTTGGGATCTCTATGTGAGTTTGGGATGGTTTTTTGGATTGTTCCTATTTTGGAGATGCTTGTGTCTTATAGAATTTATGAATTGTGGTTTGGTTTGGATCACAGCTTGAGTTTTCTTAGTCGGGTCTTCTCAAGTTGAGGGTTAGTCATCATGGTTGTTGGTTTCTTAAATGGTGAGGATTACCCTCTATTTTTCCCTCATGGTTTTCCTTATTGATCTATCTTGATCTAATTGAGTGTGACTTGTGGAGTTGAAAGGTCACATCAGTGTTTCTAGTCTTGTTTGGTTTTGTTCAGTTTAGGGTTTTTGTTTTGTTCCTCATTAAGCTGGGTGACTTTCTAGGGGAAGAAAGTTTTCATGGTGGTGAGAGATATCAAAACCCAACCTTATTTTTACTTTTGTTTAATTTATTTCTTGGTATTTTATTTTTCCATTGGATTTCGGGTTGAGTCCCAAGTGTTTCTTTCCCAGAATCGAGAGTTTTTGGGGGGCATGAGGGTGGCACAAAATTGGAAATGGTTAGTAGAAACTTTGCAGTAGCACCTATAAAACTATGAAGTATAGGCAATATGTTTATCTAGACCACATGACCATGTTCCCCTCTACTATAGCTCATGCAGTCCTCGATAGAGGTGAACACATGATTTGCACATAGTTTGGAAGACCATGCGGCCAAACCATGTATCATGACCTGGTTAAAAACAAAATAAAAATTAAATTAAATTAAATTAAATTAAATTAATAAATTATATTAAATTAAATTAAAATAGAATAAATAATAATAATGATAATAATAATAATAAAACTAATTTTATTCCCTCCCCCATATACGACCCCCACTCTTCCCCCCTCTCTCGCTTGACACATAGAGGGGCTCCTAGGGCATGCCACCCCTTCCCATTACCTCCTCTCTATGTCGTTTCTTTCACTGATTCTTGGTGCAATCTATTTGGGTAAGCATCTATCCTTCTCCAACACATCCTTCCTTCTTCTCCTTTTCCTTTCTATGACGTGAGGTTGGAAGAACCCTAGGATATGATCATGGTCTAATTTTTGTGGGGTTTTTATGCAGCTAGGATTTTTTCCTTATTTTGGGATTCCTTGGACCCATTTGAGATGAGATTGGGTCTCACACATTGAAGGTAGTGGTTCTACCATTAGTTTTGGGTAGGTTTCCTTTTATTCTTCTTATTTGGATCAATTCTAATTAGGATTTTTTTTGAGATTTTGGTTTCTTGTATTTTTATAGTGCTACTTGGACCTCCTTGAGGTGGTTTTGGGCTTCCATTATTAAGGGTGACTTGCATGTGTATACATAGGTAAACACACACACACACACATCCTCCTTGTATATATTCTCTTATGGAAAGGAGAATATGTAAATTGGGTCAAAGGGTGTATATATATATATATTTGGAGGTGTATATGAATTTAAGTGTGAAGTGGTCGTTATCAAAACCAATGTGTTTAGTGGTAGGCTCCCTATGTCCAAGACTTTAATTTGAAATCTATGATTGCTTGGTATTTTTTTTAAAGTATGATTCCATTTTTATATTAAATGCATATTCTATGTAAATTGTTTTGTTTTTTGGAAATGTATTATCACTTGTTTTCTAAGTTTTTTCCTAGGATTTCAATATGGGTTTCTTTTGGTTTAAACATGTTTTCAAGCTTTTTTTAATTGTGAAGTATTCTAAATGTTCAATTTGATTTCCAAATAGTTTTCATCATAAAGGCAGTGATTCCAAAAGGGTTTTTCTAAACATAAAGTGTTTCTATTAAAGTGATAAGGCCTAGTTAGAACTTTGAAATGTATTATGGAAAATAGAAAACCCCTCTTAAGGAAGAACCCTTAGAATGAAAATGTTTGTATGTGAAAATGTGTGAAATGTTTATTTGTGTGACTTAAAAAGGGGATGCACTTAAGATGAGAGGCCGAAGATTATAAGGTGCATTGGATTTTTTTAAAGTATGTGATATGTGCATATATGATATCTTAATAAAAAATCACCTATATTTTAATTAAGAACTTTGGAACCCTAGGTACCTATGAGAGTGGACTAAGGAATAGTACAATGGATGATTTGGTAGGGCTCCAGCCCAGTATCCCTAGTAGGATTACACTACAACACTAACTAAACGATATAATGATGCTTTGGGGGACTACTAGAACTTTAGATTCAACCTCTCAAGTAGCTCATGCATGAGAATAGATTTTATGGTTTGATCACTGAGAGTAAAAGGATCCTAAGGACCCAACTAACCTAGCTACTTAGGGATTTCCCATGGTGCTTGCTATCATTTACTTCTGTTTTTTATGGAACTTCTTTATTAAATGTTTTATGATCATTTTTCCTTTCATGTCAAAAATAATGAAAAGAATGTTTTACTTTCCACTGTTGTGTAAACCTGATGAAATGATTCCTTTACTGCATGTTCCTTTATGTAAATGGGTTTTTGAAAAAATTCATCACCTTTTAAAAAGGTTTTCAAGGTAAAATATAAAAATGATTTTTAGAAGCTCTAACCTGCTACTTATTTTGAAATGAATAGAAAATATTATTTTATTTATTTATATTTTCAAACTATCATTATTTTTTATTACTATTTAAAGGTAAGGCATGAGGCATTATTTATCCTTGGCATCCCTACTAGGCATTTAAATGCTCACACATATACTCTTTATCATTTTTCAATTCTAAGTTCTATCTAGTTATAGTTCACTCATAGAGCGAGTGTGGTTCTATGGTGGGTGGTGACCCATGAGGTCACATGGAGGTATGATTAGTGTTTAATTTTATATGTTTAGTTGTTCATTTATTTTCCATTTCCAGTATTAGTTTTTCTCTGTTTATTTATCTATCAACTGTTCGGTCTAAATCATTCCCAAAATTGAGTATGCATAATGCCTAACACTAGTTTCCATCCTAAGAGGATTGTAAATAACTAGCCCAAGTAAACTAGAAAAATCACCCAAGATGGTCTTGATTAGACACTTAAATAGGATAATATTCATTGTTAATATTTATAATATTCATGATATTAATTATTCATAAACACCATTTTAGTGCATTTTACACTTTGAACATTATTTCACATTATGATTGCAATTCTTTGTTAAAGTACACTATTACTTGGTACATATTTAAACACATCCTAAAAATAAAAAATGGTCTTGATTTTATTTTTCATATTTTATTTTCAGGTCTCCCATGCTATAAGTAACAATTCATTTTTTTGGAGCACTATAAGATTCACATTAAAAGACCACCAAAGTTGGCCTTGAACCAACAATATTCTGGGCAAAGTAAACTGGACAGCAGCCTAATAAAGAGACTGTAGAGGCCAATATACAAGACCAATGATTCTTAAAATTTAACTGAGGATATATTAAATCATTTATAACATTTCATACTACAATGACAATAGCTAATTCAAATGTTTTAATAGAGTTATAGGCAGCCCAATTTGGAGATGAAATTCTGGGCCAGATTATGTGGTCCAGAAAAACAGCCCACCATTTTGACAATATCTTGCAAACCAAAATTAAATTTGGGATGAAATTTTACTGGAGGTTAGTATACATACGGATATCCATTTTATTCTTATATGGTCCACTCTAATTTTTCCATCTAGAAGGTAATTTCTACATGTATGTTCAGTGGATGCAAGCTGTCTTCCACTTCGGGTCAAGGGTGGAAAAGTATAAGTTCCACAAGATTTCCACCACCCTAATCCTACCACACTCAAGTGGGATGACTTTAACTATTGTAGGATAAAAAAAATATCCTAAATTTCCTATTTATGGTAGTGGTTTTTGAGGATTTATTCATCTTGGATGTTTTCTTTCATTGTAATGTTATGCTGCCACTTTTCCTTTGTAATGTTCTTCCTCAATTGTAAGTTTTTTAATTCATCCTAGTTTCTTAATAAAAGTTATTATTATCCTATTATTATGTTATTATTCACCTCAGTTTGATACTTTTTCCTCAATGTGTGAATTTATTCACACCAAACCTTGTGAAATTATTCACACAATGGTGGAGTGATCATTTTGTTTTTATTGTTTTCTTTACTTCTTCAATTCCTCCCTCATGAGTCTACTTCCTGCTTCCATTGAAACCATAGAATAAATGGAGAGCTAACCCACTTATAGTTTAATCCAAGGGATTAGAAAGGGGATGTATTGGATGTTATTTATCACCCCATTAATGTCTAATTACTTCTTTTAATTGATATTTTTATTTGATGATTTTAAAGCTTCTTCGTCCTTGTTGAATTTTAAGGCCACATACTTCAAGTGCTAATACAAACCTTTACCTTAGAGTGCTCATAAATTTGATCCTCCAAGTGTATAGGTGATTAGTATTATAGTGTGTTGGTATTAAACTAGTAAGTGGTGAAGTAGTTTTATCTTCTTGAATAAACCCATCTTGAATATAAGAAATTGAATTCGTTAAAAAAGAATTTCATCAAATCCACCCCTTGTAATAACCTTGGATCAACCCTTATCATAATTTGAATTCACTTAAGTCACATAGTTTTCGCTTAAAATTATCTAAAATAAACCCAAATTTGGCCACTTAATAGCCAAAATCAGTCCATATAATGTGCGTGTCTATAGGTTTCTTCTTAGGTTTCTGAGGAATCGACAACCCAAGCTACTCTACAATTGACCGCTTAACCCTAAAAACTTGGGTAAATTTGGGTGAGACCAGGTCTTTCACATGGTTAAATATAGAAAAGAACCAAAAGTCTCATGTATAACTGAATAAAAATCAAATTACAATGTGGAAGAAAGGAATATATATCCACGAGACATACAAGTCAATCCAAACAATCCAAACTAGAAAGTTAAATCAAACCAGACTAAAAAAGTCTTCATGTGACCATTTATCACCACCAAACCATCCCACTATGAAGGAGATGAGTGACAAGAGAACCCAACATGAAACATGATGCCCTTACCATTTCATGAGTCCTACAAAACATGGTCTACAAAATCCCAAAGGTAGGGTGTGAGAATAGAGCCCAATATGATACCACCAAAGATTCTATATAAGTTTTAATATTAAGAATGCACAAGTACTAGCTTTAAAACAAAATTCAATTTATAAATAATTTTCATAAATGAAACCATTTTGTAAAAATTCCTTCATTTTACATAAATTCATACCATATTCACCAAATCTATAAATATATCAAATAAAAAAAATCTGGTAATAATAGGAAAAACCAACTATAGATACACCATAAGATAAGAACGTGAGAAAATATCCACAAAATAACCCATCATGTGATAAACTGAGTATAAATGATAAATCAAACCATTTGGAATATAGAATATGAGAATACATACTAGACATAAAATAAGTCTAAACCAAAAATATTTTGGTTCCAACCAATATCGAGTCCGTCTAGAGTCTATCGATATCACAAAACCTCCAGTGGCATTACACATACTAAAGTGACATGTCTATTTCCCGATGCACCCAATGTTGTCCCAGATAATGTCTTACTGAATAACTCAAGAGGGGGGGGGGGTGAATTCAATTCTTAAAATATTCTTTAAAATATGTACCATAATCTTCGAAGTATGCACATCCAATTTTATTTCTTAAGAGTATATGCAGTGGAAATGTAAAACACATAGAAAGGAAATTGAACATAGAGGTTTATAGTATTCCAGGTAATATAAATCCCCTAGTCCACTCCAACAATGATCTACTCCTAGATATTGGTAATTTTCACTAAACAACCCTTTTATCAGGGGATCCCAGCTGAGTATAAGTAGTGGTCACTTAATACAAAGGTCCAAGAGCTTTCAACTAGGATCTCCCTTTACAAGGCCTATCCTTAGTCTTACACACTCTTTCACCGAGTGAAAATAAAGTAGAATGAGATACAAGGTTTGATAAATGATTGTAGCACACAGTTGCAAGAAACAATTGATATTAGATGAATGTTCATCCTAAGAAAAGATAAACTTCAAGCGTAGCTCGGGATGATCTTCAGTGCAACTGATGTAGCAGATAATATTAGCACTTGACATATGGATTTTCAATATGTAAAGACATCTAGTGTTAGATAGGAGAAACCTTATTTCATTCTCTTCACATTTCTCATTCCACACTTTATTTATTTTCTGTGTTGTTTCCAATTGTTCCTTATATATGCTATTTTGAACTTAAGCATAGGATAATCCTAATAGTAGAATAATCTATGCAATGATCCTGATAAGACAAGATAATAAGAGTATTTATATGTTCCTTCCAAATATGGAATTGATTTTATAACCACAATGTCATATATTTTATCATTCTTTGAAATTTCTTATTATGGTAAGTCTTTGTGTAGTCTAATATTTCCTTAAATAGATAATCTTACTTTGATGTACTCAAAAGGTATGAAATGACTTATCATGATCTTAGTAAAGATAATCATGACATTATGTACTATTATATATTCATAGGATATGATCTAAACATATTATTCATTGTTGGATATCTTTCCATAAGATAAAGAAGCATGTCCTCATAAGATAACCAGTTTAATATAATTCATCAATGTAAGATAAAGTGCTATTTACATAGTATTCACTTTTCTTTAACTTATTCTAGCTATAAATATTCTTCAAAAGAATAAGAAATTTCATATTTTCATTCATGACTAGAAGTCTCTCTAAACATCATAAGATAAAGTCTTACATTGTCATTTTTATTTTTAGGTAACTAATGATGTTCCTTGATCTTCATAAGAACGAATGATTGCATAAGATAAATACTAATACACAATGTAAGATGAATACAACTAGAAACACTTAACAAACTTGTTAGAATAAAAGTAGGGATTTTTTGAATCATCAAAACACATAAAGTGGAGATGTATTAGAACAATACATTTTACAATAATCTCCCCCTTTTTGATTATCAAAAAACCCATGCGATGGAAAAACAAATATTTCCAAAAATTAATTTAAAATTTTAATAGAGGAAAATCATTTTCTTTTTCTTCTTTTTTTTCCTTTTGAAATAAGAAATATCTTTGTAATGAAAGTTAAATTTTATATTTTTATTTTCTTCTCCCACTTTTTGTGATATCAAAAAGATGTTTAATAAATAAAACACTTCATATTGCACACAGATATTAGTTAACAAACATAGTTTTGGGTAGAAAGACTAGTTCATAATGAAACATTGAAATATCAGAATAAGATAAATAATAAATATCTAAAGAGTGAAAAAAATTATGATTCAAAAACATAAACTTACTAAAAGTAAATAATTAACAATAATAATAATCATATAAAAGGTATAAGAATGTAAAGTTAGTAAAATCATAAAGTAAGTTATCATAAAAATCTAAAGGAAATGTTAGAGTAAACTGATTCATATGTTTAAATGACATAAAAACATTGACATAATTCAAATGTTTTAGACAGGACCAACCACTAGGAAACAAACTTCATGAACTTAATGAGGGACAAGTATCAATTATTCTATTGAAAATAGATTTTTGGAGGTGGTTTCTTGAATAATAGGGGTTGGTCATGAGCTAACGAAGATAAAGGCATCAAATCATCAGCTTTTATACTAACAACATCACCTAACATCAGTGAGGGTGCTCCATGACCAGCACGATCTTCATGAGAAAACTTGACTGGTTTTAATTGAATGTTGTAGAGATATTATTGTTCCCTATCCATGTCAAAGTTATCTACATGAGTAAAGGGTAGTTTAAATAATGGTTTAGGGAAGAATGGAGATTTATCTATTGAAATACCTTGATGTTCCCCAGGTTGATCCACTGACAGGTCGATGATTTATTTTAGATTCTAAGAGGAATATGGATAAAGATAAGAAATCTGGGGTCCAGGTAGACTCATACTATGTATTTGAAAAAGTAAATCTACAGAAGCATAAATTCTTTTGACCAATTAATTCTTTCACTAGTCTAGAATGCTTGTAAATATATTCCACATCCTCCGAGAGAAATTTCCAATAAAATTCTAGAGGTCTCCTTTATTTTCACAACTAGAGATTAGGTTTTTCAAAAAATTTACTTTATTATCTTATATCCCCATGATAGACATAATTTCTTTTTCCTTAAAGGGTTTAAATCTATTATAAGATTCTATAAAAGCCTCAACTTCCATTTCATCATCATCTGAGAAACTTTTCTTGAGGTTGTTCATCATTTCTTGATGAAGATTATCAATTTTCTTCTCAATTTTGCCACTATTATTCATAAAGGATCCATATAACCTTCTTATATGGGTAAGGATGAAATATATGTATTTATTCACTTTCAAAGAGTGTTATTGAGATTCTAAAATCATTTTATTGAGCATAGATCTTAACTCTTGTTTGGATTTATCAATAGCTCCAACAGTTTCCTTTAACGCAACTAGAAATCTTTTGACTTCATCAGTAACTATTCCCTAAATATTTAGACATACTTATATTGTCATAACTTTATACTAAAGTGAATTGACAACTTCAGTGATGGATTCAATAACTTTAGATAGTTCTAAAAGTTTTGATTGAACATATAAACTGAGTATGATTATTGGAGCAAGTCATTCTGAACATTTTTCTAAAATAGACTGTATCAATAGTCAAACTTCCTAAATGTCATCTTTAGAGGCCATATTTTCAGATAGGGTTCTTCATTGATGATTTGATTTAGAAACTTGAGATTTTAGGATCTCAAAATAATAGGATAACTTTGAAAATACCCTTTTATTTCCTGACAATTCTTCATTCTGAGCACCTTGAGGAACATGGGAATCCCTTTCTTGGTGAAATTATGGAATCTGTTCTTGAATAGGTTGATTTTAATTGACATTTGGTATGACATCCTCATGGAATGATACTTGTGAATATATTTTTCTAGATATTCCTTTAGATATTCTTTACATTTCTTGAGAGTGAGATTGAACTAGAAGAAGAGATAGTCGGTACCTTATAGAGATAATATTTTCTTGACCAATGGAGAACATCAGGGTGATAACTGTTTATATCCTTTCATTTTCATTTTAAACTAGTGGAGTGGTAAGAAAAAGAAGTGTTATTTACTAATCAATATCTTGAGGACTTATAGGAATACCAATCCTAACTATCCTTCTTAAATGAATAGTTTCTTCTTCCTTATAAAAGCTTTTTATAGTCTCAGACTAATGGGATGATCCTTCTACAACTATTGGTGTTTTATCCAAAATAGTATGCTCCCCCTTAATCTAAGTAGGGTACATTTTAGGTATCAAACTATAGTTCATCAACTTTTTCAAAGAGAAATCCCAATATAATCTAATCTTTCTTTCTGCATGTTTTATATTTTCTCTACATATACTATTATGAAAGAAAATTGGATGTGCATAATTAGAAGAGGATTGTACATATTTTAAAGAATCTCTTAATAACTCAATTCACCCACCTCTTGAGTTATTCAGTCCGTCATTATTTGGAAAAATTCTCAAGGTTCCCAGTGTGATAAGTTTGACAAAACCATTTCAAAACCCATGATCATATTTAATAAAACCTTTTCATATCAAATTAAATCCATTTTAAAATCAAAATACCTTTAAGAATGTGAATACTTTCAAAAAAATAATTTCAAATGTCAAAACATGAATTTTCATTCAATAACCTAAAGTAATTGATAAGAACATACAACATTTCAAGAATTAGAACAACTTGTATAGATGTGTCTACCTCAAGAACGATGGAAATCTATCTGCCTTCGACAACAGATATTGGAAACCCAAAAAACGGCCTTTGAAAGATAATACATGAAAAAAAACTACAAAGGATTGATTGAAAACACCAATCGATCATAATATGAATCACAAATGAAACCAATTCCACTACCACAACCAGAGTCAATAAAGAAGCAGAAAGATCACTTACCGGGGATATAGGATGCCACCTCCATTGGAGTCAAACATTGAACAGAGCAATCTGAAAGGAGAGAGATCACCCAAAATCACCAAAATCACCCTAAATATCAAGAGGGAGGTCTTCAAACTAGATAAAAAAATGGATTATGCATCCAGTGTGGTTAAAACCAATAAACTCGAAGAATTCACATTGAAAACCCCTTTCATGTTGTGAATCACATGAATTTCAAGTACACCGAAAAAGGAATTTCCTCAAGTTAAATTAAATCCTGATCTACCAATTCATGATGTGTAATGGTTTCATGAATTGTAAATTTTCATGTTCTGAAAAAAATCAAGGCATCTTTCCTACAATGTGTTCAAGTCATGTGACCCATTCACAATGTGAATGTGTCTAGTAGGTAGTGCACAATCTAGTTTCCTATAGAAAATATTCGAACCAATTATTAAGGCTCTCTGAACCTAAGAAGAACCCTCTAAATACATTTACACATTTATACCTATACTATATTAATTCAAACAAACATATATCCTCAAACTTTAGGTCATTTTTAATAACAAATGATCTCTATCCCCAATAATCCTGCAATGCACCCATACATAAAGGGAAACCAAAATAAGAGTCAAAGCATACCTAAAGAAAGGTAATGGGGTGTTACAATCTCCCCAACATAAATATTTCTATCCATATAAATTCATCAATATTATAGAACCATAAAAGGTGAATGCCACTGCTACCTCATCAATACTTCCTATTCCTATATCTCATGGATATCCTGTCTACACCACCACAGTACATGAACCAAAGGAATCATTTTACCATGAAACACCTTCTCTCGATGATCTATAATCTGAACTAGTTTCTCAACCATAGTGGTGTTAGGATCAAGATCATAATCCACCCATTAAATTATATGGGAAGGATCTAGTCGATACCTAGGAAACATGAAACACAGCACGGATGGAAGTAAAATGAGAGGGTAATTCCAACTGATATGCCACCTTTCCAAGTCATCCAACTATCTCAAAGGGCCCCAAAAACCTCAGTGCTAACTTACCCTGCTTACCCAACCGATGATTTCCCAAGCAAGGTGAAACTCTAAAAAATACCTAGTCACCAACCTCAAACTCTAGTGGATAGTGGAGATAGTCTAATAAGATTTTTGATGACTCTATGCCATGAAAAACTTATTCTAGATAAACATCACCCTTTCTGTCATCTCCTGAATAAGACTTGGCCCAAACAAGGACCGCTCTCCCAACTCCACCCAGCACAAGAGAGATTTACATGACCAACCATAAAATCGTCAGTGGGAATTTTTTTTATTGAGTCCTAATAAGTATTATTATAGTCAAACTCAACTAAAGAAAAACACTTTTTCAAGTAACCGCCGAAATCAAGCACACAAGCCCGTATAATATCCTCAAGAACCTGGATAGCCCTCTCTACTTGCCCATATGTCTACGGATGATATGTCATGATCAATTTCAATTGGGAACCCATTTCTACCTATAAACCTTTCCAAAATATAAAAATGAACCTCAATTCCATTTTAGAAACAACTAAAAAGGGAACCCCATGAAGTCTCACAGTCTATTGAACATAAAATTTCCCAAGATGTTCCACTTTCATCATCTCCTAGACAGTGAGTAAATATTATGATTTTTCGAGTTGATCTATGATTACCAAAATTGCATCCTTCCCACTAGGAGTCTTTGGTAAACTGTAATGTCCCCTAATCTGGAACTCTCTCATGTGGCTAGAAAGGGTTTTTTTATGAGACCTCAAGCATGAATCTCTGTATGCCAAAGGCTACCGACTAACTATAGGGGTGTGATCAGTATAATGGAGAAACTAAACCCCATGGTATGAAGCTAAATATTAGAAAAATTAACAATATAAATAACATAATCACAGAAATAGATAAATGGAAACAATATCTCATATCACTGGGAAATAAAAGTAGGAAAAAATAACCAATAGTAGTAAATCATGTAACGAAAATATGAGATGTATTTAAATGTCAAACTAAAAAGAATACAATAAAATAATTCATCAGACACAAAATAAACCCAAAATAATCTGATCCCAAACCCCATGTTGGTCCCATCTCTAAACTCCAACCCATATAGTAAGAAATAAAATGAACAACAAGGTCCTTTTCCCTTGTCCAATCCTATATCCATGGAATCTTCTTGATTACCGAAAGGTAGCCCAAATGGGGTGTGAGTATAACTCAGTAGGCCGACACCACTATATCTAAATATAACCAATCTGATAATAATTGTATGTAATAAAGTGATAAACATGTTAATAAATTAATACAATATATAAAACAACATAATTTAGCACCCCGATGGAATATCTTTGGGCATGTAACACAATCATGCCAACCAAAAAACACATAAGTATGGTAAAACAAAACCTGATTTGGTCCCATGCCAGATTTTATCTGAGCATGTCTCATAGTTATTCCAACCAACAACCATATAACCATGGTTTCAATTCACAAATTTGAGTCAAGACCCACTATATAATCATTTTAGTATATGACTAGGTAGAGCCTGCTCAATATAAGAATTACAACATGGTACTTAGTATAAATCACTCAATATAAGCATTACAACATGATATTGGGCATGGCCCACTCAATATAAGCATTACAACATGGGACTGGGCATAGCCCACTCAATATAAGAATTACAACATGGGGTCAGGCATAGCCTGCTCAATATAAGCATAAAAACATGGAACTGGGATGATCCCACTCAATATAAGAATTACAACATGAAAATATAACAAGTCAAAAAAGCATGGATATCATAATATCACATTGTACATCTCAATGTTTAATTATGAAAATTACCATTTATCTTTCAATTACCCTTTCATTTATATCTCAAATGAACAAAAATCATATCAGTATGTGATAATCCATTACCTAGGGATTATATATAAACCAATAACATAAGGTATCAGGTTATGCTAAATACACTTAAATCCATTTTCCAATTCATATCAATCAAGGCTTTTCTCACCCAACGGGTAGCTGAAATCTAGGTCATAACAATTGGATCCAAAGGGATTCCATGGAATAATCCAATTCATTATTTAATAAATTTAGGCACATGTCATGTTGAAACATTCATAATATTTCACATACTTTGTAATTAAATAGAATATAGGGTTAAGATTTTTACCCCTACCTTAAACTGGTGATTGAATAATGATTCCACCAGGATTCTCCAATAAGAATAATGGAACAAATGATCACAAGAAGGATCCTAGATCATAACTGATCAAGATAAAAAATATCTATGAAAAAGGTCAATAGATTACACCATAATGGTTTGATAACAGAGGGAGATAAGGGTAAATCAAATAAAAACCGCTCATAAGGGATCAAATGCATGATTGGGACCTCCAAAATGGAGGATAGTGCTCCAAAATCACTTGGGAGACACCCTATGGTTGAGAGAAGGAGGTTGCATAGAGGAGTGAGAAACAAATCATATGAACTTCCTAAATCACTACTTGGGAAATTACATGGAGTGTAATTTATCTACACATAATGTATTTATTTTAGATGGATACGTCGAGAAACCCACCACCTCGGCTGAATTAATAATTTTCCCAAACATTACACAACCTGAACTTATTACACGACATGTAATCAATTCACATACTATATTGGTTTTAAGACATGTGTCTGGAATAATATACACATAATGAAATACATTAACACATCATGTAATACATTATCACGACATATAAATGTTCTATATATAGTTCTTCAGCAAAAATCAACAAAAATTAAAGAACCACCTCCAAAGACTTTTAAATCATGAAAAACCCTCATTAACCTATTTAAAACATTTACCCAGACTCCATCAATCCAAACAAACATATATCCCTAAACTTTAGGTTATTTTCCCCAATAAGGCTCTTCATCTTTGAACAAGACTCATCCACCAAGGCTCAAACAAAAAGCTCAAATAGGGACATACCTGGAAAATATGGAATCTTACAACCTCTCCACCATATAAAAACTTATCCCTAAGCTTCTCCAGGCATCATTATGGGGTCTTGGTGAAAAATCCTAGCCATTGTGATCACATATCATACTCCCTTTATCAGGTCTCTTCCTGAACTCTCCCATGCTGCCACTGCACTCGAACCAAAGGTATAACCCTAACTTAGAGATACTTCTCACTATAGTCCACAATATATATAGGATGATCCTCAAATGAAACATCATCAATAATATCAACATCTTTGACATACACTATATGAGAAGGGTTAGGATAATATCTCTAAATCCACAACATGTAAAATGTGTTGTACATGGCACTATAACACTATAGAAGGGATAATTAATACACCACCGGACTGAAATTATCCACTATCTCAAATGGCCTGAAAAACTTATGCGTGAGATTTCCCTATTTCCTGATATGACATTTACCTAACCTTGGTGACACCCTAATGAAAACATGATGACTAACCTTGAACTCCATAGGTTGTCAATAATGGACAACATAAGATTCATACCTACTCTATGTGGTCACCAACCACCTCCTGATCAACCAAACCTACTTAGACATATCCTTTACAAGACTAGGCCCAACAAGTGCTAACTCACCTACCTCCAACCAACAAAGAGGAAAACAAAACAACTTGACATACAAAACCTTGAAAGGTTAAATCTGGATAGATGCCTAGAAGTTGTTATTATATGAAAATTCCATGAGTGTCGTATTCTAATCCCATGAACCACCAAAATCCCAAACACAGTCTCATAAAATATCCTCCAAAACCTGAATAGTCTAATCAGATGGACCATTAGTCTAATGATGATAGGTCGTACTCAAAAGAACCTATGATCCCAAAGCCTCTGAAGACCCTTCCATAACCATGATGTGAAACAAGGATCTCTTTCTAAATTGATGATTATTGGAACACAATGTAGTTGAAATACTTGATGCACATAAATACTACCTAGATCATTAACTGTGAATGTATCCATGATAGGTAGAAAGTGGGATACCCTCATCATTTGATCTATAATTACCTATACATAATAATTCTTATAGGTTGTCTTAGGTAATCTTGTCATAAAATATATAGTGAAATCATCCCATTTCCATTTAAGAATGGGAAAAGGCTGAAAAAGCCTAGATGGCCTCTGATTCTTGACTTTTAACTGCTGATAAGTGAAGAATCTTACTACAATGACTGCTACCTCCTCCTTCATTCCTGAACACCAATACTTTCTATGGAGATCATGATACATCTTTGTTAAACTAGGATTTACTACCCATCTAGAAGCATGTAATTCTCTCATCATCTCTCAGTGCAAACTTGAAGGAACCCATACTTGGTCACAAAAAAGAAGATAATTGTAACTACTAGGAGACCATTTCGATGGTGTATCCCCACCATATAAGCTTTATATTAGAACTAATCCCTCTATATTGAATAACTACTCATTCTTATTCAGTCCCAAAATCACACGTATAACAGATGTTGAAGTTAGAGCTAGTCATCCCTGAGACTCCTGAACATCCAGATGCATGTCTACAAAAAGTATTATCATCCACCACTCATCAAAATACTCCTAAACTACATTTATTTGTGAATTTTGTCTTAATGAATCAGTGATGAAATTTCCATTTTATATTTTATAAGGAAACTCAAAGTCAAAATACTATAGATAGTTTACCCACCTCCTATGCTGAAGGTTTAGGTCTTGCTGAGAAAAGATGTACCTAAGGCTCTTGTGGTCCATGTATACCGAAAACCTCTCACCCATGAGATAATGCCTCTAGTATATCAGAGAATGTAACACTATTGATAACTCCAAATCATGAATAGGGAAGTTCCTCTCATGATGTATTAGCTATCTGGATCCATAATCAACCACTCGATCTTCCTGCATCAGGATTCCTCTGAGTCCAACTCAGGATACATCACAATACACGATATATGCTTTACCCAGTACAGGTAAAGTGAGGATAGGTACTGAGGTCATCTTGAATTTAAACTCCTAAAAATCTCACTTGTAATCATCTAACCAAACAAACTTTACCCCTTTCTTGGTCATCCTAGACATTAGTACTTCCATATTGGATAAGTCCTAGATAAAGTGATGATAATAACATACTAAACCCTGAAATCTTTGAATATAAAATACATTCTTGGGATTCTCCCAAGATAACACATATGAAACCTTCTCTTGGTCCATCAACACTCTTTCCTTTGAGATGAAATAACCCAAGAAGTGCACTTTATGAATCTAGAAAATGAATTTGGTTAGGTTGGCCTAAAGTCAATGATCTCTCAATGCACTCAGGACGATGTCAATATATTTGTCATGATCGTTTACTGACTCAGAGTACACAAATATGTCATAAAAAACACCAAAAACTAGTCCAAAAATGTATGAAATATTCGATTCATCAAGGGCATGAATACTATCGGTGCATTGGTCATACCAAATAGAATTACTACAAACTCATACAAGCCATACCTGCTCTTAAAAGTAGTCCAAGGTACATCTGATGGTCTCAACCTCAACTGGTGGTATCCTGATCTCAAATCAATATTGGAGAAGATATTAGAACCTCTCAACTAATCTAAGAGGTCATCGATACATGGAAGTGGATATTGGTTATTGACCGCCATCAGGTTCAATCTCTGATAATCCACACATAAGCGCAAAGACCCATAAGTCTTTTTGGTGAAGAGAACTAGAGAACCCCATAGAGTTGTACTAGGACATATAAAATGTTTAGATTCTATATATTCCAACTAAACATTCAAATCTTGAAGCTTTGTTGGCACCATATTGTACGACAGGATAGAAACTGGCTCTACTCCCAACACCAACTCGATTGTAAACTTGATCTCTCGCTCAGGTGGTAATCCATATAACTCGTTAAGAAAAACATCCTAAAAATAATCTACCATTGGAGAAAAATAATTCTGTCATATTCCACTATTATCTACATCAAAATAGACTATTTGATCCATGATAAAATCTAATCTGTGCTAAATTGGTCTCGTACGACCATCCTAAAGATCTCACTCACCTTGGCAAGAATAGTTGCCTCCTTATAGAGATAGAAAGGTAACTCTCCTTTGGTAATAGTCGATATGTTTCTAGTATAGAACTAACCAATCCATACCAAGAATCAAATTGAAACCTGTTATTTCCAACACAAATGGTTCCCAAAAGAAACTATAAACACCAATCTCTAGAGAACACAACTTATAACATTTTATATTTTCTAATCAAACTCCCAATGGTGTGTCAATGGTTAAAGAACCATACAATATTTGTACATACAATCCCAAACCGTTCACAAAAAGAGAAAATAAAAAGGAATACGATTCTCTTATATCAAACAAAACACAAGCGAGAGTATATGATACAAGAATCGTACCTCTGACAGTAGACGATCCTACATCCACACTATCCAGTGTAACCTGCATAACATGAAACTAACTATCCCCTCTTCTATAGGATCTAGTCTAAATCCCCTAAGTTATTCCCTCTACCTGGAACTGATGCTCCTGCACTAGGGTACCACATCTCCTGCCTTAACTATAACATCCCATGGAACTCCATTTACCTACCTTATGAGGAGTACATAAGTCCTTCCCAGACTCTAGTGCCTATCCTGATCCCTTGCCACTGCTCTTATACTGTATGCCCCTATAAAACCTCTATAGGTGGCCCATCCTACCACAATATCAACACTCCAAAGCATGGTATGGACACTAGGGTCATTTATTGCCCAACTTTCCACATTGAAAACACTAAAATGGAACACAGTCCTAAGATGGATGCCCACTACCCTGATATCTCCACCCATTGTTTCCTTGGTGAAAAGTTTCACAATGCCACTTCTTGTCACCAAAAGAAGAGCTCCCAGTTCACCCTACTAAAACAGACAAGCCACTTCTTGGGGCGTCTCTCAGATTTCCTTTTATGACGAGTTCTTGGTTCATCATATACTCAAAACTACTCAGACAAAAGAAGTTTACCTATGACCCAATCTCATAGCAAAGACCATCCTGAAAACTTCTTTCCCTATAGACAACATTAACTTCTAAAGATGGTTCAAAGCACTATAGGTCGGTGAAACATTCAACATAGTCCAACACTAACATTCCCTCCTATGTTAAGTGAATGAACTCATGAGCCTTCTCATCCCTCAAAGTCTCAGAATATAAATGGATCAGGAAATTTTTCTTGAATTCCTTCCAATATATCTCATCCTACTTTCAATTTTTATCAATAATATCCCACCAATATTTGACTGGTTCAAGAAGCATATATGCATCAAGCTTCACCCTCCTATCTATGGGTGTCTCAATATTCTTAAATATCATCTAGACCAACTCGATCTAGAATGTAGCTACCTGGGGGCCTCCCTCCCCAGTGAACAAAGGTAGATACTATAGCTGGAAATCTCTCTTCATCTCAGACATCAAAGGCATGGTATGAACAGTCTCCCTTTCCATGTATTTCATGACCCTCAGGAAGATGTCATGAAGATGAAGATCCATCTGATCCTCATGAGCTATAGGAAGCTTTGGATCAGCTATGTTAGGAGAATTTTGATTTCCAATCTCCTGACACTCAACTAAAAGATGACGAGGAGACATTTTCTCTACAAAACAAACACACTCCTTAGAACACTAGATATAACAACAAGGTCAACCTCAATGGGTGAAAAAAACAGAGAACAACTAAATATTGGTATCTCTAAACATGAATTACAAGTGTTTTAGCATGACATATTAGTTCATTGATTTCATTTTTCAGATATAGAATGTATCTCATACCATAGTTCATATATTCATGTATATATCACATGAAATAATTATGTACCTTTCATGAACAATGCATGTCAATATATATATATATATATATATCCCTATGTGTATATAATGATACATACATACTCATCTCATGCCATATTGGGCCATGAGTATAAATCTCAAGAACCAATATCATCATAAAAAAATTACACCACACAACATGTGAATCACCCAAGGTGAAATAAAATCAACTGTAACAAGCAAAAAACATAAAAATCAATCCCATCCTTGGGCACTCAGATTTTCCCCTATACATGGGTTAGCTACTCTCATAAACAAGCTCATTACAAAGTCCTAACACATCCTAGTATCCTTTCTACCTTTCCAAAATAGTAAAGAAATAGAATGAAAAACTTTCCTCTTTGATACCACTTTATAACATCCCCCGATTTGACACTCTCTCACATGGATAGAAAGGGTTGGTTATGAGACCTCAAGCATGCCTCCCCATATGCTAGAGGCTACTGACTAGCTGTGAGGGTGTGATCAGTATAGTGGGGAGACTGTACCCCTTGGTATGGAGTTACATAGCTCAACAAAAATAAACAATAAAAGTAACATAATCATAGAAATAGACAAGATAAAATAATATATCATATCACCGGGAAATAAAAGTAGGAGAAAATAACCAATAGTAATGAATCATGTAACAAAAACATGAGATGTATGCAAATTTCAAACTAAAAAAATACAATAAAAGAATCCAATATACACAAAATAAACCTAAAAGACTCTGATCCTGAACCCCATGTCGGTCCCATCTCCAAACTCCATCTCATCCAGCAAGCAAAAAAATCAACAGCAAGGTCCCTTGCCCTTTTCCAATCCTGCATCCATGAAATCAGCTTGGGTACCAAACGAAGACCTAAATAGGGTGTGAGTATGACTTAGTAGATTGATACCACCATGTCTAAGTATAACCAGTCTGATAACAAGTGTATGGAACAAAGCGATAAACAAGTGTATTACTTAATCAATTAATGTGATATATAAAACAACCTACTTCATTACCCTACTAGAATATCTCTAGGAATGCTAACCAAGAACCATATAACCATGGTAAAACATAACCTTCTTTAGTTCCATTCCAAAATGTCTCTGATCATGTCTCACAACCATGCCAACCAACAACCATATAAGAATGGTTTCAATTCACAAATATGGGTCAAGACCTACTATATAAGCATTTCAACATAGGACTGGGAATAACTCACTCAATATAAGAATAACATCATGGGATTAGGCATAGCTTGGTCAATATAAGAATTACAACATGGGACTAGGAATGACTTGCTCAATATAATCATTAAAGTATGTAATTGGGCATAAATTTCCCAATATAAGCATTAAATCATGAGACTTGGCCGATCTCACTCAATATAATCATTAAAACATGAAAATATAATAAGTCACAACAACATGGATATCACAATATCACATTATACATATCAATGGTTAATTATGAAAATTACCATTTCATTTATATCTCAAATGATCAACAATCATATTAGTATGAAATAATCCATTACTTAGGGATTCCATATCAATCCATCACCTAAGGTCTCATGTCATGATAAACAAACTTAAATCCATTTTCCAATTCATATTAATAAAGGGTTTTCTCACCCAACAGGTAGCCAAAATCTAGGTCATAAAAATTGGATCCAAAGGGATTCCAAGGAATAATCCAATTAATTATTTAATAAATTTAGTCACACTTGATGTTGGTGAATTCACAATATTGCACATAATTTGAGATTAAATATACCATAGGTTTAAGATTTATACCCCCTAACTTAAAACCAATGATTAACCAATGATTCCAGTAGGATTCTCCAATAAGAATGATGGAATATATGATCGAAAGAAGGATCTTAGATCATAACCAATCAAGATCAAAACCGACAATAACCAAGGTCAAGAGATTACACCGCAACGGTCGAAGAACAGAGGGAGAGAAGGGAAAACTGAAGTAAAACCACTCAATAGAGATCAGATGCATGATTAGGGTGTCTGGAAAGGAGGATGGCACTCCATGATCACTTGAGAGATGCCCTATGTTCGAGAGGAGGAGGCTGAATAAAGGAATGAGAAGCAAATCATCCTCACTGCCTACTTAAAACAAATACTCAAGAAATTACATGATGTGTAATTCAGTTACACATCCTGTATTTCTTTTTAGAGGGATACTCCAAAAAAACATTTCATCTTTATTAAATTAATATTTTTTCCAAACATTACATGATGTAAACTTCTTACATGACATGTAATCACTTCACGTCCTATATTGGTTTCACGAAATGTGTCTGGAAGAATCTACATATCTTGCAATACATTTACATGGCATGTAAATGTTCTACAATCAGTTCTTCAAAAAAAATCCTTAAAAAGACCCTAACCACCTCCAAATACTTATGAATCATGTAAAACCCTCATAAACCCATTTAACATGTTTAAACATACTCTATTAATTAAAACAAACATATATCCTCAAACTTTAGGTTATTTCCCCCAATAAGGATCTCCATCTCTAAATAAGACTCAGTCACTAAGGCTCAAATGAAAAACTCAAAGAGGGATGTACCTAGAAAAGATGGTATCTTATATAAACCAATGAAAAAGTATATAGAAATCCCATCTCATTTCCATACTAGAACGGGTAAGGGATTCAACAAACCTACAAGTCTATGGTGCTCTGACTTAATTATTCGACAAGTAAGACATCACAATAAAAAATCCACAATTGACCATCTCATCCCCAGTCACTAATACCAATATCTTAAATCTCGATACATCTTGGTAGTACTTGGGTGTACAGACTAATAAGAACGATGTGAATTATCTGTAAAATCCTACCTCAGAGAAAAAGGAATAACCAACCTGTTTTAAAAACAAGAAGTGCTACTAGGAGATTGAGACCACTCACTCAAAGTCTCCACACCATAAAGGATTTTACTAAAGATCTGGCACTTATGGTTAAATATTTGTTTGAGATGATCCTGCTCATCAAACAATGAGTCAGACTTCATAAAAAAAAAACATACCTTCCCACTAGCTTCATCCACTCTCAAGATCATCTCAGTAAAAAGCCTCATCATAGAACACTCTTCCATAGATTCCTTTACTTCTTGTGTCAGTAATTTTCTGGTTAGTGCATCAGCGACCACATTCCCTTCCCTAGGAGTATAAAAAATGTCAAAATCAAAATCTTGAAGATACTTCGCCCAGTGTATCTATTGCAAGTTCATATCCCTATGAGTGAAAATATACCTTAGGCTCTTATGATAAGAATATACAGTAAACTAATCCCAAAGAGGTAGTGGCACCAAATTTTGAGTGCATGCATAACTACTACCAACTCAAGATCATGGTTAAGGTAGTTCTTCTCATGAGGTCATAACTAGCGAGAGCCATAGGATACCATCTATATCCCCTCCATCAAGAAACACCCCAAACCCATGGCATAAGAATCATAGAAAACATCATAACCTGAACCTAGTTTAAGAAGAATAAAAACTAGAGTTGAAGTAAATATCACATTTAGTTCCTAAAAACATCTATAAAATTTATCATTTCACTCAATATTTACACCCTTACAGGTTAAAGCTATTATCAGAGATATAGGTTTGGAGAAGTGTCGAACAAACCACCTATAATAGCCAGCCAAACCCAAGAATATTCAAATATCAAACACATTTCTAGGTTTCTCCTAGGACATAACTACCTGTACCTTTTTATGATCCACTAAGACACCCCTCTCATATATAACATACCCTAGAAACTTTACTTCTTGAATCCAAAACTCACAACTAAAAAGTTCACCATACAAATGATGTTCCATCAAGGTTATAAGAATGATATATAAGTGGTCCATGTTATCCTCCTCTAACTTAGTAAACCAAAATATTATCCATGAACACAATAATTAAAAGAGTTCATGAACCGATGAAATATCTAGTTCATCAAAGTCATAAATACCACTGGATCATTAGTAAGACTGGATGGAATAATCGGGAGCTCAAAATTCCCATACTGACTCCTAAAAATTTCCTTAGGCGTATCCTATTCTCAGACTCTCAACTAGTGGTACCTTGACTGAAGTTTGATCTTTAAAAGTCAACAATAATCTCTAAGATGATCAAAGAGATCATCAATCCTGGGCAAGGGATATTTGTTCTTAACGATCACCTGGTTTAATTTTCAGTAATCAAAACAAAGTATGAGGCTCTCATATGCCTTTTTAATTATCAAATAGGAAAATATAAGACCATAGTGATATGATAGGATAAATAAATCCCTTAGCCTTGAGATTTGAAAGCTAAACCTTAATTTATACCAACCCAGCTGGCGCCATATGATAAGATGGCATGGAAATGTGCATCATACCAGGTAGCAGGTCTATGGTAAACTCAACCTATCTCTATGGTAGTAAACTATAAAAATACTCTATAAAGAACTTAGGTCACACACACACCACCATAGGAAGTGGAATTCTCAAACAAGGATCAACAACATCTAGGAGAAATTATGAAAACTGACATAAGATCACCCCAGCATAAGGAACAACATGCCCCACTCTCCCAAACCTGGAATCACACTCACCCTAAAATACACGAGTGATTCCATCTAGAGATAGAAACTAAAGTCAATAATGATAACAATCAATCTAATCCTTAATGATAATCATCCAATCCATTCTAATAATTATGTTGAAGATATCAAGATCAAGTACTAAGAAGTACCACTCCACCTCATGGTTTGCTATTGTCACTTGACATGATGGACACTTGAAACCTTGTTTGAAAATATTTCCAAAAGGTTTGAAAATATCTAACAATAATTACATAATATTTGAACATAAGTCCAACACATATACCAACCTTTATGGTATAAAAGAATGAGTAATTACTGCATCAAATAAAGCTATCACCATAGAAGATGAAATAAATACCATACCTCTAATTGTACCTAGAACTACTTCAGATTCCTCTGGTGCATAATCCACTACATAAATATGTTCAATCAAAACTCTTCCCTTATTTTTATTAGCCACATGAAAATCCCCCTTAGTATGTGGATAAGATCCACCACCCATGGAAGCATCGATACAAACCCACAAACCCTTAATGAGAGTAGATCCAACCTTAGTGCCTTGGGACATCCTTTCACAAAAAAACTTTAGACGAATAGATTTTCCACAAATATGAAAAGTATTGGAAGACTCTATATAATTAGGATTGGTCTGAGCAATCCTTCCACACCGATAAAAAACAACCCACTGTTGTCTAGATGAAGCCCTTAAAACTGGTCCTGAGGAAAACTGGCTACCTTTTCACTTCTATTTTAGGCCATAAGATACACCCTAGCTAATAAAAATAAAAACTTAAGCTCCTACCAAACCTTTTTTTTCTTGCTATGCCCTCCTCTTCCAAATATAACTTATTGACTACCTCCATAAAGGTTGGAAGGCATATGAGAATTAATATCGATCAAATATCATCCCTTAAAACCAAATCAAACCTATGAGCCTTCAGGTAATAATTGGTGACTAGCTCCTATACCAAGTGAACCAAATCATCAAAACAAGTAAAATACTCTAGAATGGTATGCTCTCCTTGCTCTATAGTAAAAAAATCTTGGTTATTTTTCCCTCGTAATGTCTCAAGATAAAATTATTGGTTGAATATTTCCTTGAAAGATGCCCATATGATATCCTTGTGCAACTTATCTTACAAAATAGAGTCCATACATCTCCTTCTCATTCCCCCAAGAACACACATGGAAAAAACCACCTTAGAGTCTTTAGAAAGTTGAAGACCCTCTCAATCCAGAAAATCCATTATTCAGATTTGATAAAACACTATTTTATTGAATATTTTATTGATAATAAATGATATAATTTCCTCACATTGTGTTAAATATGTTTATTTATAAAATATTTGGGATTAGATCATTCATTTGAATATTTGATGAAAATTCCAGTTTTACCCTTTATAGTTCACTGTAGTATTTCAAATATAAATATTTTTATATTTATTATTTGAATTTGAAATTTTTTAATAGTGTTAATAACTTAATTATCTACAACTTTTATTCAGGACACTAGATCAAAAGAATGCATTTTAATGGAGTAATTGTGCCATAAAGTCAAAGTTGGGCTGGACTCGCCAGAATGGATAAGATTTTGTATTGCGGCTATAAATCCTACATATGGGCTTGTATTGAGCCCAAATTTGGAGAGGAGATAGAGGACCCATATCCGCACATTTGATCCTTCTGGAAGGCCGGCCAAGTCACGCGTTTTGGTGGTCAAATGGGCGGTGAAATTTTCATTAAAATATTTGGCCGAATTTCCACATTCACACTTGAAACCACTTGTAACCTCTCCTCCCCTCCCCTCTATAAATTGGAGTTTTTCTCATTTGGAGGGGTTGGGACGTGAATTGGGAGATTGGAGGAAAAGGAGAATTTGTTTCACCCAAATTCTCCAACCATTGTAAGAGGGGTAGCTCTTGAAGCAATGATCCCCTCATCGAAGCCTCCTTCTCTTCTTCATTTTGTAATGTTTTCATTTGTGTAATAAACTTCATTGTTATTCTTTTATTTATTCTATTTTCTTATATTTTGTTTAAATTTCTTATTCTATTAATCTTCCTCTTTGGGCTGGAATTCTCGAGTAGAAGCGTTATTGGGTTATACCCATTATAAACCTTTGCATATGCAAAACGCTTCTACGATGATTACGCCACCCATAGAAGAGTAGTATTTTAGTAATCAATCCATCTTCTACCCTCTTCATTTAATTATTTTGAATCATTGAGCTACTGTATTTCATTTAATATGATCCATGAATTCTGTTTTTAAATTGTAATAAACTAAGCAAGCAATTGAACAATTAACACAAAAACACGCGAGGTCGGGATTTTGTGTAAATTGTGAGAGCGTGATCTTAATCGGTAATACAAGACCACACGGGATAAATTTGTAGAGTTCAAATATAATCCCTAAACACAATTCATCCTTATTTCCAGAATGGATATGAGCCTTAATTTACCACTGACCATAATCTAATCTTAGAACATCAATCAAAGCAGGGTGCTGCGATTGCATGTTCCGAAGTTAGCCTAGGGTTAAATTCACATCATCTTCGTGGTAAAGTTAATTCTCGTAGGGTTTGGGATTTAACAAATTAAGGGATCATAATTAAATGAATGTTAATTTAAATGATAATGATTAATAATAAAGTGAAGAGGTAGAGTTAGATTGATTATGCCTTTTAAATATATTTCTAAAAAAAACATCTTCTTGTTGTGTCATTTTAATCAAAATTCATTTCAAAATTAAAAACAAAAAAAAATTATACAATATTCTTCTAGAAAACTTCTTCTAGATTCATAAACTATAACAAACCCCAATCCTTTAAAGTAGTGTTTTTATTCTATTCTATTCTATTTTATTTTTTAAAATACCTCTAATAAGTTGTTAAATTCACTTCCTCCTTTGAGAGATGACCTTGGTCAGCTACTCTGCTGCACCTAAGTACCCCAAATTACACTAATCATTTGAGGGCACCCACGACAATGCTCTATCAAGATTCTTATAGTCCTTTATAACCACAGAAGATAGGTGGATAATTCTTAGTAAATTTTGAGTTATGGTCCACTACTCATCCTAGGTTCCCAATACCTATTTGACCTAGAGTATAAATAGCATGGACTACAAATTCTAATAAAGAAGGGACCATCAGAGGATTTTCCCACAAAACCTGTCTCATAGATCCCTCACTCAGATTTGGAAGAGCTATTCTTGGAGGCATTGTCTAATAATCACAAGACAAAAAACCAATCAGTCGTGAGAAGATTCCAAAAGCATAGGACCAAATTCAAGTATCTATATCAATGATTTAAAATAATATTAATTTAAAACAATTATAAATTCATCAAATAAATACTGAACAAAAAGAAGGAACATGTATATTTAAATCAATCCTATGTTTGGTTTATTCAAATAACCTCAACCTAAAAGTATCAATCTTGAAAAAAATTCCTATCCACCCATGGTAACACATATTAAAATATGAAAGTGAGGTGGCTAGGTCCCTTCTCTCCACTTACTACCTAAATTATAACAAACCTAACTCCAGTCTACTAAAACAACGAACCACACCCAGGCAGTGTCAACATCACTTCAGGCTGGGAATTCCCTATGATACCAATTTATAACAAACCTATCATGACCCACTACACCCAAAGAGTACTCCTCCTGGGCCGACAATGAGAGAAGAGAAATAATGATTTCCCAAGTCATGCCTCCAGTAGGACCTGGGTTGACTACTAGCATCGAGGGTATAATAAACATACATATGGGAGGCATTACCCTATATGAGAACATTCATGATAGAGATATAAGACAGATACACCAATCAAAAACTTATTATACATATATATAACTAAATCCCAAGTTTAAACATCTAATTCCATACAGTACCATAATAATTGAAATGAAAACTATATGTACCAAAAGGGAAAGATGAAAGTGTCCACAAATCCCAAACAGCTCTTGTAAAACCATGATCTAGTAATATCCAAACCGATCTCCAACTTGCACCAGCTGACCTAAAAAAATTATATATAAATAGGTAGAGAATAATAGTATACTTAGTGGGATCCTCTTGAAATCCTCTTATGAGAAATTTTAAGAAAGCATGCTAAAGCATAGTGTACAACAATGAAACCAACTCATCACTTAAACAATTATACCATGTTCACAACCTCACCATGGATAAATCTCATTAATTATCACATATAAGAGAGAATATAATATAATAATGAAACATCAAGGGTACCCTCTCCCAATTCCCCATTGGTTTATCACTTTTCCCTAACGTTGCACGTCTTGAGCTATCTCTCTCCAAAATAAGTGATCCCAAAGACACCTGGGAAAGGAACCACAATATACACCTCATGTATCACATCATCATATCATCTCATATCACATCACCATATATAGAAACCAAGTATTTTCTGAGAACCACCACATCCCGTGTGACGTGTATCATGCATAAGGTATTATGCCTCAATCCCTCACAACCCATACACTGAGTAAGTACCTCAATCCATCACAACCTATACACGTCATACCTATAATAATACTTTGGAACTATATCCAGTAATACAGGTCTATGAAATAAACACAAGCCATCATAGTACTCTACACACATATATAGGGAAACTAACCACAGTGTATACCATCACAAGTAACTACTAAGAGAAGAGAGTGGGGATAAAGGGGTAGTCAGTCATTTATCATCCCATTGAGATGTTGGGGAAAAAACCCTACTAGAGTCCACTGGGTGTTAGTCACCCTAAATGACATGGGTGGGGCAATATATGAAATCACATAATATACATGATATAATATAGCTCTAACCACACTATAGAAATAACCTTGTATTAGACTCAAATGAAGCTAACATCGCTTAGACTCCTGTTCACCACTAATAAGACCAAATATCCTATAATAACATAATAATTTTGAAGAGATACATTAAATTACTTTTATTTCATTAAATAATTCACTTTATATTAATTAATTCATTATTAATTAATTAACCAACAACATTATTACAAATTAAATTACTTTAAATCGTTATAGTAAAGTCTATACCCTCCATACATAATCCAAACTGAGTCCACAATTTCTAAATATTAACATCTTTTTATCATTTTCATTCCATCAACACCAACCTCATGGGTCAAAAATTATTTATTCATTATTAACATCATTCCATAAACTAGGTACTCTAGGAAAACCATCCTAAGATAACAATAAGGAAAAACATGCAGCCGAGCACATTCAAATTGCTCAAGTAGTGAGGAAAGGAATATAGATAAAATAAGAAACTAATCCATCTACCATTAAATAGATTCATAAGAGAGCATCCCGAATCTCAGCATAAAATCAATGGTTAAGCTCAGATTTATCCTTTTTCATTATCTCTGGTTCTATCCCTGACACCCACATGCATATACCAATGCATCTCAACATCACAAGAGTCAAATGCTACCACATCATCAATGCCTCTCTGCCCCATCACATCAGTCATCCTAGGCTCATCCATCCCATGCTCATATCAAATTTGGGCCTCCCCACCCTATATCACATCACGTAGCGAATCTCACATCCACATCACATAAAAAAAGTAGTAGGAAACAAACAAGCACAACTAACATGGTAATATAGGACCTAAACAAGGCATCTAACATTTACACATAAACGATCTCTCATTAATATAAACTCAAGGTACTCAAACTTCTCAAGAATACGGGTAACTCAGGCCCTAAAAATTATCTTTATCACACAACTAGTTCCTATTCCATATTGAATTAACTGATTAATTATTCACAGGATCCAAACATGGGAAAACTAAGGCATCCAACTATAACAAGCTACTAAATTAATTAAACAACTAATTTAAACATGCTTCTCATCATACATTCCAGTTTCAAAAAACTTATGGAATTAGAATTAATTTACATGTCTTTAACTATTTTCATCAACATGAATTAACATGATTCACATTATTTATCAAATTCTATCAACACATGGAATCACATATTCAATTAAACATCCATATTCACATCAATTTGATCATTATAAAATTACAACAAACACCAGATTAATTTAACATGACTCTTTATTATCCAAGAAATTAATTATAAATTAATTTGGGATTTATGTTCTTTACCATTTTCCATCAAGAAAAACATTCTAATCCATAGAATCATAATGCAAGATAACAATCATAACATAGATATCACACTATCTAGTAAAACAATAGGAAAACTATTATCACAATATAAAGCAACATCATGCATTTTCTAAAAATAATTCTTTATTAATATGGTATAATAGTTTTTAGGTTAATTCCATTTCCATCGAAAGGGATAAACCATAAAAAAATTGGAGAAGCAAAGAATCCCCTACCTAGAATAAAGAATCTCCACTTGACTCACAATACCAAAAACAGGGGGTGCACATAAGAGGAAATCTCCACTGGAGGAAACATGAACAAAGAAAGTGGGATTACATACTCCAAGGGATGGGCTTCGGAAATTATAATCTCAAGAGGTGGTAACCAGGAAGGAATGGAGGGGGTGACCTTTTTTTTATTCGACATATATAGGACGATCAAATTTTCTGGATTAGAAAATATTTAATTCCAACTACTGTAGATTTCATTCAAATCCATGTGAAAGGATGAATTTATAGCTTCAAACATCTTAGAAAATCAAGGATATAATTATCCTTTATGAAACAGACTTTGAAGGCCCTTGATTCATGCCTATAAAAAGTCTGCATGACCATTTTCATGAAACTAGTGGAAAACTCCTTGCAAGATATTTCACATAGTCAGATGCACCAGATAGCCAAAAGTACTACATACTCGATCCATGTAGTCAATCTATCCACATAGATGATTCATGTAGTTGATTTATCATGTATCCAAACACTCATGTGGCTGATCTACTTAGCCAATTCACATAGTCAATTGATCATGTGGCTGATCCACATAACTGATTCACATATTCGATCCATCCACATATCTGATTCACATAGATGATCAACCATGTAGAAAATTCATGTAGCTAATATATCCATGTAGACGATTCATGTATCTGACCACTCATGCAGAAGATCACTCATGTAGTCGATTTCCCATGTAGTTGATTGCTCATGTAGTTGATTGATTCATGTAGCCAATGGATCCACGTAGCTGATTTGACTGACCATGAACCACATATTAATGATGTGAAATCATTACATGTCATGAATCCTCCTTGATTCTTTATTTAAGTAGAAAAACACCTCCATACCCACTCTAGGCCTCCTCAAAGCACTATAGGATTTGAAAACATGTAAAGGGTTGGACTAGATGGATCTGGTCCCATAAATCAGATACCTATCAAAAAATTCTCACCCCCAAGAATCTAAAACCCAAATTATAGAGAAAATGAAAAGGGGGTTCTCCAATCCGCCACCCCATGAGATACCTCTCAAGGATATCACCATCATAGGAGTTCAACCACATCATCAAAGGAAACAATCATAAAACCATGAAGCAATAACAACCATCTCCCAAACACTTTCCTAGGGGAGATACATTTCAAACTATAGCAAGGTTACCAAAAAGAAATAAGAGGGAACCATCTCATAAACAATAAAGGTCAACACCCATAAGAGAACAACATTATAAGAGAAGATCTAAACATAAAACAACTTGGGGTACTGAGTAAGCAAATGTAACTCATATTCCCAAATACTCTCCTCCATGACACTATATCGCCAAAAGACACAAACCAAGGGAATAAAATGCCTACAAAACACCTTCTCCTAGTGATCCTGGATCTCTATAGGCTGCTCCTTGAAGGTCATATCATCATCAACATCAATATCACCATAATTGATGACATTAGGGTCATTATAAAGATAATGATGGAGTTGTGACATGTGAAAAACATCATTTATTTAGTTAATTTGTGGGGAAAGTACTATCTAATATTCCACAAATATAATATGATACAACAACTTGAATGGTCCAATAAATTAGGGAGAAATATTACTCCCATAACCAAATATTCACTACCCATGATGAGTAGTCATCATAAAGAACACATGATCTCCAACATCAAACTCCAAAGGTATCCTCCTATGACCAACATAGGATTTATGATGATCTTGCATTTCCATCATCCTTTCATGAATTACCTAAAGAATATCTATCGTATTTTGTACTAGTTTTGACCTAATAATTAATACCACTTTGAACCTAGTCCAATATAATAGAGAACAACAAGGTTTCATGTACAAATATTCAAATGACATCATACCAATGGTAGAGTGGAAACTATTATTTTAAGAAAACTCAACCAAGGGTGGGTGCATCATCCATGAACCTCCAAAATCTAGGGAATAAGAGTGAAAAATTTCTTCAAGATTATAGATGGCCTATTTTATATGACAATCTTCCTACGTATGAAAAGTAGTGCTAAGGAATAACTAAGATCCAGAAGCATACTGGAGACCTCTCCACACCCTGGAGGTAAAACAAGGATCCTACTCCAAGATGATCTTTCTCAAGACTCCATGGAGTCGTACCACCTTCTCTAGGTACTTACTTAACAAAACCTACACTAATATTAACTCCACAATTTCTATAAAGTGGGATGATTTCATCAAATAATCCAATATCACCCATATAAAATCATAGCCTCCTTGATCTTGAGGTAAAATAGCAATGAAGTCCATCGATATGTCCTCCCACTTCCACTGGGGAAAATTTAATGGATGAAGAAAACCACTAGAAACACGGTGCTCATATTTCACCTTTTGGTAGACCAAACATCGAGAAACTAACCCTGCAACTTCACACTTCAACCCATGACACCAAAAATGACCTCAAAAGTCTCGGTTATCTTTGTCACACTGGGATGTACTACCAAAGTTGATCTATGGAACTCACAAAGAACCATATCACACATAAATGAAGGAATGAAAAGCCTTCCCTAGAACAAAAATTGATGTTGTTCATCCTCAAACCAACCATCTAGGGAATCTTCAAAAACAACTCAGTCTCTCCATACCTCCACCTCAAAATCCCCCAACTTGGACTCCCCCACCTGCTATTCCAAAGATGAATGAACTACCATTTGGAAAATTAAACCTATACCTCTATCCTATCCCATATCTAGATTTACTATTGAGGGTCATTCCATAACTCTCCAGGAATCTATAGATTCACACATTATATCACTACATGAATTCATACTTAGCACATAGACTACAACATTTCCCTTTCCTAGAATATAAAAAATCTCAAAGTCATAATACTATAATAATTCCATACACTAATGCTGATTAAATTTCAAGTCATGTTGTGAGAAGACATACCTTACGATCTTATGGTAGGAAAAATCAAAAAACACTTGCTGGTGAGGTAATTTTCCACAAATTCAAAGAAAACACAACTTCCGCTAACTCAAGATCATGGGGGAATAGTTATTCTCATGGGGACATAAATACTATGACCTGTAAGAAACAATATATCTCTACTACATAAGAACACAACTCATTCCAAGATTCAAATCATCACAAAAAACCTCAAACTGAACTCCTTCTAGAAAACAAAGGAATGGATTACTAACTAACTAATCCTTAAAGTAATAAAAATCTATTTGATACTAGACCATCCACAATAATTCCTAATCCTTTTGAGTCAAGGTTGTTATAGGTGATGCAAACCAAGATAAATCAGTTAAAAGCCTCATGTAATGGCATTAAAGACCAATGAAACTCCACAAATCTGCCACTATCTTGGGGGATACCTAAGAAACAACCACCTATATCTTTAAAGAATCCATATCTACTCTCTACTAGGGTAACATACCCTAAGAAATGGACTTTAGAAGCCCATAATTCACACTTTGACAACTTCTTAAATATCTTCTCATGATGAAGAAATCCCAAAATGGAACACAGATACTTTTCATGCTCCTCCTCAGGTGCAAAGTACACAAGGATGTCATCGATGAAAACCACCATGAACTTGTCCAAGAACTCTCTGAACACTACAGTCATAAAACCCATGAACATGGCTAGAGAATTAATCACACTTAATGAAATCATAATGAACTCATAATTCCTATGATGACAATGGAATGTAGTATTTTGAATACCCTCATACTTCATCCACATCTGATGATATCCTAACCACATACTGATTTTCAATAACCAACTTTATCCCTTTAGTTGAATGAATAAATCATCAATATGTGGAAGAGGATAAATTTTTTTCACTATCACTTGGTTCAAGTGATGATAATTGATAAAAATCCTCAAAATGTCATCATCCTTTATCACATACAAAACCACTATGCCCTAAGGTGACACACTTGTCTAAAAAAAACCTCACTACAACAGATCATCAAACTATACTTGTAGCTCTCGCAACTCAGAAGGTACCATACTATATAGATACACCGAGATAGGAGACATGAATGGTTGTAGCTCAATCCTAAACTCAATCACCCATCGAGGGGGTAATTATTCAACCTTATATGTAAAGTCAATAAGGTACTCTTTCTAAAACCCTAGGAAAATACTGACTGCTGACACTTGAAAAACTCAACATCATCTTTTCCATCAAATAAGACAAGGAAAGAACATACCTCCAACCCATACAAGGGAATCACTTTCCAATAAACACCACCAACTCTCCACCATCATCATAGAATAAAACTAACCTTCTAAAGCAATCCAAGATATCCTACACCAAATACAATCAATCCATATAGAGGATGATGTCATATGGATATATCTATATACATAGGAAATCTCTCCAAGAGTTGTGCTACCCTAAAACTAGCTCACAATATCTATGTACATCATACAAGTCATCTCGACCTCTAACTAGAATAGTCAATTCCAATGGCACTGGAAGACTCTCTACCTCAATTCCCAAAGCATGGGTGAGGTTAAGTGATATAAAGGAGTGAATCACTCCTAAATCAAAAAAATCATTCACCCATGTAGAAACAAATAAAAGGATACCTTGAACAATGTATGACTTTCCTAATGCTAGAAACACTAAAGCGTAAAGCTAACTACGGCCTACTCCATGACATCTCTGACCCTATTGAAGACCATATCCATGGATTTACTTTTCTCTTTGAGGATGAGGAGTGTATCAAGGTTGTACTCCACCTGCCCTATCTCCTCTCTACTGATCCTAAACTGGAACACTCTACTACTATTTCCTTGACTAAAACTACCTCAATAGAGGAACCTAAAGAGGAACACCTGGAACACACTAACTGATCAGAAGGGTCAGGAACTCTCATCATTACTACCCCTAAAGAAATGAGATGATGAGGGCTGGAACCTACCTAAGACCGACCAAAAAATATTCTTTTTAGGTAATTGGGAACCCTAGACCATTTCTCTACTTTGCGAGGAATCATAATGGCTCCCCCTCATAATGATCTAGTTTGGGCTAGCATCCTCTCAATTACCTCTACTATCGCTAGCACCTAAAGATACATATTCAGTATAAACTGAGTGACCTGGTGCTAGATATTTGGATGAAAATCCTCGTCAAAATGTCTTTCCCTAGCCTACTCATCTAGAAATAGGTCTAATTCATACCACAGAAGGGTTCTGAAATGGATCCCAAACTCTCGAATGATATAACTACCCTATCAAAGGGTAAGAATCTCTTGATGACTGACCACCTTCATGGTCAATGAATGGAAATCTTCTTAGAAATGGTCTCAGAGATTCTCCCATGATACTATTGAATCCTCATGGTCCTTGAGGAATTAGAACCACCACTACTTCACTGCTCTATGAAACATCATCATAGCCAATGAAATACAATGCTCATTCCGACCACAGATCGAACTGAAAAACATGAGCTAGTAATATCCAACCCGATCTAAAACATGATCCAACTGACCTGAAAAATATTTTATATATAAATAGGGTGATAATAATAGTATACTCTATCAAATATTCCCTGTACCCTCTCATGCAAAAGATGAAGAAAGCATGCTAAATCACAACATATAATAGTGAAACTAACTCATCAACTAAACAAGTATACTAAGTTCCCAACCTCAACATGGATAACTCTCACCAAGTATCACATACAGGAGATCATATAATATAATAATGAAACATCAAGGTTACCCCTTCTCTCACTTCCCCACTAGTTTTCCACTTTTCCCCAACATCGTACATCCTGATCCATCTCTCTCCAAAACAAGTCATCCCAAAGACACTGGGCAAGGCACCACAACATGAACCTCATGTATCACATAACCATATATAGTAACAAAGTAGTTTTAGGGAGCCACCATAGCCCGTATGACATGTATCATGTATCAAGTATTATGCCTCAAGCCATCACAACCCATACAACAAGTAAGTACCTCAAGCCACCACAACCTATACACATCATGACTATAATAATCCTTTGGATACTATATCTAGTAATACATGTTTGTGAAATAAAAATAAGTCATCATATCCCTATACACACATATATGGAGAAACTAACCATCATGAATACCAATACAAGTAACTACCAAGAGAAAAGAGTGAGCCCATAGGGGGTAGTCTTCCATCCATCATCCCACTGGGATGTTGGGGAAAACACCATCCCAAATTCCCCTAGGTGTCAGTCACACTGACCGACATGGTTGGGGTATCATATGAAATCACATAATATACATGATATAATATACATCATAAATACACTATGGGAATAACCTATTCTTATACTCAATTGAAGCTAACATCGCTCAGACTCCCAACTACCACTGTTAAGACCAGATGTCCTATAAGCACACAAGCATTTTTAAGAGATACATTAAGTTACTTATTTTTCAATAAACAATTCAATTTTCATTAATTAACAAACAAAATTATTCCAAATTACATAACTTTAAATCATCAGTGTAAAGTATATACCCAATAGGAATAATCCAAACTGACTCTATGGTTTCTCAAGATTAACATGTTTTTAGCATTTTCATTCTATCAACATGAACCCCATGGGTTAAAAATTATTTATTAATTATCATCACTATTCCATAAACCAGGAACTCTAGGAAAACCATCCAAATCTACCATTAATGAAAAAAATGCAACCGAGTACATCCATCTACCTTATGTAGTGGGGAAAGGAATGAAGATAAAATAAGTAACTCAACCATTATCCATTAAACATATTCATAAATGAGCATCCTAGATATCAGTATCACATTAATGGGTAAGCCTAGATCTAACCCATTCCATCATCTATGGTTCTATCCCCGACAACCACATGCATATCCTGATGTATTTATCCTCTCAGGCGTCAACTGCTACTGTATCATTTGGGCCTCCTTGCCCCATCACATTAGCCATCCCAGGCTTAACTATCCTAGGATCATATCATATCCTGGCCTCCATGACCCATATCAAATCGCATAGTGAATCTTACATCTAGATCACATGAAAAAAAAACATGAAACAAACAAGCATAACCAATAGGGCAATCTAGGACATAAACAAGGCATCTATCCTTTATGCATAAACAAGCTCCCACGACTCCAAATTCAAGGCACTCAGACTTCTCAAGCAGAGGGGAAAATTAGGCCCTAAAAATTATCTTTATCACATAACTGGTTCTTATCCCTTCTTGAATTAAATGATTCATTATTCACAGGTTCCAACTATGGGAAACCTAACACATCAAGCTAAAGCTACTAAATTAATTAAAAAATTAATTTAAACATGTTTCCCATTATATATTCCAATTTCAATAAACATGTGGAATTACAATTCATTTACATGCCTTCAATTATTTTCATTAGAAATAATTAACATGCTTTAAATTATTTATCAAATTCTATAAACACATGGAATTACATATCCAATTAAATATGCATACTTGCATCAATTTTATCATTATAAAATTAATACAAACACCAAATTCATTAAACATGCCTCTTTATTCTCCAGCCAGTTAATTGTCAAATTATTATGACATTATATTATTTACCCTTTTCCATCATGAACAAAATTATTATCCATATAATCACAAGACATACTAACAAGAATAACATATATATCACACTATCTAGTAAAATAAGAGGAAAATCATTATCATGGTATAAAGAAACAACATGTGTTCACTACAACCAAATCTTTACTAATTCAGTTCAAAAATTATTTGGTTAATTACATTTCCATCCATATGGATAAACCATGATAACTTTGAGACTAAACATAAATAAATAAGATAAGAAATGAATCCCTTACCTGGAAGAAATAACTCTAAGCGACTCACAAAACCAAAACAGGGGGCACACATAAGAGGGAATCACTGCCAGAGGAAACACAAACCAATGAAAGAAATATTCCATGAATACAAGGGATGGGATTTGGAACTTCCAGTCTCAATAGAAAGAAAAGAAGATGTAATAAATGGAAGGACCTTCATTTTTGAGTTGACGGATATAGGATGATCAAATTTTCTAGATCACAAAAGATTTAATTCTAACTATTGTGGATCTCATTAAACTCCACACAAAAGGGTGCATTTAAATCCTATTACATATTTTAAAATCAAGTATATAATTATTCTGGATGAAATGGCCATTGAATTACCTTAATTCATACCATTTAAAGTTCCATGTGATTGTTTTCATGAAACTGGTAGAAATCACCACGTAGGCGATTTCACGTATCTAGAAGCATTGCATAGCCAAAAGTCCCACATAGTCATTTTCATATATCTGATACATATAACTGATCTATCCACATACCCAATTCACATATCTGATCACTCACATAGCTAATCACTCACATAGCTGATCTACATAGCCAATTCACATTGTCAATCATTCATGTAGTCGATCGCTTATGCAACTAATCCAAGTAGTCGATTCATGTAGCCAATACATCAACATAGTCAATCAATCATGTAGCCGATAACTCACATATCCAATACACATAGCTAATATATCCACGTAGCTGCTTCATGTGTTTGATTGCTCATGTAGCTGATCATTCACGTAGCTGATCGCTCATGTAGCCAATTTCTCCACATAACTGATGGCTCCATATAACCGATTTGAATAACTGTGAACCACACATTCACAATGTGAAATCCTTACACATTAAAAATCCTCCCTGATTATAGGTTTTAGAATCTAAACACCTCTATACCCACTCTATTCCACCTTTGAGCACCACTAGCTTTGAAAATATGCAAAGGGTCAGACTAGACAGATCCAGAACCTTACAGAACCAGCCCAGGTCAACTAGACAAGTCACCAAAGATGGTCCACCACATGGTGAAATATAGAAAATAACTAATAGTCTCATGTATAATTGAAGAAACATAAAATTACAATGTTTTAGAAAGGAATACATATCCATGCAATATAAAAGTCAATCCAAATAGGCCAAACTAGAAAGATAAAGAAAACTAGACTAAAAAATCCTCCATGTGGCCATCTTTCACCACCAAAATATCCCACTTTGAAGGTGGAAAATGAAAAGATAACCTGAAATGATACATAATTCCCTTACCTTTACCTGATTATATAAAAATATGGTCTAAAACCACATAAAATAAAAATTAGGTTGTGAGAACAGATCCTAGTAGGATACCGACCAAGAATCTATACAAGTTTTAATATAAATTATGAATAAGTTCTAGCTTTAAAACAAAATTCAATTTATAAAGAATTTTCATAAATGAAACCATTTTGTAAACATTTCTTTGTTTTCCATAAATTCATACCATATTAACCAAATCTAGGAATATGTTAAATATAAATGAAAAGTAGTTAAGCATAGGCAGATCCAACCATGGCTACACCATATGATAAGCATGTGAGAAAATATCCATGAAATAATCTACCATGTGATAAACCAGGTATAAATAAAAAACAACCATTTGGGATCGAGCCTATTTTAATATTTAATAGAAATAAAATAATCCCAAATTGGGCATATTTTGGTTCTAACTGATATTGAGTCCTGCCACAGTTTGTCGATATCAAAAAACCTCTAGTGACATTACACACACTAAAGTGACATGTACATTTCCTGATGCACCTAAGGTTCCCAATGTTCTAAGTTTGTCAAAACCATTCCAAAATTATAACATACAATTTTTTTTAAAATGGAAGAATCTATCTGATAGTGTACAAGATACACAACACCGAGTTTAAACAAACAATAAAATATTATTATTTAAATGTGACCGTTATATCCCAGCCATAAAATTGGAAGGTATGAATAGTAATAAATTATTTATGAAATATTGAATGGTTATACTCATTTTGAATGTATTAATTAATGCTTTTTAAATAAGCACTCTAATTTTTAGTAAAGGCATTTTATTTTTCAAAAATATGTTCTCTTCAAAAATGTTTTTTCTTGATTTTTATTAATTTTTAGAAATTTTAGAAAATTTATTTGAAAAAATAAATTTAATTTTTGAATTAATCATGTAAAAATTATCTTAAGATAATTTTTTTATAATTTTTGGAAAATATTTATTTTTCAAGGAATAGTGAAAAATATTGATTTTTATTAAAAGCTGTGTTTTATTTTAATGTATTTTCAAGGTAAAATTATATTTTTTATTAGTTTGAAAATTTAATTAGTTTATTTTGATTTAAAATAATCCAATTATGGGGGTTTAAATGGATTTTATACTTGAATTTAGTATAAAAAATTTTATATTAAAAAAGGACATTTTTTCAAAAAACTATTTTTCGTTGTGTTTTACCAGTTTAATTTTAAATTAAATTATGAAACATAAATGATTTGAATTTTTAAAAATGGATTCCATATTTTTAATCAAGATATAAAATTTTATTAAAAAGTTTCCCTTTATTTTTGAATGATATGAATAGTAAACTTAGTAATTCTTGTTGTCATGGTAAAGGGTAAATCAGATAATTAAAGAATAAAAATAAAATGATAAGAACTATTAAATGACCCATACACTTAACTAAATATTATTTTATGAGTATATATCGACTATAATAATCCAAGGTTATAATTTATAACCTTTTGGGTCTACTTTAATGAGATTATAATCTTTATAGTATTTTATTTAAGGAAATGTCAAACATGTCACACTCTTGTTTTTAATAGGCGTAATATTTTTAATATGGTGTTATCTGGAGAATATGTTCAACTATAAATAGTATTTTAAAATATAAAATATTTATATTCATCATTTTAATTTATTTTTAATTCTTAGTGAAGAAATAATAACGTTAAATTCATGCACAACAATGATGCAACAATTATTCAATTAATGAAAAAAAATCAAATAAATGATATTAAAAATATTAAAATAAATATAATTTGTGATAAATAATTTGATCAATAGATTTTATAGATTTCAATGATATGTTATGGATATAATAAAATATATGGTTCAAATTTTATATGCTGTATTGATATTATTAATGTCAAAGTAATTAATAGTTCTAAAAATTGACATTATCAATTTTTATAGTAAATAAAATTTTATTAAATGATATATAATTTCTAAAAATATTAAATTTGGAAAATTTATTAGGATAAGGTTTAAAATATCAACCATGGTCTATTTATGGGTTGTTTTTCATTTTATAGTAACTATATTGACCCTTAGAGAGTAAAAATCCATACTCATATTATATTTAAAATAAATCACTTTTTATTAATTTGGAATTAAAAATTAATTTATATTAATTTAATATTTTGATAAATTCCAAGAGTTCCCCTCCCCTATCTTAAAAAAGGGATCATCTTTTTCTCATTACTTCAAACTGAAAAACCCATTTGGTTCATCCAATACCTACCAAAATACATTCATAGAATACCTAATATCATTATATAGGTATTGGTTTAGGTAGAATACTAATTTTATAGGTATTAAGTTGTTAAGAAAAAGAGAGTTTCCAAAGAAGAGGAAGATAAATAATGCACATGATGAGTCAAACTCAAAGTAAGAGTTTTTCATCTCACTTTTATTTATGTGGGAAACATTCCATATACACTACTTGTTTATTTTGTGTAGTGTATATACTACCCATGAATTCCTTTTATTGTACATATTATTAATATTATGTGTATTTACATATCAATATATGTTTATTTAATTCATGGGTCTTATGATTCAAATGTTACCAAAGTGGTAAGGGTTTATTTTATAATCTCATCATCATTTAGGATTTTTTATATTTAAGTCTCTACTAGGGAATATTTCTCATTTATGTCCATGTTTTGTAAAAAAAAATAAAAAAGGTTTTTACTATTCTCCTAAAATTGTTTAAAATAATTTTTACCCATGTTTGATTTTTTTTAAATGTTTTGAAAAGAATATTTTTGGTGTTTTCCAAACAAGGAAATTTGTGAATTTTCCAACAAAAGTATGAAAGATTTTTTTTAAACTTATATAGCATGAATGTAATTTTGAACTGTCACAACTCATCAATAATTTGATGCTTCCTTTACAAGTTTACAAGTTTATTTTTAAAGAAAATGTTTTCATTTATAAGTGTGTAGTTTTTTTAAAAAATATAAGTGATTTTAAAATGGAAAAGTTATTTTTCTCAAGAAATATTCCAATTGATATTTAAAAATCATTTTTCATCTATGATGACATCCTTTGATGTTATTTAAGATTTACTGGAATTATGATCTAATGATACCATCCTTATTCATTCAATAGATGGTTTATGTTTATAATTACACTGTGTTTATGAAACTCTTTAACTTTACAGTGGTTATACTTTGATGAAATGATTAAGTGTTTATGAAACCCATTTTTTTTCCATGGGTTATGTTATAATTAAATGTTTACTAAACCCATTTCATAGGTTTTGATATGATGAATGATTTATGATCTTGTGGAACACATATGTATGATTTTAATTATGTGAAGGGTGGAACCTATATCTACCTTTAATTCATTGGGAAAATATTGATATCTTATGATATAAACATGAATGGAATGGGGATGGAATCCAGTTCAGTAAGGGACCTTGTCTACCATAATAGTCATGGGAGTGAACCTTGAGTACTATGATATTTTGGGGAGTAAACCCATTCCACTATGATATTCTTGGAAATTAGCCTTGACTATTAAAGAAATGATTTTCCATGATTATGTGTATGTCACAATCCTATGTCTTATGCTAAATTTATTTTCTCATGGATCATGTTCCTTTATGACCCATGTCTTATAAACTGCCAAGATTCCATGACTCAAGATTATAATCTTTGATATGTTGGGTATAATTTTCAAATGTTATGTTCATGTTCTTATTCCCTTATTCTCATGTAATGTTTATTTAATAATTGATATATCCCTTGTTTACCCTTATTGAGAATCTAAGATAACCATTTTCTTATGTTTCCTTTACCCAGGTTATGATGAATGGTTTTATGTATGATATGTCTAAAAGGGTGCTATATGTGAAGAAATTTTAGGTGATGATATATATTTTTATGTTCCAATTGTTCATTTTTCCAATAAATGTAAGAGTTTGTCCTAATTCTCTAAAACTCTAAACCTAAAAGGCTTTTTAGCATGAATGTTATCCAATGTTTACTTTTATTTTCTATGTTTTGGATATTTTAAACTGGGTCACATTTATTAGTATCAAATCCAAAAATGTAAATTTTATGTTTTTTAGCATTTTATTTGGGATTGAAACACTTAGGATATTACAAAAATCCATGATTAAATTTAATAAAACATTTTCATACCAAATAAAATCTATTTTTAAATCCAACTCCCTTTAAAAACATGAATAATTTCAAAAAAATCCTTTAAAATTTCAAAACCTTAATTTTCATTTAATAACCCAAAGGAATTGATAATAACATATAACAATTCAATAATTATAACCACTTACATATATACACCTACCTTAAGAATGATGGAAACCTACACACCTTTGACAACGGAGGTATGAAACTAACATACTTGACTTTAAATGACAAGTCACAAAATAAAACTGCAAAAGATCGATAGAAAATACCAACCAGTCATAATTTGAATAAAAAACGCAGCCAACTCCACTACCATGACCAAAGTAAATAAAGAATAAAAAAGAACACTTACTAGGTATATGCGATGCAATCTCCACATGATTAAAATGTTGAATTAAGCAATCCAAAAGGAGGGTGATCACCCAAAATTTCCCAAAATCACCCTAAATCTCAAGAGGGAGGTCAGAAAACTAGACAACAAAAAAGGGTTATGCATGTAGCATGTTTAAAACTGCTGAACCTTAAGAATTCACATTGTGAAACCCTTTCACAGTGTGAATTCCATGAATTTAAAGTATGATGAAAAGGCATAGCCTTGAGTTAAATTAAATCCCAATCAACTCATTTATGATGTGTAATGGTTTCATGACTTTATAAATTTTCACACTATGAGCAAGACTCAAAATATATTCCCTACAATAGATTCACATTGTGTAATCCATTCATGACATTAACATGTCCAGTAAGAAGTTTTTAGTCTAGTTTCCTATAGAAAAACCCTGAACTAATTTTTGAGGCTCTCAAAACCCAAGGAGCACCCTCTAAATCCATTTAAACTTTTATACCCAGACTCTATTAATTAAAAAAAACATACACCCCCACACTTTAGGTTATTTTCCCTATCAAAGTATCTTTATCCTTGAGAATCTCATAATGCACCCAAAAAAAGGGAAACCAAAACAAGATTAAAATAATACCTTAAGAAAGGTATCATGGTGTTATAAGGATTGAAAATGCCTCTCATGCCTTGTTGTGGGCCTACTCAGGAAACTAGTTCGGGGTCAAACTAGGTTGGTTTGTGACACGTACTAACCTATAATTCCACTATTGTGAATCCCCATTAGAATTTGTTGTTTCAATAATGTCAATGAAATTTTATATCATATTATATAGTGTTCCATTCTTAACTCCATGAAAAAATTATCATTTATTCCTTGATAATTTTCCATGCACCATTAATGAATATGGTGCTAAATCCTACATCATCAAGTTTCCCAATAGAAATAACATTAATGATTAATCTAGGAATATATCACACATTCTTAAAAATGTAAAAACTCTCACTATCATTAATTATATATTCATCACCCTTTCTAACAATTTACAAGGTTTCATTATCCGCAGGTTGAACCTTACCAAAATTTGTTAAAAAATAATTTTTCAAGAATCCCTTCTTCAATGTGGAATGGAAGGATGACCTTGAGTCTAAAATATAATCATCTATAGGTCTATCTACACTATTTCTAATATTTTTCAGAGGCTAGTGTGTCATTCATGCTACCTGTTTCCCCACATTCCCACTTTCCAAATGTGGGAATATTACATCACTTTAATCAGTGATGTATTCTCCTTGATCAAAATGGGATGATGGGATGTCGGTTATTCCTTACATGCATTCCTCATGAGAGATCAACAGGGAAACAACCTTTGGTTAGAGTAGGTAGTAACATTGGGCATGTTGGGAATGTCTAAACATTGGGTAGGTTGGGTACCTATAAAGACTTCCTCTTTTGAAGGGAATAACTTGTGTAAGGAATCTTAGGCATGGAACCAAAGGCATCCCATGTTGACCATGAGGTAGTTGGCACCATGGGTGTAAGTCTTTTGAGTCTTTTTACCTCAGTCATCCCATGTTTATTTTATGGGGTAGGGATTTTGGGTCAAGGAATGAGTCTAACATCTTTTAGAGATGATTGGGTGTATATTTAACATCTTTTGGGGATAGGTTAGGCAAATGTTTAATGTCTTGTGGGGATAGGATGGGCATAGGTTTAATGTCTTGAGGGGATAGTATGTGCACAAGTTTAATGTATTATAGGGATATGTTATATGTGGGTTTAACATCTTGTAGGGACAATATAGGCATAGATTTAATGTTTTGTAGGGATATGATGGGTGTAGGTTTAATGCCTTTTGGGGATAGGTTGGGCATTGGTTTTACATCTTGAGAGGAAAAGATGGGTGAAGGTTTAAAATCATGCAGGGATAGTTTGGGCTCATGTTTAATATCTTGTGGGGATAGGATGGGTGCAAGTTTAACATCTTACGAGGATAGTATGGACACAAGTTTAATGTCTGGAAGGGAAAGGATGAGGGTTGAGTGTGTCCCTAGTGGGGGATATTTCACAATCAAATGTTTTTTATGTTTTAATCTCATAGAGGTTTCCTATTTACCCTATTAGTAAATAGGGATCAAATCCCATGTAGTTCAATATTGGTGTTTAAGGTTATGTGATAAGACCGATCCATGCATTTTAACATCATGTGGTAAGGATGCTTATTTTGCGGAAGGAGCATCAATGATGGATGGTGTAGAGATTACACATAGAAGTAACCAAGGGTAGGATTTTTATCCCATGGTGAGGGAGGATGGTATGAGGATTACACATGGAAGCTTCCTATTGCATGTGTTTCATCCCATGGTGGGGAAGGGAGTTACATCCCATGATGATCATACATGGGGAATACTAGGTTCATCACATAGGGTAAGGCTATCATTTTACATCATGTGTTGAGGCCATCGTCGTTCAGTTTAACATCGAGTGACTAGGACATGGAGTTAGGTAGTTTTACATCTTGCAACACAGATGTGGATGGGGGTAACACCCTAAGGGGAACCATGTCAATGAGAGAGGAATATTATTCATAAGAACTCTATACCAAGATAGTAAAGTCATTTCCCTTGGAGAAACCACCTTTAGGTATTATATGTCCACTTCTCATTCGAATATGGGTGGAGCATGGCACAGACACTGTCATGGAGGAGTGGAAATCAGGAGGTTTTAAATTAGAGTATGTATTCTTAGGAGAAAAATGGATCAGAGTTCCTATTATTATGATCAAAAGGTAGGTTAATTACTACACTTTAAGCATAGGGGGCATTGGGTCAGGGACCAGAAATCCTTTTCATGAAAATTTATTATATTGTATGAAAATAGAGTTGCGTCAGCTAAGGGATCTATCATAAGTCAAACACATGGATTTAGGAGGAGAGGGTGGGCACAGGATTTGGAGTTGCATGCATATCAGGGTTTCACAAAGGCTGCTTCTCTTGCACAAATATGATCATCCTTAAGAGGTGTTTCATGAGGATCTCTCAACTGTAGGCCAAGACAAGTTGGGACCCATCGGAGGTCGGTCACATAAGTACTCTACCTTTGATGGTCCTTGGTATTTTATTATTGTGTGATGTCATAGATTATAGGTTTGAGTGAGCGATTACATCACTTTATCTTTCAATGATACCCCTCAAAGTGTTGGGGGAGATTCAATTTATAGCTAAAATCAACGGTTGATATTGCGAAACTTCACTGTAGTGTGAAATAGGGTTTCATGCTTCCTAGTCCTTTACTAATGGGTCTTGACTGGGAAAAGCCTATGGTTTGATGTCACCTTTCTCATGAAAATTGACTATTTCATGATGGTTTTAAATGCAAAGATCTCTTTTTTTTCACACATGACTTGGGAATAACTTTGTGATTCAGGATTACCCATAGAAATTTTACCTCTAGCATCTCCTTTCTCACAAAACTTGAAGGTTTCATGATGGTTTTGTGCACAAAACTCTCCTTTCGTGCACACATGTCTCAATAATCACTTTAGGCTTTGGAAGTACCCTTGAAACTTTTATATCTAGCATCACCTTTCCCATGAAATTTTACGGTTGTATGATGGGTTTTCATGTAAAGATCTCCTTTTGCACACATAAACACTTCTTTACACTCAACACTTAAAATTTTCAAGAAAACTTCTCCTTGACCCTAGAATGTTCCATCAGGGCAGGTCACATACTTGGTTAATCCATAACTAGCCTCTTGGGGCACGAGACATATTTTAGTTTCCAAAAAATTCCCCTCCCCTTAGAATCAGAGTTAATGGGGAACCTTAAGATCATAATCTAAGGGAAACACTGAAGTGGATGGCTGATTTATGCATGTTCATGTAACTGCCATCTTGGGTCACACAACTGTGTTGTGTTCTCACATGATTCAATGTCCCTATGGCTATAAATAGGATGAGGGGCCCTTCATAGAATCACCTGACTTTCATGATTGATAAGTTTTGTGTGTGCATAGAACTCATTCCCTTTCCACAAAATTCCAATATCTCTTCCGTGAATTTTGAAAAACTCATACTTTTCATGGAACAATTTCCATGATTTAGCCAAATTTTTGTGTGACCATCTCCAAATTTGGGTGACATGGTTACTTTGAATGACCAAATCCAAAAATTGAAATACCTTGTGATTGAATTCACATATCTTTTAGAAATGGAAAAACCTACTGATCAAGCTATGATTGAAGCTAATGTTGTGACCCAATGGGCTAAAATGGTGGGGAACCCAAAAATTAATCATTCTATAAGAGTGGTTTATGATAATAGAGAACTATTGGGATTATTGAATAAATATCATAGGGGATATATATTGATAAACCACCTGCATATTTATAACTTTGGGATAATGAATGATGTGGTTGTCCCAACCATTGAAGTGAATATACCATGGTTTTTGTTTTCTCTTCTTAATGATCTTTCCCACTGGAACATCACTGATTTGGGTCATCTTGCTTAGGATCATGAAAAAAACACTATCTACACTCTAAGTGGGTAGACAAGGATGTTCATCAGGGAATTTCCAAAGAATGAAGAGTTCCTATCATGTTATACGAGAATCTCTAAGACTAGCATCAAGAATAACAATATGAGATTATATAGGGATTGGAACTTGCAGTATAGGGTAAATTTATTGAAAAGTGGGCATGATCATACTGGATACACTTTACTTGTCAGAATTACAGATTGAGCTGTGCCACATCAGGCTATATGAAGTAGTGTAGACATTCTAGTTCGACATCTATCATCAACATGAGCTACTATCAGAGCTCCTTATCTGGTGGTCCTTAGACACCAACACCTTCCAACTCAATAATGGGGAGGTGGGAATTAGTTTATGGGACCTTCAATGCACCAGTGACATCCTTTTGATGGGATTTTAGTATGATGAATTCCTCCCAATTCTGACAAACCTAGGGCGATTGGGAGAAAACCCCCATTATGGTGTAAATTCTTCTGGGTGTGTTAACTCATGTACTGAAGCATCACCCCCTTCCATTGGGTCATTACATTCAAAACCTAGCTATGGATATTCCTAAGAGTCCAACTATAAAAATTCTAGGGTGACCAAAGAGATGTCCAACAACATAATAGAGGAGGAAACTAGGATCATACTGGATGATATTAGAGGAAGGGAACTATCTGTAGTGGGACTACAACATAAAGGAGGTATATAATCTAGTGGTATGGTACACTGCATTTATGGCCACCTTCCATAGTGTTTGGCTACTTATAGTGAGGGATGCATGCATGGGCTTGCATCCTAGGACACAATTTATAAAAAAAATTATGGCGTATGATAACCGAGTAAACCTAGGAATATCTATATTATCCCAGATCTACATCCAGTTGGCCACATGGAAGGAGGGATCATGCCTAGGTAGATTTTTGGTCCATTCTAGTTTCTGTATGGGTGGATTGTAGTAAAATTTAGGGGCTACAAATTCCATTACTACTCCAAATGCTGGTCTTCATCCCTCACTCCTCAACAATGATGGGGTTTAATGAGTGAATCTCAATGAATTTGGGGTCACAATTAGTATTATCAACATTGTAAACTTTAACTTTCACCCATTATTGACCTCATTCAACGAGATAGTTGATAATATGGATGGGATGTTGGAGTAACAAGAGTATATGAAGACATTTCTAGATGGAGTATTGGTTTCCAGGATAGATAGTAACACTTATTTTGAGCCGTATACTCTGTCTTAGTTTGAATGGAATTCAGATGCATCTAGAAACTAACAAAGTGAGCTTACATGGGGATCCAGGAGGAAATACATCCATGTATCCTTCATTATTGGTGGTGGATGTTATTAGGAAAAGGCATGGGTGAGGTCAACATGTCTATTACCACCAACATCAATGTTTTACTCTCTTAGGGTTATGCTGACAATTGGATAACAGCATATCCAGGTGCAATCCTACATCAACATGTGAGGATAATCATGCCATCAAGTGAGGTATAGGAGTAGCAAGGTGGAATATAGGATTATCTTCAAGTTTATTGTCAAGTATTGAGGACTCCTGTCGAGGATGTAGTGGGGGTAGCTCAAGGTGCTATTGCACCCTCACCTCCTGAAGGGGGGGGGGGGGCTCCCTTAGAATCATCCATGGGAGTAGGCAAAGAACTCTTTGGCTAGGACCAGTAGGTCCAGGGAGGCCCTAGGAAAGAAGTTGTGGTATCTATTGTAGGCAACTACTGATGCTTCCTTTCCCGTACTTTGGGAAGATTGATGAATGCTACCGAAGACCCTAATGGAAGAACAAATATTGAAGAGGCTGAATTGGAAAAGAATCAAGATTCCAGAGGTTTATTTTTCTAGGATCACTACCACGGTAAACTTTCACGAAATATTTTCATACCTGGTGGATATGTATTCCTTTTCAAACCAGTGGGGGGGAGACGATCTTCTTACTAGATGGGTACACATGATGTTCAACAATGATCCTAAGGGAACAACATCCGTTGATGAATAAAACCAGGGGGAGCCAGCCCTCAGTGCTGAAACATAGGGAACTGGTGACGATGAATCCTAGGGATCATTCACTAATCAATCAACTCAGCCAGGAGAATGGAGAGGTCACCCTGAGGATGATGAATTGGCCAAGCTTCTATTTGATGAGGTAATCTTATTTTATTAACTCACTTGTATCTTCTACCCTTCTTTTTTCTTTCAAATATTCTAACTAGGATGAATTATTATATAGGAGATAGGAAATGAGGGTAGAGGGGTCCCAATTAAATGGGATAAGGGAATCCAAATGGATATTAGTGGGCACAACTTGGAGTCCATGCCTGAGGCCTCTATGACTGTAGGTTCTAAATAGGAGGTCATAAGGGAGGTTTCATATCCCCTGGTCCTCCCAGTCATCTATGAGGGACCACTCCCTAGAATTCCAAAGATGGAATCTACTGCCAACAAGCCAGACTATCTAGGTTGACTCATCATTGAGATACCCATGCCTCAAGGTAAGAATGAACCTCAATTATCTTGAATCTCTTAACACTTTCATAGAGACCTTTTTGTCTATTGTATCAATATATTTGTTTGATTTTATGTATCTCCCACCCAACCAACACTGAGGGGACTAGTTCTGGTTGTTGAAGTACCGACTGGTGTTGAGGGGTCTCCTATGGTGGAATTCCATCTCAATACTTCGGGATTGGATTTAACCCAAATTATTTCCCTATACAAGTCTTTCACCCTTATGTGAGCTTCATTTTCCCAATACGCCTTCACAGTTCAAACTAACTAGAATGTTTTTGTTTAAAGCAGTGCTCACAAGGGTGATTTCTGAGAAAATAGCTATGATTGGGAAACCTAGTATGCCTCCCCCAATGGTTCTTCCAACTTTTAGGGATCCAACCATCCAAGATGAATCAACCTCAATTTCGGGAGGGCTTCCCATCGCAGATGCAAGTGATATTTATAGGGAGAGGAAGATCGAGGTTGGTGGAAATGGTGTTGCCATTGAAGAATCAGATGAATATGGAATCTTTCTAAAACTATATCCTAACCCATCTAAGAGGATCCTAGAGGAAGATCCTATCACTGCTGTCCTCATGACATTTCTAGAGTACAAACTTTCACCACCAAAGGAATTAAATGATTCTGGGTCTGATATTTCTAAGGAGAGTCACATCATCTGGTACAAGGCACAAAGGAGTGTGAATAAATTTATTAACCACACTTCAAAGCCACATATAGTGATTCAGATCTGGTCCCTCCACCACTAAATACAAAACACGGGCATTGGTGGGGTGGATACTCATGCACTCCATATGATGTTATGTGACTAACTTTCCAAGTGGGTGCATGTGGAAAGTTAATAATTTTATGTCACCTAGAATTGGGAGAAATATGATGATTCTAAGAAGCTCCAGGTGGCCGATCAGGAACATTAAAAACTATAAGAGAAAGTGAATGAACACGTAGCCATCATCAATTCCCAAGTAGAGATCATTAGTCAGTTGAGGGATCAATTGGCAGTGATTGAATCTTGAGTTGAAGAGGTAGTATATTAGATAAACGAGTACCAAGATTAGTTAGGCTGGGTGTGAATCAAGGTCAATGAGCTTCACCCCATGTCCAAGGAGTAATAGGTGGAGATCATTAGAATACAATAGGTTCTGAAGTCCACACACCAGAGGCTGGATGGGTTGGAGTTCTCAATCACTGATGTAGAGCCCTATGGATAATTCTTCTAGAATAAAATAGAGGCTCTGGTGTGTCGATGAACCTCACAAACTTTTGAAGTTCATCTGTTTTAAACTCCTCATACACATAGAAAATTTTCTTTTACCAAATATCACTGCCACACTTCAATTAGATTAATAAGAGAACCAATTATCAATCCATATGCCCATGTGAGTTGTGATTAGCATGAGAAACATGGGATAGTCATGTGATTGCTCACTCATATGAGAGTGTCAGACAATGTCTAAACACTTGGGGTCTAGAATTGTTTATTGACCATCAGGGGTGTCTTGGCCAAGAAAGTTTTGGTAGGAGAGTGGGAATCCCTTCATAGACAACTTTCTTTCTCAACACGTGCTAGTGCATGAATGGGGTGATGCTAGGGGTGTTGAATTCTACTCGAATGAGGGGGGGGGGTGAAGAGTGGGAATCAAGACACCCTAGATTTGGAACACAAAGGGGGTGTCATGACTATGATGGATAAATTCTAACCATGTTTAAAACATATAACCCATTATCATTTTTTTGAGTATGGGGAAAAACAAATGAGGGTCGAATGTAGATCATGTTTGAAACATAGAACATATCTGAAAATATCATCAGAAGTATTGTGGAGTGTGTGACTAGGATGATAGGTGCACCAGTGTGTCTAGGAACCATTTCGGTCAAGAGGGCCCCATTCATATGTGAAGGAGGATGGGGATCCAAATTGAGGAGGGAACGAAGCATGGATATGAACTAATGGAATGTTAAAATAGAGTTTAAAACTCCTTGAATTATTCCATTGTGGTTTTTATCACATTGAGTAGGTGTATCGGTCTGAACAAAGGTCCGACTTTTCTTCCAAGGGGAGTGTCATATTAGATGTCAAGAGACAATAAAAGAACATGAATGATGTGGTAAGTGACTAACACCAAATAGGGAAAAAGGATTTACAAGAGAGGACCTAAGATAATTCATAGTTTAACATCATTCCATGGGAATGATGGACACATAGTTTAACATCACACAATGAGAATAATGTATCCCACAGTTTAACATTGTGTGATTGGGATATGTGAACCGATGTGAATAACACCTACCTAGCCAAGGTGGCGGGGGGAATGAGAGGGTAACGAAATGGGGTGTCTCTTAGAGGGTATTATGAGAAAAAGGGACCCTGATATTTTTCTCTAACCTTTTCCTGAACCGATGGGTTCAGTGAGCACAACCATATTTTTTCCAAGCTCCATAGTGGATCCCTTCTAGCTTTGTACCTCTTTATTTTTTACCCCCTTATTTTTCTCCAAGTTTTTGGAGTGACCTGAAGGGGAGAGTCCAACTCTTGTTCTAGTTTCTATTATGAGTTTTCAACATGACATTTTTTCTTCTTCTTTCCTTTGTTAGTTTAAGGCCATGCTATTCGGACCAAGAAGTTGCAAATAGTTTAGGGTCATGATTCTCTAACTAGGAATCCTAGTTTAAAGTTATAGATATTAGACCACATGGTTTCAAATAGTTTAAGGTTATAATGCTTGGACCTAAGGGGTCCTACTCCTATAAAGGTTCTCATGATTCTGGAGGATTCAAAATCAATGAAAATGGTGTGCCAAGGGGGCCCTATACTAAGTAAAATAATATAGGGTGAGTCACACATGGTGTAAGATCGTGATACTTGGACTATTGGTTTGTGTGTATCAAAGTGGATGTGTGTTGTATAGAGGAGAGGTATCCTGACATGAATTAGGATCCTAGGAGGCCCTACCACATAGAACACCTCAAATACATCTTTCACATAGTTTAAGGTTTTGGTTATTAGACTTGGGCTCCTAGTTTATGGTCGTAGAGTTTGGAACATAGGGGTTGAACAACCCAAAAGAACATGCATGGAACTCAAAGTAACGAACTATCAATAATTTAGGTCCAAGGGTGCCCAAAACCACAATACACATTCCCAAGGTGACTTGCACATAGTTTAAAGTCATGATTCTTGGACTTGGGATCCTAGTTTAAGGTTATAGAGTTCAGACCGAAGGGGAACCCGTGCATCTCATCTCAACCTCACTTAAAGAAAACTCCCTCCTGTATCCTAAGACCGTGTGAACAATGATCAATGTGAGAAATAAGTTGTGGTATGTATTTCCCACAATTTTTAGGAGATAACACAACAAGGGGAAAAAGAGACCAACTTATGGAAGTCTGTGAGGGTAGGTCATGACTTTCAATACCTGGATAGTAAAAGTGGAATGACCGATGGGTGGGAAAAAACTATCAACCATGTTCTAATCATAGGTTTCAAACTCGAACTGGCTGAGTATGGGGTGAAAAAAATATTAGATTTACCATTAAACTAGTTTGAAACATGAGAGTTTCTATTTGTTATCAAGGATCCTTTGAGGTGTGATCCCGGGACAGCAGGTGATCCAGTGTGACCAGGAACTATTACCATTAGGGATCCCATTCAAATTAAAAGTATGATGATTATCAAAATCAAAGAAGGTGAAAATAATATAAATGGATGTGGGGAATTTCCCAGAGGGAATATTGAGTTCCTTGGGATCTATTCCATCATACACTCAAATGCATTGTATGAACATGATATTAGGCATGAATAAAGCTTGGACTGGAGGGGAAAGACCCTAAAATTAGTTTATGGTAGGTTTGGGCTCATGATGAGATATCTAGGCATCACCATGTATCCCATGAGAATGGGAGTCAATCCACACCTATTTCTAGGAGGCAGATTGGTAGAAGAATGATGCGAGAGGGGTGGTGTCTTCTATGGAGAGGATATCAAACCATATCATATTATGAGGCATCCTAGTTTTATATGGGATAAGTATATAGTTTAACATTGTGTTCCAATGGTGTTAGTTTTATTTATCTCATATTTATCATATGAGGCATACCGATTTTATACGGTGTAAGGCTATAGTTTAACGTCACGTGCTGAGAACGTTTTTTTTTAAACTCATATTTATTATATGAGGCATACCAGTTTTATATGGGGTAATGATACAATTTAACTTCATGTGATGAGAATATTAGTTTTTTTCATCAAATATAAATCATATGAGGCATCCTGATTTTTTATAGGGAAATGCTACAGTTTAATATTGTGTGCTAAGGAGTTGGTTTTGTTCATCACATATTTATCATATGAGGAATCCTGATTTTATATGGGGTAAGTATACAATTTAACATTGTGTGTTGGGGTGTTTGGATTTTTTATTTTAAATTCATAAAACTTGGACTATAGATGCTACTAGTTTAATGTTATAGAGCTTGTACCATAAGGTTATTTTCTAGTTTAAGGTTTCATAGCTTTGACAAAAGGGGAAGCTACTAGGTTAAGGTCACAGAGATTAGAAAAAGTGATTTTTTTTCTTAATAAGGCTTATGTGGCATGGAAGAGTGATAACTTCATGTAAAATGAGGTTTAAAGAGACCCACTTCCAGACAAAACTCAAAAAACCCTACCCAATTTGGCACTATGATGTTAGGGGAGGAAAGACCCTATAATGAGTCGATGAAGGGGGATAAACCTAGGATATGAAATCTAGGAATCACTACAAATCCCATGGGAATGGGAAGAAAGAAACACGTAGTTCTGGAGTGTGGTGTGGTAGAAGACCAACAATGGAGGGGAAATCCTCTCAAGTGGGGGTGTAATAAAAAAGAGAAGGGGGAATTGGCTTACTGAAACACTAGGGTGAAGAAAACTATAATAAGGTGGGGATAAGGAGGCTGAATTTACATAGTTTAAGGTAATAATTCTTGGACTATGACTCCTAGTTTAAATTCATAGATCTTGTACCATGGTTAGGTACTTTGAGGATGCTTGAGTGGTACCAAAAAGTTAAAACCTTATGGCAAGGGATCCAAGGAGGATCTTCACCACACGAAGTAATTAAAAATTCAATTTCACACATTTTAAGTTCATAAGGTTTGGACCAATGAAAAGAACCCAAAATAGGTTAGTACAAATTTTGGGCCTGAATAAATGAGGTCTATGCATCACTACATATCCTATGGAAGTAGGAATCAATCCACACATAGTTTTGAGACACAACATGGTAGAAGTTTGATGCTGGTAAGGTGGGATACTCTCTTTAAAGGACACTAAATCATCTCACACTTGTGATATGAGGAATCCTAAATTTATATAGGTTAAGGATTCATTTTAACATCATGTTTTTAGGATGGAGGTTTTTTTCATCTCATATTTATCATATGAGGCATCCTAGTTTCATATGGTGTACGTCTATAGTTTAACATTGTCTGTTGAGGAGGTTAGTTTTTTGGTCATCTTATATTTTTCATATGGGAAATAATGGCTTTATATAGGGTAAATACATAATTTATCATCATGTGCTGAGGGATTTGGAGGGGCTTATGTATTAAGCTTCCCATTCTTCTTCCACATGTCGGGTCATAATGGTTTCTCAACCTATTAATGGTTCAAGGAATATGATTAGGTATTATACCTAAAGAGAACCATAAGTTAATTTTGGGGTGATGGAATTGTGGGTAATGGGTGGTTTTATGGTGAATTTATAGCTATTCTTGGAGACAGAAGGTCTAGGAATCACTACATATACCATGGGAATGGTAATCAATCCACACATAGTTCTGGAACATGGTTGGGGAATTTACTTGATGAAAAACTAGAGATGAAGAAAACCATGAGAATAAGGGTAATATGAACATGGTTTAAGGTCATAATTCTTGGACCATGATAAATTAGAAAACAATTTAAAGTCATGATGCTTAGAATAAGGGTGTGTTTCTTCTATGGGAATTTGTGTGGTCTGAAAGAGGTATAACCCGATGTGAAAGGATGGAATGTATGCCCATGTACCACATAAATACCTTGAAACAAAATGCACATAGTTTAAGGTCATAAGTATTATATCGTAAGTGGGGTCAATGGTCCAAAGGGTTTATAATGGAATGGAAACTAGGCCTGAAGATAAGGGGTATAGGCATCACTATGTATCCCATGGAAATGGGAATCAAGCAGTACATAGTTCTGGAAAGTGGTGTGGTAGAAGACTGAAACTAAAGAGGCATTGTCCCCTTTGGATAGAAAAATGAGGCATCCCATGGTCACTATGGGGCATCCCATGTTTGTGACATGAGATAAGGCTATAGTTTAATGTCACGTGTAGAGGACATTCATCCTTTTGGTTATCTCACACTTGGTACATGAGGAATCCTATGTTTATTTCATAGGGTAAGATTGTAGTTTAACATCATGTGCTAAGGATGCTGGGATTTTTTGTTTGAACTCGTACAATTCAGACTATGGTTTCTACCAATTTTGGGTCATGGAGTGCGTACCTTAGGGAATGAAAATAGTTTAAGGTGATAATTCTTGGACCATGACTCATAGTTTAAGGTCATAGAGTTTGAACCATATGCCTTCATGTGAAGTAATGCTTGAGAAAATTGGAGTTGGTGGGAGGTGTGATATTATCTCCATCCATGATGATCAAAGAATATGCTCTATTGGAATAAACCTTATTGATAATGTAAGGTCCTTCCCATTTGGGATCCAACATCAATGGGTTTTTCTGGGTATCATCAGCATTATGAGAGTCAGTAACATGTCACCATGGAGGAAGGAGTGGAGATGAACCTTCTTGTTAAACACTCTCGATATCTTATTTTGGTGCCTCTCCAAGTTATGAAAGGTATGTATCCTGTTTTCCTCAAGGGATTATTACTCATCTATGAGGACTTCTTCCATTATTTCGAGAATCTTCAAGTCATAAATAATCATTATAAGTAAAGAAAACTATACCTTAATGTGTAAGACTACCTATATTACATACACCGGGGATTATGGGGTTTCTTGGGTAGAAGTTAGAGTTGTCATTTGATAGGCCTAGAGGGAGTTTGGGAGATTTTTGGACCGACTCTTTTTGTTATAGCCTACCATTTTCTGCAATATTTTATAGCGGGTCTTGTTGAATACCTTAATCCACCCATTTTCCTTCATATTATAGTGAGAGGTATTGTTGGATTGGATTTTGTACTTGGAATACAATTTCTTTGACTTGGAATCCTAAAAGTTGGTACTACTGTCTATGAGAATAGCGTTAGTTACTCTAAACTGACGAATGATGTGGGAGCTCACGAACTCGATCACGAATTGAGTTTTGAATTCCTTGAGGGAAACTAATTTTTCCATTTGGAAAAAGTTTGTTACGGTCAAACTGAATTTTCACTATCTAGTTGTACCTAGAGGGTTTATCCCCACAATATCAAGTCCCTATACTACAAAGGGCTAGGAGTAATTGGTGGTGTGTAGAAGATCCAATGTTTGATGAAAAAATTTATTGTGGATATGACATGCATGAAACCTTTTGAAAAACTCAATGCACTCATGGACCATGGTGGTCTAGAAGTACCCCAATCTCTAAATTTGGTGTGAGAACTTCAATCCTGGTTAATGGGAACCACAAGATCCATAACAGACCTCTTACATAACCTGAGGTATCTTGTTTCCTTGGATGAAATGGAGGATAATTCCATCAAACCCACTCCTATAGAGGGTTTTATCAAGGTTAGTCTCACTCTGGAGGGTAAGTTGTGCTGCCTGATGAAGAATTCACTCATGCTCAACTTAATTCGATAGGATAATTCCAAACTAGAGATACTCAAAAAATGTATTTTTTAATCTATAATTTCCTTCTATATGAGATAATTTGAGGATAATCACACAAAATCATCGATAACCAGTTGATTTACCTATTGGTTTCCATCATATGAGGTGGCATGGGCGATGACCCTCTAGTGTTCCCCATGAATGACCTGGTCATCCTGATCATGTTTTATAAGAGGTGTTTCCAAACCTACTAATGCATCATCTTGACCATTATATGATTTGTGAATGTGAGTCACCTTCATCTAGGAAGGAAAATGGGTCATCAAATTATGGGTGAATTTTAGTAGGGGCACTAGATATTGCTTTTTGATGATGTAGTAACCCTTGATCTAATTAATGACTAACTCAAAGTCTCCTTTCACATGTAAACATGATACATCAATCTTGAGTGATAGATAAAAACTAGTAATAAGGGCCTAGTACTCTACCTTATTATTGGTGAAACCTTCTGATAATAGAAAAGAGTATAGAAATATGACCTATACCAAAGTGATGAAAATGATTCCTAGGACTACCCTATTAAGCTTGGGGTCATTGAAACTTATACCGACCAGGATCTAGGAAGCACCATAAAAATTCATCTTTCAAGATGGTAAAACTTGATCCACTGATATAATAGATTCATCTAGGAAAACAATATCTAGGGGTAGTTCTTCAGGGGCTAGATGTGTGACCAAGAAGTCTACCAAGCTCTAGCCTTTGATGAACTTCTGCAGGGAAAACCTGATGTCGAACTATTGGAGGATTAACACCCAGTGTTCCAATCATCCTATAAGAAAGGATCGATTGAGGATATACTTTAGGGGGTCCACTCGAGACACCAACTGTATCTCATGATGCTGAAAATAATATCACAAATTCTACACTACAAAAACTAGTGTGAGGAAACTCTTATTGATGGGGGAGTATCTAGTATCTGTGTTAAGGAGCATGCATCTGAGATAGTATAGGATATTTTTCCCACCCTAATTGTTTTTATGGTCTAGGAGGGAACTGAGGGACCATTATAAAGTGGTCATGTAGAGGACTAAAGGATTTCCTGAGATGGGTGGAATCATAATTGGAGGTTTTAGATGGTACTGGTTGATATCCTAAAATGTATTCTATCACTCCTCATCCCATTGGTAAATGGTTCCTTTCTTCACAAGCCTTAGGAAGAGCTTAAGCTTTTTGGCCAAATTTTCAATAAATTGGCATATGTAGGATAAGTGGCCTTGGAGGCCTCATAATTCCTAGATATTTCTTGGGGGATGAATTTGATTGATAGATTTTATTTTCTCTGGGTCATTATTAATGCCTCTATAACTTATTACAAATCCGAAAAATTCCCAAGATGTGACCTTGAATGTGCACTTTAGGGAGTTCATTTTCAAGTGTCGAAAGCAGAGGAAGCTGAAAATTTTATCAAGATTCTTGAGATGGTCCTAATGTTGGTGGTATTTGACCACTAGACCATCCACATGACATTCCACAAATTTCCTAATAAATGGATTAAATATGTAGTGCATGTACAATTGGTAAGTAGTTATGGTATTTTTTAAGCGAAAAGGCATTAAATGATAGTAGAAAGTCCCTTGGGGTACCCTGAAGGTGGTGGAACCCTCATCCTCAGGGGCCATCCAGATTTGATTATTCATCCATGAGGAATAGGTCCTAGAACCTAGATGTAGAATTAATCAAAAGTCCTATCACAAGAAGTGGAAAACCATCCTTTAGAAAATGGCAGTTGAGGTCTTGGAAATCAATACATACTTTGATATTCCCATTATTCTTATTGAACAAGACAATGTTGTTTAGACACCCGGGGTACTTTACTTTCTTAAAAAATCTTTCTTTAATAATATTGTAAACTTTGGCCTTATCCATAGCACCATGAGAAGGGTTCATCTTCTTGGGAGGATATTTGAACTCACAATGACTCACTAAGAGGCCAAGATAGTGAACAATAACCTAAGGGTCTAGCCCTAACATCTCATCATAGCTCTATGCATATACATCATGGTGCTGTTTCAAGAAGGCCACATAAAATTGATACTCCTTTGGATACATGGAAGAAATGATCAATGTTGGCCTCATATATTTCTCAATACTAAGGTTCAATTGATTTAACACATCAAAAGTGGTGGTTAAAACCTATTTAAATACATTAAGGTTATCTTACAAATCCTATTCATTATTTTAGATAGGGGGATTAGAGGGAGGAGGTGTCTCTTCTAGGCCAGTTGACTCTGGGGGAGCACTGGTGTCTACTTTGGAAGGTACAAAATTTTCAATGAAGGGTTCCCACTCTACTAAGACTGTGGAAACAAAAGTTAATGAGCCAATTCATTTTGGTTTCTAGCTATGAGGTTCACTCTTAATATCAAATAAATGGTGATGATTTGACCTTATTTGAGCCATCCATACTTTGGGAACATGTAGGTATTTTGCAGATCGGTGTCCATGGGAAAAAATTCTTAGTACTTTATAGGAGTAGGGTCCTCCTATATCACCTTGGCCTATTTGGTGTAGGAGTACATGGTAATATGTGAGTGTTCCTTTCTCATGGAGACAACAAAAAACCCACAAGGTCTGACATCATGGGCTCTAATTGATGGATCAGGAGAAAGAAACTATCTTTCAATTCTACCTAAGGATCATTTATAGTGTCCATGAGATCATTAAGGGTATTGATGCGCTCTACCCCATTGGTCTAAACCTACTTCCCCTCCCTTTAAAAGTACCTGACATCTAGATAATGGGTCTCATAAGATTCGAAGAGGGACACATCACCCTAGATTACCCCTAATCGACCATTAAGGGAGTATTTGAGGCACTGGTGGTATAAATAGGGGTCTATTTTATGAAAATAAAGCCAAGTTTTTCCCAATAGTTCCTTATATATAGTATCCTAAAAGACTACCATAAATCTAGTGCTTGAAATCAGTCCACCAAATAGTCTTCAGACAAATTTTTTCACAAGGCTTCTACTTACTCTTATCATACTCTGGAATTTTCAGTTTGGAGGGAGTCAAATCTTCTTTCATTAGTCCCAATTTATGGAGCATCTTGGTCAGGATGAGGTTGATCCCAGATCTAGTATCCACTATTTAGTGGTATATTTCCACACCATTAAACCAACCTATGATATATAGTAGGCATATGTTCCCCTGAATGGTGACACCTTTGTCTTATCTAAAAAACAAGATGATGGATACAAACTCCTCTTTCTTATCCTATTATGCATAGCAGGCCTCATCAGAAACTACCTTTTCCTCAAATTAAAGTGGGATTTTCAAAGCTTTATCAAGGACCTCATACATTTCCTTTTATAAGCGATGAGCCTCGAGAATCTAAAGTCTTACAGGTATTCCAAGGAGGTGCTTTAGTACATCATATTTCCATTGCAAGAATATATTTTTACCCATGGAGGTCTGATCTTTATCAGAGGGTGTAACATATTTCATTGGATGAACTATTAGGTCCTATATTATACTGGTAATCTTTTGCTTTTGGTTAGCTAGCCTGCTCTGAGAATCTGATAGTCGGGTGCTGATCGGCTAAGATTAGGACCTGAATGGACATAATTGATTGTTGTATGGTTGAGGCTGATCTGTATGGTGAACTAATATAGTTAACCACAAAGTCTTACCTGACAACATATAATGAGAGTGATATGCTTGTTGAGCTCTATGCAAGGCCTTATTCCTAGTTTCAGTGGAATAAACAACTAGGTTTTAAGTGTTATCCAAATCATTCTGATGGATCGCAAATCCTCTACCTCTCCTTTGATGACTTTATTTGGAAGCACATGATGGGTTCATAAGGCAATCCTCACTGTAGATTATTATGAAATTTTCCATTAGCTCAAAAACATTCACAGAGTTATACTCCTTCTCATCATCAGTGGAGCATTCTAGGGATGGGTATACCCTAGGCGCATCTCCTAATTCGAGATGCATGAAGTCTCTAAGAGTGTGAGATGGATTTGGAACCAGTAGAGGACTCTTATTTAAAATTTTCCATAGATTCTTATTATTTCAAGACTTGGAAGGATGCAATGTAGATCTGGTGTAATCTGTTGTAAGATACATGTAAACCACAAGAGGTTTTAGCTTGCTCAAGCGGGAACTGATAGTACCATGATCATGGGAAACTATCTTACAATCCAAATAGTCATCTTAATTATGTATTGCATGGTTGGGGGCCTATTTCTAATCACTATAGTCCTCACTATCACTATCGGGATTAGTGGAGATATGTGCCACTTGTGTTGGAACATCTTCAAGTTTGACTAAGTCACGATCTACTTGGTCTTGAAGGTAATATTTGAGCATAAATAATACTTTGATAGTGTATCTGAGGATCCCATGATATAGGTAGTGATCATCATGGACAATGAGTCTGGCCTACTGGGGAATTTTTTACTCTATAAATGTAATAATTCTCTTATCCAATGCGTAGATGAAATATCCTTGGACCAGTGATTCCCTAAAGGAATAAGTCCTATTTTTTATTTCTATTAAAGACACCCTAAGATACTGGACTTGATGGGGGGGGGGGGGTTGGAGCCACATTCATTTGATGAGGTATCTATTCTTGGTGAGGTTTTTCTTAGTGGGGCTATGTAGGGTGAGGCTGCATTGGGCGAGTATCATCTAATAAAGAGAACAATGTGTGTACCATCTTAGGAACCTCTACATACACAGTGGAGACTATCTCATCTTTCACATGCCTTCTCACAGGATCCAAAATGGGTAATGTGTGAAACTATTGTTTAGTATACTATAAGTATTCCTCTAGATATTGTTAATTTTTATATAATTCCAAAAATCCACTCAAGTAGTTTAGAGAGATGAGGGTAGGGACCATCTCATTCCTGAAGTTATCTACACACATCATAAGTAGCTATTCCTAGGATAGAGGTATGTTAAGTGAATACGTGAGTCCCTTCCATCAGGAAAAAAAGTCAACGACTCACTCATCGGGCCTTTGAATTCATTTTAAGAGGTTTACAATGCTCTTATTATATGTGGTAGAGTTTAATTGGTAGAGGAACTGTATAAAAAAATCCTAACAACTAGAAAAAGACCCTATAGGTAGCTGACTATACCAAAAAAACATAGGATCCTATAAAGTCTGGAAAATAATGGAATCTTGGAGGTCTCCTTTTATTTTATACTTCCCAACATTGGGTCAGACCTTCAGGTAAAGTAGGCCAGATGCTGTAGAGGGTCACCCATTATATTAAATGGGGTGATTCTAGGATTACCAAACTCTAGGGGAACTCGAAAATGGTCCACCCATTCTAGGAATGGATTTCCTTTGGGCGGAACCACCACCTGTCATGTCTCCAAATCCTCAATATGGGAAATGAGAGTAGCTATCACATCATCTTGTTGAGGTTTTGTGGCCACCAACACATTTATAGACTCATCGACTCCTGGAGAAGCATGATCTTGATCTTGAGGTTCATAGTCATGCTACTCAGGTGGGGTGGGTGACTCATATATTGGTAGATTTTCATATCTATAGACTTCTTCCCTAACCGGGTGTACAGGGCCACCAAGTTTAAATTGGTTCATCTAGACAAGGAAGACTGGGTTCCCCATTGAAGGAGAGATAGTGTCCCTTATTCCATTTTTAGTTTCTGGGCACTGCTCAATAATGAGCTTAGTGGTGGTCTGTTTATACTCCTCAAGCTCATGAAATAAGGAAGATATCTTGGGGTATGAATATTCTTTTAGTGTATCCTCAAATGGGTCGAAGGGTTCGATGTGTCTCATTCCTTTTTAAATGTACCAACAAGCAGACAATAAAATCTCATTGGGGGGACTCTTGAGGTCCACTTCCTATCTTTTTGGATGAGTACAAACACCTGTCGAGGGATCCAAATGGTACTATGCTTCCCCTTAAGGTGGGTTTTCCCTATCATTCCCTATGTCGACAAATCTATTCCTCTAATCATTTAGAGGATTGGTGGTGACCAAATTCACTATGGAGGAAGTCATAGGGGAACATTCATTATCAGCATATGTGTTAGATTAAAGGTCTTTTCGCTACCTCAAGATAACGATGAAATGGAGGGTGACATACTGCTTGTAGCCTCTGATCTACACATATGAAGATTCCTCTTAGATGGAGAGTCTGGCGGTATCCATATGACTCGAAATGATGATATATTGAGAGAACTATGATCTCAACCTTCCTACAATACTGGTTGATAGCATCAAGGTGCTTCTGGCTCCATGGTTAGGTCATTTTATGGTCATGGAGGCAGTGAAAAATCACCCAAATAATCTGGTAGAAACTCGCCGCCTAGTTATTATTGAGGGAATCTGAGATAAAAAAGTCTAGAGTTACAGGTGGATAGAATACAATTGATAACTGGTCAGTATCTAGAAGTTCCCATAGGTCCTATTTCTTAGGGAAAGAGTCCTAATATTGTTCATCCTAATCACTGATTGGAACGATCCAAGATAAGGGTGGAGGCACCTATATAGACCTTCTTTGCAGATGATCTACCGGAAGAGGGGGCGCTGCATGGGTCAAATACATGCTATATATTTGGACGTCTCTTGGATATGGATCCATATTAAATATCATGTCCATGTAGGATTAAGTGTTTATTAATGTGTCATGTATGAGGGTGACATCATCCATTTGAGGCTTATTGGAGTGATCACTATAATCTGAGGGTGTCAACAAATACCATAACATCTCTCCAACTTCTTGTGTGGAGGTAGAGAGGAGGGAAACTGGAGGTGATGAAGATGGTTGCACTGTAAGTCCTTAGAAGGAGTCTAGAATTTGCTCCACTTGTAGGTACCTATATAGGGATCTAGAGATCTTGTGGACTTTGGATTCTAGGATCATAAGAATCAATTATCAAACCTCTTCCCTAGACTCTGGCAGCAAGGGTGAAGGTCCCCTCATTGAGTCATATGTTTCCTCATAATCTGTGAGGTTGATGATGGCATGAAACTTCTTAGGGTTCCACCTCTGATAGAATAATATTTATACAATAAAGAATTGTTGAGAGTTTCTTGGGTTTCCCCCATGTGTGTTTTGACCTGTGCCATAAAAATGACCCCCATAAAGGGTATTCACCCTCTTGCCCCAAGTTGGTTCTTCAGAGATGGTCATATCTTTAGAATGGGGAGGACCTCCAAACTGGTTGATAGTCTCATAGGGAGGACCTCCACACTGATTTTACTCATCATGATATGAACCATAAATACTATTAGTGGCTCCATCCACTAAGAGAGTAAACCCGGCCTTCCTCTAAGGCTGCTGGGGTATCGATTATAGGTAGGTGAAGATGGATCCCCATTTACCTCAGTGGGGTTGTGATGGGATACACCAGTGGTAGTAAGGGCTATAGGAACTAAAAATGACCCCCCTTTTTAGTAAATGTTCTGGTTCTTCCCTCAATATCGACATCGAGTGTTCTGGACCGAGGATGGTAGAGCAGGGATAAATTCAACTCGCTCATCAGTATGCGGGACTGAATGGTGTTGGAATCGATGAAGCTAGTTGGGATCCCTCATGGGTAGATTTTGAGTAGTATCCACTATAGGAATGGCTCAAACATACACTACCTTATTCACATCGGGGAGGGAGCTATTAAAGCACTCCAGAGATAGGCTCCCAAAGCGGTTCTCTATTGAAACAGGGGGTGGTTTCCCCTTACACAACCCTTTGGAGAATTGGTGTTAGTGATACACCAATGCCTTAAGGTCTTGGTGGGCCATATCGATAGTGGTAATAACCCCTTCTTATTTGTATCTTCGAATAAGGGTGTAAATAACCCTCCTTTGGATGATCTCAGAGGGAGAGATGGGGCGTAGGTTCCTAGAAACTGAAGATGAGGTGGCTATCATGGTAGGAGCATAGTTTTGTGGGGTTTCTACACCAAAATTTCTCCTTTCCCTATGCCTATTAGCATTTGGTCACTGATTTCCTATAGATTGAGTTCTATAAGACATGTATATTCATTCATCAGTACATATATAGTAAATGTGATGCCTAATTCCCCAACATAGTTGATTATTACTTAAATAGAGATGGGATCCATACTGACAATGTTGCAGACCAAGGATTTCCAATGTTATTTTCCCCAAGTCATAGGTGAGTTTCATGTTGGGACCACCACTTTCTTGGTGGGAATCGACACCAATTATCTAGATCTGGTGACATAAAAATATGATGGTGCCCTAAATGCTACTAGTCCCTATAGTTGTAGGAGAAAAGTTTCACATTTGGTTCACCATTTTTGTTTTGGATGCTTTTTTTTGGGGTCAGTGCGTCATGTGTGCTGCTTATTACCCCACATTCCCACTTTCCAAATGTGGGATACTTCCATCACTTAAACCATGATGCCTTCTCCTTGATCTAAATGATTTAATGGCAAGTCATTTCCTCCTTCCATGGATTCCTCATTAGAGCTCATCGCATAGTTTAGGTATCCCTTATAGATTTAAGTTATGATTGTGAAACTCATTCGTGGTTCCATCTTGAGGTGGATGCTGGTTAATTATGCTACTTTTATCTTAATAAAGAAACAACCATTAGTTAGGTTAGGTAGTAACATTGGGCATGTTGGGAATGTCTAGATGTTGGGTAGGTTGGGTACCGATAAAGTCTTCATCTTTTGGAGGGAATATCATGTGTGAGACATCTTAGGCATGGAACCCAATGCATATTATGTCAGACACAAGGTAGTTGATGCCAGGGGAGTAAGTCATTCAAGGATTTTTTACCTCAGGGAACCCGTGTTTATTATATTGCGTAGGGATTCTGGGTTAGGTCACGGGTTTAATGTCTTATTGAGATGATCGAGCACATGTTTAACATCTTTTGGGGATCAGTTGGGCCTAGGTTTAACATCTTGTGGGTACAATATGGGCATAGGTTTATCATCTTGTGGTTACAAGATGGGAGTAGGTTTAAAATATTGCGGGGATAGGTTGGGCACATGTTTAATAGCTTGTGGGGATAGGATGGGCACAAGTTTAATGTTTTGTTGGGATAGAATGGTAATAGGTTTAATGTATTATAGGGATAGGTTAGGAGAAGGTTTAATATCTTATGGGAATAGTATGGGAATAAGTTTAATGACTTTTGGGGACAGGTTAGGTATAGGTTTAATGTCTTGTAGGGACAGGGTGAGCACATGTTTAACTTCTTGCAGGGAAAGGATGAGCACAGTTTTAACATCTTTTGGGGAAAATATGGGGGTCGAGTGTGTCCCTAGGGGGGATATTTCACACTCATATGTTGTTGGTTTTTAACATCATGGAGGAATTCTACATACCCTATCGATAAATAGGGATTAAATACCATGTATTTTGATGCAGCATTATAAGGTTGTATGACATGACCATTCCATGTAGTTTAACATCATGTGGTAAGGATACTTGTGTTTTGGAAGGAAAATCATTAAGGGATGGTGTGGGGATTACACTTAGAAGCTTCTCGGGGTAGAATTTTTGTCCCATGGTGACTAAGGATGGTGTGGGGATTACACATGGATGTTGGAAATTGTGGGTGTTTCATCCCATAGTGTGGAAGGGAGTGTCATACCATGATGACCATGCATGGAGTATCCTATGTTCATCAAATAGGGTAAGGATATAGTTTTATGTCATGTTTTGAGGATGTTGTCATGAAATTTAACATCATATGACAAGAACGTGGAGCTAGGCAGTTTTACATCTTACAACTTGAACGTGGATGTGGGTTATTTCCTAATGGGGACTATTTCAAGGTGAGAGGAAGATTCATCGTAAGGAATCTCTATTGAGATAGGTAAGCTGTTTCCCTCGGTGACACCACAATCATGGATTACGTGTCCATTTCTCATATGACTCATGGTGGAGCATGGCATAGACACTACCATAGATGAGTGACAATCAGGAGGCCCGATGTTAAGGTAGCTATGCTTAGGAGAAAAGGCATTAGGGTATCTATGATTAGAATAAAAATGTAGGGTAATGGATTCACTTAAAGTATAGGGGGCTTCAGGTCAAGGACCAGAAATTTATTGCATGAAACTTTATTATATTTCACACTAATATATTTTCATGATCTAAGGTCTCTATAATAAGTCAAACACATGGATTTGGGAGGCGTGGGTGTGCACAAGATTTGGAGTTTCATGCAGATTAGGGTTGTGAAAAGGCTGCTTCTCTTGTGTGAACCCAATCAACCTTAAGAGATGTTTCACAAGGATCTGTCAACCACATAACAAGATGTAAGATCCCATAATTGTCTAGGTATGTCCCTATTTGAGTTTTTTTCATTAAAACTTGGTGTCTGATTCTTTTTGGATATGGAGAGCCTTTTTTTGGGGGAAATGGCCTAAAGTTTAGGTATGTGTATTTTTTTTGAATTAATGGTGTTTAGGCATAAACATGGTAATGGGTTTACAAGGGTTTTACATGCTTTGGAAGGCTTTGGAGGTGGTTCAGGTCTTGATGTAGAAACTAGGATAAAAATTATTTGCAGAGTATTTACACGCTATGTATATATTACATGATGCGTGATTTCTATTAGACACATGTTGTGAACCAGTGCAGAGTGTAAAGTTGTTACATGTCATGTAAACCATTCAGGTTTTGTAAAAGTCAAATAGGGTTAAATATTAATCTAAGGTGATGGGTTTTTTGGTGTATCTCTTTAAGAATAAATACATGACATGTAAATGGATTACACACCATGTATTTATCATGAGAAACTATTTTAAGTGGGATATGTGGATGATTTTCTTTCATTCCAACACATGAAACCCTCTCCTCTCAAACCTAGGGAAAAATCTAGGTGATTTTAGAGTTTCTTCCTCCCCTTGGGATGTCCCAACTACAGATCTAATCCCTGGTAAGTGTTTGTGCTTAGGTTTCCCTTGTTCCCCATAATCTTTTGTTCATTGCTGTGTAATATTTTGATTATGGGATTATTTTGGGGTTTTTATCTTGGCCTTGGTTGATCTAGGTTCTTCTTGTGATCTTCTACACCTTCATCCTTATTGGTGTTTTTTATTTAAAGCATTGCGTTAATCACCAGTTAATGATAGGGGATTTAAACCTTAACCATATGGCTTGATAATTGTCAAGTATGTTCCATATTGTGATTGTGATAAAATAACATTCACATTAATGAGTACATAATGGATTTTATTATTCCTTGGATTACTTTTGGTTCCAATTGGTCATGACCTAGATTTTGGTTACCTATTTGGTGGGAAAACCCTTGGTTAAAATTGAATTGGATAATGGATTAAAGTGTGTTTATCATGACATGATACCCTTGGTGATTGCTTGATATAGAGTCCCTAGGTAATAGTTTAATGATTATTTATATGACTATTGATCATTTTATATATAAATTAAAGTGAAATTAAAGGATAAATGGTAATTTTCATAATTAGCCATTAATATGTATGATGTGATATTGTGATGCACATGTTGAAATGCTTATATAGTGGGATATTCCTAGTAACACATGCCATAATGCTTATATACTGGGCTATTCCCTAATACATACAAAAATTCTTATATATTTTTCTATTCCCTGACACATGCTGAAATGCTTATATACCAGGATATGCCCTAACACATCCTGAAATGCTTATATAGTAGGCTATACCTAGTGAAGCATGTTATAATGATTATATATTGAGCTATGCCTTGACACATAATGAAATTCTTATATACTAGGCTATGATATGACACATGATGAAATGATTATATAATGGGATATGCCCAGTGATAGATGATGTAATACTTATATACTGTGATATGATCTGACACATGATTAAATTCTTATATAATGGGCTATACCCAATGATATATGATGTAATAATTATATATCGTGTTATTCCTGGACACATGATGAAACTCTTATATACTGGGCTATGATATGACACATGATAAAATGCTTATATAATGGGCTATGTCCAGTGATAGATGATGCAATACTTATATACTGGGCTATGATCTGACACATGATTAAATTCTTATATAATGGGCTATTCCCAATGATATATGATGTAATACTTATATAATGGGTTATGACCAGACACATAATGAAATGCTTATATAGCAGGATCGATCTAATGTTGTGTGATTTTCCATGATATATGGTAATAGTTGGCATGGATTTATTACATGCTTAGAGAAATTCCAACATGGTGCTGAAGTAGGTTTATTATTATGTTATATTAATTGATTAATTGATACACCTGTTTATCACTTATTGCATACAATTTTCATTAGACTGGTTTTGTTTAGACATGGTGGTGTTAACCTACTAAGTTTTATTCACACCCTATTTGAGAACCGTTTGGTAGTTGAGTAGATTACATGGATATAGGTTTGGACAAGGGTAAGGAACCTTGTTTCTATTTTTGTTTCTTACCATTTGGGGTGGAGTTTGGATATGAGACTGAAATGGGGTTTAGAACTTGAGTCTTTTGGGTTTACTTTGTTCTAGATGATTCTTTTATTTGATTTGTTTCAGTTTTACATTTAGATACATGTCATATTGTCATTACATGATTCATTTCTATTGGTTTATTTGTTCCTTCTTTTATTTCCCAGTTGTATGAGATATTGTTTCCGCTTGTCTATTACTCTGATTATATTATTTATATTATTCATTTCCAAAGTTTTGTAACTCCATGAAAAGGGGTATAGTATCCCCACTATATCATTACACTCCTACTACTAGTCGGAAGCCTCTGGAATATGGGGATACATGCTTGAGGTATCATAACAAACCCGTTTCTCCCACACGAGAGAGTGTCGAATCGGTGTGTGTTACAAAGTGGTATTAGAGGAGTGGAAGGTTTTTCTTTTCTATTGATTTTGTATTTGTGAAAGGTGGAAAGGAGACTAGGATGTGTTAGGACTTGGTAATGAGCTTGTGCATGGGAGCATCTAACCCATGTACGAGGGAAAATCCAAGTGCCCAGGGATGTGATTGTTTTTTATACTGTTCACTTATTGCAATTGATGTTATTTCACCCTAAGTAATTCACATGTTGTATGATGTTATTTTTTATTGAGGTTTACACTCGTGTCTTGGTATGGTAGGATATGAGTATGCATGTATCATGATAGGCACATAGGGATATATATTGACATGAATTGTTCATGATAGGGATATATTTATTGCATGTTCTATATACTTGCCTATATGAATTGTGATATGATATACAGTTATATCTGATAAATGAAATGGAACATACTGATATTTCATGATAAAACACTTTTAAGCCATGTTTAGAGATGCCATGAGTAGTGGTTCTCTGTTGTTGTCACCTATTGAGGTTAAACTTGTTTCTTATAGTTAGTGTTCTAAGGAGCGTGTTTGTCTTGTAGAGAAAATATTTCCTCATCATCTTCAAGTTGAGAATCAAGAGAGTGGAAATTAGCATTCTCCTAATACAGTTGAACCAAATATTCTTGTATCTCCTAAGGGTTATATGGATGCTCTGCTTTGTGACAACTTCTTGAGGGTAATGAGATCTATGGAAAGGGAGACTATTCGCACTGTGAATTTGATTTTTGAGCTAAAAAGAGAGTTCTAGCTACATCATCTGCCTACATTCACTAGGAAGGGAGGCCCCAAGAAGCTAATTTCTAGATTGAGTTGGTTTATATTATCTTTAAGTATATTAAGACACCCATATATAGGAGGGAGAATCTTGTTGTGTATATGCTATGTAGACTTACCAATAATTTGTGGGATATTCTAGAGCAGGATGGGAAGAAGGAGGAGTTATCTTGGAAGGAATTCAAGGTGAAGTTATTGAGACACTTCTATCTAGAGATGTTGAGGGATGAGAAGGCTCGTGATTTCATGCATCTAACACAGGAGGGAATGTCATTGATGGACTATTCCAAATGTTTCACTGACTTGAAATGCTTTGTTCCTCTTTGGCTATTGATGAGATCTCTATGGTGAGATATTTTTAGGATGATCTTATCTATGAGATTAGGTCACATGTGAACATTTCACATATGAGTATATTTACATACATGATGAATCAAGAACTCATCACAGAAGGGAATATGAGAGAGGCATCGAGCAGTGGCCAGACTATTTTAGTAGGGAGAACTGAGAACTCTCTTTCTAGTGTAAATAAGCGTCGCTATGATAGTTATTTCTAAGGAAACATCAAGTAGAGTAGTCATGGAAGTGGGGATCCACCTTAGGACCATGTTACTTTATAGTTATTTTAGTGTGGAAAGATGGTCCAAAAGCAGAATAAGTGTCTATAAACCACTTTGGAGTGTTGTTCTTGTGAAAGTATGGGCCACCTATAGAGGTTGTGTGAGAGCATGTAGCATCAGAGAAGTGGCAGGGGATCAATACTGGTACTAAAGTATAGGAAGGACTCAGCTACTCCTTAGTATACTGGTAGCTGAATTTCCACTGGATGTTCAGGTCGAGGCAATGAACATGGTAACCATGTGAAGGAGTGGAAGTTTCAAGTAGAGGGAATAACATAGGGGAGTCATCCTGGAGCCCAGGGTAGAGGGGCTAGTCAGTTGCATGTTATACAGACCACTCCAACTATTGTGGATGCATGACCATCTACCATCAAAGGTATGATTCTTATATCATTTAACATTTCATGCATTTTATTTGATACAAGATCATAACATTCCTTTTTACATACTCTTTTTGGAAAGTGGTTTGGTATTTGTTGTGGAAATCTTGGATGGTGATTTAATTACTGACACACTGTTGGGAGTATGGTCAGAAAATATCAAACATTTCAAGGCATGTTCTCTAGAGATTTGTGGTTACCATTTCTTTAGGGAACCGTTTTTGATGGAAATGACAGGTTTCGATTTGATTCTTAGTATGGATAGGTTAGTCCTATACTAGGATCATATTTACAATTACCTAAGGAGAGTTACCTTTTTATCTCTAGAATGAGGAAACTATTATCACCAAGGTGAGTGAGATCTTTAGGCTGGTCATGCATGACCAATTTAGTGTAGATTATATTTTCTCATGGCTCAGATAACTGATATTTCTCTATATGATGGTGGAATTTGTTAGGATTATTTTCCTATAGTGGTATACCATTTTCAGTATTTATTTCCTAATGAGTTTTATGGATTATGTCCTGAGTGGGAGATCGATTTCATGATCGAGTTGGTGCTGGGAGAAGAGCCAGTTTCTATTCCTTCTTATATAATAACACTAATAAAGAGTTGGGAGTTGAAAATTTAGTTGGAAGATATAGAAATTAAAGGTTTAATATGACCAAGTACATATTTGTAGGGATCTATAATTCTTTTTTCCAATAAGTTTGATGGTACCTTGTAGTTATGTGTGGATTATCAGAGATTGAACTAGATGATGGTCAATAACTGGTATCTTCTTTCACATATCAATGATATCTTTGATCATATGAAAGGCGATAAGATATTTTTCAATATTGATTTGAGTTCTGGATACCACCAGTTAAGGGTGAGACCTTTGGATATACCCCAAGTTTCTTTAGGAGCAGGTATGTCTTGTATGAGTTTGTAGTGATGTCATTTGATTTGAACAATGTACTAGTGGTATTCATGTATTTGATGAATAAGATCTTTAATACTTATTTAGAAAAGTTTTTGGTGGTTTTTTATGTCATCTTAGTGTACTCCCAATCAGTAGATGATCATTCTAAACATCTTGACATCATCTTGAGTACATTGAGAGAGCATCGACTTCACGCCAAGCTAACCAAATGCAATTTATGGATTGATAAATTGCACTTCCTGGGCCATGTAATGTCACGAACTGAATCTGGTCGCCACCAAAACCAGAACCAAACCCATACCGTGACAAGTACCAAAGGTTGTTACCTATCCCTATGGGCTGGAACAAGTGCCTGGGTATCATTTATCTTGGTTTGGGAATGATTTACCCAAATATGTATACATAAAACACCAAAAATATTTGATAAAATGAATCTAAAAAATTCACACCAACAAGGTTTATAAAAAAAACCAGAACTGAATACATAAGTTAAAATACAATAAAAAAGGTCCAAATACATAATGAAACAGCAACAAAATATACCCATGGACTCCACATAACAAGGGGTCATCACCCCCAAGCCGTCTCCACAACTCCGCCCCAAGGATGGGGTCTAACACCCTGAACCGCTAACACCCTTAGCCTTTCCTTTACCTGAGTCAAACATAACCAAGTATAATTACAACCAAGGGGTGTAAGTAGGGTTTGAGACTAATCCCAATAGGATACCACCCAATTATTACAAAGAGCATGCAATATAATGTGAAAAATAAAGCAGTTTTAATACGCAAATAAAAGCAGTGATAAAATCCAAGAAATGCAACTTTCAATTGAAAACATTTTTCAAGATAAAGTTTTCAGAATTTTAACACATTTAAATAGACATGTTATATACTGTAAATTACTACCAAAAAAACCCCAATACATGGGAAAATACCACAAACACAATGAGCAACAAAATCGGGAACACCCCTAGGCACTAGATAGTCTCGGGCCCCATGTACCTCATACCTCGGTGTAAAGTAACCATAGTAAAATCCGTTATTGTGCAATATCCACTAGTAGGGAACATACACATAACCTAGTGGTCCCCAATCATCATCAAAATAGTTTAGTTATAGTTGTCGTTATCCAAATGCTAGGTGAAACAGGGACAAAACCCATCCGGTCCACTCGCCGTACTAGTACACATCCGCCCCACCTAGGTACCCGGGTTTCCCCCGTTGTGATCAAACAAATTAAGCATTCCACATGAATACATTTTCATATAAAAACACCAATAATGGTCACTTAAAAACAATACAGTAGCTATACACACTTTATACTATTTAAAACACACAACAAAACACTTTGATTTTCCATAAAACAATTTCTCAAAAACACGCATTGTTTTGCACCCAACACTCCCTGAAAACCCCACTTTGCACACTATATGCACACCTATAAGTTAAGAAAACAGAAAATTCGGCCCTATAAATTTCAATAAAACCAACCAATCAATTTTAGGGCAGCCCCATGTGAACCATAAAATGTAATCTTTGTAAAACTTCCATTTTAAAACAAACATGACACTTAAAGTTCAAAAGTTCCAAAACACTAGTAAAACCAACTTTATCAGAAACAAACAAAAGGGATAAAAATTCAAAACAGTATTTTCAGCCCTAATAAATCCCAATAAAATAAAATAAGTAGTGATAGGGAAACCCCAAATGAACCAACAAGAGACTTCCATGAAAAAACCCCAATTTCACCTAAAATTGGCATTAAAAATTAGTTTGCATTACAAAAACCACTAAAACTATTTTTTGAAGCAACCATAAAATTAAATGAACATGAAAATATCATAAAAACTTCAAGTAAATTCACATATATTTCATACATATGGAATCTCCTACCAAATTAGTTAAAATCTTGAATCCTTTGTGCGAAAATCAAATCGCACCACCATCGCACCAAGAGGGACCTAGATCAAACCTAAAACCACAATAAAAGACCAATAAAACCCAAGGCTAAACCCTAGATTCGAAAGCCTACCCCCTGGTCATTTTTCACTTCAAGGAAAAGGGAAGAAACCCTAAACAAATAGAATGAAACCCTAAGTAATTTGAAAGGGGAAAGAAATGGACTAACTTACTTGAGAAATATTGAATGAATCTCCCCAAAACACAAGTTTCTGAAATTTAAAAAGTCCAAAACTCAGGGGTTGTTCGGAAAAGAATGATTAGGTCATTTAGGAACTATAATGGAGGGAAAATAGTAATAATTGATAGAGTTATGATGGAAAGAACTTACCTCCTCAAATCTTCCCGATTTTAGAAACCCTAAGAAGTGCAGCACTTAATCGTGATGAATAAAAGCTCCAAAGAGGGGAGATAGAGGTTGGGTGCACGTATGGATTCAATGGCCACATGTTAGGATTGTAATCACTGAAAAATCCTTAAAATTGAATAAGTTATTAATTTATCAAATTAGATTTTTAAAACTGGAATTGGGCTTTCGAGCAGGTCCAATCCCTTAAATAAAAACCCATATACACCTTGGTTATGGATTTCTAAAGGCTCCAAACTACAATTGTGGTGTTAATATGTCAGGGGAGACCATTTAGGAATTGGAATGAGTGCAAAATATTAAAAAATGAAAAATTTATAAAAGAAATAAAATTTATTTTTAAATCTGGAATTGGGATCACGGTTTGACCCAATTCACGAAAACTCATCCATTCCACCATAAAAGCTTGAGAAACCCGAAAAACAAAGAATAAATGGAAATTAAATGAAATTTAACTTTAAAATAATTCATTTATGTGACATGTAATCTCATATAAAGGAGTATCAATGGACCCATATAAGGTTGAAACCATGGAATCTTGGGAGAAACCCTATAATTTCTTCAATATTCATAGTTTTTTGGGTTTAATGGGTTATTTTTAGTGCTTTATCTAGGACTTCACCCATCTAGAATCACTGATGTCCTAGCTGACCAAGAAGGGAGTGAAGTTTGTTTGGTTTGATTCTTATGAGAGGTATTTTCATGAGATGAAAGGAAGGTTGACCTCAGCACCTATCCTCACCTTACCTGTGCTAAGTAAATCATATATTGTGTATTATGATGCATCCGGTGTTGGAATCAAAGAAGTTCTGGTGCAGGAGGATATATTGGTTACTTATCGATCTAAAAAGCTAAGACCAGATGGGATGAATTACCCCACTCATGATATAGAGTTATAAATAATGGTACATTCCCTGTGGTACTAGGGGTACTATCTTATGGGTGAGAGGTTTCTGGTATACATAGACCACAATATCCTCATGTATATATTTTCTCAGTAAGACTTGAACCTTTAACAGAGGAGGTGGTTCAAGTATATGCAGTATTTCAACTTTGAGTTTGATTATACACCAGGAAAGGGCAAAATAATTTCCAAAACTTTGATTCATAATATACAGATAGAATCAATTTAGAAGTCATGCGATGAGTGGTGAATGATGACCCTATTTGTAGAAATGCATCTAGATGTTTAGGAGTCCTAAGGATGAGTAGATTTGACTTCAAAATCTGCTATACTCGTGCTTTTGTACTAGATCAATACCGAGAAGTTTTCTGATCTGAAGGGCCTATTTCTGAGACACAAATTATATGATGGGGAGACACCATCGATATGGTATCTTGGTGGTGGAAATTCACTTCTTTTTCATGGCTGAGTATGGGTTACTATGTGCTTGTGCGATGAGATGATGAGAGAGTTTCATGCTTATGTATGGGTAGTACATCTTAGTATAAAAAATATGTATCATCACCTCTATAGAAAGTATTAGTGTCTAGGAATTAAGAAATATGTAGTAGGATTTGTGGAGATATGTTTCACCTATTAGTTAGTGAAAGCTAAGCATTAGAGGCCATTTGGGATTTGATAGTCTTTACCCATTACTAAGTGGAAATGGGATGATATAATTGTGGTTTTTGTGATATGATTACTCAGAACAATTCATAATAATGATGCAGTATGGGTGATCATGGATCGATTGATGAAGGTATACCACTTCTTTCCTATTAGGGTGACTTTCACCATTAATGACCTGGGCAGTCTTTATGTGTGAGAGATAGTTTGACTACACGATGTTTTGAGGAGTATCATTTTAGATATAGATCATTATTTCACCTTGAAGTTTTGGAAGGGTCTTTAGAATGCTCTTGGATCACTGGTTATTTTGAGAAAAACCTATCATCCTTAAACCAACGTTCAATCTGAGTAGACTATTCAGGTTCTGGAAGATATTTTATGAGCCCATGTTTTTGATTTTTTTGGTTTGTGGGAGTAGCATATGACACTCATGGAGTTTTCATATGATAAAAAATTCCAAGAATCTATCCAGATGGATCCTTTCAATTATTTTTATGGTAGTCCATTCCGTTCACCTCTTTGTTGGTTGGATATAGGTGAGTCAGTGCTTGTTGGGCCTAGTCTCATGTAAGAGATGCATGATTAGGTTTAGTTTATTAGAAGGAAGTTAGTGACCATGCATATCAGGCAGAAATTTTATGCTAAGAATCAGTGATGGCCTTTAGAGTTTGAAATAGGTCATCATATTTTTCTTTAGGTGTTTCCTAGGTTGGGGCACCATCATATCAAGAAACTAGGAAAGCTAGAACCTAGGTTTTTTGAGATGTTTGAGATAGTGGATATGGTTGGTCTAGTGGTGTAATGATTATCCCTTCTACAACACTACAATTACATGCATGAAATGTTTCACATGTTGAAACTTTGGTGATATTATTTTGACCCTTCTCATTTGATAGACATTGAGGACATAGATATTTTTTTCGAATGCGTCCTTTAAGGATCATTCGATATGTATTGTGTATTGTAGTGAGAAGTATCTTTAGGGTAGGATTACACCTTTGGTTTGAGTGAAGTGGTAGCATGGGAGTGTTCAGGAGGATACCTAGGAGAGAGATTCTAATATGTGAGATAGTGGCCATACTTGTTCATTGAGACCCTATAGTGATTCTTGGAGCATCTCGGGGATGAGCTATTATATAGTGGGGAGGTTGTAAGATTCCACCTTTTTCTAGGTACATCCCTATTTGAGTTTTTTTATTGAACCTTGGTTTTTTATTCTTGTTTGAATACGGAGAGTCATTTTTGGGGAAAATAACTTAAAGTTCAGGGATGAATGTTTTTTTAATTAATTGAGTTTAGTTATAAATGCATTAAATTGGTATGTGAGGGTTTTCTATGCTTTGGATGTATTTGGAGGTGGTTCGGGTCTAGATGTAGAAATTGGGATGAAAACTATCTGTAGATTATTTACATGTCGTGTACATGTTACATGACATGTAACTACCATTAGACACATGTCATGAACCTGTACAAGGAATGAAGTAGTTACACATCATGTAAACTGTTCACGTCAAGTACAAGTCAATCAAGGTTAAATATTAATATGAGGTGATATGTTTTTCTATATATCTCTTTAATAATGAATACATGATGTGTAAATGGATTACACACTAGGTATTTATCACAATCAGTGTTTTTTATTGGGTAGTTAAAATGATTTTATTTCATTATAACACATGAAACCATCTCCTCTTGACCCTAGGGTGAACTCCTAGCGATTTTGGAGTTTCTTCCTCCCATTCAGATGTACAAACTACACATTCGATCACTAGTAAGTGTTTCTACTTACATTTCTCTTCTTTCCCACAATACTTTTTTTTGTTATAGTGTAATATTTTCACCATGGTTTTATTTTGTGGTTTTGATCTTGACTTGATTTGATCTATGTTCTTATTGTGATCTTCTACACCTTTGTCCTTATTAACATTTTCCATTGGAAGCACTATGTTAATTATTGGTTAAAGGTAGGGGGTATAAACCTTAACTTTATTATAGTACCCCCTTTTTCTGATATGTAACTCTTATTTGATGCTTTTTATGGTTATAAAGTGTAAGGGTGAAGGTTGGGAGTGTTTGGGAATCTTTGAATGGGTTTTAGGGCTAAAAGGTGGGGGTGAATGGTCAGTGCATGGTTTTCACAAACCATGAATAACACCTAGGTGAAACCATGAATGTTTGAAGTTATTGGATAGTAGCCCGTACATGGTCTATGCACGGTTTTCCTAACTGCGCGGTCAAACCATATGCATAGTCAAAAACTAGATCTCATTTTTTAGAAACTTCCTCATTTTTGCTCCAATTAACTTATTTTGGCTTCAAAAGATACGTAAATTGAGATTTATCTTCATTTAAGCCTATATAACCTTTCCCAAATGATTTGGAGCTAACTCAGAGTTTTCCCTTGGTGTTTTCAAGCCCAATTCTCACAGAAAGAGCCCAATTTTCTTCGTTTTTTCTCGTTTTCTTAAATCTCCTTCTCCTATCATCTAATTATCTTAGATATACACCTGTTGTGGGTAGATCTAAGATTTTTAGCATCAAATAAAGTTATATATGGTGTTTTTCTTGGTAGGGTAGGATATCTAAGCTGGTTTATTGGAATCTTGACTCCGATTTTTGAGGTATGTCTTCGTTCTTCCTCATTCCTCTCACGCTTTCTTAGATCTACTTAGATCTTCATCTCCTATCCTATTGGTTTCTAATATCCACGCATATGAGGGGTAGATCTAAGATTATGTATTCCAAATAAGTTGAGTTTTTTTTGTGTTCTTTCTAGTAGAATAGATCTATGTCCGTTTCTTGGAGAATCGACCCAGCTTCTTGTGCATTCTTCGTCCGTTGTTGAGTTTCATCAAAACCTTTGAGGTAGGTGGATTAAATCTCATATCAAATTGATATAATTGATTTTATTAGTTTCAAATTGATTAAATTGAATTAAATTGATTGCTTAATCTTGGTTTAATGCATGGAATAATTCTCTTTAGTGATGATTTATCATTTTTGGTGAAATTGTGAAATCTTGATGAATTGTTGTGAAAATTGCTTTAGTTTCTTGAATTTAAAATGGTTATTTTAAATTATGGATTTTCTGGAATATATAAAAGGTTTTTTGGGAATTGTGTTTTAGTAAAAAGGTCATTTTATTGAAATGACATGGTTTTGATGGAAATAATTTTCAATAAAAGGGGGATTTTATTGAAAAGGTTTTATTGGCATGATCCTTGGGCATGTTGGTGTGTGAGTTAATATTGAATATATGGTATTTGGTTAAAATATGACCTTTTTCTGAGTGCCAAAGGTTTAATGTAACATGAGATATAATTACTTTGTGAGGATTTGGCAGATCGATGAGAAACTGCTCATGAGTATAGAAGTGTCATAACAAAGCATGCATGTTTGATAGTATGAATGTGTGGAATGGTTTAGGTATTCCAAAAAGGATATTGTGAAATGGTTTTAAATATTTATTATAATTTTTATGTAATGATAACTTTATGGAAAATTATTTTTAATAGCACTTGTGTACTTTTGGTTGCAACGGTTTTTGGAACTTGTTTATATTTAGTTATAAAATGTTTTGAAAAATTGTTTTATATAAACTATTTTATATAAATGTTGATAACTCTTATATACTAGTGGTTTGAGTAGGGAATTCATTGGGGAAAGACTACTGATTTTTATACTCACCCCTACTTTGGTACTTTGATGCTTTTCTGTATGCTATCTTCCGGGACATGGGCAAAGGTAACACATCACATGTTTTTAGCACCACCTCGTGATACTTGGGTTGTTTGGTGGTTGTGGAGCCTAGAGCTTGGGGATCAAGTATTCTTGTGGTCTTCTTGGATTATTTAATTTATTTCCTCTATTTACTTTGATACTTGTTTTATCTTCTACTGTTTCACACTTTGGAGTGGTTTTGATACGAATAATGTAGTTGAGTTGTCTTTCTTTTATTTATGCATCATTTAGTTGTTGGTTAGTAATGGTTGTGAGATAGTGGTTTTATTATTAAAGGGTAAATCATCCCCCACTTGAATTTGAAACCCTTAGGAATTTATTTACACCCATTGGCATCTTGGGGATGTCACTTAAGGCTAAGTAATGATCCATTGTATTCTCAGTCCAATGAGAATAAGTGGGTCGTTACAAATGGTATCAACTTTTTCAGTCCTTACCTAATTTATAGTCATCAATGTTATTGGTCTTGGATTTGAAATTATTTCTTGTATATTCTTTGGGATGGAATATTAGAAAGGATTAGGATTTTTAGAACTTGGAATGTATATCATAAAAGGACGTAGCTAACCCTTTTATGCTGAACTCCAAGTTACCAGGGAGTTGGGTACATAAGTGTTTGGAGAAACTTCTAGGATTTTGAAATCTCATTGTCATGGGTTTATCCAATGATATAAACATGCAATGCATTAGAAGAATAAATTCCCCCTAAGAGTGAATACATCATTTGGATTAATGATTTATGTTGTGTAAAAGTGTTGATTTTTGAAAAAGTATGAAATGGGTTTTTTAAGAAAAGATTTTGAGAAAGGAAATTATTATGGAATTTTGAAAATGGTTTTATTTTAAAAAGAAAGAATTGATTTTTTCAAAAATGGTTGAACATGAAAAAGGGTTGTTTTTCCAAAACAATGTTGTGATAGTTTATGTGATATAAATTAAAATTCTAATCCATCAGTTACTAGAGAGTGAGACTTAAAGAGTTTGTTGTTTTTTTAAAAAATGGCACTCGGTAGGCATCGTAGAAACCAACTAGAAGAAGCTTTGAAGAATGTGTTTACACCTAAACCACAGGTGAACCAAGATTAGTTTCAAATTATCATCCAAGATTTTCAAGACTTGGACATGGGGAACCGGAGGGATGATCCAAGGCACATAGATCATTCCATACAATTCATGAAGTAGAATCCACTCATCTTTCAGGGTGATTCTAAACTGGAAAAGTCTAAGGTGTGGTTAAAAAAGATGAATCATATCTTGGAATTTATCAGCACACCATCAAATCTCAAAGTCAATCTAGCCGCATACATGCTCTAGGATCTTGCACGCCAATGGTGGGAACTGGTACTGCATGCTAAAGTAGATAAAGGCTTTACTTGGGTGGATTTTTAGGATTTTTTTAATGAAAAATTATATCCTCATACATTCAATATCCAGAGGATGATAGACTTATTTATCCTAAAGTAGGATAATCAATTTGTCAAAAAATATTCTCCTAAATTCATGAATTTAGTTCACTTTACACTAGAAGTTGCAGAAAGTACATCCTTAAAGGAACGCATCTTCGAATCAGGGTTAAGGAAAGAAATTTGATTGAAGATTGTGGTACTCTGTATTACTGATTATACAGAGATGGTGAACAAAAAAATGGTAGCTGAGCTAGACATCTCAAGAGATATGGGAAGAGTAAGTATGATTATACTTACTGGAAATTGTGGAAACTCCAATGCTGGGAGAAAGAGAAAGAGAGACACCTATTTACAAGGTGCGAGTGTGAATCAGAATCAGACAACTGGATCAGTAAATCTTCCTCCATGACCAAAGTGCCAGTAGGATTTGAACACATGAAGCGATAGTGTACCACTCCACCAAGATCATGCCATAATTTCAACAAGATGGGACATATTAAGATCTTTTGTCATAGTTCTCTGAGTTCAGGTTCTTGGGACACTTCTCTGGTGTTGCAAGCATTATATGCTTAGGCAGGGAGTAAACAATAGAATCAGAATCATCAACAAAGCGAATAATTCCATTGTGATTCTTAGAATACCATGAATCCTTAGCAAGGGAAATCACAATAAGGTAATAATGAGTAGAGTGTAGCAATGAAGAAATTTTATGGAGATGAACATATGGTTGTGGATGATTAGGTTGGACCATCTATGGTGAGAGGTATGATTCTTTTGAATTATACCCTTATGTAAGTGCTATTTGATACTGGTGCATCAAATTCCTTCATTGCTTCTCATGCTATTGATATTCTATGTTTAAAACTTGATATGATGCCCTCTGTGATAAAACTGCAAACTCCCCTCAGTGAAAGATAATGTCAAGCCTTTGTGTATAGAGTATGTGCTCTAACTGTTGATGGAGATGAGATAAAATGGGACTTCTAGGTGTTGGATATGGATTTATATGATGTAATCTTAAGAATATATTGGTTGAAAAAGTTAAAGGATCACATTGAATTTTATAGGATAACAGTTAGTTTCACATCTGAGCACAACATTGAGCATCTCTTCAGAGGATAGAAGGTTGTAAAGAAAGGTGCAATGGGCTTGTTGGCACCAATGGTGGGAATGATCTCTCACCATTTGGTGGTGTTGAATTTTTCATTGACGGAAGAGATCCAGGATGTCTATTTTCCAGTAGTGATGGATCAATTTCCAGATGTATTTATCAATAAATTATTAGGGTTACCACCTATAAGGGAAGTGGAGTTTATGATTGATCTCCTTTTGGGGACCATTATTATTTCCCATCCATCTTATATGATGGCACCAACAGAGTTAAGAAAATTGAAAGTTTAGTTAGAGGAGCTGGAGAGAAAAGGTTTCATTTGGCTAAGTATATATTTATGGGAAGCACAATTCTTGTTCATAAAGAAAGAATATGGAACTCTTTGGTTGTGTATTTATTATAATAATCTCAACCAAGTTATGATAAATAATTGATATCCACTTCCACACATTGATGATATGTTCGATCAATTGAAGGGAGATCAGTGGTTCTCTAAAATTGACTTGTGATCGGGATATCACTAATTGCATGTTTGGAAGGAATATATTCCAAAGAAATATTTTAGAAGAAGATATGTCCACTACGAATATGTAGTCATGCCTTTTGGTCTAATGAATTCACCAATGATCTTCATGGATTTGATGAATCAGATATTTCGGTGACATCTAGATTCTTTTGTTATGGTGTTTACGGAAGACATCTTATTGTATTCAAAGACAAGGGATGAGCATGAGGAACAACTGAATATAGTGTTAAAAATCTTGATAGATCACCATTTGTATGCCAAATTATCAAAGTGTGTTTTTTGGATATAGGAGGTATTCTTTCTTGGCCATGTAATTTCTGAAAAGGGCGTTTCAGTGGATCCTTAAAAGATAGAAGTTGTGATCTCATGGAAACCACCAAATAATATCTTTGAGATTCAAAGTTTTCTTAGTCTATCTGGTTATTATCGATGCTTTGTGCATGAATTCTCATGACTATCTTCGCCAATGATAACTTTGAAAAATAATAATGTTCCATTCAAATGGATATAGGAATTCTAGAAGTCTTTCAAAGAGCTCAAAGTTTGTCTTAAATTGGCACCTATCTTGATTTTTACAGAATCAAGACAGGGGTATGTGGTGTACTTTGATGCTTCAGGATCAAGGTTGGGTTGTGTTATCATGAAAGGAAACCATGTTGTGGCTTATGGTTCAATTCAGTTGAGGGTGCATGAGAAGAATTACCCAACACACTATTTGAAGTTATCCGCGGTCGTCCATGTTTGGAAGAATTAGATACATTATCTATTTAGTGAGAAATTCACTGTGTTTATGGATCATAAAATCTTGAAACACATTTTCTCACAGTGAGATTTAAATTTGAGGCAAAGAAGATGGATGGATTATCTATAGACGGTTGACTTTGACTTAATGTATACACCAATAAAAGGGAATTAGATGGTCGATACATTGAGAAGAAAGTCATATGCTCAGTTGGTGAAATAAGATTCAGATGAATGGTAGTTGATTTTAGTCCTAGCTGACATGCATGTGGAATGTGAAAAAATGAGGTGATGTTGAAGTTTTCTTTTCAGCTACGCATGTTCTTGATTTGGTAAATATGGTCAAAGAGGTGCAAACATATAATATAAAATTCCTGGTTATGTGGTCAAAACTCAATGGTGGGGAGAAAATTGAGGGATAGAAACTTGATGGGAGTTTAGTTTTGTGTTTCAAATATCAGATGGTTATACCTATGGATTTTCAGGAACAACTCCTTCATGCTTACCACCATTCAAGATGGTCTGTACATATAGGAACATAGAAGATGTAGAAGGCATTGAAGCACAATTTTGGTGGAGAAAAATGAAAAGGAAAGTGGCTGAGTTCATTTCAAAGTGCTTAAATTGTTAGAAAGTTAAGGCAGAGCATCATAAAACAGCGGGTGTGTTGTAGTCTTTGCCTGTACCAATGTGGAAATGGGAGAATATCATGATTAATTTTATTACAGGTATCCCAAGAATGGTCTAGAAACATGATGCCATATGGGTGATAGTGGATCGACTTACCAATTCGGCTCATTTCATCCCTATTTGTGAAACTCATACAGTGGAATATATATCTAAAATCTATATCCAAGAATTGGTAAATAGGAATGGCATCCCAATTTCAATATTCTCAAACATGGATCCAAGGTTCACATCTTGTTTTAGGAAATCCTTATAGAAATTCATTGGCACTCAGTTGAATATAAGTATGGCGTATCATCCTCAGACAAATGGGAAATCCAAAAGAATGATACAGATGTTGGAAGATATGTTGCAGGATTGTGTAATGGATTTTGGTGGCTCATGGGAGGAGAATCTACCCTTAGTGGAGTTATCATATAATAATAGCTATCAGGACTTGATATATATGGCTATGTTTGAAGTGTTATATGGGTATCTATGTCATTCTCCACTGTGCTGGGTAGAAATAGGTGAAACTTCACTAGTCGGGCCAAGACTTTTCCAAGAAATAATAGGGAAGATTAATTTGATCATAAAGAGAATGGGTATAGATTAGAGTCGTCAAAAATCTTATGAAAATCATCGTCGACGACCGTTGTCCTTTACAGTAAGTGATCATGTGTTCTTTCAGATATATCCAAGGCTTAGACATCATCATTTTTGGAATCAAGGAAAGTTATCTCCTTAATAAATAGGAAATTTTAAGATACTAGAATGTTTTGGAGAGGTGGAATATTGGTTGACACCACCATGGTTCATTTCAGTTCATAATGTGTTCCATGTATCCCAGTTGAAAAAGTATCAGCTTGATCCTGACCGTTTGATCATATGGGATCACATTGACCTAGAGATGGATGCTTTGTTTGTAAATATCCCAGTGTGGATTATAGATAGTCAAGAGAAAGTATTTCATGGAAAAATCATTGGTCTAGTGCGGGTTTTATTGAAATATGGTCAGATTCAGGAAGAGACTTGGGAGTGCAAGAAATAAAATTAAAGAGCAATGGCCAAAACTCTTTTATGGATTTTATGGTTCTTTACTTTCTGAGAATGGAAATACCATTGGTGGGTAGAATTTATTACCCTAATTTTTTGGTATGTAACCCTTACTTGATGATTTTTATGGTTATAAAGTGTAAGGGTGAAGGTTGGGAGAGTTTGGGAAGCTTTGAATGGGTTTTGGGGCTAAAAGGTGGTGTGAACAGTTTTTCCAAGCTGTACGAAACACCTAGGTGAAACTGTGCATGGTTGAAGTTGTTGGATAGTATCCCATGCAGGGTCCGTGCACGGTTTTCCTAATCATGCGGTCAAACCGTGCACAGAGTCAAAAAATAGATCCTATTTTTTAGGAAATTGCTCGTTTTTGTTCTAATTAAATCATTTTGGATTCAAAACTCCCCTAACTAGATATTTATCTCCATTTAAGGTTGTATAACATTTCCCAAATTCTTTGGAGACAACCTGGATCCCTACCTTGGTGTTTTCATGCCTGATTCTTGTGGGAAGTGCCCAATCTTCATCGTTTTTGTCTCATTTTCTAAAATATCCTTGTTCTATCTTATTTTTTTCTTAGATATACATCTGTTTTGGGTAGATCTAATATATTTTTAGCATCAAATAAGGTTATATCTAGTTTTTTTCTTTTTATGGGAGGAGATCTAATCCAGTTTCTTGGAATCTTGACCCCGATTCTTGAGGTATGTCTTCATTCTTCCTCATTCCTCTCATGCTTTCTTAGATCTACTTTGATCTTCTTCTACTATCCTCTTGGTTTATCAAATCCACACCTATTAGGGGTATATATAGGATTATTTATGTCAAATAAGTTGAGTTTTGGTTGTTTTCTTTCTAGTAGAAGAGATCTAATTCCGTTTCTTGGAGAATCGACACGCCTTCTTGTGCGTTTTTGACTGTTGTCAAGTTTCATAAAAACCTTTGAGGTAGGTCTATTCACTCTCATCTCTACTTACTAGAATTTATTATCTTAGTTTAAAATTGATTAAATTGAATGAAATTAATTTTGTAATCTTGGTTTAATGCATAGAATAAATCTCTTTAGTGATGATTTATCGTTTTTGGTGAAATTGTGAAATCTTGATGAATTATTTTGCAAATTGATTTAGTTTCTTGAATTTAAAATGATTATTTTAAATTATTTATTTTTTGGAATATCAAAATGGTTTTTCTAGGAATGGATTTTTCAATAAAATGGGTGTTTTAATTGAAATGTCTTGGTTTTGAAATGGTTTTGATGGAAACAGTTTTCAATAAAAAGGGGATTTTATTGAAAAGGTTTTTTTGGCATGATCCTTGGGCATGTTATTGTGTGAGTTCATATTGAATATATATGGCTTGGTTGAAATATTACCTTGTACTTAGTACCAAAGGTTTAATGGAACATGGGATATAATTACCTTGTGACAACTTGGTAGATTGATGAGAAACCACTCATGAGTATGGAACTATCATAACTAAGCATGCTTGTTTGATAATATGAACGTGTGGAATGGTTCGAGTAAGACAAAAAGGATATTGTGAAATGGTTTTAAATATTTATAATCATTTTTATGGAATGATAACTTACAAGAAAATTAATTTTAATAGAACTTGTGTACTTTTGGTCGCAACGGTTTTTTGAACTTGTTTATATTTAGTTATAAACTATTTTGGAAAATTGTTTTATATAAACTATTTTATATAAATGTAGCTAACTCTTATATACTAGTGTATTTAGTAGAGAATTCATTATGGAAATACTACTAAGTTTTATACTAACCCCTTCTTTGGAAATTTGGTGCTTTTGCAGATGCTATCATTCGGGATAGGGGTAAAGGTAACATATCACATGTTTTTAGCACCACCTCATGATACTTGGGCTATTCAGTGATTGTAGATCCTAGAGATTGTAGATCATGGAGTCTTGTGGTCTTCTTGGAGTATTGAGTTGATTTCCACTACTTAGTTTGATACTTGTTTGGTCTTCTATTGTTGCACACTTTGGAGTGGTTTTGATATGAATAATGTAGTCGAGTTGTATTTATTTTATTCATGCATCATTTAGTAGTTGGTTAGTTATGGTTATGGGATAGTGGTTTTATTATTAAAGGGTAAATCATCCTACAATTTAATTTGAAACTCTTCAGCATTTATTTCCAGCCTTTGGCATCTTGGGGATGTCTCTTAAGGCCAAGTAATAATCCATTATATTCTCAATCCAATGAGAATAAGCAGGGCATTGCACTTATGGTTTGATAATTTTCATGTATGTGAAATATTTTTATTTCACCAACATAATGTGTGAATTAAATGAATAAATAATTGATTGGATTATTCCTTGGATTAATTTTTTTCCAATTAATCATGACTTGGATTTTGGCTACCTTTTGGGTGAGAAAACCCTTAATTAAAATTGAATTTGCTAATGGATTAAAGCGTGTTTAGCATGACATGATAACTTAGGTGATTAGTTGATATAGAATCCCTAGGTAATGGATTTATGATTATTGATATTACTATTAATCACTTGAGATATAAATAAAAGTGAAATTGAAGTATAAATGGTAATTTTCATAACTAACCATTGAGATATATGTTGCTATATTGTGATTCACACATGTTGAAATGTTTATATAGTGGGATATACCCAGTGAAACATGTTTTAATGCTTATATACTAGTATATTCCCTAAAACATACTGAAATGATTATATAATAGGCTATTCCCTAACACATGCTGAAATTCTTATATAATGGGCTATGTCCTGACACATGTTGAAATACTTATATAGCAGGTTATGCCCAGTGACACATGCTTTAATGATCATATACCGGGCTATGCCTTGACATATTATAAAATGATTATATATCAGGATATGGCCTGACACATGCTAAAATGATTATATAGAGGTCTATGCCCAGTGACACATGTTGTAATGCTTATATACCTAGTTATGCATTGACACATGCTAAAATGATTATATAGCGGGCTCAACCAAGTTTTGTGTGATTTTACATGGATATATGATTATGGTTGGAATGGTTTTATTGCATGATTAGATACATTCTTACATGGTGCTAAAGTAGGTTGATTATTATATTGTATTAATTTATTAGTTAGTAAACCTATTTATCACTTATTGCATACAATTATTATCAGACTGGTTTTATTTATACATGGTGGTGTCAACCTGTTGAGTTTTACTCACACCCTATTCAGGCATCATTTAGTTCCTGAGCAGATTACATGGATGTTGGTTTGGAAAAGGTCAAGGGACCTTGTTTCTGATTTTTTTGCTTACTGGTTGGGATGGAGTTTGAATATGGGACCGACATGGGGTTCAGGACTAGAGTCTTTTGGGTTTACTTTGTACCAACTGATTCTTTTGTTTGTATTGTTGTCAGTTTTTCATTAAATGATTCATTACTATTTGTTCACTTGTTCCTTATTTTATTTCATAGTTTTATGAGATATTGTTTCCAATTTTATATTACTCTGATTATATTATTGATATGTTTTATTTCTGCTACTATGTAACTCCATACTAGAGGGTATAGTTTCCCCACTATATCATCACACCCCAAGGATATTTGGAAGCCTCTAATATATAGGTAGGCACACTTGAGGTCTTGTAACCAACCCATTTCATACACATGATAGAGTTCCAGATCGGGGGATGCTACAAAAGATATGTTTGGGCCCATGGGAGGCTGGTCATATAATTTCTCTTCTTTTAGGGTCCATGGTATTCTAGTGTTTCATGTTATCATATAAGATAGGTTTGTTTGAATGAGATAATCACATTGACTTTTGGAGATCCCCCTAAAAGTGTTGGGGGATAATCTATTTATAGCCTAAATTTAAGGTTGATGTTACACAACTTCACTAGTGCGGAACAGGGTTGTGTGCTTCCCAATCATTTTCTGATGGGTCTTCATAGCACAAATCCTATGGTTAAACTTCACCTTTCTCACACAACTTGACTATTGGATGATGGTTTTGCATGAAAATATCTCCTTTTTCATGCACATGCCTTGGGAATCACTTTGGGGTTTGGGAGTGCCTATGAAACTTTTTTCTATAACATTTCCTTTCTCATGCAACTTGATGATTACATGATGGTTTTACAAGAAAATATCTCCTTTTTCATGAACATGCCTCAATCATCACTTCAGGATTCTAGAGTACCCATGTAAATTTTATCTCTAGCATCTCCTTTTTCACACAATTTGATGGTTTCATGGTGGTTTTGCACACAAAGTTATAATTTTTCATGCACATGCATTGGGAATCACTTCACTCTTTGGAGTACACACAAAACTCATTATCACCTTTAGTATGCAATTCCTTTGTGCATAGACCCACTTCTTTGCGTGAAACACTTCAAATTTTCATAAAACCTACTCCTTGGCCTCAAAATGTTCCTTCAGGGTGGTTCATAGACTTGGTTCATCCAAAACTAGGCTACAGGGGTGTAAGACACATTTTTGGCCCCAACACACACTTAGTATGAAAACATCATCAGGTTCTTTAAATATTATGTGTGACGCATTGGTTTCAGGTTCCTTCTATTTTTTCTCAAAATTCCTTCTTGATGTGCCATTTATTTCTAAAATTTCATTAGGTAGTACTATTCCCATTTTTTTTTCCTTTAAATATTTGTTTTTGGCTTTGATCATCCTCTTCAATTATCTCAAAACATGTATATGCCTTTTCCTTCCATGTGCATAGCAGAACCCTAAAATCTTCTTGAATCTCTTCTATAAATATCCACACGTAGGATCAAATCTCACACATCATTAAACTTCAACTTTATATACCCTAAAGAAATTCTCACAGCTGGTATACTTTGTTCCCAACAATAAAGTAATGAAGATATCAAAACCAATGCACATAATTCATTATCTAGAGTAATTCCCACCAATGTCAACTAGGTTGTGATGGTGTTGAATTTTTTTATTTGATCAACAATAAGATTCCCTTAAATAATCTTCTAATTGATCATTCACCACCTCATGTACACTTTATTTGATGTAGAAGTCTTCTCATAAATATTCTCGGGAGTTTTTATCAACCCAACCATCATATTCTCCTCTATGATGTATAATGATGCATTTTATACTAATGTAAGGCACAAAACTCATATAATCTATTTATCTAGTAACTCCCACTTGATCTTGTCTATCTATGTTGGTTTAACACCTAGAATAATCAAGGGAAACTTTTTCTTATGAAGATAACCCTTCATTTGCATCCTCTAGTAATTAAAGTTAGATCCATAAAAATGATTGATATTCACCTTTAATTCTTCCATATTATTCATTCAATTCTAGAAATTTGACCTTGATATTTTAAACTCGAGCTTAGAGACCAATTTTTATGGAAACATCAAGATCACCAAAAATAGGTGATTCCAGAAATAAGAGTACAAGGAGGAAAAATAATGAAGATGAGAAAAATAACAAAAACACAAAGATTTATATAGTTCTTGAATAATATATATATTCATAGAGAGGAAAAACAATTTTATAATGTTAAGGAGTAAATTAGAGGGAAAATATCAATATCAAAACCCTAGCTCAAAAAGAGTTAATAAATCAATGCGCTTCTACAATGTTAGATCTACACAACAAGGCTACTATGACACGCTAATGGTAATAGTAAGTTCAGAAATTTATAATACCCTATTAGTGTCACTAGTATTATCTCCTATAATACCCTATTTAATTCCACATGGCTACAATATTATTGTTGGTTGATGATGTTTCCTTTAATTAGGTAGATCCCAATGACAGTGAGAATTCCTTACAAAAGGATAAAATCTGGAGACGTGGATGATGCCCATGTAGAGGGGGGATTATCACTATATGAGTCTCTGTACTCATAACCAATATCTAAGAAACATCAGATTGTTTATAGATTTACATGGACAACCTCTTCTCTAGGATAATCTTTGTGTTGTTCTTTTTATGGGCTTATTACTTTATTTTTCAGTTGTTCTAGATTGAGGGAAATTTTCTTGTCTGAACCCTTCCTCTCCTTTCGCTTTTTCTGTGCTCTTTAATAAAGGGGATTAACCCTAGCCTATTAGTAATACTATAAATATAGTTATATTTATAATTTTCTAATTATTTTTCCACTGGTTATAATTATAAATATATTTATTATATTTATAAAAAATATATCATATATAATTGCATTTACTTTAAATATAATATTTAATAAAATACTAAATACCATTATATTTATTATATATTTTATATCATAAATGTAAATATATATTAAATATAATTATATTTATAAATTTATAAATATATTTCTATTTGATATAATTATAAATATTTTTTTAAATATAAATGAAAATAAACTTTATTTTTTTTATTATTTGAATTTTATTTATTAAAAATATGATTATATAAAAGATATTTGTTATATTTTATTATATTTTTATATATTCTTTTATAAATACAATACAATTACATTTATTACAAATAATATCATAAATGTAGATATATTATTAGTATAATTATATTTTTTTTATTATAATTGAAAACCCAATAAATATAATCAAACCATTAAAAACATTAAAAAATAAAAAAAAGTAATGGAATCCATGAATATGAATAGTTCTCATGATGAATAGTTCCTACAGTGAACTGTTCACTACAAGAAGACCCATTTAGGGAAATATTTTATACCCAAATTTTATAAGGAAAATATTTTATTTAAAAAAAAATATTAATAAAAAATTCTAATGATAAATATAGTGGTATTTATAATACAACTACATTTATAATATAATAAATCTAATACATTTAAAAATAATATTATTACATTATATTTATAAATTAATTTTGGGAAAAGTTTAATTATATAAATAAAACTATCCTTTTCATGAATATAATATTATTTATCATATTTAGAATATTTAAATATAAGTATACAAAAATGTATATCTATATTTATAATTATAATAAATATAAATACAGTTTAAGTTGATTAGGGGTCACTCAAGTGGTATTGTGTAAAGCGGTCACTCCCGGATAATGAAAATAGATCAGGTTCAAGTCTTTTCACACTTGAATTTATCCAAGGAATGATGAAATATAGGTGTTGGGTTGGACCTAGGAAAGACGTGGCATGACATCTGACAATACCTCATTACCCAATATCCTTTTGTAGCCCGATCCACGGTCGAGTGGTACACATCGCTGGTCTCCACATCCAAGAGATCATAATTAAAATCCTAACATCCCCCTTGGGTTATTTATGTTACAATCAGTGATGCAAGTAGGTAGTGATTTAGACCCATGTAATTCCCTTCTGGTCACTAGGCCTTCAGGTCAATCAATGTAATGGGATTTCTATGAAGTGAGTAAACCCTTGGAGGGGGTGTGGTCCATCCTTACAAGCCTAAGAGTGTGTGAATTTTTTCCTTTACTTGTAACCTTTTGGAATTTCTATGATAAATACATTTGAATGATTATAAATATATCTATATACAATTATATTTTAATATAATAAGTATATTAAATAAAATTATATTTATAACACATCTATTTTTTGTTCATATAATTATTTTTTTCTAATAATAAATTATAAATATAATATAATTTAATATATGATCATATTTAAAATTATAATAATTAAAAATATTTGTGTGTGTGTGTATTTTAAACAAGTTGAGGGTCAATCAGGGTTTTATTAAGGAGAAAAAAGAAATCCCCTTTTAAACTAGGGAAAGAAAGAACTTGATACATGGCCCGTGACACTCAAGGCACAAAGTATTAAGAGAATATAGAATGAAGGATCAAATATGATCTAGAGTAACCAATGACATGGAGGCCCAGAAGACACCACACATGAAGAGAAGACCATAAGGGCCTAGAGTAATCATGCTTCATTCTAAGAGTCAATCAGATGTCTCCCCCCAGAGCAATTGTTCCAGTGTTGCCTATCAAAGAATCTTCATCGCTCCCTACCAAGAGTTGTGTTGTGCTGAACCAAAACAACATGGAAGAGCACCACTCTAATCCATATTAGCATGTGGGGGAGTACTGAATGATAAGTTCTAACACACCTATCACTTTTTTGAACCAACTACCTGACAAAGCTTACAAGAAACTCACAACACCATCAAATTGATGTTCCATATCATCAGACCAGAACACTATGAAAAAATCCATGTGGCTGAGAACCCATACATCCCACATTGAGGTGAAGACATATGGATAAAGATGGGTGTCATCACACCCTTCCCTCTTTCAAGGTCACTCACCTGGAGGCACTTGCATGATGGTGTACCGCCAACCGAATATGTCGAGACAAATGGAGGGTCTCGTCATATCACCTGCAACCCAAAAGATGTTCCAAATTCCCAATGACCCATAGGCTCAAAAAAAATACCAACATGTACATTCCCAAAATCTTGGTGGACAACGTCCAAAAAAATCCCAAATATATAGGTCCAAGGGAAACTCTCAATCTGTGCCAACACCTAAACCCTCTCAAAAATTGTTTTCATTAACCAAAAATATTATCAATATCCCAATACTCTTCGCGCAACACCAATCCATCACTGACCGATGAACTATCCGACGATGCTTATCACCCATCATCACACACCCTTCAAGATTGCATGCATCCCTTGAACATTTTATCCCAAAAAAATCCATATTGAAGTTGATCTTCTATTCTCCACTCAAACCCCTTACTAATACCACCCGAAATACTTCAAAATTAATCCAATGAATAAAAAACTATCGACCCATAGCCCACTTAAATGAAAGGATGCCTAGATATGAAGCATGACCAGATATGGGGAATAAGCGACATCATGCACTAGACTAAGATCTCTGATCCTAATCCAGCACTATGCCACCTTTGATATACCCCCACTTTTATGGTTTAGGGTTCTCAGAGGAAGTTTTACTAGAGGATTTAACCAAGATTTGGGTAAAATCGAACACTAATTTTTGAATTCCCCACAACACTGATGTTGGAAAAAATATCTAGAGGATTTCTAGGATTGAAGTAAAAAATTAACCCATAAGTGATCTTATCATCGCTTATTTATAAATCAAAATCAGTTTGAACTAGATCAGTTTGATATTACCGTTTCGTTCAAAGAACACCTTGGATCAACCAAAATGAGATAACTCTTGATAAGGGGCAGCTGTTTGGATTTCGAAAAATCGAAATCCAATAGTTACAACTAATCATGTTATTAGACATTTTTATAAAATATATTTTTTGTTTTGTTTTGTTTTGTTATATATATATATCTACACATTTTACTAAATATATACTTTTTTAAACCAATTTAATAGTATTTTGGAAAATATATATTTTAGTGAAAGTACTAATTCCCAAGGTGTATTTTATAAGGAATGAACTATGGGAATTATACCCACATTTCTAATGCGGGATTCCCATTACTATCCACCTCATCAATCTAAGAAAATGGTGTCTTGACCAATCAAAACACTCTATTTATTTTAATAAATATTTAGAATAAAATTATAACAATCCCCCACTTTTATTCATAAATATTAATTATCTAGACCCCAAGTGAGTCATTATACATAATAAAGGAATATTTAAATTTAAACCTTTACTTAGTATCAATATCTCAAAGTATTATCTGATTTATAAGTTTTCAAAACATTAAACTTGTTAATATTTAAGATAAACTAAAGATATCATATATACAATGAACTTTTATCCAACATCTCATTTTGTAGCACTTTTATGGCCTTGTGCTTATATCATTTTCATGAACTCTCTAAGGATTAAACCCATTAACTCATGTAAGAATAGGAACCACTTATAAATTCACATACAAAAAAATATTACAATGTTCTTCCATTATTAGAACACATAATTCATCAAGTATTCATAATTTTTTAAGAGTTTATAACTCAAACTCTATTCATAACAGATGATATTGACACTAAATAGTTTGGGGTTATAATTTTCAATATCAACAATCATATTCATAACTTGTTTTTACCCATTAAACACTTTGATTAGGATCTACCTAAAGAGATTGTTGGGTTTAAATTACAGTAATGATTTATTATGTGGGTTTTAAACCCATCTATTTATTATTTGTATGAATGATATCTCTCAGGAGAGATTTTTAAAATGGATTCACAAGGTTTTTACACGATCTCACATTAACAATTTTTATGGTACCATCTTGTAACAATTATCACACATAATTGTTTCTCAAACTTATATGTCTAGACTTTTAATTATACATGAAACTATAATCCCTTAATAAATTTGATTCACTATCACAATTGATATAGATAAGAGGCATCGTACTAGGCCAAAATGTAATATCCAATAATATATTCCTAATCCATTCATCTTCCTTTCCACATGATGCTAAGGAGATAAACTTTAAATCCATGGTAGAATGTAAAATACATGTTTATTTCTTGCTCACCAAAGAAACAACACAACCTCCAAGAGTAAACAACCATCCAGACATGGATTGGTTATCACCAATACTGTTAATACAACATGCATCATTGTGTCCTTCTAATACAGCTAGATAATCATTATAGTATAAACTTAAATATTTGGTCTTTTTTAAGTATCCAAAGATTCTTTTTATACATAACCAATGATTCAAACCAGGATTACTAGTATATATACTCATTTTACATATTTAAAAATCAATATCAGGTCTAGTGCAATGCATCACATATATTAAAGAACCAATTGCACCGGCATACTCAAGTTGTGCTACAACTCTACCCATATTTATAAATAGTCTAACACTAGAATTAAATGGAGTATTATCGTCCTTGAAACCATGATAATAAATTTTATTTAAAATGATCCCTTATTTAATTATATTGACTTAAATAATAATCCCCACTATATTTTTTAACTTTAATACCTATAATAACATCAACTATTCCATGATCCTTAATTTTAAACATAGAAGATAAGTAATTATTTATCTTAATTACACCAATCATATTAGTTCCATAAATTAACATATCATCTATATAAAGACAAAAAATAACTCTATATTATTTTGTAAACCTTGAATAAACACATTTACCCACATTGGTATGAGTAAATCCATTAGATAAAATAATAGCATCAAATTTCTCATTCCATTACATTGTATCTTATTTAAGTATATAAATATATTTAACTATTTTATATACTTTATTTTCATTATTTATTAAAAAAACCCTTCTTGTTGATCCATGTAAATCTACTCATTTAATTATTCATTTAAAAAAGCATTTTTAACATCCATTTTATGGACATATAAATGATTAGTTGAAGCTAATGAAAATAATATCCTTATTAAAGTAATCTGAGCTACAGGAGCATAAGTATCAAAATAATAAATCCCTTCCTTTTGTATGAAACCTTTAGCAACCAATATAGATTTAAGATCATGAATGCTACCATTTGAATCATAATTATTTCAGAAAACCCATTTACAATCAATATGTTTTGAACCTCTTAGTAAATCCATAATGACCCAAGTATTATTCCACATAATGGAATATATTTCATCATTAATTATTTCTTTATAGAAATAAATATCTCTAGAATTTATATATTCTATATAAGTATTTGGGTTATCTGTAATAGTTAATACCATAGGATACTTATTCAGAATATGATTATTTTGATCTACTTAAACAAGGAAAATAATGGAATCAAGAGAAATAAAATATTGATGTAGATGTTTCTCCTTCCTAAATATTTCACTCCATTTAGGTTCAAATTGAGAATAATCATTATTATCTACTATTATATTTGAACTATATGGAATACATGAGATAGGGGTATGAGGAATAACTTCCTTCACATCACCTTTATAAAAATTATTTTCAAAAAAACTTTACATCCCTTGATTCAATAATTATACTAGCTCCCAAATACATGATTCAATATAATTTTATATTTTATGAATATCCAACAAAAATACCTTTAATTTCTCTAGGAACAATTTTAGTTATTTTAGGATCAGAAACCCTATAGTGATCTAAACACACCCACACTTTAAAATAAGAAATAATAGGTCTTCTACCTCTCCAAATTTCACAAGGGGATAAATTAGTTTTCCTTAATGAAATCCTATTATGAATATGAAATGAAACCAATAAATCTTCACCCTATAAATTTAATGGTAACTTAGATTTATTAATCCTAAAATTTAACATTTCTAATAAAGTATAATTTTTCCTTTTATCTAAAACATTTTTCTGAGGTGTGTAAGGAGTAGTACTTTGATGAATTATACCCTTTTTTCACAGAACTCATTAAAATCATTAAAAAAGTATTCACCACCTATATATAAGAATAATACTTTAATATTTTTATTTAATTGGTTTTCAACTTCTACTTTATACTTCTTAAACATATTAAAGGCTTCATCCTTTGTTCTAAGAAAATATACTTATAAATATATACTGCAGTCATCAAAAAATGTAATAAAATATCTTTTTCCTCCATGAGTTAATAAACCATTTAATTCATGAATATCATAATGTTATAATTCTAATATATCATAATTTCCTTCAACACCATGAAAAGGATTCTTAACTATTTTAGATTCGACACATGTTTCACATTTATTAAATTCATTTCCAAATTTAATTAAGTTTAAATTATTTATTAATTTTAATAAATTATAATTAACATGTGCTAAAAAATCATTATATAAATTAGAGGACTCAATAAAGTAAGGATAAGATTCAATAATATTATTAATGGATAGTTGATACATTCCATCATTTGAGTACCTTTCCCCACAAACATGCCACCCTTCTACAAGATAATGTTGTTGGATTCAAATGAAACCCAAAATACCTTCTTATATAGAAGATCAATATAAATTAAATTATTTTTAATTTTAGGTATATAAAATAGATTAATAAGAGTCAAATTAGTCCCAAAAGTAAATTCTATCTCTATACTTCCTTGTCCACTGAAATTGATGCATGCATTATTTCCAAGGTGTACTTCCTTCACAATAGTACAATTGTCAAAATGTTATGAACATCGAAGGATCCTTTCATACATGCACCATTTCTCTATAATAAATCCACCATACCATCTTCATAGAAGTAATATTGACTTCAGATATCATTGCAACTAGATTCTCTTCAGTCAGCATATTTGTAGTGAGTTTATCAACATTTTTTCGATAGTGATATTCTCTTGAAAAATACCCTAGTTTTCCATAGAAAAATCATTCTCCTTTATTCTTTAAAGGATTTCATTTCTTCTTATATTGTTGAATTTTATTTTTGACATTCATGGAAGAGTTTGGTTGTGTCATTCCCTCAATGATATTAATATTGGTATCAAATTTTGAAGACATAATCACATCTCTTAACATGGATTCTTCTTCAATGTGAAGAAGCTTTTTCTATTTTTCTAAGGAAATATCATCACTCTTTTTAATAAGTGATTTACCAAAATCTTTGCACATAGGTGAAAATTTAGCAATAATTGCACCAACCTGAATTTTTTTTGGTATATTATTCTTAATCAAAAAGGTTATTTTATATAAATTGTAAAACATGAACTTCCTCCGACACTAGCTTGTTAGAAACCATATTTTAGTTAAGATACTTTTCAATAATAAATTTATTGGTACCTTATTCCTTGTCTTTGTACTTGAACTTGAGTGAATCCCATATCGCCTAAGTGGTCTTCAATTGGTGGAAATAGTCATAAATATGGTTTGATAATGTGTCAATAAAATGTCCTCAAAATAGAATTTGAAGTTCTTAACATTTATTCCTCATTGCTTGAATGTTCTTGACTTGAGTGATTTCAATGGGTGTGCTATTAGGATTTGAAGCAGGCTCATTGGGAATGAGAGGAAGATTTGGTTCTAGAATATAAAAAATATTTAACACCGTAACAAAGAACTTCATCTTGTATTGCCACCGATAGAAGTTGTTTCCATCGAAATGGTCAAGTTTGACCATATACTGGTTCATTAATTTGAGGGTTTCAGAATGCACCATCTAGGTTCTTCCTTGGATCAAACCCTTTTGATTGTTCAAAAATAGGTAGAAATATGGAGAAGATAGATTGAACCTTGATGCATGAAATTAATTCACTATAAAAAATGGTATGATCGACCCCTAAATTGATGGTGTAGGGTTCTCAATGGAAGTTTCCCTTGAGTATTTCACCAAGATTTGGGGAAAATCAAACAATTTTTTTTGACTTCCCCAAAATACCGATGTTGGGAAAATTATTTGGAGGAGTTCTTAGATTAAATTAAAAAAAGTAACACATATGTGATCCCATCATCACTTATTTATAAATCAAAATCTTTGTGAATCACACCAATTTTATCTCATTGTTTCGGTCAAATAACACCTTAGTTCGATCAAAACAAGACAACTCTTGATGAGGGGAACTCGTTTAGATTTCAAAAAATTTAAATCCAACTTTAATGACTAATCATGCTATTAGTCATTTTTATAAAATATTTATTATTAGTATTATTTTGTTTATATATATATAATATATATATATATATATAATTTTTACTATATATTTTTTTAAAACACTTCAATATAATTTAGTAAAATATATATTTTATTGAAAATATTAATTCCTAAGGCTCATTTTTAAGGGATGAGCAATGAGAATTATATCCACATTTACAATGTAGGATTCCCATTACTATCCACCACATCAATACAAGAAAAGGGTGATTTGACCAATAAAAATACACTATTAATTTTGATAAATATTTATAATAAAATTATAAAAAGAGGAGCAGAAGAATCCACCAGAGGAAGAAGCATTTGTCAATAATCTAAGCCACTAGGGAGTAAGGATGAAGCTAAAATGAGAGCATCATAAAAGAGGGATATGGGGAAGAGAGTAGCCACTCCATCACCAGTGGAAAACCCTAGAAGAATAAGAAAAACCCTTGAGAAAGCATGCTAGGGGGGAAAGGAGCCATCTTATACTTTTACTCAAAATGACACAACAATGGGTTTGGAGCTGAGAAGCCAGATATCCTAACCACTGGATGACAATGGAATGTTCCATCTTCTCCTTTTCATTTGTATATATATATATATTTATATAAGAAATATAAATATTTTTATAATTAAAAATATAACTAAAAACATAATAATATAATAATATAATAAATATAATAAATTCAATTTTATTTATATAAAAAATAATTACATCTATTTTTTTTTCTAATAATAAATTATATATATAATATAATTTTAAATATAATTACATATAAAATTATAATAAATATAAATATAATCATATTAATATTTATATAATAAATGTAACTATGTTTATAATTTGGCGGTTGGGGTCCTATTAAAATGGAAAAGGCCCCCCCCCTCATATTGTATCAACCTATGTTTAAACCTCACCACTCCCCTAATTTGGGGGATTTATAAACAACACCATGATGGAAGGGCAGCGACCATGATGCAGGGAAACAACCAAGGTGGGGGATAGAGGGCCTCAACATAGGGAAAGGTCGACAGTAAAAATTGAAGAGGATCCCTATGATGTAGCATTAAGTGTGGTGATGCCAAGAGGAACACTATGATGCAGTGCTTGAGTGGAGCGGTATCCCATAGGGAAAGAAGGCCACCCACAACACAAGAGGGCATTGCATGTGAAATGTTCAAAGTATTGCAGCGTAGCCTAGGGTCCTATGGCATGGTGCTTTAATCCATGGTGTCGTGACCTAGGAAAATATCACGTATTTGACCATCAAACCTCTGAGCCTTCACGCTATTGAAAGGGTCCCCTCTGAACTTAATTAAAAAATGTATTATCAGAAAAATAAAAAATAATGAATTTTTAAGGAACTATATTTATAATTTGAATGGATATAAATATATTCACATTATTATATTTTATTATAATAAATATAATAAATAAAATTATATTCATGACAATTATAATTGTATTTATATAATTAGATTTTATGAAAAATACATTATAAATATAACATAATAATATGTTTTTTCAATAGATTCTATTTTTTATAAAAAAATTAGTTATATTATAAATATAGCTATATTTATATTTATCATATTTAAAATACAATGAATATAATTATATATATTATAAATGAAATTATGTTTATAAATATGTAATTATAGTCTTGTTATCATTTATTTATTGTAATAAATTATATATATAATACAATTTTAAATAAATTTTAAATGTATTTTGAAACCCATACTGAATTAATAAAAAATAAAAAATATAATTTTTTTTAAAAAATAATAAAAATAAATAACACAAAATAATTTTGTTTCAAAAAATAACATTTATACTCTAAAAAAATTCAACTAGGCGACTTTGAAAGCTTATAAAATACAAAATATAAATACAATCTATATAAAATTTTAAATATTGACCATGTATATAAAAAATAATTATAAAAAATTATTTCTTAGAAATTATAAATAGTATATAATTTTGGAAAAAAAAAACAATGTTGTTTAAAAAAATATAACATCTATACATTAAAAAAATATATATGCATAACATGCTTTTTGATTGGATGATTATTTATCATTAATTACACAATTAATTATAATATTATAAATTAGTTTTAAATACATACATAATTGAATTATTTGTTTAGTTTTCAATTATTATTATTATTTTGAATTACACTATTATTTTTTTTGAAAATATTGAGGCACAGATGCCCCTTTATTAAATAAAAAAACAACCAACAAAGGAGGAACATGCAAGAAAAGAATGTCACTACTGAAAATTAAGCCTTTACCAATGGTTTCAAACCATTGGTAAATCCTGCCAAACCATTGGTATATAGTATACCAACGGTTTGGAAAACCGTTGGCAAGTAAGGCATGGCAGTAGCCCATTACCAACAGTTTTTGTATAACCATTGGGAAAGGCAGTGTAATTGGAGTATTGCCAACGGTTTTACAAACCATTGGAAATACTGGCAGTGTAAATGTTTTTACCAACGGTTTCCAGAAACCGTTGGTATATATTGTATACTAAACACTATACCAATAGTTCTAAACCATTGGTATAGTTTTTAAATTTCTATTTCCAGAACTATTATACCAAAAGTTTTAAACTGTTGGTAAGGTGTTTTTACAGAACTATTATACCAATGGTTTAAAACAGTTGGTATTGTGTTTTTCCAGAACTATTGCACAACAACCCTCTAGTATCCCCTCCAGTATACACCTGCATAAAAAATATCACAAAAACCACATACAGACTTAAAATAGCATAAAAAAAACCTAAAATAGCACAAAAAAAAAACACATAAAACCATCAAACTCTTCCAACCATATCATGTACTACAATTCCCTATTTCAATCTTCATATGACAACAATCATCTAGTAGAGTTAATAATAGTTTCAATAACTCAAACATTATTTACACCCATTTCTATCTTCAAATGACAACCACTCTTCCAGTAGTAATTCACCTCACCCCTGCACAACCCCCCTAACCAGCACGGCCCCCCCACATCCCCATCAAATTATAATAGGAAGAATATTTTGAGAAATACTTATTAGAGTTGAATAAGAGTTTGAAATTGGCTCAAATCCCAATTTTTTTTTTCTGATCCTAGATTTGGGTATGCAATGATTTGTGATGCATTTTGCATTGAACTTGTATTTTTTATAATATATGGTGAAAAGGTATTTTCTTAGGAGTCTCATCACTTATGACCCCTTGAGTGAAACAACCCAACTCATAAAAAAGAGTTTGCGACTATCGTTGATGAGTGTAAATTTCAGTTGTTGTATTCACTTAAAATGATGTCCTTTTGAAACAAAAGAGATACACTTTGAGTGGTGCCGGTCACACCGCACCTCGGATTGATGCGGGGTTGACTCATAAACGTCACAAATGACCCATGGATCGTTTTACTAAAGTATCAATACAATCTGAATGCGTTTGGTCGGTTTTCCGTATGCCGGTTGTTTTTACTTAAAAGCGTATCTATTTTAAACAAAAGAAAGACACTTTGAGTGGTACTGGCCACACCATGCCTCATATTGAGGTGGGGTTGACTCGTACACATCAAAAATGACCCATGGATCGTTTTCCTAAAGTATCAACAGAATCCAAATGCGTTTGGTCCATTTTTCGTATGTCAGTTGTCGTTTTCACTTAAAATGTTGTCCATTTCAAAGAAACGTGAGACACTTTGAGTGGTGCCGGCCACACCATGCCTCGTATTGAGACAGGGTTGACTCGTACATGTCAAAAATGACCCATGTATTGTTTTACTAAAGTTTTAACAGAATACGAATGCATTTGGTCAGTTTTCTGTATGTCAGTTGTTGTCTTCACATAAAATCATGTCCATTTTAAATAAAAGAGAGACATTTTGAGTGGTGGCAGCCACACCACACCTCTAATTGAGGCGGGGTTGAATTTTAAACATAAAAATGACCCATGGATCGTTTTACTAAAATATCAATAGAATCTGAATGCGTTTGGTCCATTTTAAGTATGCCAATTGTTGTTTTCACTTAAAATCTTGTCCATTTTAAACAAAAGAGGAACACTTTGAGTGGGGTCGGCCAAACTGGCCCTCGTATTGAGGAAGGTTTGACTTTTACACATCACATATGACCCATAGATCATTTTCCTAAAGTTTCAATAGAATCTGAATGAATTTGGTCGGTTTTCCGTATGTTAGTTGTTGTATTCACTTAAAATGATGTCCTTTTGAAACAAAAGAGAGACACTTTGAGTGGTGTCGGCCACACATTGTCTCAGATTGAGGCGGGGTTGACTCGTACGCATCAAAAATGACCCATGTATCATTTTCCTAAAGTATCAACACAATACGAAAGCATTCGGCCGGTTTTGACCACCCCACGCACGCTTTTCAAGCGTGCTAAACACCTAAAAACACATATTCATCCGTGCCGCGAAAACCGCGCGTCCAAATGATGTGTCGTTTCCTTGTACACCTCAATAATAATATTTAGGGTGTTTTTTTTTTGTGATTTCAAGTCATTAAAATGTCGTTCAGCATGCATTTGACCGTTAAACGCATGTTTTGGCCATTTACGACACGCTGAGTGCATTTTCGGCCAGCGCGGTCACATGACACCTCTGATTGACGTTTCCTCTAGCCGACCATTTCACAATTCACCCACCCTTTGTTTTCTTCCAATTTCATGGCATTCCGAGGTCGTTCGGCCGGTTTCGACCACCCCACACGCTCTTTTCAAGCCCGCCAAACATCTAAAAAACACATATTCAGCCGTGCCGCTCAAACCATGCGTCTGAATGATGTGATGTCTCCTTTTACACACCACGAATAATAATTAGGGTGTTTTTGTGTGATTTCAAGTCACTCTGATGTCGTTCGGCATGCATTTGACTGTTAAACGCATGTTTTGGCCATTTACGACAGGCGGAGTGCGTTTTTGGCCAGCGCGGTCACACGACACCTACGATTGATGTGCTGTCTAGCCGACCATTTCAAAATTCACCCACCCTTTATTGTCATTCGATTTCACGGCATTTTGAGGTCGTTCGGCCAGTTTCGACCACCCCACGCACGCTTTTCAAGCGCGCCAAACACCTAAAAAACACATATTCAACCATGATGTGCAAACCGCGCGTTCGAATAACGTGTTGTCTCCTCGTACACCTCATGAATAATAATTAGGGTGTTTTCCTATGATTTCAAGTCATTCTGATGTTGTTAGGAATGCATTTGACCGTTAAACGCATGTTTTGGCCATTTACGACATGCAGAGTGAGTTTTCGGCCAGAGCAGTCACACGACACCTCCGATTGATGTGCCATCTGGCTGACCATTTTACAATTCACCCACCCTTTGTTGTTGTCCGATTTCATGGCATTCCGAGGTCATTCGGCCGGTTTAGACCACCCCACGCACGCTTTCCAAGCGCGCCAAACACCTAAAAAACACATATTCAGTCGTGCCATGCAAACTGCAAGTCCGAATGACGTGATGTATCCTCTTAAACCTCACGAATAATAATTAGGGTGTTTTCATGTGATTTCAAGTCATTCCAATGTCGTTCGACATGCATTTGACCGTTAAACGCATGTTTTGGCCATTTACGACAGACGAAGTACGTTTTCGGCCAGCGCGGTCACACGACACCGCCGATTAACGTGTCGTTTAGCTGACCATTTCACAATTCACTCACCCTTTGTTTTCTTCCGATGTCATGGAATTCCAAGGTCATTCGGCCGGTTTCGACCACCCCATGCACACTTTTCAAGTGCGCCAAACACCTAAAAAACACATATTCAGCCGTGCCACGCAAACCACGCGTCCGAATGACGTGAAGTCTCCTCGTACACCTCACGAATAATAATTAGGGTGTTTTCGTGTAATTTCAAGTCATTCCAATGTCGTTCGGAATGAATTTGACCGTTAAATGCATGTTTTGGCCATTTACGACACGCGGAGTGCGTTTTCGGCCAGCGCAGTCACACGACACCTTCGATTGACGTTCCGTCTAGCCGAACATTTTACAATTCACCCACCCTTTGTTTTTGTATGATTTCATGGCATTTCGAGGTCATTTGGACGGTTTTGACCACCCCACACGCGCTTTTCAAGTGCGCCAAACAACTAAAAAACACACATTCAGCCGTGCCGCGCAAACCACACATCCGAATGACGTTCCATCTTCTCGTACACCTCACAAATAATAATTAGGGTGTTTTTGTGTGATTTCAAGTCATTCTGATGTTGTTCGGAATGCATTTGACCGTTAAACACATGTTTTGGCCATTTACGACACATGTAGTGCGTTTTCAGCTAGTGCGGTCACACAACACCTCCGATTGATATGTTGTCTGCCCGACCATTTCACAATTCATCCACCCTTTGTTGTCGTCTGATTTCATGGTATTCCGAGGTCGTTCGGTTGGTTTTGACCACCCCACGCGTGCTTTTCAAGCGCACCAAACACGTAAAAACACATATTCAGTCATACCGCACAAACCGTGCGTTTGAATGACGTTCCTTCTCCTCGTACAGCTCAAAAATAATAATTAGGGTGTGTTTGTGTGATATTAAGTCATTCCGATGTCGTTCGGCATGCATTTGACCGTTAAATGCATGATTTGGCCATTTACGACACGCAGAGTGAGTTTTCGGCCAGCGCGGTCACACGACACCTCCGATTGACGTGCCGTCTGGCCGACCATTTCACAATTCACCCACCCTTTGTTTTCTTCTAATTTCATGGCATTTCGAGGTCGTTCGGATGGTTTCGACCACCCCACGCGCGCTTTTCAAGTGCGCCAAACACTTAAAAAACACATATTCAGCCGTGCCGCGCAAACCACTTGTCCGAATGATGTGGTGTCTCCTCGTACACCTCAAGAATAATAATTAGGGTGTTTTCGTGTGATTTCAAGCCATTCTGATGTCGTTCGGCATGCATTTGACCATTAAACGCATGTTTTGGACATTTACGACACGCGGAGTGCATTTTCGGCCAGTGTGGTCACACGACACCTTTGATTGATGTTCCGTCTAGCCAAACATTTCAAAATTCACCCACCCTTTGTTGTCGTCTGATTTAATGGCATTCCGAGGTCGTTCGGCCGGTTTCGACCACCCCACGCGCACTTTTCAAGCGCGCCAAACACCTTAAATACACATATTCAGCTGTGCCGCGCAAACCGCATGTCCAAATGACGTTCCATCTCCTCTTACACCTCATAAATAATAATTAGGGTGTTTTGTGTGATTTAAAGTCATTCTGATGTCGTTCGGCATGCATTTGGCCGTTAAATGCATGTTTTGGCCATTTACGACATGTGGAGTGCGTTTTCGACCAGCGCGGTCACATGACACCTCTGATTGACGTTTCGTCTAGTTGACCATTTCAAAATTCACCCACCCTTTCTTTTCATCCGATTTCATGGAATTATGAGTTTGTTCGGCCAGTTTTGACCACCCCACGAGCGCTTTTCAGGCGCACCAACACACCTTAAAAACACATATTCAGTCGCGCCGTGCAAACCGCGCGTTCGAATGATGTTTTGTCTCCTCGTACACCTCAAAAATAATAATTAGGGTGTTTTCATGTGATTTCAAGTCATTCCGATGTCGTTCGGCATGCATTTGACCGTTAAACGCACGTTTTGGCCATTTACAACATGCGGAGTGCGTTTTCGGCCATCGTGGTCACACGACACTTCCGATTGATGTGCCGTCTAACTGACCATTTCACAACTCACCCACCCTTTGTTGTCGTCCGATTTCATGGCATTCTGAGGTCGTTCGGCCGGTTTCGACCACCCCACGCGTGCTTTTCAAGCGCGCCAAACACCTAAAAAACACATATTCAGCCATACCGTGCAAACCACGTGTACGAATGACGTGTCGTATCCTCGTACACCTCACTAATAATAATTCGGGTTTTTTCGTGTGATTTAAAGTCATTCTGATGTCATTCGACATGAATTTGACTATTAAATGCATGTTTTGGCCATTTACGACACGCGGAGTGTGTTTTCCGCCAGCGTGGTCACAAGACACATTCGATTGACATGCCGTCTAGCCAAACATTTCAAAATTCACCCACCCTTTGTTTTCATCTGATTTCATGGCATTCCGAGGTCGTTCGGTCAGTTTTGACCACCCCACACGCGCTTTTCAAGCGCACCAAACACCTAAAAAAAAAATATTCAGCCGTGCCGCGCAAACCGCACATCCAAATGACGTTTCATCTCCTCTAACACCTCAAAAATAATAATTAGGGTATTTTTGTATGATTTCAATTTATTCCGATGTCGTTCAGAATGCATTTGACCGTTAAACGCATGTTTTGGCCATTTATGACACGCGTAGTGCGTTTTCGGCCAACGCGGTCACAAAACACCTCCGATTGACATGCTGTCTGGCCGAAAATTTCACAATTCTCCCACCCTTTGTTGTCATCCGATTTCATGGAATTCTGAGGTCGATCGGTCGGTTTCGACCACCCCACGCTTGCTTTTCAAGCGCGCAAAACACCTAAAAAACACATATTCAGCCGTGCCGCACAAACCACATATTTGAATGATGTGTCGTCTCCTATTACACATCACAAATAATAATTAGGGTGTTTTCGTGTGATTTCAAGTCATTACGATGTCGTTCGAAATGCATTTGACCGTTAAACGCATGTTTTGGCCATTTACGACATGCGGAGTGCATTTTCAGCCAGCGCAGTCACATGACACCTCCAATTGATGTGACGTCTTGATGAAAATTTCACAATTCACCCACCCTTTGTTTTTTTTCTGATTTCATGGAATTCTGAGGTCGTTCGGCCGGTTTTGACCACCCCAGGCACACTTTTCAAGCGCGCCAAACACCTAAAAAACACATATTCAGCCGTGCCGCGCAAACCGCATCTCCGAATGACGTGACGTCTCCTCGTACACCTCAAGAATAATAATTAGGGTGTTTTAGTGCGATTTAAAGTCATTCTTATGTTTTTCGGCATGCATTTGACCTTTAAACGCATGTTTTGTCCATTTACGACACGCAGAGTGCGTTTTCAGCCAACGCGGTCACACGACACCTTCGATTGACGTGATGTATAGCCGAACATTTCACAATTCACCCAAACTTTGTTGTCGTCTGATTTTATGGAATTCTGTGGTCGTTCGGTTGGTTTCGACCACCCTACGCGCGCTTTTCAAGCGCGCCAAATACTTAAAAAACACATATTCAGCCGTTCCGCACAAACCGCACGTCCGAATGATGTGCCGTCTCCTCGTACATCTCACGGATAATAATTAGGGTGTTTTCATGTGATTTAAAGTCATTCAGATGTCGTTTGGCATGAATTTGATCGTAAAACCCATGTTTTGGCCATTTACGACATGCAGAGTGCGTTTTGTACCTGCGCGGCGTGACCGCGGGGTGACCGCGACATGACAGCGGGGTGACCGCGGCGTGACGGCGGGGTGACCGCGGCGTGACGGCGGGGTGACCGCGGCGTGACGGCGGGGTGACCGCGGCGTGACGGCGGGGTGACCGCGGCGTGACGGCGGGGTGACCGCGGCGTGACGGCGGGGTGACCGCGGCGTGACGGCGGGGTGACCGCGGCGTGACGGCGGGGTGACCGCGGCGTGACGGCGGGGTGACCGCGGCGTGACGGCGGGGTGACCGCGGCGTGACGGCGGGGTGACCGCGGCGTGACGGCGGGGTGACCGCGGCGTGACGGCGGGGTGACCGCGGCGTGACCGCGGGGTGACCGCGGCGTGACCGCGGGGTGACCGCGGCGTGACGGCGGGGTGACCGCGGCGTGACCGCGGCGTGTCCACAACGTGTTGGCCCGGTCCAGCGACATCCGCGGGGCAACATCTTCCAGTCATGATTCCGAATAAATCCTATATAGTTTTCCTTCACATTATAGAAACTAATCTTATGTTATTAAAAACAGACTCTTGGTTCAGGATTGTGGTATGATAAAGATATATATTTTATATTTTTTGTTTTTAAAAGTGGTACTAGGTAGTTGAAACTACTAATTGAGAGTCAAATTATCACACCCTAAACTATCACTGTGTGTTTTTGCAGACAGCGCACCTCCGTTGGAGGGGTTTTATTATAAAAACATGACTTTATTTATCAAATGAAACAATTATATTAAAGAAAACTTATTCAATATATGCAATTAAATATAATTAAGCAGAATTAAGAAAGAAGCTAAATTTAATTTAAAGCATTCTTAAATTAAAGAGGCTTCCATATTTGGTCAAAAATAAAGAGTTATACTAAATTCAAAAATATCCATACTAGAGTGAAAAACCAGGTTTAAAAATAAATAGTTATACAGAATTCAAAAATGTAATGGATCAATCTGCCCCTGATCACCATCACCATCACCACTGTCATCATCGGCCTCATCCTCACCGCCATCTCTGTCCTCATCGTCATCCTCATCATCATCCCCATGCTTATCGTTGGACCCATCCTCAACCTCGGCCCCATCCTCGCCCTCAGCCCCATCCTTGCCCTCGTCCTCATCCTCATCCTTGCCCTCGTCCTCTTCAGCATCCTCGTCATCACCAGGAATTTCATCATCTCGACCGCCACTAGAACTGCCTCCTGGTGCATTGGATAATTCACCCATCGATGACATAAATGTCTGACAAGCCGCGCTGGCCTCTGGTAGAAGTGATGAAGATAAAGCTTTCATCAGTTTCATAAATTATTTGTCCCTCATTTGAACTTGTACTTCCAACTCTGTGACCCTTTTATCAGACTGTCTTTCATTCTCCTTGACCTGTTCCAACTCGGTGGTACTAGAATGGATCCTTGGAGAGGACCAATACCGCATCGGGACTATATTCTTACCAGGTCATCAGTGTACTCCACTAGAGTGCTCCTCTCCCAAAACCTGATATAAATGATCGTGTGGGCCTAAATTGTCAGATTCCTAGGCATCAAGGGCCTCTAAAGAAGCCTGTTAAAAATATTAATAGATTATTAAATTTCAAAATAGATATTAAACTTTGAAATAAACAAATTAAAACTTACAAACTTTTCTTGTGTTGGTTCATTAACTGCAGTTCCATCTTTTTTCCTTCTACTCGAGAAAAACAATTTTTCTCGAGGGATACGTCCTTTTATATTAAATTTGTGCTTCTATAATGAAATTGAAAAAATATAAAGTTCAAGTATAATCATATATTCAATATTCAATAAATCACATAATTTAAGTAGGAAACAATTAAAAGGGAAAGTCCTAAGGAAAAATTATAAACAACTATATCGTACCAGCTGCCTCTCATGATCTGACATAGTTGTGCACCCCAAAGTGTGGAGGTATTGTTTTGAATCAATGTTTTTTTTGTTTTTTTTCAGAAGATTCCTAAATAATTTTTAATAATAAATTAGATAATATTAATAAAAAATATGAAAACTGTCATTTAAATACCTCAAATGGGATTAATACCTTAAATTTGGCAGTCGCCCAATGGGTAATCATTTGGAGATATTGCTCTATCGGGCAGTCATCCATGATAGGTAATTTCTCCAACTCCATGCTCACTCTATCACACCATCCAACATATAGCTCATGCTTATAAGCTCTCCAAAGCTCTCCTAGCTCCTTTAAACATGCCGTTCGTGCACCTTTTCCATCAGGGAAGTTATACCGAAGCTAACACCAAATAGATTAATTCATATAAATACAAAAAAAAATAATAAATTAAATCCAATAGTTTTTTTACCCATATTTTTGCCCACACATTATCCTTGACTTCGTGTGGCAGATGTATCCAAGTGGGAGGGATAACCGGAATGATGTCAGAGTATTTGGCTAGCGTCACAAAACCCCCCCGACATTCCTGCCCATATTTATCAATCATCTTTCCATCATCATTGTATTCAACCATCAACTGTGTCTGGCGGTTCCATACCGCACGCAAGTGGGTACACCCCCTCCCCCGCCTCCTATCAGTAGATTAATCTATTATTAAAGAAAAAAATATTAGTACAAGTTATAATAAAAATAAATTTTGGTATAAAAATTTGTTAGAGTTATATAAATATACCTGTGGTAGTCAGATAAATGGGCATCACTGGATGTGCAGAAGCCGAAGGAATATCCTATACAGGTGGAGTGTCCCTCAGTGTATGCTCCTCAGCCACATACTGTGTCAGAGCAGGAGTCGAAGAAGGTGGAATATAATAACCCAGAGATAATGAACCAGAAGCAAAAGATGATGTCACAGACGTCTGGCCAACTGGTAGTGTAAACATAGGAGACCTAAATATCCTGTGTGTCCCTAAAGACACACTAGGATCAAAATGAGGCGTAGAAGATATGTCTATGTTAGGGGCATAATCCAATCGGGTATGACCATTGGATTGTCTAAGTCTCTCACCACGATCCCTCGTACCACCGGCCTCAGTACCGGGACCACCAGATGGTCGTCTAACTCTGACACCACCCCCCTCCTACCACCAACCTCTGTAATGGGAGAAATATCAGGCTCCTCATCGGATATCTCTCGTATAGGGGGTGGATCCTGAAAAAATGTTTAACAAAAAAGTAAACACATGATATTATAAGTTATTGAAATATATATATTTGAAATAAAATACTCACAATAGAGATGAGTGGAGGAATGACCATCTGTGTCATGCGACGATTATTTTCTGTCATCTTTTTCCGCTGCCTCTCTTCAATGGGTGTCATTTCCTGCAATGAAAAAAAATATGGAAGTAATTAGAAACAGATAACTAATGTGTAACCCAAAAAACAAAATATAGAAAAACCATTCTGAAAAAAAAACATAAAGAAACAGAATATTTATAGTGGTTTGAAGGTAATTACTAGGATACACACTCTAAATGATGTAGGTGAAACATGTAGGTGAGAACACGACTGTATGATTCTATATATTTCCCACCACAACTTCGGGTTCACAATAAACTCTTACAATTGAGCTATTGGAGTCATCATAAGTAATAAATGGATTTCTTCCAATTTCAGTAGGGATAGTGTCAACTTCATCATCACCATCATCAAAAACATGTCTGAGATTTACTTCAATAATTACACCGAATTTAGGATGACGATGATCTTTGACATAAAAAACTTGTTTCACCATTGATGCCAATACATATGGTTCATTGGTGGCAAGAGTGTGAGGTGTCCATGGGGTGGGGGGATGTTTAGGGGGGTCGGGGTGTCCAGGTGGGTGGGCTGTCCACGGGGGTGGTTAGGCTGTCTAGGGGGGTAGGGGGAGTCCAGGGGGGTGGGCAGGCTATCCAAGGAGGTGAGCGGGGTGTCCAGGGGGTTGGTGGGGGCTGTTCGGGGGGGGGGGGGGGTATGGGGTGTCTAGGGGGTGGGTGGGCTGCCCATGGGGGTGGAGGGGTTGTCCAGGGGGTTGGCGGGCTCTCCAGGGGGGGTGGGCGAGCTGTCCATGGGGGGTGGTCGGGTTGTCCATGGGGGTGGCGGCATTGTCCAGTGGGGTCGGGGGTGTCAAGGGGGTGGGGGGGGGGAGGGGGGGGGGGGAGGGGGGGGGGAGGGTGGGGGGCTTTCCAGGGGGTGGGGGTGTCTGGGGGGATGTGGGGTGGTGGGTGGGTGTCTGGGGGTGGGGTGGGCGGGTTGTCAAAAAGGGTGGGGGGGGTGTCCAGGGGGCACGAGCTATCCATGGGGGTGGGTGGGCTATCCATGGGGGTGGCGGGGCTGTCCAGTGGGGTCGAGGGTGTCCAGGGGGTGGGGGGGGGGGGGATTTCCAGGGGGTGGGGGGTTGTCTAGGGGGTACGAGGTGTCCAGGGGGTGGGCGGGGTGTCTAGGGGGGTGGTAGGGGTGGAAGGGCTGTCCAGGGTGTTTAGGGGGGGTGGGTGGGCTGTCCCTAGGGGTGGGGGGTAGTCCACGGGGGGAGGGGGTGTCTAGGGGGTGGGTGGGGATATCCAGGGGGTACTATAACTAGTTCCAAATCATGCATTGGACAATACAAAAAAATTGACTGATAGTAGCTACTTTTTCTTTTTGAGTTTGCGGTAGTTTAAATCGCTTCTATATGGTTCTACGACGGTTTCCAAAAATCACTGCTAAAATTTGAATCAGTATCCAACTCATGTTAGTTCTATAAATTTAGCGGCAGCTTCGGGGAATCGTCACAGAATGTTTTTTAGTGGCGTTTTTGGTTTTAGCGATAGTTTCACCTGCCAAAAAATGGAAAGGATATAGTAGTGGTTTGAACTGCTATTATATCCTCACTGTTTTTTGTCATGGAAAAAAACTGCTGAAACAAAAAATGGTAAACAAATATTGACCTTAAATAGTGGTGGTTTAAACCACTACTAAACAACCATTAGGAATATATAGAAGGGGTTTAAAACGTTGCTATATATCGCTTTAAGAAAAACCCAACTGTAGAATTTGCAACCCTGGAAGATAAAAACAAAATTCAATATATATGTTTAAAATTATATCCATATTCACCACACCCACCTATGATATCATATAATCATTAAGGTTATCAATATGGTTTACTAGAATGTAAAAATTAATTGACTATTCCAGGAATACATTACATTATTTAATCAAGGAAAAACTTTCAAGTGTCTATTAGATTTCTAAGACATCCTTGGAAGACATTAATGAAGGAAGAAGTTAACTCATTAAAAAATCTAATGAGATGTACACAATATAAAAATGGTATTAAGCTATGGGATATTAGTGGTAATGCTCAAACATGTATCCAAACTTATAAAGGATTCACTAAGTATAAATATGTTTAATGAGATTTTAGAATACAATAAAAATGGGATCTGTCTTTGTACAGTTCCAAATAAAACACTTAAATTTTTTTTACCTATTTTATAAACATATATTTAAAAACCACTCATTTATATCATTAAAATATAAATAGGTTTCATTATTAAAAAAAATCGAACGTTGGAATCATAAAAACATAACCAAATAGTCACTCAGTGAGTCGACACCACCTACAAAAAAATTAGGCACACTTTATGAATACAATGATCTCTAAGAAGAACTTAAGAATAACTCAACCAAAATTAATGACCAAAGGAACCCAATACATAATCACTATAAATACATAAGAAAATAAAATACATTAAAAACCAACACTACAAACTCTATAGAACAAAAGAAGAGGAATCCCCATAATCCTAGGAAAATTCCACCATTCTTAGGTGGAATCACCATATTAGTGGTCATATGTCATATGTTTAGTTAAAAATGATATATGAAACCAAATTAAACCCTATTTACAGACATCTACCAATCATGTATTAGTCATTGATTCAATATCAAATAGTGTGAATCATAAAATTTTCCAAAATCCCTAAAATAGGAAAAAATGACGTGATATTGATAGATATTGAAATAAATGTAGAAATCTGAGGAAGAAGGATTCTATGTTTGTATTTGGGAAGAAGTTTAAAGAGTCTAACCTGGATGGGGGAGTTGCAGCCGATCAGATGGAAGAACTCGGGGTGGGTTAGGGTTCACCTCCGTGCCGGGGCTTCTGGAAATTGGGGGAATCGATTTCTGCTGTGCTGTGGGTGGGGGGGGGGCTATTGAAAATCTGGATATTTGAGGAGATATTTCCCAACAGTTTGTAAAAACTATTGGGAAACCATGAATTTTCCCAATGTTTTGTAAAAATCATTGGGAAAAAATGGCCTTTACAAATGGTTTGTAGCAAACCGTTGGTAAAGGTCCACGAAACCAAGATTTACCAACGGTTTGTAAAAATCGTTGGTAAAAAATACTTATATAAATGGTTCTCCAGAACCATTGGTATATAAGTGTTGGAAAAAGTCTACTTTCCAGTAGTGTGTCCATATAAAAAATGGTAAAAGTGATGTAAAGTGACTTGAGAGTGAGTAATCATGTTGTGGTGAGAGGAGCTTCCACCTCGACCATGAGTATTTCATCCTCTTCTCAATGTTTAGACTTGTATCCATGGACCGCCTCCATCATCTGGAAGTACAACATCAATAACATACCTCATGTCTTACACTCCAAGCATGTCATTATTGATATAAACTTCCTCCTCAATACTTATAGATACAAGTAACTGAAATGGTTTGTGCATACTTACCTTCCTGTGTGAGTTTTCCTTTGCCAGCTGAACATGATCAACATTTGCTTTCAGTGTGGCAATATTTATTTTCTTAGATCTAACTTCCTGATTACTAGGATCCTTGGTTGTCTCTTCCCCTTCATCATTATCCACAATTGAAACCAATGATTTTTCCATAGCATTATTTGGGATTTCTTGACAATAAACAGGTTATAAGTCCAATATAGGACCCAATTTCTCTCTTATTTCACTAGAAATAGGAGCCAAGGGGGGTTGAATTCCGTGGTCTGAATAAGTCATGTGGTTTCCAACACCTGTATTATGTTTATTAGAGGTGTCTACAACACTTACTTCCTCCAATGAAATGTATAACCTTGAATCCAATGGAAAAATAGGATTGAAAATGTGGAATTATTTACTGAGAGAAAATGATAAATCCAAACCAAACCTTTACCAAACATTTAAAGTAACAGGGGTATGCCTGCCACTCAAGCCAAGGTCAGAACCCACAAGAATCTTACTAAGAACAATAGCATAACTATCCCACTCTTTAACACTACCTGACATCTCACTCAAAGATTTTTGTTTCCCAACAACTATCTTGTCCATATGATGACCACCATCAATAGAAGGAGACACACTTGATTCACCATGATTTTGGTTGTTGTTTGAAGATATCAAGGATGAATCAATAGTACTAGTGGTGACAGAAAATAAAGGAGGAGTATGGACCTTATTATTTCTCTACACAATCAAAGCTTGGAATCTTCTAACATGCTCCTGGACAAGGATAAGAATCATTTTAGTTTTCATTGGGATGGATGCCTCTAATTTGGAATTCCCTTTGAAAATCCTAGAATCCACAATTTTTTGTTACTTCTATATATTATAATCAACACCTACTTGTATAGAGAATTATTTATCTGCTTGAATGTCATCTGATTCTACTTCCTCTTGTTCATAAAAAATGCCTTTAGACAAGGAATTTCTAAAGGTTACTCCAACATCCAAATGGAAATCATACACCAAGTCATATCAAGATATATTGGTCTTAACACACTCCAACTGAAAAATAGGTGCATACCCAACTTCATCTAGTGGAGATAAATAAAGATTAATATTTGAAGCCATTGTACTAACATCCTTCTGTAAAGTACATTAAGGGTTAATGTACCTCAATCCCCAAGAAGGGACTTCAACATCGACTTGCTTCTATTCATATAATTGGTTTGAAATTATTATAAATGGAATAAGGACAACATAATCCTTAAAAATTTCTTCAACCTGATTTCCATTGTTATGAAAAATCCCAATACCCTTTTTCGCTAGAAGTAAAGCAAATCATAACCTCTTAAATGGTAGTTGGAACAAGATAAATCACCCTTGCAGACAGACTTTGTATGACCAATGAATTTGTAGGAGTCACAAAAGGGGGGTGTTCTTTCATACTCTATTCTAAGATAAACATCATCCTTCATGGTATAGAGAACCATTTTTTTAATAGAAATGGATTTTAGATCTACTTCATCCAAAACCCCTATAAAATGGCCAAAGGATACTAGTTTAGTGGCATTGTCCATCCTAATTGGAATACTAATTGCAGAAGCAATATCAAATAGAATTTTAGGATGTCATAAAACCCAATTTAAACTATGAATATTTACCTGTAACTATGTGAAAGTTTTTTTAATTCATTCAAGTTAAAATTCGAGTTCCACTCATGCACCCTCAGGATTCCTGATCTTAAATTGATCGAACTAGTACTCTAATCCATGCCTTTCAGTTCAACAGAAGAGAAAAGAATATGAAAAAAATACTCAATTGAGGGAGACACATTTAAAATAATAAAAATACCCAAATAGAAACTAATCCTAAAACTAGGTCAACGATTTTTCAGGGCTTCCTACCTTGGGATAAAGAAATACTAGCAATGAAAGAGTGCTTACAAAGATTGATCTGCTCAGAGATAGTGACATTAGAGGCTAATACATGAGTGAAATTACTTTTTATAATGATTTTCTGTGAGAATGATTCTTGTGTGAGGTGAGGGAACCCCTTGAAAATCAAGAAAAATATGAGAAACCCTTTGAACCAACCTTGTCACGATCTCTGTTCTTCTTAGAGTTAATCAATCCCTATCGCTTGACATGATGGATCAGAGTATACAAATATAGATTCTGAATTCGTGGATGCTTGAGGGTGGTGCTATCACTCTGATAATTCCTGAGAGCAACCTCTCTCATTCCTCCATTATTTTTTAATTACACTATTAATTATTAGTTAACAATTAATTATGTTATTAATAATTAATTTTTTAAAATTTTTATTCATGACATTATTTATTATTAATAATTATATTAGTAATTGATAATTAATTATGCTATTAATATTTATTAATTATGTTATTATTTTTAAATATTATTAATTTCATTATGGATAAATATTAATTATATTATTAAATATTTATAATAATTACATTATTATTTATACTATCAATAATTAATAATTATTTTGATTATAATTTTGATTATATTATTAATTTTTAATTATTATCTTAATACAACTAATTTAATTAATAATTATTATTTTTATTATATTATTATTAAGTATTACTTATTATTAATTAATTACTTATTATTTTATTAATAACAAATTACATTTTTGATAATTATTGCCAATAATTATTTTATAATTATATTAATAATTTTTTAATTATATGTTTAGCTAAAAAAAGGCCATGCGAGGGAGAAAAATATCATTCCCTTTTATTAAAGAATAAAAGGTATAAGGTAGAGGGGATGGATGGTGTTTTACATACCCATAATCAGCCATCCAAATCAAGAATTTCAAGAACCAAAGTCTTAAACACAAACAAAAAATAGCATCCAACCATCAGTAGTCATCAGGGATCATAGTAGAACATCTCATGTTTATATTCCTTATCCCAATCACTACTACTGGAATCATGTGTCAATGGAATGAATGAATTTTGCTGAATATAGAAGTTTTTCTAGTACTCATAGTATTGGAAAAATTGGAATAATCCTATATGGGTCTTGAATTTTTCTTTAGAAAAGTAGAAAATCCCTCATCTTCCTTATCATTCACATTAATAGCAACATTCATATAAGTTTTAGGTCTCCTGAAATCTTCATAAAGGTCATACATACCTCCCTATTTTCTAATAGCTCCATTTTCAACCATGGCTTCCTAGATGTCAGTATATATCCTACTTCATTTGTACACTAAAATTAGGATGAGTTTCCTTTCCATGTAACAGTAGCATGAAGTTTAGTTCCCTGCTTTAATTTTATATCAAGAATAGATTTAGAAAACTCCATTCCACTACTCTCTTGTAATGCAATAAGCTTCGTTCCCACAACACATCCAACAACATTTTCTCCAGAATGATTAGACTGAGGAGAAAGATCATTCCTTCCTTCTAGAGAAAGCTGGAAACCAGATTAGTTAAATTATTAATTAATAAATTTTTAAAAATTATATTTTTAATTTTATTAGTAAATTAATTTACCAAAATTAATTATTAAATTATTATTTAAGTACTAATTACATTATTATAATTATTTGTATTAAATTAAACATAATTATGTACTCATTATAAATAATTATTAATATTTTTTAATTAAATTATTATGTATTATTGTTAATGCGTAATTATTAATATTATATTATTATTTGAATGTGTTGGAAATGGGTAATGTGAATGCAACATGGAAAAATTGAAAGGGAAGATAAGGAGGAATCCTATATAAAAGAGAGGGTTTAGTAGGGATCTAAAGGGTATAATATTTTCATAATACTTGAAACTAATGGAAAAGAAAATTTTTTAAATACTATTTTAATTATTGATACACACACACACATAACAAAATATAAGAAAAGATTTTTTTAAAAAAATAATAAGAATTTTCTAAATAAAAAAGCACCTTGTATTTTAAATTTCATAAGAGGAAACTGAGTGGAAAATAAAATTCTTTAAACCATTTATGAAGATAATGCTAAATGAGAAATCATCATCTTCATAACCTTTCTGAAGAAGGCATTTTGTTATTTAGTACCCACCTTTAAATACAAAAACTCTATGATTCTAAAAAATAGTTTTCACTTTTTCCTATTTTGGGAATTACCTTATTTAATTTTCATTATATATAAAAATTTCCCTTAAGTGTACCCTACAGTCTAGTATATCCCAATCTATATTCAAGTAAAGGAATAAGCCACATGCAAGTCTAACCAGTTATAACCAAGAAGCATCTGAATTTTATTTGATCAACTATTTTCTAGGTGATAAAGAAACCTTTTGGGGTGGTATACAATAGCCTATCAGGGATAGGGACATGTATTTAAATGGAATATGTGATGGTTATCCCAAAAACTATTAGACATCTACAGTGATATTGGATGATCTCATCATACACCTGCATTTAGAGGGCCTCCATAACATGTCATCCACATTAGTGTCTATAGTCAAAATCCAGAATGAGTAAATTTTAAATTGAAGTAGATTTCCAAGAATTATCTCTCAATCTAGCATGAACCAGGTAGAAACACACACATATCTAGGGAGTTCTAGTAGCATGAAGTAGAAGCTTGAAGCAACTACAATAGACCATGCTTTATCTGGTGCTAGAAAAAATAGAAGATAAATGGGGGAATTTTATCAGCACTCGTAAAAGGAAATGATAAAGTTACCTTTTATTAGTACTAAAAATGCATAGATAAAAGGTACCATTTGTCAATGTTTTTTTTCTAGTAGTGATAAAAGTCTCATATTTATCACTATTTTTTAACACTAATAAAAGTAACACCTTTATCATCACTTTTCTCTAGCACTGATAAAGGTCATAGTGAGTAATTTAATTTATATATAAATATTTACATATTTTTAAATAATATTTATATTACAATAAGTATATATATGTAAATATAATATATAAATATGATTTATATAACTTTAAAAAATGAATCTTATATTCATAATTATATATATATAAAATTATCAAAATTATATTAGTAAAAATGTTTAATAGTTTATTTATATACGGTACTATACATGTGGTGGAACAAAAATGACACAGACAGGAGATGGCGAAAGCATGGTGATGCAGGCAGTATGATGCAGGCATGACGCTGCATTGGGTCTTCAGGCCAGTTAATGGGCCTTTAGGCCATGTAATGGGATTCATTTATACTAGGACTATGGGCCATGTACTGAATAAATAACAGTTGATGGTTGGGTTGTCCCCATTGGGGGGGGGGGCTACGGTCGGCCTTTCCCACTTGTGTGTGAGGTGTGTGTGTGTGAGTTTGAATATAATTGTACCCTAATCACTTAATATATATATATATATATAATATAAATGAATATATTTATTTAAGTATATATTTACATTAATATTAAATAATTTAAAATGTATTTACATGTATAATTATATGTATGTGTATGTGTGCATATGTGTGTATGCATACATGTGTGTGTGGATGGGTGGGTGTATATATGCATGTCTGTCATGTGAACATGCATGTGTGCATGCAAGTCTATTAATTGATTTAATATTATTAATTATTTTTAATATCACTTAATTTTTACTATTTTCTATATTTATTCATTTTTAATATTTATTTATTTTCAATATAAATTTATTTTAATATATTCATCATGAATATGTGTGGATGTGTTTAATTTAATTTAATTTAATTATTAGTATCTTTGTATAGTTAATATAATTCATTTTTAATAATTTTTTATTTATATAATTAATATCATATATTTATTCATTTTTCTTCATTTTTATGTGTTTTTAATTAATGTAAATGCTACAAATTCAATTTTTAAATATTGTTATAATTTATTTAATTTTATTTATCCATCTATGATTATTAATTTATTAATAATTTTAAAAATATATTTAATCATTTTGTAATATTTTTTCATACATATATTTATTTACTATACATTTAATACTTTTAATATGTTTGTAATTTATATGAATTATATTTACTTGTGTTTGTTTATTAAGTTTTATCATTTAAAATATGTTTGAAATTTATATAATTAATTTATTTAAATTATTTTTTTAATAATTTCATAATTTAAATAGTTAATTGTAAAATTATAAATATATATATTTTTTAAAAAGTATTTATAAAATTATAAATAAATAAATATACATTTAAATAATTATAAAATTATAATAAATATATTTAAATAATAAATATATTTATTATATTTATAATTATATATATTTATATATTAATAAAAATATATATAATTATATAAATATATATAATTAAATATATCTATTATATAAATATATTTATAATTATATACAAACATTTTTACATATATTTTTTAAAATTATAATTATATATATATATATATAAATAATTATAAAATTATAATGAATATATTTAAATAATAAATATGTTTCGTATATTTATAATTATATCTATTTATATATTAATAAATAAATAAATAAATATATATATAAATATATAAATATATTTATAACAATATATAAATACTTATTAAATATATTTATTTATAATTATAATTATATATATATATATGTATGTATTTAAATAATTATAAAATTTATAATAAATATATTTATTATATTTATAATCATATAATTATTTATATATTAATAAATATATGTAATTATATATATATATAATTATATATAAATATATTTTTAAATATTTTTATTTAAAATTATAAATATAAATAAATAAATATTTATTTAAATGATTATAAAATTATAATAAATATATTTAAATAAAAAATTTATTTATTTATATTTATATTTATAAATTCATATTTTTAATTATTTAAATACTTATTTATGATTATATACATTTAAATTTTTTAATTATATTAACATATTATTAAAATTTGGTGTTTATCAGCACTTTGATATCACTGATAAAGATTTATTTGTATCAATGCCAAAAAAGCGTTGATAAAACCAATTTTTATTAGAGATAGAATGTTATTGCTAATAAAGATCTCTTTTATCAATGCATTTTCAGCATCGATAAAACCATTATTTATCAACATTTTTTGAAATTATTGATAAAATTCTTCCTAGTCTTTTAAATAGGATCCTAATAGAGTCCTCCTCACTAGCACCGTTCAATCCCTCATAGAATCAAATTGCAGTCGCCACTCTTTCTTGATCTTCTTAGACGAATCGATGCTCTCAAAAGCTAAGGTATGTGATTATTTCTATTCCTCTTTAATCGCGATCCTTGAACTTTACCTCACTGATTTATTTTGTTACCATCTAAAGATCCACTGCTTGCCACATGATGCCACCCCACCCCCATTGCACCATCAACCCAGTCGAGCTCCTCCCTTACAAGAGTGTAGCACTTGGTCTACCACCAGTGTAGTGAGCCCCAAACACTACCATCCTTAGTGTCACACTCTCCTGCCTGCACTGCAATCAACCCACCATTTATGAGTGCTTTCAATCAACTACCATTATCGATGATATACAAATAAGATTTTTCATGGTGTTTGTCTATTTTTTGGTTTATAGTTCATGTCATGATTATGATCAGTGGTCATTTAGGTGAATGAATTGAATCAATGAAATTTTTTTCATAGAAATTCTGATTGTGTTGATAGTTTTTAGGTGTTCACGCATGTTGACAACATGCGTCATGGTTCCCAATAGAATCTTAGTGATTTACGAGGCGATGGATATGATTTGGTGACCATTGGTGTAATTTATAAATAATTTTAATTAAATTCATTTGAATAATTTGTGTGTAAATATTTTAAAAATTTTATGTAAATAATTTTGATAGTTGCTAAAATTTAATGGTTTAAATTTTTATCTGATACTTATTTTTCTTAATTTTCATAAATATCATGAAGAAGGATGATACACTCATGATGATGTACTAATGATGATGTACTTTTCATTTTATTCTGCAATGCATTCAATATTCTAGGTTCTCAAACAACATTATTGTCAGATAACCCCTATGACAAACCTGACCTAAATACCCTCTCAAACTACTACCCAACCCGAGCTATCACATACCAAAGGGTGTTCCCAATCCCTATGAGTTGACGTCTAGAATTTGGAAAAAAATAAAGGGAAGGATTTAACCCAAAATGAAGTAGACAACATCACACACACACACACACACACACACACATATACATGTACATAATGAAACAACAGAAGTAAACATGAATATGCACCATCGAAGGGGTACACAGGGTGTAAGATAACATGATCATTAGGGTCTCACCTAGGTGTTCTATATCAAGTCTCTAAAAAACAATCCAATCATGATCAAATTTAAATAAAACAAGACATGATATATTCCATCATCATTATGTAAATTTTTATTAAGGGAAAAGAGGACAAAAACACACAAAATCATGGAAAAACAATTTAATTTCCCCCTTTTCCACATTTCCAATAAAGTAGGTAAATCAGTTTCAAATCATTTCATATACATATATAAAAAAAATATAATTTCAAAATAAATAATGCATCACATATCATATCAAATCCATGGAAATGCAATCATAATAGTACAAATGAAAATAGCCTCAATCGGATAAGAAGTAGCATAGGTAACATCACACTAAGGATCACACTAGGTCAGGATTGCTAGGACACTTGTACCCAAGATAGAAAATCATGAACACATCAAGCCTCTAAACATATGCATCGAGTCTAAAGAAGAGAGGAACACCCTGAAAAGTGAACCCCCAAGAGGTCTAAAAAGTCTTTAGAATAATGTTCCTAGGGAGAAAAGGAAATCCCCATGAGAAAACCCCCTAAAAGTGGAAAAGACATATTACTATTCCTTCCACCTAATTACCCAAGGCTTCCCATGTGCTTTATTTTCCAAACCATTTCATCAAACCATTTCATCATTTCATGATTTAAAAATCATTTCATAAAAATATTTCACAATAGTTTGAAAAAACCATTTTCATTTACCAGAACCAGGGGAAAACTATCTTTTATAAACACTCAATTCCACACACACACACACACAAAATCAGTCAAAAATTCCATTTAATTTAATTAAATAATTTATCAAAAACTGGAGTAATGGATTTGACTAATACAAGCTAGATATAGAACCTCCAGCATCAAAACTTAGGTCGTACATGCCCATAATGGAATCCCCCACAAGAAAGGATCCAATAATGAAAATATAGGCCCTAGAATCAATATAAACATATTATAATTTATTAAATTAAATATAATGGTCAGCAAAGAATAGGAAACAACAAAAACCTCAAGAACGCACACCCACCACACCACAACCTACAAAGGATCGAACCTTAAAACAAGATCACATGACATATCTTAAAGGAAATAAGAAGAAACATCATCTTAGATAAAAAAAACCAATAACACAACACAATGACACAACCACAATCAATGGAAATAAAGAAGCATAAAGGGTCTCTTACTCGGGGAGATACAACACAACTTCTCTGATGGTCCAACGCCGAACGGATCAACCCAGAAGTAACAGAGGCTTCCAAAATTGGTGAAGAAGGTATCTATGATGAGAAAAAGGAGGGATATGGAAGAATGAAATAAGAATCAATCAATACATCACCCTAAAATACATTTTCATTACATTTACATAGTGTTCAATCCTTTTACACATTGTGTAATCCACAGAACTCATATATACTAAAAAACCCATCATTTTTTTTAAAAACTTATCTTTTAACATTACATGGCATGTAAAATTTACACAGTGTGTACTCCCATAAATCTTTGTACCAAGTTCATAGTAACTTCCCTACATAATTTACACATCGTGTAATCTCATTAAATTGTGTGTATTTATCCTATAGACTAAAATAAGTCTAGATTCTTTACAAAAAGCTCAAACTAACTCGGGCATTCTCTTAACTCAGGGAGAACCATAAAAAACCATTAACACATTTATACCTAGACTCCATTAATTAAAACAAACATACATCCCCAAAATTTAGGTCATTTTTCTAAGAAAATTTTCTCTATCCTCTATATTCTGAAGATGTTCCCAATTAAATAGTAAAACAAGAAATGAGAAGGAAAAATACCTAAAGGAAGGTGATGAGATGTTACAAATTCCCCACCATAAGACTTATCATACCCTAAAAGTAATGTAGAAGAATGAAGTTTGGTAAATAATAGAATCCACTACTCCCTCATCAATGACTTGCGCTCCCAATTATTATGAGAATATGATCCACATTTTCATAACAATCTGACCAAATGAATCCACTTCCCATGTAATACTCTCACTTGAGAGTCCATGCTCTTTACTGGTTACTCCATAATAGAAATTTTTGGCTCTAACTCAATATATTCTAAAATAAAAATGTGAGAAGGATATGGGTGGTATTTTCTGAGCTGTTATATGTAGAAAACATCATGACTTCCTATCAACTAAACTATAATTTCTAACCAATAAGCAACCTTACCAAGATTGTTAGTGATCTTAAATGACCCTACATATCACGTAGTGAACCTTCCCTATTTTCTAAGCCGATGGTGACCCAACCAAGGATAAAATTTCAAGAAAACCAAGTTACCTACAAAAAACTCCAAAGGATGATTCCATTGATCTACATAAGATTTTTTTCAACTCTACTCTATAACCAGACACCAACATATATCTTGAATCATAGTAGACATATCCTGAACCAAACTTAGTCTAACCAAAGAAGCTTCACCCACCTTTACCCAAAAAAGAGGTGATCTATACGAGAAACTATAAAAATCCTTGAAAGGAGCCATTCTAGTCAGAAACTCATAAATTTTATTATAATAAAACTCAACCAGACCAAAATTGCTAACAAGGATCTACCAAAATCCAAGACACAGGCACAAATCATATCCTCCAAGATCTAAATAACATGCTCCATCTAACCATCTGTTTGTGGATGATAAGTTTTAATCAATATGACATGAGTCCCATCACATCCTAGAGACTCATCAAGAACCTTAAAGTAAACCTAGGTTATTTTTTTTTCTGAAAAAATAATAGAAGGTAACCCAAGTAACCTCAAAATATCTTGCATATACAACATACCTAAATCTTCAACTTTAGTAGTGTCTTTGAGTGAAATGAAATTAGATGATTTTTTCAACCAATCAACCACCACCTAGATAGAATTTCTCCCTTGTGAAGTATATGAAAATATAAAAAAATCCATGGATACCTCATCCCATTTCCAAACTAGCATCAGAAGAGGCTAGAGGAAACTATAAGGTTTTATATGCTCTGCCTTTATCTGTTGGTAGGTGTAACAGTGGGACACATAATTAGTAATTTCATGCTTTATAACAAACCACTAGAATCACCATCTCATTTCATAATATATCTTCATAGTTTTTGGATGAATGGACCCTGAAGAACTATGAAAATAAAATAAAACTGATCTCCTCACTGATGTTGGGATGAAAAATAAATCCACAAAACTGATAATATTATCCAAAGAGAGAGACCAACCAAAAATGTTCTCCACATCATATAAGGTTTCTTGAATTCCTATGAACTATTTATCCTACTATTGACTCTGCAGAATGGAATTGAGGATAGATGATGAAAACTAAACATTGGCCAGGACCATACCTAAAACATCCTTCTAAGAATTCAAATGCAACTGAGCAAAGAAACCCCATAAGGTTCCACCCTTCGATTCTAGAACAACTTGCAATGAAAATTTCCCATAAAGAGTGTATAAAACAACATTACCCTTCCCCAAGGTGTAGGGGATATCGAATTTAAACATCTAAAGGTATTATACCCACCACCTTTGTCTAAGATTCAAGTATTTCTAAACAAAGATATAGCTCAAAATCTTATGGTCAAAAAAGACTATGAAAATATCCCCCAAAAAATAGTTCCACCAACACTTAAGAGAATTCATAACTATGAAATTCTCTAAATCATGAGTGGGGTAATTCTTCTCATGCTGTCGAAGATGATGAGATATATAAGATACCACATGATCTTCCTTTATAAGCACACAAACCAGACCAATTACAAAAGCATCAGAGATAACCAAACACCCCTTACCAAGCTCAGGTAAGATCAAAATAGGTTCCAATGTCAGAAGTTGATTTAGCTCATCAAAATAAGATTGACACTTTATATCCTATATGAATTTCATCCCTTTCCTAGTAATATCATTCAAAGGAGAAAACAAATTTGAGTAATACTTAAGGAACCATCGATATAATTCAGTGATACCAAGGAATATCCGAATCTCAAAGACATTCTATGGTTTATCCCATGACAAAATAGCCTTTACCTTATCAGGATCAACTGATAATCCATGCTCAGAAATCATATTACCTAAGAACATCACTTCTTTAATCCATAAATTTCATTTATAAATCTTTCCATATAAATGGAAACTCCTCAGGATTTCCAAAACCAAATTCAATTGGTGATCTTTCTCATGCTTGAATCTCGATTAAACCAAAATATCATCCATGAAAACTACCACAAAAGTGTAAAGGCACTGATGGAAAATCTGATTCATCAACACCATAAAAACTGCAGGAGATTTAATCAGTCCAAACAATATCACAAGATATTTTAATGGCCTTACCTACTCTTGAAATCCATCTTTGGTATATTAGACTCCCAAAATTTGATCTGATGATAACCCACTAAAGATAAATCTTTGAAAACCACTTCCCCCCTTTAACTGATCAAACAAATCATCTATAAGAGGCAAATGATACTTGTTCTTAACTGTTACCTAGTTCAACTTTTGATAGTCTATGAACAATCAGAGCGAACCATCTTACTTCTTATCAAAGAGAACTGGGGTTTATGAAGGAAAAACACTAGGGTAAACAAAACCCTTTTTCATTAGGTTTTCTAGCTAAATATTGAACTCTTTCATCTCTACTAGTTCCATACAATAAGAAGGTATTGAAATTATATACATACCTGGCACCAGGTCAAATGTAAACTCCACCTATATATATAGAGGAAGAAAAAATAAATCATCGAGGAAAGCTTTATAAAAATATTGAACAGTAGAAAGAAGATCAACAACAGAAGAAACATCATCGAGATCAGCTATAACATGAGATAAAAATCTCATGAGCTCTGATCAAGAAGGTCCTATACTACCAAACCTCAGATAAAACTCTCCCTAAAACACATGTGAGATCCCATAATCTTCAATAAACAGGACACACTGATGATAAAAATCAACCACATTATGATGAGAAACAATCTAATCTATCTTGATGATAACGTCAGACAAATCTAGATTGAGAACAAGAAAATTCCAGACTAACTCTATATCAGCTATCAATAGCATATAAGGACACTGAAACCCTTTATCTTTACTCTTCCCAAAAGGTTTAACTAACTCCATAACAAAGGAAATGAGCTCTGTTGTAAGTTTAAGAATATAAAAAAATAACTAGATATAAATGAGTGATAAGAACCGATATTAAATAAAGCAATCACCTTGAAAGATATAATAAATATAGTACCTCTCACTATCACTAAACCCAAATCTACCTCTACTAGAAACCCATATAATACATAAAGGTGATTCACTCTTGAGGTTTGTGTTTGGGCCCCTATAGTTTTAGAAGCATCAAAATATGCCATAGTAGCTTTTGGATCTAATGATTCCGACCATATCAAGGTGTAGACATAGCCTGATAGAAACACTGTAGATGACTATAATGTCCACAACTGTTACAAAACTTTGCATGTGAAGGAAAATATCACCATGTGTGTTTGACATTTCCACACTAATAGAAATTCATAAACAATCCACTATCTGCAATTGGAGGCGCCAAAGAGGCATACTACCAAGAACCACCTCCACAAAACCAATAGCGCAATGCAACAGTTCTACCATGTTCAAAGGTAATGAAGAATTAGGAAGGATATCTTACTCAGGGAGATATAATGATACTTATTTGAATAAACAAAACTGAACTATTCAATATGGAATGAATAGAGGATCCAAAATTCAATAGAGAAGGTCTCTAGGTTGAGATGAAGGAGGGTTATGGAAGAATGAAATAAGAATCAACTGATGTAGTGCCCTAAAATCCTTGTCCACAACATTTACATGGTGTGTAATCCATTTACACTTCATGTAATCCATGGGACTCATATACATAGAAAAACCCATCACCTTTTTATTAAAAATTGATCTTTTAACATTACATGACATGTAACCTTTACACTTTGTGTAATACATTCACATTGTTTAATAGGTTCAGGACATCTTCCCTATAGAATTTACACATTGTTTACTCCCATTACACGACATTTATTTATATCATAAATAAAATAAAGTCCTAATTCCCTAAAAAAAGGCAATACAACTCAAGTATTCTATGAACCCAGGGAGAAACCCAAAAAACCATTAACACATTTATACCCAGACTCCATTAATTTAAATAAACATACATCTCCTAACTTTAGGTCATTTTTCTCAGCAAATGTTCTCCATCCTTAGAAATATGAAGATGCACCCAATTAAAGAGTAAAATAAGAAATAAGAAGGAAAAATACCTAAAATCAAGTAAAAGTATGTTACAACCCCAAATTTTGATTGTATTGAAGAATAAAAAGACACAATGTCATTTGTAGGAATTGAAAACAAATTAACCAAAAACATGGTATGCCCAATATGACTCGAAGTTTATGTTATTAGTTTAACATTGAAATTTTAATTCAAAACACATTTTACATAATCAAAATCATGAAAACACATTCATATTGTTTTGATAATATAGGAAAATGATTCATAAGTCAGTTGTTATGCGTAGGAATTAGGCACACCTCAATCCAATACACAGTGTGTCCGGTATGACTCAAAGTTTGCGTTTTCAGTTTAAAATGGATATTTTAGTAAAAAAGACAAGTGGAATGATAAAAAATGATCAAAAACATTCAAATTATGTTAATAAATTAGGGAAATTATCCATAAATCATTTGTTACATGTAAGAATCATCCTTACCTCAATCTGATATACGGTGTTCTAGGTATGACTCAAAAGTTTCCGTTATTAGTTTAAAATTGACAATTTAGTTCAAAACATGTCTCAATCATTGAAACCAAATAAAAACACTCATATTGTCTTGATACTTTTTTAAAATTAATCATAAGTCATTTTTGACATGTAGGAATCAATCTCACATCAAGCTGTCACACAATGTGACCAGTATTACTCAAAGTAGGCGTTTTCAGTATGAATTGACATTTTAGTAAGACACGTGACATATGATAGAGATAATATTTTAATTTTTTTTAATTTTTTTTAAATTATTTAATACCTTCCAATTAATAAATTTTATATTATTATCATCATTTTAGTATTTTTGGTAGATTTTGGGCTTAATTGTGAAAATTGTTTAATTATGTAAATTTAGCTAGTTTATGGATCTTCTATATTTTGTGAATATATTTTAAAATTTTGATCCAAATTGAGTGATTCATTTTTTAGGGTTTATTTGTTCATGGTATTCAAGTTTATCTTTTGGATCTAGATCCAATTTGATACATAATAACCCATAAAAATAAACCAAATGGAAAAAGTTTTCTGGATGACAAAATAAACCCCACACCAGTAATGAAGAAATATATCAGCCTAGATATGTCCCAATGAGGTGATTACCGTTGGAGGAGAAATATGACTAAATTTTTCATGCGTCTATAAAATTTCATGGAGAAATTCAGTAATTAAGGTATCCATTGCATGAAAAAATTGGAGGTAGTTGAGCAGTCTCCTCAGGCAGAAAACATATTCATCACTAATTGAATCATAATTTTTTTAAACTTGTCAACATTTGTTGATATTTTGTGGGAACATGAAAAAGATAGATAATAAGAACTTTTTTTAAGATAACTTCCCGAGATTCATGCATTTACTATTCTAATTGAACTCAAACTTTTAGAGGATTGAGTCTGGAGGGAAAATTTTCCACGCTCAAGCCTATAAATATGTGCATCCACTTACATTAAAGGGTTATTGAAGAAGGTTCAAGAGGGGTTGCACTAGAGTATTGTAGTATTCAATTTCTATTTATTTTATCTTTTTTTCTTAGTTTTATTATGTGCTATTCTTCCCCTTTCAACTCTCTTACCCTTCACATGGAGTGGTAAAACCTTTGAGAGATCGGGGAAGGGGGAGTTTCACTTTTGTAATGTAGGAGTCTTGTAATTAAATATAAAATTCTATTTTTCTATTGAATGATTTCTATTTTTAGTGTATCCTAATTTTCTTAATTCTATCGTGTTTTGGGTTTTGGTTTTATTCATTGTTAATATCTTTGGTTGAAGAACTTTAAACTCCCTCTGCCTAGTGCAATTTGTCTCGATCAACTAGATTGTGTTAGGTGGTGAGTGTATAGAGATCATTGGAATGTGTGTATAACTAGTGAATTATTTCTAGATTTATAAGGATAAAAAATTCCCAATTAATACTTTCCTTAGTTTTTAAATAAATGGTTCATGAACTTTCATGCACATAGGAGTGGTTTTCATTTCTTCCTTCAACAAAGGGTGATTGACAAATCGATCGAGGAGTCGTTCATTTATCATACAATAAGAAGATAGGAGGAATGAATTCCACGACCATGATGACATTGAAAAAGTTGAACCTATCATGACCCCATCACTCTCTTTATCCATTACTATTCAAAATTTATTTTAATTGCTTTCTCTCTTTTAAAAAATAAACAATTTCAAAAACAATATCACTTATTTCTTAGATTTTAAGGTGAAAGCTTGATTGTTGTGCGATCCTCTCTAGAGACAACCTAGGTTACCCAATTTTATACATTTTAACTTAGGAAATATTTATTTTTATCAAAAACCCATGATAATCACGTGTCAAAACATGGTGCCATTGTTAGGGAGATAGTGCCAACATTTCCCCTCTCTCTTTTATTTCTATTTTCTTCTTTTCTCTTCAAAATTGTATGACTAAAAAATCAAACACCGAAACTTTCCTCCTAGATCTAGAAATTGAAATAACCTTGTTGAATATAATTAGAAACCTTAATTTTCAATATGAATTTTAGAAAATTTCTCTTGCATACTTATTTGAAAATTATTAACTCTGAGCCTATCATCATGGATGGAAATAAAAACCCAACCGTTAGAGACCTTTGTGCACCACAATTCCTTAATCAAAACAATAAACTTGACATGCTAGTGTTACAAAATGATTTTGAGATTAAAATAAACATGATTACATTACTTCCATAGTGTCATGGATTGGAGGGTGAAGATCTAAGAAAATATATTAAAGAGTTCACACATGTATGCTCTACTTTAAGACCCCATGGAGTAGCAAAGGAATAGGTAAAGTAGAAGACATTCCCATTTTTACTGGAAAGAGTTTACAAAGAATGTTTGTATGGTCTATAACCTATATATTTTAATGATTGAAATGAATTGGTAATATTATTCATACAATGATTATTCCCCACCTCCAGAAGCACAACCATCATAAAGGAGATTTATACTATCAAATAGTCATCTGGAGAAACCCTTTACGAGTATTGGGAAAGATTTAAAAAGATATGTGATAGCTACCAAAATCAAGACATTTAAGATAATGAATTTCTTGTATTTTTCTATGAAGTCTTACTAGACAATGAAATAAACCTTTTTGATTAATTATCTAGAGGCACATTTATTGATAAGTCAGTAGAAGAAGCTAAGCACCTGATTGAGAATATTTCCCAGAACTCGCAACAGTTTGGTACAAGAGGTAATTGTACAAGAGGTATTCATGAGGTATGAAATTATTATCCATCACCTTTATAGGAAACTAATATTTATGAGATAACCAGTATAGTGAGACAGATAACCCTAAAGCAAGTGAGTGGTCAACAAGCACCAAATAAGGTATGTGGTTTATTCTCATCACCTGATCATTTCACTAACCAATGTGTTGAAATATAGGGAATGGAAACATATGAAAAAACCTTTCAGATGAGGAAGTTACAAAAAATAAATGTATAAGATACCTTAACAATGTTCAATATGTATTCAGAAATCAATATAATTGAGAAAGACACCCATACCAAAACCAATTCCAAAACACACCCCCATTACTACAACAATTTCAAAATCCACCACCATTTCAACAAAATAAATATTATAAATAGCATTTACACCACCAACCAACAACTTTCCCAAGACCCTATTATCAACAATACACTAGCACACAAACTTTTGTGGAACAAATACAATCCATGTTTGATGACCTAGCAGATAAGGTTGATAAGCTAACAAACACGATGGTAAGTTTTTTGGAAATAATGTTGAAAAACCTAGAAAAAAAATCCCTTCCTAGAAAATACCAAAACCAAAATAGAATACCATCATGATAATAATAAGAAGTGGAAAAGAACTTTCACCACTAGCATCCCATGAACCTAAAACAATACTACTTGAGTTGAGGGATAATGAAGTTGTAAATTCTAAATATTCTTTGAAAATCCACCCTGAAGAAGATAAGAAAGAGGAGGATAATTATAGGATGAGGAGGAAGATACAAGAAACATCATTGAAAAGAAAAAAGGGAGAACAAAAACTTACCCCAAACATTTCCATCAAGGAATATTGAATCAAAGAGATTGCAGGAAGAAGCACTTCAAAAAGAGGTTCTAAAAACCTTTTAAAAAGTGGAAATTAAAACCCCCCTTCTTGAATAACTCAAAAAATTACAAATTTTGATAATTTTTTGAAGTATATTTAAACCAATAAGAGGATAATTCAAGGTAATTAATGGATCAATTGGGGAATAAGTGTCTCATCCCTTATCACACCACAATTTCCAACCAAATGTCAAGATCCAGATACATTTTCCATTCTATGAACCATTGGTTATTTAAATTTATATAATTATTTGTATGATAGAGGTGATTAAATTTATATATTTACTCAGTCAGTATACACTTCTTTGTATATGGGAGACTTGAATCCCACAAGAGTGGTGGTCCAACTTAAAAACAGATCCACAGTCTTTCAAGCAGGAGTTCTGGAGGATGTCCTTGTGAAAGTCAAAGATCTATTATTCCCAACTGACTTCTATACACTTAATATAGAATAATATAGGATTCCATCACACTCACCCATTATTTTGAGGATACCTTTATTTAATATTACCAAAACCATCATTAATTTCCATAAAGGGACACTCACCATGGAGTTTGGAGATAGCATTGTCCACTTCAATATTTTTGAATCCATGAGGCACCCATAGGATGATCACTCACTCTTTGAACTCTCACATGAATTTGGTATTGAACCCATTTATGAATAAGGTATGTTCCATGAATTCTTATCCTTATGAGAGACTTCTTCCATTGAAAATATCATTGAACATGTGAATGCCCAAAATGTTGGATATTTTGATTTCATGTGGGAGGAAGAGGTAAAATATGATTTCTTTGATGATTTGTTAAATGATGATAAAGATGATATGGTTTGTTATGTATAGTATGTATGCCATTTTTAATTGGGGAACATAAATTTAGTTTCACCCCTTGAGCAACCCCCTGATCTGGAATTAAAACCACTCCTCACTGATTTGAAATACGTGTACCATAGGGAGGGAGAGAAATTACCAGTTATAATTTCTAATAATCTATTTGAAACCCAAAAAAAATAATTGATTTATATTTTGAGATATAATTCCTAATAAATATGGTGGAGATTAGGTTATATCCCTATAATAAACCCAAAAATATGCTCACATAATTTTTTTAAGGGATATTCCAAACCTGTCAGATAACCCCAAAGGAAGCTGAATCCCACCTTGATGGAGGTTGTGAATAATAAGATTGAGAGGCTCTTGGAATATTGGATCATATATCCCATATTAGATTCAAAATGAGTTATCCTAGTTCTTATCATTCCAAAAAAACTGTCCTAACCACTATGAGGAATGAAAAGAATGAATTAATCCCTATGATAATTCAGAATAGTTGGAGAGTGTACATTGATTTTAGGAAGTTGAATTAGGTCACTTGGAAAGATCATTTACCCATCCCCTTCATTGACCAGATTTTAGATAGATTGGCAGGGAGAAATCATTATTTATTTTTGGATGGATTTTCATGTTATTTTCAAGTACCTATTGTTCCTGAGGATTAAGAGAAGACAAGATTTAATTTTTTCCTTTGGCAATTTTCCATATAAAATGATGCCATTTGGATAATGTAATGATCTAGGTACATTTCATAGGTGCATGGTAAGTATTTTTTCAGATCACATTTAATATTTCTTAGATGTTTTCTTGGATTGTTTCATAGTTTTTGGAAATTATTTTGACCATTGTTTGAAAAATCTTGAAAAAGTTTTGAAAATATTCATTGAAAATAATCTCATTTTAAATTTTTAAAAGTGTCATTTCATGGTTCAAAGGGAAATTTTACTTGGGAATTTCATTTCAAAAAATGCATTTAAGTGGATAAATAAAAAATTAAAGTGATAAATTCATTACCTTAACCAACTTGTGTGAAGCATGTTAGACTATTTTTATGACATGTAAGATTATACAAGAGTTTTATCAAAGATTTCAGTAATATTTATCTCCCTCTCTCTAGATTAATTTTGAAAGATACTGATTTTGATTTCAATTGTGCATGTTGGGAATCCATTGATTATCTGAAGTGGATATTGATTACACCACCTATTATTCATCCACCAAATTGGGAAAAACCATTCGAGCTACTTTGAGATTATTCCATCAAAGAAGTTGGAGCAGTACTTTATCAGTGAGTTTAGGGAAGGACACAAGTCATTGAATATGAATTAGGAACCTTGGATATAGCTAAATTAAAATACAAAACCACAAAAAATATTTTTTTAGTAGTTTTTTTAGAAATATTTAGATCATATCTTCTTGGAACTAAAGTCACTGTGTTTTCTGATCATGCAGATATTAGGTACTTGATGAAGAAGGATGAAGTTAAACCAAGGATAGTGATATGGATGATACTACAGAAGGAGTTAAACATATAAATCAAGTACAAGAAGGGATCTGAGTACCAAGTGGATTATAATTTAAGAAGACTGCCCAATAATGCTGAAGTTGAAATTCTAGAAAAAGAACTATTGAATGATCACCATCCAGGAGAGAAGTTGTACTTGGTTGAAAAATAAGCGCCTTGTTATGTTTACATGGTCAATTATCTTGTAACATATCAGGTCCCATATCATTTCAATTCTCACCAAATTCACAAACCAAAAGATGAATCTAGATATTACATTTGGGATGATCCATTTCTTTGGAAGATTTATAATAACCAAGTGATAAGAATACATTTGACTGAAAGTGAAATTAGCTCTATCTTTGATTTTTATCACAATTTATCTTGTGGATAAATATTTTGACCTCAAAATACAGTAAAGAAGGTTTTAGAATCTGGACATTATTGGCCCACTATTTTTATAAATGCTCATGAATTTTTTAAATTGAGTAAAAATGTCAGTTTTTTTGGAAACATTTCAAAGAGACAAGAAATGCGCCAATAACCACTTAATTTTTGTGAGATTTTTGAAGTCTGGGGGATAGATTTTATGGGACCTTTCCCAATGTAATTTAGAAATTATTATATCTTGCTTGCGATTGATTATGTTTCCAAATGGGTGGAAGAAAAATCCATCGGGACTGATGATGCTAAAGTTGTTTTTGATTTTGTTAGGACTAACATATTTTGTAGGTTTGGAGTGCCTAGAGACATCATAAGTGATCAAGGGACTCATTTTTTCAATATGATAATGGATGATTTTCTGAATATGTATGGGGTGCATCATAAATTATCAACTCCCTATCACCCACAAACAAATGGTCAAGCTGAAGTATCCAACAAGGAAATCAATGGAATTTTAAAGAAGACTCTTAAACAAAATAGTAAGGATTGGATTCAAAGGTTGGAAGAAACTTTATGGGATTACATGATAGCCTAAAATACCCCAATTGGAATGATTACATGTAGGATTATTTATGAAAAAATATGTCACCTACCTGTGGAATTGGAGCATAAGGCGTATTGGGCCATGAAAAAGATGATTTTGGATCTTGAAAGTGTTGGGAAAGAGAGAATATTTCAGTTTTAGGAGATGGAGGAAGTTAGAAGGTAAGATTTTCCTAATTATAGTATTTATAAGGAGATAAAAAGAGTGTCTCATGATAAGCTGATCCAATCTAAAGACTTCCATCCCATAGACAAAGTGATATTATTCAACTTAAGACTCAAGTTGATGCTAGGTAAACTTCATTCCAGTTAGGAGGATCCATTTATAGTTACTCATGTATATCCTTTTGGTGTTGTGTAGATTGTGAAGGATGGAGAGTAGGATCCATTCACAGTTAATGGAATTAGGATAAAGAAATCCCATGGTACCATTCCATCAAATCCAATTGAAAAGATCACATTCTTCCAACCTATTTATCAATAAAATCCATCAGGTTGTACCTCTCCTTTACATTTTATTTATTGCTGTAATTCATTTTCAAATATTATTAAATTTTAAATCTATTTTAATGAATTGAGGAAACCACATATTTTAAGTGTGGTGTAGGGAAAATTTGTACTTTAAGATTTCCATTTATTATTTGTTTTTTTATTTTCTAAAAAAGAATGTGTGTTTTGTTTTTCAAAATTGTGTGAGTATATTTTTTCAATTTTTGTGTGTTTTTGAAAATTGTGAGATAAAATGATTATCATTTAAATTTTTTAAATCCATTTCAATGATTGAACCAATTTATTCTATGAAACTATGCTTAAATGAATACTAAAAATGACTCATTTCAAGTTCAATTCTTTGGGAATTTCATGAAAAGTACTCTAATTTTTGAATCACATGCCACACCTGACTGTCTTTATCTTTGAAATCACTTTTTTGTGAGGCTTCTGAACCATTTTTTTCATATTATTTTCATTCAACTCACTTCTTGAGAGAACCAAACCATGATTTCTTTAACCATAATATGATTTATTCTTATCAAAACTTGAGGGTTTGAGGTACTTGTGTTTTAAATGATTGAGGCATTTCTTTGGTTTTAAATCCCCCTTTTCAATATAATACTTTTTATTTTGGCCTTACTTGTATATTTAATCCTTTTAGTCCTTATAATTCACGAATAAATTCTTAGTATAACCACATTAAAATCCAATTTTCCCTATCCAACTTGCTCTTGAAGTGAAATTTCATGATCTAGTTGAACTTAAGTGTGGGGGGAAGCTACCTGGTATTATGATACCTAATTTGGTGATACATTGGGTGGAAAATAAAATACTATCGAGATGATTTTTCTGCTAAATAATCATTTTGTTGAAAGTTGTGCCTTTTCTGGAGCTTTCATGATAAGAGAAGTTGTGCCTTTATGGAGCTTCTAATGGAGAAAGAAAGTCATGCCTTTTCTGGAGTTTTCAAGAAAAATTATGTTTGAGATGATTAATTTTTTTTTCTAAAATGATGAATGGTGTTAACTTTCCTTGAGTTCTCATGATGATGGAGAGTATTTTATACTAAGGGGAGTGAGGAGGATTCCATACTTGAGTGAAAATTAGAATCTTGCAATTTTTCTTCAAAAAGAGCCACACCCTCCTTATTCGACCTCATAATTTTTTAACATCAAAATCCTACCAAATGAAAGCCACAGAACAACCTTACAAATTTATCATGATAAAAACATGTCCTTAACTCACATTAGATGGATAATTAAGAATTTATTAAGCCTATGTTGACTCTTTCATTGGTTTGGATGAGAAAAACATTGTTGAAAATTGACATTTGTGATATGAGAGGTACATGATGTAACGCCCTGAACCTAGTTACCTAGAGTCATTGAATTATTACATAACATTGGAATGATCCCAAAAGATCGAGTCTCTAAAGAACGATTATTTTAGTAGCCTTGGAATCACTAGATACATTCATAAAGTTAACATTACATCATAAAGTGAAAACTACAACAACATCTTGTCTCCACACTCATATCCCCTTATACTATCCCTACAGGTCATTCATAAAACACTTCTTCACATCTTGGGAAAAATAAAACATAGAAAGGGGTGAGCTCAGATGCTCAGTAAGGATAACAATATAGCAAAAACTTTCATAAATAATCATAAACATTTAAGGCAATGTATAACTAAAACAAAATCCTTTTAAACTTGAACTTCCGTATAATATGGAAAAAATAAAATTAAATAATGCCATTTACTTATTCACATGGATATTATACTAGTCGAATATTCACATGAAATATCAATAACCACTTTCATAATGATGGAATGCATAATGTCAGACTATCATAACCACATAGTCAAGGCCTTGTGCCAAGACTACAAATAAGATTTTGTCAAGGCCTTGTGCCAAGACACTAGTTTGTCTCATAAGACCTACCAATGCATCGAGGAGCTATAGTAGGCTCCACCCTTCACTTACTAAGTCCAATGCATTCCTTATATGAACAGGTTTAAACATAACATAAACATTCATATTAAAACTAGCATACAAAATGTCAATACTTTATCCATAAACCATGAATGGTATAAAAATAACACATCCACAGTCAAACATGTCACAAAACCTTCAATACAATATGGAAGTTTTGTATCATAATAAATCAACTTCAAATAAGCTTAAAATCCATCAAAGGATGTTGACATAGATGAAATCAAAACTATTTGAGAGAAATATCTTTTTTTTGAAATCATTTAAAAGTCACATAATTATAAAAGAAAACATTTACTTTGAAAATATTCTTATAAGCTTGTAAGGTAAGCTTTGACGATTTTATAATGGCGGAAAATATCCACACCCGCCGTATAAGTTAAAAAAGACATTCTTACCTTATTTCTGTCGAAAAGGTTAAAAAGGACCTTATTTGGAAAATGACAGAAAGATTCCTTTATAAATATCTTATAAGAATTCAACAACAATATAAATGAATTTAACCCATAGTCTATAAAATATTAAGAATTATTTGAAATACATTTTTAAGAAACATGGATGTGGATGATAAAGAGGTCCCAGTAGATAATTACGTATAAACAACCTTGGATAATGAAGAGATTGTGAAATAAACCCTTACCTTGTACTATTACTTGGTTGAGGGTAGTTTGACCTTCTATATAATGGTGAAATAATTGTTATTAAATTATAAAAGAATCATATCCATTAATATGATATCATATATGATCTTTTAACATTGCTTTGTTAATAATATCTTAGTATTATCGTCGTTTCGGGTGTTAACTTACTCGTTTTCTTTTATATGTTTTGTTACATAAGTCGTGTTTGTTATGGATAGGTTGTATCTTATTCATATACAAAATTATATAAAGTCCTTAAACATTATTTTTAATCATCAAATAAGAATTATACTTGCATGGATACGATGAGAATGAATCTCATCGCGTTCATGGAGACGGTAGTCCGTACGTACGCACGAGCGAAAATATCATTATTTTGATATTAAAATAATATATAATTGGATGGTATATCATATATACAGAATCATTATCATGATATATTTATTATTTACATCAATTAACCATCATTATCATACCCATCCAAATAATAATGTTTTGAATAACAATTACACCACGGCGTGGAGACGGTAAGCCGTACGTACGCACGTATAGTGACATGTCATTCAAAGGATGGATAGAATACTGAATATGGTTGTAACATATTTATAATAACATCACAGTATATAAAAGATACTAGATTTATTATTTTAGAATGGAAATAACAAATAAAGAAGATGTTGAAGAAGAAAGGAACTTGAAAGAGGGTGGTGAAAACATTACCTCTTCTTCGGGTTCTTCCTTTTGATTTGATCAAAAGGGGTAATTAGGTTGGATTTATGACTAAATTAAGGACTCTAGGATGAATATAGGATAGTTGATAGGGTATTTGGGCAGAGTTTGTCCAATAAAAAAGGCTTTGAATGTGTGAATTAGTGAGAAGGGTGAGTTCCCTTTTATAAGAGGGGTGAGGGGCACCTTAGGAAAAGCTAGAAATATTATTTTATAATAAATTCATATTCGGTTTATAATGGCTCAAAAGTGGATTATTTAAAGGTTAAGGTGGGGATAGGTCGAAAAACACTCAACCAATAGGTTTTAGACAGGTTTGGGTCACTATATTAACTTTATCTTTTTTGATTTAACTCCTAGTTAAATAGTTTGACATTTACCATGTCTCTTTGTATTTTTATATTATATAGTCAATAAACTTACTATAAACTTCCAAGAGACCCCCAAGTGGTCCATTAATAATAAACCTATCATTATATAAGTCCTTTGGCTGAACCTTATATTTTTAGGAATTGAATATCAATTAATAATATAATATTTTTTTAAAAACTTCTTTATGTCAATTTTGACACCATTTAATAATTGATTTTTTTAGAGTATTAACAACTTTATTAATTATAAAAAAATTCATTTAAGAAATCATAACATTTCATATTAACCAATAATTTTTTTTGATGTCATCAAAACTTTCAAATTATATTTATTTTAACATTTATAATACTAATTATTTGATTCTTTCATTAATAAGAAAAATACTACATCATTATTGTGTCATAAATAAATTTAATTATTCAATGTCTAAAAATTATAAATAAAATACCATTATGTAGGAAATATTTTTATATTTATAATTAATATTTATATTTAGAAATATAACATATATAACCCTATGTAAAAATTGTTTTTCTAAAAGATATATGCTTATGTCATTTCTGTATTTACTTTAACTTAATTAATATAAAGTGTCATTATCACTTACAAGTGGCTCCATGGGATCCCAAAAATAGACCCAAAGATTCCCATGGTCGGAAATTTATCAACCAATAGAGTTAGGACACGTTTTAGGGCAATTTAATATTATTATAATATTATTTTTTTACCCTTATTTACCTTATTTTCCTTTTAACCATGGTAAATAAAATATTTACCGAAGTAATTATTCAAAATGTCTAAAAATAAAATTTACCTATTTAAAAAATTTGGACCTCCTAATTCTAAATATGGAATCCATTTTTCTAAATTCAAAACACAGAAGTGGCAGAAATTAATTTAAAATTAATTCCCGTTGTTAAAACAAAAAGCGTGTTTTTAAGAGATAATAACTATCAAAAGATTGACACTTTCTTATGTCCAGTTTAAATGTGAAGTTATGTCCAATGACCAAAATTGGATTAAATGATAAAAATATATTCTAAATATACTTTAAAACCACTGAAATTCATAATTTATCACTACTAATTATTTCGATTAAAAAAGTTGTTTTTAATTAAAATTTATTAATTTTCACTATTCATCAAAATATGAAAGTAATCAGAAATGTACCAAAAATTCACCCTAAGATAATTTTGATATTCCAAATCCAAAAATGAAGTCCATTTTAAAATATAAAATTTATAAAATTTCAAAAAGTGGGTATTACTATTCATAACGACTAGTTTGATTGGTTGTGGTGTGTGTTAGAACTCGAAGTTGCGTACAACACACGCTATTATATTATTCAAAGAGAAGCATACCGTGGAATCTTGGGGTGTTACACATGAGTCTCATCCCAGTCGGTGAGGACTCCTTAAGTGCATCCAGGTGACCTAGGATAAAATCCAGAACGAGGCTTATTTCTAGGGTACTGTAGCAGTGTTATAGTAGGGTACTGTAGCAGGCACTGTTTTCCACTGTAGCAGACAAGACTATTCCTCCATTTGGGCCTTCGGGCCACTGATTTGGTCCCCGATTCCTTTAAGGCCTTCGGGCCACCCAGGCCTTCGGGTCAGTAAGGCCTTAGGGCCACCTCAAGGCCTTCAGGCCACCTTATGTATAGATGAAAACCATAAAACCTATAAGGAACAAGCTCCATAAGGAGATGAGCAAGGAGATTTCAACATAGCAGAAGCTAAATGGATTGAAATAATGAGAGGGTATGACACCTGCCATCGGGAAAAAGCCTATGCATATATGAGAAAGCCTAGCCGAACAACCATGTGAAGGTGGAGAGCTGATTTTACGATGAAGATGCTGGTGAGGATTAGTTCCAAGTAGTCAGCCTGGGTTGTATGTAATGTTTGAATCCTACGAGAAATTAATTCCTCTAAGGCCTATGGGCCATGTTATACTTATGCCTATGGTCCTTGTAAGGGTTCCACCTCACCCATTGAAAGTTGGATTATCAAAATCAATAAAAAAATAATGTCCTTCGGGCCATTGGAGGTGATATGAGGGAAAATTCATGTGAGGTAGGTGCCTTGTGTGCATGGGAGGATAAATGAAGAGTAAAAATATTGAATGATATAAATGGAGAACTTGGAATAATGGTTTTTTATGAGGAATTATATCTTTTGTTTCTTGATATGGAATTGGTAGATCTCATGAGCATGTGTTTTGAATTTTCATTGATTCGATTTTGATGCTGACTTGTCCAGGAGTCCAAGTGATAAGTATAGGGGAATTGGTAAATATAATATTTTAATTATTTTAATATGTTTTTAAATGATTTAATATCTTCCAATTAATCAATTTTATATTATTTTCATCATTTTAGTATTTTTGGTGGATTTTGGGCTTAATTTTGAAAATTGTTTAATTCTGGAAATTTAGAAATTTTATGGATCTTATGTATTTCAAGAATATATTTTTAAATTTTTTATCAAAATTGAGTGATTAATTTTTTTAGACTTTATTTGTTCTTGGTATTCAAGTTTTTCTTGTGTTCCTAGATCCAATTCGACACACAATGACCCATAAAAATAAATCAAGTGGAAAGAGTTTTCTATATGATAGAATGGACCCACATCAGTTATGGAGGCATATATTGGCCTAGATATGTCTAAAATAGGTGATTCTAGTTATAGGAAAAATATTTCTCAATTCCTCATTTGTATAAAAAATTTGATGTAGAAATTTTTTAATTAAGGCATCTATTGAATGTGAAGAAGTGGAGGTAGTTGAACAGTCTTCTCAGGTAGAAAAAATATTCATCATTAATTCGAGCATAAATTTTTTTACACTTGTTAAAATATGTTGAATTTTTTTGATCACATGAAAAAGAGATAGGATAATTTTTTTTTGAATACAACTTTCCAATATTTGTCCATTTAATATTCAAATTAAACATAAACTTTAGGATTATTGAATCTAGAGGGAAAATTTTCCACCCTCAAACCTATAAATATGCGTGTCCACTTTCATTCAAGGGTTGTTGAACAAGGTGAAAGAGGGAATATGATGGGGTATTGGAGACTTGAATTTTTGTTTGTTTTATCATTTTTTTCTTAGTATCATTATGTTGTATTCTTCCCCTTTCAAATCTCTTACCCTTCACATGGAGGGGTAAAACCTTTGAGTGATTGGGGAAGGGGGAGTTTCGCTTTTATAATGTCATAGTCTTGTGATTAAATGTAAAACTCTATTTTTCTATTTAATTATATCTATTTTATTGTCTCCCAATTTTCTTAATGTCATCTTATTTTGGGTTTTGGGTGTATTAATTGTTAATATATTTGGTTTAAAAACATTAAACTCCCTCCACCTAGTTCAATTTGTCTCGATCGAGAAGATTATGTTAGGCAGTGAGTGTATAGAAATTATTGGCACATATGTGGAACTATTGAATCATTTATATATTTATAAGGATCAACAATTCCTAATTGGGACTTGACTTAGTTGTTTAGGAATGGTTCATGAACTTTCATGAACATAGAAGTGGTTTTCATTGCTTCCTTCAACTAAGGGTGATTGACAACTCTATTGAAGAGTCATTCATTTATCATCCAATAAGAAGAGAGGTGGAATTATTTCCATGACCATGAAAGCATTTCAAAATTTGAACCTATCCTAACCCCATCAATCTCTTCATCCATTAGTGTTCAAAATTTATTTTAATTGCCTTTTCTCTTTAAAAAACAAACAATTTCAAAAACAATCTCACTTCTTTCTCAAAATTTAAGGTGACTTCTTGATTGTTGTGTGATCCTCTATAGAGACAACCCATGTTACCCACTTTATTATATTTTAATTTAGGAAATATTTATTTTTGTCACACCCCATGACATGCATGTGTCAACATACTCAAAATTGAGAAAACACATTTAGATTATTTTTATAATTTAGGGAAAAAATACTTAAGTCATTTGTGACATAAAGGAATCAGTCAACCCTCAATTTGATGCATGGTGTGGCCGAGATGACTCTATGTGTGTTTTTTTATTTAAAATTTACATTTTAGTAAAAAATACAAGTTAAATACTCAAAATAGAGAAAACACATTCATATCTTTTCAATACTTTAGGAAAAAAATCCTTAATTCATTTGTGATGTGAAGTAATTAGGTGCATCTCAATCTGATACACAGTGTTCCTAGTATGACTCAAATTTCATGTTATAATTTTAAAAATGAGATTTTAGTTCAAAATACACATCACTCACTGAAAGCTAAGAAAACGTTATTGGATTATCTTGATAATTTATTAAAATTATTTATAAGTTATTTTTGATGTGTATGAATCATTCTCACATCAAATTGACACATGATGTGACTGATATAACTCAAAGTGTGTGTTTTCTATTTATAATAACATTTTAGTAAAAAAATGACATACTCAAAACTGATAAAATATGTTTGGATTGTTTTCATACTTTAGGATAACAATCCATAATTCATTTATGATGTGTAAGAATCATATTCCCCTCAATCCAATTCACAGTGTGACCAACATGACTATGAGTGTGTCTTTTTATTTAAAATTATCATTTTACTAAAAAATAAAAGTGACAAACTCAAAACCGAGAAAACACATTCAGATTATTTTGATACTTTAGAAAAAATATCAATAATTATTTTTTAACACGTATGAATTATCCACATTTTAATCTAATACATGGTGTGTTGGTTATGAATACAAGTTTTCATTATCAGTTTAAAATTGACATTTTAGTTCAAAAAATGTGTCACTCACTGAAAAAAAGAGAAAACTTGCTTAGATTATCTTGATAATTTATGAAAATGGTTCATAAGTCATTTTTGATGTTTATGAATCAGTATCATGTCAAAATGATACACTATGTAACCGATATGACTCAAAGTGTGTGTTTTCAGTTTAAAATGACATTTTAGAAGAAAAAAATAAGCGAGATACTCAAAATCTAGAAACACATTTAGATTGATTTGATACTTTAGGAAAATGATTTGTAATTCATTTTGGACATATAGGAGTCATTCACACCTCAATTTGATGCACAATGTGACTAGTATGACTCTAAGTGTGTATTTTTCTTTAAAATTGACATTTTATTAAAAATACCAGTGACATAATCAAAACTAATAAAATTCATTAGTATTGTTTTGATACTTTATTAAAATGATCCATGAGTCATTTGTGACATGTAGGGATTATCTTTACCTTAATCCAATACATGGTGTGCCCAGTATTACTCAAAGTGTCTTTTATCAGTTTAAAATTGACATTTTAGTTTAAAATGTGTGTCACTCCCTGAAAAACAATAAAACACACTCATATTGTCTTTATAATTTAGTAAAAATATTCATAAGTTATTTAGGACATATAAGAATCAGGCGCTCATATCAAACAGACACATGATGCGATTGATATGACTCAAAGTGAGTGCTTTTAGTTTAAAATTACATTTTAGTATAAAAAGAAGTGACGTACTCAAAAATGATAAAATACATTTGGAATGTCTTGATACTTTAGGAAAATAATCCATAAGTCATTTTCGACATGTAGGAATCAGATGCACCTTAATCCGATACACGATGTGACCGGTATGACTCTGAGGGAGTCTTTTTATTTAAAATTGTAATTTTAGTAAAAAAGAAGAGTGACATACTCAAAAATGAGAAAAATAATTCATATTATTTCAATAATTTATTACAATTATCCATAATTCATTTGTAACATGAAATAATTGTATGAACCTCAATCTGATACACGGTGTTCCCAATATAACTCAAAGTAACCGTTATCAGTTTCAAATTGACATTTTAGTTCAAAATATGTGTCACTCACTGAAAACTAAGAAAACACACTCGTATTGTCTTAATAATTTAATAAAATGATTAATGAGTCATTTTTAATGTGTATGGATTTTTTTGACATCAAACTGATACACGATGTGACTGGTATGACTTAAAATACATGTTTTTAGTTTAAAATGACATTTTAATAAAAAAAGTGACATACTTAAAACCAAGAAAATGCATTTAGATTATTTTGATACTTTATTAAAATGATCCATAAGTAATTTTTGACATGTAGGAATCATCCACACCTCAATATGATGCACAATGTGACCAGTATGACTCTAAGTGTATCTTTTTTAAAATTGACATTTTAGTAAAAAATAAAAGTGACATACTCAAAAATGAGCAAAAAAATAGGATTATTTTGATAATTTTAGAAAATTATCCATATGTCATTTGTGTCATTTAGGAATCATCTGCACCTAAATCTAATACACGGTGTTCCTAGTATGACTCAAAGCATCCAATATTAGTTTAAAATTGACATTTTAGTTGAAAACATGTGTCAGTCACTAAAAACTGACCAAACATGCTCAGGTTCTCTTGATAATTTATGAAAAATATTCATAATTCATTTTTTATGTGTAAAGATCAGTCTCAATTCAAACTGATACATGATGTGATTGATATTACTCAAAGTGTGTGTTTTTAATTTAAAACAACATTTTAGTAAAAAAAGTGACATACTCAAAATTGAGAAAACACATTCACATTATTTTGATACTTTATTACAATGATCCATAGGTCATTTTTGATATGTAGGAATAATCCAAAACTCAATCTAACGCACAGTGTGACCGATTTGACTACGAGTGTGTATTTTTTATTTAAAATTAACATTTATGTAGAAAATACAAGTGATATACTCAAAAATGAGAAAACAAATTAGGATTATTTTTATACTTAAAAAATGACCAATAAGTCATTTTTTATGTGTAGGAATCAACCACACCTCAATATAATACATAGTGTGCCCAATATGACTCAAAGTGTTTGTTATTAGTTAAAAATTGACATTTTAGTTCAAAACATGTGTCACTCATTAGAAACTGAGAAAACATGCTTAGATTGTATTTAAAATTTAAAAAAATGATTGATAAGTAATTTTTGTTACATAAAAATTAGTCTCGCATCAAAATGGCACATGATGTGACTGGTATGAATCAAAGTGCATGTTTTTAGTTTAAAATGGAATTTTAGTAAAAAATAAGCAACTTATTCAAAACCAAGGAAACTAATTCAGATTGTCTTGATACTTTAGGGAAATTATCCATAAGTAATTTTTGATGTGTATTAATCATCTTGACCTCAATCTGAAGCATGGGGTGACTGGTATGACTTCAAGTGTGTCTTTTTATTTAAAATTGAAATTTTAGTAAAAAATGAAAGTGACATACTCAAAACTAAGAAAGAACATTTGGACTGTTACTATAATTTATTAAAAATGTTCCATAAGTTATTTTTGTTATGTAGGAATCAACTTCACCTCAATTCGATACATGGTGTGCTCAGTATGAATCAACGTGTTTGTTATGAGTTTAAAATAAACATTTTAGTTAAAAAAAATATGTTAGTTTCTTAAAACCAAGAAAACGTTCTCATGTTGTTTTTATAATTTAGGAAAACAATTCATAAGTAATTTGTGATGTGTAAGAATTAGTCTCACATCAAACTGAAACATGATGTGATTGGTATAACTCAAAGTGCATGTTTTCTATTTAAAATTACATTTTATTAAAAAAAGTGACATTATCAAAAAAGATCAAACACATTCAGATTGTTGTGATACTTTACAAAAATGATATATAAGTCATTTTTAACATATTGGAATCAGATACACCTTAATCCAATGCACGGTGTGACTGGTGTTACTCAAATTGTGTGGTTTTAGTTTAAAAATGACATTTTATTAATTTATTATTTCATATTTATGTTTTATGTATTTATTTATATTATTAATAACATAAGAATTTGTTTCTTATATATGTGGATTATTTTTCTTGAGTTGGAGTGGTCTGTTCTGTAACTGACACCATAATCAAAATTCTTTAAGAGGGGGGAGATTACCAAAGACAATGAAACCATTGATGTTTTTGAATGTTTGTGATAAATTTTAATTGCTAATGTTATAGTAAATTTTTTTTTGAAATGACTATAATAGTGTTTTCATTGTATTTTTGATATAATATTTACTTCAATTAAAATTTGAATTTTCCATATGTTATATTTTCCTATATTTTCTTGTATTTGTTGTTGTAGTGCACTACAATTTTAACAGCACACTATAGTTGTATGACCATTATCAGTGTTAGTTTAGCATTGATAAAGGTTTCCCTTTATTATAGTTTTTAACTATTTTTAAGTTCCCTCTTTATTAGTGCTTTTTTAGCACTAATAAAATGGGACCCCTTTTAATATCTCTTAGATCAACAATGTTTTTTAGTGCTGATAAAGGTTTTTTCCTGCACTATTAAAAGCCTATTCTATAGTAGTGAACCACCCATCTTTTCAGACACCATAACCAACATTCATATGTGACTTCAGATCTATATTTTGAAATTCAAAATCTCATGAAACAACATAATATGTTGCAGTATTTGATATATATTTTTTCTAGTATCTTAGTGAGTGATAGTTGGGCCTTTTAAGTAGGACAAGAGCATCAATGTGCAAATGTAGAAATCATTGACTACCAATACATTTTGTTGGCACTGTTGTATTTTTATATATACCATGTATAGTTTAGTGAGAAACTCATGGTTTTTTTATAGAAACTAATGTTTGAATTTCATTAAAGTGGGATACCATACAAGGCTTTGAGAATAATTCATTTTTATAAATAAAACATGGGGTTTCTTAATTAAAAAATAAAAAATAATAGTTTTTACCTTATGTATAAATTATATTCAATCCCCCTCATATCCTAGTTAATCCAAATCCCTGGTAAAAATCATTATGCCTCTATAATAAAAGACATACCTCAAGGTAACAGGGCTTCCTCCACAATTTTGGCATGATATTAGACAATCAAACTGTGAAAGGCCCATGTTTGGTTATTCAGATCAAATCCCTTCATGATCAAGTGTCCATAAACTATATCAAAGTGATGACTTTTATGGATCAAAATACCAAAAAAGGGAATAAAATCATATTCCAATCCCCTAACGCATCAACAAAAAGAGTCTTTAAGAGGCTAGATACGTAAACATTGCATTATAAAAATACATATTACATCATTTGAGTACTAATCATTATCCCTTTAAGTTATCCATATATATGATCATACATATTATTACTTCTCATTAGTTGGATAAATGGTAAACATAAGGAATGAGTGAGCTAAGATGCTTGTTAAGTGATAGAAAACAATCGAACCTAACATGTCATGATAATGACATAAACAATATAGCATGAATAAATAAACAAATGATATCATGTCAATGTATATATAAGTATAACATAAATAATATATAACAAAAGAAATATATAATCACATGGATAAAATTATATGATCACATAATGATGGGAACACATAATGTTGGACAATCAAGGCCATGTTCCAAGATACCATACATAATAGCGAAGGCATACACCAAATTCCCAAGTTATTTTATCTCATGAGACCTACTGATGCATCAAGGGGATATGTAATTCTAGACCCCACCCATTACTTAATACATCCATTTCATTCATCATATGAAACAAAGGATAAAAAATACATTATATAATGTCCATAAAGGAACCTCTTATACACACATGTATAAATAATCAGTAATTATCCATATAGAAATAATGGGTGGATGGATTTCATGATTTTACACTCAAAAGATTGAAAATTATATATAGGATAGTGATCTTTTATTAGAAAAATAATGTGTGGGGTATTCACACTACATAGGATAAATGGATATATGGTTAAGTCAACAGTTTCTCTTATTCAATTAAATTTTGTGGTTATATAAGTTAATACCATTTATTTGGAATAATTATTAAAAATACATTGACACCATATAGGATAAATGATTATATAGTAAAAATAATAGATTCTAACATACAATAGAGTTATTTTGTTGTCTAGGTGAATTCCCTTGAGTTATATAAGGTATAATTAGGGATTCACAATGCTAAAATAAGCACCCTTATCAAGTATAGGATATGGGATTATTGTTACCTGGTACTAATCATGATTGAGATTATAATTGAGCTTGGGTAGATGAATTCAAGTAAATTAAATGGTATGATACCAATGAAATTATGGATAAATCACCTCTAAATGTTTGATTATTTAATCAAACATATTTAATATGCATTGGGGATATAAGATTTCCTTTAGGAATAACCTCAAAGTTGGCATGAATTGATGGTGATGGTGAACATGTAAAGAAATCAAGTTTAATTATATTTGGACTTGATAGAGGCCTTACCAACTACATCTTCATTATAAATCCTTAGTAAAGGCCCACCTCTTATAAATAATACATCTATAATAACACAAATACATGGAATATATAAGGATTTAGATGTTAGAGTTATGGCTATGGGTATGTTGAAGTATAGTAACATCTTTTGAACAAAGAATAATGTGAGTGAAACGGTTACTCACATGGATATTATATCATAAAGAAAAATAAATAAAATTATTTCATGTAAATATTAGAATAATAACTTTTAAACTGAAAAGGACAAAAAAAATGTAAATAGGAATTGAGAAGATAGAGAAAAAAGACCCTTACTTTGGCATGGTAAGAGCTTTGTAAAAGGGTAATTTAAGAGGTATTTGATAGTATATCATGAGTAAAATAAAAAATGGAATATAATACCACAAAATTATAACCATGGGAACATATTAAGTATAAGTTTAAAAGAAATTACTACTAATTAATTACATTTGGAAAAGTGGGATGGAGTATTAGGTACCCTTACCTCTCTTATGCTTCTTATCCTAGAGTCAATACTTAAAACCAACCAAAATCTTAAATATTTAAGATATATCTATAGGAGGGACTCATTGATAATTCAATGAGAGATAAATTTTATTTTTTTGGATAAATGAGAATTAGGGTGGGTATTTTTAGGTGTTTTGAGTGGAATTTCATGGAATAAAGCATTGAATATTTTATTTTACCATTATCTTAAGTGCACCACTAATCCAAATAGTACCTCATTACCTCCATTAGTGATCCAATAATTTAATTAGTGATAATTTTTTTCAAAATTAACTACCTTATATGAGTTGAGTCATGCTCACACATATATGATGTCACATTTACCACATTTCACAATTTTTTATCATATTTAATAATTTTTAACAAAAACTACCAAATTTCACCACTTATATCATTTTTATGTACTAATTCCAAATATGTAATAAATTTTATCATATTAATACTATAATTGTGGGAAATTTAAATTTTATATAAACACTATTGAAAATAGTTTTGGTGTGATAGGCGTTACTCAAAACAACTGCATTACTTTTCTAATGGAAACATTATTATTTTAGTAAATTTCATAAAAAAATATGATATCCATTATATAAAATTAACCCTCTAAATATGAGATTAAAATTTTAAAATAAAAATAATAAAATAAATTATAAAATAGGTTCAGTGAAAAATAAGTTACATAAACAAAAAAATAAATGCTTTAGTGTATCAAAACATGCATGACAAATGTTTCAATGGTTTATACATATCATAAAAATCATTTAAAAATTAAGTGAACTATTATTTAAAGTTATAAATCCTTCATAAAATGTAATTTTATTGTCAAAATCTTATTTAGCCACTTATTTTTTCATTCATTGCACATAAAATTAAATATGAAATTAAAAATGTATATAGTAAGTTATTAAATTATTTTCAAAGTTTATATGCTATAATTATAGTACAATTATTACATGTATAATAAAATTTGATTACTATGAATGAATTATCACTATAATTTTCTTATAAAACTGTAAATATGATAAATGTAGTCATCAAATAATCACAAATTTAGTAAAAGATATTTTATGCTACCATTATATGAAATTATTCTGAGATATATAAATATAATTCCATTATGATATATGGACCATTAAACCTTATTTTTTATTATTGCTTATAAATTTACTAATGGTTATATATAGACACATTATTACTATATTTGAAAAATATAATCCATAGTGCATTATAAAATAATGATTCGAGGGTGAATGATATTTTTATACCATTAAAGAAATTTCACAAGATCATGTATTCATGTATAAATAATATATTAATTATAACGATGCATAAATATATATAATTTTCTCACTAAATGATTATATAATGATAATGAATATTTACTTAGTATTTTTGTAACAAAAAAAGAACCCATATAAATTTATATTATAATTCTAAAATAGTGTTTTCTAAAAAACATATATATTTCATAACTTGTTATATTTTACTCATGAACCATTCCTCTTGTTGGTACAATGTTTGTTGGAGAATATGAGTTATGGTATATCATTTTTTGACATTTACTTCTAGCATTTGTAGAACATTTTTTAATTTCATTTTTTTGAGTATAGAGGGATTTTTATTCAATGGATATTATGTTTCATTATTTTTATTGAATAGAATTATATTTACATACCTGAGTCACGACATTTACTTTCATCGATTTCCTATTTCATTCCAAATTAAATATTTTATATTTGTATTTTACATTGATTATCTAATGAAAATATGTTTATCATATCATATTTATTTCTTTATCAGTGAAATTATTCTATAAGTTTTCTTCCTTAAATTGAAAAGTTAAATACTAATAATCATAATTCAAGATTTGGGATATATATATATATATGAAATTTGGCGTGTTACAAAATACCTTTTAAAGTAAGTTTGGGATGTTTATATTAAACTATAATTTTTGAATTTTGGTCTCTTATGATATCCATTAATAATGCTAATCAATAATGAATTGGTGAGATTTTCTTATTTTCCATGTGATTCAAGTCATTACACAAAGGATATGAATAGAGGAATGAATGGGAAATACTCTAGGGAACTACTCAAATGAGTAAAAATAGTGAACTCTCTCATATGAGGAAATATGAAGGATTATATCTCAGAAGTGGGAAACCTATGATGACCTATCCCTGGTGGAGACGAGTGTGACCCCCTAGGCCTACCTCTAATAGATCTTAAGTTGGACACTAGCACAAAGTTTATTTCATCCTCATATGAGATGAATTTACCTTATAAAGTCATAGGGGAAAAATAAAATAAAAACCACTTATCAAATCCTTATATAAAACTGAAGAGTTTATAATTCCTATACAGTGCCCATATAAACACATCAATGAATAAAATATAGTAAAAATGAATAATGAACTCATGGACACCACTCCCACTACCTAAATAACAACATCCCCAAATCTCCATCGACCAATCCTATAAAACAACTCGGAAAACTATGAATGGGAGAGCACTTGGGAGTACTTAGTTAGATCATATATCTAATAAATTTTATATACATACAAAATAAAAGTGTTGAGATAGACATGCATAAAACATTTAAGAAAAACAAGAGTGTGTGTAAAGATAATGAGAAAGTAATTTTCCACATTCCCATTACCATAATTGAGTCACCCATAATCATTATTCATCAGACATCATAATCAACTCATTCACATCAATAATAAAAAATTTCATGTCATCCAAAGATCATATAATAGAAAATGAGAAAAATAGGAAATTTAGGCTCTCAACATGTTCCAAACATCTCATTATCATTACAACATGCACCCTGTATATCATAAAATCACTATAACATTTACCCCATGTAGCCCTATCATCACTTCCACCTACACACCATACACCAATATCATGATCACAACCTTCACCTCATGCAGCCATATCACCACCACCACTTACACCCCATGCAACCCATCATATCCACATCATCATCACATCCTCAGTATCACCAAATCACCTCCACAACTCATGCCACAAACTCGATCCATCACAACCCAAACATGACATTAAATTAAATGCATCACAACCTAAGTAAATGTGCATATGTTAACCTCAATCCATTATACCATGTAAGGACTATACATGTTATTACTTTCAGCCAATAAAGATTGTGTATAGGTGTATTTCACCTCAATCTATTATAGCCCCTGCATTTATACACATAACTAGAATCCATTACAAACTACATGTATACTGTAAAAAACACAAATAAAAAATCACACAATTGATAATCAACAAACAGAAAATCAGAAAACAAATAGTTAAGCTCAATCATAATAGAAATCATGAAACATTACAAGGTATTATAAGGGGATACCAACAATGCATAGTTAATGAATTAACCACATCAATTCGGAATTCAACACAACACCATCCAAGATATTGATCATAACAATCTACAAGATATGTGCTCATCTCATCTATCATTTCAAGGTTTAAAATTCCAATTAATTATTTAATCTCAATTAATGAATATTACAAAAAAGGTTGAGTTAATAATTATTTATAAACACTCAATTTTATACATTAATTATTTTATCTAGTTCATTAATTTAACCCTATAGGATACAACTTAATCTCAAAAACTCTTATACAAGGTTCCCTTAAATCAATAAACCAACCCTTAGTGAGAACCCAACTCACAATTGATCACCCAATTTCCCTATTTCATTTAATTTTATATTTATTCAAATGAAACCCCATTATATAAATGTTATATAAATAAAAACCACATTATCCTTATTAACATAATAAATCTCAACCCTTTAACCAAATCAATCAACCCTTAGTTTCTTTAGCTATTATCTTATTATCATCACATTACTCTATACATTACTCATAACATTCAATATTAATTCTAGATTAGTATACATCATTACCATTACTATTTTATTTCCTTTCTCACTTATAATTATAGAATTGATTTATCATTACATGTAATAACACATAAACATATAACATTTCACATGACTATTAATTTATGGAACACACTTTTAAATTAAGGTTTATTTGGTCGTATTTATTTATTTCCATTGTTAATTACTATACCAGATTTTGAAATTGCTTTCTATTTTTACCAAATTATTCCCCATTAGTCATTACCATTAACAGAATTATCATCTTACAGAGTTATATAAACACTAAGTAGTTGTGACACTAAATATTTCAGTTTAATAACAGAAATCATTTCAGTAGTTCATGCATCATCAATGAAAATAACACTCCATGAAAGTGTACATTATTCTTCAATATCATCATCCCCATTCAAGGTTACCTTCCCATTCAATTTCTACATTATTTCTCAATAACCATGGGAATTACACAACATGGAGACACATGGTATAAAAAGAAAATCATATTTATATTCCTTCCTTTTAAAATTTTCATTTTATATTTTCCTCCTTTTAATTTTAAAAATCTCATTTCTCATGGAATAAAAAAATATTAACATCAAACTCATATCTTCAATTATCATAATAGAAAAAAGTAATAATAATAAACCATTCACAAGAATAAATCAAATGAAAAAAGAAAATTCAAGTATCCTTTCCCCCATACTAGACTAGTGTCAAGGGACAAGTGAGAGAAAAAGAAACAGGTAAATCATAGTGCCCCCAAGACCAAATTTAGACCACCAAGCCATAGGAGAGATCATAATAGTAAATGAAAAAGTAAATAAAAAATCCTCCCCCTAGACCATATGATATCCTCCAAGCCTGAGGAGAGAGTTAAACTTACCTCGCTCCCTGAGGTTAAGGAAACATAGGTTATCAAATTGTTAGAAATTTTTGATGTACATATATTTCAATTGTATTTTTATAATTTTTTCAATTTAGTTTTAATTATATTTCAAACCACTTTTAGAATTTTTATGTTGTTTTTTTAGTTTTGTAGAATTTTGGATATTTTGTTTATTTTTATTTAATTTATATACTAATATTAGTAATTTAGTATTTTTAATATCCCATAATTTCTATGTATTTTTTTTGAATTATATGGAATTATTTTGAGACCGCAAGCTTTGACGACACATGATTCCAAGGCCCGGTGATCCCAGAATGAATTTCTGAACTTTTTTTTTGAGTTCACTTAAGTAAACGTGTGAGTGGGTTTTTCTAAAATTTGAACCGGTGCTTTGATTGAAAATCTGGGGGAACTGTTGAACTCGGAATGCCAGGATTCGCCTAGAAAAGGCTTAACTTTGACCAACAAGGTTCGGACAGAAGAGTTATTTTCAAACTTTTCAGAAAATAATAAAATAATTTTAAAAAGTTATTTTATTTATTTTATCAACTGTTGAGCGGTGAACAGCGGCGCTACGATGCAACGATGAGGTGAAAATGGGGCACATTAAAGGAAACCCCTTAATGGATCATTAAGATGTAGTGTAACAACCCAATGTCACAATGTAACAGAAATGATGCAACGTGTTCCATTTTTAATTAGCTAACAAATTGAAGAGTTGGGAATTAAACTGTGGGCAATTTTCTTACAAACCTCCAGCAAGTTTCTTCTCCAATGAAGAATGAAAAATTCTGGAAGAACGTCATCAACTTCAACGTACCTTGAAGAATGAAGCTGGGAAGTGATGAGCGACGTCAACCTCTTGAAACCTATAGGATAGAACACTACAAAAACTAATGTCAAATGAGGTTTGTGATTGGTTTTATTTCTCTATTCTTCATTCTAAAACAATGAACGTGAATCAAACCACAAATAGGTTGATCCACAGATCATGTGTTCTTGTGAGAGGGTTATTAAATTTGGGGACTCGAATGGAGGGGTATATTCATGTTTTGAAATCCCAAACCTCTCCAACCTCCCCTTTGATTATACACCTCTAATGCGGAGGGCATGGAGCAACACAAATAATTCCCAAGTTCCTCCACCTCGCATGTTCTTGTGTGTTCTTTGTAAAAAAAATTTCAAGATGGCGGAAAGGTGAATCTGAGGTCATCGCAGGGAAGAGGGCATTCCCTAGAGGCTGTAGGTGCAAGAGGAACAAATAACGGACCACCGGAGCATGTACGGTAGTCTGTAGAAGCTCATGTTGGTGGCTGACAGAGATGGCGTGACCCAGCAGCGAGCCGAGTGGTGGAGACCGTGACCACTACGGACCCGATGCTGGAGACCCATGATGCTATGCTAGAGCCACGTTGACAGGTCAACCCACAGACTTGGTTTTCGGGTGACGTGGAGGAGCGACATGCATCCGCGAGCTACGTTTGGCTGAAGAGGGCGGCTGGGTTGACCGGTTGCGGGTGCCCCCAACCGAACTGGCCGAACCGGTATGGGCTGCATTGGATAGGCCAGGCCGGCCCACTGGGTTGGGATGGCCCAGTGGGCCGGGATGCCCAAGCAGTACGGTTGATTTTTCGATCTGGTCTGACTAAGTCGGATCAGGTTGGGGGGGAAATGACTGGGCTGTTGAGTGGCCCAGATCGGAATATGACTGGCCCGCCAGTATGGGTTGGGCCGGATAATTTCAGGTCATTGGGTGACCTGGTGGATTAGACCCACAGATAACCTGGGTTTGACCTAGTGAGTCCCAATGGTCCAAGAAGAAAAGATGGTTCATGCGGGACCCTGGTCTGAGATTGGTCTAGTGGGTCCAACCGAGTTGGACCGGGCCCAGACGCAACCGACCCCTATTTACAAAAACGATGACATCTCTCAGACTAAGTGTCTGATTGATGCGCCGTCTGTGGAACAAGGACCCTTGTGATGAGGCAATCCTTATGAGATACTTTGTGAGTTTTTGATGAGGTTGTTGTATGACCAGGTTAGATCAAACTCAAATCCAGCTGGACACTTTTTACAAAAATGCCCATATCTTATAGACCAGGCGTCCATTCGACACACCTTCTATTGCATTAGGACCCTTACGATGAGACGATCCTTTGGGTTAATCTATGTGGGACTTAGTGGTAGTTGAGGTATGACTGATGGATTGAGGACCATATCCTCTAAAAATCAACCAAGCTAAGTGTGGGAATCCAATGGCTGGCTGTGACATGAAACATAAGAGCGACCCTTCATGGATCAACATAAGAGCGACCCTTCATGGATCAACATAAGAGAGAACCTTCCTGGATCAGCATAAGAGATACCCTTCATGGATCAGCATAAGAGAGTCCCTTTGTGGATCAACATGAGAGTGAACCTTTATGGATCAGTAGTAGCACGACCCATCGAGGATCGACCATAGAGCAACCCGTCGTGGATCAGCAGTAAAGCAACCCTTTATGGATTAAAAGTAGAGAAACCCTTTGTGGATCAGCAACAGAGTCTCTTAACATAATAATATGACATATCTTAACAACTAATCATATTTACTTATGTACTTAAGTTATACATGTTGTGAGATGTCATTTACTTTGTGCTATATATTTGAGATCTTGCTTGGTGGTATTACCTCTGTGGTATTTCCTTTGTGGATTTATGAGAGACCTTCTAGGGTCTCAGGATACCTACTAAGTATTGTTATACTCACCCCTACATGGTCTTTTCCCACACCTATTGTGTTTTATGCAGATGACAGACAACTTTGACTAGGACTTTGGGGAGCCAGGGCTAGAAGGTGCTTGGAGGTGGATTGATAGATTTGGTGTTCTACAGTGACATCTTACAGTGATTTGTACCTATCCTTTAGATAGGATCCTTAAATGAAGACATCTAGATCTTTCATTTCCTTTGTTGTACTTTACTTTCAATTGGGCTTGTATTCCGACCCCTTTTACTTTCTGTAGTACTTGTTCCTATTGATGGTTCCAGTTTCAGCTTACTTTTCGCAATATGGGTTATGTGTGTGTGTATAGGTTGAAAGTAAATTCCATCCCTTTTTTGGGATATTCCTTTTTGGTGCTAGTTTCCAGCTTATGCCCTATGGAAGACAGGCTTGGGGTAGTCACGACATGGGCCCCGGGAGATGTGTCATGACAAAGTGGTATCAAAGGGCAGTTAGTTCTACCAGGAGAACTAAAGAGTCTGTATTTTTGATGGGGAAATAGTGTTAAGTGTATTGAGTTTGGATTTCAGTCTGGGGAGTCCATTATTGGTGCGGTGACTAACGTATCCATACACTAGGACCCTAAATTCTATTTTCCAACTTAGTACATGAAAACACTGGTTACATGTGTTTTGGAAATGTTTTTCTCTTGATCTCTTTTGATTCAGATCACCAGGTATAAATTATTGACCATGAAACATCTATTTCCCTACAGGATTCCTACATGAAGACATCCAGCTAGGATTCTAGTGATGGATCATGATGATGGCCCACTAAGCGATGTGGCGTTGGTGGAGGGACCACTTACAACGATAGCACCTTCAAGTGGTGTACCAGCAGCACCACCACCCATAGAGAAATAGTTGATAATAGACCCACCAATAGAAAGTGCGCACCTACAGAGCATGCTATATGAGTTCTAGAGTCAGAGGCCTCTGAGATTTCAAGGCAAGACAGATCCTCAGGCAGCTGAGGATTGGCTGAAGGAAGTTACATGGGTTTTTCACCTGGTAGAGACACCTACAGACAAGATGGTGGTTCTAGCCACTAGCCTTTTTCAGGGAATGATAGGGATATAGTGGCTCTTGATACTCTAGAAACACAAGGAGGAGACCCTCACCTGGTTGGACTTTGAGAGCCTATTTAGGGTGTAGTTCGTACCGAAAACACTATGCTAAAAGTTTATTCAGAAGCTACTGCACCTACAACATGGAATCATGACTATGGACCAGTACTCAATGAGGTTTAATAACCTCTCTTGTTACTCCATAGACATGGTACACGACCCATTTTTCAGGGCCTAGACCTTTGATTTGGGACTCTTATGGGAGATCCAGGTGTCAATGATTTCGATCGGAATCCCAACGTAGGATAGAGTGATAGAGAGATCTCTACTGGTGGAGAGCTTCCTAGATGAGTAGGAACCGATGGTGAGAGCCACCACTGAATAATAGTTGGATGAGTCATTTGCAATAGGTAGTAGTCAGACGATGCAGAGGCCCAAATGGGCCATGTGGCATCCTGACCTGGGAGCCATTGAATGGTGCTCTGAGTCAGTTGGCCACATGCCCTTAAGCGCGTATCCCCATATGCCATAGGGTGCCAACTAGTAGCGAGGGTATGGTAAGTCAGTATTAGGGAGACTATACCCTCTTGTCAGAATAAAACACCAACAGAAGCAAATAAAAAAAACCAAATGTGGAAGCATATATAAATAACTAGAACAATACCATTACATATGATAGTCAAACCAGAGAATACAATAGTCAACTGAAAGGTAAAACATTCCATGACAATTCAAATGTCAAGTTTCTATAATTCAACTAAAAGTAAAGACACAATGACTCCCAGAAGGATTCTGAACCATGTTTGGTTCTTTTTCCCATACTCCAATCTCAAACTACAACCTATCCCAGGGCCTTTCCCTTATAATGCCCCGCAACAACAAAGTCTACTCAGGTTTTGATTAGGCATCCTTAATAGGATGTGAGTATAACATAGTAGGACACCACCAAAGGTGTCTAAAACGAGTCTAGTCAAGAAATAGTTCATGTATTTATATGAAGAAATAAATACAATGCATAAATTAAATAGTTATCACATTGTCATTTAATACTTAATCATCACATTAGGCTAATTCAATCCATGTTTTCCAATTGAATCATCATTCATTATTATCATTCATTTAGTGTAGGTCTTCATTCCTAGCACCCCAAATATAATTTGAAACATCATTCATTATTATCATTAATCATTTGGTGTAGGACATCATGCCTATCACCCCAAATCTCATTGAATGTAGGACGTCATGCCTATCACTCCAATTCTCATTCGGTGTAGGTCATAATGCCTAACACCCTTACATCTAAGCGCTTATATAACTATTGGGGAGTAAATCCATGTCTAAGTCTCAACTTCTATATTGGCCTAGTATGTCATACCTAGCAGTACAAAATCTCTGTAATTTAATCGTTCTTTAATTCATAAGAATTTTCCACATTAATCATTTACTAATCCAATGATTGGTTGAACATTTCAAAGGCCATTAGTTAATTCAAAAATTAACTAAACAAATAGCTTGTTAATCAATAAATCAATTAATTAATTAATAAATACCATTCTCATTCCATAATTAATTCTTCACAATTAATTATACATTTCAAAACCCATCAAGTCATAATTAATTTTTACAAATAATTATCTTTAAATCCAAACATCATTTCATAATTAATTATCATAATTAATTATCTTAATAAAATCAATTAAATAACTCAAATAAAAGATCACAACCCATAATTAAATCTCCAAAATATCAATCAATTTGGGAAACCCCCCATTCATTTGTTCTGTGATTCAATTATCAATAAATCACCAAGGTAAACAAATATCAATTCCACTTTCCTAATTACTCCAATTTAGAAAATCATTTATCAAGGTAAATCTAGAAAATTCATAAACTAATATAACTATCATAAATCATAACTATGGGAGTTTGATTTAGACCACCTACCTCAGTTTATTGATGGAAGTTAGTCCAATGGAAATCCCTAAAATCTAAGCGGCACAACGTCGTTGAACAATCTATGAATCAAAATCTCTAAAACCAAAATTAAGATTCAAGGCATAAAGATCTTAAAAATATAGATCTATATCTACAATCCTAGATCTAGATCTTAACTCAAATGTTTAAATCCAAGGAAACAATATAAATCCTCTATGAAAATATCATGGAAAGATAGAGGAAAGAATGGGAGAAGCAACAGGATGAAATCCACTTATTGGGAGGAGATAGGATCTTCAATACGGGATTTAAATCTTGAAGAACAATGTTTGGATCTCCTTGGAATCCCTTCATAAGGCTTTCAGAACACCTAGAATCTATCAAGCCTAAGCCAAGGTCGAAAAAATGGGAGTTCCAGGGGGGGTCAGGTGGTTTTAAAAGTGATATTCGAATATTAAAAACCGCGTGCACAGTTTCCTGGGAAGAGACGCATGGTTAGGAAAACCATGAGCCAACCGTGTGGACTCCACTACCCACTTCTACATAGTTGGAATGGTTTGGTCGCATGATTAGGCAAACCGTGCACCAACCGTGTGGACTCCTCTGTCCAATTGTGCACGGTTGGCATGGTTTGGTCACACAGTTTTTCAAACCGGGCACAAACTGTGCACATCCCATTGTCATTTATTTTTCCTTAAAAGTTCACCCAAACGCACCCCAAGACACTAATCCATGTTAAAGGTTCTTAAAAGTTTCAAAAGTACCTAAAGACATGGTCAAGATGACTCCAGAAAAGGCCAAGATCTTATAATCTCTCCACCTTATAACAACTCATCCTCGAGCCGCACTCCCTAACTCCTCTAAGATTCTGAGCCAAAATGATTGGGCCATTGAGCCTTCATGTTTACTTCTTGTTCCCAAGTTTCCTCTTGAACATTTCCATGTTTCCATAACACATGAAATAATGACACATTCTTTCCCCATAACACTTTCTCATTGCGACCCAAAATACGTACCAGATGCTCCTCAAAAGACGCATCTAACTCAAGGCCAACTTTCTCCACATAAATCATATGAGAAGTATTTGGGTGATACATCCTTAGTTGTGACACATGTAAAAAATCATTAATAGCACTGAATTTCTGTGGAAGTTCTAATAGGTATGCCACAGGCCCGATTCTCTCCAATACATCGAACGGTCCCACAAACCTAGGCGCTAACTTGCCCTGCCTCCGTACCCTATGGTGACCCAATCCAGGAGACACACAAAGGAATACACAATCACCCTCTATAAACTCTAGGGGTAATCTCCATATATCAGCATATGGATTATGCTTACTTTGAGCTGTAGCCATACGTTTCTGAATCAACTGCACCAGCTCCGATGTCTCCTGAACAAGACTCGATCCTAAGAGCTTTGACTCACCTGCCTCTAACCAATATAGCGGTGATCTACAAGGTCCACCATAAAGTTCCTCGTATGGTGCCATCTGTATAGTTTCCTGATAACTGTTGTTATAAGAAAATTCCACTAAATCCAAGTGTTTCTTCTAAGAACCACCAAAGTCAAGCACACATGCTCGTAGAATATCCTCTAACACTTGTATGGTATGCTCCAACTACCCATATGTATGTGGGTTAAAGTCCATACTTAACAGAACCTGTGTACCAAGTGCCTTCTATAAACCCTTCCAGAAGCTTGAATTAAAGCATGAATTGTGATATGAAACTATAGTCCGTGTCACCCCATGAAAATGAACTATCTATCTCATGTATAGTTCTCCCAACTGCTCTACTATAAAGGTTTCCTTGATTGGAAAGAAGTGTTCTACCTTCGTTAGTTGATCCACAATGACCCAAAATAGAATCATTCTTACTAAGATTATTTGGAAGTCTTACCAAAAAATCCATATTCACTCCACCCCACTTCCATTCTGGAATAGGTAACAGTTACAATAGGCCTCCAGGTTGTTGATGCTCTACTTTCACCTGCTGAAAGGTGAAACATCTTGTTACAAACCCTGCTATATGTTTTTTCATACCTAGCCACCAAAAATGTTGTCGTAGGTCATGGTACATTTTTTTCACCCCAGGATATACCATCCACCTTGAAGCATGAAATTCTCGCATGAGCTCCTCTCACATACTCGTAGGCACAACAACCTGATTTTTCACAAAGATAATCTCATCCTCATATATTTTCCAGTCTGAAGGTGTCTCCCCACTTATAAGTCTTTCCTTCAAGGATAAACACTATGGATCCTCATAATGCCTTTCCCTAATCTGTCTCAAGAGTATAGACTCCACTTCTATAGAAACCAGAGTCATCCTCTCCTAACTCTCCTGAACCACCACATGCATTTCCGCTAACAAGGTCATCATCTTCCACTCTGCACTCGACTCATGTACCAACTGAGTCTGAGTTTTTCTGATCAAGGAATCAGCCACACTATTACCCTTCCTGGGTGTATATGCCAGTTCAAAATCAAAGGACTGTATATACTCTACCCATCCATCCAAATCAAATTTTTATTCAAAGAAAGAGAAAAAAAACAAAAAAAAAACAACCAAAACAACCAAAACAACCAAGGGACCCTGAGAATTAGGGGGGTCGGAAATAGTGCAATCCAAGGGCATCCCCTCAAAAGTAAATTAACACACTCTATTTTTAAACTATTGATAGAGAGAAGACTAGTGGAGATGGATCTCTGGGACTCCAAGGAAGACATGTGATCCACAACCCTATTACCCTCACGTCAGGTGTGAGACACTTGGATGTTGGTTCCAAGTAAAGCTCGACATTTCCTCACTATATAAGTGATATACCAAGGTGGGGAACCTTTACCTATCATCACATCATGAAGGATCCTAGAATCTGTCTCCTCCTGGGTTAAGTCAAGCTTCTCCTACATGCAGAAGGAAAGCCCCGTGAGCATGGCCTTGGCCTCGGCCAAGAGAGGGGTACCGTTGCCAAAGAAGGACGAAAATGCCATGACCGCCTCCACCTAGGGCCTCGGACTATGCCCCCTCTCCTCATCACCCACAACGCGCATGACCCATCCATGTTCAACTTGAGACCAGAACCGAGGGGTTTCCAGCACACCCACTTCACCTTCTAAACCAGGGAGGGGGTAGTGGAAGGAACACTAACCTGAAGATATCTGGAAGAGGGGGCCTCCTACCAGTCCTTGATGAGCGAAGCCAAATCCAACAAAAGGAAACGGGTCCACGCGATAATGGACCTAACAGTAAGAACAAATCCTTCATACCTTTCTTGATTACTGGCTTTCCATAAGATCTAGCAACCTGAACTGAAAATAACCAAACGAACCATTCTATCCTTCTCATTACCATATGTACCTTGGAACAATCTCTCCACAAAGGTTGTGGTGTTCTGCTCTTGGGAGGAGAGTGCCATGAAACCCCCAAAGTAGTGCCACACTACTATAGCCCAATCCCCCTCAAAAAATAAGTGGTTGGTACTCTCTTCCCGACTGGTGATACAGCAAGGGCACCTGGAGGCCAAGCTGATACACAACCTTCTGATGTTCTCATTCGTAGCCAATGCTGAGTTCCTGATGTGCCAAGTGAGAAAGTTAAACTTGTAGCACCCCAAACATTTTTATGGTATGTTTCTGTTAAATAAATTCTATTCATCACTGTGTTCCTTCGAAACAATACTAGGTTATTTAGGATATAGTCAAAACCTATCCATTAAATATAAATTTTCCACTTCTATGTTTTGAATTTCGAAAAATGGTCATCTAGAGTTGTGATCAGTAAGTCATTTGGAGTCTAATAGAACAAACTTAATTTTTGGTGAATAGTAACATACCCTTATGAATAGTAATATGACCCTTATGAATAGTAAATAATAATATTATTTCATTTTCTTAAGGCAACAAGATAATGAGATCTTAATTAGTTTTTCAATGAGAAATAAAACTAACTGCACTTTAAGATTGTTATTTTTCGAATTAACTATGACTTTATTTAAAAATTAAATTAATAATATTTAGAAAATTATTTTTGAAAAATGTTTTTCACTTTTTAATTCTACACATCGAAAAATTGTTTAGGGTGAATTTTGGGAATTTTTCTGAAATAGTTGATTTTTTAGTGAATAGTGAAAAATACAGTTTTTAGTTTCGGTGTGTTTATGACATCATTAATGATGAAATAATGATGTAATAAATCTGGTTGACTTGTGTGTAGTTAAATAATATGTGAGGTGTCCCAATTGGCTTATACCATGGGCAAATACCATGGGCAAGCCCATGGTTTTGCAAAAACCACTCATGAGGTGTCCCTTGAAAATTATAAAAATAATCCCTCACTTTTCCTATAAATACCAACTCTTACCTTCATTGAATTCATTCCCAATTCTTCCTCAATGAAGTTATGGCCTCCCTACCTTAATATTATTCCTCCAAAGTTTTCCTCAAGCTCACAAGGTCCCAAACTTCAAGTTCTAAGGGTTACTCTATAAGGTAAGAAAATTCTCAATTTCTTTCTTTTTCCTTTTCAAGTTCTCTTTTCTGTGGTATATCTTTCATGTTTCCATACCATGTTCTTATTTTTCTTCTTATTCTTGATATAATCTATAATATGATTCATTTCTTTATAGGTTACCCTTGTCCCCTCTCTTTTTTTTAATATTTTCTAAAACCATGTTTTGTAGCCGTTAGGCTGCCGGATTTTTGTAAGCGATTTCAAAATTTATTCTTTTATTTTTGAGTTATTTATTTATTATTTCTTCATCTATTATTACCCAATAGGAATGAAATATCCAGAATCTTGTATATTCTGGATGTTCTAATGTTCATGATAAATTCATCATCAATCTTCTTTCCCCCCCCACTTGTTCAAGGAATTAAAAACATTGTCCGTGACGTGTCGAATTACCGACATCGTAGACAATGTGATTTCAATTCGCATTAATTCTTTAAAGTTTGGTCATGAAACCATTTATATGGTTGAAACAGGTTATATTTGTGTTATGAATCACCCATGGTTCTGTAATTCTTTGTTACTCATGGTTCTAATTTATAAAACAAAACGAGGTTGTTATTATCAAAGAACCACTAAAATGATCTAAACGAACATCATTAATGTTTTAACTAATGAATCATCATCATGGTATATAACCCAAAATCATTATAAGATAATTTATATCTACATAATTTCTTTAATAATATGTATTAACAATTCTGGATGTTTAACGATGTTTCAAATGAACTTCCATTCATGGAAACAAGTAACGAACCATGAAAATCAAGGGAGAAAATGCTTCCAAAACATGAAAATTGAACTAATTGAACCCATAGAAAGGGACATGAATGAACCCAATAAGGCTATAATAAATCAATTAAATGTATAGGTGGTTATGCAAATATTAATTAATGAAGATAAATTTTATTATTCAGGTCATTAAAACAAATGAAGAACACACTCAAGCATAAGGTAAGGGGTTTCTCATCTCACTTTCATTTCTGTGAGATTTTCATTGTTCACCACTTATTTCTTGTATGTGGTATATGTGTACTTACATTTGATATATAATAACATGATTATATTTATATTAATGTTATTCAATGATTCATTTTATGTTCATTAAGTTCTGGTCATATGATTCGACTGATTACATTGTGGCAAGGGACTTTGTCTCAACTACCTTTTCATTGTGACTAACTTGTATTGTGCACCTAATAATCCTTATGTGGTGTACCTACTGCCCATTTGAGGTCACTTTTCATTTTAAATTATATTTATATTAAATATACATAAACTCATATCATGGATATGTTTGTTTTTTAAACCGTATACCATTTTACATACGGTGTTTATTTGGAAAGTTATTATGGAAATATTGATGAATCTATATACTATACTCAATACGGATATTTAAAAGGAATATTGATATTGTATTGAATAAATGTATAAATAATTCTTGGACATGAAGTGGTGGGTGGGTCCCGCTATATCCCCTCGATGCATCGGTAGGTCTCATGAGACAAAACAGTTTGGCGACAGACCCTTCGAGTTTGTTTCCAAAAATCAGACAGGTTTCTACCCACAGAACTAAACCGTTTTAATAGTATTATGGTTTGATGTCCCAGATACATGACATACAATTAATAATCATTCTCTTTATTCATTATCAGTTATTATTATTATCCATCAGATTTTCACTATGACAAAATCTATGGATGCAGTTTCATTCTCAGTTTATTAATGGCATTAGTTGTTCATTTATTCACTATGCCATATTGATTATATCAGATTGATTGTGATTAACTTATTATTGTACTCATGATTCCACTATTTGTAACCCTTACTGAGCATTTGAGCTCACCCCTTTCATTGTCTACCTTCAATAGGTGATGAAGAGAATATCTTCTATTGAGTTCTTGTGGATGCAAATTTTTTTAGTTTTTGTTATGTGTTGTAGTTTGTAACCTTTTCTAATGTAATTTGAGTTACATAAATGTATCCAGTTTCTTAAAGACTACTAAAATGATCGTTCCTTTGGGATTTTCATTCCTTCTAACCATGCAAATATCATACGTAATGCACCAGCTCCAGCCTAGAGGGGTCGGGGTGTTATAGTTGGTATCAGAGGAAGTTTAGTAGAACACTTGGAAACTAGACTAGGAAATTTATAGTAGGGAACAAAGCCCTAAGGTAGTATTTGAGGATAAACATACAAGAACATCCTGGTATTTTGGTAAGGAATAGATTATGTGGATTTTTCAAGCAATACATCCCTGTCTGGATACGAGCAGGTAGAGGCGACTCTGACACATATGTATCTAGGGGTAAAACCCGAAAACACCGCTTTGAGCTAGACTCTAATGGGAACTGGTGCACGAAAATGGGCCTTACTGCACTCTTGGTTACGACACTCCTGGGGGATATGCTTAGGACAATTCATATTTTCTTTACAAACCATTATGAAGGAGTTAATGTAAATTTTTCCTCATAGGAATCTTGTTTATAAGATTAGCTATGCATAGAATTTCAATATATGTTGAGTGATTTTCTATTTGAGCTTCATAAACTAATCTAGTGTATCCCATTATTTAGAAATGGCATCTAATGGAAGAATAGGAATCAATACTCATGGGAAAGGCAGGGATCTCTCTACTGAGAAAGTCAACACAGTCAACGTTGGAGAAGATCAGATCATGACCATATTGGTACAACTTACTCAAGTTGTAACAAATAACCATTCAACACTTGTGTTGGATCGTTTCATGCAGAAGAAGCCCCCATATTTCAGCGAGACTACTAATCTAGTGGTTGCTGAGCAATGGATCAAGTCCCTTGAAAAGATATTCATGGTGTTAAGATGCAATGAAAATTAAAAGGCAGTACTGGCAGTATATTGTCTCAAGGGTGACGCTGATCAATGGTGGTCTCTGATTCAAAATACCATGGAGGAATAAGAGATAGAGGATATGGAATGGAGGACTTTTAAGGAAATATTCTTTGAAAAATATTTCCCTTATGAGCAACGAACTAAAATGAAAAGGAAATTCCTTGGGTTGAAATAAAGGGAAGAAGACAGTGTTGCGGAGTATGAGGCTACCTTCACAAGGCTATCCAGGTATGCTGTTAATTACGTACATGAATCGGTAGACAATATTGATCATTTCTTTGAAGTTATTAAGCTAAGTCTTAGAAGGGCACTGGCTTCTCAATCATTTTCATCATATGATAAAATTGTATCAAGTGCCATCAAAACAGAGAAGGGAATTTCTAGATCAAATTTTTTTCAAAGGAAACCAAGATAGGAAGTGGAATTCTGATAAAAAAGGAAAAGGATAAGCACCAAAGAAGAGCAAGGGAACAAATAGTTTCCCATTATGTGAGAACTGTGGGAATAATCATCCTGGGAAATGATTGAAAGGCAAGGTAGTATGCTATAACTGTAGAGAAAAGGGTCATCGATCTGATGAATGCAAGGGGAAGAAAAAATTCAATGATATTCAATGATACAACTGAAGAGAGATGGGACACTATGAAAATGAGTGTCCTAAGTGCCAAGGAAACATGCCTCAGAAAATGACTAGAGAGCAAGGGAGAGCCTATGCAAATACAACCGCAGAGGTTGATGTTCCTAGTGACATGGTGGCATGTACTTTAATTGTTTCCTCAAACTTAGCCAACACTTTATTTGATTTTGGATCATCACATTCATTTATATCCTCTCAGTTTTCCAAAAAAAAATAGATATGTCCAATTTGATTTAAGAAAGGAGTTGTTAGTCAAAACTCCCATGGGATTTATCATCGCAACAAAGGCATGTCGACTAGTCCCCCTCCAAACACCAAAACATGATTTAGTTGCTAGAATTATCATCATACCCATGACTGAATTTGATATAATTCTCGGTATGGATTGGCTATCAAATTATGATGCAAGGATTTATTGCAAGAAAAAGGAAGTTACAATTTTTGGAAATGGTGTATAATCCCTTGTCTTTAGGGTAGAAACTTCTCCACCTGATTCTTATCTAGAACCACCCCCAGTAGCTCTATTGAATGCAATACTTGGAGAGGAAGTTAAACCAATATCTATGGGATAGGAAATAAATATTCAAATTGAAGATGTGCACATAGTGAAAGAGTACATTGATATATTTAGAGAATATTTACCTGGACATCCTCCAGAGCTGGAAATTGAGTTTTCCATTGTCTTAATTACTAATGCAAGACTTATATCAAAGACCCCATATAGAATGGCCACTGTGGAGCTAGTGGAGATGAAGAAACAACTAGAAGAGTTTAGTGACAAAGGATTTATTCAACCTAGTGTTTCTCCATGGGGAGCCCCAGTTTTGTTTGTAAAGAAGAAAGATGGATCCATGAGTCTATGCATTGATTACAGAGAAATCAATGCTATTAAAATAAAGAATAAGTATCCTCTACCCCAGATTGATGATTTATTTTACAAACTTCATGGAGATCAATACCTTTCAAAGACTTAACTTTGATCCGGATATCATCAACTGAGTGTGAGGAAGGAAGATATTCCGAAGACAACATTTCAAACCAGGTATGGGCATTACAAGTTTACAGTGATGCATTTTGGACTGACGAATGCACCATCTCTTTTCATGGATTTAATGAATAGAGTTTTCAAGGAATATCTTGATAACTTTGTTGTGATATTCATCAATGATATCCTTGTATACTCAAAAATCTATGAAGACCATGAGAGTCACTTGCGAGTTATTCTGGGAACTCTTAAAAGAAATCAATTATATGGGAAGTTTAGCAAGTGTGAATTCTGGCTTCAGTCAGTTTCTTTTCTTGAAAATATTGTCTTGAAGGATGGAATCCTTGTTGATCCTATGAAGAAAAAGGCAATACAAGATTGGACCACGCTAACAAACATAACCGAGGTACACAGTTTTATTGTCTTAGTAGGTTATTATCGGCATTTCGTGTAGAATTTTTCCCAACTGGCTAACCCACTAACAAAGCTCACACGAAAAGGGGTTAAATTTGTTTGGAAAAAATATTGTGAATAATGTTTCAAAGAACTGAAGAGAAGATTAGTCAATTCTCCTATATTGACTCTACCATCGAGGAATGATGGGTTTGTTATTTATAGTGATGCTTCAAAGAAAGGACTTGGTTGTGTTCTTATGCAAAATGATAGGGTTATTGATTATGCACGACGACAACTAAAAGTTCATGAGAAAAACTATCCTACTCATGATCTTGAGTTAGCTGCTGTAATCTTTGCTTTGAAGATATGGAGACATTATCTCTATGGTGAAAAATGTGAGATTTATACTGATCACAAGAGTTTAAAGTATATTTTCTCACAGAAAGAACTCAACATGAGGCAAAGGAGATGGCTTGAACTACTAAAGGATTATTATTTCACGATACACTACCACCCGAGGAAGGAAAATAAGGTGGAAGATGCTTTGAGCAGAAAGAATCATGGAGTTTTGAAAAAGATGAGAGTTGAATGGGATCCTATTTTCATGGATCTAATAAAGATGGATATGGGAATAACCACGGAAGTTGAAACATCAATGATTTTTCAAATGGTTTCCAAACCATCTTTACTAGAAAGGATAAAAAGTTCTCAGGCTAATTATGAGGAGTTTCAAAAGAAGATTAAAGCTGTGAATGATGGGAGATTGAGTGACTTTGTATATGAAGATGGAATTTTGAAATTTGGGAAGAGACTTTGTGTTCCTGATATTCCTGATCTAAAAAGGGAATTTTTGGATGATTCCCATAGTTCCAATTTCTCTATACACCCTGGTAGCACTAAGATGTATAGATATTTGAAGGAACATTTTTGGTGGGACAACATGAAGAGGGAGATTGCTGATTTTGTGTCAAGATGTATGGTTTGTCAAAAAGTGAAAGTTGGAAGAAAATAGCCTAGAGGATTATTGAAATCTCTTCCCATACCTGAGTGGAAATGGGATAATATCACAATGAACTTTGTCATGGGACTACCAAAGAATCCTAGAAGGAACGATGCAATATGGGTCATTATTGATCATCTAACCAAGTCAGAACATTTTCTTTCTATAAGAGAAGATCTACCACTTGAACGTTTAACAAGACTATATATTAATTAAGTTATGAGACTTAATAGAGTACCCCTATCGATTGTTTCTGATCACGATCCATGTTTTACATCAAGATTCTGGAAAAGTCTTCAGAATTCCCTAGATACTGATCTTCATTTGAGCACTGCCTACCACCCACAAACTGATGGATAATCAGAACAAACTATTCAAACAATGGAAGACATGTTGAGGTATTGTTCACTTGATCTTCAAGGCATGTGGGATCAATATTTACCTCTCGTAGAATTTTCCTACAAAAATAGTTTCCATTCTAGTTTTAAAATGGCTCCATATGAAGCATTATATGGAAAGAGATGTTGAACTACAACTTGTTGGGATGAAGTTGGTGAGAGGAAACTTATAGGCCTTGAGCTTATTGAAGAGACCACGACAAAGGTGAAAAAAATACAAGCCCATATTAAAGCAGCCCAAAGTAGGCAGAAGAGTTATGCTGACAACCGGAGAAAGGAATTGGAATTTCAAGTGGGAGATCATGTATTTCTGAAAGTATCTCCATGGAAGGGCGTCTTAAGGTTCGGTAAGAAAGGGAAACTGAGCCCCAGGTACATCAGACCATTTGAAATCTTGGGAAGAATCAGAGCTGTAGCATACCGTTTAGTGATGCCGCCAAATCTGTCTAGAGTTCATGATGTGTTCCACGTATCATTGTTAAAGAAATACATGCCAGACCCAACGCATGTACTCACATATGAAGGAATAGAACTGGAACCAGATTTTTCATACCATGAAAATCCCATCAGGATTCTTGACACAAGGGAGAAGGTATTAAGAAATCTAATAACTCATCTAGTAAAGGATCTTTGGAGAAACTAGAATATGGAGGAAATAACATGGGAACTAGAGGATTTCATGAAGAAGAACCACCCACATCTTTTTGGTGGGTATGTATATAAAATTCCGAGGATGAAATTTCCGAAGGAGGGAATAATGTAGCACCCCAAACATTTTATGTTATGTTTCTATTAAATACATTCTATTCACCACTATTTTCCTTCGAAACAACACTAGGTTATTTAGGATATAGTCAAAACATATCCATTAAATATAAATTTTCCACTTCTATGTTTTGAATTTCGAAAAATGGCCATCTAGAGTTGTGATCAGTAAGTCATTTGGAGGCTGATAGAACAAACTTAATTTTTGGTGAATAGTAACATACCCTTATGAATAGTAATATGAATAGTAATATGACCATTATGAATAGTAAATAATATTATTATTTCATTTTCTTAAGGCAACAAGATAATGAGATCTTAATTAGTTTTTCAATGAGAAATAAAACTAAGTGCACTTTAAGATTGTTATTTTTCGAAATAACTATGACTTTATTTAAAAAGTAAATTAATAATATTTAGAAAATTATTTTTGAAAAATGGATTTCACTTTTTAATTCTACATGTCGAAAATTGGTTAGGGTGAATTTGAGGAATTTTTCTGAAATAGTTTATTTTTTAGTGAATAGTGAAAAATACAGTTTTTAGTTTCGGTGTGTTTATGACATCATTAATGACGAAATAATGATGTCATGAATCTAGTAGACTTTTTTATAGTTAAATAATATGTGAGGTGTCCCAAGTGGCTTATACCATGGGCAAATACCATGGGCAAGCCCATGGTTTTGCAAAAAACACTCATGAGGTGTCCCTTGAAAATTATTTAAATAATCCCTCACTTTTCCTATAAATACCAACTCTCCCCTTCATTGAATTCATTCCCAATTTTTCTTCAATGAATTTATGGCCTCCTTACCTTCATATTATTCATCCCACATTTTCCTCAAGCTCCCAAGGCCCCAACCTTCAAGTTATAAGGGTTACTCTATAAGGTAAGAAAATTCTCAATTTCTTTCTTTTTCCTTTTCAAGTTCTCTTTTATGTGGTATATATTTCAAGTTTCCATAACATGTTCTTATTTTTATTCTTATTATTGATCTACTATATATTATGATTCATTTCTGGATAGGTGACCCTTTTCCCCTCTTTTTTTTAATATTTTCTAAAACCATGTTGCGTAGCCGTTAGGCTGCAGAATGTTTGTAAGCAATTTCAAAATTTATTCTTTTATTTTGAGTTATTTATTTATTCTTTATTCATCTCTTCTTACCAAAGAGGAATGAAATATCCATAATCTTTTATATTCTGGATGTTCTAATGTTCATGATAAATTCATCATCAATCTTCTTTTCCCTCCCACTTGTTCAAGGAATTAAAAACATTGTCCGTGACGTGTCGAATTACCGACATCATAGACGATGTGATTTCAATTCGCATTAATTTTTTCAAGTTTGGTCATGAAACCATTTATATGGTTGAACCAGGTTATATATGTGTTATGGATCACCCATGGTTCTGTAATTCTTTGTTACTCATGGTTTTAATTTATAAAACAAAATGAGGTTGTTATTATCAAAGAACCACTAAAACGATCTAAACGAACATCATTAATGTTTTAACTAATGAATAATCATCATGGTATATAACCCAAAATAATTATAAGATAATTTATATCTCCATAATTTCTTTAATAATATTTATTAACAATTCTGGATGTTTAACCATGTTTCAAATGAACTTCCATCCATGGAAACAAGTAACGAACCGTGAAAATCAAGGGAGAAAATGCTTCCAAAACATGAAAATTGAACCAATTGAACCCATAGAAATGGCCATGAATTAACCTAATAAGGTTATAATAAATCAATTGCATGTATATGTGGTTCGGTACATATTAATTAATGAAGCTAAATTTGACTATTCAGGTCATTAAAACAAACGAAGAACACACTCGAGCATAAGGTAAGGGGTTTCACATCCCACTTTCATTTCTGTGAGATTTTCATTGTTCACCACTTATTTATTGTATGTGGTATATGTGTACTTACATTTGATATATAATAACATGATTCTATTTATATTCATGTTATTAAATGATTCATTTTATGTTCATTAAGTTCTGGTCATATGATTCGACTGATTACATTATGGTAAGGGACTTTGTCACAAATACCTTTTCGTTATGACTAACTTGTATTGTGCAGATAATAATCCTTATGTGGTGTACCTACTGCCCATTTGAGATCACTTTTCATTTAAAATTATATTTTTATTAAATATCCATAAACTCATATCATGGATATGTTTGTTTTCTAAACCGTATACCATTTTACATATGGTGTTTATTTGGAAAGTTATTATGGAAATATTGATGAATCTGTATACTCTACTCTATAAGGATATTTAAAAGGCATATTGATCTTGTATTGAATCAATGTATAAATAATTATTGGACATGAAGTGGCGTGTGGGGCCCACTATAGCCCCTCGATGCATCGGTAGGTCTCATGAGACAAAACAGTTTGGCGATAGACCCTTCGAGTTTGTTTCCAAAAATCAGACGGGTTTCTACCCATAGAACTAAACTGTTTTAACAGTATTATGGTTTCATGTTCCAAATACATTATTTCCAATTAATAAGAATTTTCTTTATTCATTATCATTTATTATTATTATCCATGAGGTTTTCACTATGACAAAATCTATGGATGCAGTTTCATACTCAGTTTATTAATGGCATTAGTTGTTCATTTATTCACTATGCCATATTGATTATGTCAGATTGATTGTGATTCACTTATTATTGACTCATGATTCCACTATTTGTAACCCTTAATGAGTTTTTGAGCTCACCCCTTTCATTGTCTACCTTCAACAGGTGATGAAGAGAAGATCTTCTATTGAGTTATTGTGGATGTATTTTTTTTAGTTTTTGTTATGTGTTGTACTTTGTAACCTTTTCCAATGTAATTTGAGTTACATCAATGTATCTAGTTTCTTTAAGACTACTAAACTGATCATTCCTTCAGGATTTTCATTCCTTCTAACCATGCCAATATCACAAGTAATGCACCGACTCCAGCCTAGAGGGGTCGGGGTGTTACAAAACTTCGCTGGGATTTTATGGCACCACATGACTCCGATCCCCCCCTCCTGGAGATCATGCCCTGAAAAAATACTACAAAAATATCTGCAAGAAAATACCCCTGAAGAAGCCGGGGTAAAAACACATTTGTCTGGGTCTCCGGTAAACACAATGGACTCCATAAAATCCTATTGGTCGCTATCCAGTACGGCCTTGGTAAACCTGGGATGCTGGGATGCTTCTCTAAGCGATATCATTGGGGCAGGGCAACTAGGGAAAGCTAAAACTGAGCCCACCCAGTTCCTGTGCTAGAAGAGGAGGTCTCCTGAGCCAATAATCCAGTGAGAATGAAGATGAAGAGTCTGGACCTGGGGAAAAATTTTCACCCACATCGGAGAAGCATGGTCGCGGGAAACCTCCGCACTTCCACCGCACAACATCCCCATGGACTTGCCCCAAAGAGATCGCTCCTCCATAATTTCCCAGGAGAGATTTCCATGCATGCAGAGAATCATGCTCTGGAGGCTCTTCATGTTGATCCCACTGTCCTGGAAGGGCCACGCCATCCTACCCCACGTAGCCTAGTGTCTCTTACCTTCAACATTTTCATCCTATAGAAAAATGAAAAGGATTCTATCAATGCTGTTGATCACAACTTGAGGGACATTGGAAGTAGCCAAAGCATGGATGGGAATGGAAGACAATACACTGTTCACCATCTTTTCTGTTGAAGATTCAAGTCGTGCTGTGAAAATATATAATTCAAGATTTTATGATCTGCAAAAACTATAAACTTTTCACCCAAAATATAGTGTCTCCAACACTTAAGAGTATAAACCACTGCTTCTAACTCGAGTTCATGTATAGGGTAATTCCATTCATGTGGCCTCAACTTCCAAGACCCGTAAGAAATGACTCTATCCCCTTGTATCAACACATCTTTGAGTCCGACCCCAGAAGCGTCACAATACACCGTGTACTACTCACTTGACTTAGGTAACAACAAAATTGGTGTCAATTTCAAGCGCTTCTTCAACTCCTAGAAAGCATTCTCACATGCTCCTATCCAAACAAACTTTATCCCTTTCTTAGTCAAACTAGTAAGTGGTGCTTCCATTTGGAAAAAGTCTTGTATAAACCTCCTGTAATAACCAACCAATCTCAAAAAGATTTGAATATCAAAAACATTATTGCGATGCTCCCAAGAAATCACTACCTGCACTTTCTTTGGGTCAACAGTCACTTCCTATTTCGAGATGATGTTCCCCAAAAAGTGTACTCTGTCAATCCAAAAATGACATTTAGATATCTTGGAATATAGTTGATGATCTCTCAGTGTACCCAAGACGATGTCAAGATGTTGGGCATGATCTTCATGAGTCATAGAGTACACTAATATGTCATCCACAAACACCACCACAAACTAATCTAAGTATGGATGAAAGATACTATTCATCAAGACCATAAACATTGCTAGAGCATTTGTCAACCCAAATGAAATTAAGACAAACTCATGAAGGTTGTACCTGCTTCTAAAAGTAGTTCTTGGTATATCAGAAGTCTGAACTCTCACCTGATGATACCTTGATCTCAGATCGATCTTTGGGAACACACTAGCCCCCTTAAACTGGTCAAATAGATCATTAATACATAGAAGATGATATAAGTTCCTCACAATCATTTTCTTTAACTTTTAATAATCGACATACAAGCATAAACTCTCGTCGAACTTCTTTTCAAAAAAAAAAGGTGATCCCCAAGACGACATACTTGGATGGATAAACTCTTTATCATCTAACTCTTCCAACTATGTTTTGAGCTCTTGAAGCTAATTCGGTACCATTCTATAAGGTGGAATGGATACCGTCTCATCCCCCAGCATGATCTCAATAGTTAATTCCACATCTCTGTTAGGTGGAAACCCTAAAAAGTCTTTAGAAAGACATCCTGAAATAGTTCTACTATTGGTGGAAGGATGTCTTGCCCACCACTCCCATTATCCAGCAAAATACTAGAAACTTGGGCCGTGAGCTCTCCTAGTTGCTGAGTAATTGGCCCAGCTCTGCCTGCATGGATATCCCATTCTCCACAAAGGACATATTGGTCACCCTAATGTGATACAAAGGTCACTCTCCTGTGATAACAATCTATGTGGGCTTGATATGTGACTAGCCAGTACATACCCATAATCAGATCGAAGCCCATTATATCAAAGGACATAGATATCCAAAAGAAAATGATACTCTCCGATCTCTAGATAACATCCCTTGCATAAACAGATATCCCTAGATCGTGTTCCCAACTGTGTATCAATACTTATCATTCCACTTACAGAATCCACTTCTAGGATCAATCCATTAACAAGATTTGTAGATATAAAGGAATGAGAGGCACTAGTATAAAAAAAGGTAGTAGATAAATTATAAATAACTAGAATAATACCTCTAATTGTCAATGGACCAGCATCGTTCTCCACGAGTGTAGGCTATACTGCATGTAGCTATCCTGCTCCTCTTCCTTGTGGTGTCGTCTGACTCCCCTAAGTAGCACCACTCTGATAGTATGGGTGCTCATACCCTAAAGCACCACACTCAAATCCTCTACTTCCTCTTTCAGTATAACTCTAGCTTCTAGACCTATATGGTGTAGAAGACCCCCTTCCCACACTCTGACTCTGAGCAGCTGCTCCCTCAGCACTAGCCTGTCACTGCTTCCTGCAAAACCTCTGTAGATGTCCCATATTTCCACAAAACCATCACTCCACTGGTGGTTGAAAACAATGTGTACAATAGTGTACCTAACTACCACATTGGTGGAAAATAACATGAGAAAGATTTGGTATAACCGTTCCTCCTGATTGTCCACCTTACTTTCCACTATCCTGACTAAGATTCTCATGATGACGCTTCCTACTCTCGAAAGGCATACTCTTAAATTTTCCATCTACCTATCCAGTACTAGAAGCATCCTTCAGGTTCCCCTCTAAAATTAGAGCCTAATAACAACTTATAAAAATTTCTTCAACCTAATGATATTCACTTGGGACTTAATTTCACACTTAAGTCAGTCCTGAAATCATTTTTCTGAAGATGACTCATCTGCTGCCAAAGCTGGAGAAAAATGCTGTAAATATGTGAAAAGTTCAGTGTACTCCCTTATGGACATGATCCCTTGTGTCGTATGCATAAACTTCATATCCTTATCTTGCCTCATCATGTCTGGGTAGAATTTCTCTAAGAACTTCTCCAGAATGTCCTTCCATAAAATCTCATCAGTCTGTCCAGATCGTACCTAAAAGTCCCACTAGAACTTCACGGAACCATGCAACATAAGCAGTTAACTTGACCCTCCTCTTAACCAGAGTCTCCAAATGGTCAAGTATCGTCTCTATGGATTAAATACAGAATTCATATCCCTTAGGCCCACCCTATCCAGTAAAAGTAGGAGGGTGTTGTAGCTGAAACTCCCTTGTCAACTAAGACAAGCTTTTTTGAACCCTCCCTGGGTCTATCTCCATAAACTGCATGAAACGAGCGAAGTTCTCTTGGAATAGTTCCCCTTCTTCCTTATCTTGCACCAATGGTGCCTCAAGATCCCTGTTTGGAAGTTCATCTCAGGCCATACCCCTCGGTCTCTCCCTAAACAAGCGTCATGGAGGCATTACTCTACAAGTCCAAACACATACATTTACGTAAGAGGAGAAACTCACACAACAAGACTCAACATATCTTTTCCTCCCTTTTCTCACCACATGGTCAACACTGAGGCCTTATAACTACCCTTCACTATCCTAATCCTAGGTCTTGGTTTACAAGTGTACATTCATTTTCATTAATTAATCAACCATTATTTAATCACATTATCTCAAATTAATTAATTCAATAATTAATTAATTAATCATTCCCATTTCATCAATCAAGGTTCTCATTAGACACCCATTTATTTTTCATCATTATTCCACTCTCACAACAAGGAAAAAAATTCATGTTCAATAACTTACCCATAACCATTTTCCTGTGAGTCCCTAGAATGATGCATGTCACAACAACCCTGAGTGCCTAGAATGATGCATGAAAACCCAACTATCATGCCTCTTTAGAACACAAATAAAAATTCAACAATTTTCAAAACAAATATCACATCACACCATAAGTGAATCATGAAAGGTGAAATGATATACAACTATAACAACAAACAACAATAACAATAATCCCTCCTTGAGTACTCAGATTTTCCCCTGTACATGGGTTGGAAACTCCCATTAAAGAACTCATTACCAAGCCTCAACTCTTCCTAGTCTCATGTATACCTTTTCCCAAAACATTAATACAAAAGAAGAACAAAGAAAAGAAAACTCATTTGATACCACTTTGCGACGTCCCAACTCGAGATCCACTGAACGGTGCTCCGAGCCGATTGGACACAGGCCCTCAAGTGCGCCTCCCCGTATACCAGAGGGTTTTAACTAGCAGCAAGGGTCTGGTAAGTCAATATTGGGGAGACTATACTCTATTTTATCAGAATAAAACACCAATGAAAGAAAATAAACATAACCAAGTGAGGAAGCATATATAAATAACTAGTACAATACCATTACATATGATAGTCAAACCAGAGAATACAATAGTCAACTGAAAGGTAAAACATGCTATGCTGATGAAAATGTCAAGTTTCTATAATGAAACTGAAAGTAAATACACAATGACTCCAAAATGGATTATGAACCACATCCAGTTCCCTTTCCCATGCTCCTATCCCAAACTGCAACCTATCCTAGGGCTTTTCCCTTATCATGCCCTGCAACAAAAAATTTTGCTCGGGTGCTGATCAGGCGGCCCAAATAGGGTGTGAGTACAACTCAATAGGCCACCACCAATGGTGTCTAAAACAATTCCATTCAAAAGATAGTGCATGTAGTTATATGAAGAAATAAATACAATTCATAAACTAAACAGTTATCAAATTTTCATTTAATACTCAATCATCACATTAGGCAAATTCAATCCATGTTTCCCAATTGAATCATCATTCATTATTATCCTTCATTTTGTGTAGGTCGTCATTCCTAGCACCCCAAATCTAATTTGAAACATCATTCATTATTATCATTAATCATTTAGTGTAGGACTTTATGCCTAACACCCCAAATCTCATTGAATGTAGGATATCATTCCTAGCACTCCAATTCTCATTCGATGTAGGTCATCATACCTAACACCCTTATATCTAATCACTTAGATAACTATTAGGGAGGAATGCCATGTCCAAGTCCCAACTTCTAAATTGGTCTTGGATGTCATAACTAGCACCAAAAAATCTCATCCATTTAATCATTATTTAATTCATAATAATTTTACACATTAATCATTTACAAATCCAATGATTAGTTGAACATTTAAAAGGCCATTAGTTAATTAAACAATTAACTAAGAACATAACCCATTAATTAATTCATCAATTAATTAATCAATAAATACCATTCTCATTCTAAAATAAATTCCTCACAATTAATTATCTATTTCAAAACCCATAAAGTCATAATTAATTCTCACAATTAATTATCTTTAAATCCCAACATCATTTTATAATTAATTATCCCAATTAATTACCTTAATACAATAAATTAAATAACTCAAATACAAGATCAAAACCCATAATTAAATCTCCAAAATATCAATAAATTTGGGCAACCCCCCATTCATTTGTTTCATGATTCAATTATCATTAAATCACCAAGGTAAACACACATCAATTCCACTTTCCTAATTACTCTAATTTAGGAAATAATTTATCAAGGGAAATCTAGAAAATTTATAAAATCATACACATATCATAAATCATAATTATGGGAGTTCTATTTAGATCACCTACCTCGATTTATTGACGGAAGTTAGCCCAACAGAAATCCAAAAAATATGAGCGGCACAACATCGTCGAACAATCTCCGAATCTAAATACCTAAAATAAAAATTAAGATTTAAGGCATCAAGATATTTAAAATCTAGATCTAGATCTAAAATCCTAGATCTAGATCTTCACTCAAAGGTTTATATCCAAGGAAACAGTGTAGATCCTCCATGAAAAGATCATAGAAAGATAAAGGAAATAATAGGAGAAGCAATGGGATGAAATCCACTTACCAGGAGGAGAGAGGATCTTAAATACGGGCTTTCAATCTCGAAGAATGGTGTTAAGATCACCTTATAATCCCTCTGGAAGGCTTTGGGAACACCTAGAATCTTTCAAGACCAAGCCAAGGTCAAACAATGGGAGTCCCGGGGGGTTAAGGTGGTTTTAAAATAGATTTTCGGATCTTAAAAACTACAGGCATAATTTCATGGGTATAGGCGCATAGTTAGGCAAACCGTGCAGAAACCATGTAAACTTCACTTCCCACTTATGTAATACCCCAAGCTTCCACGATACGTTTCCCTTTGAATAATGTAATAGCTTGCATTGTACGCAACTTTGAGATTCTAACACACTACGACCAATCAAACTAGCCATTATGAATAGTAATACGCACGTTTTGAAATATTATAAATTTTATCTTTCAAAATGGACTTCATTTTTGGATTTGGAACATTGAAATTATCTTAGGATGAATTTTTGGTATTTTTCTAAAAACATTCAATTTTTGATGAATAGTGAAAAACACTGAGTTATAGTTTAAAACCGAATTTTAATTTAAATGATTAATTATTTTATTTAAACTTATTTTAGGTCAAAATAGATACATAATACCTATATATGTTCAATGTAATTCATTGGAGTCATTTTGTAATAATATTATATATATAAAATTGTATTGAACTTTTCACCGTCTTTTACCCACCTCCTTGGAGCATTTGCAAATTTACATAAAACTTAATTTTACTGCTTATGTGAGTCAAATTTAGAAAACCCGAGAGACACGGTTAATATCAAGGAGTAAAATGTGGTTTAATAAGATAAAAATAATTTTTGGTGAATAGTAACTTTTAATTTTTATTTACCACAGTTAAAAGTAAATAGAGTAATTAATGGTAAAAATGATATTATTATAACCCTAAAACATGTCCTAATTCTATTGGATAAGTATAAGTCGACCAAAAAAACCTTAGTAATAAAATATTAACCTCTTTGGTCCACTTGGATTAGATTAAGACATTTATTATTATTTAATTCAAAGAAGAGTTAAAAGAGTTAAAATCAAAGTTTAATAACTAAAACATTTTTAATATAGGGTTACACATAATATAAATTCGACTATAAATATTCATTAGAAATATAAAAATATTTCCTACATAATGGTATTTTATTTATATTTTTTAGACTTTAAATAATTTAATTTATTTATGACACAATGATGATGTAGTAATTACCTAATCAATGAAATATTAAAATAATTGATATTATAAATATCCAAATAAATGTAATTTGAGACTTTTTATAGGTTAATATGACATATTAGGTTTGGTTAGAAGAATTTTTTTCGAAGTAATAATGCATTTATGAATTTAGAAAAAACAAAATACCAAATAGTGTCAAAATTGACATAAACAAGTTTTTAAAACAAATATTATATTATTAATTGATATTCTATTCCTAAAAATCTAAGGTTCAGAAAAAATACATATATAATGATAGGTGTATAATTAATGAACCAATTGGGGTTATCTTGGAAGTATATAGTAAGTTTATTAACCATATAATATAAAAATACAAAGAGACATGGTTAATGTCAAACTATTTAACTAAGAGTTAAATCTAAAAGATAAGGTTAATATAGTAAACCAAACTCGTCTAAAACCTATTGGTTGAGTGGTTTTCTACCCATACCCACCTTATCCTTTAAATAATCCACTTTGGAGCCATTAGAAACCGAAAATAATTTTATTATAAAATAATATTTCTAGCTTTTCCTAAGGTGCCCCTCACCCCTCTTATAAAAGGGCACTCCCCCTTATCTCTAATTTACACCTTCAAATCCATTTGGATCAGCCAAAACCTACCAAAATACCCTCTCAACTATCCTAAATTCATCCTAAATTCCTTCCATTAGTCATAAATCCAACATAAGGAGCAATTTTGATCAAATCAAAAGGAAGAACCCGAAGAAGAGGTAAATATTTCATCACCTCTTTCAAGTTCCTTTCTTCTTCCACTTCCTTTTTATTTGTTGTTTCCATTATAAAATAATAACTCCAGTATATTATATATACTGTGATGTTATTATAAATATGGTATAACCATATTTATTATTCTCTCCATCCTTTGAATGACTGTCACCATACGTGCATACGTACGGCTTACCGTCTCCACGTCGTGGTGTAATTGTTATTAAATACATTATCTTTTGGATGGTTACAATAATGTTGTTTAATTTATGTAAATAATAAATATAACATGATAATGATTCTATATATATGACATACCATTCAATTATATATTATTTTAATATCAAAATAATGATATCGTCACTCATGCGTACGTACGGATTACCGTCTCCCCAAACGCGATGAGATTCATTCCCCATCGTATCCATTCAAGACTAATTTAAATTATATGATTAAAAATAATGCATAAATACTCAATATTATTATTAATATGAATAATATACATCCTATCCATAACAAACATTACTTATGTAATAAAGCATATAAAGGAAAACAAATCAGTTAACACCAGAAACGACGATAATACTAATATATTGTTAACAAAGCAATGTTAAAAGAACATATATGATATCATATTAATGAATATGATTCTTGTATAATTTAATAACAATTATTTCACCATTATATAGGAGGTTAACCTACCCTCGACCAAGGAAAATTACAAGTAAGGGGTTTCTTATCTCACTTTTAATTCCGCGAGATCTCTATTGTTCGCCACTTATTTATTAAATGTGGTGTATTGTGTACTGTCATTTGATATATATATCATCATGATTCTATTTATATTCATGATATTATGTGATTAATTTGGTTGTTATTAAATTTTTTCCATACAACTCGATTTATTACAATGAAGTAAGGGTTTTCATCTCATTTCCTATTTCCGTGAGATTCAGGACATACTGCCGCTATTACCTTTTGTGTGGTGTATGTACTGCCCAATGATTATATTCTATGTGAAATATAATTTAATTTATGAGTAATTACATCTTCATTTTATGATCCATCTTTCATGGGATGTATGTTTCGTAAGTTATGAAATTGGTAAGGGAATTTCAAATTTCAATTTCCACTCATTCGGCTTTATGCATACTTCATTGATTATTTTACTCCATGATTATGTGTGGAATCATTATTTATTATTTGTGTAGTAATTTCCACTCCCCTTTATGTGGATATACTTTTGATACACATAATCACTCCATTGATAAATTCTCAAGTCATCGATATGAACTTGATAAGAGTAATTTTAACTCAATCCCCATTCATTGAGTTAAACATCCAAGTCATTGGTGTTGTTTTTACAAGAATATGTGTGAATCTCCTCTGATTTATTTACATTGAATATCCAATAATATTTAGTGTATTTATATTTTTCACACATAACTATTTCATTGATTTATCCTTTACCTAAGTATACTATCTTTATAAGGGATTTCATCTCAATTTACATTCCTTTGAGACTTCTTTGTTGCTATGCACCAATTCACTTTTATATGGTTTATATACTATACTTTGAAATAGTATATAATGAAATCCTTTATTCTCATGATATTATAATGTTTTTATTACCTCAATTATTTTTATTCAAGTGTCTCTATTTTGGTTAGGAACTCTAACTAAAATATCATTTTAAAATGTTTTAAAGATTTATTATTCTAAATCTTTCTCATTAATGTCCATGTTTTAGAAATGGTTTTAAGGATTTATTTATATGGACATTAAAGTTTTAAAATTAAAATTACTTTTAAAAGCTTCAAAGTGGTTTGGGACACTTGTATTCAAAAATATATTTTAAACAACTTCTTGAAAAATAGTGTGACTTTTAAATGTTTTCAAGAAAAAGGGGGATATTTCTCTCAAATAGTTTTGATGATTATTTTCATCTATGTAAATATCCTTCATTATTCTCAATTGAGATTAATATGTTACAATAAAATATTCCATATTGTATTGAATGAGTTATGTTTGACTGTGGATGTACTATGTTTATACCATTCATGGTTTGTGGATAAAGTATTGACATTTCGTATGCTAGTTTTAATACGAATGTTTATGTTATGTTTCGAATTTTCATATGAGGAATGCATTGGACTAGTAAGTGATGGGTGGAGCCCACTATAGCTCCTCAATGCATCGGTAGGTATCATGAGACAAACTAGTATCTTGGCATAAGGCCTTGAAAAAATCTTATTTGTAGTCTTGGCACAAGGCCTTGACAATGTGGTTATGCAGTCTGGCATTATGCATTCCATCATTATGAAAGTGGCTATTGATATTGCATGTGATTATTCAACTAGTATAATATCCATGTGAATAATTAAATGACATTATTTGATTTTTATCTTTGCCATATTATGATAAAGTTCAAGTTTAAAAGGCTTTTGTTTTAGTTTTATACATTATCTTAAATGTTTATGCTTATTTATGAAAGTTTCCAATATATTGTTATCCTTACTGAGCATCTGAGCTCATCCCTTTCTATGTTTTATTTTTCCCAGGATGTGAATAAGTATATTATGACTGACCTATAGGGATAGTATATGGGATCTCAGTGTTGTCTATGGAAACAATGTTGTTATAGTTTTCCATTTTATGATGTAATGTAAAACTTATGAATGTATCTAGCACTTCCAAGGATACTAAACTAATCGGTCTTTCGAGACTTGATATTTTGTGATGATGTCAATGATACATAATAATGCACCGACTCTGGGCTTCTAGGGTCGGGGTGTTATAGTTGGTACCAGTGAAAGTTTAGTACAAACCTTAGAAACTAGATTTAGATAAACTCTGATTAGAGCACATAGCCCTAAGATAGACTTTTAGGATTGGTATAGAAGAACTTCATAAAATTTTGTTATTGTAGAGATTTTTTGAGTTTTCCAAGAAATAAATCCCTATCTGGATATGAGCAGGTAGAGGCAGATCTGGCACAAATGTACCTAGGGGTAAAACTCGAAAACACCACTTTAAGCTAGACTCAAACGGGAACTGGTGCACGACAATGGGCCTTACTACACTCTTGGTTACGACACTTTCGGGGGATATTCTTAGGATAATTTATATTTTCTTTATAAACCAATTTGAAGTATTTTAATATAATATGAGAATAAATGACCTTGGTTAATCCTAAGGTGTTTCAATTTGAAAATATGGTGTCATGATATTATCTAAATGATTTTATGACTACTATTACTCACACAATACTTTCTGGTTTTAGTCAATGGCTAGATTCCAAGGAAGTCAAAGTAACTTTGAGCATGATGTACAAGGTGGGAACAGTGGTGGAAATGAGCAACAAAATGGAATATTGATAGGCGTAAAAGATATCGTGTTTATGCCAAATCAGTTTTCCAAAAATATGATCAACAACATATATATTAACCAACTCCCAGACTCAACAAAGAAGAGAAAGATGATGAATGATAAGATCTCCAGCAGTAGAGACCATGGAGAAAAGAATCCTTGATTTCCATCATGCAGGAAATGTGGAAGGAGACACCCAGGAAAGTGTCTCAATGGAATAAAGAAATGATTTACGTGTGGTAAAGAAGGACATAAAGTAAAGAATTAACGATGAAAAATGAAGAGTACTATGGAATAAAATAAAAATGGTCCCAAGAATCCATTTACAGTCATTTTCCGTAAATGTAGGGGACCTGGACATTACCCGAGTGAATGCACTATTCTATAGGATATTTTCTTGGTCAAAGAAGAAGCTATGTGGAAATAAATGGTTGGAGAAATGTTTTAAATTTCTAGTTCTCCTTATTGATGGGATTACTTTGGAATAATTTTCTCTTGTATTTGTAACCCTACAGTTTGTCATGTGAAAATGATATTTGAGGAAGAATCATCTTTTCTCTTGTGGATATAGTTATAAATAACCATTTGGTTTTATATGATCATTGGGTTTGAGGCAATTACAAGTTATTATATTTTGGGATAAAAATTCAAGGTATGAGATAACATTTGTGGTTAAATTATGTTATGGCTATTTTGAGGAATTTATCTCATTTTTGTAATGTTATAAAATATAGTTTTTGAAAAAGGACAACACACAGACCGTGTGAAAACCCGTCACGTCGAACAAAGATGTGGGAATCGAACCCACAACCAGAGTGCGGTTGGGATTTATCACCTACCACTGGACTACGTGAAGTCCCTGGTTAGTGTGACTAATTATTTTTAGTTAAATGATTTTATTGATCAATAATAAATTGATTTGGGATCTTATGTCTTATCAAATGAATACCCTTAGTATAGGAAAATGATTTGGTGATTAAGTGATAAATGTTATTTTGGAAGACGTTCGCTCTGTTGGGAACACTATATGCCTAAGGAAAATAGAATACTATGGGATTTCATTTGAGGAGTAATGGTGGATTTTTATCTATGTTTTTATTGTGGATTTATAGTGATTTGGGTTATTTATAGAAATGATTAACCTATAATAGAGAATATGTGATTATATTAATTAATTTTAAGTATGTGACTTTAAGAGTAGTCGATGTAATTTGGAGATATAATTTAACGTGGAAGACTAAAAAAAAAATTCTTCTAAGTTTTTGGTTTAAATATTAGTTTGGATTATATTGAAGGATTTTAAGGACAATTGTTTAATGAATGGTATTTATTTAACTTTGGGGTATTGTTGGTTTAATTTTAGAAAATTAAGATTAGTGTTTCTTTCTCTAAAGGAATATACTTTTGGGGGATTATCTGATCTTGTACTAACCATTTTGGTTTTGATTAATCTCTAAAGACAAGTTAAATATATAGTTTATCCTTTTTGGATCATGTGATTTCTAGAAGTTGATTATAGATCTTCTGGTGTGACAAAGTCATCTTGAATACTCATCGTTTAAAAAAAAACGAGTTAGTGGTAGAAATTTATTAAAGAATGAAACTCTACTTAAAAAGTAAGTATATCTCTTTATGTTCTTAGTCAATCTCATAAATAAATTCCTCATCTTTATGAAATGTAACTTAAATAAAAAAAGTGTTGTCCGTTTACTTTTCCTATTGGGAAACTAATGATCGTTTATCCTATCACATGTTTGTGGTTTTCTTGTTATTAAATTTCTCCTGATCAAGTTTTCTATACCTCTCCATCAGAACTTGACACTTAGTTTATCTTTCATATCCATGTTTTCCTACATGGAATCCTATAATGGGTTATCTCGGGTGACCTTTTCACTTCTTTTTTTTTAATGTGATAGTTTTATTGACTCTTTTTTCTGATGTGAGACTTTAAATTATGTTCCCAAGCCCAATTTTAAAAATTATGAGGATGCAATTTCCAAAAGGTGGGAAGAATGTAACACCCCAAGCTTTCACAGTACGTTTCCCTTTGAATAATGTAATAGCTTGCATTGTACGCAACTTCGAGATTCTAACACACCGCGAACAATCAAACTAGCCGTTATGAATAGTAATACCCACTTTTTGAAATTTTGAAAATTTTATCTTTCAAAATGGACTTCATTTTTGGATTTAGAATATCGAAATTATTTTAGGGTGAATTTTTGGTATTTTTCTGAAAACTTTCAATTTTTGATGAATAGTGAAAAACACTGAGTTATAGTTTAAAACTGAATTTTTATTTAAATAATTAATTATTTTATTTAAATTTATTTTAGATCAAAATAGATACATAATACCTATATATTTTCAATGTAATTAATTAGAGTAATTTTGTAATAATATTAGATATACAAAATTTTATTGAACTTTTCACCGTCTTTTACCCACCTCCTAGGAACATTTGCAAATTTACGTAAAACTTAATTTTACCGCTTCTGTGAGTTAAATTTATAAAATCCGAGGGACACGGTTAATTTCAAGGAGTAAAATGTGGTTCAATAAGATAAAAATAATTTTTGGTGAATAGTAACATTTACTTTTATTTACCACAGTTAAAAGTAAATAGGGTAATTAATGGTAAAAATGATATTATTATTACCCTAACACATGTCCTAATTATATTGGATAGGTATAATTAGACCAAAAACAACCTTAGGAATAAAATATTAACCTCTTTGGTCCACTTGGATTAGATTAGGACATTTATTATTATTTAATTCAAAGAAGAGTTAAAAGAGTTAAAATCAAATTTTAATAACTAAAACATTTTTAATATAGGGTTACACATAAGATAAATTTGACTATAAATATTCATTAGAAATATAATAATATTTCCTACATAATGGTATTTTATTTATATTTTTTAGACTTTATATAATTTAATTTATTTATGACACAATGATGATGCAATAATTACCTAATTAATGAAATATTAAAATAATTGATATTATAAATATCCAAATAAATGTAATTTGAGACTTTTTATAAATTAAACTAATTTTATAGGTTAATATAACATATTAGAGTTGGTTATATGATTTTTTTGAAGTAATAATGCTGTTATGAATTTAGAAAAAACAAAATACCAAATAGTGTCAAAATTGACATAAAAGGGTTTTTAAAACAAATATTATATTATTAATTGATATTCTATTCCTAAAAATATAAGGTTCAAGAAAAAAACTTATATAATGATAGTTGTATCATTAATTATCCACTTGGGGTTATATTGGAATTATATAGTAAGTTTATTAACCATATAATATAAAAATACAAAGAGACATGGTAAATGTCAAATTATTTAACTAAGAGTTAAATCTAAAAGATAAGGTTAATATAGTGAACCAAACCTGTCTAAAACCTATTTGTTGATTGGTTTTTGACCCATCCACACCTTAGACTTTAAATAATCCACTTTGGAGCCATTATAAACCGAAAATAATTTTATTATAAAATAATATTTCTAGCTTTTCCTAAGGTGCCCCTCACCCCTCTTATAAAAGGGCACTCCCCCTTATTTCTAATTTACACCTTCAAATCCATTTGGATCAGCCAAACCCTTCTTAAATACCCTCTCAAATGTCCTAAATTCATCCTATATTCCTTCCATTAGTCATAAATCCAACATAAGGAGCCATTTTGATCAAATCAAAAGGAAGAACCCGAAGAAGAGGTAAATATTTCATCACCTCTTTCAAGTTCCTTTCTTCTTCCACTTCCTTTTTATTTGTTGTTTCAATTATAAAATAATAACTCCAGTATATTCTATATACTGTGATGTTATTATAAATATGGTATAACCATATTTATTATTCTATCCATCCTTTGAATGACATGTCACCATACGTGCATATGTACGACTTACCGTCTCCATGGCATGGTGTAATTGTTATTAAATACATTATTTTTTGTATGGGTACAATAATGATGTGTAATTGATGTGAATAATAAATATAACATTATAATTATTCTTTATATATGATATAACATTCAATTATATATTATTTTAATATCAAAAGAATGATATTATCACTCGTGCGTACGTACGGATTACCGTCTCCACAAACGCGATGAGATTCATTCTCCATCATATCCATTCAAGACTAATTTTCATTAGATGATTAAAAATAATGTTTAAAGACTTAATATCATTCTTAATATAAATAATATACATCCTATCCATAATAAACATTACTTATGTAACAAAGCATATAAAGGAAAACGAATCAGTTAACACCCGAAACGACGATAATACTAAGATATTATTAACAAAGAAATGTTAAAAGATCATATATGATATCATATTAATGAATATGATTCTTGTATAATTTAATAACAATTATTTCACCATTATACAGGAGGTTAACCTACCCTCGACTAAGGAAAAGTACAAGTAAGGGGTTTCTTATCTCACTTTTAATTCCGTGAGATTTCCATTATTCACCACTTATTTATTAAATGTGGTGTATTGTGTACTGTCATTTGATATATATATTATCATGATTTTATTTATATTCATGTTATTATGTGATTCATTTGTTTTTTATTAAATTTTGTCCATACAACTTGATTGATTACAACGAATTAAGGGTTTTCATCTCACTTCCTATTTCCGTGAGATTCATGCCATACTACCACTATTTCTTTTTGTGTAGCGCATGTACTGCCCAATGATTATATTCTTTGTGTAATATAATTTAATTTATGAGTAATTACATATTCATTTTATGATCCATATTTCATGGTATGTATGTTTCGTAAGTTACCAAATTGGTAAGGGAATTTCAAATTTCAATTTCCACTCATTCGGATTTACGTATACTTCATTGATTATTTTACTCCATGATTATGTGTGCAATAATTATTTATTATTTGTGTAGTAATTTAAACTCCACTTTTTGTGGATATAATTTTGATACACATAATCACTCCATTGATAAATTCTCAAGTCATCGATATGAACTTGATAAGAGTAATTTTAACTCAATCTCCATTCATTGAGTTAAACATCCAAGTCATTGGTGTTGTTTTTACAAGAATATGTGTGAATGTTCTCTGATTGATTTACACTGAATATCCAATAATATTGAGTGTATTTATATTTGTCACACATAATTATGTCATTGATTTATCCTTTACCTAAGGATACTGTCTTTATAAGGGATTTCATCTCAATTTACATTCCTTTGAGACTTCTTTGTTGTTATGCACCAATTCACTTTTATATGGTGTATATACTGTCCTTTGAAATAATATATAATGAAATCCTTTATTCTCATGATATTATAAAGTTTTGATTACCTCAATTATTTGTATTCAAGTGTCTATCTTTTGGTTTGGAACTCTTACTAAAATATCATTTTAAAATGTTTTAAAGATTTATTATTATAAAACTTTCTCATTAATGTCCATGTTTTAAAAATGGTTTTAAGGATTTATTTATATGGAAATTAAAATTAAAATTCCTTTTAAAAGTTTGAAAGTGGTATGGGACACTTTGATTCAAAAATCTATTTTAAATGACTTCTTGAAAAATAGTGTGAATTTTAAATGTTTTCAAGAAAAAGGGGGATAATTCTCTCAAATAGTTTTGATGATTATTTTCATCTATGTCAATATCCTTCATTATTCTCGATTGAGGTTAATCTGTTACAATACAATCTTCCATATTGTATTGAATGAGTTATGTTTGACTGTGGATGTACTATTTTTATACCATTCATGGTTTTTGGATAAAGTATTGACATTTCATATGCTAGTTTTAATACGAATGTTTATGTTATGTTTCAAATTTTCATATGAGGAATGCATTGGACTTAGTAAGTGACAGGTGGAGCCTGCTATAGCTCCTCGATGCATCGGTAGGTCTCATAAGACAAACTAGTGTCTTAGCACAAGGCATTGACAAAATCTTATTTGTAGTCTTGGAACAAGGCCTTGACTATGTGGTTATTTAGTATGGCATTATGCATTCCATTATTATGAAAGTGGCTATTGATATTGCATGTAATTATTCAACTAGTAGAATATCCATGCGAATAAGTAAATGGCATTATTTAATTTTTATCTTTTCTATATTATGCTGATGTTCAAGTTTAAAAGACTTTTTTTAGTTTTATACATTTCCTTAAATGTTTATGCTTATTTATGAAAGTTTACACTATATTGTTATCCTTACTGAGCATCTAAGCTCACCCCTTTCTATGTTTTATTTTTCCCAGGATGCGAAGAAGTATATTATGAATAACCTTCAGGGATATTCTATGGGATCTCAGTGTTGTCTATGGAAACAATGTTTTTGTAGTTTTCCATTTTATGATGTAATGTAAACCTTATGAATGTATCTAGTAATTCCAAGGCTACTAAACTAATTGGTCTTTCGAGACTTGATCTTTTGTGATCATGACAATGATACGTAATAATGCACAGACTTTGGGCTTCTAGGGTCGGGGCGTTACAACTTATGTACAGTTGTCATGGTTAGGAAAACTGTGTGCTAAACATGTGGACTCCTCTATTTAGTTGTGCATGCTTTGCACGATTTGGTCGCACCGTTTTTCAAACTATGCGCAAACCATGCACATCCCACTGTCCTTTAGTTTTCTTTAAAAGTTCACCCAAATGCACCCCAAGATACTACTCCAAGTTAAAGGTACTTAAAAGTTTTAAAAGTACCTGAATACTTTCTCGAGATGACTCTAGAAAATGATGGGATATTATAGGAAAAACCTTATAGAGGACGACCCCATGTTGCAAGGCTGGAGGCGCGGAGATCGCGAGGCATAGGAGGTTAGCCAAGGGTTGGAGTTTTTTACTCCTGTATTGGGTAGGGACACATGGATCGTGACTGCCCGAACCTCTGCATAGATGATCAGAAGATGGCTGAGGGACCAACAAGGTAGAGGCAGAGGTTTGAGTGAGGAGGTCCACAGGGCAGTGGATGTGGCAGGGGAGCAGGCCGAGCAGCAGGCGGTGGAAAGCGGTTCAAGGTGCTACCTCTACCACCCCTAGGTGGTCTACCATGAGCTCTATGAGTAGGTGGATAGGGACAGGGCCAACTTCAGGTGATGGAGGCCTATGAAAACAGTGCTCTAGAGATGATTATAGGTACAATCTGTATCTTCTACACCTTACCCACAGTTCTTATAGACACGGGTGCTGATCACTCTTTCCTTGCCACATACTTCATTCGAGGCTCAGAGATTCTAATGGAGTTGTTGTCTTGATCCTTATGATTAGAGAATCCTACAAGAGGGGATTCAATGATTACACACTGGTGATGGCAGTGTGATATTACTCTAGGAGGTAAGAGCTTCGGCCGGGGTCTCTTAGTAGCAGTGTCGAGGCCATACGACATCATCTTGGGTATGGACTAGATACCTATAGTCTATGCTTAGATCGACTATTTTAGGTGCAAAGTGTGGTGTGTCTGTGAGTATGGGACTAGGCTTTCCTTTACCGATGAGAAGAGAAACTTTGCAGCACATGATGTCTTTCTCAGAGGAGGGTACAACTGATCACTCACCGGTTGGCTAGCCTCACACTTAGTGTGGCAGATGAGAGGAGTATGAGCTTCTTGTAGTGGTGGATGAGTATATAGACATATTTCCAGATAATGTCCCAAGACTACCTCCTTGCATAGATGTAGAATTATGCATTAACTTGTACCAAAGTATGACACTGATATCTACACCTACATATAGGATGACTCCTACAGAGCTTCGGGAGCTGAGAGTGCAGTTGGAGGACTTACAGAGGAAGGGGTTCACAAGACTCAATGTTTCTCCATGGGAAGCCTCGATGTTGTTTTCCAAGAAGGTATATGGGAGCTTGAGACTATGGGTGGACTTTAGAACATGAACCAGGTGACCATGAAGAAAAAATATACACTGCTGAGGATTTATGACCTGTTCGATCAACTGAAGGAAGTGAGGTGGTTCTCGAAGATCGACCTCATATCAGGATACCATCAGCTTCAGGTATGGGATGAGGATGTACCAAAGACAACCTTTAGATGTCAGTAAGACCACTATGAGTTTTTTGTGATGCCTTTTGGTGTGACCAATGGCCTAGCAGTGTTCATAGAACTCATGAATAGGATCTTCCAGCCTTACCTTGACCGTTTCATGGTAGTATTTATTGATGACATCTTGGTCTACTCAACATTGGAGGAGGAACATACTACACACTTGCGGATAGTCCTGAATACACTTTGAGAGCACCAAATTTACAGTAAGCTCTCTAAGTTCCAATTATGGATTTGGGAGGTCCAATTTCTGGTACACATCATCTCAGAGGCTGGAGTTGTGGTGGATCTGGAAAAGATAGAAGCAGTGCTTGCTTGGGAGCCACCCAGGAGCGTGATTGAGGTGCAAAGTTTCTTGGGGTTGGATGGGTACTACTGGAGGTTAGTACCTAATTTTTCCAAAGTAGAAACACCCTTTTCTTCTTTGACAAAGAAGGGACAATATTTCTTATGGATGGAGAGGTTCCAGTAGAGTTTCCAGGATTTGAGGTGGAGACTGACAAGTGCCCTCATCCTGAGACTACCAGAAGAGGGTGTTGGGTATGTAGTCTTTTGCAACGCATCAGGGACTAGACTGGGTTGTGTCCTGATGCAGGAGTGATCAGTGATCACCTAAAACACATGGAAGTTGAGGTAGTATGAGAATAAATATGTGACCCATGACCTGGAGTTAGCAATAGTGGTCTTTTCCATGAAGATGTGGTGGCACTACTTGATGGGTGAACGATTTACCGTCTACTCTGACCACAAGAGTCTTAGGTATATCTTCTCACAGAAGAACCTAAACTTGAGAGAATGAGGATGGATAGAGTTCCTTAAGGACTATGAATTTGAGATAGTCTATTATCCTAGGAAGGGGAACATGGTGGCTGACGCACTCAATAGGAGGTCTGGTTTGCAGCTGTTGAGTGAGGCGACAAAGTATCTAGTCGCGATGAAAATATCTTTCATGGATGATGATGGAATATCTTACCTCTAGTCTATAACTGTTTCTCCCCCACTCCTTTAGTGAGTTAGGGAGGCACAACTTGTGGATTTTGACTGCGAGGCCCGACGTGATCAGATATCCTTAGGACAAGCTCCCGATGTATTTTTGATAGGTGGGGAGCATGTCATCCTTTTCAGAGGACGCACCATAGTACCAATGACATTATGAGAGGAGGTGTTGAGGGATTTCCATACATCCTATTTGGTGGTACATCCTGGTGTAGCAAAGATGTACCAAGACCTCCAATGTCAGAACTGGTGGCCAGGGATAAAAAAGTGGTTGCATAGTTCGTTTCACAATGCCTCACTTGTCAGCAAGTGAAGGCTGAGAATCAAGTCCCTGTAGGCTTGGAACAACCACTTGAAGTACTAGAATGGAAGTGGGATGACGTCTCCATGGACTTCGTGATGGAGTTATCAAGCACATTCAGGGTCCAAGATTATATCCAGGTGATCGTTGACTGACTCACCAAGTTGGACAAATTCCTACCCATCCGGGGAGCAAGGATCGGTAGAGGACTTGGGACGCCTCTACATCCAAGATATAGTGCGGATTCATGGGGTTCCTTCAACGATCATCTCATACCATGATGTACACTTTACATCCCGGTTGTATAAGGTATTTCAGGAGGCATTCAGGATTTAGTTGCGTTTGTGCACCACTTTTCACCCTCAGACAGATGGTCAGATGGAGGAAACCATACAGAATTTGGAGGACATGCTTCATGCTTTATTCCTAGATTTTGGTCGCATTTGGGAGGGACACCTACCACTATTTGAGTTTTCATACAACAATATCCATCACTCCACAATTCTCATGGCACCATTTGAGGCCTTGTACGAGCGGCCATACATATCACCTCTATGCTGGAAAGAAATGAGGGATTCAATACTCATGGGTCTAGAGTTGGTACAGGATACCACTGAGAAGATGAAGATCATCCAGTAGAAGATGATGACTACATAGAGAAGACATAAGTCTTATGCCAACAGGAGATGAAGACACTTGGAGTTTGAGGAGGGAGACCATGTTTTCTTTCAGGTCTCACCCCGATGTGGATTTTAGAGATTTGGACAAGGCAACAAGTTATCTCCGAGGTTCATCATACCTTTCCAAATTCTCAGTAGAGTTGGCAAGGTGGTGTACTGCCAAACTCTTCCCCCACAGATGTACTGGGTGCATGATGTTTTCCACATGTCACAGCTGGGGAGGTATGTGCATTATCCATCGCACATCATCGACTGGGGCAAGCTGAACATTGATGATGGAGCGACATTTGTGGAGTTCCCAGTGAAGATAGAGGATTGATAAGAGCAGGTCCTTCATGGACGGCCGATTCCTCTAGTGCGTGTTTGGTGGAAATACAGGAATCTCCAGGAGAGAAAATTAGATCGGGAGGCTTAGATTCATGCTCAGTACCCCCACTTGTTTGATTAGCCTTTGTTTTGGCTTTTGAGGATGTAAAGACTTAAGGTGGGGATAATGTAATATCTCAGAATTTACATTTAATTTTTTTTAAATTATATAGAATTATTTCGAGACTACACACTTTGAGGGCATGTGATTCTGAGGCCTGGTGAGCCCAAAATAGATTTATGAACTTTTTTTTGTGTTCACTTAAGTAAACGTATGAGTGGATTTTTTCTAAATTTTAAACCAGTTCTTAGATAAAAAATCTAGGGGTACCATTGAAATCAGAATGCCAAGATTATCCTAGAAAGGGCTTAACTTTGACCAAAAAGGGTCGAAAAAAAAAGTTATTTTTCAAAATTTTCGAAAAATAATAAAATAACTTTTAAAAGTTATTTTATTTCTTTTCTCAACTGTTGATCGGAAAAAGGCGGCGCTGTGGTGCGGCGATAAGGCGACGAAGATGTGCATTAAAGGAAGCCCCTCAATGGCTGATTAAGATGCAGTGTACTGACACAACGTCACATCATAATAGAAAAACTGTGATGTGTTTCCTTTTTAGTTAGATAACGCATTGGAGAGTTGGGAATTAAACTATGGGCAATTATCTAAAGAACCTCCAACGAGTTTCCACTCCAACGAAGAATGAAGAATTCCAAAATAACATCAATGACTTCAACATACCTTGAAGAATGAAGCCAGGAAGAGACGATCGATGTTGACCTCTCGAACCCTTGAGGACAGAACACTATGGCAATGAACGTCAAACGAGGTAGGGGTTATTCTTTCTTTATGATTGATGTTATTTCATCGTTCTTTGTTCTAAAACAACAAATGCAGATCAACCCACGAATAGGTTGATCCATGGATTGTATGTTGTTGTAGGAGGGTTGTTAAATTTAGGGACTTGAATGGAAGGGTAGATTCATGCGTTGAAATCTAAAACCTTCACTTTGATTATACACCTCTAACACGGAGGGCGCGAGACAAAACGAACAAAGCCTGAGTCCCTCTGCCTTGCGAGTTCTTGTGTGTTCTTTGTAAATGGATTTTCCAAGATGGCGACAAGGATCATATAAGGTTATCGAAGTGAAGAGGGTGTTCCCCATAGGCCGTAGGTGCAAGTGGCACAAATAATGGACCACCAGAGTGCGTTCGGTGGTCCACCAAAGTTCCTATTAGCGTGCCAGATATGGTGGCAGCACACGGTGCTACTGGATGTGTGCCAAATGGTGGGGTAGTAGGGCCACTGGTTGTGTTGGAGATTGAAGGAGATGGCGTGACCCGTTGGTGCGCCAATTAGCGGAGACCACAACCACCATGGCTGTGGGGCTGGAGACCCACGACGCCACACTGGTGTCGCATTGAGGGTTTAACCTACAGACTTGGTCTATAGGTGATGTGGGGGAGCGACCCGCATCCACGAGCCGCGTTTGGCCAAAGGGGGCGACCGGGTCGACCAGTCGCATGCGCCCCCAACCGGACTGGGCTATTCGAGTGGCCTGGCTAGTTTTTCAAGCCGGTCTGACTGAGTCAGACTGGGTTGGGGGAAAATGACCGGGCTATCGAGCAGCCTGGGTCGGAATTTGACCGGCCCGCCAGTATAGGGCGGGCTGGATAATTTCAGGTCACTAGGTGACCTGGTGGATTGGACCCATGACCAAACTGGGTTGGGCCTAGTGAGACCCAATGGGCCAGGCAGAAAAGACAAGTCATGCGGGACCCTGATTCGGGATTAGTCGAGTCAGTCCAATCGTGTCAGATCAGGCCCAAACGTAACCAGCCCCTGTTTACGAAAATGATGATATCACTCAGACCGAGCGTCTGATTGACTTGTCGTATGTGGCTTGAGGACCTTTGGGATGAAGAAGTTCTTATTAGATACTCTACATGAGTTTTGTAAGAGGTTTGAATAAATCTAGGTTGGATCAAACTCGAATCCAATCGGGCCCTTTTTACAAAAATGCTCATATCTTACAGACCGAGCGTCCGTTCGATGCGTCATCTATTGCGTTGGGACCCTTACGATAAGACAGTCCTTTGGGTTACTCTACATGGGACTTCATAGTGGTTGAGGTAAGACCGATGGCTTGAGGAGAAGATCCTCCATAAATCAAGCGTGCTAAGTGTGGGAATCTAGTGGCTGGTTGTGACGTGAAGCATAAGAGACACCCTTCATGGATCATCATAAGAGTGAACCTTCATGGATCAACAGTAGTACGACCTATCTAGGATCGACCGTAGAGAGACCCATCATGGATCAAGAGTAGAGAGACCCTTCATGGATCCGCATCAGAGTGACCCTTCGTAGATCATCAACAAAGAGATCCTTCGTGGATCAGTAGGTATTATCTCTATGGTATTTAAGATATTTCTTGGAGGCATTACCTTTATAATATTTTCCTTTATGGATTTATGAGATACCTTTGGGGGTCTCGGGGTCCCTACTGAGTATTGTTATACTCACCCCTCACTACTGAAAATTTGAGCTATAATCATGGTTTAAAACCATGGATATAGGTAATATCCACGATTTGAGAAAACGTGGCTAAGTTTGGCATGGTTATAGGCCCAGAACTATATCCATGGTTTGAAATTATGGTTATAGGTATACATCCACGATTTAAACCATGGTAATATCACTATATCCATAGTTTAGAATAATGGCTATACAAGAGGACAGACACACTTTATTTCCATGGTTTCTAATCGTGGCATTAGACCCATATCCACAGTTAAAAACCATGGAAATAGACCTATATCCAAGGTTATAAACTATGTAAATAGGGTCTTAAAATCCATAAAAAAATATCCCCCACCCCCTGCACAGACCCCCCCACTCCACTTGCAGTATCCCACCCCCTACAACCCCCTCCCCCCTGTAAAGCCCCCTTTGGACATGCCCCCACTCCCCTTGTAGCCCCCCTGCAAATCCTCCTTGGACAGCCCGCACCCCCTGAAAAGCCCCCCTCCCCCACAAATACCCCCTGGAGAGACCCCCTTCTTAGACAGCCCCCCTACCCCCAAAAAATACCCCCAGCAGCCCCCTGTAAAGCCTCCCTTAGACAACCCCCTCCCCCTATCAAAGCCACCCCTGGAAAACCTTCCCCCATATGAAGCCCTTACAACCCCTAATTTAATGATAGTTTAATCATCTTATGCTAACATGGGATATCGATGATTGGTTGTACAAAGTTCAAGTCACAATGATATTAAAGTTACAGTGGAGCTCAATAGAACTGTGGTTCCCAAAAAAATGTGATGTACTGATTGATGTTGAATGAAGAGATATATGATGTCAGTCAAACATAATTTTAAAATAGTCAATATGTGTAGTTAATAAGTTATTCTGAATGGAATGAAGAAATCAGCTAATGTGGTAGCCCCCCCTACAACACTCCCTCTTGGACACCCTCCCCATGGACACTGAACCCCCCCCCCCCCACCCCCACACACCCCACCCCACCCCACCCTCCCTCCTGGATACCCCTCCCCCATAGACCCCCACCCACCCTCCCTCCTAGACACCCCACACCCTTGCAGTATCCCCCCTCCACTCTACCCCAGACAACCCCCCTCCTAGACAGTACCCCTCCACCCCTCCTGGACACCCCTCCCCCCTGAACATTGGACACCCATCCTCCCTCTTGGACACCCCCAGACCCCCACCATCCCTCCTGGAAACCCCCACCCCATTACAGTACCCCCCTGCAAAGCCCCCCCTCCACTCCCCCTGGAAAACCCCCACCCTTCTTGGACCCCCCTTCCTGGACAACACCCCCTCCTGGACCCCCCCTTTCTGGACAGCACCCCCTGGACACCCCACCCTCCCTCCTAGACACACCCACCCCATTACAGTATCCCCCCTAGACACCCCTCCCCCTTGGATACTGGACACCCCCTCCTTGACCCCCTCTCCCCTCCTGGACCCCTCCCCCCTGGACGCCCCCTAGACACCCCCCTCCAGGATAGCACCCCCTCCCCCTGGACACCCCTCCCCCTGGACACCCCCACCCCTTTGCAGTAGCCCCTTGGACACACCTCACCCCTGGACACTGGACACCCCCTTCCTAGACAGCACCCCTCCCCCTGGACACTGGACACCCCCACCCCTTGCAGTATCCCCCCCCCGCACAAATCCCCCTCCACTCCCCCCTGAACACCCCCCCAAACACCCCTACCCCCTAGAAACCCCCTCCTAGCCAATGTATCCATTCACACTCCCTGCCCTCTTCCCCCAACACCCCAACACCCCCCACATACACCCCCACCCTCCTTCCTGGACACCCCAGCCCCTTGCAGTAGCCCCCTAGACACCCCTCACCCCTCCCCCGTGGACATTGGACACCACCTTCCAAGACAGCACCCCCTCCCATCTAGACACCCCTCCCCCTTGGACACTGTACACCCCCACCCTCCCTCCTGGACACCCCACCCCCTTGTAGTAGCCCCCCCCCTGCAAAGGCCCCCCATCAACTCCCCCCTGAACACCCTCCCCCCAGAAACCCCTCCTCCTGGCCAATGTATCCATTCACACCCCCTTCCCTCTTACCCCAGCACACCTCCTACCCCCCACCTGTGCACCTCCTCCCCCTCCCCCCAGCACACCCCTCCCCCTTCCCCCAACATACCCCCCACCTATGCACCCCCTACCCCTGCCCCCAGCACACCCCCTACCCCCATCTGCACACCCCCTTCCCCCCCCACTGCACACCCACCCCTTGCCCACCCCACACACCCCCTAAAGGAGTTCAACATGAAGAAAAAATTATTGAGACAACTGTTCTTATTCCTGAAGAAAGGCCAATTGTGACTATGCCTAGTGTTTAAAATGTAGAAGGAAGAGATAAACCAGAGGTAGAGCATCATTCAATGGATCCAATTATCCTGGGATCACTTGATGATGGAGATCTAACTGATGATGTGGTTATGGAAACTGTACATTCTCATACACCACCTATACCATCACCACCTCCTATTTTGCATGAGAAATCTCCCTCTATTAGTAAGATCTCATAAAGTTATAAAATGTAACCTTTTGCCTATGATATTATAAATGAGTTTGATAATATTTTAGGAGATTATAATGAGATGAAACAAGAGTTAAAATATACTAATGATGAGATTAGAGAACTTAAGAAGTCCTCTATTCCCAAGGTTTTTTTTGACAAGTTGGTAGGGTTAATGAGTACCCAAACAAAGCTGATTAGGAATCTCCAATCATTCCCTTCTATACAAAAATTTGTTTCTGAAGTAAGTTTCAAAGAGATTAAGGATTTTAATGGTCTAGTTAGATATTTGAAGGATGTTTATACTACCCAGTATGAGTTCAATGATCTTGGTGTTATGGTTATATCTCAAGGGTACATGTTTCAAAATCTTTCAATTATGCAATTAGAATTGTCTCAATATGTTATGGATGAGGTTAAGTATTTCAGGACTGAAATTAAGGGAATCCTATACACTTTATAAAGTGTTTTATTAATCTAGGTTGAGTTCATCAAAAGGTTTAAACTCTATATAACTTCCACCTTATAACCTTCAGTTGTTCCAGTTTTTTTAGAGCGTAGTTGATCAATTTCTCTCAATATTGAATTATGTATCCTTACAGATTTAGTCCCTATAGTGTGATATGTTCACACCATTCCTTATGCAATATTTCAAGAGGAATATTACGGGTGAGTTCCATGATACTAGAGAAGATGTCAGGAAGCTTGGTAGTGGAATTAATATATCTGTAAAATTAAGTTGTGGTCTTTTATGATGAATTTTATGGGAAGTTGAACGAGATCATGAATGTCTCTAAGGATGGTCAATGTATGATTTTTAGATCTCTTGTTCTAGTATATAGAAACTACTAGAATTTGTTAACATCTTTGAATAAGGCCTATAAATAAGTTCAAGGGCTATATCATATTCTTCCTTGACAAATATAGTGGTTATTAGAAAACCATTTTTAGAAAAAATAAAGCAATTATAAAACAAGTTTTTAAAATAATCAGACAATTATAGAATTCAAATTAAAGGTTTAGGCAGAGGGAACCTACCTCAACTTCAAGGCGCGTTGCTTTTGACGACAAAAACTTGAATCTTCCTTTTTTCCGCTTTCATGCATATGCAACTTCACATATATATAAGGACACCTAGCCCCTAGGTACATATTTTCATTGCTAGATATGCACAAGGGGGTCCTTAGATATATGTTTATACTTTCATATACCCCTTTACAATTACACATGTTTGCATTTTTCATATCTATATATAAGCACACCTAGCCCCAAAATATATATCCATACCACCATGAGTGAATATATATAAAGGGGGAACTTATATATGTATATTCCTACCTATGAATAGACATGTAAGACTTTGTCAACAGTAACTCTAATCCACCTCAACGAAATCCAAAATGCACTGCAAAAATATAATAAACCCAAAAATAAAAAATTCACTAATTAAAATTGGGCCAAGGAATAAAAATGGAATAAACCTTACCCAAATCTGATGTTGAACTCACTATCATCGATGGTGGTGGATAGAACCGGACTCATCATAAGAAACCACCTATAAGAAAATAGTTAGGAAAAATGAGATATAACGACTTCTTATATATATGTGATCAGTGTGTCAACTGTACATGATAAATAATACATGAATCCATAACCAACAATAAACAAATAATATTCAGATTGATATATATATCCCAATACTAAATAACATGATTATTAATAAACCTCTTTATTTTTCAAACATGACCTTCAATTGCCTATCCAAAAATAAAAAATCGCCAAAATATGGGAATAAAGTAAACTTCCATCAGCACTTAATAAACCTCTTTATTTTATAAAACCATGACTTTTTTATCAAATGAAATAATTATCTTAACTAACACTTATTCAATAATTAAAATTTAGTATAAACAAGCAGAATTAAGAAGGAATCCAAATGAAATTTAAAACATTCTGAAATTAAAGAGGTTCAGAGAGGGACCCTACCCCAAAGGTGCCAACCACACTCGGTGCTTGACACTTTTATCAGTGACAACTCTAAGCTTCTCCATCCATCCTCCAGACATATGCACATTTGTATATACATAAGGACACCCTAACCCTTGTGTATGTGTCTGCATGGCCTTGAACACGCACAAGAAGATCCTTATATATATGCTCACATTCATAAGCCCGTTATCACCCACAAACATATGAATTTTCCATATATATACATAAGCACACCTAGACCCTTCTATGTAATCGCACTGCCATGGTCGGACATACATATAACGGGAGAACTTATTATATATATGCTTACTTATTCATACACGGTGATCCACCTTTAACAAAAAACTCTAATCCACCTCATTGAGATCCAAAAAACACTACAAAAATATAGGAAACCCAAAAATAAAAAAAACCTAATTAAAATTGGGCCAAAGAATAAAAACAGAAGAAACCTTACCCGAATCTGATGTCGAACTCACTGCCTTTGATGGCATTGTATAGAACCAGCCTCATCATAAGAAACCACCTATAATGAAATAATGGAAAAAAATCAAGATATAAGGACTTCTTAAATATATGTGATCAGTGTGTCAACTATACATGATAAATGATACATGATCATTACAATTCATTTATCTACTTCATTCCCCCACATTAGATTGTTTTTTGAATTCCAATTTATATTCTAAAGTTAATATTATTCTCATTTTCTCTCCCCAATTTTGAAAATAAGTACAAATTCACTTTTATATTCATTTTTTAAGGTTCTTAGGTAATGGAAAGTGACACTCACATTATTCTATAATCATTATTTGAAATTTCATATTATCCCCTTTATCTTCTATATTATTAAGAGTAGAACCCATTTCTATTGATAGGAGGATGACATAGCATATCATATGTTAATGTGCTATTAATTAAACTAATCTATGTCTATGTGAGAAAATATCTATGTAGAAAACAAGAAAGATTAATCTAGACATTAATGTTATACATAAAAAATGTAACATGTGATACCAACTCAGAAATATGCATTCAAGCGTTTTTTAAAATATATTCAAATTATCTCATCCTTAATGACGCCTTAGACTGTAAAAAAATTTTAACATCTAAAATATCATCACCTAGAAGTACAAAATGAAGAACATAAACTCTCTAATTTTCTATAATCTCGGTTCATTCACCTTTTCTTAATAAATTGTTATAATCAAAAATTATATCATGTGCTAAAACATTAGATTTACATGACATGTTGATATTTGTTGGTTGTTCATTCTCCCAATACCCCTTACACCCCACCTACCGCTTTCCCCCGCACCAGCACCCTCCCCCTGCACCTTGCACCCCACCTACACCCTCCCCCTTTCACCCCACCTGCACCCTCTTTCCTACCCCTTTCACCACACTTGCACCATCCCCTACACCTTTCACCCCACCTACACCCTCCCCCTGCACCTTGCACCCCACCTGCACCCTCCCCCTTACACCCCACCAGCTCCCTCCCCCTCCACACCCCCAACCTACACCCTCCCCCTACACACCCCAACCTTCACCCTCCCCCCACCTACACCCTCCCCCTTGCACCCCAATTGAACCCTATTCCCTACCCCTTTCACCCCACCTACACCCTCCCCCTTACACCCCACCTGCACCCTCCCCCATTCCCCTAGCACCCCACCTACACCCTCCCCCTTGCACCCCACCTGCACCCTCCCCCTACCCCTTGCACCCCACCCTCCCCCGACCCTCCGCCTTCCACCCCACCATCACCCTCTCCCCGTACCTTGCACCCCACCTACACCCACCCCTGCACACCCCCTGCACCCGACACCCTATACCCTACCCCTTGCACCCCACCTGCACCCTCCCCCTTTCCCCCACCCTCCCTACCCTCCCTACCCCCCTTTCCCCTACCTTCACCCCCTTTCCCCCCACCTACACCCTCCCCCTGTACACCCCCACCTACACCCTCCCCCTACCCTCCGCATCCCCCCTACATCCCCCCACTGCACAACCCCCCACCAAAACAGGGCATATTGACACCCTCCTGCACCTGCACCCCCCTCACATGCACCCGCCCCCCTGCACCTTCCCCCCTGAACCATCCCCCCATACATTTAGCTAGTATACAGGTTTCAATTCATAACCTCCTCTACTATGTACTACGATACCCACATATATAATATACAATAATACCACTACTCTATATGTCTTATCATGAAATAAATATCATTAATATTGTATGGTATCCTATAATCATGATATAACTAGAAATAAAAATATATGACAACATGTAACATGATATAATAACCCAAGAAGGTCCATGGAATGGTTTAGAATACCCATTCATGTAAAATTTATTAAAAATAAAGTGGAGATACAATAAATAGAATTTAGATATATGGGTAGACATCACCCTTTAAATTAGAGTGATAAAGGTGAATAAATTCATCATTGAGATAAAAAACCAAAATGAAGTCCCATTCTATAAAAAATCATAGATAGTGCATCTAACACTATATTAGCCTCACTACATATGTGAGATTACATAAAGTGTATCTTCTCTCAATAAAAATAATAATCCATCCATTCCCTGTAGAGATGCAGTGGGAACAATGCAATTTACACCTGAGTATGTTTACCACCAACAATAATTCAATTTCAATCAATAACTTATTCCATCCATAATGATTACATATTTAACTACATGAATTACCACCCAAAGTTCAACATCAAGAGTAATAAAGCTGTTAACCAATTGTTAGAATCATCCCTTGATGGAGCCTCTAATGGTTTTGAAAATTTCACCACAACTTGAGGGATTGGGTTCTACTAATGTATCATTATCAACATAAACTTTCATTCATTATGGGATTATAGAAATCCATTTCATGAATTTAGGTTAATAAGGATTTCTAATCATACCAATGAACCCAAGAAGTTTGGTAATGATTAGGTGTCCATAGTGTTATTTATGTATCCCACTTAGAGTTTAGATTTAATTTTTATGTCTATCATAATAACTGAAATAATTTTTTTAATGGGAAGCATATTACATTTAAATATGATACCATTTATTGATTTTTATATATATTTAAAACCAACAACAATAAAATAACAAATAAATTTATTTATCTGAACACTCATATATTAGGTATCTTATGAATGAATCCAAAATTTTATCAGTTTTTAACTTATAATGATATAGAGACTCAAAGTGATTCTATATCTTTTTATTAGACAAAAATTCCAATAAAATATGGTGACAACTCTCACAACTATTAAGATAGTGCAAGTTGTAGGATCCCACCTATAATCCAACCATTTTAATCCTATCATCTGTTAGAATCCTTTTGATCTACATATTACAAATAAATAGTTTCCTAGTAGTAGGGACAAAGTATTTCCTGAAGAAATATATCCACCTGGGTGGGCCTTCATCAACACCACACTGATAATGATAGTGAAACTTTAGGTTGAGAGTGCCTAGTATAGATGGGCTCCATAAGGCCTTATCCTACTCCTAAAAAAAATGAAAGAAGTAATTTCCTATTTGATACTATTAGGGAGGAGATAATTCATCTACTCAAGATGTTTGGGTTCCTCATAAATGGAGATTCTATTCAGGATAGAGGGAAGATAAAATTATTTAAAAATAGGATAACTATTCCAATTTGAGTTCCAAAAATCTAGAGAACATATACTTTTAAAGTGTGTGCATAATTATATTAGTTTACTCATCTCTTATGGGTGGCCAAACTGAGAATCCCAAGTAAAATTGTTTACCCCTATGAAAACAATCTATAAGTATTTTCCTAATGAATTTAGTTGAATCTTGGTTTGAATTTAACAAATTTTGGATATATATATCCACAAGGGACTTGTTAAATAATTTGAGATTTTTTATACCAATACCTCCCATATCAATAGGCTTCAAAAATTTCCTCAAATCCATAGATACAATTTTTCTTTCATGGATATTACTCAACCATAAAATATTATTGATTTGAGTGCCCACTATTTAAGTAGCTACCTTTTCCATTTATAGAGATGAAAGGAATATAAAAACATATATGTAATGAGAGAATTCAGAATAAATATCCTTATATCTTGATATAAGTTCTTACATTCCCCCCAAGTGAGTTGTGATTAGATTTTATTGGAAATTACTTCATGATATCTTACTCTAACTCTTCAATAAAAGAGTAGTACTCCAAGATAGTTGAAGTGTAGATCCCCTTTCTTGACCTTCAAGATATTGATGATGTATCCTTTTTACTAGTTTAAATTCCATTCCCAAAAATAACCATCAATTTTTTCCTTGAAATAGATTAACCATATACCTATTCATAATAGGAAAATATTTCTCTAATGAAGTTTGTACATACATTTTTATCCTCACATAAGTGGATAATATCATTGGCATAAAGGATGTGTGTTGAAACTCTCCGGTTTTGAGAAAACTTAATATGTATAACTTTCCCTTGATCAATAACTTGTAGTAAAAATATAATGAGTTAATCCTCAATTAAAACAAAGAGGAGGGTATAAAGGGTATCCCTTGCATTAACTCTCTAGGGTAATTGATGTAGCCTCTTAGGAAACCATTAAGAAAGATAAAGATTTGATCTCAAGAGAATGAAATGACCTATCATTTTTAACGGATTTCCTCTTATTGATAGTGTTATAAAACAAAGTAAACTCATCTTATAATAGTATTATATCATTCAAAAATCACTAATCAGTGAATGTTTGGAAATCTATAGAAGCTACTCTAATAATGTTTCCTCTAATATTTTCATTTGTATTTAGAACATAGTTAAATTCCTCTATGAACACTCTGTTCACATTGATCTAAGTTGATATTATATACAATTCCTCCCATAGGCCACTTATTTTGATATATTGGTTAAAGGAATATATAAAAGAGACTAGACAAGATGAGTTACCTAAGTCAAGACTGATTATAATATGTTTCTTCCCAATTTAGAAAATATTATACTGAACATCCTTACTTTTAATCACCCCAAGGGTTTCCACATTTTCCGTCTTAATATTATTTATCATCTAAACATATTCGGTTTAATTCTGGAAAAACATTTTTAAAACAATCAAACTTCACTATGGGTACTATGATACCAATCAACCTAGGATGATGTTATGAAATGAAGTTCCTAAGGGAAAGAGAAGTATTTGTATTTTTGAGGCCTTGTAATTTTCAAAACTAGATACTCATTTTGAGAATAATCTTTCCCTATTTGGGGGAAATATTTTCTTTTCAATCTCCACTAATGGATTCTTTCTCTTTTCCTTGACCCTTTTCCTATGGTCGGTGCACCCAATTTGGTTTTCCTTCTTTTAGAATTTTTCCAATTCATCAATTTCATTTGTCCAACTTTTTTAACAAATGAGACTAAATTTATTGGAAGATATTTCCAAAACAAAGGGGGATTCCTTAGATGGATTATTTCTAGAAGCCTTTTTATAGGACACCATAGTGAAGGATCCATCAACTAAATCAAGATACAATTTACCTTATGAGACCTCTAGCACGACTTTCACCTAACCGGTAATTTACCATATTTTTTGGGTGACACCAACATGGTATGTGGTAGTTCTTTCAGGTTTAAGGTGTCTGGGACCAAAGTCATCCCTTTTAAACTCTCCTTAACAATGTTGGAGGCCAAACCATAAATATATCCATATATTTAGCAGGTATGGATTGAAAATTACAGAAATATATAAGTAGAAAATATTTATTAAATGAGGGGATAATGAAATACATACCTTCCATCATTTTTTTTGGGACAAGAGCATGAAAGAGGAAGGTGGATACAGTTTATGGGATCCATAAGGGAGGCGATGTGCAATCCACGAGGGAGGGGATCTATGAGGGAGCTCAACAGGGATGATCTGTGAGGTGGATCCAAAATTTGAGCCGATATGGGCATGGAGAACTGATGGATGCAGGGAGGCATGGAGACGAGGAGGTGAGGAGGTGAGGAAGTGGCGAGGTGGAGATGGAGATGTGGGAAAGAGGGGTGTGGATGTACGGGTGCGGGTGTGGATGAAGGAAGGGGGGGGGTGGGGAGGTGGGGAGGCCAAAAGGCAAAGGTGTATGTGGTGACCCGATGAGGTGAGGAGGAGGTGGGGATGTAGATGTGGGAAGGGGGGCTTAGAGGAGGTTGGAAGGTGGAGGAGCTAGAGACTGATGGGAAGAATCATGATAGAGGGAAGAAGAATAGGGCTTGTGGGAGGAAAGAATCATGATTGAGGGAGGGGGTGGGGAGTAAGCATGAGGGAGTAGGGATACAACCACAACCATTGTGGCTTTGGGGTCGATATAGACATGGTTTTTATAAACCGTGGCTATAAATCCGTGGCTATATCCCAAAATTCTAGTAGTGCCTGCACGGGCTTTGCCCGCACCTGTTGTGTCTTGTGTAGATGAAAAACAACTTTGACTGGGACTTTGGGGAGATTGAGTTAGATGGTTCTTGGAGGTGGATTGATAGACGTGGTGTGCTACAATGTCATTCGACAATGAGCTATACCTACCCTTCATGTAGGATCCTTGGCAAACAACCTCCAGAGCTTGCACTTCCTTTGTTGTACTTTCCTTTTAGTTGGGTTTGTATTCTGACCCCTTTTAATTTCTATAGTATTTGTACTTGTTGTTGGTTCTAGTTTCAACTTACTTTCTACAGTATGGGTTGTGTGTGTGTGTACAGGTTGAAAGTCAATGCCTTCCATTTTTGGGATATGCCTTTTTGGTTCTAGTTTCCAGCTCCTGGCCTATGGAAGGCGGGCTTCGGGTAGACACAGCACGGGCCCCAGGGGATGGGTCATGACAATATTTCTATTATTTATATTAATTATTTATATTTTATTTAACACTATTATTATTATTATTAGTTATGCTAGTATTAGTTTTTTTATTATTCTATTAATATTATTATTTTATATTTTAATTGTCTATGTTAGTATTTTATTTTATTTTATTATATATTTTTGTAGTATTAAAAAAATAGTATATTTATTATTAGTTTAACATTTTTATTACTAGTAATTTTATTATCATATTTTATTACATGTGCATAAATATATTTTTATATGTATTTACCTTTTTAATGTTTTCTTTTAATTTTGTTTATATTTAGTTAGCATAATATTTAATTATTTAATTATATTATTAATATTATTATGATCAATATCATCATCATCATTAGTAATAGTAGTATTAGTATTGTCATTATTATTATTATGATAGTCATTTTTATTTTCCATATTAAGATAATTAGATTAGATTTTTATTTCAAAATTTTGAATTTGAGTATTTTATTTAAATTTGTAGATATGCGGGATGCATCCCTATCTTATTTCACCACTCAAAAGAAAACCATAGCTGGTCTCATCTCCTGGGAGGCTTGTGCCTGCACCACATTTTACTCCTTTCCTCCCCTCCCCGCCGCCCCGAATATCGATGTTGTACGACGAGAGAGAACACATATCTGATCATTTTTTCATGTTGACATACGTGCTTAGTGGTTCTGTTCGGTACTACACTGGTCAGTGGATGATGATGATTATTTTACGATCACATGTGGTGGCTTGCAGTGGTCCTCATGTCAAAACAAACATATTGAATTCATTTATTTATTTTTCATGTCGTGATTGCACGATCATTGGCTAACATTCTTGGTTTTTGAGTATTGATGAATGCGATAGTGTATGTATGCCTTATTTTATTTCCAAATTTGATTGCCTTTTAAAATAGTTAATTTTAATTGGATGTTTATTTAATTAATTAAATTTTCATTTGAATTAATTATCATTTGGAGTATGCACATCTTCTTTGGTGCCCGTTCATGTGATACCTAATAAATAATCATGGATGGGAGATCATCATGGAATCTATTTATCTAGAAGTCGATCGTGTGCATGAGAGAATCTTAAATCGTATGTGAGATAATTATGAATAAATAAATATATTAATTGAAAAATTAATATTTTATTTCCATTCTCCTTCAAAATTGCATGTGTGATAACCAATAAGTGATCTCATGTGAGCGAACTTGGTATAGATAGATACTTTGACTTTGTGAGAAACAGGTTGTGGTATTTCACAAGTGATTTAATGCTATAGTGACGCACAAATTATTTGTCAGGTAAGAGAATGAAATGACAGATGATTTGTGTGCAAATTAGAATTTTTTCTTACATCAAAAAATGAGACCTGATAGAATTTTAATTATATTGGAATTGGTGATAATTAAATGAATAAATATTTAGATGTAAACATTAAATAATTGGCATTTCATGCACCTGAATGGACATCATAGCTTTGACACTTCCATCTCCACCAGTTTCTTATACAACTTAATTTAGTTAACTTAGATAGTTTTAATTAATTTAAATAGATATTTTTTAATATTTTTTAGTTTTTAAAAAATTTAATTGTTAATCACATTAAATAACTTGTCACCTTGAATATTATTCCAAGAAGATATTCATAGTGTCTACTCACATTCTCTCTGTGGTTTGACATGCTCACCAATTCTATAGTATTTAGTAGGATTACAAATCTGCAAATTGGACGCGTGTGCAAATTTTCAAGAAGTCATGGGTTAAGGACATAATGGGTGAGTTTCAATCAAGTGAATGAAAAGGTTTTCTATACTCCAAAGATTAACCAATTGAGAGTGAATGATGACATTTCTAGTCATTCAACTGATAATCAATAGATTTTACAAGGGTTCAACGGGGTTGGTTGAGGAATTCACATCATTCCAAGAACATTTATTCTAGAAAATAAAATAAAATAATTGAAATCCCTAATCATGTTGAATAAAGTGGGGCCTAGACAACCAAGTCAAGTGCCCAAGATTCCCTGAACATTTTCCACTAGCCCTGAAATTGATGGAGAAGCAGTGGCATAAGGAGCAGACTAAAACGTTGGGAGAGAGAGAAAGTTGAATATTAAAATAAAGATATGAAAGTATGGGAGAATATTATTTTAAGTCTCACTAAATACCACCTAATATCAAAATAAAAAAAGGTATAAGGTGGGTATTTCCAAGTTCCTTGCCGCCCCATTAAACCTTGGTACCTGAACGAGTGGGGAGATGGGAATAAAATAAATAAAGCTAAAAACCATGCTTTCAGAAGGAATAACTGGGACTAGGTCATCACCATGACACAGTGGTGATCAAAACATCCATAGTTACCTTTGACTAGGTCACCACAGGGAAACCCATGGCATGGTATTCCTCCCATTGTCATTTTGAACAGCCCATGCAAGAGCACTCCTCATAATGAGGAGCCACCATAGTGCTGGGGACATCCCCCCTCACCATTTCAGAACTAACCAGAGCTCCCAACGTATCGTGGGGGATATGTGATACTTGTTTCCCCCTGTGAATTCACATTATGCCCACGCCTCAACCAAACACCACTATTCCATTTAACATTGTCCAGTGGTTTCACCATTTCATAGAGGCAAACTCACCAAAGAACACACCCACCACTTGGGAATTTTTTCTGGCATGTTGAAACCTACCCTCTCATAGCCTATCAATGAAATGAAAAAGGGATACTACATATAATTCCTTCATGGGGACCAAAAAAGAAACATAGCCCCACCCCGTGTTTCACAAGTACCCCATCCAGTGCCCCTCCAGGAACCACTTCCTCCTAAATACTGAACTCCATGTCGCAAACCCCTCAACTACATACAACTAGTCCAAAACGTCTATAACAACTCGAAAATAACACCCCCACTGTGACTTTCGCTACTCCTCATGGTTTGTTAGGACTCCTTTGTGATCTTCCCAATGAACACACCTACTGAAATGCCAAGATCCATGGGCATTTTAGCTTGGATCCTTAAAATAACCAAAACTCCAACAAGCCATGCTCACCATGTTCAAATGCTATACACACCATGGGAACCACCATGGAATGGTGATCCACTAGGTGGCCAAAAGCAAACAGTAAGCCTCCAAAACACCCCAAGTACTCACCCAATGCCTCTAACATCTCTAAAAATTTAAAGGAAAGGCCTCATAAAATCTATCAAATTCTATTAGATGCATCTCAAATTATTCTCGTCCTTGAAAATGAAAACAAAACACAAAGAACATCACAAAGCTTAAAATATAGGGAATGATACCTATTAAATAGAACATATGCTCCTTCAACATATTAAAGAAGAGTCTGACTACAATTCTCACATGCATCAATATGATAACTCCAAGAAATATCACAAACAATCTTAGTTAATTACTCCTTTAACTATAATAAATTTTCAATCATAGATTCATTTTTCTAAAATGATCCATAAATCTGTTAAAATATTTCTTTTTTTTTTCAAAAATTTCCTCCAATCTTTTAAAGTGCATCCCGAAAATATAGATAAGAAATAAATCCATTATTTAAGAGGAATCCACACACATATCATTATTTAAAATTAAATCTTTAAGATCAATTCCAAAATAAAAACCCATTTGATGTGTTGGACTTATTCTTAGTAGGGAGAACATTTTATTATCAATACAAACCCTTTTCATTTAAAACTCAAAACTTTTGGATGACTGCGTACCATTTTGGTGTGGAAAATTTTCATTTTTATTTACAGAAATCATCATACACTTTTCCCTTTAATATATAATTTAGGTTAGATCCCAAAATCATTTTGAAGTTTTATATTAAAGGAGTAGAGAAACCAACTTATAATAGACCTCACTGCACATATCATAACCAAACAATAACTAATGACTAAGAGACCCACTGAGCCAAAGATATCCACACTGACAATGCCCCCTAAAAAAAGAGAGAAGAATATCATACACATTTCAAGACTTGATGCATCATCCACATTCGAGTAACCTTATAATTTCATCCATCACCTCTGAGCCACTTCTAGGAACTCAATAAGGTTAGTGCATATCTCAAAAATCACATTAACCAATCCAAAATTGTGTTTTAACCTTGATTCACATCAATGGTTCTATATCTCATAATATAAGGTTGAGAAATCTTAATAATAGCAAAAATGGATATCAATAATTAACAACACCATTTCTATCAAAGCATACATGCTTTAAAAAATCATGTCTTGGACTCATCCGGTCACCACCATTAATTTCAAGCAACATCGTCCATTTATTTTGACTTTTCTCAATATTTTTTCTGATTTCTTTTAAAATGTGCAGGTTAAAGGTTTTTTTAAAAATGTGTCTAGAAGGCTGCATCACCGCTGCCTCCTTTACCCTAAAACAATTTTTTTCTATTTTAAATATTATTTTTTATATATTTAAAATTTTTATTTTTTATTTTTTATTTTGTTATGTTTATATATATATATAAATAAAAAAAATGTTTCAACATAATTTATCTATTATTAAAGTAGTTGAATTTTCTATCCTATAAAATATAAAGTATAATACCAATATAAATAAAAATTAAAACATGGATTAAATATAAAATAAGTGGTCGAAAATAAAAATAATTTCTTAAAAAAATTGATGAAAAATAATTTATAAGATTTCTAATCCACCAACTTGAAACTTAAAAATATTTCAAGTATGTGACTTTTATGGCCTATAAAATATAAAATATAAGACCAATATAAGTGAAAATTAAAACATGGATTAAACATATAATAAATATTCGACAATAAAAAAAATCTTAAAAAATGTTGATGAAAAATAATTTATAAGATTTCTAATCCACTAACTTGAAACTTAAAAATGTTTCAAGTGCGTGACTTTCCTAGCCTATTAAATATAAACTATAAGACCAATATAAATGAAAATTAAAACAAGGATTAAACATATAATAAGTAGTCGAAGATAAAAATATTTTCTTAAAAAATGTTGATGAATAATAATTTATAAGCTTTCTAATCCACAAAATTGAAACTTAAAATGTTTCAAGTACATGACTTTTCTAGTCTATAAAATATAAACTATAAGACAAATATAAATGAAAATTAAAATATGGATTAAACATATAATAATTAGTCAATGTTTTAATTATTATTTATATGGGTCTTATAGTTTATATTCTATAGGATTTCAAAGTCAAGTAGGTGGCTTTGGATCCTCCTCGACATTCCTTCTTCTTGATTTCACTTCCAAGTAACTTTTCATACATTCCTTTCATTTTCATTTATTTATTTTATTTATGAAACTCTTTATTTTCAATTTTTTTTATATCTTTATAACATCTTTTAAATTTTATTTAAATTGTTTTTATAATGTATTTTTATAAGCTTTTAAATTTATCTACTTAAAATTTAATAAGTATTCCTCTGTTTCAAGTAGTTGAATTTGAAAGCTTTCAAATATAAATTGTGCCTAAAATATTAATGAAAACTGAAAAACTGTATAAACATATAACAAGGGATGATGGTAATAATATTATATTCATTTCAATAGAAATAAAACATATAAATGAACATGTAAAATCAATGTCTATGTCTATGGATAGAATATTTCATCCCACATGGTGGTCTGCGAATAGGACGTCCGCGTCGAGTTCGTTGTGAAGTCTGATGACCTAGAAAGGGATAATACTCAGGGACTAGAACATCTAATGTTGCATCCTCTTCCTTTGTTTCAATGGGAGGATATGTCCACTGAACGATGTACTGCCCTCCTAATCCTCATCCACTAGGGTGGTAGAAGGACCTGCCATCACCACAGTGGGAAACCAAGCTTTTAATGAAGATATATCCCAAGGCTGTGATGGATATGAACCCCAAGTATGTGATGGATATAGACCCCAAGGTTATGCTAGATCTAGACCCCAAGGCTACAATGGATCTGGACCCCAAGATGGAGAGAACTACAGATATCCTGTCAAGAAAGATAGATCACATGCCACTTGAGGCACGTCCTGAATCAGATGAGGTTGGACTACTAGAGGGCCAACCTCTTCTAGTGGAACATGTGAGGACTCACGTGTAGAATGACCTTGTCTATGTCATCATCTCCATGGCTCCTCAGTACCATCAGCTACTGCAGGATGTTCCTCTGGGGCAGGAACCTCCTTTCTCTAGGCTGGATGCTCGAAGATGATCTCAGAAAGTGTATGATAAGATGACCTCAACTCCAATGCTTCAACATGGATGACTTCCCGGCTAAAGACCCCATCCTCCTCTTCATCACTCATGCAAACAAGATGATCTAAGTGAGTTCCCTATAAAGAGATTCAAAATTAATTAGAAAATAGTTCAATAAACAAACTAATAGAAATTTATTTACTTACAATACTATGAATCTCTCTGCCTTGTCGGGTAAGATACAATATAGATTTCAGTCTATACCATGGCTCATACTCAACCTACTCCGAAAGAAAGAATCTATTTGTAGGTATACCTTGGATATGAAACTCTACACATCTATGCCAGTAGTAAAGAAATTAGGCATGTACTCGGCACCAGTCCTCATCTTGCCTCCTTGTCAGCTTCATCTCATAAAGCTTCTCTATCTATCTTGGCGGAAATGGAATTGACTGAGCATAGAAAAACTGGCACATGAATCTATCAGGCTGTTTCCACTCAATAATATGGAAGTGAATAAGGGAAACTACAACCATAGTATCCTCAAGCCCCACAGTGCATTATGGTGTAAATTGGTCCATAATAGTCCAGTATAGAAGCCATGAAATTTGAAATGACATGTAAACTTTGTCAAAAAATCTCCTTACTAGAAGCCAAAATTGATGCTATTATTAAACATGTTAGACAGTGATAGATTTTATGTACATAGCTATTTGGGTAAGAGACAGTCCAACTGGAGCTGATATACGCCCAAATGTTATCTCAGAACCACGTGGAAACAGTGTCTTTGACACCACCTATAAAATACAACATCGATAGTGTAAAATAATGAGAAATTAAATTCAATAACTCCTAGTAGCATCAGAAACCAATAGAAATGAGTGATCATACCAACGTCCAGGAAGAGCATCATGTAGCACCTCCATCGTGATCGACGGACCATCAAGCTCAGGGTGGAATGCAGGGATGCGCTCCCATGCCCACATCTGAAGAAGGATGATGCATCCCCCGAGACCTGTGCGGTCCCTGTGGGATAACCTGCATAATTCTCTATACGTGTATGCCAAGTAGACTGGTCCCTATCTATGCATCCTATCCCAATGAAAGTCCTCTAGTAGGGGTAGATACATCATGTGAACATGCATCCCTGAGTGATCAGTACACATGGTCCCTCCAATGAGCAGTAATATATATGCATGAGCATAATTCATGATAGTCTACTTGTCAGCATCATTGGGTAAATGTAGATTATGTGCCTCCAACCAAGGTATAGATATCAAATCTCCATCTGTAGCTTTATGGTTGGAAAATTTTTTGACACTTAACAATCTCTGAGCAAGGTTGGGCCAAGATGCACTAGTGGGTATAATAACGGGTTCCCCCTGGATAGGAAGACCGAGAAGCGCTGCCACATCCCGAAGGGTGATGGTCATCTCTTTCTCAGGCAGGTGGAATGTGCGTGTCTTTGGTATCCAACTATCTATGATGGAATCAAGCATGTGATGGTTAAAAAATGTGAAATCTGATAAGACAATGTCATAGAAGCCAACACATCGCAAGTATGATCTAATGGAATGTAGAGGCTCCCTAAGAAGAAAATGGTGCGCTCGATGCATCTTAATCGATCAATCCTCACCACCGTCTAACACAACCTAAGAAATATGGTTATCCTGCTGAGTGAGTATTATGGTATCATCCATATATATATATAAAAATTAAATGAGTCGTAAGTGTAAAATATAAATATAACGTTATGGTCAACAGAATGTTATGACTTGTAGAATGCAAGACATTCCATGTTTATTTACATTGTTTTATGAAGTTATTTTTACCAAAAGAAAGGGGAATGATTATCCACTGTAAGAGGCTAATATTAATTGCTAATATATATAGTTTTCATGTGCCTTGCTATTCATAAATACCATTTTAGTGCATTTTACATTTTAAACACCCAATCTCATCATTTGTGCACTTCATGCCTAATGTGCACCAATTTAGGTCCAATGTTTCATCTGATTTTAAAAAATGTAACTATACATATTTTAATTTGATATTTTTGGAAATGGATATGAACTTAATTATTAACATTTTTTATTCAGGGATCAATGGATTATTAATAAAGGATGATGGAGATATTTGGTGATTAAAGGAAACAATTCTGGAGAAGGCAGACTGGATATCATCCCACTGATTGGACTATGGGGCCCACAATAAAAGCCCAATGAAGCCAAAAATTTATTTAAGAATATAATACATATAGGGGAACAAATCATTCTTCTGGATCCAGAGCTAATTCGTCCTCAATGGTGGTGATTAAGGCGTCCCAAGTTGAAGTTTTAATTTTGGGCCAGAGTCTGCGACCCAGAAAAACATCCCACTTTTTCAATCATATCTCCCTAACCACAAAGTATTTTGGGCTGAAATTTTACAGTATGTTAGGGGACATCCGGGGATTAATTTAAGTATTCTAGGTCCCACTCAAATTCGTCTTTATAGAAGGTAAATTAGGCGCGTCTTTCCGGTGGATGCAAGCTGGCTACAACTTCGGGGCGAGAAGTGGAAAAGTCTCTCATCATTAATGTTCCACCCACCTTTCCCCAACATAATTAATTAAAGGCACATGGGATGTTGGGGGCTAGGACAAGACTTCATTTTTTCCTATTTAAGGCAGTATTGGTGGTGGATTTAGGGATGTTGGGTGCTTTCTTTTCATTGTAATGTTATTATGCCAATTTGCCTTTGTAATGTTCTTCCTTCTCATATAAGTTGTTCGAATCACCTTAGTATTCAATAAAAGTTCTTCTTATTCTCTTGTTCTGTTCTTCTCATTATCACCTTGATACCGTTACCTCAAGGTGTGAATTTATTCACACCAAACCTTGTGATTTTGTTCACACAACGGTGGAGTGATCATTATTTTTGTTGTTTTTACTTCTTCAATTCTACCCTCATAAGTCTACTTTCCGCTTCCGTTGAGAACTTGTCATCAATGGAGGGCTATCTATTTTATGGGTTGATACAAGGGAGTAGAAAGGGGCTGGATTGAATGTTATTTATCATGCCCTAAATGTTATTAATTTCTTTTAATTGAGTTTCCTTCATTCAATGATTTTTATTCTTCCTCTTCCTTATTGAATTTATTCACCCCACTTTTATGTGCTAATTACATCCTTTACCTTGGAGTGCTCATGAAAATGATCCTACAAGTGTATAGGTGATTATCATATGTTTTGAAGGTGTTTAATCAGTAAGTGATGAGGTTAGTTTTAATTCATTACATGAATCCTTCTCGAGTTAATGAAATTAAAATCGTAAAAAAAGGAATTCATTCAATCCACCCCGAGCAATAACCTAGGATCAACTCATTTTCTCATAATTTGAATTCACATAGATATTTTAGTGCTCTTTCAAAACAATCTTAAATCAACCCAAGTTGGCCACTTCATAGCCAAAAATCTATCTCTTTTTATTGAGTGTCTAAAGGTTCTTCTTAGGTCTCTGAGGATTCAACAACCCAAGCTACACTACAAGGGACCGCTTGACCCTTAAAACTTGGGTAAATTTGGGCGAAACCAAATTTTGGCACCGTTGCCGGGGACCAAGTATGTTCCTTAGAAAAAAACCTTCTTTCCTCACCCCCATTCTTCTATTCTCACCCAAGATCTCTTATCTTTTCCCTTTCTCACTTTTTTTTGGCGCATGTCCGCCTTCACACGCGATAACTAAAACAGACTAGTTAGGGTGGAAAGTAATAGGATAGGGGAGTCAAGTACACCATTGGATCCCAACCTTTCTAATACCCTAGAGTTAAATATTTAGTCAATTTCAATGGAGGTTCTTCAAAGAAACCAACTCATAAACCCGGGCGGGAACCAAAATGGAAATCCAAATGAGGCAGCCCCAAATTTGGGGAATGTAGTCAATCAAACCATGAATGACTACCTTACACCTACCTGGACCAATGCACCCTCTTGCATTAGGCATGATGCCCTAGGAGGTTCCCAATATGTCTTTAAACCTCATGTCCTAAACCACCTTCCAACCTTCCATGGGATGGAGTCAGAAATGCCTTACCTTCATGTCAAGGAGTTCAATGACATTGTTGAAACCATGTGCTCACCACATCAAATTGAGTCAGCTAAGATGAGGCTCTTTCCTTTCTCACTTAAGGATCAAGAAAAGAACTGGTTAAATAATCTTAGACCTTCATCAATCCACACTTGGAACCAACTGCAAAGATAATTTTACAAAAAATACTTCCCCCATCACAAAACCATTGCACTAAAAAAGAGCATCCAATTTTTTTTTGAAAAAGAGGGAGAGTCATTTTATGAAACATGGGAGAGGTTCAAAGACACCCTAAACATGGTTCCACACCATGGTTTTTCTATTCCTAAACAAGTAAGAATTTTCTATGAAGGTTTGGGCCCAGGGAACAAACAATTCATTGACATGATGTGTAATGGGACCTTTAAAAACAAATCCCCAAATGATGCTTACGAGTATCTAGAAATCCTTGCTGAACAAAACCAAACATGGGGAACATCACCTTATTCTAAAAAGCCTCAAAGAACTACTGGAATGCATACAATTAGGGAAGAGGAAAGCCTTAGGGTGAAACTTGCATCACTCTCTAGGAAGGTTGAAGAGATAGACCATAGGAAAATCAATGAAATCCAAACTGTAGACCTTGTTTGCACAATCTGTGACAAACATGACCACAAAACAGACAACTTCCCAACCATTCCATCCATCAAGGATGTTATTTTAGGAGGAACACCTGCTGAAGTCAATGCCCTAAACTTTCAAAAGCCTCAATACCCAAACACATTCAACCCAAGGTATAATGACCACCCAGGCTTCCGATGGAAAGATAACCAACAACCTAGCCAACCACAAGGACCAAACCCCTACCCTACACAAAATTTTTAAAACCATAACCAATTCCAACCACAACCAGTCCAATACCAACATCCTCCAGTCCAATACCAACAACCCATCCAATAACCAAAGTATCCCCCTGGGATAACCCAACCAACACAAACCCCTTCCCAATCTGTCCCTCTCCCAATCCTTGAACAACTGTGCAAACAAATGGAAAGGATGAACTCAGAAGTCTCGTACCTTAAACAAGAACTTCAAACCATCAAAACTGGAAAGGCACCCATTCCCAAATAGGCCATTCCACAACAAACATCAAGGGGGGAGACAAGTTGCACTCAAACAACTCATGAACAACTAAAGGCTGTGACAGTTTTGAGAAGTAGGAAATCAATTGAGAAACCTGAACAAATAGTTCAAAACCCACATGAAGATTCAAACTCTAATGAAAATTTAAATGAAACACATGAACAATCTGAAGATACTAATAAAAATGTGAAAGAAATAACTCTTCAAAAAACAACCCCACAACCTGCCCCATTTCCTCAACGCATGAGGGAGAAAACCAAGCCTGAATTGAGTGAAACATTGAGGGAAATATTCTCACAAGTCAAGTTGAAAATTACACTCCTTGATGCCATTCAAACCATTCCTACATACTCAAAATACCTTAAGGACCTCTGCACATTTAAACAGAAATTCTCACATAAGAACCAAGTCCTTCTGGCAGCAAATGTTAGCACAACAATCCAAGGAACCCTTCCTCCAAAGATGAAAGACCCGGGATGCCCTTACATAAATGTTGAACTAGGAGAGAACAAAGTTATCAAATCCTTGTGTGATCTAGGAGACAATGTGAACCTCATTCCTTATGCTATGTATTGTCAGTTAGGGCTCGAAGAACTCCAACCCACATCTGTCACTCTTCAACTTGCTGATCGTAGTATTCGAGTTCCAAAGGGGATCTTAAAGGATGTTTTGGTGAAAGTTGAAAATTTCATTTACCCAGCTGACTTCATTGTTCTAGACAATCACCCAATCTTAGGTCCTAGGGAGAAAACCCCAATCATTCTTGGTCATCCCTTCCTTGCAACAATCAACTCTGTTATCTGAGTCTGAAATGGGAACATGACCATCACCTTTGGAAACATGAGTCTAGACTTGAACATCTACAATGAAAACTCTCAAATTGGGGATGATGAAGAGATCCATGAGGTTAATTGGATAGGTAGTGTTAATAGTGAACTCAAGGAACATCAAGGAATTACCGAAGGATGTTTAAGTCAAGAAGAGATTGATTTTCTTTGTTCACATGAGGGAAATTTGTCTCCTTGGCTTGAATCTCTTTCAGATTGCTCTATTGATGATTTTCTAGAATCACCAATCAATGATACCATGGGTGAAATCAATAACATCGAGTCCATATCCCTTCATGAAACTACTCTAGCTAATTTAGTGGATGAAAATTCTCTTCACAAGGAACCAATTTTGTCAAGAAATGTGAACAAAGAAACTGAGTTCAATACAAAGTCTCATCCTTTATTGGAAAGTAATAACCACTCTGATATTGAATTTAAGGTTTTACCTTCATCACTCAAGTATGCATTCTTAGGGGACAATCAATCCTTTCCTGTTGTCATTTCTTCCTCTCTTGAAGCCAATCATGAGAGGATGCTTCTAGATGTCCTTAGGAGACACAAGAAAGCCATTGGATGGACCCTATCAGATATTCCAGGGATTAGACCACTTATCGGGACTCATAGAATTGTTCTAGAATTCGATTCAAAGCCATGTCGTCAACCTCAGTGGCGAATCAATCCTAATCTCATGGAAGTAGTGAGAAAAGAACTTTTGAAATTGTTAAAAGCTAGTATCATCTATCCTATAGCCGAGAGTGAGTGGGTTAGCCCAATCCATGTGGTTCCAAAGAAGGCTGGAATCATAGTAATAACCAATAATGATGGAGAGATGCTTCCAACAAGGGTTAGTAGTGGATGGAGAGTCTGTATTGACTATAGGAAGCTCAACTCTTGTACCAAGAAAGACCATTTCCCCTTTCCCTTTATAGATCAAGTCCTAGAGCGAGTGGCGGGTTATCAATTCTACTGCTTCCTAGATGGATTCTCAGGGTATAATCAAATCGAAGTCTCTTTAGAGGATCAAGTAAAAACGACCTTCACTTGTCCATTCTGCACTTTTTCCTTCAAGAGCATTCCCTTTGGGTTATGTAATGCCCCTGGTACCTTCCAGCAGTGCATGATGGAAATATTCTCGGACATGGTGGGGGATTGTTTAGAGGTATTCATGGATGATTTATCCATATTTGGGGATACTTTTGAGGGATACCTTATAAATGTTGAAAAGGTTTTGTCAAGGTGTGAGGATAAGAATCTCATACTAAATTGGGAAAAATTCCATTTCATGGTAAGGGAAGGACATGTTCTAGGTCATCTGGTATCTAGTAGAGGGATTGAAGTTTATAAATCTAAGGTTGACATCATTAATCACCTTCCCTCTCCTAAAAATGTTAAGGAAGTAAGGTCCTTCTTAGGACATGCTGGTTTTTATAGAAGGTTCATTAGGAATTTCAGCTCTATTTCTCGACCACTTTGTGCTCTATTGGTAAAAGATGCTCAATTTTTATGGACATAAAGCTGTGAGGAATCATTATCTACACTCAAGTCAACTCTTATATCTCCACATATCATGCAATCTCAAAATTGGAAACTTCCTTTCGAGCTCATGTGTGATGCAAGTGACTTCGCTATAGGAGAAGTCTTAGGACAACGGTGTGAGAAAACTCCATGTGTCATTGCTTATGCAAGCAAATCTTTAAATGATGCACAAATAAACTACACCACCACTGAGAAAGAGCTGATTGTTGTTGTCTTTTCTTTAGAGAAATTCAGATCTTATCTCTTAGGATCACCCATCATTGTCTTCACTGACCATTCAGCCCTAAAATAACTTTTCCAAAAACAAGATGCCAAGTCTAGATTGATTAGGTGGGTCCTTCTTCTTCTTCAAGAGTTTGATTTAACCATTAAGGATAAAAAGGGTGTTGAAAATGTTGTAGCTGATCACCTCTCTAGGATGGAATTCAAAGACAACTCACACCACCTCTCTATGTCTGATTCATTTCCCGATGAGCACCTCTATTTAGTGAGTGATTTCCCTTGGTATGCTGACATAGAAAACCATTTGGTGACGGGTGACATTCCAAAATTCCTGGGGACCCAAGCTAAGAGGAAATTCCTTTCTGATGTCAAACACTACGTTTTTGATGATCCTTACCTCTTCAAGTTCTGTCCTGATCAAATCATCAGGAGATGTGTTCCTGAGTCTGGGCAAGAGTCCATTATAAAATTTTGTCGTGGAGAGGCATGTGGAGGCCACTTTTCTACAAAGAAAACCACTGCAAAGGTCCTCCAAAGTGGTTTCTACTGGCCGAACCTCACTAAGGACTCCTTCCAATACTGCAAAAGTTGTCCTCAGTGTCAGCAATTAGGATCCATTTCTAAAAGAAATCAAATTCCCCTCACTCCCATTCTAGTCATTGAAATATTTGATTATTGGGGAATTGATTTCATGGGACCCTTTCCAAACTCTAAGGGATACCTCTACATCCTCTTAGCTGTTTATTACATCTCAAAATGGGTTGAGGTCATTCCCACCAAGACTAATGATCATCAAGTTGTGATCCGATTCCTAAAAGAGCATATCTTTTATAGATTTGGAATTTTGAGGGATATAATCAGTGATCGTGGAACCCATTTCTGTAATCACCCATTCTATTCACTCATGTCTAAGTATGTAATTTCTCATAAAGTTTACACTACGTACCATCCTCAAACCAATGGTCAAGCTGAGTTAGCAAATAGGGAGATTAAGCAAATTCTTGAAAAAACTGTCAACCCCTCTAGGAAAGATTGGTCTGAGAAACTCTTGGATTATCTTTGGGCTTATCGTACAACATTCAAAACCATCCTAGGAATGTCACCATATAGGTTGGTTTATGGAAAAGCATGCCATTTACCTGTTGAAATTGAGCATAAGGCATTTTGGGAAATCAAAAAAATGAATTTCGACATTTCTTTAGCTGAAGAAAAGAGGAAGTTAGTTCTTAATGAACTTGAGGAACTTAGGATGGAGGCTTATGAGAATTCAAGGATAAATAAAGCTAGAGTTCAAGCCTACCAATCTAGGAATATCAAAGTCAAACAATTTGAACTGGGAAAATGTGTGCTCTTGTATAGTTCAAAACTTCGTTTACACCCGGGAAAGTTAAGGTCTAGATGGTCAGGTCCATTCATAGTGCATCATGTGTACCCCCATGGGGCAGTAGAGATTCAGGATCCCACAAGTGGTAACATTTTTAAGGTTAATGGTCATAGGTTAAAACCATTCATTGAATCATTCAATAAACAGGGAATAGAGGTAGAGTTAACAGAGCCAACCTATAAACTAGGAAATAATTGATAGATTTAGGATCCATGTCGGGCTAACGAAGTTAAACAAAAGCACTGAACGGGAGGCAACCTGTGGTCTTCATGTTTCTAATCTTTGTGAATCATTTTTTTCTTCTTTATTTCCTTATTCTTCATTTTGTTATTTAATATATATATATATATATATATATATAGACTGTTGACCTGTTCTTCTTTTATGAGTAAGGATGGGTACGAAAGGGGAGCACCGTATTCACCCGTGTCACGCGGTGTGATCTCTGAGTAATACCTTACCCAGAAAATATAAAGAAGACAATGTATCATCAGTTTATTTTATTTTATTTTTGTAGGTATTTTAAAAATATATATATATATATATAGACTGTTGACCTGTTATTCTTTTATGAGTAAGGATGGGTATGAAAGGGGAGAACCGTATTCATCCATTTCACGCGGTGTGATCCCTGAGTAATACCTTACCCAGAAAATATAAAGAAGACAATGTATCATCAGTTTATTTTATTTTATTTTATATTTTTGTTGGTATTTTTTTTAAAAAAAAATAGATTGTTGACCTGTTCTTATTTTATGAGTAAGGATGGGTATGAAATGGGAGCACTGTATTCATCTGTGTCATGCGGTGCGATCCCTGAGTAATACCTTACCCAGAAAATATAAAGGCAATGTATCATCAGTTTATGTTATTTATACTTTTTAGGTTAAAAAAAATACAAAAAATATATATATTAAAAAAAAATTTAAGGCATGTCATAGGTCATTGGGAAAAGCTGGTCACAACCGTCCAAGCCATTGGGAGATAAACCAAAACTGAAGGGAGACATGGGAATGCATTTTCAACATCAACCACCAGGTGACTTCATTCCATAATTTTCATTTTCAATGTCTTCGTTGAACTTCTATCCTGCCACTTCTATGTTTCAATTCTTTAAACACTGGGGACAGTGTATTCCAAGTTGGGGGGGAGATGAAAATGTGTGGAAGGAAAAATTCCATTAACCTTGAACATGATAACACACATTCCAAACTCTGAAATTGGATATCAAATAATTTTGCATGCCTTGATTCTGATTTTAATGTAAGTTTATGTTCATGTGCATAGATATTGGAAAGTGCGGTTGTCCGATGTGATTTTTCACTGTTATATTTTCATCCATTTAATAAAAAAACACAATGCACATCCTCTAGATTGTGGGGTCTTAGTTTGAGTTCTTGGGGACCCATAATAAATAGCATAGGATTGGCGATCATTTTAATTTTAACATGAGTAATAAAAAAAAATCAATTGCGCGTAGAGAAATGAATTGACCTAATGTGTGGCTTTCGACACTTGGAGATCATGATTCCATAGTTGTCTGGCCTAGAGTTGGGAATTTTATCTCTATTTATGTAATTTGAATTCGTTTTTGATTGAGTTAACTCGAGATGATGCCCGAGTATGTGAGCTTCACTTGGTTCCCTAAGGTCTTTGAGCCTGGGAGTCATCAGCAAAGTCTTGCTACATGGGTTGACTCGATTGAGTTCAATTTCAATTACCATGGAAAAATTGCAAAAAAAAAAACCAAAAAAAAAAAAGAAAATAAAAAAATGAGTACTCATCTTATTATTAAAATTTGATTGCTCCTAGCTCTTCCATCTTTTCTCCCTCAAATGTAAATGAACCCCATGTCTATTTTGACGCACACCACTTCATCATGCTTAATTAAATTTGGATGAAATATGGAAATAAATTTGAACAAAGGAATGGGATTAAGATTGAGATATTCCTATGGACATAGCTTGTTTTAAATGATTTTTATGGGTTTCATAATTGTTTGGTATGCGATCTTTGGGTGAGAAATGTGTATTAAAATGTTTTTGGAAAAGGTCATTCGAGTTTCATTTTTGTGAGATATATTTTGCTCGGGACTAGAAAAACTCAAGTTGGGGGGTGTGATTAGAAACTGTAAGAGGATAATATTCATTGATAATATATGTAGTTTTCATGTGACTTACTATTCATAAATACCATTTTAGTGCATTTTACATTTTGAACACCCATTCTCATCATTTGTGCACTTCATGCCTAATGTGCACCAATTTAGGCCCAATGTTTCATCTAATTTTAAAGAATTTAACTATCAATATTTTAATTTTATATTTTTGGAAATGGATATTCACTTAATTATTAACATTTTTTATTCAGGGATCAATGGATTATTAATAAAGGATGCTGGAGATATTTGGCGATTAAAGGAAACAATTTTGGAGAAGGCAGATTGGATATCATCCCACTGATCACACTATGGGTCCCACAATACAAGCCCAATTAAGCCCAAAATTTATGGAAGGATAGAAGACATATATGGGAACAAATCATTCTTCTGGAGCCAGTGCTAATTTGTCATCAATGGTGGTGATTAAGGCGGACCAAGTTGAAGATTTAATTTTGGGCCAGAGTCTGCGGCCCAGAAAAACATCCCACTATTTCAATAATATCTCAAGAACCAAAAAGTATTTTGGGCTGAAATTTTACAGGCTGTTAGGGGACATCCCGGGATTCATTTAAGTCTTATAGGGACCACTCACATTCGGCCTTGTAGAAGGTCCTTTAGGCGCGTCTTTCCGGTGGATGCAAGCTGGCTGCAACTTCGGGGCAAGAAGTGGAAAAGTCTCTCATCATTAATGTTCCACCCACCTTTCCCCAAAATAATTAATTAAAGGCACATGGGATATTGGGGGATTGGCCAAGGATTCATTTTTTCCTATTTAAGGCAATATTGGTGGTGGATTTAGGGATGTTGGGTGCTTTCTTTTCATTGTAATGTTATTATGCCAATTTGCCTTTGTAATGTTCTTCCATCTCATGTAAGTTGTTCGAATCACCTTAGTCTTCAATAAAAGTTCTTCTTATTCTCTTGTTCTATTCTTCTCCTTATCACCTTGATACCGTTACCTCAAGGTGTGAATTTATTCACACCAAACCTTGTGATTTTGTTCACACAACGGTGGAGTGATCATTATTTTTGTTGTTTTTACTTCTTCAATTCCACCCTCATAAGTCTACTTTCTGCTTCCGTTGAGAACTTGTCATCAATAGAGGGCTAGCTCTTTTATGGTTTGATGCAAGGGAGTATCAATGGTATGGATTTAATGTTATTTATCATTCCATAAATGTTATTAATTTCTTTTAATTGAGTTTCTTTCATTCAATGATTTTTATTCTTCCTCTTCCTTTTTGAATTTATTCACCCCACTTTCATGTGCTAATTACATCCTTTACCTTGGAGTGCTCATGAAAATGATCCTACAATTGTATAGGTGATTATAATATGTTTTTAAGGTGTTTAATCAGTAAGTGATGAGGTTAGTTTGAATTCATTGCATGAATCCTTCTCGAGTTAATGAAATTAAAATCGTAAAAAAAGGAATTCATTCAATCCACCCCGAGCAATAACCTAGGATCAAATCATTTTCTCATAATTTAAATTCAAATAGATCTTTTAGTGCTCTTTAAAAACAATCTTAAATCAACCCAAGTTGGCCACTTCATAACCAAAAATCTATCTCTTTTTATTGAGTGTCTAAAGGTTCTTCTTAGGTCTCTGAGGATTCGACAACCCAAGCTACACTACAAGGGACCGCTTGACCCTTAAAACTTGGGTAAATTTAGGCGAAACCAGGGAATGTATTCATGTTTTTCAATGAATATTACTAATGTGTTATATATATATGATTTTACCTAGAAAATATTGTTTTTTAAGATATGGTTATATATATATATATATAAACAATTTGTCTTTGTTATGTAAATGTTTATTATAAAATGGGGTGATTTTTAATTTATGTATGGATATACACATGATAGTATGTCTCATGATTATTTTCTCACATGTACAGGTCATTTTGTAACACTAACTAAACATCAAGAATGAATTTTTGGGAAATAAATCACAACACTGGAGGAATGGTGACAACAACGATGGTGATGAGGTAAACTCATTCCATCACCATTGTCATTGTCACTATTCCTTCTGCGTCATGGTTTATTTCCCACAAATTATTTCTTGAAGTTCAGTTAGTGTTACATAATTAGCTGTACTAACCTCTATTTTTGGTTTTGTACTATAACAACCTCATTTATTAGTTTGTATAACCTCCTTGTAGTAGTACATAGGTAAAACTAGACTCTATACATCGAAATTTTTTTCTGATCATGGTTCTGATAGCATAAGTAATATTGACAAAGATGGTTGATCATATAATCTTTATTATACTAAAATTTTATAACATATTATTGTACCATAATATATGATACTATTATTTTGTTATATAAAAGTTTATTAGAATATTAGTCACATAATGTTTTGAAAACTGAGTTAAAGGAAATCTGTTTTTGGGTTTACGGTTTATCTTTTAGGTTTTAGGGTTTGGAGATTAGGGTTTCAGATATTGGGTTTTGGGTATAGGTTTTTGGATTTTTTATAAGTTTTTAGGGTTTAGGTTTATGATTTCAGGGATAAGGTTTAGGTTTTAAGGTTTGGGTTTATGAATTCAAGGGAAGGGTTTATGTTTTATGGTTTAGGGTTTAGGATTTTGAGATTACGGTATAAGGAAGATGTTTTTGAGTTTAGTATTCTACTTTTAGGTTTTGGGGTTTAGAAAACTGAGGTAAAAAAGAAGAGATAACAACATATAATTTACAATATGAGAATCTCACAATGAATAAAATATATCATTGTGGCCGAGAGTGTGAAATCGACCCAAAAATGTTAGGAAATTGTTTCTGGTTATGAACTTCTTGATAACATATGGTAAAACTCAATCTATACCCTTGTTTCTAAGGACATTCCATCTCATTCTGTATCCTGCTGGACTTCGGTCTCCCATGGGGATGCAACCGATTTATGTCAGGTATCACTATCATCTGGCCTTTAAGCATTGGGAAATAACGAAACTACCCAATAGGCATCCATGGTACAATATAACAGTTAGAAATGGTGTCCATTTGATACACTGAATCAACATATGCTTCCCATGATATGTTCACATAGGCACATGATGCGATGATGTGTGTGCATGGAAATTGTAAGGCTTGAAAGTTTCTACATTAACATTACATCATTTCTAGTAATACCACCATTTTTTCAACGATGCTATTTTTGATGGGGTCTGAATGCTCTTGAACTTCAAATCGAGAGTCTTTTCATCAAAAAAGACAGACATGATAACCAGAATCTTCTTCAATATTATTTTCAATCTCTCATTGCAAGTGTCTTCCATACCTTAGCTCCTTCTGTATTCCATCTGATTCTAGTTTTTGTCTATGAACAAAGTACTTCACACAACGATATAATGTCTCTTGAACTAGGGAAGTTATAAGTAACTTGTGAAGACCTTTTAAGACACCATTGATGCACTCCACAATGTTTGTGGTTATGTTCTCGTACCTCTTCTCCCTTCATATTCCAATGCCCATTTTTCTTTTAGAATCCACAACATATAATCATAAACATCTTTATTATCTTGGTGGATTTGTTCCAAATGTTCTTCAAACCGCCATTGATTTGACTCATATGCTACATAGAAGAGATGATATTTTACATAAATTGATTTTATCTTTACATTGAAATAGTAAAAAATAACAAAGATAGTGCGTACCAAAACCCTTGATTTCCTTTTTCATTAATTAGTTGTGGAATTATTTATGCAAATTACTATAAATGTGTCTAATGAAGAACCAATGATATGCATTTGGGTATCTCCATGTATTAGGATCCACATTTATTTCCTTATTAATTAGGCAATGCCGATCAGATATCAAATAAACACCCTGAATGTTGGTGAAATGGTTGCTGATACATGCCAAAAACCAACTTCATGATTCATAGTTTTCTTTCTCTAAAATGTAAAAGGTAAGAAAAAGATCTGAATGGTTTCCATCTTGGGTTGCCAAAATCAACAATAATCCTTGTATTTTCCTTATAGAAACATTTCATCAATCTGAATGAACTGTTTGTTGAAATAAAATACAGAGATACAAAGGAGGAATGCCCTGAACAACTGATGAAATTGAACACGAGATGGATCAAGTCAGTTATCTTGAGACACATGTTCATTTGTATCAAGAGGGAAGAAAACTTGGTTATAATGCCTCAATATGTCTAGTAATTGTGGAAACATCCTATATGAGTCATCTCAATCACTATAGACCTTCAAGATTTCCTTCAGTTTCATCATCCATGCCTTATTATAGGAAATATTATAACTGAATGTCTGTTGTATCCTCTCTTACACAATGGATATCAGAACATCTTGTAATGTCCTAATCATCTCAACAATAATGGATGACAAAAATTCTACATCCAATGAGGTATGATCTTGTGTCAGGCTTGGTTGAACGTAAGTATGAGATGCCTCAATCCTCGATATTCTCCAACATCCAAATGAAATGTTTGGAATCACCCTCAAGAATAATCTACAATCATACCCATACTTCTCACACTGTATGAGATATTTACTATGACCTGATTTCTGAACTATATATCTTCAGTGCCTTTAAATGTGAAATCTCTTTATCATTCTTTTTAATGCATCTTTACTTGGAAAATTCCTTCCAACATATAAGGTTTTGTCCAGCTCACTAAAACTATCTAGTAAAACTACATGAAACTCAGTTACCAATGTGAGAACATTATTTTCGAATTCTGAAACGCATGTTATTACTTTTGACCAATATAAAAAGAGTGGTGGATGATTTATTGTAGTTTAAGACTATTGTACAACTAATGAATTTCTCAAAACCTTCTCCTTAACTTCCGTTGGTCCCTCCTCATCAACATTTTTTTCACCATCTATTCCATCATTACGAAACTTTTCATTAGAATTCAGATTGACATGTATATCTGGTAGATCATCTAAGTTTTCCTCTTCTGTATCATTTGGAATAGGCTCAATTTCATGGGATGGACTATCTTTAACCACTCTTGTAAGTCTACGTCTTCATACAACTGGACGTTATTGTTGTACAATAGAAAAATCAATATATAACTCCATCATGGTACCATATGACCATTGAGAAAATAAATTTATTTCTTAGACCCACTACACATCAACAACCAATGGACAAGCTAGATGCCATAGTGTTTCCGGGAATTGAAAATGTTTATAGCTCATAGACTTGATCTCTTGATCGTGTCCCAAATTTAAGGAACGACAAATTCTGTCTTAAAGTTCACTTAGGGTTACACAATCAGCTATAATAACCACTATTATTGGTTGTGTACTTTAAGAATCTCCTTGCTCAGTTTGAATAACCTCCTCATAGCAGTACACACAGGCAAACATGACTCTCTATATCAAAAATGTTTTTTTATCAAAATTATGATAGTGTAACAAACATTAACAATGATGGTTAACCATCTAATATTTATTAGAATGTAATTTTAGGACGCCTTTTTATACCCTAAAATATTCTAGTAATGTTTCATTATATAAACATTTATTACAATATAAGTCACAGAATGTTTTGGAAACTGAGGTAAAAATAAGTGGAAACATAAAATTCGTTTATTTATCATTGATAAAATGACAGTTCTGATTATATAAAGTTAAATTAAGAAGAACAAACATATTAAATAACACATGAATGTTTTACAACATACAATTAATTCCTGGATATTTTTCAATAGAACGTGGTTTGGATGAGATGAGTCTCACTTCATACATGAGGTAAAATCCAGCTTATTTTTAATTAGTATCTTAATAATATATTCAAAATATATGTACTTCACTTTTTAACTTTCACAATCTTTCGACCTTCTAATGACATATCTTAGATGTCATCTTTGATGCCATATTAGATGTCATTAGAAGGCCAAAACCTTTTGAAAGTTAAAAATTGAAGTTTATATCCTTCGAAGATGTTATTAAGATGCCAATTAAAAATAATCTAGATTTTACCTCATGTACGAAGTCAAACTAATCTCCTAAAAACCACATTCTATTGAAAAATTTCAAGGTATTTCTTGTATGTTGTAAAGTATACATGTGTTATTTAATTTGTTTATTCTTCTTCATTTCACTTTATATGATCATAATTATTATTAGCTAATCATTATATGGATTCATTTTTTAATCCCATGTTATTAATTAATTAATCTATAATTAATCATTTCTAATAATAACTATTATTTCTAAACTAAATAATCTTTATGACACTAAAATTTTAAAACATTTTCTTATATCCTAAATTATGATACTAATGTTTCTTAGTACAATTTTTACTAAGTTAATCATTCTTTAATCACTAGTTAATCATTACTAAGTTAATAATTAGTTAATATTTAGTTAATAATTCTTAAATCACTATATAATAAAGAATAATAAATACATAAAATAAAACATGAATTTTTTACAACATACAAGAAATACCAACATTTTTCAACAAAACACGGTTCAGATGATATGAGCCTAACTTCAGAAGTAAGTTAAAACCCAAAAAAAATTTATTTTATAGATTAATAACATTTTATAAAAGTATGTACTTAACTTAGTAATTACATATCTTTAGATGATGTTATTAAGCTTTCAAATAAAAATAAATTAGATTTTACCTCACTTATGAAGTAACACTCATCTCATCCAAACCATGTTTAATTGAAAAATGTCAAGGTATTTCTTATATGTTGTAAAACATTCATGTGTAATTTAATGTGTTTTTTCTTCTCCATTTCATTTTATATAATCATAATTTTCATTTTATCAATGATAAGTATTATTAGATAATCATTACATGTATTCATCTTTTAATCCTAAGTTATTCAGTAATTAATCTATAATTAATCATTACTAATAAAACTATTATTTCTAAACTATATAATCCTGATGATACTAAAATTTTATAATATTTTGTTATATACTAAACAATGATACTAATGTTTATAAGTACAATTTTTAACTAATAAATCATTATTTAATCACTAATTAATCATTATTAAATTATTCTTTAATTATTTATTCTTTAATAATTAATCATGTGATATTCATTAGTTAATTACAATTAACTAATCATATTTATTCATTTTAACCCTAAGTTATTCATTAATTAATCTATAATTAATCATTACAAATAATAAGTATTATTTCTAAACTATATATAACTAATTAAACTATTTAATTATCAATTTTTCATTGATAAATATACTAATTTGATTTTTATTTTCTTAGGTATTTTAGTAGTTTATAAAGAAAATATGAATCATCTTAAGCATATAGCTCAGGAGTGTCAAACCAAGAGTGAAACAAGGCCTATTTTTATGCACCAGATCCCATTCGAGTCTATCTTAAAGCGGTGTTTTTGGGTTTTACCCCTATGTACATCTATGCTAGAGCCACATCCACTTGTTTGTATCCAAACAAGGATTTGATTTCTTAGATAACCACATAATCTTGATGCTACAAAAATTTCACAATACTTAATCCTAAGTTATTCTATACTTAATCTATACTTAATTATTACTAATAATAATTATTATTCCAAACTATATATAACTAATTAAACAACTTAATAAACAAAATATTTAGAACTAACTAAACTAATTAAAAATGAAATATTTAGAACTAAAAACAATTCAATTTAATAAATAAAAAACATTAAATTAAATAAAAAATACCTCTAAATGATGCTTCGCAAAAAACTGGGCCTTCTTTAGGACCACCAACTCCACCGCACAGAAAATGAGTTTTTTTAGAGAGATAAGCAATGGAATGAGAAGAGATGGGGGAAATAGAAGTGAAGAGAAGGGGGTGAACTTTTATAGGGAGTTGAGGGAAATGTGACATCATCGATGCCACCTTTCACCTTTGCCTGAGGCGAATGGCGGCATCGACAATGCCGCCTTTCACCTCACGCAAAGAAGAAAGGTGGAACCCCCTGCCGCCTTTTCCATGTCATCAATCTAGGCCAATGGTGGGGGGGGGGGGAGTCAGCAGCGCCGCTTCTTCCTTTAAGGAATATTCTTTTTTTTTTAAAAAATCAACCCACGCTTTTAAATTTTTTTCATAAAACATATTAAAAAAATCCTTTTATTTCCATTTTAATTCATTTGAATCTACTATAAGTTGGCTTTAACAATCATTAAACAATTTAATATTTTCTATAGTAGCAATAAACATCAAATAAAATTTCTCAAGAGGCATTATATCATATTATATATGATATTAAACAATGGTTTACGAACAAAAAAAATCAACTTGTACATAATCAACAAGTAGATTATAAAGTAAGCAAGATAGAGGCTATCAAACAATCCATCAATGGATAACCACCATAATTTTTATCCCATATCTAAAAAAACAATCACAATATCCCCACATATATCTAGGCTAACCATAGCTTTCCACATAATATCATACCACATATTCCCAATTACATCAATCATATTTCTTAATGCTTGGTTCCACAAGCATTATCTCAGGATGATAAATCAACAACCACGATATTAAGATCATAGATTTAAGGAAACATTTTATAAACATGGATTATTCATTTTCAATTCTTGTATAATTATCACACACATTTAATGTAATATATCTTGCACCACATTAATTATTCATTAACATTTATCATGCTTTTCAATTATCATATATCTTTCATACACCTTCCTTTCATGCTCCGAATTTAATCAATCATAACATATTAAATCACGTAGAAAATTAAAATAATTTTCAATACAATCGTTAGTGAATTTTAAACCATGCTATAACTTTGAGTCCTTTCATGCTTAACATAGTATGATAATAATCAGTATATCACATATTTATCATGCTAGTATAATAATCAAAATATAGAATTTGGAAATCTTATTCATGATATCTAACCTAAACAATTCATGCTATCATGAATTTAAAAATTCTAGAATTCTTGTTAACTAATTATACCTATTCTTACCTGTTTCATTAAATTCTAAACACATTCTAAATTTCCAATTCAAATCAAAAAATGAAATAAAATTTCATTTTATGAAATTATAGACTTTTAAACAAGCTAGTAAAACATTTCATTTCCAAAACATCACAAATTAATCAATGGTTTATAAAATCATGCATAAACAAGAAATCCTTCTAAAAATTTCCCTGAAAAATAGTCTTTTAGACACAATTCACTATTCATCAAAACACATAAGAATTTATTCTTAAAACAAAACCTTTGAATTTCAATATTCTTACAGGTTTTCTAGTAAACATGAATCAATCCATCAAGCATAAATCTTAACGGAGCACATTCAAATATTTAGACATGATTTACCAATAATATAATCATATTATCACACCATAATACATATTTAAAATATCATGTTTAAATTTCTAATATTCTCTTATTAATTTATTAATTGACACACAACAACTATTAAGAATAAATTATTATAGCATGACATGGAAGAAAGACTAAACACCTCATGATTTAATGAGTTTTAAGATATATTTTATTACAAGCATGAATAAATTTATTAGAATTTAATATAAAATAATTATTAAAGGTTTATCATATCAATATAGGTTAGGATAAATAAACACCTAAGCATAATCATGAATCAAGATTCAACCTATGACAATTATTATGTGTCCCTCTAAAAGTTTATATCCTGAAATCTATTCACTGTCACCTAAACATGTTTAGTTGGATGTCATTGTCCTTACATCAAATCAAAGGGAGCCATATGACCTATGTTCTAGCTAGTCTTCAAGTATTTGAAGTTCTAGTATAGTTCAAAAGGGGCCCTAATGTAAGAACCCAGATCTTCATTTTCAGGTATGCCTTTATTTTTTTGGAGTTTTTGAGAAAAAATGGAGTTTCTATAAATTTTTGAAGTACACACCATGTACTTTCTGAGTACACGCCCTGTACTCTTTCCCGCTCGAAGACGTGTACTGGCCATGTCCGGGCCACACACACGGTGTGTAGGGGTGATGTAAAGGCTGATTTAAGCGGAGTACGGAAAAACCTAGTACACGCCGTGTAATTTCATTTTTTTCATTAAATGGACCAGGGTCGCATCAGATCACTATAAACATATTCTTCTAGGTATTGTTCATCCGAGAGCATCAGGAATCTACAGATCTTTGACGATCCACTGTTCCTCCATCCGTTCTCTGATTCAAGCACTGTCAATTGCATTGGGATCGCAGCGGTGAGTTATCCCTTCTGCTTGAGCCTTTTTTTTCCAATTCCTCCTCCTTCTCAAGATATCGTGGGTTGAGAGTTTTGGGTGTTTTCTCATATCTTCAACATGCTAAGGATAATCAGTCTTCGTGGTTCATATATATTGATCTCCTAGGATCGAGGTAGGTGGTTTGTGCCTTACCGCTCAAAGTCTTTGAGTTTTATGCGCAAATTCCACCAATACTGGTGAATGGGGTATTGCATGATTACCTTTTTACCCCTATTGTTTTCCTGCCATGATTGTATGCTGGTGTAGAGGTAATTTGTTCATGTTAGAGGATAATTTGTTGTGCTTGGATGTCTTTCCATGCTTGTTCTGTTATTCACCTTTGGGTATTTGTTGCCTTGGCTATTACACCTGTTTCCATGCCTTGTGTCTGTAGGATGGAGTGTTTTTGTATAACATGCTTGTTGCCCTGTAGACTGCTAGCCAAGTAGCTCTATAGGTGTACTTTGGTCATCCAAGTAGCTCTATAGGTGTACTTTGGCCTTATAGCATTATTATGCACTGACTGGCACAAGACTGAGAGAACCTGGTGCTATAGACTATAAGGGATAGACTGAGTGAGCTTCCCATAGAGTCTTAGAAATTATAGACTATAGGAGGGTAGACCAAGAGAGCTTCCTCAGAGAGTCTTGGACATTAGAATATAGGGGATAGACCGAGTGAGCTCCAAGAGAGTCTTGGATTTTTATAGAATACAGGAGGTTAGACCGAGTGTGCTTCCTGAGAGAGTCTTACCTTGTTTGAATTCTCTTTAAGAACATTCCTAGGCTAGAGGAGGAATTGACCGAGTGAGCTTCCTCAGAGAGTCTGTGGTATACCTGAGGCTATAGGAGGAATTGACCGAGATAGCTTCCTCAGAGAGTCTCTAGGGATAAGAGGGTTAGACATCGTGATCTTCCTTAGAGAGTTCCTGACTACCCTAGAATATAAGGGTAATTGATCGAGTGAGCATCCCCAGAGAGTATTATAATTTCTTATGACCAATCTAGGGGGGTTAGGCTGAGAGAACTTCCTAGAGGGTTGTGGTACTTATTGGTTAGGACCAAAGGGGATGGCTGTGGGTACTTCCTAGAGGGTTTCCTGTTTCTGTTAGCTGATTTGCTTCACTACTGCTGTTGTTTTTGGGTTGATTGCTGTTGTGTATCATCCTGTTTACTGCCTACTGCTTTGCTGTTGTTGTTTACTTCTTACTGTAATTTTACCTGCCATATACTCACTGACTGTTAGGAAAAGATCTTCGGGTGAATGCCTACTGAGATTTAGTCTCACACCCTGTTTGGGTCATGCTTTGGGGCCCAAACAGACTATGTTGTTGCAGGTACTGTCAAGGGAAAGCGCCCTTCGACTTCTGGTACTTTATTGCTTAGAGCAGGAGAGCAAGGGACCAATCTTTGGCTTGTGATGCTGAGGAGCTGTTTTTATTTTCTTTTGTACTTGTTTTGGTACTGTGGTGTTTTCCAGCATTGTGACTTGTTTGGATGCTTTCCTAGATATGTATCTTGTAACATTTTATACATACATATGCGCTCCAGTTTGTCGATTCAGTCTTATGATGTTTCTTATTGATTGGTTATTTACTGCTTCCACTATTGCACGCTATTCTTTTCCGTTGTGTACTCTGCCAATGAGGGCATAGTTTCCCCACTATCACACCCAAGGCCCTCATTGCTAGTCGGCAGCCTCTGGCGTTTGGGGAAATGTGCTTGAGGCCATGTGACCAATCAGGTACGGGGGACCTTTGAGTGGCTTCCGGAACCAGGACGTTACACCTAATGTACATGCAAAAGCTATTTCCTCACCTTCCCTAATAGTTAGGTTAAATAACATCATTTTCTTATCAGCATATGAAAACCTCATATGTATCAAACCCCAAACTCCACCATATATTTAAAAAAAAATCTAATGACACTTTTTCATGATCTTCCCTTGATGAAGTTGAGTTTGACCCCCGATGCATTCCACCAATAGACCATGGGTTGGAATTAGCATCGAGGGTATTTTTTCTTCCACAGCAACAATGAAATATGGACCCTTACACTACACTCCCACAGCCTGAACAACAAAATCCCTAAATCTCCATTGATCAGTCCTACAAAAAACTTGGCAAACTGTGGAGGGGTGAGAACTTGGGGGTACTCATTAGGATCATATCTCAAATCAATTCTATATCCATGAGAAATAAAATCATTGGAATAAACATGCATGAAACATCTAAGAAATCCAAAAGTGTGGGTAAAGTTAATGAGCAAGTAATAATCCATATACCCATCCCCATTATTGAGTCACCTGCAATCATCATTCACCATGAGTCATAATCTACTCAACACACCAAGAATAAAATATTTCATTTTATTCAGAGCTAATATCATATTAGGAGAGAAAATAGGAAGGTCATTCTCTCAATTATTCCATCCAGAGCTCATAATCATTCGAAATAACACATTAAGGAAGTGTAAATCATTCTTCTATATCATCATCCCATTCCAAGTTACCTTCTACTTCCATTTATGGAATATTTCCCAATTCCCATGGGAATAAAACAACATGGAAGAATATATCAATATATCATTAGGATATGAATAAAAATAAAATCATATTTATCTTCCTTCCTTTCAATACAACCATATTATATTTTCATATTTCTATTTTAGTTTTTCATGGAATCAATATTTCACCAAAGGTTTCAACTAGCTCTCAAACTAAATAAGAAGCATTGTTATGAATTAGGAAAGTCAAAATCCTTCAAATTATGATAAAACACCTTGAAAAAACCATGGTAGTTCAGAGTTAAGAGGAATAAGGATACTGAAATAGAGGGAGAAGGAATAAGATGAATATAAAAATGAAGACAAGAATGTATGGGATCATTGTATTTAAACACTCATTAACACCAATATAATATCAAAATAATCATAGGAAGAAGGTGGGTATTTCTAAGTTCCATACTACACCAATCATCCTTGGTAGCTAAAGCACCGAAAAAGAAAGGGTAGTAGGAATAAAATAAATAATGCTAAAACCCTCACATTTGAAAGAAAAAACCTAGCCCATGTCATCACCACAACATGGTGGAAAACAACTATAGTGGCATTAGGTGTGGAAAAACAATTAAATCCCCCTAAGGGTGTAGTATAAATGGTAACCAGAATGTCATTCTCTAAAGAGCGGTGTTTTAATTTCGGTGTCACTTAAAAGATAACAAGTTTAAATGATTTAAGAAAGCAAGAGGTTTTCTTAAAAAAGGTTTATAAAATTAGTTTGTGAGAGAAGTGATTGGATTTAGTTTGGGTTTTTTCATTTGTGATTTCATCATAGTTTTTAAGAAAATATGAATCCTTTGGTTTTAGAAAAAAATAATTAAGTGAATTGAATAATGATTGTTTCTTCTTTTCACCTTTGATTTAATTATTTATCAAAGTGTAGAAATATTAATGGGCTAATATTAATTACTTAGGCAATAAAAAATCTGGTATTTATTTCCCTAAATAATTAAATTAATCTATCTTAATTTCTCCACGTGATTTCGCAATAACCAAATCACTCCCTTAGTTGATTTTCTTCATAGATTAACCAATCGGTGTAAAAATGAATAGATCAAGCAAGGGTAGAATAATATTTAAATCAAAGAAATTTAATATTTAAGAATAAATCAAAATAAAATCATATTTAATTTAAATTCAAAAATAAATTAAATTGATAATCATTCATTTAAAAGAAAATAATTCCTTTGAATTAAACTTCAGAAACTCAGACATCACAAAATGGGGTCCCCCTTCCCTTCACCCAATCACAAAATATTCTACCCCTCCATGCAACGTGGGTTCATCGAATTCAAATAAAAAATAAATATGGAGGAAGGAATTATTAATGAATAAAAATTAGTAGGACTCTCTCCTCATCTTGGATGCTTTTCACTGGCTGGAATGGGATGCGATGGAATGAATTGAGAGGTAGGAGCTCCTCTCCTTTTATAGGCAGAATTCTTCCTTCTTAATGTGATGCATTTTATCCCACATAAATGACATTTTTTTGCGTTTCCTCATTCATAAAAGATGTTTATAAATTTCTTGTATATCTCCCCTCAAAATATCAGATAATTTAGCAACCGGATGTATGTGTTATGAAATTTTCATTGAATTGTACTTTTCTGGCCGAAATTTCCAAGAAGCTTCCTTTAAATGTATAATGATCAATATCTACTTTAATGGATGAAAAATTCCATGTAATTTAATGGATGATCTTTCCTATGATCCCTATTACATATCCAGGTGTAATCACTGAAATTTTAGCTGTGGAGACCGAATTGTACATCCGTTACGGTGGTGGTGTCCACGCTGTCCGCCCGAACAAATTTCTGTATTCAATGAATTTTTAGGCCCTTTAGATGGCCGAATCAGCTCTTAGTCCAGAAGATAAAATTGGATAAAATAAAATCAGGATTATAAAAAAAAATTAATCACAAAGTTTGGACATATATTTTATGAGAAATTACAAAAAATACCATTGTGGTCAAAATCTGTCCAAAATCCAGAATTATGCACTTTTCTCAATTTTGCTCATTTTAATTATAAAATTGAAATTACCCATTATTTTAATAAAACAATGAAATACATGAGTTTTATCATTTAAAAACATTAAAAAATACTCATTATTTGATAAAAAATATGCATCTAAATTTGCTCTGTCAAATACCCCCACACTTAAACCATGCTTGTCCTCAAGTATAAAATATCAACATGGAAATCAAAGGACACCAATGTTACCAATATTCAAATTATAATGAAATAAAATCAAACAATTTTCAATGTAAAATGTAACTTTCAAAAATCTTCATGAAATATCAATTTAATTTCCCATTTTTCAAATAAATAAATAATTCACATATTTTACTTCTCCCTTTTGAAAATTAATGGAATATATCCTTTCATTCATTCAAGATCCTTGATTCATCATTATTAAACTTTCCATGTCATTATTTACCTCACTTTTGATTTTTTTCTCTCATCACTCATGATAAAATTCAAGTAGAGTTATGTTCATATCATGAGAACATGTTTCTTATCCATAGGCTTGTAAATGAACTACTTTCTCCACTTTGTAAAGACAAAAGACACATAAAATCATAAGGGCTTGCAATAAAGGTTCAAATGACTCCGAGTCTTAAGGTTGGTAAGATTTGATGATTTAAAAATTAAGGCTCAAGGAGAAGGCTAATCTCTTAAGTACAGTGCATGATATAAAAAGTAAAATTGTAATGAAATTATCCCCTTCAAAGTAGCAACACCCACTTCCAAAAACTCAAAGTATGGTCATGATCAAATTAATCATAATGAATGATTTGTGCACCCTCTTGAATATTTTTTTTATTTTGTACTTTTTTTGTTTATCGAAAGTTATGATCAGATCAAACATTAAATCCATCACCTAACCACATATGATCATAAGATCATCGGTCTGGAAAATGGTGATTTTTGGTTCTCCAAAATCAAAACCCCTTTTTCTATTTTTTTGGATCTTTTTGTCATTTTTTGTCATTTTTTTAATTAAATAGGGGAAACAATAGAGTATAATGAATGATTCCACAACCTTTTACAATTCCCAAAATAACACCACCACACTTCTTCTTTATAGTGTGTATCATTCCATCCACCATGATTTCCTTTACCCCCACACTTCAACTTTAAAATATCATGCAAATACCAAGAGTAGGGTAGGAATGGATAAAAATGGCTTGAAACATGGCTCATCCCTATAAAGGTCATTCATGGTCTCTATGGGATAAAAGAAGGATTGATTTAAAGGTGGTATTTTAAGGATAAGTGGCTTTTCAAAGGTGCCTCAATCATTTTAAATGTGTTTTTGTATAGTCATAGCTTTGACAAGTTTCAATACAAGTTCTGGTCGGTTACATGTCCCAAGATCACTCAAGAAATATGCTCAAGAATAAATAGTAAATACTTGGTCTAGAAATCCTCTCGGGAATGAGAAATATAACATTGGACAATCACTCATGGAATGACTAATAATAATAAATCAATTCACGTAAATTTTAGAAATTCAAAGCATGAAAGATAGTAGGGAAATTTCATTTACATTAATCAATTAATTCCTTCAAATCATGAGTCATTATTTCAATATCCATTCCTTATTTTAAAAATTAAATTCTTCATTTCAATCATTTAATCATATCAACATTGAAATCTAAAACATGGCATCACATTATTTCTATGAAACTCATGTCTCCTAAATAAGTCGAGTAAAACATTGCATGCAATTTCAAATTTAAAGCTCAAAAATGATTTTGATGAAAAAATGAAGGGAGTTTAAATGATAATCATGAAAAAGTTAACTCCCTTTTGGCATAAAGCTTTTGTTCTTATTCCTCTTCTTCTTGGGTCTTCCTTGTGGTTTCCTTCCATGATGGTTCTTGAAAAATTAAAACCACTCATACCAGTGTAAGAACCATTCCATTATATCTCAATTGGATGATATAAGAGGTATCTGACTACTAAATCCTATGAAAATAGTAAAACTCAGGTTGCCTCCCAGAAGTTCCTCTGTTTAATGTTTTTGGCTCGGCCTTACCTTACGATAAGAAATTGGTAGATGGGTTGGAGAACATTGACCTCCTCCATCGGTTCTTGAGGTAAACTACCAAATAACTTCTTCATCCATTTCCCATTTAGAGTGAATGAGTTTCTTTTTTTCTTCTCAACCTGAATGGTACCAAAAGGATATATATTAGTTACAAGAAATGGACCATCCCACCTAGAATGAAGCTTATCTGGAATTCGTTTCAATCTGGAATTATATAGTAGAATTTGGTCTTCTGGTTGAAAGGTATTTGGTTGGATCAGTCTATCTTGTTCCACCCTGGTTCTTCCTTTTTAAATCCTTAAATTTACAAAAGATTCTATTCTGATTTCTTCTAGCTCATGTAACAACAGTTTTCTCTCTGAATCATTGATGGTATCACTAGCTTCTCCATGGGAAATTGCAAAGAGGGAATGGTCACTTGACAAGCTTTTTTTTGAGTCAAGGACACTGAAGTTGACCTTGCTATCTCCTAGCTCCATGGTCAGAGTTCCTTTATGTACATTGATGACTGTTGTTTCTTTTTTTAGGAATGGTCTTCCCAAAATTATGGGTGAATGTCTTGGTGAATTGTCATCCTCCATGGTGAGTACATAAAAGTCTGGTAAAAAAATGAGTTCTCTAACTCTTAATAGCACGTCTTACACAACTCCAACTGGATAAATAGTGGATCCATTTGTGAGTTGGATAACCACTTTTGTGGGCTTCAGTTCACATATTTTTAAAGACGAGAAGACAGAATTAGACGTTACATTTATGGATGCACCAAGGTCACACAAAGCATCAGAAATATCTAAGGAACCTATTTTACAGGGAATAGAGAATGTCCCTGGATATTGACATTTTTTGGGTAAAGGTGGTGTGGAAACGGCTGAGACACTCTTTCCGAAACTAATTTTTTCATCCTCATCGCGCTTCTTTTTCATGGTGCATATTTCCTTCAGAAACTTTTCATATTTGGGTATTTGTAAGATTAAATCTAGTAAGGGAATGTTGATTTCCACTTTTCAAAAGGTTTCATGGATCTCATTTTGAAGTTGTTCTTCTTCAGCCTTTGATGATCGAGTAAGTGCAGAAGGGAATGGTACCTTGTTTCCTCCTTTCTCTCTTTGTTGCCTTTGAATTTTTGTTTCTGCCTTATTCGTGGGGTGGATGAGTTTCTCTTCAGATTTTTGTTTGGAATCATCCAAATTACTTGGCTTAGGTGGTGGAAGCTCCTTACCGCTTCGAGTCGTGATTGCACTAACATTGTCCTTTTTATTTGGGATAGTTTGGGCTAGGCTTTTACCTTGATTCCTGGTAAGAAGATCCATAAGGTTATCAAACTTGTTGTCCAAATTTTTCATAGTCTTCTTTAGCTCTTCATTATCTGTTTCTTGGCAGCACTTCTCAAAATTTGTTGGAGGCTGTTCAAAATTACTTCATTGGAAAGGTAGTGGTTGAAATGATTGTTGTGCCTGGAAGGACTGCTTGTATGGTGTATAGTTCTAAAATTGCTATTGAAATGGTGTCCTATCCTGGTTTTGTTGTCTTCCATATCCTTGTTGGGTTTTACCTTCTCTCCATTGTTGATTTTGTGGGAATTACCTTTGCTAGAATGCAGCTGCACAACTTTCTGTATCCTGTATCTCAGCACATTGATCAGTGTAATGATTTGTTTATGAACATAACCCACATACCTGAGGTGGAGATGGATTCTCATTCACTTTCTTGATGGAAATTTTACTCACAAGTCTTTTTAGTTCTTTAATTTGTGTTGTAAGAAGAGGAGATGAGTCAGAAGTTCTTACCTCATGCATCCCTTTTGTACCAGTGATTCTTGTCCCGAATTTTTGTGAATTCTGGGCAATCTTCTCAATCAGGATTCAGGATTCTCTGAGTAATTTTTCAATAAATGCTCCTTCGAAGGATTCATCCACAAGGTTCCTATCACTATACATTAGTCCTTGGTAGAAAAATACCAGGAAGTGGTGCTCCTCTATTACATGGTGTGGGCAGCTTGTACTAAGCTTCTTGAATCATTCCCAATACTCATAAAGAGTCTCAATGGTAGCTTGTCGAATGGCGTATATCTCCTTCCTGATTGCTGTACTCCAGGAGTCTAGGAAGAACCTTTGCATGAAACTTTGTTGGAGATCATCCCAGTATTGGATTTCTCTGGGTTGTAAGGTATACAACCACTCCTTCGCTGCTCCCTCAAGTGAAAAAGGGAATGCTTTCCACTTTACTTGCTCCTCCACTACTCCTCTTGGTTTGAAGCTTGAACACACATGGATGAATTATTGAATGTGCCGATTGGGATCCTCACCTGCAAGGACATGAAATTTAGGTAGCATGGGAATCATGTTTACTCGCAACTCAAAATCATTTGGTTGTTTAGGCATGTTTAACCGATTCTACTGGTTAGCAAATTGTGAGGCACAAAGGTCCCTTAAGGTTTGTCGTGGGTTTTGTGCCATTATTGGTGGTTCTAATTGGACACTTGATTATTCTAAACTTATTTCTTCAAAATTGATTTCAATATTGAGATTCCTAAGCCTAGTAAATAATGTTCTTTCTATCTTAGGTTCGAAATCAAGTAGTTCCTCGTTAGAGGCCTTGGTCATGCATATTTACACTTGCTCCCCGACAATGACGCCAGTTTTGACACACGCTTGTTGTGAGGTGTGGAAAAAACAATTAAATACCCTTAAGGGTGTAGTATGAATGGTAAAAAGAATGTCGTTCTCTAAAGAGCAGTGTTTTAATCTTAGTGTCACTTAACAAATAACAAGTTTGAATGATTTAAGAAAGCAAGAGGTTTTCTTAAAAAAAGGTTTATCAAATTAATATGTGAGAGAAGTGATTGGATTTAGGTTGGATTTTTCCATTTTTGATGTCATCATAGTTTTTAAGAAAATATTAATCCTTTGGTTTTAGAAAAAAATAATTAAGTTAATTGAATAACAATTGTTTCTTATTTTCACCTTTGATTTAATTATTTATCAAAGTGTAGAAATATTAATGGAATAATATTAATTACTTAGGCAATACCAAATCTGGTATTGATTTCCCTAAATAATCTAATTAATATATATTAATTTCTCCACGTGATTTATCAATCACCAAATCACTCCCTTAGTTGATTTTCTTCATAGATTAACCAATCGATGTAAAAATGAATAGATCAAGCAAGGGTAGAATAATATTTAAATCAAAGAAATTTAATATTTAAGAATAAATAAAAATACAATCGTATTTAATTTAAATTCAAAAATAAATTAAATTTATAATCATCCATTTAAAAGAAAATAATTCCTTTGAATTAAACTTCAGAAACCCAAACATCACAAAATGGGGTCCCCCTTCCCTTCACCCAATCACAAAATATTCTACCCCTCCATGTAAGGTGGGGTCATCGAATTCAAATAAAAAATAAACATAGAGGAAGGAATTATTAATGAACAACAATTATGAGGACTCTCTCCTCCTCTTGGATGCTTTTCACCGGCTGGAATGGGATGCGAAGGAATGAATTGAGAGGTAGAGGCTCCTCTCCTTTTATAGGCATAATTATTCATTCTGAATGTGACACATTTTATCCCCCATAAATGACATTTTTTCCTTTACTAATTCATAAAATATGTTCATAAATGTCTTGGATGTCTCCCCTCAAAATATCAATGAATTTATCCACTGTATGTATGTGTTATGGAATTTTCATTGAATAGTACTTTTTCTGGCCGAAATTTCTAGGAAGCTTCCTTTAAATGTATAATGATCAATATATACTTTAATGGATAAAAAGTCCATTTAATTTAATAGGTGAGAGTTCCTATGAGTCCTATTCCATATCCAGGTGGAATCACTGAAATTTTAGCTGTGGAGACCGAATTGTGCATCCGTTACTGTGGTGGGGTCCATGCTGTCGGCCTGAACAAATTTCTATATTCAATGAATTTTTAGGCCCTTTAGATGGATGAATCAGCTCCTAGTCCAGAAGAAAAAAATAGAGGAAATAAAATCAGGATTCAAAAAAAAAAAATTAATCACAATGTTTGGGCTTATATTTTATGATAAATTACAAACACACCCTTGTGGTCAAAATCTGTCCAAAATCTAGAATTATGCACTTTTCTCAGTTTTTCTCATTTTAATTATAAAATTCAAATTAGACATTATTTTAATAAAACAATGAAATACACGGGTTTTATCATTGAAAAAAATTAAAAAATACTCATTATTTGATCAAAAATATGCATGTAAATTTTCTCTGTCATGGCCTTCAAAAAATCCACAATGGGGAACACCACAACATAGTGTTCCACCCATTACTATTTTTAATAGCCCTATATAGACCATGCCTCACCATGGGGAGACACCATGGTTTAGGGGACAACCCCTCTCTATTTTTGAACCACCACATCTCCCACCATGGAATGGTAGAGATGTACTCATTGTTTTCCCCATGCCTTAATGGCATGCTCACACCTTGATTGAGTGCTACATTGACATTTAAAATGGCATGGGGGTTTCACTATTTCACATAGGAAAACACACCGTGGACCATGCCCGCCACTAAGGAATTTTTCATCAGTGTAGTTAAACCTTACACAGCGCATCCATGAAATATGTAAGGTGTCACAACCCGTCCCCCAGGGCTCGTGTCGTGACTACCCCAAGCCCGCCTTCCATAGGCTAGGGGCTGACGACTAGCACTGAAAGTCGTATTCCCTAAAACTGGAAAGGCATTGCCTTTATAACCTGTAAACTCACACAACTAAGAACAAAGCATGATACAAGCACAAAGTGAAACTATATAGTAAACAGGGTGAGTACAGAAAGAAAAAAAGGGGCCAGAATACAAGCCCAACTGAAAGGTACAATAAACTGAAAAGTACAGGTAAAACTGAAACAACTCCAATGGACATCCAAAAGGATCCTACCCAAAGGGTAGGTATAGATCTCAAATGGTCGTCCCTGTGGTAAACCTTATCTAATTTCCACCTCCGAGCTACCTCCAGTCCTGTTACCCTTATCCTCCGTTAGAACTGTCTGTCGTCTGCACCAAACACAACAAGGTTTGGGAGTAGCCCGTGTAGGGGTGAGTATAACAATACTCCGTAGGGTCCCTGAGACCCTCAAAGGTCTCACAAAATTCACAAAGGATAAACCAAAAAGCATACCAAAAACATAAAGCACGAGAAAAACAGTCAACCACACTTAGGTATATGACCATACATATACCTAAGTTATCTAGTATATCCATCTAATTCATGAGAAAACACAAGGACAAACTCTTAGCCAAAGTACAACTGTTCCATGAAGGAAAGAATACTAGGAAGGTAACACCACAAGGGTAAGTACCACAAAGGTAATGCCACACAGAAGAATACCACAAAGGTATCACCACGAAGGTAAGTTACACAAAGGTACGCCACACAGAAAAATACCACAAAGGTAAGTACCACAAAGGTAAAGACTCATCTCACATCGGGTATAAATTAGGTATGGTAGTAAAGATGATTAAATATATCTACTAAATTATATTAATCTGTTAAGAGGAAGACCCATGTAGGATCCTAGATCATCAGACCCATGTAGGATCCTAGTATATCAGACCCACGTAGGATCCTAGAGTTGTTCCACGTGGATTCCTAGAGCAGATACAAGTGGAATATTGGAACACAGACCCACATAGGATCCCAAAGCACAAACCCATATAGGATCCCTTTCTCATGTTATAGACAACTACAAGGTTCCCACACTAATCTCACTTGATTCTAGGAGGGTCCGCTCCTCAAGCCACATGTCGATACTCCAACTTCCATGAAGAATTATCCCAAAGGACCACCATGTAAAAGGGGTCTCAACACAACAAATGGTGCGTCAATCGAATGCCCGATCTGTAAGTTATTGGACTTTTAGTCCCAAGGGCCTGTTTGGATTCGTGTTCGATCCAACCTGGCTATACCCCAAAATTATCCAAAACTCATGTGGGGCAAACCAAAATGACCATCTCAATCCAAGTTTTCTGGCGCTGTAGATGGTTCGTCAAACGGATGCCCGTAGATCAAGTTATGGATGAAAGAGTGGAAAGGGGTCGAAGCTAGTTCGGGGTCCGACCCAGTCAGCCCGACCCAGCCCGCTGGCCGGCCTGCATTGGGCCCATGGTGGGGACTGCCCTAGCCAACACCCAAGGGGGAGGTGCCCCTTGGGTACCCCGAACAGTGGGGCCATTCAGGTTTGGTGGCTGACCGGCCGGCGCCACGTGGCGCCGGTAGCTGGCACGCGGGACCCTGGGTCCTACTCGGCTCCCCAGCTGGCTGGAAACCCACCCTCCTCTATAGTGCAGTTGCGCACCGCATCGCCACCGGCTGCCGGTAGCGAGCCGGCCTCCCCTCTTTCACCGCCGTGGCCTCGTGCCGCTGCCCCTGCATGCTGGCGGTGCAGATGTGCACCGCCACCCCCTTCACGTGATCACCCGTGTGCCGGCTGCTGCCCTTGTTCCGCCATGGACGATGAGCCACGACCCTTATCCGGTGGTGCGGTTGCTCCGCCACCATCGTTGCGGCTGGCCGAAGTGTTGGTCGCCGCTCTCGAGCCCCACCGATGCCGGTCACCGGCATGGTCGCCGACGACGTTCCTCAGGTCACCGGGTGTGCCCTAGTGGCCCGATCTTCATTCTGAAGATTCTCGCACTCGTCTCAGGATGTATACATCGATTCAAGACCACCAAAATTCAAAAAGGTTGTGGAGAGGTCGGGCCGTGTTTGTTTGGACCACACCCTCCACGTTAGAATAGTAGCAAGCGACATAGTTGTTCATAACTCAAGAAGAATGCCAAGAATGGGGTAAGGTGTATACAAAACAAAAAATCCCTCCCTCAAAGATTCGTTGACGTCAGTGAGGAGTGGTAGAGACATAGAATATAAAATCCATAAAGGGGACTCCGGTGTTCTTCACTCCCACAACACGCTTTCGATCCGAACTCGGATGCTGGTTCCTCATTCTTTGGGGGAGGATGATCTTTCAAAGGCTCTCCCCCCAAGTCCTCCCTTTGTTAACGATTACCCAATAATGAAGTGAGGATCCAATATTAATTAAATTAAGTTAATTAATTCAATTAATGAAGTACATAAATTGGGGGAAATCCCAAGGGTTAATACACATTAAAGAAGAGGAGTTTAGGTGGTCCCCACCACCATGAATTCAAAATGGGAGGTTTTCTACCTCGAGTGGTCCCCACCTCTATAACTCAAAAAGAGAGGTTTCAAAAATAAAAATAAAATGTTAATTATTTTATTTTTCTTCTTCCATGAAAAACTTAAAAACTAAATTCCACCCTCCACCTTTTGCGGTTGAGGCAAAGGTCTACTTAAGTGAATATCGGCACTACGAGTTCAACGGTGTCCTCAGATTTCAATTCCGAGCACCGGTTCAAAAGTTAAAAAACGCCGCTCATGAAATTACTGAACGTACTTAAAAAAATGTTCAGAAATTCATTTCAGGCACACGAGGCCTCATAATCACACACCGTCAATTTTAACGGACTCGAATATTTCCATATAATTTTTTAAAAAATAGATGGAATTTTCAAGTCTTTAAATTCTCCCCACATCAGGAATTTGTGTCCCTAAAAGCCACGTCACAAAAACTCAGAAAACAACTTGGGGTACTGAGCACAAATTTGAGCCTCCCGTTCCCACATGCTCTTATGGAGGTTCTCGTGCTACCAAGATACACACACTAAAGGTATCGACTGCCCATGAAGGACCCTCTCCTGTCGATCCTCAATCTCTACTGGAACCTTCATAAACGTCACCCCATCATCGATGTCCAGCTCGCCGTGGTCGATGACGTGATATGGGTCGTGCACGTATCTCCTTAGCTGGGATACGTGGAAAACGTCATGGACCCAGTGCCACAGAGGGGGAATTTCTAGGTGGTAAGCCACCTAACCATCTCTGCTGAGGACCTGAAAGGGTCTGATAAACCTTAGAGATAACTTGTCACCCCGACCAAATCTACGCAAACCTCATTGAGGTGAGACCTGTAGAAAGACATGGTCGACATCCTCAAACTCTAGAGGTATTCGTCTCCTGTCAGCATAAGACTTCTGCCTGCTCTGTGTAGTATTCATTTTCTCCTGGATAATCTTCACCTTCTTCGTGGTAGCCCGTACCACATCTGGTCCCATGAGTGTTGACTCCCCTAGGTTAGTCCAACACAAAGACGATCTACAAGGTCGGTCATATAAAGCCTTGAAAGGTTCCATCCCAATGGTGGAGTGATATCTATTGTTGTATGCAGACTCCACCAAGGGAAAGTGATCCTCCCAGCTACGACTGAAGTCAAGGACGCAAGCACACAACATGTCCTCAAGGGTCTGAATGGTCTGCACATTCTGGACATCCATATAAGGATGGAAGGCAGTGCTCAAATGAAGCTGCATCCCAAATTCCTCCTGCAACCCCTTCCATAGTCAGGAATTGAAATGTGCATCCCGATCAGAGACAATCATCAAGGGTAATCCATGTATCCGCACAATCTATTGCACATAGAGGCATCCCAAGCTCTCTACTGAACCCTACTCTCTGATTGTTAGGAAGTGGGCCTACTTGGTGAGTCGGTCGACGACCACCTAGATAGAATCATGACCCCTGGATGTACGTGGAAGTCTTGTCATGAAGTGCATGGATATCCTGTCCCACTTCCACTCTGGGACCTCTAAAGGCTGAACTAAGCCTGCAAGTACCTGATGTTCTGCCTTCACTTGTTGACAAGTGAGGCGCCGAGAGACAAACTCTGCTACTGCTTTCTTTATTCCCGACCACCAATGTTGTCATTGGAGGTCCTGGTACATCTTTTCCACTCCTGGATGTACCGCCAGAGGGGACATATGGAACTCCTTCAACACTTCCTCCTAAAGCGGCATTGGTACCATGGTACATCCTCTAAAGAGGATGACGTGCACCCCACCTTCAGAAAATCCATCAGGTGCCTAACTTGTGGATATCTGAACACGTCGAGCCTTGTAGTCAGTGTCCCCACACTGTGCCTCCCTAAATCGTTGAAGTAGTGGGGTAGTGACTCTAAGAGACTAAAGAAAAGCTGCTCCATCTCGATCCACAAAAGATACTTACAAAACGGCCAGCTGCTCCATCACCTCACCTAGTAGCTGAATACCAAATCTATTTCTAAGTGAATCTGCTATAATGTTCCCCTTCCTAGAAGTATAGACTATATCAAAGTCATAGTCATGGAGGAAATCAAGATAAAATTGCTATCTCAGGTTCAGGTCCTTCTAGGAGAAGATATACCTGAGACTCTGGTGATCATAGTAGACCGTAAATCGCTCGCCCCTCAGATAGTGCCGCCACATCTTCAAAGTGAAGACCACTATTGCTAACTCAAGGTCATGGGTAGCATATTTATGCTCATGCTATCTTAGCTGTCGAGAAATATATGCGATAACTGCTCACTCCTACATCAAAACACATCCGAGCCCGGTCCCTGATGCGTTGCAGTAGAATACGTACCCAACGCCCTCCTTCGAAAGCCTCAAGATGGGGGCACTAGTCAGCCTCTGCCTCAGCTCTTGAAAACTCCGCTGGCATCTCTCCAACCACATGAAGGGTTGCCCCTTATTCATCAATGCTGATAAAGGTTCTGCAACTCTGGAGAAATCTGGCAAAAATCTTCGGTAGTATCTATCCAAACCCTGGAAACTCCGTACATCTATCACACTCCTGGGTGGCTAACAAGAAAGTACCGCCTCAATCTTTGCTGGATCCATCGCAACTCTAGCCTTCGAGATTACATGTCCCAGAAAGTGAACCTCTCAGATCTAGAACTGGCACTTCAAGAGATTACCATAAAGCTGGTGCTTTCAGAGTGTGTCCAGAGCTACCTGAAAATGATAGGCATGCTCCTCCTTGGTAGCCGAGTAGATCAAAATGTTGTCGATAAAGATTACTAAAAAGTTATCAAGGTATGGATGAAAGATCCTGTTCATGGGTCCCATGAACACAGCTGGAGCATTGGTCACACCGAATGGCATAAACAAGAACTCGTAGTGGCCATACCCACATCTAAAAGCTGTCTTCTGCACATCCTCATCTCGTACTCTGAGCTGATGATAGCCTGATCTGAGGTCTATCTTCGAGAACCAATGTGATCCCTTCAGCTAATCAAAGAGGTCGTCAATCCTCGGGAGTGGATACTTATATTCATGGTCAGTTATTTCAGGCATTGATAGTCAACACAAAGTCTCAATCTCCCATATGCCTTCTTAGAGAAAAAAATCGGGGCTTCCCAAGGAGAAACACTAGACTGGATGAACCCCTTCCCCTGTAAGTCCTCCAGCCGTACTCGCAGTCATGAAGCTCCACGAGAGCCATCTGATACGCTGGTGTAGATATCGGTGTTGTCCCGAGGTACAAGTAAATGTAAAATTCCACCTCTCTATGAGGAGGTAGACCCATAACATCATCAGGGAAGACATCCGCATACTGGTCTACCACTACAGGATAACTCAGACTCTCTACGTCAACCACTCTAAGGGTAAGGCTATCCAACTAATGAGTGATTGGATACACTTTGATCTGGGTAAGTCCATCCTGTGCTGCAAAAGCTCCCTTCTCACCGGTGAAGGTAAACCTAGTCCCATCTGTGCAGACACACCACACTTTGCACCTAATACAGTCAATCTAAGCATGGATTGTAGATAACCAGTACATACCCAAGATGACGTCCTAAGGCCTCGACGCCGCTACTAGGATATCCTAGTCGAAGCTCTCACCACCTAGGGTAAGCTCACACTTTCGGCACCAGTGTGTCATCATCAAACCCTCTCCCTTAGGAGTCTCTAGCAGTAAGAATCGAGCCAACGGTTCCACCAGAATCTCTAAGCTCCGAACGAGGGCAGTGGCAATAAAAGAATGATTGGAACCTGTGTCTATAAGTACTACAACTATGGTGGAGTAGACACAAATCATTCCTCATATCATATCTGGAGCACCATGGTCGTAGGCCTCAGCTACATGGAGCTGAGCTCGCCCCTGTCCACCTGCTCTCTATGGTCGGGGTGGACCACCTAGTGGTGGTGGCGCTAACACCTCGAATCGTCGCCCACTACCAACTGCACGACCGGATCCTCTGCCAAGTTCTCCTGCTCCCTACGGATGTAACGCCCCGACCCTAGTTACCTAGAGTCGGTGCATTATTACATAACATTGGAATGATCACAAGAAAGATCAAATCTCGAAAGACCAATTGGTTTAGTAGCCTTGGAAACACTAGATATATTCATAAGTCTTACATTACATCATAAAATGAAAAACTACTACAACAACATATTGTCTCCATAATCCACACTCATATTCCCACATAATATCCCTGCAGGTCATTCATAATTTACTTCTTCACTTCCTGGGAAAAATAAAACATAGAAAAGGGGAGAGCTCAAATGCCCAGTAAGGATAACAATATAGTAGAAACTTTCATAAATAAGAATAAACATTTAAGGCAATGTATAACTAAAAAAAAGCCTTTCAAACTTGAACTTTCAACATAGTATGACATAAATAAAATGAAATAATGCCATTTACTTATTCACATGGATATTCTACTAATCGAATAATCACATGAAAAATCAATAACCACTTTCATAATGATGGAATGCATAATTCTGAACTTTAATTTCTTTGTCAAGGCCTCGTCCCAAGACCTTGGGGCTAACTGTAACCGGAACCCAACCCGGAGTGCCTCTAATAACCGGACACCAACCCAGAGTGCCTCTAATAACCAGAGACCAAACCGGAGTTCCTCTAATAACCGGAGACCAAACCGGAGGGCTTACTTTTACCGGTCCCCAACCCGGAACATACTTGTCTAACACATTCATCTGAATGAAAGGTTGAAATATAACATAAACATTTGGATTAAAAATAACTCATAAAATGTAAATACTTTAAACAAAAACCATGAGTGACATAAGAATAACTTATCCAAAGTCAAAAATATCACAAAACCTTCAATAAAATAGGGATGTTTTGTATCATAATAAATCAACTTCAAATAAGCTTAAAATCCATCAAAGGATGTTGACATAGATGAAATCAAAACTATTTTAGAGAAATATCTCTTTTTTTAAATCATTTTAAAAGTAACATAATTATAAAATAATACATTCGATTTGAAAATATTCTTATAAGCTTGTAAGGGAAGCTTCGACGATTTTATAACGGTGGAAAATAACCGCACCCGCCGTATAAGTTAAAAAAACATTCTTACCTTAATTCTGTCGAAAAGGTTAAAAAGCACCTTGTTTGGAAAACGACAGAAAGATTCCTTTATAAACCACTTATAAAAAGTCAAACAAGGGTATAAATGACTTTAACCCATATTATTGTAAATATTAAAAATGTTTTCCAATACATTTTTAAGAAACATGGATGTGGATGATAAAGAGATCCCAGTAGATTATTACGTATAAACAACCTCGGATAATGAAGAGATTGTGAAATAACCCTTACCTTGTACTTTTCCTTGGTTGGGGTAGGTTAAACTCCTGTATAATGGTGAAATAATTATTATTAAATTATAAAAGAATCATATACATTAATATGATATCATATATGATCTTTTAACATTGATTTGTTAATAATATCTTTATATTATCGTTGTTTCGGGTGTAAACTTACTCGTTTTCTTTTATATGTTTTGTTACATAAGCCATGTTTGTTATGGATAGGTTGTATCTTATTAATATCCAGAATGATATCAAGTCCCTAAACATCATTTTTAAATCATCAAATGATAATTATACTTTAATGGATACGATGGAGAATGAATCTCATCGCGTTCGTGGAGATAGTAGTCCGTACGTACGCACGATCGACAATATCATTCTTTTGATATTAAAATAATATATAATTGGATATTATATCATATATACAGAATCATTATCATGTTATATTTATTATTTACATGAGTTACACATCATTATTATACCCATCCAAATAATAATATATTGAATAACAATTACACCACGACGTGGAGACGGTAAGCCGTACGTACGCACGTATGGTGACATGTTATTCAAAGGATGGATAGAATAATGAATATGGTTGTACCATATTTATAATAACATCACAGTATATATAATATACTGGATTTATTATTTTAGAATGGTAATAACAAAAAAGGAAGAAGTGGAAGAAGAAGTGAATTTGAAAAAGGGTGGTGAAAACATTACCACTTCTTCGTGTTATTCCTTTTGATTTGATCAAAAGGGATCTTAGGTTGGATTTATGACTAAAGGAAGGCCTCTAGGATGAAGTGAGGGATGTTGGGAGAGTATTTGGGCAGAGTTTGGCCGAACCAAAAGGCTTTGAAGGTGTGAAGTAATGAGAAGGGGGAATGCCCTTTTATAAGAGGGGTGAGGGGTATCTTTGGAAAAGCTAGAAATATTAATTTATAATAAATTAATATTCGGTTTATAATGGCTCCAAAGTTGATTATTTAAATTTTAAGGTGGGGATATGTCGAAAACCACTCAACCAATAGAATTTATACAGGTTTGGGTTACTATACTAACCTTATCTTTTAGTTTTAACTCTTAGTTAATTAGTTTGACATTTACCATGTCACTTTATATTTTTATAATATATAGTTAATAAACTTACTATATACATCCAAGTGACACCCAAGTGGTCCATTAATTATGAGCCTATCATGATATAAGTCTCTTTACCAAACCTTATATTTTTAGGAATTTAATATCAATTAATATTATAATATTCGTTTTAAAAACTCTTTTATGTCAATTTTGACACTATTCAATAATTGATTTTTGTGAAACTCATAACAGAATTATTACTTCTACAAAAGTTAATTAAATAAATCCTAACGTGTCATATTAGCCTATAAAATTATTTTAATTCATTAAAAGTCTCAAATTATATTTATTTGTGAATTTATAATATCAATTATTTTAATTTGTCACAATTATGGTAATTACTGCATCATAATTGTGTCATAAATAAATTAAATTATATAAAGTTTAAAAATTATAAATAAAATTTCATTATGTAGGAAATATTATTATCTTTCTTATGAATATTTAAAATCTAATTTATCTTATGTATAACCCTATATTAAAAATGTTTTAGTAAATAAACTTTGATTTTAACTCTTTTAACTCCTCTTTGAATTAAATAATAATAAATGTACTAATCTAATCCAAGTGGACCTAAATGATAATATTTTATTCCTAAGGTTGTTTTTGGTCGAGATACACTTATCCAATAGAATTAGGACATGTGTTAGGGTAATATTAATATCATTTTTACCCTTAATTATCCTATTTACTTTTAACCGTGGTAAATAAAAGTAAAAAGTTTCTATTCACCAAAAATTATTTTCATCTCATTGAACCACATTTTACTTCTTGATATTAACCGTGTCTCTCAGATTTTCGAAATTCCATTCACAGAAGCGGTAAAATTAAGTTTTATGAAAAATTCAGTTTTTTAACTACCACTTAGTAGTTTCACTATTCATCAAAAATTGAAGTTTTTCAGAACAATGCCAAAATTTCAACCTAAGCTATAATTGATATTCCAAATTCAAAAATGATATCTATTTTACAAAATTCCAAACATATAAGTTGCGTTAATTAATTTTATAATTAATTCCCGTTGTCACAATAAATAGCGTGTTTTTAAGAAACAATATATATCAAAAGATTGACAATTGTTTAGGTCCAATTTCGAAGTGAAATTAATTATAATGAACACCATTGGATAAAATGGTAAAAATATATTCTAATTATACTTTAAAACCACTCAAATTCATAATTTATCCCCATTAATTATTTTTATTAAAAAAGTTGTTTTTAATTACAATTTAGTAATTTTCACTATTCATCAAAATATTAAAGTTATCCGAAAAGTACCAAAATTTCACCTTAGGCTAAATTCAATACTCCGAATCCAAAAATGAAGTCCATTTTGAAATACAAAATATATATAATTTCAAAAAGTAGGTATTACTATTCATAATGTCTAGTTTGATTGGTTGTGGTGTGTGTTAGAACTCGAAGTTGCGTACAACACACGCTACTGTATTATTCAATGGAAAGCGTACCGTGGAAGCTTGGGATGTTTCATTTTAAATTTTTTTGATGTCCACATTTAGTCAAAAAGTTTAAAATATTGTATTTAAAAAGGGTTCACTATTAAAAGTTGGTAAAAGTGCAATACTGAAAATGAATTTGTTCTTACATTATGTTTAAGAAACTCATAATATGGATTCTAGAATAATAAGGATTATATAAAGTTTAAAATTTAGTTAATACTATTCATAACCTCTTTTGAACGGCTTGTTTGGTAAGTCATGGTGTGCTTGAACTTAGTGTTGCATGTAGTGCAAGTTATTGTATTATTTTGAAGAAATAACACACTATAAAATCTTGGGGTGTTACATTCTTCCCTCCTTCAATAAATTGCGTCCTCGCAATTTGAAATTGTTCTTCGAAAATAAAGGTTGAAAATAAAAAATATCTTTGTGGGAAAACCCACATCGGAAATTGGGTTACAAAAATTTAGTCTTAATTTGAGGAAAAGAGAAATGAAAGGGTCACCACCAAATTATGATCTTGATTAGGAGAACATTGGTGGCAATTAGAGACATATAATTGGATGAAAAATGTAAATATTTATAGGTAGTGATTGAGGTCATCAATAACAAACAAGTTTAAAATTGAGGTCCTTAAATTCATCAATCTACAATGATTTAAAATACCATCGATTCAACAAAACATAAGGTATTAGGATAACACATTTTTGACGTTTCAAAATATCTTAGTTGAAATCCCACATCGAAAAATGAATTAATGAGGCCTCTATTTAAAATAAAGAGTGGAAAGTATGAAGATTACCGAAAATAACACATACTAGGGTTCCATGTAGGAAAATATGGATATGGAAGAGAAATATAACCATAAATTATCTGATGGAGAGTGGTAGAGAATATGGCTATGATAAGGCCAACAATCCCAAAGCCATAAATTAGTGATGATTTAAGGTACCATCTAGGACAACATTTTTGTTCTAAGTTCCTTTTCTTAATGTTGAGGAATTTATTTATGAGATTGGATAAGATCATAAGGAGATATACTTAATTTATAATTAGAGTTTTATCCATTAATAAATTTCTACCACAAACTCATCTTTCACTCGTAAAAAAAATTCTATTTATACTATTCGTACAGGGTTCCAAAATAAACGAATTTATAATTCATCTACCATATCTTTTAAAAAAACTACATTATTTAATCCAGGACATCTCGTGGGCCAGTGGTAGGTGATACACCCTTGTCGCCCTTCGGTTGTGGGTTCAAGTCTCGCGGCCTTGCCGGTTGCGACGGGTTGCCGCCCGACCTCTGGGTTGTCCTTTTATGGCAATCCAAAATTGATCTCAAACTAGAATTTATCCAAAATACTTCTGTCCAAACTCACAATCCAACATTTATAAGGAAGGTAAACATAATGTAGATCCTTTTTACCCCGTAATAGAATATGAATACCTTCATCATTTATTCTTTTAAAACACTGAAACATCCTGAATCACTATAATCCTTATTGATTACATTCATGCTCCCTTATTCCATATAGAATGCTGGATATACTTCATAAATCCAAAAATGTTTTAAACCCCAACAATGATGGAATATACAAATCATTAATCAGCTTCAAGGTAGTCAAGAATATCCAATATAATTTATCCAAATCAATCATGTATTATTCTAAAATCACTACCTCAGTATCAGAACCATATTATGGTTTATCTTTCTCTCAAGCATATATTTTCCAAAAATTTAACCTACTATTGAGTCACTTTTCTTTGTTCCACACAATCTCAAGTTCTTAATGAAATAGTACTACAGTACAATCCTTATATACTCCATAATTATTATAACAAGTACATTGTTGATACAACACTCAAATGACATAATCAACACAAGAACTCTAATTATTCCTCTTCATTTGTGGTAGTATCATAACTTGATTATTATCCAATAGCATCATTTGCGGCATAGTCTGATGACTAGGACATAGGTTCACGTAGTGTCCAAACTCCTTGCAAATGAAGCATTGTACATTTGAAACCATTTTATTACCCTTGCAGTTACGTACTTTGTGCCCTTTTCCTCCACACTTATAACAAACTCCCATTCCTTTCAGACAAGTTCCAGGGTGTTTCTTCCCACAATTATCACATATGGGAAAATTCTTCTTTTCCCTCTTCCTTTTATCCATATTTCTCTCTTCCATCCTTTTCTTCTCTTTCTTCCCTTCAAAGCCATATGACTCAGTAAAATCTTTACTTATCTTATCAACACATGATATTATTTCTTCATATGATGATAATACATGGGAGACTATTTATCTTATAAATTCTGGCTTAAGACCATGAAATATATGATCCTTCTTTCTCTTTGTATCATGTGCATTGCTAGAGTTCTCATTCCTTCTACTGGGCGCCATTTCTAAACAATGACATAAACTAGATCAGTTTATGAATCAAAATACATAATCCCATACTTATAAAACACTTAACATAAATTGAACTATTTATGGATATAATCCATAATTATAAGAATGTTTTCTTTGAGGAAGTATATACTCATAAACCCTTCATAATGATTTGTAAAGAAAATGAGAGTTATCCTAAGCATATCCCCCGGGAGTGTCGTAACCAAGAGTGCAGCAAGGCCCATTGTCGTGCACCAGTTCCCGTTAGAGTCTAGCTCAAAGTGGTGTTTTCGAGTTTTACCCCTAGGTACATCTGTGCCAGAGCCACCTCTACCTGGTCGTATCCAGACAGGGATGTATTGCTCAGAAAACTCACAAAATCTCTACAATACCAAAATTCTAGGAAGTTTTTCTATACTAATCCTCAAAGTCCATCTTAAGTCTATGTGCTCTAATCAGAGTTTATCTAAATCTAGGTTCCAAGGTTTGTACTAAACTTCCTCTGATACCAACTGTAACGCCCTGACCCTAGTTACCCAGAGTCGGTGCATTATTACATAACATTGGCATGATCACAATAAAGATCAAATATCGAAAGACCGATTGGTTTAGTAGCCTTGGAAACACTAGATATATTCATAAGTCTTACATTACATCATAAAATGAAAAACTACTACAACAACATATTGTCTCCATAATCCACACTCATATTCCCACATAATATCCCTGTAGGTCATTCATAATTTACTTCTTCACTTCCTGGGAAAAATAAAACATAGAAAAGGGGTGAGCTCAAATGCCCAGTAACGATAACAATATAGCAGAAACTTTCATAAATAAGAATAAACATTTAAGGCAATGTATAACTAAAACAAAAGCCTTTCAAACTTGAACTTTCAACATAGTATGGCATAAATAAAATGAAATAATGTCATTTACTTATTCACATGGATATTCTACTAATCGAATAATCACATGCAAAATCAATAACCACTTTCATAATGATGGAATGCATAATGCTGAACTTTAATTTCTTTGTCAAGGCCTCGTCCCAAGGCCTTGGGGCTAACTGTAACCGGAACCCAACCCGGAGTGCCTCTAATAACCGGACACCAACCCGGAGTGCCTCTAATAACCAGAGACCAAACCAGAGTTCCTCTAATAACCGGAGACCAAACAGAAGGGATTACTTTTACCAGTCCCCAACCCGGAACATACTTGTCTAACACATTCATCTGAATGAAAGGTTGAAATATAACATAAACATTTGGATTAAAAATAACTCATAAAATGTCAATACTTTAAACAAAAACCATGAGTGACATAAGAATAACTTATCCACAGTCAAAAATATCACAAAACCTTCAATAAAATAGGGATGTTTTGTATCATAATAAATCAACTTCAAATAAGCTTAAAATCCATCAAAGGATGTTGACATAGATGAAATCAAAACTGTTTTAGAGAAATATCTCTTTTTTAATCATTTTAAAAGTAAAATAATTATAAAATAATACATTCAATTTTAAAATATTCTTATAATCTTGTAAGGGAAGCTTTGACGATTTTATAACGGCGGAAAATAACCGCACCCGCCGTATAAGTTAAAAAAACATTCTTACCTTAATTCTGTCGAAAAGGTTAAAAAGCGCCTTATTTGGAAAACGACGGAGAGATTCCTTTATAAACCACTTATAAAAAGTCAAACAAGGGTATAAATGACTTTAACCCATATTCTTGTAAATAGTAAAAATGTTTTGAAATACATTTTGAAGAAACATGGATGTGGATGATAAAGAGATCCCAGTAGATTATTACGTATAAACAACCTCGGATAATGAAGAGATTGTGAAATAACCCTTAACTTGTACTTTTCCTTGGTTGGGGTAGGTTAACCTCCTGTATAATGGTGAAATAATTATTATTAAATTATACAAGAATCATATACATTAATATGATATCATATATGATCTTTTAACATTGATTTGTTAATAATATCTTTGTATTATCATTGTTTCGGGTGTAAACTTACTCATTTTCTTTAATATGTTTTGTTACATAAGCCGTGTTTGTTATGGATAGTTTGTATCTTATTCATATCCAGAATGATATCAAGTCCCTAAAAATCATTTTTAAATCATCAAATGATAATTATACTTTAATGGGTACGATGGAGAATGAATCTCATCGCGTTCGTGGAGACGGTAGTCCGTACGTACGCACGAGCGAAAATATCATTCTTTTTATATTAAAATAATATATAATTGGATAGTTTATCATATATACAGAATCATTATCATGTTATATTTATTATTTACATGAGTTACACATCATTATTATACCCATACAAATAATAATATATTGAATAACAATTACACCACAACGTGGAGACGGTAAGCCGTACGTACGCACGTATGGTGACATGTTATTCAAAGGATGGATAGAATAATGAATATGGTTGTACCATATTTATAATAACATCACAGTATATATAAGATACTGGATTTATTATTTTAGAATGGTAATAACAAAAAAGGAAGAAGTGGAAGAAGAAGTGAATTTGAAAAAGGGTGGTGAAAACATTACCACTTCTTCGGGTTCTTCCTTTTGATTTGATAAAAAGGGCTCTTAGGTTGGCTTTATGACTAAAGGAAGGCCTATTGGATGAATTGAGGGATGTTGGGAGAGTATTTGGGCATATTTTGGCTGAACAAAAAGGCTTTGAAGGTGTGAAGTAATGAGAAGGGGGAGTTCCCTTTTATAAGAGGGGTGAGGGGCACCTTTGGAAAAGCTAGAAATATTAATTTATAATAAATTCATATTCAGTTTATAATGGATCCAAAGTTGATTATTTAAATGTTAAGGTGGGGATAGGTCTAAAACCACTCAACCAATAGAATTTAGACAGGTTTGGGTTACTATACTAACCTTATCTTTTAGTTTTAACTCTTAGTTAATTAGTTTGACATTTACCATGTCACTTTGTATTTTTATAATATATAGTTAATAAAATTACTATATACATCCAAGCGACCCCCAAGTGGTACATTAATGATGAGCATATCAGGATATAAGTCTCTTGGCCGAACCTTATATTTTTAGGAATTTAATATCAATTAATAATATAATATTTGTTTTAAAAACTCTTTTATGTCAATTTTGACATTATTCAATAATTGATTTTTGTGAAACTCATAACAGAATGATTACTTCGACAAAAGTTAATTAAATCAATCCTAACATGTCATATTATCCTATAAAATTATTTTAATTCATTATAAGTCTCAAATTATATTTATTTTGGAATTTATAATATCAATTATTTTAATTTTTCACAATTATGGTAATTACTGCATCATAATTGTGTCATAAATAAATTAAATTATATAAAGTCTAAAAATTATAAATAAAATATAATTATGTAGGAAATATTATTATCTTTCTAATGAATATTTACAATCGAATTTATCTTATGTATAACACTATATTAAAAATGTTTTAGTAAATAAACTTTGATTTTAACTCTTTTAACTCTTCTTTGAATTAAATAATAATAAATGTCCTAATCTAATCCAAGTGGACCTAAATGATAATATTTTATTCCTAAGGTTGTTTTTGGTCGAGATACACTTGTCCAATAGAATTAGGACATGTTTTAGGGTAATATTAATATCATTTTTACCCTTAATTACCCTATTTACTTTTAACCGTGGTAAATAAAAGTAAAAAGTTACTATTCACAAAAAATTATTTTAATATCATTGAACCACATTTTACTTCTTGATATTAACCGTGTCTCTCGGATTTTCAAAATTCCATTCACAGAAGCGGTAAAATTAAGTTTTATGAAAAATTCAGTTTTTTTAACTACCACTTAGTAGTTTCACTATTCATCAAAAAATGAAGTCTTTCAGAACAATGTCAAAATTTCACCCTAAGCTATAATTGATATTCCAAATTCAAAAATGATATCTATTTTACAAAATTCCAAACATATAAGTTGCATTAATTAATTTTATAATTAATTCCCGCTGTCACAACAAATAGCGTGTTTTTAAGAAACAATATATATCAAAAGATTGACAATTGTTTAGGTCCAATTTCAAAGTGAAAATAATTATAATGAACACCATTGGATAAAATGGTAAAAATATATTCTAATTATACTTTAAAACCACTCAAATTCATAATTTATCACTATTTATTATTTTGATTAAAAAATTTGTTTTTAATTAAAATTTAGTAATTTTCACTATTCATCAAAATATTAAAGTTATCGGAAAAGTACCAAAATTTCACATTAGGCTAAATTCAATACTCCAAATCCAAAAATGAAGTCCATTTTGAAATATAAAATATATATAATTTCAAAAAGTAGGTATTACTATTCATAATGGCTAGTTTGATTGGTTGTGGTGTGTGTTAGAACTCGAAGTTGCGTACAACACACGCTACTGTATTATTCAAAGGAAATCGTACCGTGGAAGCTTGGGATGTTTCATTTTAAATTTTTTTGATGTCCCCATTTAGTCAAAAATTTTAAAATATTGTATTTAAAAAGGGTTCACTATTAAAAGTTGGTAAAAGTGCAATACTGAAAATGAATTTGTTCTTACATTATGTCTAAGAAACTCATAATATGGATTCTAGAATTATAAGGATTATATAAAGTTTAAAATTTAGTTAATACTATTCATAACCTCTTTTGAATGGCTTGTTTGGTAAGTCATGGTCTGCTTGAACTCGGTGTTGCGTGTAGTGCAAGTTATTGTATTATTTTGAAGAAATAACACACTATGAAATCTTGGGGTGTTACAACGGACCTCCTTAGTCGAACCTCTTTATCTACCTGGGCGGTCCTTCAATCATCTCCTGATCATCCGTATAATGGGTTGGGCAGTCATGAGCCATGCGACCCTGCCTGCTGCATGCATAACACTGCCTGCTCCTCACATGACTGGCTCTGTCTCGGGTGTCCTGCACAACCGACCCTGAATCTTGTTGTCGTCCACCTATAGGTGTGGTCCTCTCGAACCTCTGTGAGATCTATCTACTGCCAGCTACGGAAGACTCCGCTACGTAACACCCAGTGGTGGGTCTCACTGTTGTTGACTACTCAGTAGGAAAACTCTCCACTAAGAGGGATCGCTCTAACACCCCCGCCTGCATCAGGATGCTGAGAGAAATAATCGAAGCCCTGATCTTCTACCTGAGTCCCTACTCAAAGGTCCGGGCCCTGAAGAATGGGTCTCACACCATATCAGTGGAGTAGCATGAGAGGTTGATAAACCTTGCTGAGTACTGAGCCACAGTCATGCTGCCTTACTGCAGATGAAGAAGCTCCTAAATGTGCACAACGTGAAGGCTTGCTGGGACAAACTCTGCCTGAAATAGGCTCTCAAAGTATGACCAAAGAAGTGTCACCTCATCATGAACCTAGACCATCAAGCTCCACCATCTGCCTGCTGCTTCCTGTAGAAGATTGGCGACAAGGATCACCATGAGATCAGATGGTGTCCCTACCACTCGGAAGACTCTCACCATGGTCTCCATCCAATCCTCACCCGCTTGTGGGTATTTATCACCCCTGAACCTAGGTGGCCTCTAGCCCTAGAACTCGTGCAATGTACTTAAGCAATGTGCACTCTCCGCTGCTGGGGTTGGTGGCATCGGTGGCCTAACGGGTAATGGCAACACTGGTGCCTCTGCCTCTGCCGAAAGAGGGCCCTGCACCGAGGCCTTATCGCTCAGTGGGCTATCATTGCATACTATACCCAGAACCTTGGCTGGATGTCTACATGGAGGAATCCTGAAAAGAAACAGGTGAACCAAGGTAAATAAGTTATAATTGGTGAGATGAATCAAATATATCATAAAGAAAACTTTTCAAAACACACACACAATCAATGTTTTCGTTCACTAAGTTAGAAATCAGAAGTCAGGGTCCTGGTGTATGGATACGTCAGCCATCGCACCAACACTGGATTCCCTAAACTGATTAACACACTCATAACACTTAACACTATTTCTGTTAAAAGATCAGATTCCAATATTCTACAGTAGAACCTCCCTCTGATACCAATTTGTCACGACCCGTCCCATGGGGCCCGTGCCGTGACTACCCCAAGCCCGCATTCTATAGGCCATGGGATGGTGACTAGCACCGAAAGGTGTATTCCCTAAAACTAGGAAGGCATTGCCTTTATAACCTGTAAACTCACACAACTAATCACAAAGCATGATACAAGCACAAAGTGAAACTATATATAAAACATGGTGTGTACAGAAAGAATAAAAGGGTCCAGAATACAAGCCCAACTAAAAAGTAAAAGTAAACTGAAAAGTACAGGTAAAACTGAAACAACTCCAGTGGACACCCACTAAGGATTCTACTTGAAGGGTAGGTACAACTCTTGAATGGTTGTCCCTGCAGTACACCTCATCTAATGTCCACCTCTACGCTACCTCCAATCCTGGTACCCTGGTCATCTGTCAACGCTGTCTGTCATCTGCACAAAAAACAACAAGGTACGAGCATAGCCCATGCAGGGGTGAGTATAACAATACTCAGTAGGGTTCCCGAGACCCTCAAAGGTCTCAAAAAATTTACAAAGGGTGAACCACAAAGCATACCAAAATCACAAAGCACGAGAACAATAGTCAACCCTACTTAGGTATACGCCCATACATATACCTAAGTTATCTAGTATACCCATCTCATTCATGAGGAAACACAAGGCCCAAATCTTAGCCAATGTACAATTTTTCCACAAAGGAAATAATACCATGAAGGTAACACCACAAGGGTAAGTACCACAAAGGTAACACCACACATAAGAATATCACAAAGGTATTACCACGAAGGTAAGTTCCAAAAAGGTATACCACAAAGAAAAATACCACAAAGGTAAGTACCACAAAGGTAAAGACTCATATCACATCAGGTATAACTTAGGTACGGTAGTAAAGATGATTAGATATATCTACTAAATCATCTTACTTTGTTAAGAGGTAGATCCACGTAAGATCCTAGATCATTAGACCCACGTAGGATCCCAGTATAGCAGACCCACGTAGGATCCTAGAGTAGTCCCACGTAGATTCCTAGAGTGAATCCAAGTGGAATATTGAAACACAGACCCACATAGGATCCCAATGCACAGACCCACATAGGATCCCTTTCTCATGTTATAGCCAACTACAGGGTTCCCGCACTAATATCTATTGATTCCGGGAGGGTCCACTCCTCAAGACACAGGTCGATACTCCAAATACCGCAAAGAAGTATCCTAAAGGACTTTCACGTAAAAGGGTTCTCAACGCAACATACAGTGGGTCAATCAGATGCCCGGTCTGTAAGTTATTGGCCATTTAGTCCTGAGGGCCTGATTGGATTCATGTTCAATCCAAATCGGTTGTACCACAACATTATCCAAAACTCAAGTGTGGTAAACCAAAATTGTTGTCTCGATCCAAGGTTTTCGGCTCCATAGACGATTCATCCAACGGACACCCGTAGCTCAAGTTATGACTGAAATAGTGGAAAGGGGTCGAAGCTGGTTCGGGTCTGTTCTGACCCGGTTGGCCCGACCCAGCCCGACCCAGGTCTGGCCTGGCCTGATGGGCACCCCAAAACTGGGTGGACCCATGGTGGGGTCTTCCCTATCCTCCACCCAAGTGGGAGGCGCCCCTTGGGTACCCCGAACGGTTGGGCCATTCGGGTTGGGTGATTGATCGGCCGACACCACGTGGTGCCGACATCTGGCACGCGGGACTCGGGGTCCCTCTCGGCTCCCCGGCTTGCTGGGCGGCCAGCCCTCCTCCGTGATCCAGTCACGCGTCATGCCACCACCGGCAGCCGGCAACTAGCCAACTGCCCCTCCTTCACTGCTGCCACTCCTGCATGCCGGCTGTGTGGACGTGCGCCGCCACCCCCCTTCACGTGGCTGGTCGTGCACCAGCCAGTGCCCTTGATCCACCATGGTGGACGGGCCATGGCACTTCTTCGGCGGTGCAGTTGCACCGCCGCTGCTGTCATGGCCGACCAAAGTTTCGGACGCTACTCCCAAGCCCCACCAGTGTAGTTCACCGGCATGGTCACTGATGACATTTCTTGGGTCACTGGGTGTGCCCTGGTGGCCCGATCTTCATTCCGAAGTTTCCCACACTCGCCTCAGGACATCCCCATCGATTCAAGACCACCAAAATACTCAAAGGTTGTGGAGAGGTTGGGCCACATTTTTTTGGCCTACACCCTCCGTTTTAGAATAGTAGCAAGCGGCATAGTTTTTCATGACTCAAGAAGAATTCCAAGAATGGGGTAAGGGGTATACAAAAAAAAATCTCTACCTCAAAGATTCGTTGACGTCGATGAGGAGTGGGAGAGACATAGAAGATGAAGTAGATGAAGGGGACGTCGACATTCGTCACTCTTGAAACGTGCTTCCGATCCAGACTCGGGCATCGATTCCTCATTCTTCATGGGAGGATGATCTTTCAAAGGCTCTCCCCCCAAGTCCTCCCTTTTCCAATGATTCCCCAACAATGAAGTGAGGATCCAATGTTAATTAAATTAAGTTAATTAATTCAATTAATGAAGCACATCAATTGGGAGAAATCCAAATGGTTACTACACATTAAAGAAGAGGAGTTCGGGTGGTTCCCATCATCATGAATTCAAAATGGGAGGTTTTCCACCTCGGGTGGTCCCCACCTCCATAACTCAAAAATAGAGGTTTCAAAAAGAAAAATAAGATGTTAATTATTTTATTTTTCTTCTTCCACGAAAAACTAAAAATATAAATTCCACCCTCGACCTACTGTAGTCAAGGCGAAGGTCTCATTAAGTGAATATTGGTGTCGCGAGTTCAACAATGTCCTCAGATTTTAATTCCAAGCACTGGTTCAAAAGTTACAAAACACCGCTCGCGCGCTTACTGAACGTACTTAAAAAAAAGTTCCAAAATTCATTCCAGGCACACCAGGCCTCAGAATCACGCGCTGTCAATTTTTTCAGACTCGAATATTTCCATATAATTTTAAAAAATACATGGAATTTATGAGTCTTTACATTCTCCCTACCTAAGGTCTTTGTGTCCCTGAAAGCCACATCACAAAAACTTGGAAAACAAGTGGGGGTACTGAGCATGAATCTGATCCTCCTTCTTCCACATTCTCTCTTGAAGGTTCTCGTGCTGCCAACATACATGCACTAAAGGTATCGACCGCCCACAAAGGAACCACTCATGTCGATCCTCAATATCTACTGGAACCTCTGTAAACATCGCCCCATCATCGATGTCCAGCTCGTCATGGTCAATGATGTGAGATGGGTCATGCACGTATCTCCTCAGCTAGGATACGTGGAAAACATTGTGCACCTGGTGAAACTGAGGGGGAAGTGCTAGGTGATAAGCCACCTCGCCAACTCTACTAAGGACCTAAAAGGCTCCAATGAACCTCAGAGATAACTTTTTGCCTCGTCCAAATCTCTACAAACCTTGTCGAGGTGAGACACATAGAAAGACATGGTCGCCATCCTCAAAATCTAGAGGTCTGCATCTCTGGTCGGCATAAGACTTCTGCCTACTCTGTGCAGTCTTCATCCGCTCCTAGATAATCTGCACCTTCTCTATAGTAGCCCGTACCACATCTGTACCCATGAGTGTTGACTGCCATAGGTCATTCCAACACAAAGGTGATATGCAAGGTCGGTCATACAGAGCCTTGAAAGGTGTCATCCTAATGGTGGAGTGATGGTTGTTGTTGTATGAAAACTCAAACAAGGGCAAGTGATCCTCCCAGCTGCGACTGAAGTTGAGGATGCAAGCACACAACATGTCCTTGAGGGTTTGAATGGTCCGCTCAGTCTGGCCATCCATCTAAGGATGGAAGACTGTGCTCAAATGAAGTTGCATCCCGAAAGCCTCCTGCAACCCCTTCCATATTCGGGAAGTGAAATGTGCATCACAATTGGAGACAATCGTCAAGGGTACTCCATGTAGCTACACAATCTCTTGCACATAGAGGCTTCCTAAGCTCTCTACTGAACCCTGCTCTCTGATTGGTAGGAAGTGGGACGAATTCATGAGTCAGTCGATGACCACCCAGATAGAATCATGACCCCTAGATGTACGTGGAAGTCCTGTCACTAAGTCTATGGATATCCCATCCCACTTCCACTCTGGGACCTCTAAAGGCTTAACTAAGCCTTCTGGTACCTGATGCTCCGCCTTCACTTGCTGACAAGTGAGTCACCGAGAGACAAAATCTACTACTGCTTTCTTTATTCCTAGCCACCAGTGCTGTCGTTGGAGGTCCCGATACATCTTTTCCACTCCTGGATATACCGCTATAGGGGACTTATGGAACTCCCTCAACACTTACTCCCGAAGTGGCACTAGTACCATGGTACGTCCTTTGAAGAGGATGACATGCTCCCCACCTTCAAAAAAACCATCAGGTGTCTACCCTGTAGATATCTAAACACGTCAAGTCTTGCAGTCAGTGTCCCCACGCTATGCCTCTCTAACTCGCTGAAGAAGCAGGGGAGTGACTGTAAGAAGCTGATGAAAAGCTACTCCATCTCGATCCATAAAGGATATCTGGAAAGTGGATAGCTGCTCCGTCGCCCCACCTAGCAGCTGAATACCAGATCTCCTCCTGAGTTAATTTACTACAACGTTCCCCTTCCCAATTGTATAGACTATCTCGAAGTCATAGTCCTGGAGGAACTCAATCCAACATCGATGTCTCAGGTTCAGGCCCTTCTAGGAGAAGATATACCTAAGACTCTGGTGATCATAGTAGACCATAAATCGCTCGCCCATCAGATAGTGCTGCCACATATTCAAAGCGAGGACCACTGCTGAAAACTCAAGGTCATGGGTAGTGTAGTTTTTCTCATGCTATCTTAGCTGTTGAGAGCCATATGCGATAAATTCTCGATTCTGCATCAGGACACATCCAAGCCCGTTCACTGATGCATCGCAATAGACTACTTACCCAACACCCTCCTCCAAAAGCCTCAAGATGAGGGCACTAATCAGCCTCTGCCTCAGCTCCTGAAAACTCTGCTGGCATCTCTCTAACCACAAGAAGGGTTGCCCCTTCTTTGTCAATGCTGATAAAGGTGCTGCAACTTTGGAGAAATCTGGAAAAAATATCTGATAGTATTTGGCCAAACCTAGGAAACTCCGTACCTCTGTCACACTCCTAGGTGGTTCCCAAGCAAGTACCGCCTCAATCTACATTGGATCCACTGAAACTCCAGCCTCTGAGATGACATGTCAGAGAAAGTGAACCTCTCAGATCTATAATTGTAACATCGAGAGCTTACCATAAAGCTGGTGCTCTCAGAGTGTGTCTAGAACTACCTATAAATGATAGGCTTGCTCCTCCTCGGTAGCCGAGTAGATCAAAATGCCGTCGATGAAGACTACTATAAAGCGATCAAGGTATGGCTGAAAGATCTTATTCATGGGTCCCATGAACACAGCTAGAGCATTGGTCACACCAAATGGCATATCCAAGAACTCATAGTGGCCATACTGATATCTAAAATCCGTCTTCTGCACATCCTCGTCTTGTACTCTTAGCTGATGATAGCCTGATCTAAGGTCTATCTTTGAGAACCACCATGCTCCCTTCAGCTGATCAAAGAGGTCGTCAATCCTCAGGAGTGGATACTTGTTCTTCACGATCACCTGGTTCATGCATCAATAGTCAACAAAAAGTCTCAAACTCCCATCCGCCTTCTTGGTGAACAAAATCGGGGCTGCCTAAGGAGAAACACTAGGTCAGATGAACCCCTTCCCCTGTAAGTCCTCTGGCAGTACTCGCAGCTCACAAAGCTCCACAGGATCCATCTAATACGTTGGTTTAGATATCGGTGATGTGCCAGGGTACAAGTCAATGTAAAAGTCTACCTGTCTGGGAGGAGGTATACCCAGAACATCATCAGGGAAGACATCCCTATTCTGGTCCACCACTACAGGATAACTCAGACTCTCCACATAAACCACTCGGAGGGTAAGACTAGCCAACTGATGAGTGAATGGCTGTACTCTCCTCCGGGTAAGTCCATCCTGTGATGCAAATGCTCCCTTCTCACTAGTAAAGGTAAACCTAGTCCCATCCGTGCAGACACACCACACTTTGCACCTAATACAATCAATCTGATCATGGGATGTATATAACCAGTCCATACCCAAGATGACGTCATAAGACCTCGACGATGCTACTAAGAGATCCCAGCCAAAGTTCTCATCTTCTAGAGTAAGCTCACACTGCCGACACCAGTGTTTAATCATCGAATCCTCTCCCGTAGGAGTCTCCAGCCGTAAGGATCGAGTCAACTGCTCCTCCGAAATCTCCGAGCTCGGAATGAGGGCAGTGGAAATAAAATAATGATTGGAACTTGTGTCTATAAGTAATGCAGCTAAGGTAGAGTAGACATAGATCGTACGTTGTATCATCTATAGAGTGCCATGGTTGTAGGCCTCAGCTTCCTGGAGCTGAGCTCGCCCCTATCCACATGCTCCATGTGGTTGGGGTAGACCACCTGGTGGTGGTGGTAGCGATAACACCTTGAATCGTCGCCCACCGCCAACTACAAGGCCAAATCCTCTGCCACATCCGCCTGCTCCCTGCGGACCTCCTCGGTCAAACCTCTTTCTCTACCTGGGTGGTTCTTCAACCGTCTGTTGATCATACGTACGGTGGGTCGGGCATCCACGAGTCATGTGACCCTGACTTCCATATGCCTAACACTACCTGCTCCTCGAATGACTGGATCTATCTCGGGTGTCCCGCACAACCGACCCTGAATCCTGCGGTCATCCACCTGTAGGTATGGTCCTCTTGAACCTCTGTGAAATATTTCTACTGCCAGCTGTGGAAGAATCCTCTACATGATGCCTGGTGGTGTGTCTCGCTGCTGGTGACTACTCAACAAGAAAACTCCCCACTAATAGGGCTCTCTCTAACACCCCCACCTACATTAGGATGCTGAGAGAAATCATCAAAGCCCCAATCTCCCTCCTGAGTCCCTGCTCGAAGGTCTGAGCCCTAAAAAATGGGTCTCGCACCATATTAGTGGAGTAGCGTGAGAGGTCAGTAAACATCACCGAGTACTGAGCCACAGTCATGTTGCCTTGCTGCAGATGAAGAAGCTCCAGAATGCGCACTGTGCAAAGGGTTGTTAGGAAAAAATCTGCCCAAAACAGGCTCTCAAAGTCTGCCCAGAGAAGTGTCACCTCATCGTTAACCTGGAGCATTAAGATCCAACATCTGCCTGCTGCTGACTATAGAAGATAGGCAGCAAGGATCACCATGAGATCAGCTGGTGTCCCTACCAGTCAGAAGACTCTCACCACGACCTGCATCCAATCCTCAGCCGCTTGTGGGTCCGTCTCACCCCTGAACCTGGGTGGCCTCTGGTGCTGGAACTCATGAAATTTTCTCAAGAAGCGTGCACTCTCCACTGCTGGGGCTAGTGGAATCAATGTCCCAACAGGTAATGGTACTGCTGGTTCCTCTACCGAAAGAGGGCCCTGCACCGAGGCCTCGTCACTCGGTGGGCTATCATCACCTACTATACCTTGAACCCTGGTTGGCTATCTATGTAGAGGCATCCTGAAAAGAAACAGGTGCACCATAGTCCATAAGTTATACCTGGTGAGCTAACTCAAAGAGATTACTAAGAAAACATTTCAAAACACACACACAATCAGTGTTTTCGTGCACTGAGTCAGAAATCAGAAGTCAGGGTCTTAGTGCTTGGATACGTTGGTCACCACACCAACACTGGATTCCCTAAACTGATAACCACACTCATAAAACTCAACAATATTGCCGTTAAAAGATCAGAGTATGATGTTCTATGGTAGAACCTCCCTCTGATACCAGTTTGTCACGACCCGTCCCCCGAGGCCCGTGTCGTGACTACCCCAAGCCCACCTTCCATAGGCCAGGGTCTGGTAACTAGCACCAAAAGGCATATTCCATAAAACTGTGAAGGCATTGCCTTTAAAACCTATAAACTCACACAACTAATCATAAAGCATGATACAAGCACAAAGTGAAACTATATAATAAATAGGGTGTGTATAGAAAGAAAAAAAGGGGGCCAAAACACAAGCTCAACTAAAAAGTACAAGTAAACTGAAAAGTACTGGTAAAACTGAAACAACTCTAGTGGAAACCTTCCAAGGATTCTACCTAAAGGGTAGGTACAACTCTCGAATGGTCTTCCCTATGGTACACCTCGTATAATGTCCACCTCTGAGCTGCCTCCAATCCTGGTACCCTCGTCCTCCATCAGCATTTTCCATCGTCTGCACCAAACACTACAAGGTACGGGCATAGACTGTGCCATGGTGAGTATAACGATTCTTATTAGGGTCCCCACCCTCAAAGTTCTCACAAAATCCACAATGGATAAACCACAAAGCATAGCAAAATCACAAATCATGAGAACAACAATCAACCATACTTAGGTATATGCCCGTACATATACATAAGTTATCTAGTATACCTATCTCATTCATGAGGAAACACAAGGTCCAACACTTAGACAAAGTACAACAGTTCCACGAAGGAAATAATACTGCGAAGGTAACACCACAAGGGTAAGTACCACAAAGGTAACGCCACACAGAATAATACCACAAAGGTATCGCCACTAAGGTATGTTTCACAAAGGTACGCCACATAGAAAAATACCAAAAAGGTAAGTACCAAAAAGGTAAAGACTCATCTCACATTAGATATAACTTAGGTGCCATAGTAAAGATGATTAGATATATCTACCGAATCATCTTACTCTGTTAAGAGGCAGACCCACGTAGGATCCTAGATCATCAGACCCACGAAGGAACCTAGTACAACAGACCCACATAGGATCCTAGAGTAGTCCCATATGGATTTATAGAGTAGATCCTAGTGGAATACTGGAACACAAACCCATGTAGTATCCCAAAGCACATACCCACATAGGACCCCTTTCTCATGTTATAGCCAGCTACAGGGTTCCTGCACTAAGATCGCTTGATTTCAGAAGGGTCTGCTCCTCAAGCCACAGGTCGATACTCCAACTACTATGAAGAAGTATCCCAAAGTACCACCACCTAAAATGGGTCTCAACGCAATAGACGATGCGTCAATCAGACACCCAGTTTGTAAGTTATTGGCCTTTTAGTCCTGAGGGCCCGGTTGGATTCATGTTCGATCCGTCCTGGATGTACCCCAACATTATCCAAAACTCAAATGAGGTAAACCAAAAGGACCATCTAGATCTAAGGTTTCCAGCTCCATAAAGGGTTTGTCAAACGGACACCCATAGCTCAAGTTATGGCCGAAAGAGTGGAAAGGGGTCGAAGCTGATCCGGGTCCGGTCCGACCTGGTCAGACCGACCCGCCCGACCAGGCCTGGGCCGACCCGACCCACTGGGTCCGGCTCGGCCCACTGGGCGGCTCATGATGGGTCCGTGTCTAGGTGATCCTGTGGTGGGTTCTGCCCTAGCCTCCACCCAAGGGGGAGGCACCCCTTGGGTACCCCGAACGACTGGGCCGTTCGGGTTGGGTGGCTGATCGACCGGTGCCATGTGGTGCCGGAAGCTGGAATGCGGGACCTGATGTCCCACTCGGCTCCCCGACTAGCTAGGCGGCCAGCCCTCCTCTGTGGAACGGTCACGCGCCATGCCACCACTGGCGGTTGACAGTGAGCTGGTCGCCCCTCCTTCGCCACCACAACCTCGTGCCACAACCCCTACATGCCGGTGGCACGGACGCGCGCCACCACCCCCTTCACGCAGTCGGCCGTGCGTCGGCTGCCACCCTTGCTCCAATGCGGATGACGGGCCACAACCCTTCTCCAGTGGCGCAGTCGCACCGCTACCATCATCGCGTCCGGCCAGAGTGCCAACCACCGCTCCTGAGACCCACCAGTGCCTATCGCCGGCAAGGTCACTGACGACGTTCCTCAGGTCACCGGGTGTGCCCTGGTGCCCTGATCTTCATTCCGAAGTTTCCCGCACTCGCCTCGGGCCGTCTCCATCAATTCAAGGCCACCAAAATCTACAAAGTTTGTGGAGGGGTCAATCCATGTTTGTTTGGCCGACACCCTCCACGTTAGAATGGTAACAAGTGACATAGTTGTTCATGAATCAAGAAGAATTCCAAGAACGGGGTAAGGGGTATACAAAACAATAATACCTACCTCAAAGATTCATTGAAATCAGTGAGGAGTGGGAGAGACATAGAATATGAATTAAATGAAGGGGATGTCGATGTTCATCTTTCCCGCAACACGCTTCCAATCTGGACTCAGGCATTGGTTCCTCATTCTTAGTGGGAGGATGATCTTTCAAAGGCTCTCCCCCCAAGTCCTCCCTTTTCTAACGATTCCCCAAAAATGAAGTGAGGATCCAATATTAATTAAATTAATTAAATTAATTCAATTAATGAATCACATCAATTAGGGGAAATACCAAGGGTTACTACACATTAAAGAAGAGAAGTTTGGGTGGTCCCCACAACCATGAATTCAAAATGGAAGGTTTTCCACCTCGGGTGGTCCCCAAATCCATAACTCAAAAAGAGAGGTTTCAAAAAGAAAAATAAAATGTTAATTATTTTATTTTTCTTTTTCCATGAAAAACTGAAAAACTAACTTCCACCCTCGACCTACAACAGTCAAGGCGAAGGTCTCTTTAAGCGAGTATCAGCACTGCAAGTTGAACGGTGTCTTCAGATTTTAATTCCAAGCACTAGTTCAAAAGTTATAAAATGTCAATCACGTGCTTACTGAGCGTAGTTAAAAAAAAGTTTAGAAATTCATTTCGGGCACACCAGGCCTTGAAATCACATGCCATCAATTTTTGCAAACTCGAATATTTCCATATAATTTTTTTTTAAAAAAATTACATGGAATTTTCGGGTCTTTACATAAGGGGTAAGAGTGCACTTACGATAATATAAATCTCAGATCCGAAGGACCGGAATTGGGGATTTTACACACACCAGTCGAATTAAATAGAAATTGAAAGTACAAGATGAAAGAAACATGAAAATAGTAAAGAGAATAGGATTTACAAGCTTATGTCCATTTGGGACCAATGTCCATGGCAAGAACACCACGCATACTCATGCATTTTATTCAGGATCAATGAAGAATATTTACAATATACAGGCTAATCGAAATAAAAATGATGAAAAAAGATTTTTAACACATAAATATGAGAATAAACATAACATAAAGTGGAAGAACTTACAATGCCGAATGCAATGGTCTGACTGTCGGGATCACTTGATGTTGTCGCTGAGAATCCAAAGTAAATTTTACAGCTCGCCAAAGAGGAAATGCCTCAAAATGGACAATATTGATTGTTCTAGGATCAAAAATATATGCCACACATATTTATAGGGAAGGTTTCCATCGGAATTCTACAAGAACCAGCACACCAGCAGTGTACTACAGAGGACAAAAAGCGCACAAGGTTGATCGATGATGTAGAAGAACCCCCAGGAGGTAGGGGTTTCCAAACCAAAATGGGAGAAAATTTGTGAGAAAATAGAGTGAAAGTGACGAAGTGACTCGGCACAGGGGTGATCTATGCCCGTGAAACTGCATGCAACTCGAAATAGCACAGCCAACCAAAAGCTGCCACACACATGATGCCAACCCAAAATTAAATGACATCATCAAGTAGGGTAAAACAAGTGGACGGTGAGGATCACATGGGTAGAAAATAATATAAACATCTAGGGAAGAATCCGCATGGATCACCAAAGTGGAAACTGAAGCAAAAGTGCGCCATGAGTCAAGCATGCTAAGTGACTAGCCCAACAGAACAAGACCACATGGGAAGGCTATGGTCCATTGGATATAGAATCCCATCAAAATAAATTTGAGCACATAAAAATATATATATAATTTTTCATGCATGTTGTAAATAAAATTTAAATAGAAGAATACAAAACAAGGATTTTTTAATACAAAAAAAATTGAATACTCATAATTCATAAATCTACATCATTTTCAATTGTAATTGGAAATGTTATTATACCTATAATTATAGAATTGGAACCAAATTCATCCTATCTAAACATTATTTGAATTTAGGAAATACTATGGATTTTGTAAAACTATCATTCGGGTTATTGTTAGTGTGTATATTGTTGACACACACACTTCCTGATTAATAAAGTGTAGCCTAATGTTTATGTGTTTGGATTTACCGTGACATACTAAATTTTTGGATAAATGAAGATAATATTAACTATTAGAATAAACATTAACAACATAATTATAAAGGTTGAGTTAAAAAGACAAGCCTTTAAGCCATAATGGCTCTTTGAAAACCTCGATCAAAGCTATATACTCTAATTCCGTGGTTGAAAGGGAAACAAGAGACTTCATTTTACATTTCCAGGAAATGTGATAACCACAAGCAGTAGAAACATACCCAATAAAAGACTTTTAGGTATGAATATTACCCGCATAGTCAACATCAACATATCCAACTACAATTTCAGAAGTATCCACATTTTTACCATAACACAATGAAAGATTAGAACTGCAAGAAAAATACTGAAGAATTTATTTTAAGTCATGCTAATGTGGCTTCTCAGGAGTGGCCATAAACCTGTTAAGGATGTAGATTACAAAGGCTATATCAGGCCTAGTGCAGATCATGTTGTACATGATACTGCCAACAATATTAGCATAAGGGATTTTTGACATAAACTAAATATCATCATCATAATCAGTGGGTGCTTATTTCAAAAACAATTTAAAGCACAATCTAAGAGGTATATTAACAAGTTTGAGAGATTCAAACAAGTATCTCTTCAGAATATTTAAAATGTAAGCATTGTGAGATAAGTAAATAAGTTTATTAGGTTTGTCCATAATTATTTAAACACTTAAAATATTCTTAGTTGCACCTAAGTATTTCATTTCAATTATAACTTTTAATTGAGATTTTACAACAGTAATAAGGGTAGTGTTTTTTAAAATAATAAGCATATCATCAACATACAACAGCAAAATAAATCCTGAAATTTTTAGCTAATTTGAAATATACACAAGCATCATATTGGCTCCCTATAAATTGGTTATCAAGTATAAAAGAATCAAATTTCTTATAACATTACCTTGAGTGTTGTTTTAAACTGTATAAGGATTTATTTAAAAGGAAAACCTAATTTAATTTGAATTATTTAGAGTAACCATCATGAGGTTTGATGTAAAGCTTCTCATTCAAATCATCGTGAAGAATGGCAGTTTTAACATAAAGTTGTTCAATGTGCAGATCACTACAGACAACTAAAGTAAGTAATAACCTAATTGAAGATTGCTTCAGAACTCGGGAAAAATTTAAGAATAGTCTTTTCCTTCTCTTTGAAGGAACCCTTAACAACTAGTCTTGCTTTGAATTTGGTTTTATTTTCAATAGTGTTATCTTTTTTCCTTTTATAAATCCACTTACAACCAATTATTCTAGAATTGAGTGGTTTATTTATAATATACCAAGTGTGATTTTTTAAAGGAAATCATTTCTTCTTCCATGGAAAAAACTCACTATTTAGAGTCTTTGTCATTTAGATATTTCCTATAAGTTTGAGGATCATCACCAGCTATATCTTGGGAAACATGAAAGGTATAGGAAGTCATATAATACTGGATGAACCAGGCATGAGGTCTAGGAACCATCCTAACTCTATCTTAGGTCAATTGATAGTCCCTATTATTGGCAATAACACTACAGAAAAAATAGGATTTTGCGATGACCTATTTGCGATGGGCCTGCCACCCATTACAAATAGTCCTCAATAAACAACTATTTGTGACGGGAAAACCAGCCCGTTAAAAATGCCTTTGGTGCGGCTTGCGTGCCAAACTGCTGGAAAGGTATTTGTGATGAGAATATACACCCCATCGCAAATACCTTCCATTGTTATTTTTATTGGAAACAAGAATTAATTCTCCGTGAAAATTAACTATCGGTAAAACAGTATTTGCGACGGGTCCCATCACAAATACCTTTTTAATCATTGAGAGGGTTATTAATTATGGGTACTAATTACAATGGGTTTCCTATCGCAAACAGTCTATTGCTAATAAGATAAACAATATATACCAGCTCTCAATTTTTTTCTTTCTCTCCTCCTTTGAACTCTGATCTCTTTCTATGTTCTTCTCTTCTTCTCCTTAAACTTGTAAAAGTTTTAAATTTTATAGGGAAGCAAATTTTCAGCTTTGAATCCGATAAAAAGTTCAGTTTTAAGGTATTTATTTAATGTTTTTAATTTTTAAGTAATTTATTATTTATATTAGTAAATATTATTATTAATTAGCAGTAATTAATTTAAATTAAAATTACTTTTTTATTTTGAAGTAAATAATTTTAGGTAGTAGTAATTATTTCTAATTAGAAGTATTTAGTTTTAATTGTTAATAATTATTTTTAATTAGAAGTAATTTGTTTAAATTAGTAGTAATTAGTTTTAATTATTAGTGTGTAGTTCTAATTATCAGCAATTAACGGTAATTATCAGAAATTAGCAGTAATTATTAGAAATTAGCGATAATTAGTATAAAAATTCTGGTAATTAGTAAAAATTAGCAGTAACTAGCAGAAATTTGTAAAAATTAACGGAAATGCGCGGGAATTAAAAGAACTCATTTATAATTTATAGATCTTAGTAATAAATAATAATATTTTAATTTAGTTTGTATTAATTAACTGTAATTAATAATTTGTAGCAATTAATTCTAATTTTTAATAATTAAGGGTAAATATTAATAATTTGAAAACAATTAGTAAAAATTAGCGACAATGAGTACAAATTAGCAATAATCAGTACAAATTAGAAATAATTATTAGAAATGAGCGGTAATTATTAGAAATCAACGGTAATTATTAGAAATTAGCAGTAATTATTAGAAATCGACAACAATTATTAGAAATTAGCGATAATTACAAAAAATTAGCGACAACCAGAAAAAATTATCGATATTTACTAAAAATTAGCAGTACATAGTAATACTTAGCTGTAATTAGTAATCCTTAGTATTAATTTTTAAAATTTAGCGATAATTAAAGGTAATTACTAAAAATTAGATATAATTAGTAAAAAATAGCAATAAATAGTAATAATTAGCGGTAATTAGTAAAAATTATCAATAATTAGAGGTAATTACTAAAAACTAACAATAATTACTAAAAATTTGTGGTAATTAGCAGTACTTAGTAAAAATAAGCTATAATTAGCAGTACTTAGTAAAAACTAGCGGTAATTTGTAAAAATTATATATAAATAGAGGTAATTACTAAAAATTAGTGATAATTAGTAAAAAATAACGATAATTAGAGTCAATTAGTAAAAATTAGCGGTACTTAGTAAAAAATAGTGGTAATTAGTAAAAATTAGCAGTATTTAGTAAAAATTAGCGATAATTACTAAAAATTAGCGGTAATTACTAAAAATTATCGATAATTAGCAGTGATTACGAAAAATTAATGGTAATTAGTGGTACTTAGTAAGAATTAACTGTAATTAGTGGCATTTAGTAAAAATTACCAGTAGTTAGCAGTACTTAGTAAACAATATCAGTAATTAGCGGTACTTAGTAAAAATAAGAGAGACCAAGTTAAAATAAGCGACAGTTAGTAAAAATTAGAGGTAATTACTGAAAATTAATGGTAATTAGTATTAATTAGTGGTAATTAGTTTTAATTTGTGGTAATTAGTGAAAATTAGTCGTAATTACTAAAAACTAGTGATAATTAGTGGTATTTAGTAAAAATATATGATAATTTGTGGTACTTAGTAAAAAATAGCATAAATTTGTTAAAATTAGCAGTAATTAGTTATAATTACCGGTAATTTGAAGTAGTTAGGTGTAATTAGTAGTAGTTAGCTATAATTAGTAGTAATTAATGATAATTAGTAAATATTAGTGGTAATTAATAAAAATTAGGGATAATTAGTGGTATTTAGTAAAAATTTGTGATAATTAGTGGTACTTAGTAAAAATTAGGGGTACGTAGTAAAAAAATAGCGATGCTTAGTAAAAATTATCGGTAATTAGTAAAAAATCACTTAGTAAAAATTAGCAGTTAGGTGTAATTAGAGGTACTAAGTAAAATTTAGTGACAAATAGTATTAATTAGTGGTAATTAGTAAAAATTAGCTGTAACTACTAAAAATTAGCGTTAATTTCTGATAATTAGTGGTAATTAATAATAATTAGTGGTAATTACTAAAAATTAGTAGTAATTACTAAAAAATAGAGGTAATTAGTGGTACTTAGTAATAATTAGCAGTAATTAGTGGTACTTAGTAAAAATTAGTGGTAATTACTAAAAATTAGCGGTGATTAGTGGAATTAAGTAAAAATTAGTGATAATTAGTGGTACTTAGTAAAAATTATCCATAATTTGCGGTACTTAGTAAAAATTATCCATAATTAGTGGTATTTAGTAAAAATAAGCCCCCTTAGTAAAAATAAGGGGTAATTACTAAAAATTAATGGTCATTAGTAATAATTAGCGGTAATTAGTAACAATTAGCATTAATTAGTAATAATTAGTGGTAATTAATAATAATTAGTGGTAATTAGTAAAAATTTACGACAATGAGCGGTAATTACTAAAAATTAGTGGTAATATAGAGACGCAGTTTTTGCCCTGTAAGACTTTTGGAATATTTCTGTATATATTTTTAGATTTAGGAGTTGAAACGATGCAAAATTCTGAGGCACGGTGTGCCCAGAATAAATTACAAAAAAATATTAAGTGTTTTTGTACTATTCACACAACAGAAACAAGATATCTCTTAAACAGTTGATCAGATCAGAAATATGAGATAATGATTGGGTCCAGAACATGGTTTTTACACTAGGTGTGACATAAAATATGTCGGTGCGGGACGTTCGGACCCATCGATCATTAGAGGTATTTTAAATGGATGAATTAATTTATTAATCCATTCATTTAACAGCTCAAACCCAAGTAACTATCAAATGGTAACTTGGATTGAAAATCCAAGGCAACATTTGAGTTCGAAGCATGATTTTTACCCTAGGAGGGGTATATGTTTTGTCGGAATAAGCCTTATGTAAAAAAATCCCTAGAGGGAAAAACCGTAAATAAAATAATAATAATATTTTATTTAATTTTAAATGCTACATTGAATAACTTACAAACGGGGGATCATATTAGAAATTTGAGACCACCATTGAGTTCATAGCATGGCGTTTACCCAAGGGGTGACCTCAGTTGTGAGGGCACGAGAGGTTTGGATTTTGCGTCCACTGGCAGTTTCCTATAAATAAGAGGTTAGAGGAATGAGCTAGGGTTGGCTCATTTCTCTCTCAGATGATGAAGCTCTGGCTGATAGCAGTTCCACGTCTGAATGTTTTCGGATTGCAATGAAACTTCAAACATTGATAGATCAGAGCACAACAAACACAACAATGGATCTAGATTCGAGGTAGGATTTCAATTTTAGATTTTGAAGCCCCCCTAATTGAATCTTTTGTCATCAATTTTTACTTCCATTCATTTTCACTGATTTCAAATCCTTTAATGATGGAATAAAAAACAACGACCATATTATATTTCAATTTCTGATTTCCCTTTATTTACGTTCTTTGTCGCAAAAATTTTCGTCTTGCACAATGACCTCCGATCGTGGAGTTAGACCCATATCTGTGAAGCCCTCAACTCGAGGAGTCCTAATCTATGCTTGGGTTCGGGTTTCAGGTGCTGGAGGAACTAAACAGGAGAGAGAAAGTGACAGTTACTTTTCAACATGTAGAAACATCGATGGATCGTTGATCAGAGGCTGACGCTATGAAGGTCTCATCCCGGGGAGTCCAGATCTTGTTTTGGGTCGTGACGTGGACCACTGGGGTGATCCTGGTGGTTCGTGGAAGTTTTTCGATGTGGGTTCTGGATAGGGTGGATCCTCCAGGCAGTGGCATGAAAGAGATCAGAGGAAGACAATGGAGTTGTGGTTGATGGCGGTGGCGGCTGGTGGTTCGATCTGGACTGACTGGTTCGGGCCGGTCTAGGCTGGTCCAGGCCGGTTCAGACCAGGGTTCTTAATAAAAATTCTGCATCCTTCAATCAGGGAGTCTGTTTTGTGTGCCGTCCATGGACACACGATCCTTGTTTTCTGATGGATATTTTTGAGGATGTTTTTAGATATTTTTTTCTTGGGATAAATGCTCAAGGATACAAAACTTCCATTTAAAATAATAATAATACAATTATTATTATCTAACAATTCTCATACTGAACGTAACTTTTGCATCTGATGTCTGATTGATGCGCCGTCAGAGGAGATGTGACCCTACAGTTGAGGTCAACTTTTCCAGACTAATTTCGGGTGATTAAAACGAAATAGTGGTGCGGGCCCCATGAGCCCCATTTTGGGCATTTATGGTCAAATGTAACTTTTTCATCAGGTGTCCTTTTTGGAAGAATGAGTAGTCGATCTCGTGTGTTTTTCCATGAGGATCATAATGGTGTGATTTGTCCAACTAAATTCTGGGCTGAGGCATGGACCCCACAGGCCACCTTTCAAGTGTAATGTAGTGTTTTACAACTTCTTCATCGAAATCCCATTTGGGGCAAGTGAATAGTCTGCCTTTCATGTTTTTCCACAAGGATCGTAATGGTGCGATCCATTTAGATGTACATGGCATTTTTTGATCGATAGTGATCGAGCACCGATCGAGCATTTGGGGTGAAAAACACCCTTTTCACAGGTTGTCTGTTTTGGATGAATGAATATATGATCCTGTGTGTTTTTCGGAGGGGATCACAATGGAACTATCTATGTGATGTGTTTCGAGATCAAGGCATGGGCCCCATGGGGCACTATTTGTGTACAATACAGTGGAATGCAGTTTCCTCACTAGGAGCCCATTTTGGGCGAGTGAATAGTCGATCCAGTGTGTTTTTTTAAAAGGATCACGATAATGTGATCCGTTTGGTTATCTAAGGCCATTTGAAAGATGCATGTCAGTAGATTTATATTTTCTTTATTCTGATTAGTAACAAGAAACATGCACTCATTAGACTTTTGGCTAGAGGTGTCATGTACTCTGGGAGTACACTGGCATGGCTTGTGGGTAATTGATCAAAATTTAGTACCTGAGTATGGATAGGTACCCGACTAGATGATGAGGCAGGGTCAAACATCATGTGGGACCCACACATTCCTTGTACCACTTTATTAATCTTCTACCTCTCGTATATCCTTCTTATAAACTTGGATTTTGGCCAACAAGTATCCTTTCCTGAGTGTTTTCCATGTAGAATGCAATGGTGCCATCCATAATGGCTTTTGAGGTATGATGCGAGATGTTTCAAGTGCGATGCCTATTTGAGGCGATGCTCAATGTTTTGGGTGCAACACCTATCTGAGGTGATGCTCGACGACAACAATGATGGCAATAATGTTTTTAGAATCACCAGGGCAATACCAGCTTACCCTATAGCACGATTGGGTAGTGAGGTTTTCTTTTCTCTCTTCAGGATTTACCCCCAGTGGGGATGGGTAGTGAGATTCATCGTTTACACTTTCAGGTTTACCCTCCAACATGACTGGGTAGTGAGGTTCACCAGTTATTCTTTCAGGACTTACCCTCTTGCGAGGCTGGGTAGTGAGGTTCGTCATTTACTATTTCGAGCTTACCCTCCATCTGGTGTGGGAAGTGGGTTCGCCGATGACTCTTCTGAGCATACCCTCCAGCGGGGTTGGGTAGTGGGTTCACAACTTTGTAACACGATCTCTCGATTGTGTAACATAGTGATGAGACATACTCGATGTGACATTGGAATCTCAAGAAAAGGGGCACTTTTCTCACCATGATGCATCCTTTTGATGTGACCTAAAACCGTGTGGGAAAGACAGACCCACCCAAAGCAGATAGTATCAAGGTGTGGTGATTGATCCCCTTGAATTTCATTTCTGGGAAGATGTGTGGGATACTGGGCATCGATGGTGGTTGCTTCTAGAATTGTTGATGACTCTTTTCCTAGGCTGAGCTAGTGATATGGAGATTCCTTTACTCTCTTATTTGGGATTATTTGTTTGAGCACACACACACACACACATATCATATTACAATACCCACTCCATGGGCTTTGGTTACTCTCCTTCTAGGAGAGGTGAAGATGTGCGTGGTATGCCACGTGCTTTCCGTGTCTAACTTCTCATGGTTAGATGATTCTACTCTCTTACTATAGGCAGTGAAGACTCAATGAGGAAATCATCCTCTCATCACTTCTACCTCTTTTTGTTTAGATTATCTTACTCCACTCTCTAGTTGGGTTGAGTTGTACTCTTTTACTATACATTGTTCTATCTATTGCTTCCCTCTTCAGTAACTCACTTGCTACCCCCTTGAGCCTTCGAGGCATCCTACTGAGTATTTTTATACTCACCCCTTCTTGGGCTTTTCCCACACTTAGTGTGCCATTACAGATGACAAATAGGTTGATCGTGACTTCAGAAGAGAATAGGTATATAGGGTGCTTGGACCACATGTGGTGGTAATTGCTTTGGATCCCAGAGTAGGGATATATCAATTGTTTTACTTTTCCACCTATTGCCAGGTTTTGACACATTTCTAGTTGGGTGTGTATTTTTCCCCTTTCTTTTTCAATTTACTTTTCTGTACTTATACTATTTTGAGTTCGATGCATATTTATGGTTTATATAAATAGCAGTGTTGTATCTTGTATTCCCTTCCCTATACACTTTTGCAATAAGTTGGCTATGTGTGTGTGCACAATTACTTAGGGGAAGGCCTCCCCTAGTTTTTATGACTTTGGAGATGGTCTCCAGCCCCTGGCCTATAGAGGTGGGATTGGGGTAGTTACGACTTGAGCCCCAGTATGGTTCGGGTCATGACAAAGTGCTATGAAAGGTGGTTCAACCCTTGGGACGTTGTTCGAATGTTTCCTTAAAGATCATGGTTAGGTTTAGGGAAATAGTTTCAACATGTCTCGAGAGCATCTCTCTGGCTAGGGAGTCCAGTGATGGTGTGGTGTCCAACGTAGCCATTCACTAGGACCCTGATTACCTGCTTATTGACTCGGCATGTTGATACATTTGTTGTAGGGAACATTAGTACACACATCATATAGGATTGAGTCTTTGACTATCCTTATTGAGTTAAATCCCCACCTTTTTTGATATATATATATATATATATATATATATATATATATATATTCTCACTTGACCTCAATACTCCTTAATCAGATTCTGGATGCCTCCCCGACGACAACCAGCTAGGATACTAGCTTCGGTTAGTGATGATTATTCCTTAAGCAATGAGGCCTCAGTTCAAGATCCATCATGTGATCTATTTCCTCTAGGTGGATAGGTAGCATCACCTCCACATGTAGGGTAGTAGTTAGTCCCAGAAGAGCAGGACGAGGACGTGCAAATGTTGAGAATGCTTCATGATTTCTAGTGTCAAAGACCATTGAGGTTCCGCAGTAAGACATACCCTCAGGTAGTGAAGGGTTTGATAGAGTTGGTAGTTCACCTCTTTAGCCTTGTTCGGACACCAAAAGATCAAATGGTGGATTTGGAAACCATTCTTTTTCCACAGAACAACTTAGTGTTAGTAGAGCTAGGTTACTTAGATGCATGATGAGTTGGTAATCTCATGGGATGACATCCAGTAGCATTTCGTGAGGATTACTACCCCACCTTATTATGCTCGGTCCAGTTTCGAGAGCTTCTGGAGCTCTGACAAGGAGGGATGACAGTGGTAGAGTACGATGCTCGGTTTGCATACCTGACTCAATACTCTTTGGATGTGGTCCATGATGGTAACTTCCAATCACTGGAGTTTGAGAAGGGTCTCCGTAGTAAGATTCATTCCAGCATAGAGCCCTTGTGCATCCCCACCTATCTTAGGGTGTTGGAGAAGGCACTGGTGATAAAGATATTTCTTTCAGAGGGGCGCTAGTTGGACAATTTTGGTAGTGGGAGGAATAGAGTTGGGATGTCTGCCATAGCTAGCAGACATTATTTAGAAGGCCCTCGATGCAGGAGGCCTCCCCTTGATAAGACTCATGCACATGGTCTGGGAAACCATGGAGCACCAAGACAAACCAGGGAGGGCTAGTGCTATGCTTGTGACGGGTGAGGTCACGTGGCACAAGACCACTCGACCAGATGTACCGAACTTCCCAGGTAGTTGGTAGATATGCCACCATGGAAGAGGAAATTTTGTGATCAGAGATCTCCCAGGATAGGACAGGGTGGTCCCCATGGAGGTGGTTCTGGCAGAAGAGCAGGAGTAACTGTGGTTGGTAGATGACATTGCGAGGTCCTTCAACCACTAGGTGGCCCACGTCCAGCTCATGGAGCTGGTGACTGGGGCTACAGGCCGCTGCATTCTATGAATTCCTACAATCCTGAAGCACATGAGATGATAAGAGGTATGATTTGTGTCTTTTATACCTTTTTTAGTAGAACTTTCTAGACACTACATGAGGTACTCTTTTCATCAAACTCCTTACTCGGGGAGTTATTGAGGGTGATGTGGGGCATCGGTGTAAACCCATGTCAGTGTTCGATTTTACTTTGAATTCACAAGAAAGAAGAGTTATCCCCCCACTGATATACAGTTTTTTACACAATAAAAACTGTGATGGAGAGTCAGTGCCACCCAAAGAGGATAGTATCAAGGTGTGGTGGATGAATCCCTTTGACTTGTGTGTTCAAGGTAGGGCTGTGCAGTGGAGTGTCAGAGTAGGTCCTGGCCTTACCAGTGGGGATTTTATTCATGACATATCTTTGCTTGAGGTGCCACTAGTGGGTTTGGCAGGGTTATTTTTTTGGGGATTACTCTCCTTTCAAAAGGGAAAAAGACGCGCGGGGTATGCCACATGATTTTCGTGTCTATCCTCTTACGGTTGGATGAGTTTACTCACATGACTTGTTCGTGGGTACCTTGCATACTCAACATCATTCTTGGTACTAAAGTTATCAAGTACATGTCAAAGTGATGGACACCCTATAAACATAACTATGCGACTAACTATGTGGTGATGGAAGTAGTATTCTTCTCCCTGAGAATGTGGAGAGGCTATCTTCTAGGGGATCTCTTTGTGGTATGCTCAGACCACCAGAGTCTTAGGTACATCTTCACCTAGAGATACTTGAACCTGAGATGACAGTACTGGTTGAAATTACTGCAGAACTATGACTTTGGGGTAGTCTATACTATGGAATATAGAAATGTTGTAGCAGATTCCCTTAGTAGAAAGTCTCAGGATCGCCTAATGTGGGAAGCTTCAGAGCAGTTAGCTTCCCTGTAGCTGACCCTGGTGGAGCAGGAGGGTATAGTTTTTTTTTCAGTAAATGGTGTTTACTCCTTCACTTTTCAAGCATGTAAGAGAGTCTCGGTTGTGATGCATCGATTGTGAAATATTGCACGAATAGATATCCCTATTTGTTTCACCAGATAGATATTTTGAAAGAGGGAATCATGAGACCTTGTTCTAGGGAAAAACTATGATTCCAGTCATGAAGTAGAGTGTAGAGGTTTGGCCGAGGAAGTAAACTACCCCCCAGAGTTTCTTCGGGCCATTCAGAATCATGCAAGAGATGGCGAGGTTGCCTACCACCTTGCCCTACCCCCCAATAGCTGGAATGGGAACATGAGCCTTCCACATGTCGTAAATGATGAGATACATGCATGTTACTACACACATCATCAAAGGGAGCAGACCCTATAAGGATGGACTATCTCATGTTGTGATAGAATGATAACGTGTAGGTTTTCCTGGAAGCGGGAGAGCCAGGTGTGAGATTGGTATCATGAGTTTTTTTCCCTAGTATTGCTTTTTGGGGGTGAAAATCTTGAAGGAAGGAATGATGTAGAGATATTTTTTTCCCTATAAGACTTTGGAATAATTATAAATATATTTCCAGAGTTATACGCTGAGACAAAATAACACTATGTGGTCCGGTGTTCCTATAATAAATTATACAAAAATATTAAGTGTTTTTGTACTATCCAGGCAATAGAAATGGTATATCTCTTAAATAGTTGATAAAATTATATATTTGAGACCACGGTTGGGTCCAAAATATGGTTTTTACCCTAGGCGTGACATAAAATATATCGGCGTAGGACTTTCAGACCCCTCACTCATTAGAAGTATGTTAAATAGATGAATTAATTTATTAATCCATTCATTTAATAGATCAAAACCAAATAACACTAAAATTGTAACTCAAATAGAAAATACAAGGCCACAGTTGAGTCTAGAGTGTGCCATTTACCCTAGGGGGTATAAGTTTTTTTGGCACAAGATGTCTGTAGAAAAATCCCCGGAGGAAAAGACATAAATAAAATAATTAAATTATTTTATTTTATTTGAAATGGTACATTGAATAACTTTAAAATGGTGACTCAGATTGGAAATCTGAGACTGTCATTGAGTTCGTAGCATGGTTTTTACCCTAGGGGTGACCTCAGTTGTGGGGGTGCAGGAGGATTGGATTTCACGTCCACTGGCAGCTTCCTATAAATAGGAGGTTAGAGTAATGAGCCAGGGTTGGCTCATTTCACTATCGGATGGTGGAGCTCTGGCCGATGGTGATTTGACATCCTAACGTCATCAGATCGGGATGAAACTTTAGATGCTGATAGATCAGAGTGCAGTGAACACAACGACATATCTAGATTCGAGGTTGGATTTCTATTTTGGATTATGCAGCCCCCCGGTTGAATCTTTTGTCGTTATTTTTGACTTCTTTTCATTTTCGTTGCTTTGGAATCCATTAATGATGGAAAAACAAACAACGACCATCATCTATTTTAATTTTTGATTGCATGTTCTTCACATTAATCATTTCAGAACTTTTCTTCTTGCAGAAACGACCTCTGATCATAGAGTTAGACCCATATTTGTGAAGCCATTAACCCGAGGAGTCCCAATTTGTGCTCAGGTTTGAATTTCGGGAACTGGAGGAAGCACAATGGCGAGCGGAAGTAGTGGTTACATTTCTCCATGCCAAAACGTCGATGGATCATTAAGAAGAGGCTAACACTGTGAAGGACTCATCATGGGGAGTCTATATCTAGTCCTGAATCACAGTTTGGACCACCAGGGTGATCCTGGTGGTCCGCATAAGTTTTTCGGCATGGGTTCTGGTGAGGGAGGCTTTGGCAGGTGGCGACGTGTCGATGGGAACGGTGGAAAACAATGGTGTTGTAACGCCCTGACCCCAGTTACCGAGAGTCGGTGCATTATAACATTGTCATGATCACAAGAAAGATCAAATCGCAAAAGACTGATTGGTTTAGTAGCCTTGGAAACACTAGATATATTCATAAAGTTTTACATTACATCATAAAGTAAAAAACTACTACAACAACATAATGTTTTCATAGTCCACACTATTATCCCCTCATAATATCCCTGCAGGTCATTCATAACTTACTTCTTCACATCTTGGGAAAAATAAAACATAGAAAAGGGGTGATCTCAATTGCCCAGTAAGGATAACAATATAGCGGAAACTTTCCAAAATAAGCATAAACATTTAAGGCAATGTATAACTAAAAAAAACCTTTTAAACTTGAACTTCAACATAGTATGGCAAAAGTAAAATGAAAATAATGCCATTTACTTATTCACATGGATATTCTACTAATCGAATAATCACATGCAATATCAATAACTACTTTCATAATGATAGAATGCATAATTCCAGACTATCATAACCACATAGCCAAGGCCTCGTGCCAAGACTACAAATAAGATTTTTCCAAGGCCTTGTGCCAAGACACTAGTTTGTCTCATGAGGCCTACCGATGCATCTAGAAGCTATAGTGGGCTCCACCCGTCACATATTAAGTCCAATGCATTCCCATATGAAAAGGTTTAAACATAACATAAACATTCGTATTAAAACTAGCATACGAAATGTCAATACTTTCACCATAAACCATGAATGGTATAAAAATAGCACATCCACAGTCAAACATATCACAAAACCTTCAATACAACATAGAAGTTTTGTATCATAATAAATCAACTTCACATAAGCATAAAATCCAACAAAGGATGTTGACATAGATGAAATCAAAACTCTTTTTAGAGAAATATCTCTTTTTATTTTGAAATCATTTAAGATCCATATAAAATAAAACATTTTCTTTGAAAATATTCTTATAATCTTGTAAGGGAAGCTTTGAAGATTTTATAACGGCGGAAAATAGCTGCACCCACCGTATAAGTTAAAAAAAACATTCTTACCTTAATTCTGTCGAAAAGGTAAAAAAGGACCTTGTTTTGAAAATGACGGAAATATTACTTTATAAACCACTTATAAAAGTCAAAAAGGGTATAAATGACTTTAACTCATATTCTAGTAAATAGTAAAAATGTTTTTAAATACATTTTTAAGAAACATGGATGTGGATGATAAAGAGATCCCAGTAGATTATTACGTATAAACAACCTCGGATAATGAAGAGATTGTGAAATAACCCTTACCTTGTACTTTTCCTTGGTTGGGGTAGGTTAAAATCCTTTATAATGGTGAAATAATTGTTATTAAATTATAAAATAATCATATACAATAATATGATATCATATATGATCTTTTAACATTGATTTGTTAATAATATCTTAGTATTATCGTTGTTTCGGGTGTTAACTTACTCGTTTTATTTTATATGTTTTGTTACATAAGCCGTGTTTGTTATGGATAGGTTGTATCTTATTTATATCCCTAATTATATCAAGTCCTTAAACATCATTTTTAAATCATCAAATGATAATTATACTTGAATGGATACGATGGAGAATGAATCTCATCGCGTTCGTGGAGACGGTAGTCCGTACGTACGCACGAGCGACAATATCATTCTTTTGATATTAAAATAATATATAAATGGATGGTATATCATATATACAGAATCATTAAAATTTTATATTTATTATTTACATGAGTTACACATCATTATTATACCCATCCAAATAATAATATATTGAATAACAATTACACCATGACGTGGAGACGGTAAGCCGTACGTACGCACATATGGTGACATTTTATTGAAAGGGTGGATAGAATACTGAATATGGTTGTACCATATTTATAATAACATCACAGTATATATAAGATACTGGAGTTATTATTTTAGAATGGTAATAACAAAGAAAGAAGAAGTGGAAGAAGAAAGGAACTTGAAAAGGGGTGGTGAAAACATTACCTCTTCTTCGGTTTCTTCCTTTTGATTTGATCAAAAGGGCTCCTTAGGTTGGCTTTCTGATCAAAATAAGGCCTCTAGGTTGTAGCGAGGGAAGTTGGGAAAGTATTTGGGCAGATTTTGGCTTAACCAAAAGGCTTTGAAGGTGTGAAGAAATGAGAAGGAGGAGTTCCCTTTTATAAGAGGGGTGAGGGGCACCTTTGGAAAAGCTAGAAATATTAATTTATAATAAATTCATATTCGGTTTCTAATGGCTCCAAAGTTGATTATTTAAATGTTAAGGTGGGGATAGGTTGAAAACCACTAAACCAATAGAATTTAGACAGGTTTGGGTCATTATATTAACCTTATCTTTAAGTATTAACTCTAAGTTAATTAGTTTCACTTTTACAATGTCTCTTTGTATTTTTATATTATATGGTTAATAAACATACCATATACATCCAAGAGACCCCCAAGTGGTCCGTTAATGATGAAACTATCATGATATAAGTCTCTTGGCCGAACCTTTGATTTTTAGGAATTTAATATTAATTAATAATATAATATTTGTTTTAAAAACTCTTTTATGTCAATTTTGACACTATTCAATAATTGATTTTTGTAAAAATCATAATAGAATGATTACTTCGAAAAAAGTTAATTGAATCAATCCTAACATGTAATATTAACCTTGAAAATTAGTGTAATTCCTAAAAAGTCTCAAATTATATTTATTTGGGATTTTATAATATCAATTATTTTAATTTTTCACAATTATGGTAATTACTGCATCATCATTGTGTCATAAATAAATTAAATTATTTAAAGTCTAAAAATTATAAATAAAATATCATTTTGTATGAAATCTTTTTATCTTTTTAATTAATATTTACAATCGAATTTATCTTATGTATAAACCTATATTAAAAATGTTTTAGTAAATAAACTTTGATTTTAACTCTTTTAACTCTTCTTCGAATTAAATAATAAAAAATGTCCTAATCTAATCCAAGTGGACCTAAATGATAATATTTTATTCCTAAGGATGTTTTGGTCTAGATACACTTGTCCAATAGAATTAGGACATGTGTTAGGGTAATATTAATATCATTTTTACCCTTAATTACCCTATTTACTTTTAACCGTGGTAAATAAAAGTAAAAAGTTACTATTCACCAAAAATTATTTTCATATCATTGAACCAAATTTTACTTCTTGATATTAACCGTGTCTCTCATATTTTTTAAATTCCATTCACAGAAGCGGTAAAATTAAGTTTTATGAAAAATTCAGTTTTTTTAACTACCACTTAGTAGTTTCACTATTCATCAAAAATTGAAGTTTTTCAGAACAATGCCAAAATTTCACCCTAAGCTATAATTGATATTCCAAATTCAAAAATGATGTCTATTTTAAAAAATTCCAAACATATAAGTTGCATTAATTAATTTTATAATTAATTCCCGCTGTCACAACAAATAGCGTGTTTTTAAGAAACAATATATATCAAAAGATTGATAATTGTTTATGTCCAATTTCAAGGTGAAATTAATTATAATAAACACCATTGGATAAAATTGTAAAAATATATTCTAATTATACTTTAAAACCACTCAATAATATAATTTATCACTATAAATTATTTTGATTAAAAAAGTTGTTTTTAAGTATTTTTCACTATTCATAAAAATTGGATGTTCTCAGAAAAATTAAACTTAGGATAATTTCGATATTCTGAATCCAAAAATGAAGTTCATTTTGAAATATAAAATATATATAATTTCAAAAAGTAGGTATTACAATTCATAACGGCTAGTTTGATTGGTTGTGGTGTGTTAGAACTCGGTGTTGCGTACAACACACGCTATCACATTATTCAAAGAGAAGCGTACCATATAAGCTTGGGGTGTTATATTCTCACCTCCTTCAAATAATTTCATCCTCGAAATTTCTAGAATACTTATCACATGAAAAGACTCGGGTGGTTCTTCATCATATGTTCCTCGGGTTCCCACGTTGCCTCTTCCATCTTATGGTTTATCCACAAGACCTTTACCAGACGCGTCATCCGGTTTCTCAGTACTTGTTCTCTCGTATCAAGAATCCTGATGGGCTCTTCGCAATAAGACAATTCGGGTTCTAGTTCTAATTCTTCGTAAGTGAGTACATGCGTTGGGTCAGGCATGTATTTCCTCAACAGAGATATGTGGAACACATCGTGAACTTTGGAGAGACTTGGCGGCATTGCCAATCGGTAAGCTACAACCCCAATTCGTTCTAGAATTTCGAAAGGTCCGATGTACCTGGGACTCAATTTACCTTTCTTACCAAAATGTATGACTCCCTTCCATGGAGATACCTTCAGGAAAACATGATCACCGACTTGAAATTCCAAATACTTCCTTCGATAATCGGCATAGCTCTTCTGCCTACTTTGAGCTGCTTTGATGTGATTTTGGATTACTTTCACCTTTTCCATCATTTCCTCCACCAGTTCTGGGCCTACAAGTTTTCTTTCACCAACGTCATCCCAACAGGTTAGTGTACGACATCTCTTTCCGTATAACGCTTCATATGGTGCCATCTGAATACTTGAATGGAAGCTATTGTTATAGGAAAATTCTACGAGAGAAAAAAATTGATCTCACATACCCTGAAAGTCAAGTGAGAAAGATCTCAACATGTCTTCTAAGGTTTGAATAGTCCGTTCTGATTGTCCGTCTGTTTGAGGGTGGTAAGCAGTGCTCAAAAGAAGCTCAGTATCCAGGGATTTCTGAATACTTTTCTAGAATCTTGAAGTAAAACGGGGATCACGATCAGAAACAATCGATAGGGGTACTCCATGAAGTCTCACAACTTCATTAATATATAGTCTTGATAGACGTTCTAGGGGTAGATCTTCTCTTATAGCAAGAAAATGTGCTGACTTGGTAAGACGATCAACAATAACCCATATTGCATCATTCCTTCTAGGAGTCTTTGGTAGTCCCATGACAAAGTCCATCATAATATTGTCCCATTTCCACTCCGGTATGGGAAGAGGTTGCATGACTCCTCCAGGCTGTTGCCTTCCAGCTTTCACTTGCTGACAAACCATACATCTTGACACAAAATCAGCAATCTCCCTCTTCATGTTGTCCCACCAAAAATGTTCCTTCAAATCTCTATACATTTTGGTGCTCCCAGGATGTATAGAGAAATTGGAACTATGAGCATCATCCAACAATTCCCTTTTTAGATCAGGTATATCAGGAACACAAAGTCTCTTCCCGAATTTCAAATTTCATCTTCATACACAAAGTCTCTCAATCTCCCATCATTCACAGCTTTAATATTCTTTTGAAATTCTTCATCATCGGTCTGAGAACTCTTAATCCTTTCTAGTAAATATGGTTTGGCAACCATTTGAAAAAGAATTGATGTTTCACCTTCCCTGGTTATTCCCATGTCCATCTTCACTAGATCCATGAAGATTGGATCCCTTTCAATTCTCATATTGTTCAAAACTCCATGGTCTTTTCTGCTCAAAGCATCTTCCACCCTGTTTGCTTTCCCCGGGTGGTAGTGTATCGTGCAATCATAATCCTTGAGTAATTCAAGCCATCTCCTTTGCCTCATGTTGAGTTCTTTTTGTGAGAAAATATACTTCAAACTCTTGTGATCAGTATAAATCTCACATTTTTCACCATAGAGGTAGTGCCTCCATATCTTCAAAGAAAATATCACATCTGCTAACTCGAGATCATGAGTAGGATAGTTTTGTTCATGAATTTTCAACTGTCATGATGCATAGGCAATAACTCTATCATTCTTCATAAGGACACAACCAAGTCCTTTCTTCGATGCATCACTATAAATAACGAACCCATCATTCCCCGATGGTAGAGTCAATATAGGAGCATTGAATAATCTTCTCTTCAGTTCTTCAAAACATTCTTCACACTCTTTTTTCCAAACAAATTTAACCCCTTTACGTGTGAGCTTCGTTAATGGGTTAGCCAATCGGGCAAAATTCTGGACGAATCGTCGATAATAACCTGTCAAACCAATAAAACTACGTACCTCAGTTATACTCGTAGGTGATAGCCATTATTGGATTGCCTTGGTCTTAGAAGGATCAACAGAGATTCCATCTTTAGAGATAATATGGCCAAGAAAAGAAATCTCATGAAGCCAGAATTCACACTTGCTAAACATCCCATATAATTCATGTCTTCTCAGAGTCTTCAGGATAATGAGCAAGTGATTTTCATGATCTTCGTAGATTTTGGAGTATACCAAGATATCATCAATAAATACCACAACAAACTCATCAAGATACTCCTTGAGAACTCTATTCATCAGATCCATGAATACATAGGGTGCATTAGTCAATCCAAAAGGCATTACAGTAAACTTGTAATGCCCGTACCTGGTTCGAAATGCTGTCTTAGGAATGTCTTCCTTCTTTACACACAAATTATGGTATCTAGATCGAAGGTAAATCTTTTAAAAGTATTGAGCTCCATGCAGTTGGTCAAATAAATCATCAATACGAGGTAGGGGATACTTGTTCTTTATCGTTATAGCATTGATCTCCCTGTAGTCGATACATAACCTCATAGATCCATCTTTCTTTTTAACAAAAAGAATAGGGGCTCCCCATGGAGAAACACTAGGGTGAATAAATCCTTTATTACTCAATTCCTCTAGTTGTTTCTTTATTTCAACTAATTATACAGTGGCCATTCTATAAGGGGTCTTCGATATAGGCCTTGATCTAGGAATTAAATCAATGGAAAACTCAACTTCTCGTTCTGGAGGATGTCCAGGTAAATCTTCCGGAAATACATCTAAAAATTCTTTCACAACAGGTACATCCTCTATTTGAACATTCCTTTCCTCACCCACAGTTATTTCATTCTCTTCCTCCCCAATAATTGAATTTAGTTGAGCTACTGGGGGTGGATCTAAATAAGAATTAAGTGGTGACGATTCTGCTCTAAAGATAAGGTGTTCCTTATCATTATCATCAAGAATCGTAACCTCTTTCTTCTTAAAATAAATCTTCACATCATAGTCCGAAAGACAGTCCATACCGAGGATTATATCAAACTCAATCATAGGTATGACGATGAGATCGGCAGATAAAGAACATTTATGTGCTCTAATGGGGACTAATTCACAAAACTTTGTTGCAATGATACTTCCCTTAGGAGTTTTAACTAACAACTCACTTGTTAAATCAAATTGGAAATATCTAATTTTCTTAGAAAATTGGGAAGATATGAAACAATGCGATGATCCAGAATCAAATAATGCATTTTCTAAACTTTATGAAACCATTAAATTACCTGCAACCACATCTTTCGGAGCTTCTACCTCAGCAGTAGTGATAGCATAAGCTTGGCCTTGATCCCTTGGCCTTTTCTGAGGTAAGTTCTCTTGATGCTTAGGACATTCATTTGCATAATGCCCCATCTCCCTGCAATTGTATCACTGAACGTTGGTAGCTTCCTTCTTCCCCTTGCAATCACGAGCTTGGTGGCCTTTTCACCACACTTGTAACAAACTCCCATTCCCTTCAAGAAAGTTCCAGGGTGTTTCTTCCCGCATTTACCACAGGATGGATATTCAACCTTTCCCTTCTTCCCATTATTTCCATTCCCAGATTGATCAACAGGTCTATTCTTCTCTTGCTTTTCTTTAAAGTCATAAGACTTAGAGAATTCCCTTTTGGTCTTGATAGCACATGAGACAATGTCTTCGTATGACGAAAAGGATTGTGAGACTAATGCTCGACGGAGAAATGGTTTTAACCCATCAAAGAAATGATCAATATTACTTCTTGGGTTATGTATATAATCTCCAGAATACCTTGCTAACCTTGTAAAGTTAGCCTCATACTTTGTGACATTCTCATCCTCCTTTTGTCTTAGACTCAAAAATTGCCTTTCCATATCTGCTCGATGGTCGCGAGGAAAGTATTTTTCTAAAAACATATCTTTGAACTCCCTCTATTCCATATTTGATACTTCTTCATCTTCCTTCGTATTTTGAATCAATGACCACCATTGATCAGCATCTCCAGTGAGGCGGTAAACCCCCATGATAACTTTTTCCCTTTCACTACTCCCCAAAGCCTGAAATATTTTCTCTAGGGAAAATATACATTGCTCAGCTACTAAGGGATTTGTACTCCCATTGAACGTTGGTGGTTGTTGCCTCATGAATTGATCTAACATTGATTCTCCATGCTGCAGATCAGGGTGCTCCATACGGGTAAGGTTATTATTCATAACCTGAGTGAGTTGTCCCAGTATGGTGATTAGCTGATCGGCACCAGTTGCATCACCAGCTCCACTATAATTATCTTGAGCAGGAGGGGAATCCCTACATGGAGTGCGTGCATTGATACGGTTTCCATTTCTTCCACTAGGAGCCATTTCTAAACAATGGTATAAACCAGATCAGTTTATGAATCAAAATACATAATCCCATACTTACAAAACACTTAACATAAATTGAACTATTTATGGATATATTCCATAATCATAAGAATGTTTTATTTGAGGAAGTATATACTCATAAAACCTTCATAATTATTTGTAAAGAAAATGAGAGTTATCCTAAGTATATCCCCCGGGATTGTCGTAACCAAGAGTGCAGCAAGGCCCGTTGTCGTGTACCAGTTCCCGTTCGAGTCTAGCTCAAAGTGGTGTTTTCGGGTTTTACCCCTAGGTACATCTGTGCCAGAGCCGCCTCTACCTGCTCGTATCCAGACAGGGATTTATTTCTTGAAAAACTCACAAAATCTCTACAATACCAAAATTCTAGGAAGTTCTTCTATACTAATCCTAAAAGTTCATCTTAGGTCTACGTGCTCTAATCAGAGTTTATCTAAATCTAGCTTCCAAGGTTTGTAATAAACTTTATCTGATACCAACTGTAATTCCCTGACCCCAGTTACCCAGAGTCGGTGCATTATAACATTGTCATGATCACAAGAAAGATCAAATCTTGAAAGACTGATTGGTTTAGTAGCCTTGGAAACACTAGATATATTCATAAAGTTTTACATTACATCATAAAGTGAAAAACTACTACAACAACATAATGTTTCCATAGTCCACACTATTATCCCCTCATAATAACCCTGTAGGTCATTCATAACTTACTTCTTCACATCCTGGGAAAAATAAAACATAGAAAAGGGGTGAGCTCAAATGCCCAGTAAGGATAACAATATAGCGAAAACTTTCCAAAATAAGCATAAACATTTAAGGCAATGTATAACTAAAAAAAAACCTTTTAAACTTGAACTTCAACATAGTATGGAAAAAGTAAAATGAAAATAATTCCATTTACTTATTCACATTGATATTCTACTAATAGAATAATCACATGCAATATCAATAACCACTTTCATAATGATGGAATGCATAATGCCAGACTATCATAACCACATAGCCAAGGCCTCGTGCCAAGACTACAAATAAGATTTTACCAAGGCCTTGTGCCAAGACACTAGTTTGTCTAATGATACCTACTGATGCATCGATGAGCTATAGTGGGCTCCACCGGTCACATATTAAGTCCAATGCATTCCCATAAGAAAAGGTTTAAACATAACATAAACATTCGTATTAAAACTAGTATAAGAAATGTCAATACTTTCACCATAAACCATGAATGGTATAAAAATAGCACATCCACAGTCAAACATATCACAAAACCTTTAATACAACATATAAGTTTTTTATCATAATAAATCAACTTCACATAAGCGTAAAATCCAACAAAGGATGTTGACATAGATGAAATCAAAACTCTTTTTAGAGAAATATCTCTTTTTATTTTGAAATAATTTAAGAGCCATATAAAATAAAAAATTTTATTTGAAAAGATTCTTATAATCTTGTAAGGGAAGCTTTGAATATTTTATAACGGCGGAAAATAGCCGCACCCGCCGTATAAGTTAAAAAAAACATTCTTACCTTAATTCTGTCAAAAAGGTTAAAAAGGACCTTGTTTTGAAAACGACAGAAATATTCCTTTATAAACCACTTATAAAAGTCAAAAAGGGTATAAATGACTTTAACTAATATTCTAGTAAATAGTAAAAAAAAAATTAAATACATTTTTAAGAAACATGGATGTGGATGATAAAGAGATCCCAGTAGATTATTACGTATAAACAACCTCGGATAATGTAGAGATTGTGAAATAACCCTTACCTTGTACTTTTACTTGGTTGGGGTAGGTTAAACTACTGTATAATGGTGAAATAATTTTTATTAAATTATACAATAATAATATACATTAATATGATATCATATACGATCTTTTAACATTGATCTGTTAATAATATCTTAGTATTATCGTTGTTTCGGGTGTTAACTTACTCGTTTTATTTTATATGTTTTGTTACATAAGACGTGTTTGTTATGGATAGGTTGTATCTTATTTATATGCAGAATGATATCAAGTCCTTAAACATCATTTTTAAATCATCAAATGATAATTATACTTGAATGGATACGATGGAGAATGAATCTCATCGCGTTCGTGGAGATGGTAGTCCGTACGTACGTACGAGCAACAATATCATTATTTTGATATTAAAATAATATATAAATGGATGGTATATCATATATAAAGAATCATTAACATGTTATATTTATTATTTACATGAGTTACACATCATTATTATAACCATCCAAATAATAATATACTGAATAACAATTACACCACGACGTGGAGACGGTAAGCCGTACGTACGCACGTATGGTGACATGTTATTCAAAGGGTAGATAGAATACTGAATATGGTTGTACCATATTTATAATAACATCACAGTATATATAATATACTAGAGTTATTATTTTATAATGGTAATAACAAAGAAAGAAGAAGTGGAAGAAGAAAGGAACTTGAAAAGGGGTGGTGAAAACATTACCTCTTCTTCGATTTCTTCCTTTTGATTTGATCAAAAGGGCTCCTTAGGTTGGCTTTCTGATAAAACTAAGGCCACTAGGTTGTATTGAGGGAAGTTGGGAGAGTATTTGTTCAGATTTTGGCCGAACCGAAAGGCTTTTAAGGTGTCAAGAAATGAGAAGGAGGAGTTCCCTTTTATAAGAGGGGTGAGGGGCACCTTTGGAAAAGCTAGAAATATTAATTTATAATAAATTCATATTCGGTTTCTAATGGTTCCAAAGTTGATTATTTAAATTTTAAGATGGTTATAGGTCTAAAACCACTAAACCAATATAATTTAGACAGGTTTGGGTCATTATATTAACCTTATCTTTAAGTATTAACTCTAAGTTAATTAGTTTCACTTTTACAATGTCTCTTTGTATTTTTATATTATATGGTTAATAAACTTACCATATACATCCAAGAGACCCCCAAGTGGTCCATTAATGATGAAAATATCATGATATAAGTCTCTTGGACGAACCTTATATTTTTAGGAATTTAATATCAATTAATAATATAATATTTGTTTTAAAAACTCTTTTATGTCAATTTTGACACTATTCAATAATTGATTTTTGTAAAAATCATAAAAGAATGATTACTTAGAAAAAAGTTAATTGAATCAATACTAACATGTCATATTAACCTAGAAAATTAGTGTAATTTCTAAAAATCCTCAAATTATATTTATTTGGGAATTTATAATATCAATTATTTTAATTTTTCACAATTATGGTAATTAATTCATCATCATTGTGTCATAAATAAATTAAATTATTTAAAGTCTAAAAATTATAAATAAAATATAATTATGTAGTAAATATTTTTATATTTCTATTGAATATTTACAATTGAATTTATCTTATGTATAACCCTATATGAAAAATGTTTTAGTAAATAAACTTTGATTTTAACTCTTTTAACTCTTCTTCAAATTAAATAATAAAAAATGTCCTAATCTAATCCAAGTGGACATAAATGATAATATTTTATTCCTAAGGCTGTTTTGGTCGAGATACACTTGTCCAATAGAATTAGGACATGTGTTAGGGTAATATTAATATCATTTTTACCCTTAATTACCCTATTTACTTTTAACCGTGGTAAATAAAAGTAAAAAGTTACTATTCACCAAAAATTATTTTCATCTCATTGAACCAAATTTTACTTCTTGATATTAACCGTGTCTCTCGGATTTTTGAAATTCCATTCACAGAAGCGGTAAAATTAAGTTTTATGAGAAATTCAGTTTTTTTAACTACCACTTAGTAGTTTCACTATTCATCAAAAATTGAAGTTTTTCAGAACAATGCAAAATTTCACCCTAAGCTATAATTGATATTCCGAATTAAAAAATGATGTCTATTTTAAAAAATTCCAAACATATAAGTTGCATTAATTAATTTTATAATTAATTCCCACTGTCACAACAAATAGCGTGTTTTTAAGAAACAATATAGATCAAAAGATTGATAATTGTTTATGTCCAATTTCAAGGTGAAATTAATTATAATAAACACCATTGGATAAAATTGTAAAAATATATTATATATATACTTTAAAACCACTCAATAATATAATTTACCACTATTAATTATTTTGATTAAAAAAGTTGTTTTTAAGTATTTTTCACTATTCATAAAAATTGGACGTTCTCAGAAAAATTAAACTTAGGATAATTTCGATATTCTGAATCCAAAAATGAAGTTCATTTTGAAATATAAAATATATATAATTTCAAAAAGTAGGTATTACTATTCATAACGGCTAGTTTGATTGGTTGTGGTGTGTTAGAACTCGGTGTTGCGTACAACACACACTATCACATTATTCAAAGAGAAGCGTACCGTAGAAGCTTGGGGTGTTACAGGTGTGGTGGACCCACAGCATTGCCTGGTGGTTTGGCCCTGTCTACGCCGGTTTGGACTGGGGTTTCTAATAAAAACCCCATATCTTTCAATCTATGGTCCATTTTGCGTGCTGTCTGCGGCCACACAATCTTGTTTCGCGGTGGACCTTCTAAGGCCATTTTAAAATATTTTTGTCTCATGCTTAAGGCTTGGGGATATGAAATATTTGTTTAAAATAATAATAATATCATCATCATTATTTGATGATTCTTGTACCGAACTTAACTTTTGTGTCTGATGTCCAATTGACGCATCGCCAGAGGCACTGTGACCCTGGAGTTGAAGCATAATTTTCAAGATTAATTTTGGGAACTTAAACCGAAATGGTGGTGTGGGACCATGAGCCCCATTTTGGGAGTTTGCGGTCAAATGTAACGTTTTCACCAGTTGTCTATTTTGGATGAATGAGTATTCAATCTCATATGTTTTTCTTTAAAGATCGCAATATTATGATCTGCCTAACTAAATTCGGGGCCAAGGCATAGGCCCCATGGGACGTATTTCAAGCATAATGTAGCATTTTACAACTTCTCCATCAAAAGTATGTTTGGGAAAGTGAATAGTCTACCTTGCATGTTTTTATGAAAGGATCATAATGGTGTGATCCATTTGGATGTGCATATCCTTTTCATGATCGGTAGTGATCAAGCATTGATTGGGCATTTGTGGTGAAAAATAACCTTTTCACTAGTTGTCTATTTTGGATGAATGAATAGATAATCCGGTGTGTTTTTCTGAGGGGAACACAATGGTATGATCCATGTTATGTGTTTTGGGATCAAGGTGTGGGACCCATAGGGCACTATTTAAACACAATGCAGTGGAATGACTTTTCTTCACTGGGAGTCCATTTTAGGTGAATGAATAGTCATTCCTATGCGTTTTTATGCAAGGATCACAATGGTGTGATCCATATAGTAATCTGAGGCCATTTTCAAGAGGCATGTCTATAGATTTATGTTTTTTACCTTTAGATCAATAATGATCAATATGCTCTCATCAACTTTTTGGATAGAGGTGTCGTGTACTCTATGAGTACACTGACACGTCTTGTGGGTACTTGATCACATTTTCATACTCGAGTATGGATAGGTATACAATAAGATGATGAGGTGAGGTCAAACATTGTGTGATCCTCACATGTGCTGTGTACCACTTTATGAATCTTCTACCTCTGGTATCTCGTTATTCTAAACTCAGATTTTGACCCACAAGTATCCTATACTAAGTGTTTCCCATGTAGAATGTGATGGTTCCCTCCATAGTGGATTTTGAGGTACGATCTGAGATGTTTCGAGTGTGATGCCTATCTGAGGCAACACTTAATGTTCTGGGTGAAACGCCTATCCGAGGTGATGCTTGATGATGAAAATGATGGAAGTGATGCTTTTAGAATCACCACAACAATACTGGCTTACCATCAATCTTGGTTGGGTTGTGAGGTTCGCCGTTCTCTATTTAGGACTTACCCCCCCAGTGGGACTGGGCAGTGAGGTTCATCATTTACTCTTCTGAGCTTACCCTCTGGTGTGGCTAGGCAGTGAGGTTCACCATTTAATCTTTCAGGACATACCCACCACCAGGGTTGGGTAGTGAGGTTCATCATTTACTTCTTTGGGCTTACCCTCCAACTAGGCTGGGCAGTGGGTTCGTCGATGACTCTTCTGAGCATACCCTTCAGCGGGGATGGGTAGTGGGTTCATGAATTTATAACACAATCTCTTGAATGCACGACACAAATATGATACATAATCGATGTGAATATGGACTCTCAAAGAAAGAGGGGTGATTTTCCCACCAAGACATGTCCTTGTGACGTAACTTAAAACCTTGCGGGTGAGACAGACCCATCCAAATCAAATAGTATCAAGGTGTGATGATTGAGCCCCTTGACTTGCTGTTCAGGGAAGATGTGCGGGATGCTATGAATTGATGGTGGTTACTTCTATAATTGTTGGTGACTCATTTCTTAGACTAAGATAGTTATATGGAGATCCCCTTACTCTCTCATTTGGGCTTCTTTGGTTGAGCATATATATATATATATATATATATCATATTATAGTACCCACTCATTGGGATTTGGTTACTCTCCTTCCAAGAGAGGTGAAAATGCGTGGGGTATGCCATGTGCTTGCCATATATAGCATCCTGTGGTTGGAAAAGTATACTATCCTACTATATGTAGTGAATACTCGATGAGGAGTTCATCTTCTCACCACTTCTAGATCCTTGTGTTTGGATGAACTTACTTCACTCTCTAGTTGGGTTGAGCTATACTCTTTTAATATACGTTGTTCTATCTATTTCTTTCCTCTTCAGTACCTCACTTGCTACTCATTTGAGCCTTTGGGGAATCCTACTGAGTATTTTTATACTCACCCCCACTCGGGATTTGCCCACACTTGGTGTGCCCTTGCAGACGACGGACATGTTGATCGTGACTTAAGAGGAGCATAAGGATACCAGTTTCTTGGACCGCATGTGGTGGTCATTTCTTGGGATCCAGGAGTAGGGCTCTCTCATCTATTGTACTTTTCCACCTATTGCCGGGTTGTGGCACTTTTCTAGTTTTGTGGGTATTTTTACCCTTTCCCTTTTTGTTTACTTTTATGTACTTGTACTATTTAGAGGTCAATACATATTTATGGTTTATATATATAGTAGTATTGTATCATGTTTTCCCTTCCCTCTACACTTTTTCATTGAGTTGGCTGCATGTGTGTGTACAAGTACTTAGGAAAAGGCCTCCCTGAGTTTTTTATTCCTTCGGCGCTAGTCGCCAACCCTTAGCCTATGAAGACGGGCATGGGGTAGTTACAACTCGAGCCCTAGTAAAGGTCAGGTCGTGATAGGTAACTACCAAAGATTAGTGATTTTTAGTAGTACTTAGTAAAAATTAGTGGTAATTAGTGGTACTTAGTAAAAATTACCTATATTTAGCTATAATTAGTAAACATAATATGTAATGAGTAAAAAAATGGTAATTAGTAAAATTTAGGGGTAATTTGTAAAAATTAGCTACAATTACTAAATATTAGCGACAATTACTAAATATTAGTGGTAATTATAAATAATTAGTGGTAATTACAAAAAATAGTGATAATTTGTAAAAAATAATGGTAGTTAGTAATAATTTATTGTAATTAGTAATAATTTATCATAAATAGTACTAATTTATGGTAATTAGTAGTGATTACTAAAAAATGATTTTTAGTAATGATATTTTTAATTAGTAAAAATTGCTTGTAATTAGCAGTAATTAGTAAATATCAATGATAAATAGATAAAATTGATTATACTTCAAAGTAAATTATAATTTTTCAATTTTATACTCTTTTTTAGATTATATTTTTCTTATATAAAATTAATCATAAACAATTTTTTTTATTTTATATTTTTCAAAGAAATATGGAATAAGGAAGTTGAAAACAATTTTTATTACATGATAACTATTGGATAAATCACTATAGGAATCCAAAATGTTCGGGTATAAATATTGTATATGTTGAGTGTGTTGAATCTTTTTTATCATTTTCATCATCAAAGGTAGAATTTTTTTCTGAAGGGACAATTAATTGTCCATGTAATAAATGTGATCTTATAAGATTTAAAACATTTAACAATGTTGGGGATCATCTATTACATTTTGGTTTTTCAAATGATTGTATTTTTTGGTATCAACACGGTGAAAACAATTTCAGAGAAGATATTAATAATTTGTATTCAGATATATCATGGTTTCAAACTTTAGTACATGATGTTTTTGGTCCATCTCTTGAAAAAGCTGAAACTCAAAATGACATTGATTTCAATATTGAGTTAGAACCTTCTCGATTTTACGTGCTGCTAGAGTATCCTAAGGATTCTTTATATCATGGTTGTAAGATAAGAAAATCTGAAGTGGTTTCAAAATTTATGACTAATAAATAAAATAATTAAATGTCAAATAGCTGTTTTGATAAGATATTCACTTTGGTTAAAGCACTATTACCTAAAGGAAATGTTTTGATTACAAATTTTTATGAGAGAAAGAAGCTGGTTCATAATTTGGGTCTTGGTTATTATAAGATTCATGCATTTAAAATGATTAAATCTTATATTTTGGTGAAAATAAGTTATTAGTTAGTTTTCCTACACCTAGAAAAAAAGGTATAAAGAGGCTCAACTAAGGAAGTCTGAATTGATTCTTATTAAAAAGTTGAGGTATTTACTACTTACACCTAGATTGTAGTTTTTATTTATGTCTCAGAGCACATTGTCATTAATGTCATGGAAAAAAACCAATATTTCAATTGGTAAAAGATTAAATTATCCTTGTGATGGTGATTTATGGAAACATTTTGACCAGGTACATCCATCTTTTCCATTAGAAGCCCAAAACATGCATTTCTGTATTTCTAATGAGGGTTTATGTCTATTTGGTTCTTATTGTAGTTAATATTCTTATTGGACCATATTTATAACTCTGTACAACTTACCTCCTTATATGTTGATGAATGAGATATATATCTTTTTGACCTTATTAATTCTCAGAAATCCAAAATAGAATATGGATGTTTATTTGAAGACATTGATTGATGAGTTAAATTTATTATGGAGTAATGGTGTCAGTATATACGATGTTATTTTGAAACAAAATATCCTTATAAAAGATGCACTAATGTGGAAAATAAGAAACTTCTCAACATATAGAATTCTATCTAACTAGAGTACACATGATCCAAAATCATGTCTGTATTGTATTAGTGACCAAAAAGTTTTTATAGTCTTAAATGGGAGAAAACCATATTTTTCCAACTGTCATTGCAGATTTATTCCTATTTATCAGCCTTTTTGAAGAAACAAAAACCATTTTAGAAAAGGTATAGTTGAAAGAGATGGAAATCCACAAATGATCTCAGGTATTGATTTAAAATCTACTATCTCATTATTACCTCAAATTATATTTGGACCAACTATATAGCAACAAAAAATAGATAGATTTGGGAAAGATCACAATTAGATTAAACAAAGTATTTTTTTGTGAACTTTCATATTAGTATGATTTGTTTGTCGATCTCATTTTGGATGTCATTCATATTGAGAAGTATTTTGATAATATATTTTATACAGTTTTAGACACACCTGGTAAGACCAAATATAATGTAAATGCATGATTTGATATTTCCCAAATTTATAGGTGACCAGAACATGAGTTGTTTTAAAAATACAGATCACAAAAGTTAATAAATCCAAAAATATATTATACACTTTCTAAAGAAAACCATTTATTATTTTGTAAGTGGATTATATATTTGATACCAACATATGGTTATGTTTCTAATTTTTCTAGATGTGTAAAAAAAGTCATATTATAAGATTAAAAATTCATGATTTTCATGTTATACTGGAAAGACTCCTACCAATTAGATTTATAGGTTTGTTGTATTCTTCGATTTGGGGTGTTCTAATAGAAATATCATATTTTTTATGAGACATATATAAAGTAACAAATTACCATGATGCACTTAATATACTATTATAATTTTTTGTTTTATTTTTATGTAAATTGGAAAAAAATTCCACCAATTTTCATTAATTCAATTGAACATTTGATGTTACATTTTCCATAAAAAGAAAAATTTGAAGGGTAGGTGAAATTATGATGGATGTATCCATATGAGATATGTGTGTAGAAGCTGAAGAAAAAGGTTTGTAACAAAGCATTAGTTGAAGGTTTAATTGAAGAATCTTATTTACAAGAGGAAATTTATTTTTTCTTCTCCCACTATTTCAACCCTGAATATCCTTCAATACCTAACCGAATGTTTTGTAATGAGGGAAATATTGATGATGCATTGAACATTAAATTATCAGTTTTTAATCAAAATGAACATGGATTTGGTGGAGTTCATGAATTATGGATTTCAGATGATAAACTTCACAGGGCTTATACACATGTTCTTCTAAACTGTGAAGAAATGAAACAATTTATACAGTGAGGGTTAATACCACATATTCTTTCATTTAAAAAAATAATATTATTTTATTTGTAGATTATATGATGGTTATATCAAGAAAAAGTTTCCACAAATTACAACAGATTCTCTTGAAGAATGTCTGTAACATAATTTTTCCCACTTCTTTCAGAGACTATTAAAGCAAATTGTCCATAGATTAACAAATAAAATTGATTTATTATTTTTTATATATTTAATTGTTTTTCAAATTTTCATGTATCATAACATTCCAATAAAATTGATAATCAATTGTGTGTATTAAGTAACCCACCATCCAAAAATGGTTAAATATTATAATGCATATGTGGTGAATGGTTTTCGATTTTATACATGTGCATAAGGTGAATAAAAAAAGAATGATAGCGGTATTTTCTTGATAGTATCTCATAATAGAGAAAGTAAAGTTGAATTTTATGGAATACTAGATAAAATAATTGAGCTGTGTTATTTAGGACAAGATTATGTAATGATGTTTAAATTTTATTGATTTGATACTAATAGAGGTCTGTATGTTCATATGTGCCACATAATCATTGACGTTAAATATAAAAATACTCTTTTAGTAAATGAACAATTTTCATTGGATCATCAAGAACACCAAATATATTATACCAAATATATTATACCAATTATTGTGTTTCTTTAAGTGAGTTAATTGATTGGTGTAGCATTATAAAAATTAAATCCCACGAAAATTAGTTTATGAAAAGTGAATTTGGTTCCATTGAAGTGTAAGGCATTGAAAATTTTCAAGAGGAAGCTCCAAATACATATTTTAAATAAAGAAAAATTATTATTGATGATGACAACCCACAATTACGAGTCAATGGTGGTGATGATGTTGATTATGTAACTAATGATTTTGAATTAATAAATGATGATGAAGCTTGAAATTCTATGGAAATTAATGATACTGAGAAAGAAGATGAATATATTGACACCTTTTATATGAATATGAGGAAGAAGATAAATAATGACACAATTAGTTGTTAGTTATAGTCAAAATAAATATATATATGTAATACTCATTTTCAATAATTTGTTGACTACATTCTTTTTGTGTTTCAGATAGCTGATGAGACTTATGACGATATATTCTATAGCCTCAAGGAGGTTGTATGACCCGATGATGAGGTTGATACATTATCAACTAAAACTCAAGTTCCTATTAGTTTATCATCGACTCGTAGGGGTCGATAGATTATGAGATTGATGATCTTGACACTATTCCCAAGCGACATCCATATCTTGAGTTCAATCCATGCATACATAGGTATGTTTAGTTTTGTATTTTAGTCATTTTTCATTAGTTTTCATTAATTTATTTATATACTAATTATTTGATTATTTGTTATATTTCTTTCATATATTTACACATATAGCTATGGGATAGGGGAGTGCTATTTTATAGAACTATTTTTCTAGAGCATGGGTGATGTGGGATCATATTCCCATTGATATTCGACACTACATGTTTGATCATTGGATGGTACGTAAATAAATAAGAGTTATTTTGTAATTTATTTAATTATAAACTTGATATTATTAATTATTTTCAAGGTTTAAGGCATCCCATCAATGATAACACGCATAATTTTATCTAGGAGGCTTGGGTGGTCTTTATGCATGATTGTTGTCATCAGTTTTTTCATAATCTGTGGAGGACAACCATAAAGAAAGTAGGAGTCGCAAATTTTGATCATTCTTACTGTGCCCAATGTACGGATTACATATCATCTCAAGTTTGGGATGAATTATGTTGATACTAGATGGGATATAGTTTTTAGATGAGGGAATCATTAGGATGGAAAAATTAGGGGAGGTAGGGGCTGACAATGTTGAGATGGTATGTGAGTATGATATACTCTAAAATACCAAATGTAGGATTAAAATAAAGGAGATATTGTATGTAGTATCTAGTGATACAAAAAATACAAGAGGGGGGTGGGGGTGAATTGTATAGTTTTAAAAATTCCTTTAGAACTTTTAATGACGGTTATGTTTAACAAGGTTAAACAAGGTAATTCACAAAACCTCTAAGTTCTATACACTTTCTTAATTTAGGAAATTTGATTCCAAGAAAGTGAATCCATAAAGATGGTTCCAGAAAATGAAACTTAATGAAATTTTTCAAAGATAAAGATTCTACCTTAAAGTGTATTGAATCTTACTAAATTAGAGTACACAAGTATAAGGAATTATAAGATAGTTATACTTTTCTCAACAAATAAAATGAAGTGGAAAACTTGGAACAAAACAAGTAACAAGTAATAAATCTTTTAACCCAAAGAGAAGGGTATCCAACAACCTTGGATAATGGTCCCTTGATTTATACTTTCAAGAAATTTTGTCTTACCCACACTAGGGTAAGCCCTCGATACTAATATCAGAGTCTGTCTTGATATCCACGCAAGCCCTCAACTTCAAGGTAGTCGGCACCACTATCTTCCTACCCCCGGAAGCCCTTGATTGTATACAACAACAATCAGAGTCGCACAAAGAAAATCTGAACAAGAAGTCCAGTACACACAAGGCAATGAGTGTCTCTCTCTAAAAATCACTTGAACAACATGTAATCTCTAGATTCATAGAACAATGTTGAGGTCTTTTCAAATGAGATCCTATTTATGGGCATGACACCAATGGTCGGCTCCCTCCTCCAATGGTCATACTTTTCCTTGAATTTCGGAGGGACCTATACATGTGTCACTCAAACAACAGTTAGTTAGTAACTAAATTCATGACATCGTTTTGTAATAAAACAAGTGTAAGAAAAAATATGGTTACATAACTAAAATCCAATATTCGAAATATAAGAAAATAAAAAGTTCAGAGTCTAACCAAAAATGAATTCGGATTCTATAATACAAGGATATTTGGATTCTATTTTCTAAGGAATTCGGAACCTGAACTCTATGGAATTATAGAGTCTGAATTTCAAGGAAATTTGGAATCTGGATTCACAAGAATTCGGAACCAGAAATTACAAAATTTGGAGTCAGAGTTCATGATAATTCGGAGTCAGAACTCATAAGAGTTCAAAGTCTGTATTCAGAGAACTAGGAGTCAAAACTAAGTGGAGTTCGTAACCAGAATTTAGAGTCAGAGCTCAGAAGAGTTCGTAACTAGAATTCGTAATCAGAATTCAGAGTCAGAGCTTAGAAGAGGTCATAAACAGAATTCATAATCAGAATTTGGAGTCAGAACTCAGAAGATTTTGTAACCAGAATTTTTAATCAGAATTCGGAGTCAGAACTCAGAAGAGTTCATAACCAGAATTCATAATCAGAATTCAAAGTCAAAACTCAAAAGAGTTCGTAACCAGAATTCTGATTCTGAATTCTAAGTCAGAACTCAGAAGAGTTTGTAACCAGAATTTTGATTCAGAATTCGGAGTAAGAACTCAGAAGAGTTCATAACCAGAATTCTGAGAATTCAGATTCTAAAAAAGAATGCTTCTTATCTAGGTATTTATAGGATTCCGAGGTTTTGGTTATAAATCAAATTTTACACTTAGAAAAAATATGATATGAACAATGAAAACATGGTAAGGATAAATTTCCCTGGGGAAGGAAATTTTTCCTTATAGAAGTAAAACGCAGGGTAAAATGAAATTTGCCTTGAGATAATTGGTTTGTGATTTTCAAAACAAGAAGGAATGGTAAAGTCATAAAGAAACCTTATTGACTTAACAATCTCCCCCAATTATGAAGGAATGGAAAAGTCCTAAAGGAAAACCTTATTGACTCAACAATCTCCCCCTTTTTGGAAAGCAAAAACATACTTATGAAAAAGAATATAAGGACTTAGAATTTTTTTTCTCGATTTTGAAATAAAACTTATCTCCCTTTTCACATTGGCAAATATGAATATGACTAACTACCCCATAGGATTTGGAACACTAAGGATCGTATTCTAGATTTCTAGAATGAGATTTTTCATTATCTTGATTATGTAAATCTCTGTATGAAAACTCCCCCTTAGATAAACTCCCCCTTACTTAGGGATATTTCTACTTTACTTAGCATTCTTTTTCCTTTCCCCCCCTTTGTGATTTTCAAAAAGAATTTGAGGGAATGGAAAAAAAATTATAGTACCTGAAATATTAGTATAAAACATGCAAATAGGAACGAGTAACCAAATTTTCATTAAGATAGGAAGAATTTGTACAAGGAAAAAAATACAACAAAAGATCATATTTATTTTCCTTAATTTTCCTTGGGTATCAATTTCTTGACAATGGTTTTCAGCTTCTTTAACTCCTTGTGATCTTCTTATGCTTGCTTCTATAAGGCTTTGATCCTATCATCCTGATCCTTTAGAGTCTCTGCCTGAGCTTTCAAAAAGTCATCCTGCTTCACTAGTTTTTCTTCAATCTCAATCTGGAGATCCATTTCCCTCTTCCAGCTTTGAGCAACAGAGTATAACTTCCCATTCAGATCCTTGACCTCCTGAATCCAAGTATTCTTCTCAAGATTTAGCTTTTCCTCAAAGCTATTTGTGAGATCCTTGATTTTTCTGTCTTGAGTATCAAAAGTTTCCTTAACATCATCTTGGAACTCATCAAGCTCTCTTAAATCTTCAACTATATTCTTTGACCAGCTGACCACTTTCTTACAAGATTTTATGTGGGCATCATAGTTGATAAGGAAGTTATTGTGATCAGCCTCAATATTTACACACCTATCCATTACCATGGATACATAATTTGATTTTTGATTCATGCTATGTTGTAGAATCTAACATCTGGAGTCAATAGTTGGACATATCAGAATGGTGTCAACAAGATTTTTCAATGATTGAATGAAAAAATCATGTCCCAGAGCTGATGATTCCGAATCTGACACTTTTCTAGGTAATGGTTCTTCCTCTAGCTCAACAAATTTCCTCTTAGAAGATTCACCAGCTTCCTTCTTCCTTACAATTTCTTTTTTTGGGGTATCAACAACCACTTGTTTTCCCTTATTGGTTCTCGGAACAGCTTCTTCATCTAGAGACTCATGCTCACTTCCAGACAACTGAACAATCTTATCTTCATAAAATTTTTCCTTCTCTTCTCTAGCCTCAATATCTTTAGGATGAATTAAGTAATTATTATGACTCTCTTCCTCAAATAATTTGTTCACTTCCTCTTAAGATTTTTCATCAACCCCAGGAGTAGAAAGCCTTGAAGATCCGGCTTGAGAAGTCCAGATTGATAATTTCTCAGAATCACTTTCCTTCTCATGAAAGTATTCAACTTGCTGTATCAAATCAGATGTATCATCACTAATTTCAGAAACTTTTACTACTTCTATAGCTTCCTTTTCTTCAATAACTTTTTCAAGTACTTTTTCCGGAGTGAGAAATTTCTTCCCCGGTGTCTCAGGTAATGGATCAACCAAGAATTATTTTGGTATAGGAATATTTTTGGATGCTATTTCAGTGTCCCTCAAAAGATATTGGAAAATTTCGGCCTCAAACATTTTCTTCTTAAGATTATTTTCTTTGGCTTTCTTTTCAAGCTCATATGCTGCCTTCTCTTTCAAAGATTTGGCCTCTGCAGGATCCAGACCAAATTGTGGCTCTCCTTCCTTCTGATTCTTTTTGTCTTCCCTCCACTTGGAAACCACCTCATCTGGATAGGCTTTTTGCTTCTTGGGTTTTGGAGGTACGGATTGAGTTTCTTTAGCTTTAGGGGTTTTTTCTGATTCTTCCACTTCCTTCAGCTTCCTCTTCTTTCCAACCTTCTTTGATGGTTCAGCCTCTTCTGCATTCTTCAGAACAGCTTCTGCTTCTTCCACTGGTAGATCATAAAACTATCCAAAATATTTAGAAAAACTAACATTCATTCTTTTCAAATTATCATTGCTTACTAACATGACTTTTCAATTCCTAATCTTGAAACTTTAAGGAATCTTTAAGGACTTAATACATCAAACAATCAACTTGGAGAGTAGAGCAGGATACCTGATTATCTGTGCTCTAAAATTCCCATTCTTGATATTATCTATTGTAATGAGAATATGTTTCATCAGATTGATCTTCCTCAGATTTACCAAAAAATTCAAGATATACATATCACTTTTCTTCAGCGTGTCCTTGTCAGCCTTTCTCGGTACGATAAAACCCTGAACCCACAACTCAAGGATCTGATTATTTGTAGAAAAATGAGAAATATTTGTGTTCATAACATATGTAAGTCCAAGGAACTCCATAGACTTCACCTTTATAAAACTTCCTTGTACCTCAGGCAGCTTATGGGAACATAACTTGGCTTCCCCTTACTAAGACAACCCCACTAGGCTAGCAGCCTTGGTGTATGAAAGGGCATAGATTTTTCCATAACTCTTGAAAGAAAACTTACCTCTCACTTCTTCCTTAAAGAAACTTACTGACTCATAGAACTCTATAAGAAGATCCAGATACACCAAGTCTTGGGCTCCAGGCTTTGATATGAAAATGCTTTCCCATCCATTCATCTTGATGTTTTTGGAGATAATGGAGTCATACTTGTTGAAGAAATTCCGATGCACCATCCTTTATCTGTATACTTGCCTCTATAAAATTATCTTGACAGTAGACATATCTTTCTGAGAGGATTCTTCTGTAGAAATTCAGACTTGAGAAATCTCTTAGAAGTTCAGAACGAGATTTTTTAGGAGGACAGAGCTTTGACCCACAAAATCTTGAAAACCGATGTGGGATCACCCTTCGAGGGTCCTTTATATAGGCATCAATGTGACAGTTGAACTTCCAAACTCGATCTAACAACTACAAATCCTTCTGATTAGATCTGACATTTGAAATGATAGCCGCAAGGAAAATTTGGTAGGATCAGATATTTTGAGGTTTTAAAAGAAAACATTCGGATTTAAGGAAACTAGAGTCCAAAAAATTTTGAAACACAAAAGAAAATACAAGGAAGGAAATGATGACTACGAAAACTTAAGAAAGAAACCATACCTTTCGGATTACTAGGAAGATTATTCGTATTGAGGAAAAATTCTTCTTGAAGAAATTTATATTCCAAAAATTTTGATTATGAAAAAAAAATGAAAACAAAGAAAACTCCATTACGAAAATTTCCAGTACAAAAATTTTCATTATGAAAATTTCAAGTTCGAAAATCTTCATTACGAAAATTTAAATTATGAGAATTTTCACTACGAAAATTTGAAAAATTAACTATGAAAATATTAAAAAAACATCATTACAAAAACATGAAAAACATCATTATGAAAAACTTGAAAAACTTCACTACGAAAAACTTGAAAAAATTCATTACGAAAAACTTGAAAAACTTCATTACGAAAAACTTGAAAAACTTCATTACAAAAAACTTAAAAAACTTCATTACGAAAAACATGAAAAACATCATTATGAAAAACTTGAAAAACTTAATTATGAAAAACTTGAAAAACTTCAAGAAAATGTACTCCCCCTATGAAAATAATTTTATTACTGTAAAGAGATTGAATTCAATAGAAATTTAACAAGGAAGATTACCTTATGGTTATCATTCCTAACTTCTGTTTAATATATTCAAACCTATCAAAAGGTAAATATTTTTTGAAAATATCAGCAAGTTGATCTTGAGTTCCTATAAATTTAAGAATGATATCTTTTTTTTTGTGTGTAATCCCTAAGAAAGTGATGCCTAAAGTCTATGTGCTTTGCACGAGAGTGATGTGTAGATTTTTTACTAAGGGAAATGGAACTTGTATTATCACAAAAAATTTGTGTTTTAGTAAAACTCATACCATAGTTTGTGAGTGTGTGTTGCATCTACAACACTTGAGCACAACAACTTCCAGTTACTACATATTCAACTTCACTAGTGGAAAGTGCTACGGAGTGTTGTTTCTTGTAAGACCAAGAAACTAATGAATCTCCTAAGAAATGACAAGTTCCGGATGTACTCTTTCTATCCATTCTACATCTACCAAAGTCAGTATCTAAAAAACTTTTCAAAACAAAATCATTTCCATAAGTATAGAAAAGTCCTAAATCTATGGTTCCCTTTAAGTAGCGAAAAATTATTTTCAATGACTTTAAATGAGATTCCTTAGGATTGGATTGATATCTTGAACATAAGCATATAGAAAACATTAAGTCTAGATGACTAGCTATCAAGTAATGTAAACTTCCTATCATACCTCTAAAAGATGTTTGATCTACTGGTTTCCCAGTTTCATCAAGATCAAGTGTGTTTGAGGTACCTATAAGAGTACTTATACTCTTAGTGTTGTCAAATCCATACTTTTTAAGAAGATATTTAATATAATCATGTTAGGATATATAAATTCCTTTTGGTTTTTGAGAGATTTGAAAACCAAGTAAAAATGTTAACTCACCCATCATACTCATTTCAAACTCATATTTCATTAGATCCGCAAAGGAATTAGTTAAGGATTTCTGAGTTGAACCAAATATAATGTCATCAATATAAATTTGAACAATAAAAACGTTTTTCTTATCTTTCTTTATAAGAAGGTTTGGATATGCATTTCCCTTAACATAATTATTTTGAAGAAAAAATCTTGTAAGTCTATCATACTAGGATCCAGGGGCTTTCTTAAGTCCATACAAAGCTTTGGTAAGTCTAAAAACATGATCAAGATGTTTTGTATATTCAAAACCAGAAGGTTTTTCAACCAAAACTCCCTCTTGAACATAACCATTAAGAAATAAAATTTCACATCCATTTGAAAAAGTTTGAAATTGAAGAATGCTACAAAGGCAAGTAAGATACGAATAGATTCAATTCTAGATACTGGAGCATAGGTTCATTCATAGTCTATTCCCTCTTGTTGATTATAGCCTTTAGCAACTAATCTAGATTTATTTCTAACTATGATTCCATTTTCCTCACACTTATTTTTGAAGACCCATTTTACTCCAATAACAGAATTTTCCTTAGGTATTTCAACCAAGGTCCAAAATTTATTCCTTTTGAATTCATTTAGTTCATCTTCCATGGATTTAATCCAATCATCATCACCTGAAGCTTCATCAGTGCCTTTTGGTTCTAATTGGGAAAGGAATGCTAGATGTTCTACTTCATTCCTTAAGGAATTTCTAGTCCTTGCGGGTTGATTTACATCACCAATGATATTATCACTAGGATGCTTCTTTAGAAACAACTGATTTGGGTTTTGTAAAACCTGTTCATCAACATAGGGTAGAAAATATTCTGGGGTAAATGCTTCAGAAGTATCTTCTTGGACATTTTCCGTATCAGAAGGATCTTCTAACATAGGTTGATAATCAGTTTTTGAAAACACATCCGAAGATATAGGTTAGGGTTGTTTAAAAACAAAAGGATTATAGTTTCATCAAATTTCACATGTACTATCTCTTCAATAGTACAAGTGTTTTTATTGAAAACTCTATAAGCCTTAGAAGTTGTGGAGTAGCCTAAGAAAATTCCTTAATCAGATTTTGGTGCGAATTTGTGTAGGTTATCTTTAGTATTCAGAATGAATACTTTGAAACCAAAAAACTTGAAGTAGGAAAGTCTAGGTTTTCTACCATTCCATAACTCATAAGGAGTTTTATTAAGAAAAGGTCTAATCAAAACTCGATTTATAGTATAACAAGAAGTACTTAGAGCTTCAGCCCAAAAATGTCTTTCTAAAGAATAGTCACTCAACTTGGTTCTTGTTATCTCTTGAAGAATTCTATTTCTTCTTTCAACAACACCATTCTGTTGAGGAGTTCTTTGTGATGAGAAATTGTGAGTAATGCCTTTTCTACTATAAAAAGTTTCAAAATCAGAATTTTGAAATTCTCTACCATGATCACTATGAATAGTTTTCAATGGAAGGTTTTTCTCATTTTTAACTTGGTCTCTAAAACATTTAAAATACAAGAAGGCTTAAGACTTCTTTGCTAGAAAATAGACCCATGTAAATCTAGTGTAATCATCAACCAAGAAAAATACATAATATTTGCCTCTAATTCTTCCAGTTTGTGTAGGACCAAAGAGATCCATATGCACTAGCTGTAATGAATCAGTAGTTGATACTTCACAGACTGATTTAAAACTTGATTTATGTTTCTTTCCATATTTACAAGGTTCATAAAATTTTGAAGAATCAAATCTAAGCTCCGGTAGATCCTTAACTAATCTTTTCTTAGAAAGTTTGCATAGGTTCCTAAGGTTATAATGTCTTAACCTTCTATGAAACAACCAAGAATGATCCTCTATTGCACTAAGGCAAGGCAGATCTTGGCTTCTAAGGTCTTCTAAGTTTAGTGTGTAAACATTCTCTTGCCTATGGGCAGAAAGAATAAACTCTTCATTGGAATTGTGTACTAAGCACTTGTTATTCCTAAAATTCACAAGGTAACCTTCATCAAATAACTGACTTATGCTAATGAGGATGTGCTTAAGACCCTTAACAAATAAAACATTTGCAATCAAAGTTTTTCCAAGAAGAACGATGTTACCTATATCAATAATTTCTCCCTGAGCATTATCTATGAAAGTTACTTTTCCTCCTTTCTTCTTGATATTTTTTTCAAAATAGTTTTTGTTACCAGTCATATGCCAGGAACATCACTATCCATGTACCATGTATTACTATTGGTACCTTTTCTATTTTTCTGAAAACAAAAGAGTTAGACTTTTGGAATCCAAACTTTCTTGGATCCGAAAATTTCAGAAAGAAAAATCTTTGGCACCCACATCTTTTTAGAAAAATAGGCTTTATGAAATCCTAAAGACTTGGTTTTGTTTAAGAAAAAATTTCTTGCCCAGTTTCCACCACACTGACTCTTAGTGCAGAATGGAGCACTTTGAGGAAAAAAATAATTGTTACTAAAAATCAGTTTAGAACCAGTATAACCAAAACCAGAACTATTCCTTAGAGGTTGGATTTGAGAATACATTTTATCAAAAATTTCCTTACTTAAGGTAAAGTTTAACAAACACTTCCTCAAGGAAAATATTTCAGATTTCAGTTTGATAACCAAGTTCTTGTCTTCTAAAACATTTTATTTGGAACTAGAGTTAGGCTCGAAAATATTTTTCGTAGAAATTATGTTTTCTAGATCTTTAGAAAGTTTATTCTTCTCAGAATTTAACTCCTCAATATTTTTTGAAATCTTTTGAAAATCAACATTTTTCTTATCATGATCTTTATAAAGATCTAATATTTCCTTATTAAGAATCGTATTCCTAGATTTTACCTTATCATGATTTTTCATGAGTTTTGAATTCTCAATCTCAAGGAGTTTAGAAAACCTAGAAAATTCTTCATAGGAAGGTAAAGTATTATATTCATTAGAAGAATATTCTTCATCAAAAGAGTTATAATATTTACTATCATTAGCATTAAAAGATATATTGGTCATAGATTCAGCATTGTGTACCTTAGCTATTAAACAATGATTTTCAATAGGTAGTCTATCTATTAGACCAAGATTCTTCTGTCTAGAAGATTCATAATCTGAAGATTTATCTGAAGATTCATCACCACTGGAACTCCAGGTTTCATTAGCTTTCAAGACTTTCTTAGATTTATCTTTGTAGTACTTCTTTCTATTTTTCTCATAATGATTTTCCTTTCTTTCTTTTCTATTAAGCATAGGACGATCAAGTCTTATATGTCTAGCTCTCTTGCATTCATAACATGTAACTTATGAATCTTTCTTATCTTTCCTTTCTTTCTTCTTGTATTTGGATTGAAAGTTCCTCTATCCAGCTATCTTGTTCATCCTTTGAGAAAGATTTGATAACTTATTTTCTAAGGATTCACTTCCACTAGATTTAGATTGGATAACAACCTTCTTAGATTTAGATCTGGTAATTCTCTTAGGAGGCTTAGCTTTCATATGATTTGAAGTAGTAGTAAAAGCAACACTGCCATTCCCATTCTTCTTCTTTACATTATCAACATCTCTCTTCACTCTAGTCTCATGTTGAAGAAGAGTTCCAAAGAGTTCATCAAGAGTAATTTGAGTAACCCTTCTGTTCTCATCAATAGCAGTCCTCTTGGATTCCCATTCATTAGGCATGATGTCTATGATCTTATCAACAATAGATTCATCATCTAATCCTTTTTCACCCATGGGTTGTAAACTATTTACAATAGTCATGAATATTTTTTGTACCTTGTATATGGGTTCTCCATAAGGAAATCAGAAACCATGATATTCAGTTCTGAGCATGGATCTTCTAGTTTCAATAACTTTGGAAGTTCTAAAGTGAGTAACTTCAAGTTTCTTCCAAATACAATTTGCTGCTTCACAAGATGAAATTTGGCTATATATATTTCTAGTCATGGAGCAAAGAAAAGTATTTCATACCTTATAATTCAATTGATATTCATGCTTTTCTTGATTTGTGATGGTACTAACTTCTTTATTAGGGATTTTATATCCTCTAGTAAGCATAACAAAATTATCAACTCTAGTATTGATAATGAAAGTTTTCATTCGATCTCTCCAATACTCATAATCATTTCCATAAAAAATAGGTGGTCTTGTTGGATTGAGATTGTCTATAGAACCAACATTGATTCCTGTCATCTTATAGAAAAATCTTTCCACAAAAACTTGTTAATAGAATAAGTTTGTAAACAAGCAAAATATTCCTCAGTAAGGAAAATAAAACTGGAGTATCTCTATGAAAAATAATAATCTGAACTTTATGAGTCTAAAAAAATAGATTCTGAAAAATAGAAGAAGAAGAATTCTCTTCTGAATCTAATCGTGATATTAATTCAGATTGAACCAAAATTCTGAAGCCAATTGTTAGATTGGTTCAGGATTCAAGGTCACCTCTTCTGATACCAATTTTTGAGATGGTATGTGAGTATGATATACTCAAAAATACCAAATGTAGGATCGAAATAAAAGAGATATTGTATGTAGTATCTAGTGATACAGAAAATACAAGAGGGGGTGGGGTGAATTATATACTTTTAAAAATTCCTTTGGAACTTTTAAATATAGTTATGTTTAACAAGGTTAAACAAGGTAATTCACAAAACCACTAAGTTCTATACACTTGCTTGATTCAGGAAATATGATTCCAAGAAAGTGAATCTAGGAAGATGGTTCCGGAAAATGAAACTTAATGAAAGTTTACAAAGATAAATATTCTACCTTAAAGTGTATAAAATCTTACTAAATTAGAGTACACATGTATAAGGAAGTATAAGATAGTTATACTTTCCTCAACAAATAAAATGCAGCAAAAAAATTGCAACAAATCAAGTAACAAGTAGTAAATATTTTAACCCAAAGAGAAAGGTATCCAACAACCGTGGATAAAGGTCCATTGATTTATATTTTCAAGAAAGTTTGTCTTACCCACACCTGGGTAAGCCATCGATACTAAGATTGGAGTCTGTCTTGATATCCCCACAAGCCCTCAACTTCAAGGTAGTCGACACCTCTGTCTTCCTATCTCCGGAAGCCCTTGATTATACACTACAACAATCGGAGTCACACAAAGCAAATCTGAACAAGAAGTTCAATACGCACAAGGCAATGAGAGTCTCTCTCTAGAAATCACTTCAACAGAAATTAATCTCTAAAGTCATAGAAAAATGTTGAGATCTTTTCAAATGATCTTTTATTTATAGGCACGACACCAACAGTCAGCTCCCTCCCCCAATGGTCATATTTTTCCTTGAATTTCGGAGGGACCTGTACACATGTCACTCAAACAACGGTTATTTATTAACTGAATGCATGACATATTTTTGTAATAAAACAAGTGTAAGCAAAAATATGGTTACATAACTAAAATCCAATATTTGGAATCTAAGCAAATCAAAAGTTCAAAGTCTAAAAAAAATGAATTCGGATTCTATAATACAAGGATATTCAGATTATGTTTTCTAAGGAATTCGGAACCTGAAATCTATAGAATTCTAGAGTCTAAATTTCAAGGAAATTTGGAATCTGGATTCATAAGAATTTGAAACCAAAGTTCTGAGTCAGAGTTCATGAGAATTTAGAGTCAGAACTCATAAGATTTCGGAGTCTATATTCAGAGAACTCAGAGTCAGAACTCTATGGAGTTCATAACCAGAATTCGGAGTCAGAGCTCAGAAGAGTTCGTAACCAGAATTCGTAATCAGAATTTGGAGTCAGAGCTCAGAAGAGTTCCTAACCAGAATTCATAATCAGAATTCAGAGTCAGACCATAGAAGAGTTTATAACCAGAATTCGTAATCAGAATTCAGAGTAAGAACTCAGAAGAGTTTGTAACCAGAATTCATAATCAGAATTCAGAGTCAAAACTCAGAAGAGTTCGTAACCAGAATTCTGATTCTGAATTCAGAGTCAGAACTCAGAAGAGATCGTAACCATAATTCTGATTTAGAATTCAGAGTCAAAACTTAGAAGTGTTCGTAACCAGATTTCTGGGAATTTGGATTCTAAAACAGAATGCTTCATATTTAGGTATTTATAGGATTCCAATGGTTTTGGTTACAAACCGAATTTTACACTTAGAAAAATTATGATATGAACAATGAAAACATGGTAAGGATAAATTTTCTTGGGGAAGGAAATTTTTCCTTATAGAAGTAAAACACAGGGTAAAATGAAACTTTCCTTGAGATAAGGTGTTTGTGATTTTCAAAACAAGAAGGAATGGTAAAGTCATAAGGAAACCTTATTGACTTAACAATCTCCCCCAAGTATAAAGGAATGGAAAAGTCATAAGAAAAAACTTATTGACTCAACAGACACATCAAGTTGGTAGTCATACATTCAGTACTAAATGACGACATATGGTAAGTAATTTTTCTAATAATTTATATAAATTTAAATATAAAATGTTTATTTTATAATCATACAGGCAATTGAACACCCTGATATTATGTATTTTGATGTTTATAAGAAGATGTGCAATGATCCTATCAGCGGAGAGATTATAGGTGGTTTCCAGCATCAGATTGCGGTTAGTATAATTTTTTTAAGTTATAAAATTATCTAAAAATAATATTTTAGCTATTTTAATTTCAAATTACAATTGAGGGAGTTATATGAGGTCGTGAATTCTCAAACACATCATGAGATTCAAGTTGATACTAAGATTCAAGCCACTGGTGTGGTAGGATTTGGCGATACAACATGGACGCAGACAACTTAGTTTTATTTTGAGAAGGTTTGAGTGGTTGGTATTAGTTCTAAATTAATGTTTATAAGTTGTTATGGTACTGTTTCATGGTCAACATTTAGCTCTAGGGGAGCTCATGGAGTGTCTTCATCATTGGTCTCATAGTATGAGGAACAACTATGAGCTCAAAGTGAGGTTATAAAGGATATGTGTAGGGAGCAGGAAGATCTCTATCAACAACAAGAATAGTAGGAGGAGAAGATGAAATGGAAACACCACCAATAGCATGATCAGATGATGGAGTATATGTGAAGGCTGAATCATGGTATAGTGATAGAATTCCCTCCCTTCCTCTTTCAGATGACCCTCCCCTCCCCCCTCTATAGTGATGCATACATTTATTATATTAACATTTTAATGTAAATATTTTGTCTAATATTTTTATTATATAATATCTTTACATTTTTACTTATTACATTTTTTAAATTATTTTTTAAATTTTATATTTTTTAATGTATATTTTTTATTTTTCATTTTTTTCATTTTTTTAACTTATTTGCGATGAGAGTACATCCTGTCTGAAAAAAGTATTTGTGATGGGTCAATTAGACCATCATAAATATCTATTTAAATAATTCGGTAAAAACTATTTGTGATAGGCCGCCCTTCCATTGCAAAAGACAATTTTTTTATGATGGACCATAGTAAAAAATGACTTTTTTGACATTGTTTTTAGTGTTGAGTTATTTACGATGGGACCCCATCATAAATTTTTGATGGGTTCCCATCACAAATACCCTATCACAAATAATCAATTTTTTAGTTGTGTAGGTTTTGTTTTAGAATCTGAACTAGAACTAGTGTCAAAATCAGCCCAGGCAGTGGGCTAAGATTGAGGTGGAGTAAACTAGACATCAGCCTCAAAGTTGGATGGTGTCTTAGTTTTTTATCATATTCTCATGCTATATTGATACTTCCATATGTGGTAGAATTGGATTTGGGAGAAGAAGATTCATCAAACACTACATCCCTATTTATAATACATTTTTGGTAATAGTGTTTATTTACCCAAAGTTTTTAACCCTCAACACCCTTGGGTTAACCTACAAAGAATCATTTAAAAGCTCTAGGTTCAAGCTTATTAGTTCTAATATGTGCATAAGAAATGAAACCAAACAATCTTAAATAACTATAATAGGGAGGCTTACCATTCCACAATTATTCTAGGGTTTTGAATTGATTAAAAGAAGAAGTACATCTATTAATGAGTTAGACTAATGTGCTGGTATCCTCTTCCCAAAAATATTTAGAGAGACCCAAGCATGAAACCATTATTCAGACCCTTTATAAAATGGGTCTATTAATTATTTCTACAAGACCATTTTTTTGGGAGGTTTCCCAAATATTTTGGTGTCTTTTAATACCCTTAGATTCATAGAATTGGATAAACTAAGTGGATAGGCACTCTAAGCCATTATCTATTCTCATGGTTTTAATTTTTTCCCAAAACTGATTTACAACTAAAATTTTCTAGGTTTTAAAGGTTTAGAAAACATCAGATTTATTTTTCAGAATGTAAATATAAACTTTTCTTGAGAATTCATCTATGAAACTTACAAAATAAGAACTTGTACCCTGGGAGGTTGTCCCAGATGGTTCCCATAAGTCAGAATGGATGTATTCTAAGGGGATGTAAGATTTAAAGTTAGAACTATTAAAGGTGAATCTATTCGAATTTTCCATCACCAAATCTTCATAAAAAGGAAGGTTGGATGGTGTGATGTCACTCTATAACCCTTTCTTATTGAGTTATTCTAGACCCTTGGTGTTCACATTCCCCAATCTCCAAATTCCATAGCAAGGTATTATTGGAATTAGTGGTATAAACAGTACCAAATTTTATTTAATGTGTCTTTCCATTCAAAACATACAATACATTAATGAAAGAACCTTTAATTATAGATCTAGAGCCTTTGGAGATTTTAAGACATCCTGTTTCATCCCTAAAAGTGAACTTTTTTAGTGTATAACCCCTAAGGAAATTAAATTTTTATGATGGATTGGAACCCAACTAACATCAAGAAAAGTAAGGATGGGATGGCCATCTAGTTATATTAAAAAAACCTCTTCCATATACCTTATAACTCTTATTATTCACTAAGATCATATCTTCTTCTACTCTCACTACCAATTCTAGGAATGAATCTCTGATGGGACACATGGGAAAGAAGTAGTCTGAGTCAAGGAACCACTCTTGATCGATACAATTGTTGGAAATATTTAATACTTCAGTTATGTCATAACCAGAATCTACTAAAAGGGACTAGTTAGTGGGCTGATTATTTTCAAGTTCTCATTTAAGTTTTCTACACTCAGGTTTAGTATTTCTGGACTTACCACAATGAAAAAACTTTTATTTATTTATAATTATACCTAGGTTTGTGTTCCTTATTCTTAATTATTTTATCATTATTAAACTATTTATTTTTACCTTTAGAGCATGGTATTCCCCTAGTAAACAAGCTCTTGGCCTCTCCTTTTATTCTAGGGTTAGAATGTAATTCTTTGGAGAGAAGGGAAGACTTAACCACTTAATGGGTTAATAAGTCAGGACCATACATCATGGTCTCTACTAAGGTATTGTTGGAATTATCTATAGAAATTATAAGGATCATTTATTAATCTTAATCATTAATAGTTACATTTATATTGGATTAATATAACATAAATTTATTAAATTCATCTAAATGGGCCTCTATGGAACTATTGAGTTTCAACTTAAAAGTGAAAATTCAATGTTTTTTATAAATCCTAACAACTAGAGAATCTATCATGTAAAAATTTTCTAGCTTAATACATATACCATCGTAAATATATTCAAAGTAAACCTTCCTAAGATATTTATGTCCTAAATAAAGTAGCAGAAAACTATGTGCTTTAACTAAAACATCAGGGGCAACATCTTGATATTTAGTAACAATTTGTCCAGTTTCATTCATAGTTACAATGGGTTTCTTTATCCTATAGAGGGAATAAATTAATTCTTCATAAAATAGAATGTATCTCATATTAATTCACTAAATATTAAAGTCATTACCTCCATTAAATTTCTGGATTTCAAACCTAGTTTTTGACATGTTTACCTAATGAGTAGATGCTGAGTTCTTATGGAAAACATTAAACATACTCCCCCAATAACCAGCTGATATTAAGGGCAAAAATTTATGATCCAAATAGATTTGAAATGTAGAGGAATTATAGAGGGTACATTGGATCTAATTTAATATAGTAGATAAAAGAGGTAACTTAAGAAGATATGAAAATATATAAATTAAAAAGAAATGATTATTGAAACAAGAAATAGGTTTGATAGAAAAATAAAACCAATAAAGGATATGATACCACTTTGTAAGGGGTAAGAGTGCACTAGAGATAATAGAACAATCAAACCTAAAAGACTAGAATTGGGGATTCTATACACAATAGTCGAACCGAACATAAATTGAAAGTATAAAATGCAAGAAACAAAGAAAGTAGTAAATAACAAAAGATTTATGTGATTTGGTCCTTTTGGGACTTATGTTCATAGAAATACCACCACCTACACTCATGCATTTTATTCAAGATCAATAATGAATCTTTACAGTATACAGGATAATCAAAACAGAAATAGTAGAATCTTTTAACACATAAATATGAGAATAAACAGAACAAAAAGTGGAAGAACTTATAATGCCAGATGCAATGGTCCGACCATCCTGATCTCTTGATGTTATCATTGTGAAGTTGAAGTAAATTTTGTAGCTCATCGAAGAGAAAATTAATTTCCTAGATAATGTCAATTGTTCTAGGATAAAAATCTACACTACACATCTTTGCAAGGAAGTTTTCTATCTGAACTACACCAGAAGAATCACATCAGTGATGTAATACAGAGGATAACAGATGTTCAAGGTTAATCACTAAAGAATAGGAACCTACTAAATATAGGGTTTCCAAATAAAAGGGGAGAAAACCCATAAGGAAGAGCGAAATTTCCCAAGAGACTGGGCACAAGGGTGATCAATGCCCCTGACACTGCCTGTAGCTCGAAACAACATAGCCAACCAAAAGACACAATGTACACACCACCAAACTGAAATGAAACGAAACCATTGAGTAGGTTAAAACAAGTGGAATATGAGGATCACATGAACAAAAAAGCAGATCAATGGCCCAGGAAGCATTCACAAAGATAGTCAAAGTGGCGACTGAAGTAAAAGCGGGCTATGAGTCAAGCAGGACAAGTGACTATCCCAATAGAAAATACCACATGATAAGGATATGGTCAAATGGATATGGAATCCCAATAATATAAATTTTATCACATAGAATAAAAATATAAATGTTCATTCTTAATATTAATAAAATTTAAATGGAAGAATACAAAACAAGGCATTTTCAATATGAAAACAAATTGAATACCCATAACTCAAAAAATAGTTGTAGGTTACTTCCTAGGAGACCACCAAGTGGACCAAAACAAGCATAGAGAATCTCCTAGAGGTTCACAGGTTCTCTACCCATCACTGTCTTGGAACTAAAATCTCTTTAACACTCATCTCCACACCATATACCCCTTAATGACATGCATTAAGTCCATAATACCCTCGACCGGTCAAAACAAACACCCCTAGATGAATTTTACTACTCATGATTTTCTTGGAATCCTATGATATCTTCCCAATGACCAAACTGAGATCCATGGGTGTTTAAACCTCTACCCTTACCAGAACCAAAACACTAACATGCCATGATCACCATCCTTAAGCACTATTCAACACAACCATCGCCATGGGAACCACCATGGAGGTTACCCTCTAGGTTCCCAAAAAACCAACACCAAGACTCTGGAACACCCTGATAACTCTCCTAACACCTTTGAAACATACACAATGTGAATAAATTTCCTTAAAAAACCCAGTCCCTTACACAAACACAAACCATAAACAATACCATTACTTACTCCTAATGTGTTAAAGACTAAATCCATAATTCTTTCTATTTATAGGAAGGGGAGAAATAAATATCCTTCATGGAAGATAATCCTATTATACACCGAATAAGGTTAAATAAATAGATTTCAAAGGAAATTTGGAGCATTAAATAACCTCTAAAGGGGGATTCTGTCACACATATCCATGGAAAGTGAATTAATAATAATTTAAATGTGTTAAAAGTGAAAATGTGCTTCTTAAAAGGTTTATTTAGGAAACCTTTATAATTTCCCTCATTCCATGGGCCTTGAAAGCTTATTACTCTAAGCCTAAGCCCAAATCCGATTTGGTATTTATTATTTCCTCATGTTTAGGTATTAATAATACAAATAACTCATTATTTATATTATAATGCCACATTATTTATTTAATTAAATAACTATTATTTAGTTTAATATTTTAAAAGATAAATACACAAATATTATTTGTTTTTATAATAAACATAAAAATTATTACACATGATCAAATCAAAATAGTCCAAAATTCTCAATTATCATTATATTAGGTGAAACCCTAATGGACCTTTGTAAAGTTAGAAATAATTTTAAATTACATTAATAATTATAAATTATGAGTGGTATCTATAAACACATCATAGATTTGTAAATTTCAAAGGGGTCTGTTGTGATCTAATACACCACATTTCTATTAACAATTTTCCTTTTTCCTTGATATCGAGACTCAACATGAGACATGGATAACGAAAATACTATATAAATTAGATCTTTTATCATTCTCGAGTTAACTAAATATTATATTATTACATACCATGTAATTATATTTTTATTGCCATGAACTTACATAGTCAAAACTTAGTTAAGGGACTTGATGTCATAACTAGTCATATGGATAGGCACATCCTATCATGGATAATTAAATCTTGCCACTTGATTAGTATCATTCCCAATTACCTTTTATAAAGACAAATTTTAAAATTAATTTAGATAGATATCATATTACAAAACCCAAAAAGTAGGGTACCAATTTGAAAATATCAATTAAATTGATCCATTACAAATGTTAACTTAAGTAACACCAATGAAACATATGACAATTCATGAGGTGTAATTTAAACAAGTATATATAAATAAAATTTCATCAACTTATATCCTATGAGTGATCAGTTGAATTGTTATACCATTTATACTACTCATAATGGTCTTAAAATATCATCATATTGTTGAGGGACAACCTAGTAATACATATATTTCAGAGGTTGTTATCATATCATTTCTCATGTTCTTTAAAAAAACATAAATAAATGATAATATTTTAACATTAATATACAATACATGGTACAACATGTCCCTAAGACAAACCCACTTGACTGATTTTAATTCATAACCACCAAAAATATCTATGTAAAGTACCACTTAATAATTACAATAAATTAGCATACTAAAAATATCTCTAAATAATTATAATGATAATTTTTCATACAATATTAGAATAAAAGTGTATAATGGAAAAGTAAAAAAATAAATTAAATCATGTTCAAGAAAGATTATCAAACTAGAAAATTAAAATTATATTGAAATTCATACTAAATAATTCCGTATGAATTTTACTAATATAAAACCCATTTAAAAATTTGTTGAAAAAATATAGTGGAAATTTCCATTTGAATAATCTTCCCTAAATTATCAACTGTAAAATTTAGCAATGTAATTTTGTGATATAATTTTTGACAATTATTTTATAGTGGAAATTAATTTATATTTTAAGTGTTTTTTATTAAACATATCTAAAATAATTTTCAAATATATTTTTCCCACTCGAGAATCACATTGAAATTTTCATGTGAAACATTCCATTGAAAAATTTAATGATTTTTTTTATTTCTAGTGGGATTTTCATGAAAATATTTAAACATGTTTTTATATATATAATTTTATAATGAACATTTATAATGAGATTTTTTAAAGAAATGTTCCTATTAAATTATTGTATTTTTTTTAAAATTTTATTTAGAGTTTCCCATTGGAATTCCCAACTGAATATATTTACTTTAATGGTGGTGTTTGTAATTGAATTAGCTAAATTTTTGCTGAAATTTTTTATAGAATATCTTTCACTATAATTAAAGATTTCAAAGTTTTTTCCCACAAAAATTTTAGTATATTTTTTCATGTGAAATTTTATATTAGGATTAGTGATTTCTCTATGTGAATATTTGCATTAATATTTTTAAGTGAATGTTTTCCCTTTAATTTTACAATTTAATTATTGAAACTTTTGGTAAAACCTTAAATTGAAGTTTTCAACCGAAAGTTTACATTTTTAAATATTTAGTGAATGTTTTCAGTTTATTTAATAAAAATTTCCAATGAAAATTTTCCTTGGAGTATTTCATTTAATTTTTATTAATTAAGTTTTCATAGTATTTTGTCAGTTAGAATTCTATATAGGAATTTTTAGTGAAGGTTTCTAGTTGAATCAGTGAAATTTAAAGAGAAACTTTCTTTGGATTTTTGCAATAGAATATTTTATTGAGAATTTGTACCAAAATTTTACAGTGAAAGTTTCCATTTTAAATAATGGATTTTTTTCAATATAATTTTTCTCAAATACTTTACAGTGGGATTTTACAATGTTATTTTTTAATGAGGTTTTCCACCTGTATTTTACTATGGATTTATAATTAAAATTTTATAATTAATTTATAAAATGTAATTTTCAACTGTAATTTCTAATGAAATTTAATTTTGTAAAGTATTATCCAATTAAATATTATATTGAAATTTTATAATTCATTTTTCAAAATAATATCTCATAAATATTTTTCACTATTATTTTATAATAGATTTTTTCAGTTAGTTAATAGTATTTTTCATTAAATTTGTTTTGTACAATTTATCAGTTGAATTTTTCTATAAAACTTTTATAAGAGTAAAATAGATAATTATTTTTTTTAAAAAATAATATTATATAAATATATATTAAAAAATATTTTTTAAAAAGCAATATCTCTTATTTATGGAATAATATTGATATTATACTATTAATATCAACTATAGGAATATGAGTCTCTTGTGGCAATTATTTTTTCCTTTAGTGGTTGTCTAATAAAACTGTAATGTGTTGCAATGTAATTGAATATTTCATGATGGTTATTGTAAATGTATGATAATTTGATAGAAATTTAAAAAAATGAATATTTAGTTGTATTTTCTATATATTTTTTGATTTTTCATTATTTATATTTTTTTGAAATCAATGATGATTAAAACTGCTACCAAATATAAACATTTTTACCAAAAATTTGAACCATTGATATGTAATTGTCACTATTTTATAGTGGTTTAAACCACCACTGGTTACCATAGTGAAATAAACAAATAGAATCTCCCCACCACAATAAAAAACAAAATATATGAACCAATGGATTTATTTATAGTAGGGGGGCCTCATGATCATCCTTATAACACAAATGTATATATATGTACACTTTAATCAAGAAAAAAACCTTTTGAAGCTATTTATAAAAAAATAACAATGTACTCCTCATTTAAAATGATATTCATACTTTTAGTTGTTCAAAAAAGATCACTTATGTATATACATTTCCAACACTAACATTGAGTTAGTTAAAATAAATTATGATATAATACATATCTTATAGTGACAATGAGTTATTTTACCTAGAATAATAAAACAAGGATGAATTAAAACATGATATAAGAGTGTTCATGTGTTTGTATATAAATCTAAATCATAACCTATATCCCACTGTTAACTCTTGTTAAATTTTAGATCACCTATTCAAAGATGACCAAAGTAAAAAAATGGTAAAAGAAATATTCATGTTTATAAAAGACATTTTTTTCCAAGATTCTCTATTATTCATGATGAAATATCCGCGAAACCACCCTAAATCCTTGATACCACGTTTCCCTTCACAATAAAATAAAATTCCCTCAAAATCTCTATTTTTGGGCATTATTTTCGAATGTGATAGGAAGACTCTTTACGAACCGCATAATTTTTTCATGGTTGGTAATCCATTCATGGAAAAGTAAAAATTATTGTGACATGGCATCATTTGTGAGTATGGTAAAATGAATCTTCATTGAAATTTTATAATTCTGTGGCCCATAACATGCTTAAACAACTTAATTATATATGTTTTCCCATGCACACATGACCTCCTTACTTTTTGAATGTGGAATTTTTCATGATCGTATGAATTCTATATGATTACATAAGTTTAGGAAGGTTTTTATAAGAAATCACCAATAAATAAACATTACACACTTGAAGATACATAGAATTATTCTTTAAAAAATACATCAGAGAGACATAATGACCTTTCTTTTAACATTAAGATAGTCTTTAAGAGGAGAAAATTACATCATTACGAATCATTATCATCATGAAAACATTAAATGAAACCTAGTTAATTCACCTAGTAGTAGAAAAATGGAAAACAAGGGAGGATTATTTTGATGGAATTTCATGTTAATACTCCCCTATATACAAAACACATGGGACCATCTAGGAAAAACCTTTAAAAAAGAGTCTTGGAAGAAACCTTCATGGATCTATCCATATAGGTCCTTCATAAAGGGACTCTTATAAATTATTCACAGAGGGTTGTTTATGAAAAGTCATTTGTGAACAAGCCATGAAACCATCTCTTTCATAAACTATAAGAATCCTCTTAAAACCCTGGATTTAAATGAGTTTTAATGTTTCAAAATATCTACCAAATAATTCCCAATGGTCCCAGGCCATGAAATGTATGGTTTACCGGTAACCATATAGTCATGAAATAATATTATGGCTGATTGAGCCTCCTTTAGATTATTTCTTTCACTCAGATCACCTATTTGAGACGAATGAATCCAAATGACCTTCTTGGATCCCTTTCACAATGGTTAAATCTGGAAAAAGGTTATTTCATCAAGAACTCCTCCAAAACTCCTAGATTTACATGATTAGTCTATTATATACATTAGTTTTCACTCTTTTGATCATATATTCCTTTGATAATGAGGATAATGTATTCCATGGGGGAAATATTCTAGGAAATCATCCATGATCGATAGGATCCCCAGGGTGATAATGATTATAGGTTAACTTAACAACAAGGATCTTTTTCATTGGGTAATCAAGGAAAACATCCCTATCCTAGGATGATCATCATGGATTCCCCATATCAATAATCCAAAGAGCTTGTGTAGTCAGTTAGATATACATGTTTGGCCCTTATACTAGGAGTAATACCAAAATTTATCTTCACCCAAGTCATATGTAAGGTTGAATATAGTCTTTATACTCAGTGTAAGCCTTAAATTTACTACCACTAAAGAAATATTTCTGGTTTAATATAGGGCTCCTACTAGATATAAGAACAAAATTTTACTTCACCAGATTCATTTCCCAAGTTGAATGTGGGTATCCTTCTAGGTTTAAGCCTCAAAATCTTCCTCATGAGGCTATATCCCCCATGATTTCAATAATTATTCCTCATATAATCATCAACTGGCAAGAAGTAGACAAGTATATAGGTATCCAATTGGTGTTTTCCCCAGTCCATCCTTATTAAGGATATATTTCATATGAACCCTTTCTTATTGGGATGTATTATATACGAGACACATCACATTTTTCATTAGGACATATCCCCTATGAGACTATGACCTTTCTTATTAGTATATACTCCAATTAAAATTAAAAATACCCTCTCATGCTTTATTACTAACTAAAAAGAAGATCCTAAAATGGACTCTTATGCATAAGTCCCACACCAATCATTATTAAGCATCATTATTCTATTAGTTCTAGCTTCATGATTTTAAAATTAATTAAAAACATCTTTTCTATAAGATGTTAAACATCCCAGAATCAGTCTTGGACACATGACCTTAAAATTAAATTCATTTTTTCATGATTGAATGACATTAAATGTAACCTCATTGGTCCTTGTCACATAGCCATAAAAGGCACAATGTGTCCTGTTAGTGTCACTAAACTACATGGGTCCAAATTTTCTTCATAAGGATACATAGAAATCCCTTATCATGGTCCATATCCCAACATCAGAATGTCTTCCTCCTTCCTAGATGGTGATACATTTTATATTTCATAGTTTTGTGGATTTAAACTGCAATACAACCAATCCATCCCAAAATGGAGATATAAATAACATCTGATGTGTTTGTGTGTTCCCATCATTTCATGTAAAGAATAAATAATTTTTATAGGGGTAACAGTTAGTGTAATTAATGCTACATGGAATGATTAAAGAACATAAATTAAACCTATAGATGTGCCCATAATTAGGTAATAATTTCTCTATAAAAGGTGAAAATGAGCCTAACCTCTGATCCTCTTGATCCAATGTGTGATCTGTTGCATTACTGTTATGTCCTTAGCACCAATGGCTTTAGAATGAAAACACATATCTACCACAAAAAAGGACATGGGTCACATTATAAATATAATAGTGAACCACACATGAATTCTTACCCATTAAAAAGATCAATCATCTATGAAACTTTTATTATGATACTGCATTAATGGGTTTCTATTTTTTACTTTATAATTTCTTCAGAACCTATATAAAGATCCCCCTTTAATCCAAAAATAGTAACATCAAGTTTTAAAACTTTTAACAATAAGATATTAGTATATATTATTAGCCACCATGGTACCTATCAAGATACTACTACTCAGTAAGAAAGGTTCCAAACATATTCCTATACTATGATAAATGTGGTGGCCCCACCAACTAGGAGGATATTTTTTTATAATGTCACATATTTAGTGAAATTTAGTTAATTCCCCAGTGTAGAAGTATTACATCAATGGTGAAATTTCCACTATGGAGTAATCCTGGGACATATTCTAGTCAATCAAGACTCATGAACTATCCCGCCAACAGAGGATCACATTGAAGTTAGTGGCACTAGTTTCCTCTTTAAACAGTTTCCTCTTCAAACAACTTCAAAATCCTTTTTAGATTAGGGAAAAACCTACCTCCATTAATATAGGGAGATATGGGAGGACATAGAATACATCTATAAAATTATGTAGGAGATACCCAAGAGTCTCATACTACCCTCACTTAACCCAGTTTTGTGCGACCCTATCTCTTTAGGAACCCATTGAGGAGGTCTCCTAGGAAGTCCCAACCCGATCACCTAGACCAAGGAATCCAGGAGGTATCACAAAGATCATTTGATCATTGAAGGTAGGGATTAATATTATATCCCCATTCTCATAAGTGAATTATATTATAATATCATTGTAGTAATTTAATAGTTGTCATATATCCCTAGTTACACCAGTTATAATTTCTGGAATATGCTAGAAGCAATAGAAGACATCCATCAACATATTCTAGCAATAATAATGGAGTAGGTCTATATCCCTTATCTTTTCATTGCCAGAGGATAGTTTTGGTATCTATTAGAATACACACCACCATAGGCTCATATATATACTCTTATTCATGAGTATCACTAGAATATTCTAATGAGTAATGAATACTAGGGGTGGGATTATATCATCGCTCCTATTAGAGTTTTCCAGCATGTCCAAATAGTCACTATAGGAAAATATCATAACTATACCACCACTATAGAATATCATGAGAAAATAAAAATAATCACATAGGATCACCCTCATACCCTTTATTCTTATAGAATAATTCGATGGAATACTTTAGGAGAAATATAAGGTCAAGCTCATATCTATGTCTAGGAATATGAATTCCATCGAAAAATTCATGTGGAATCCATTAAGGAGCATGCTAATATTTCTACCCTCACCAAAAATTTCTGTAAAAACTTTCTTATAAACATTAATAGACAATAATTAGACTATATACCAACATCTACCCGTTATTATGAAACATTCCAGCTTATCCCAAAAAGATATCAAATGAATTTTTGACATATGAAGGTGATAAGCATGATGTCTCCTAGGATTGTTTCTATGAATGAATGTTTTCTTCTTGTAATAATATGTTATAATAATAATATAGTTTCTAATTCCAATATCTCATTAATATTGATCTTGAATGACAATCCAAAGACATCATACAATGTTTGAGTGAGCCTTTTCCCTTAGAAATGATGATATTCTTGATTCCATCCTATATCATTTATTAGTGGCTCAGGAATCTTCCAAATCTTTAATAATAAGAGATGGTGTATACAGTATGATATTTTCTCCTCATATAACCATAATATTAAATTTTAGAGGTCCTTTTGGAGGTTCCCTAAACTTGAATTCAGGGGTCCAATACAAAAAAATCATTCTTTACTAATTGGATTTTATACAAAGTGATATGACTTAAGATTGACCTGTAAATATTTAACATTAATTAAAAATTTAATCTCATAATAAATCATACCCTAGAACATAAAGTTTTTGTATTATTGTGGTATAGATACAAAAACAACTTATTTAACAATATTTTCAATATCTCCCACAAATAGTATTCTAACATGATACTCTATTTGACACATAAAAGATAATACTCTCTATAATAACTTGTAGAATATAAGCATAAGATAGGGTGAGCTCAGATTCATTAAGGTTAAACATAATATTCATCAATCAAAGATCACGTGTGAGAAAAAAATAGCACAAGGTTATGAGAACCTAATCAAGGTGTATGGAATTGTAAAATATAATCATACATGATAAAGTATATATCATAAAAAAATATTCTTAGAATAAGGCCATGAGAATAACCTAAGACATAAATAAAAATAGTGTGAAAACCAGAGTCAATAGTTATGATATATAAAAACCTAACATGGGAATAATAATGAGACATAAAATTTTGGAATATACAAGCATAAGAGAATAATTTCTCATGTCAAGGATCACTTACAAGACATTCATCACATAGTGGAAAAAGTCACATTGGTGATTGGGTTTACTCGCATTCCTATAAATATATCATATAGATTCCCATGGGGGATTGGGTTCACTCATAATTCACAAAATCAAGTAATACCATGACATATAAAGATTTAATCAATGCGTTGGATGGTTATATGGGTACCAAAAATCACATAATGATAAATCATACATATGTATTCCACATGAACTTTAAAACATTCATAATTCATTATAGCTTGAATAACCCATGAAAAGAAATAGTTCGCATGAAAAAATCCATAATACATAGTTATAATACTTCATGAGAAATAAAGTGGATGATATCCTTTTATCACATTCCCATTGAATCATGATAAATATTAAAGGATGTTGACATAGATGAGAATTTTTTTATAATAGATTTAAAATTTACTTGGGGAAGAACAAAAACACTCTTGAAATTTTTTATACATTTTGAAAAAACATCTATAAAATAATGGGAAAAGAAATATATTTAGAAAAACATGAAAAAGTGGAGAGGAAGTTTCTTAAAGAGATCCAATGAAGGTGGTGTGAAAATAATTTAGTGCAAAAAATGTTAAAAATACATTCCTTTCACACCATTGTATATAAAGTAAATATTATTCGAAAATAAAATCACATGTCACTTTTAAATATCATTTTAAATGTGATTACAAGAGAAATTTTTATGATGTTATTTAAAAATATAAATATAAATAATAGGAACATGGGAATAAATAAATACTATGTACACAAATGTGGAGTGGAATATAAAACTTAAAAACATGAATAATGTTTCAAAATATATTTATTCAAACCCAAATCATTAAAATAGTGATAAAGTATCCTCTTGAGAAAAAAATTAGTGAGAAATATAAATATCACAATAAATAATACATATTTATATTTTAAAATAAAAAAGGAATTATTTTTTGAAATGAAGAATATGAATATAAAAGAGAAATAGCCATTAAAAAGGATGGGAATTATTCTTAACAACACCGTAATTTTATAAAGATAGAAATCCATAAGAAAAGAAGAATTTTTGTGACAACCTTTTCAAAGGATTTCATGAGAAAGAAAATTAAATCCATAGAAAAATTATATAAAGTAAAATCTAATTCAATCATAAGGAATAATTATCCCAAATTATAATAATAATGTTCAAGAAGAATAGTCATAACTTAATTAACATAAACTAAGTAAGCAAAAAACACTTATGTATTTGGTAATAATTGAATCAAAAGAATATAAGGGAGGGATTATTGAATATAAATGTAAATACTGTGAAATAAACTTCAATAATATTATTTTAATACAATTGGGTAGTAAGCACACCATAAAATATAATAATATATGGATAATATTAAAACACGCATCAATGAAGGGAGATCATGTTGAAAACCATATCTTAAATCTTGACTTGCATGGAATAATTTTAACCTTATGTATAAAATAAATAAATAAATAAATTAATTAATCGATAACCATATTCATATCTATTACCATTTCAACTCTTTAATTTTAATAATTCGTTAGGAAACTATTAGTTAGTTATTGTTTGTTTTAATTAGCGGATGCTAGTGATTTACATTGTTTTTCACATGCTGTATAATGTCAGTGTCAATCCCCATTATTTTATACAAAGTTCATCATTAATATATTATATAAGGTATTAGACTATGTCACACCCCAAACTGAAACATCATAGTTAGACTTATTTATCTCTCTTCCCAGGTGACCTTTTATTGAAAATGGGAGTTTTTGAGCATGCATATCATGTCACATAGTTATGGTGTATGATTTTCCAAATAGTGTGGTAACTGTGTGATAACCTCTATAATTTTATAGTGCCAATAACACAGTTATGGTACGGTTATAAAAACTATGTGGACTGCCTTTGTGATGTTTCTAGGCATTCTAGTGGAGGGAATGGAGTTGATGCACTATTTGGCCAATTGTGTGGCCAAAATATATGAGCTATCTAGACCTAAAAACAAACAATTAAAATAATAATAATAATAATAATAACAACAACAACAAAATTATAATAACCCTATCTCCCCTTACATGATAGATCACACTCACCCCTCTCCACTCTCTCACTGGATTTTGAGGAGGGGATCCCTCATGCACAACCTCCTCCTCCTCCTCTCCCTCCATCTATTTTCAGCTGATTATTCCATAATTACTTATGTGATCATCTCAAGTGAGTCTCTCCTCTCCTCTTTCTCCTCATTACCCCTTTCATTTCTATGGTGTGAGGTTTCCCAAACCCTAGTTCATTCTCATGGTCTGATTTTTGTGGTTTTTCTTTGAAATCATGTCTTCATCCATATTTTGGGCTTCCTTTGACATGATTGAGGTGGAATTGGGTCTCTCACATCGAAGTTAGTGAGCTTCTCTTCAATTTTAGGTTGGTTACCCTCTGTCCAAGCCTTTAATTTAAAAAATATGATTTCTTGATTTTTTTAGAGTATTTTTTCATTATTATATAAATTTTACATGATATGTAAAGTGGTTGTGGTCCTTGGAAATGTGTTTTAATTGGTTTTCTATATTTTAATTAAAATCATGACATGGGTTTCCCTTTTGAAATCATGTTTCCAAGTGTATTTTGAAATGTAAAGCACCCTAAATGTTTAATTGATTTTAAAAATTATTTATACTATATAAATTGGAAATAGAAAAGGTGTTTTTATTTTTTTACTCATTTTTCATAAATTCCCAAAGGCATGTTTTAGTTTTTTGAGGATCCTCTAAGAAATTTCTAATACTTTGGTGTATCAAATGTTACCTACACACACACACATACATAATTTCCCACTTTGTACATATTCTCACATGGAGTTAGTAATATGTGAATTGGTACAAGGGGTATATATATAATGGTATATATGTGTCTAAGTTTGAAGAGTGGTTTCATGATTTGATAAGCTATGATTTAAAAGTTGTTTTTCGAATGAATGGTGTTTGTTTCCAAATGATGATTTACAAATGGAACTTTCCAAATATTTTTGAAAAAGGAAGAGCACTCCAATAGAATCCTATATTTATATGTGTTAGTAAAACTCAGATTTGATATGTTTTTATTGTTGGTAGGGTTTGAGAAAAAGGGGTTTCACATTGAAAGTGAAAGGAAGTGAGGTGTTGTCATATTCTTTCTTTTTAGTATTGTGTGATTGAAACTTGGTTTGGATATTACACCTACTTTATCTATTCCAATTATTGTAATAAAACATGGGAGTCTTGGGTACCTAGGTGGGTGGACTAAGGACTAGTACCCTGGGGTGAGACAGTAGGGATAAAGCTTGGTCTTCCAAGCAAGATTACACTGAAACACTAACTAAATAATGTGATAATGTTGTGGTAACTATTATAACTTTGGATGAAACCTCTCTAAAAGAATGTTAAAAATTGGGATTTACATTTATAGTTGATCCCATAGGGTATAAGAATCATAGGACCTCAACTAACCTAGCCACTTAAGGATTACCCATGATGCTTGCTCTCTTTTACTCCCATTTTATAAGGAATTGTTTTAAAATGATTTTATAATTAGTTTACCTTTTATGTATAAAGTGATACAAATCATGTTTTTATTTCCTATATTGGAAGAATTTCGTGATATACATTATACTAGTTTAATCTATACTAAAAATTTTGTTTCATCACATGTTGCTTCTTATGAGTTGGTTTTTTTGAAAATTCATCATGCCTGGGAAATGGTTTTCAAAATAAAATGGGGAAATGGTTCTTCTGTGTATTAGTTTACTTCTTGTATTTAAAGAAAGGAAAAACTATTTTTATTATCATTTCATTTAAAACTAGTAAGAAATGGTTTTCTATTTAAAGGTAAGGCATAGGGCAAGGTTTTCTCTTCTGGAATCCCTACTGAGTGCTTATGTGATCACACCTATATATATTTATCATTGTTAAATTGTAGATATCAACTTATCTTTTAGTCTCTCTTATGGGTCATCATGGTTTTTATATGTTGGTAAGTAACTTGTATAGTCGTAAGGAGACGAATATGTTTGTAGTATAGTTTTAATTTAGTTTTATTTACCGCATCAGCCACTTATGATTTTATTATTTTCTATGAATGTAGGGTAACTATAGTTTTTGGTGAGTGAAATAGAGCCATTGTAGGTGGGAATATTTTCCTTGTAGGAGAGGATTTTTGAAGGGTGAGGGAGATTTTTGGTGCTCGCTACTATTTAATTTCTTTCTCTAGCATGGACATCCAATATACGGACATGTCATGTCAGAATTTCATTTTCTTTCCTTTACTTATATAATTAATTTTTATGGGTGAAATAATTACCATGTGGTGATTACTTAATGATCTGGAACTACTTCTAGCCCTTGTGTATTAGGCGCACCCTTCACACCATGTCATAGACCATTTCGAGCATCCGATGGAGGAAAAAATTAGGTAGGTTCATTACAAAATGGTATCAGAGGAGGAGTCAAGTTATTTTCCCCATACAAGCCTTGGATCTATCATAAGTAACCCATGTAATTTGAGATTTTAAGTAGATTGGATATAGGATTTTCAAGACTTGGGATGTGTAGGTTCCGGGCGTAGCAGAAGCGCGTTGGTGGGTGTACCCAACTTTAATTTTTGTGTTAACAATAATCCATCCAAGATCTTTCACGATAATAAAATGACAGATCTTCAGAATAGACTGAAGAACGATAAAGAAAATAGGGGAGTCCCAAAACCATATATAGAATCATTATATATTGGTTATAATTAATTTAATTAATTGGCATGAATTACCTGGATGGAATTATTTCTTCATTGATGTTTCAGGTCACGATCCGATGTGATCCATCGTTGCGTTGTAGAATACAAGTTTATGATTCCTCTAGCAGTGATCTAAACATTCTCCATGTATATCTAGAAACCACCGAAGGGATCTCCTGGTGCTAGCATGGATGATCCTTCGCTTGCGATGTCCGCCTTCGATCACCTTGATCCGGTGGAGGAGGATATCTCTCTCGTATCTTGAGACCGTTCTTGGAAGAAAAGGATTCTCTCTTGGCTTGAGAGATTTCTCTAGATCTGTTGTGCACAATAAAAAAAATGGATAGGCTAATGAGAAATATATAATTGGGATTTTTATTTATATAGAATAATAAAATGAATTAATTAACTGAAAGAATTTATTCATTTCATTTAATTCCTAGTTATACCCCATGTCTAATAATAACAGTTGACTATTATTATTACCTGACATGTGCCCAGAGAATTACATCTAATATTATTTAATTAAATAAATAATATTATTTCTCATAAATTCCTAGAAAAAAATACATGGAGTGTATATTTAATATACACAGTGTGTACTTTTTTTTTCCATTTTTATTTATTTACTCCACCACATTTATTATACCTTGAATAATGGCTATTTATTTCTAAAATAAATATCACTGCATTACTCACTAATAAATATATTATTTCACCCACAATATATTATCTCGAATAACTAGTGTCGAAATAAATGCGACCAGACATCCTTAAATAATTATTAAACCAAAATCAGGAATAATCTTTATTCAACTTGTTAAATTAATATTTAACTGAGATACTTGGACACACTTAGTGTGTGACCCTCTAGGCCTCTTTTCCAGTGGAATTAGGTGGATCCTGTCAAAATTCCAAGGTTAGTGTCTAGCAACATGCTATAACACCCATATAGAAAGAAGTTAACACCACAATGATGTGTCACCTCCTACGAACGCTTACCTTGTAATATAATCCCTTTGTCTTGATATTTCGAATCAAGTGGGTTTCATGCTAGTGCCATCAACCCATATGATCGATTATTATTTCTTTGACTTTTTGGAATTTAACTTTCCTATTCCTCACCATGGACATGGATTTATTTAGGATATATCAATTCCATCAAAGGTCCTGAGATATCTACTTCCATTATAGAACAGAAGAGAGAAATACTTTCTTGCATTATCTATTAATGCAGTATCACTCATGACACACCCAACGTATCCTACCTTGATATGAATAGTGTGTCATCATAGATTTCATCAATACATCTAAGTGCGCGAGTTGTAATACCCAATAATAATAATCTTAAATTCCAAGGACCAATACATGCGTCTAAAGATAGGAACATCCAATGACACTTGAAATGTGAATTTCCTACTGGCGGGTCTCATTCTCATAATATCCTCTAGGATATTACCAAGGGCGCACACCATGAGAAGGTGCCTCAAAGTTTTCTGAGTTCTCACCCCTAACGGCCTGTAATATTTTTGTCCCTCAAAAAACATCATTCGGACATAGAACATATATTCAAGAACAATGTTATGGCACTTCCGGTTTCTCATCATAGTAGGGATCCGCTATGACCCTTTAATGAAACAACCATCCTTAAGAAATTATCACATGCATTGTTATGCATAAGAACAATCAAGATTTGATAAGGTATTTATTAATGAATAAAGTACAAATTAGTTGGTTCTAGGAAACCAACTCCAATAGACTCCCACTTGGACTGGAGCCAACTGCTAACAAATTTTAACCTGCTAGCTCTCACATGATATTTATGCTTATATTGAGATAGACCTTTAGTCATAGGGTCCACCATGTTCTCTTCTGTGGAAAATATGCTCACTGAAGCTTTACCCATTTGATAGAAATCCCTCAAGAGGTGATACTTTCAGAGTATGTTCTTTTTCCGTTGATGTGACCTTGGTTCTTTTGAAAGATCCACCACTGCAGTATTATCACAATATAATGTGATAAGATCTTTACTTCTAGGAACCACATAAAACTCCTAGAAAAAGTTCCAAATCTAGATGGATTACTTGGTTACATCCGAAGCTGCTATATATTCGGACTCCGTTGTAGAATCGGTGACAAATAGTTGCTTTGAACTCTTCCATCTCCCAGCTCCTCCATTAAGATAGAAAACATATCCAGATTGAGACTTCAGATTGTTCTGATCTATCTGAAAACCAGTATCAGTATATCCTCTGATGACAAGATTCTCGTCTCCTCCATACACCAACAACATATCCTTAGTTCTTCTTAAATACTTAAGGATAGTATTTACAGTAGTCCAATTCTGTTCTCCTGTATCTTCTTGATATCTACCTACCATGCTCAGTGTATAGGCAACATCAAGCCTGGTATATAACATGGCATAAATGATGAATATTATAGCCGAAGCGTATGGGATCTTACTCATTCTATCTTTCTCTTGTTGTGTATGAGGAAATATTTTATTAGAAAGATGTAGGCCATGTGACACTAGAACCAATCCCCTCTTGGATTGTTCCATACTAAATCTCTTTAGTATCTGGTCAATATATATACCCTGAATTAGTCTAAATAGCCTCTTGGATATATCATGAATGATCTTGATCAGTAGAATGTAGGCTGCTTCACCCAATTCCTTCATGGAGAAACACTTGTTCAACTAGTCCTTAATTAACTGTAATACTGGTAAATCATTTCCAATAAGAAATATGTCACCAACATATACTACTAGGATAATAACCTCATTCCCATTAAACTGCTTATAAATACATGGATCACATTCGTTCTTAATGAAATCAAATTCCTTTATGGCTTCATCAAATCAAATGTTCCATGACCTGGATGCTTTCTTTAATCCATAAATGGATTTTTGCAACTTGAAAACCCATTTGAATTCACCTGGTGTCACAAAACCTTCTGGTTGTGTTATATAGACATCTCCCAGAAGGTTCCTGTTAAGGAATGCTGTTTTGACATCCATTTTCTAAATCTCATAGTCATGGTAAGCTGCTATGTCAAGTATGATTCTTATGGATTTAAACATGGAAATTGGTGATAAGGTTTCATCATAGTCAATTCCTTGACGCTGTCTGAATCCTTTAGCCACTAGCCTTGTTTTATAAGTGCTAACTTGACATTCCATGTCCATTTTTCTCTTGAATAACCATTTTCATTCAACATGCTTTAAATCAACTAGCTCATTGTCCAGAAACTAGACTTGGTTCCGATACATGGAATAAATCTTAGAATTCATAGCTTCTATCCATCTTGTAGCTTCTGAGCTTTCTACTGCTTCCTTATAAGAGAGAGGTTCATCATTTTCCAACAATAATGATTCACCATTCTCGGTGACTAGGAAACCAAATCTCTCGGGTTCTCTTACCTCTCTTGAGATCCTACACAGTACTTGTGTTTTTGTAACCTCTTACATGAGGACGTATGGAACTTTTTCCTGTACCAACTCCTATGTATCTTGAGCATCAACTTCGTCGAAGTCAATATTGATCCCACTATCCTTTCTAAGGATGTGCTCCCCCTCAATAAAGAAGGATTGTCTGGCGATAATCACTTTCTTGTATGATGGTTATATAGGTAATATCCTTTTGTTTCCTTGGGATATTCTATAAAGATACACTTCGTGCCCCGGTGTGCTAGTTTTTTTCCTGATAAGGCCTTAACAAATTCCTCGCATCCCAATACACGTGTGTGCGACAAAATGGGTTTCTTTCCATTCCATAACTCAGAGTGAATTCCATTTTCTACCTTAGTTGGTACTCAGTTTAATGTGTATGCTGCAGTCTATAATGCATATCCCCAAAAGGATAATGTAAGATCGACATGACTCATCATCGACCTCACCATGTCCAACAAGGTGTGGTTTCTACTTTCACTAAAACCATTCCACTATGGTGTATAAGGTGGAGTGAGCTGAGATAGAATCCCAGACTCCCATATAAGATCGATGAACTCTTGGTTCAGATATTCTCCACCTAGATCCAATTGAAGATTCTTTATCTTCTTACCAAGATGATTTTCTACTTCATTCTTGAATTCCTTAAATTTCTCTAAGTATTGTAAATTATACCTCATTATGTAGACATATACATATCTACTCAAATCATCAGTAAATGTAATGAATTAAGAATATACACCTCTACATTTTACTAGAAATGGTCCACACACATCTGTGTGCACCAATCCTAGAAGCTCTGTGGCCCTCTCACCCAATCCACCGAAAGGCAGCGTGGTCATTTTACCTAGTAAAAAATCATGACATCTATCAAGTGGTTTTAGCTCAGTAGAGTCTTAATAGCCATCTTGGCAGAGCTTTGTCAAGCGCTTCTCATTTATATGACCAAGACGGTGATGCCACAACTGGGTGATGTATGAGTCATGTGAGTTTGTTTCTTTATCTATTTACAAAACTTGGTTTTCATAATTTAATACATAAAAACCATTATTTAAATTTTCCATACCATAACATACATTGTTCTTATAAAAGAAGCAACCCTTATTTCCAAACTTGAAAATAAATCCATACATATCCAAACATGATTCAAAAATTATGTTTTTGGTAACACTAGGCACATAATAACAGTTATGTAAAACCAAAATCATCCCAGTTGTAAATGAGAGGTGGTAATCACCAATGGCCAACGCATCCAGCCTCATGCCATTAGCATCTCAAAGATCCACATCTCCTCTAGAAATATTTCTAAATATACTTGGTTCCTACATTTGAATACAGATGTGAGCCCCACAAGCTCTATCTAATACCCAATGTGTAGAAATGGAAAGATTACACTGGATAACGAATTCACCTTTAGCACCCCCATGCTTCTGGGTGCAATTCCTTTTCTAGTGTCCTGGCTTGCCACATGAAAAACATACCACCTCCCTTACTTTCCATGCCTATGGATCTTCCCCTTCTTGGAGGGACGATGCTCAGGGGCTTCAGACCATTTATAAGTCCTTGGCCCCTTTGCCTTGTCCTTTTTTTCTTATTCACCATAAGGACTACGGGTTTGTCATGCCCCATGTTCTTATTTACTTAGCGAATTAAGGTCAGAAGTTCTGATAGACACTTCTCATTGTTTCTCATGTTATAGTTGATAATAAATCTAGATAAGGTCTTGGGCAGTGATGATAGGATGAGATATGTAGGAAACTCATCTGAGAACATAATCCCCAAGATGTCCAGGCGTTTGATGTAGCCAATAAGCTTGAATACATGAGGCCCAGCTCGTACAGACTCTCCAAGATTAGTTATAAAAAAATCATTGGAGATCTCATATCTCTCATGTATCGCCTTCTCTTGGTATATATATTTAAGGTGAGACATCATGCTATACACATCCATGTTTTCATGTTGCGTAAAGAGATCATTAGACATGGCTGATAGAATGAAACATTGGACATATGTGGAATCATCCATATGTTTCATATAGAGAGATAGTTCCTCATCACTGACCTCTTTCCCATTCACAACTAGAACATTCTCTTCTATCACATACAATTTTCTCTCGTGGCGAAGGATGACGCGTAAACGCCTCTGCCACTCTTGGAAATTGGTGCTGGTGACAAGGTTTTCCTTCTCGAGTATGGTCCGAAATGATATGTTTGAAGTCATTTTTCTTGTCATTTATACAAATTAATATGATAAAAGGTTTAGTAATTTATTATGATAAAACTAAGATAAATAAATAAAGTAATACTTATTAGTCTCCCACTATTTTATTGAAATCTAATAGCCCTCACCATTGACTTTGGAATATTCTGTTGCTTAAATATTCTAGTGGAAAGGATCCATATTTCCTTTCTCATTACCCCAACTAGGGTTGGTGAATCAACTTGAATGGTTTTAGGTATGCATTCCAAATTACAATTGCATTAACTCGTAGCTCCTTGATCCACTGAGTGGGATCCCCAATCCTAAAATCCTTTTATTTTGGATTTCCTCAACCTTTTCCTCTTGGTCACACCAAGTCCTGCTGTGGTAGTAAATCCTTGATGCAAACCAAGTCAAGTCAACCCAAAACCTTGAATTATAATTCCTCGATAATTGAAAGCACCCCAACTAGGATCGGTCAAGAACTTTGAACTATGGTTTTATTCTAACCAAGATTATGGAAGGCTATGCCAACTTGATATTTTCTTTGATGTATTTTATACTTAAATGTAAATTTACATTTTATTATCTTTGATTACATGATTTTTAATATTAAGTGGGATATACTTATGTGATTAACCATGTCTAAGATAATATTTTACACATAAGTTGGTGTTATTTTAGTTCCATCTTGCATGCTTGTTTAATTATTTAATTGTGTGATCATGACAACACTCCAAAAATAAATAAACCATTAAACTTAGAGAAATAAAATAAACGGTATGATCATGAGCTTGTTATATTGGTTAGTTTATCTAGCTATTGATAAACTAACCCAAGACCTAGGGGAGAAACACCTTGAACCCTGTAGGTTCATGTTTACAGGTTTCCACCTGTCCTCCTTTATATCTCCTTGGATTGGTTTCACCTTGGCTCCTAACTTGAGCCACCTCCACTAGCTTGGGAACTCCATCCATTACATATGATTTTATCTCACATGTAGGTGAGGGGTAAAATGGGGTTTTACATAAAAGAAACATTGGGAACGTAGGCCCTACATATTAATGAGGAGAAGGCTCACAATCCAAAAAATTTAATTTAAATAAATTAATTAAAAGAGACCATTCAAATACAAAGGTCTTGATCTAGTTCATGATCATCCATGCATGTAATGATATTTATGCATAAATAAAACTAGAATTCAATTCTTTGATTGTTCTTATTTAAGATAAATCATGCTCGAATCAATTAATTATCTTTAATTAATCAATACTTTTATCTTAAAAGCTTTTTATGAATTTCCTTGAGATTCTCATCCATCATAATTTTAAACAAATAAATTCATTTAAAATTATCATTGTATGTAACTTGTACCTTGGAGGCAACCCGGTGAATTCCTGTTCTTAACTACCCAATGAGTAGAAATGAACATTACACAGATGTTAAATTAAACACACATATATATAAAACACCTATCTCGTGTTGTGAGACGCCTTCACTATGGTACACATCTCAAGGGTTTGTATAATATAATAATAAATTTTAATAAATCTGCATAATTTGGATGAGTACATGATGTGTAGTTCCAACTACACGGTGTGTACTTTTGTTCACTGTCCATCTGAAGTACACGCTTGGGGACATAGCGTGTAGATGTACTTAAGAAATTTTTTGGAGTATATGATAGGTTCAGTGGGACACACGCCGTGTAGTATCTGTATTACACAGTTTCCAGCCGGGCAAGCCGTGTATGAGGTACACGGTCTAACCCTAACCCGAAGGGATTACACGTCGTGTTCAGTGGACCACACAATGTGTAATCTGGAAACAATGTGCCACATATTCCTGGTCAACACACATTGTCATTTAAGACTTAGAAATAATCCAACACACAAACTGATTTGGCACACCAGTCCAGTGCATTGAACCTAGACTACATGGCGTGTACTGCCGAATACACGCTGTGTATTCTGGTGTTGTGCATCCATGAACGTTTTTCACCTCTATATGAGATCCTCTATTTTATTTTAATCAAAATTAAAAGAAAAATTCATTTCTATATGGTGAATGAGAAACTAGAGAGGAGGAAAAAATCTCAAGATTTAGATTTAAAGAACGATTAACTTGAATTGAAACAACTAAATTATTAAATGTGTAAATCACCAACGAAAAAAAAATAATTATAATCAACGATATGACAGCTCTAATACCACTTCTAGGTTCTGGGCACAATGGAAGCACATTGGTGGGTGTACCTAAATTTAATTTTAGTATTAACAATGATCAATATGATATCGGACACGATAATAAAACACAAGATATTTGGGATAGAATGAAGAACAAAAAAGAAAAGAGGGGAGTACTGGAACCATAGATATGATCATCATATGTTGGTTATAATTAATTTAATTAATTGAAAAGAATTACCTTTATGAAATTCTTTCTTCATTGATATTTCTGGTCACGATTCGATGTGATCCGTCATTGCATCATAGAATCCAAGTGTAGGATTCCTCTAGTGGTGATGCACACATGGTCCACGTATCTCTAGACATCACCGAAGGGATCTCCAAGTGCTAGCGTGGAAGAGCCTTCGCTTGTGATGTCTGCCTTTGATCGCCATGAACCGGTGGATAAGGATCTCTCTCTCATATCTTGAGAGCGTTCTTGGAAGAAAAGGATTCCCTATTTGCTTGAAATATTTATCTAGATCCATTGTGCACAACCACAAAAAAAGGCTAGGCTAATGGGAAATATATAATTGGGATTTCTAATTACATAGAATAATAAAATGAATTAATTACCCGAAAGCATTTATTCATTTCATTTAATTCACAGTAATACTCCATGCCTAATAATAACAGTTGTATATTATTATTACCTGACATGCGCCCAATGAATTACACCTAATATTATTTAATCAAATAAATAATATCATTTATCATAAATTCCCAAAAAAATACACCGTGTGTATATTTAATATACACAGTGTGTACTTTTGTTTTTCCATTTTCTTTATTTCCTCCACCACATTTATTATACCTTGAATGATGGATATTTCTTTCTAAAATAAATATCACTACATTACTCGCTAATAAATATATTATTTCGCACACAATATATTCTCTCGAATAAATAGTATCGAAATAAATGCGATCAGACATCCTTAAATAATTATTAAACCAAAATCGGAAATAATTTTTATTCAATTTGTTAAATTAATATTTAAGTGAGATACTTGGACACACTTAGTGTGTGACCCTCTAGGCCTATTTCTCAGTGGAATTAGGTGGAGCCTGCCTAAAGTCCAAGGTTAGCGTTTAACAACATTCCAAGACACCCATACAGAAAGAAGTTAATGCCACAATGACGTGTCACCTCCTACAAATTCTTACCGTGTAATATAATCCCCTTGTCTTGATATTTCGAATCAAGAGGGTTGCATGCTAGTGTCATCAACCCATGTGCTCGATTATTCTTTCATTGAATTTCCAGAATTGAACTTTCACATTCCTCACCATGTCCATGGATTTATTTAGGCTATATCAATTCCATCAAAGGACCTGAGATATCTACTTCTATTATGGAATAGAAGGGAGAAATCCTTTCTCGCATTATCTATTAATGCAATATCACTTGTGACACACCCAACGTATCCTACCTTGCTGCGAACAGTTTGTCATCACAGTTTTTGTCAATACATCTAAGTGCATGAGTTGTAATACCCATTAATAATAATCTTAAAGTCTAAGGACCAATACACATGTCCACAGATAAGAACACCCAATGACACTATGAAATGTGGATTTCCTACTGGCGGGTCTCGTTCTTATAATCTCCTCATGGATATTACCATGGTCACACACCATGAGAAGGTGCCTCAAAGTTTTATGAGTCCAAACCCCTAACAGCCTGTATTATTTCTATACCTCAAATAAAATCATCGGGCCATAGAACATATAATCAAGAATTGTGTTATGGCACTTCCCGATTCTCATCATAGCAGGGATCCACTATGACCATTTAATGCAACAACTATCTTTAGGACATTATCACATGCATTGTCATGCAGAAGAACAATCAAGATGTGATAAGGTATTTATTAATGAATAAAGTAAAAAGTAGTTGCTTCTAGGCCACCAAATCCAACAGGAGGTACACCTGGGAAGAATGTTGCAAAATCATTTTTGTTTGGATCCTCAAGTCACCACCGAATGTTGGGATTTATATTTTTAGCTTCTATTTTGGGGATGAAATGAGTGTTGATTTGGTGGTTCATGGTAAGCTCACATGGATTGGTAACCCATGTGGATCCTGTATACATGAATTATGGAAAAAATAGGCTTTGTGATGGGACCATCTCCCGTTTTAAATTGTCATTGCTGATGTACTATTTGCAATGGGAAAAAATCATGTCACAAATAGTCCTTAAAAAACTATTTGTAATGGGAAAACAGGCTTATTGTAAATACCTTTGGCGCACATGCACCCCAAACTGCTGGAAAGGTATTTATGATGGGAATATACCCCCCATCGCAAATACCATCCATCGTAATTGTTATTTACGATGAGAATTAATTTCCATCACAAATAAATTGTCGACAAAAGAGTATTTGCAATGGGTCCCGTCACAAATACATTTTTAACTACCGACTAGGTTGTAAATTGTGGGTACTAATTACAATGGGGCCCATCACAACTAATATTATTTGTGATGGGTTTTCTGTCAAAAATACTCCCATCACTAATACTCTAACCTATATATACCCCACCCGATATTTTTAATTCTCTCCTCCTTTGATCTCTCTTCTCTTACTCTCCTCAGTTCTTTTTCCCCTTAGACTATTAAAAGATTTAAATTTTATAGGGAATCAAATTTTCAACTTTTCATCTAATATGAAGTTTAGTTTTACAATACTTTTAGTGTTTTTAGTTTTTAATTAACTTATTTTTTAGTTTTTAAATATAATTATTAAGTAGCAGTAATTAGTTTTAATTAGAATTACTTACTTTTATTTTTCAATAATTAGTTTTAAGTTGGTGAAATTATATCTAATTAGAATTAATCAGTTTAAATTAGTAGTAATTAGTTTTAATTATTAGTATGTAATTAGTAATAATTAGTGGTAATTAGTAATAATTAGTGGTAATTAGTAATAAATAGTGGAAATCAGTAATATTTAGTAATGATTGTTAATAATTATTGCTACTTAGTAATAATTAGAAATGATTAGTAATAAATAGTGGTACTTAGTAATAAGTAGTAAATATTTGTGGTACTTAGTAATAATTAGTAATAATTAGTGGCAATTAGTAATAATTAGGGATAATTCGTGGTAATAGGTAATAAATAGTGGTAATTAGAAATAATTCGTGGTAATTACCAATAATTTGTGATAATTGGAAATAATTAGTGGTAATTAGTAACAATTAGTTGTAATTAGTAATTATTAGTGGTAATTAATAAGAATTAGTAATAACAAGTAATAATTAGTAAAAAAATAGTAAAAATTAGAAAAAATTAGTAAAAATTAGTAAAAATTAGTAAAAAGTAGTAACAATTATTAATAATTAGTAAAAATTAGTAGTATGTAGTGCCAATTATTAATAACTAGTGGTACTTAATAATAATTAGTGGTACTTAGTAATAATTAGTGGTACTTAATAATATTTAGTAATAATTAGTATTAATTAACGGTACTTAGTGGTAATTAGTAATAACTTGTAATAATTTGTAATAATTAGCGATAATTAGTGATAATTAGTAAAAATTATTAAAAATTAGTAAAAAATATAAATAATTATTAATAATTAGTAATAATTTATAATAATTAGTAATAATTAGTGGCACTCAACAATATTTTGTAATAATTAGTAATAATTAGTAATAATTAGTGGTAGTTAGTAATAATTAGTAATAATTAGTAATAATTAGTAATAATTAGTAATAATTAATAATAATTATTGATAATTGGTGGTACTTAGTATTATTTTGTAATAATTAGTGGTACTTAGTAATGATTTGTATTAATTAGTAATAATTAGTTGAAATTAGTAATAATTTGTAATAAATAGTAATAATTATCAGTAATTAGTAATAATTATCAATAATTAGAAGTAATTAGTAATAAATAGTAATAATTATCGATATTTAGTAATAATTAGTGATAGTTAGTGATATTTAGTTATAATTAGTGGTAGTTAGGAATAATTAGTAGTAATTAGGGATAATTTGCAGTAATTAATAACAATTAGCAGTAATTAGTAATAATTAGTAATAATTTGTGGTAATTAGCAATAATTAGTAATATTTAGTAGTGATTCGTAATAATTAATTGTAATTACTAATAATTAGTGGTAATTAGTAATTAGTATAAATTTTGAAAAAATTACTAATTTTTTTATAAATTGATAAAATTAACAATAAATTGATATAAAATAGTATAAATTATTATAAATTAATATAAATTAATATTTTTTTTATAAATTTTTAAAAGAATTTTTTAAGAATAGTTTTTTTATAAATTAATAAAAATCTTTTAAATTAGTATAATTTATTATAAATTACTATGAAATAATAAAAATTACTCTAAATTACTAAAAAGTGAAATTGAAATAGGTCATCAGTTTTAGGTCAAGAGAAATGAAATATTAAAACATGGTTGACACAAATCGGTCATTTATCATTACTTGGAGATTGAAAATTCTTTGATTTAAACATTTTTTAGAATTTATATTATATTTTATTAATTTATATTAAATTATGCTAATTTTTATTAATTTATAAAAAATATGATAATTTACACTAATTAATGGTGAATTTAAATAAATTTATACATAATTATAATTTTTTTATAAATTAATAAAAAATTACATTAATAAGCTCAAATCCAAAATAGTCCAATTACTATAATACATTTTTATGGTACTACTGCATGGTCAATGCCCAAATCGAGGAGAACCCATGGACATTCACAATCATTGGTCTCATAGTACAAGGAGTAGCAACTTGCTCAGAGTGAGGTTATAGAGGCCAAGCGTAGGGTAATTAGTAATAATTAGAGGCACTTAATTATAATTGGTACCAATTAATAATAATTTATAAAAATTAGTAATAATTAGTAATAATTACCAGTAATTAGTGGTAATTAGTGGTAACTAGTGGTACTTAGTAAAAATTAATTGTAATTAGTAAAAATTAGCAATACTTAGTAAACACTTGTTGTAGTTAGTAAAAATTATTGATAATTAGTAATAATTAGTGGTAATTACTAATAATTAGCAGAAAATAGATAAAATTGCTAATATTTACACGTAAAATATAATTTTTTAATTTTACACTAATTTTTGAATTTTAATTTTATTTTATCAAATTAATCATAAAAACTTTTATTTAATATTTATTAGAGAAATATGGAACAAGGAAGTTGAAAAAATTCTTAATTACAAGATTGTGATTGGATAAATTATCATAGATTTCCAAATGGGTTTGGTATAAATCTTGCATATATAGTGGGTGTTGAAACTGTTTTCTCATTTGAATCATTAAAACTAGAATTTGTTTCTGAAAGGATAATTAAGTGTCCATGTAAGAATGTGATATGAGGAGGTTTGACACATTTGAAAATACTGGGGGTCATCTATTGTGTTTTGTTTTTCAAAAATATAATGTTTTTTGGAATCAACATGGTGAACACATTTCAAAAGAATATATTCATAATTTGGTTCCTGATCTGTCACAGTTTCAAAATTCAGTACATGATATTACCGATCCATCTTTTCAACAAACTAAAAACTATGATGATATTAATTTCACTCCTAAGTTAAAACCAACTTGATTTTATGAGTTTTTGAAGTTTGTTGAGGATGCCTTATAACTTGGTCATAAGATAAGAAAATCTAAAACGATTGAAAAATTTATGGAAATTAAATTAGATAATGGAATTTCAGATAGTTGTTTTTTTAAATAGTCAGGGCCAAAGCCTCGTATTATTATTAAATCAAAGAAAATAACTCTTTTTTATGGGTAAAGGGATACCCATTACATATCCCAAATGCCCAGGGGCATGAAATCTCAAATATAGGGCTTGAAAGCCCATTTTTTGGCCCAAAGGGCCCTATGGTGAATAATACTACTGTAGTACCCGGGCTGCTATAGTACCTCCACCGCTACAGTTACCGCTACAGTCCCTCCACTTCTACAATGTCACCAATGCTATAGTTTTTACACTACTATAGTACTACTACAGTTCTCTGTTACAGTGCTTATACAGTACTTGGGAATTTTTCCCCTGCCTGAAATCGATCCCGAGTCTTTTGGATGCTAATAAGAAGCCTTTACCATTCATTTATAGGATCATTGGTAGTCAAATAACTATTTTGATTAGATATTATCTTTGGTTAAATCATAATTACCTAAAGGAAATGTGTTTTCTATAAATTTCTATGAGAGATAAAGGTTGGTTCATAATTTAGGCCTTGGTTATCAAAATATTCATGCATGATCAAATGATTTCATCTTATATTATGATAAAAATGAGTTATTAGTTAGTTATCCCACATGTGTAAAATCAAGGTACAAAGCGTCTCAACTAGGGAATTTTGGATTGATTCCTATTAAATACTTTATGTATATCATTCTTACACTTATATTATAACATTTATTTATGTCTCATAATAAAACATCATTGATGTCATGGCACAAAACCAATATTTTAACTAGTAAAATATTAAATCATTATTCTGATGGTGATTCATTGAATTAGTTTGACCAGGTACATCCATCTTTTTCTTTAGAAGCCTGTAACATGTGATTAAGTCTTTCTACTTACAGTTTCTATCCATTTGGTTCTTACGATAGTCAATATTCTTATTGGACCATATTTATAACTCTGTACAACTTACCTCCTTAGAAATTGATGAATAATCCATATATATTTTTGAAATTATTAATTCTAGAACATAAAAAATAGTATCAATGTTTATTTTAAGTCATTCATTGATGAGTTAAATTTATTGTGGAGTAATGGTGTCAGCACATTTGATGTTTTTGTGAAACAAAATTTCTTAATGATATTTGCATTAATGTGGAAAATTAGTGAATTCCCAACATATAGAACATTATCTGGATAGATTACACATTGTCCAAAATCATGTCCATACTATATGAGTTAAAGAAAAAATTTTATGATTGTCAATGGGATAAAACCATGTCTGTTGGACTACCATCACATATTTATTCTTGTTGATCATCATTTATGAAGAAATAAAAATCATTTCAGAAAAGGTACAACTGAAAGGGATAGACCTACATAAATGATCTCAGGTATTGTTTTAAAATCTATTATTTCTTTATTACCTCCCATTACCATTGGACCACCTATAAACCAAAAAAAAATAGACGTCTTTTGGAAGGATCAAAATTGTATTAAACAAAGTATTTTTTGGGGTCTTCCATATTGGACTGATTTGTTGGTCTGTCACATGTTGGATGTGATGAATATTAGGAAGAACTATTTTTATAATATATTTTATATAGTTTTGGATACACCTTGTAAGAAAAAAGATAATGTAAATGAATGATTATATATTTTCCAAATTTTTAGCAGATCAAAACATGATTTGTTTAAAAATAAAATATCAAAAAAGTTAAGGAATCCAAAAGTGGATAATACACTTTCCAAAGATAACCATTTATTATTTTGTCAGTGGATTATGGATTTGAGAACACCAGATGGTTATTTTTCTAATTTTACTAGATGTGTCAGAAATAATCATATTACCAGATTAAAAATTCATGATTTTTATGTTATATAGGAAAAACTTATACCAATTATATTTAGTGGTTTGTTGAATTCTTAGATTTGGGATGCACTAATAGAAATATAATTTTTTTCCGAGGCATATTTTTAGGGACAACATACTATGATACACTTAGTAGAGTTCAAGAGGATATTTTTTTAATTTTATGTAAATAGGATAAAAAAATTTCCTTTATATTTATTTGATTCAATTAAACATTTGATATTACATTTTCCACATGAAGAAAAATGTGGAGGTTTGGTAAAGTTATGATGGATGTATCGATATGAGAGATGTATTCAGAAATAAGAGAAAAAGGTATGTAACAAATCATTAGTTAAAGGGTCAATTTTATAGTCTTATTTATATGAGGAAATTTCTTTCTTATGCTCCCATTATTTCCAACATGAATATCCTTCAAAACATAAACAAACATGCTATAATGAGGGAAATAATGACGATACACCAAATATTCAATTATCATTTTCTAATCAGGCTGAACTTGTATTTGGCAGATTCCAGGAATGATAGATTTTAGATGATGAAAACCACAGGGCTCATATATATGTTATGCTCAACTATAAAGAAATTACATGATTTGTACAGTGTCTGTTACTACCACATATTCTTTAATTTTTTTGAAAATAAATTAATATTATTTTATTTTTAGATTATATGATGATCATATCAAGAAATAGTTTCCACAAATTACAGCAGTTTCTCTTAAAGAACTTCGATAAAATAATTTTTTTCTACTTGTTTGAAATACTAGTAAAGTAAATTGTTTATGGTTTAATATATGAAATCAATTTATTATTTTTTTATATTGTAAAATTTTCAATTTTATAGGTATCACAACATGTTGATAAATTGATAATTTATTATGTGTATTGATTAACCCACCATCCAAAATGGTTAAATCTTATAATACATATATGTTGAATGGTTTTTGATTTTATACATGTGCATATGATGAATCAAAAAAAATTAATAATGGTGTTTTCTTGGGAGGATCTCATCATAGAGAAAGTGAAGTTGACTTTTATGGCATGATAGATGAAATAATTGAGCTGTGTTATCTAGGATAAAATTATGTAATGATGTTTAAATGTTATTGGTTCGATACTGATATAGTCTTGTGTGTTCATTTTCACCATGGAATCATTGATATTAAATATAAAATCCTTATTATAGTAAATGAACCATTTTAATTATCTCATCAAGAACCCTAAATATATTATGAAAATTATTATGCTACTTTAAGAGAGTTAACTGATTGGTGGAGCATTATAAAAATGGAATCCCATGTAAATCAGTTTATGCAAAAGTGAATGTGGTTTTATTGAAGTGAAAGAAATTAATATTTTTCAAGAGACAACACCGAATACATATTTTCAATGAAGATATTTGAATATCAATCAGGACACCCCATAGTTACGGATTGATGGTGATGATGATTTTGATGATGTAACAAAAGAATTTGAATTAACAAGTATTGCTGAAGTTTAAATTCCTAAGGGAATTTATGATACTAATGAGAAAGATGGTGATATTGAAACCATTGTAAATTAATATGAGGATAAAGATGAAGAATTACAGAATTAATTTTAGTTATAGTTAAAATATATATATATATATATAATACTCATTTTCAATTATTTTCTAATAACATTATTTTCTTGTTTCATATGGCTGATGATATATAAAATGATATATTTTATATCCTTGGGGAGGTTATACTATCTTGTGATGAGCATTATTCTTTATCGTCTGAACCTCCGGTTCCTAATGGTTCATTATCAACTTGGAGGGGTCAGGGTATTGTGAGATTGATGATTCCCAACACCATTCTCGAGTGACATCCATGTCTTGAATTCGATCCATGCATGTGGAGGTTTGTTCAGTTGTGTATTTTATTTAGTTTTCATTACTTTTCCTTAATTTAGTTATCTAATATTTTTTTTATTATATGTTCTATTTTCTTTATAGATTTTTACATATATCTATTGAACATGGGAGTGTTATTCTAGATAAATATTTATATAAGGTATGGGGGATGTGGGATTAGATTCCCATTGATGATCGACACCGTATGTTTGATAAGTGGATGGTATGTAAATAAATAATATTTATTTTGAAATCTATTTAATTATTAACATTCCATTATTTAAAAAATACAAGTTTTATGGTATCCCATAGATGATAAAATGAATTTTTCCATCAAGAAGGTCATGGAGGTGTGTATGTGTTATCACTTTCATCATTTTTTACAAAATTTGAGGAGGATAACCAAGAAGAAGGAAAGAATCATGAATTTTGATCATTATTATTTCACCCATTGACCTGATTACATATCATCTCAGGTTTTAGATGGATTCTATTCTTACTTGATGGGAGCTAGTTTTCAGAGGTTGAAATCATTAGGTTAGTATAACTAGGGAGGAAGGAGGTGATGCATCGAGTTGGTATTCATATATTCAGTACACATCGATGACATATGGTAAGTTCTTTTTATAATAATTTATATAACATTAAATGTAAACTATTTATTTTATACTCATATAATATGTTTAAAATTCCAATATTATAGAGTTATACAATTATTAGAGGACGTACAATGATCCTATCACTAGGGAGATTATAGGTGGTCTCTAATATCAGATTGTAGTCAGTGTATTTTTTGAGTTTTAAAATTAACTAAAAATAATATTTTAACTATTTTAATTTCAAATTTCAATTGAAGGAGTCATATGAGGCCACAAATTCTCAGAAACAGGATGATATTCAGGTATAGACTAAGATTCTAGCCACCAATGAAACAGAATTTGATGATATATCATAGATACGTGTGACACAATATGATTTTGAGAAGGGTCGAGTGGTTGGTATCAGTTCTTGACTAACGCTTACCAGATTTTATAGTACTACTACATGGTCGATGTTTAGCTAGATAGGAGATTGGGGATAGTCATTATCATCAGCATCACAATATTACAAGAAGCTTTGAGCTCAGATTGAGGTTATAGAAGTCATACGTATGGAGTAAGAAGAGCTTCGTCAACAACACCAACAATAATAGGAGGAGATATGATGATCGTAGGAGTAGTTGAACAAGTACATGCAATGGATAGATCAGGGTTTTGGGATGGATTTCCATCCCCCTCCTCTTTATGATGACCCCCTTCCCCTTCCCCTCCATAGTGATTGAAACATTTAGTACATATATATTATGTTAAAATTTAAAATAAAGTACTTTTTTGTAATATTTTTATTATTTATGATGTTTATAATTTTATTTATTACTATTTTTTTAAATTATTTTGATATATTTATAGTTTTTTTTATTTTTTTCATTTTTTAAATTTATTTGTGATGGGTTAGAGCACCATTGTTATAATTATTTTAAGTAATCTATTTTAAAAATTATTTGTGAAACTGTTTTTGATGACGAGTTATTTGTAATGGGACCCCACCACAAATAATCCATTTTTCAGTTTTGATGGTTCCGTGTTACTCTCGATGATGGTTGTGTGGATGAAAAATGGTCCAACAAGACATGATGTTAATTAATTCATGTTCAATAGTCCCGTATTGGTTGATTTATTTTGTGTGTTATTGGGCGATTAAGTTTTGGTTATAGGTTGATAGAGGGTTTTGGATTTTAAAATTATTTTCAAGTTAAGTTTTAAGATTTTGGAAATGGAAGCTTGTGTATTAAAAATGTTTTGATTGGTTAAAATCAGGTTGTAATTTAAAAATGGGATGGAATATTTTTAGGGTGTGTTTTGGAAAGAAAATTGATTTTTAACTTCAAGATTTTAAATGTAATGGAGGTAGTTTTATAAAGATGTTTTCATTTTGGTGAGTGGTATATTTGGTTTTGCGTTATGATTCAGGCTAGAACTATTTGATTTGGATTGAGAAGCATGATTCAATGGATTCATGTTTTATTTTATATGAGTATGTCCTAGAAAAGTATTAATAAAGAGTGTATGGTCATTCTCTAAGATGTCTTCTTGTTCCATTCAGTTTGGCGATTGAGTCACCTAAAGAGGTTTTGTAATTTTGGCCACAGAGGGAGGAAGTTTTTTGTTAGGATTTATAATCTCAAGACCACAAGAAAGTAAATGCTTCAATATATTATGGATCAAACCATATTTCTTAGAGTGAAGTTTTTCATGTAGTGGAGGAGCTACTGAGTCTAGTGGATATTGAACCAACTTGTTGTTTCTGACATTAGGGTGGAAACTGTTTGATTTTTCCCTTACTATGGTTTTTTATTTTTTGAAGAATTTTCATTTTTGAGATCTAAGTGGATATCGTTTAACGGTTTTAGCTTTTAATGATTGAGAATTCTAGATTATTTGAGAAAATTTTGAATAATTTTTTCTTTGGGTATTATCCTTAGGGAGTATCGATTGTTTTAGAAATTGATTCTCGCTCAAATTTACCTAAGAGAAGAAGGTAAGACGGTCCTTGTAGTTTAGCTTGGGTTATCGAATCCACATAGACCTAAGAAGAAACCTTTAGACACATACATTCGATGGACTGTTTTCGGCTATGAAGTGGCCAGCTTGGATTTATTTTGGATGGTTTTGAAATATCTCTAATAGATTTAAGTGAATTCAATTTAAAAGAATGAGTTTATCCTAGGTTATCGCTCGGGCTCGTTTGGACGCATTTCCTTTTTAATGATTTCAATTTCTTATATTTGAGATGGGTTCATTTAAAGAGATAAAACAACATCATCAATTACTGGTTTAATTCCTACACTCTTTAATACTAATCACCTATACACTTGAAGGATCAAAGTTTTGAGCACTTCAAGGTAAAGGTTAGTATTAGCACTTGAAGTGTGTGGCCTTAAATTCAACAAGGACGAAGGAGTTTAAAAAACATCAAATAAAAATCTCAATTAAAGAAGTGATTATACATTAATGAGGTGATAAATAACATATAATCCATCCCCTTGATACTCTCTTGGATCAAACCATAAGTGGGTTAGCCCTCCATTGATCCCATGGTTTCAATGGAAGCGGAAAGTAGACTCATGAGGGAGGAAATGGAAAAGTAAAAAAACGCAATAAAATAACAATCACTCCACCGTTGTATGATAATATCACAAGGTTTGGTATGAACAAGTTCACACCTTGAACCAACGACATCAAAGTGATAATTATAAGAACATAATAATAATAGAATAAGAACTTTTATTAAGAAACAAGGATGAATTAAAACAACTTACATGTGAAGGAAGAACATTACAAAGAGAAATTGGCAGCATAACATTAAGATGAAAACAAGCTAAAAAATTCTAAATCCTCCAACACCACTGCCTTAAATAGACATTTTTGATCCCTTGGGTCGATCCTACAACAGTAAAAAGAATATCAATTAATTTTGGTAGGCCATAGGTGGTGGAAAGCTTGGGGAATTTGGACTTTTCCACCTTTGACCCGAGGTGGCAGCCAGATTTCATCCACTGAACAGATGCATTTGTATGACCATATAGATGGCTGAATAAGAGTGGTACATAGAATAAAACAATGGATATAAGGATGTTTTATAACCGTCTGTAAAATTTGGGCCCATTTGGAGTTGTGGATTACGATATATGATCAAATTAGTGGGCTGTTTTTCTGGGCCGCAGAATCTGGCCCAGAATTTTATCTCTATCTTCGGACGCCTAAATGGACCCCATGGAGGCCTAATTAGCATTGTATCCTGAAGGGTGATTTGTTCCTAGTCATGTCTTCTATCATCCCACGAAATTTGGGATTAATTGGGCCTGTATGTTGGGACCCACTGTCTCATCAGTGGGATGGTGTCCAATCTACCTTCTCCAGAATTGCTTCCTTTCATTGCCAAATATCTCCATCATCCTCCATGAATTATCCATTGATCCCTGAATGAAACATGTTCATATTGGAGTGTAGATCAATTTAAAAAAATATAAAATTAAAATATGTATAATCAGATGAATCATTGGGTACTTCAAATGATGTTCAAATATGTACCACATAATAATGCATTTTAAGAAGGTATTGCAATCATAATGTGAAATGATGTTCAAAGTGTAAAATTCACTAAAATGGTGTTTATGAATAATAAATAACATGAATATTATGTATATTAACAATGAATATTAGCCTCATTTAGTGGCTAATCACACCCCCAACTTGAGTTTTGCTAGTCCTGAGCAAAATATATCTCAACAATTTGAAATTCTAATTCCCTTTTTGAAAAACATTTTAATACACAATGATCACAAAAAAACCTTATACCAAACAATAATGAAAACCATAAAAATATTTTAATACAAGATAGTTTCATAAGCAGATCCCAATCCCAAGCTCATTCCTTTGTTCAAATTCATTGCCATATTTCATCCAATGTCAATTAAGTATGAGGATGTGTTGTGCATCACAATAGACATGGGGGTTCATCTTTATTCAAGGGGGAAATTACGAAAGCGCTAGGTGGAATCAAATTTCAATATTAAGATGAGTATTCATTTTTTTTGTATAATTTTTTTTGTTTTTTTTGTTTTTTTTTGCAATTTTTCCATGGTAATTGAAGTTGCACTCAAAAGAGTCAACCCCTGTAGCGAGACTTTGCCGATGACTCCTAGGCTCAAAGACCTTTGAGAACCAAGTGAATCCCACATACTCGGGCATCATCTCGAGTTAACTCAGTCAAAAACAAAATCAAATTACCAAAAATAGAGATAAAATTACTAACTCTGGGTCAGACAACTATGGGGTCACGATCCCCAAGTGCTGAAAGCCACGCATTAGGTCATTTCATTACTCTACGTGCAATTTTTTTAATATATATATATTTTTGAATAATCATATTAAACTAAAATGATCACCAAACCTATGATATTTATTTATGGGACCCCATGAACTCAAACTAATACCCCAATATCCAAGGGACGTGCATTGTGATCTTTTTTTTATTTGGATGAAAATATAAACGATGAAATATCACATTGGACAGCCACACTTTAAAAAATCTATGCTCATGAAATTATACAAGGATTAAAATCAGAATCAGGGCATGCTAAATTATTTGATATTCAGTTTCAAAGTGTGCAATGTGTATTACCATGTTTAAAGTTAAAGGAATTTTTCCTTCCATTTAATTTTTTTTTATTCAAATCATTCATTTTTTTGACACAAAAGCATTTTTTTAATTTTATCTCCCCCCCCCAACTTAAAACAACACTGTCCCCAGTATTTAAAGAAAAGAAAATTTAGAAGGGGTAGAGGTAGAGAATGGAAGTTCAAAAAGGAAATTGAAAATGAGGGTCATGGAATGAAGTCACCTGGTGGTTGAAGTTGAAATTCTTGATGCTTCCTTTCAATCCTTTGATATCCATGTCACTTGCAGAGTTCCCTAGTAGAAAAAGGAAAAACAAAACAAACAAAACAAAAGATTATATATATATATATATAAGTAAAATATAAGTATATATATATAAAAAAATAAACTGATGATACATTGTCTTCTTTTTAGATTTCTGGGCAAGGTATTACTCAAGGATCACACCACGTGACACAGATGAATATGGTGATCCCCTTTCATACCCATCCATACTCATAATAGAAGAACATGTCAACAGTCTATTTTTTTAAATATAAAAATGATTAATTAATCCTAATTAAAATATAAATTTTATTAAAACAACAAAATGACAGGAAACTTGAAAACCATGGGTTGCCTCCCATGCAGTGCTTGGTTTAACATCGTTAGCTTGACTTGAACCCCCCAACTTACCCAATACCAACTTTAAAAATTTTAAGGACCACATGTTTCACAAATTCAACTAGGTTTAGATTGATTACATGTTTATAGTTTGTTTCATTAACAAACCTATGTTCTAAAATGAGTTGGTAAATCCAAGGAATATCAAAAATAGTGGATCTAGTTGCTTCTCTAGTCTTGCCTAATACATCAAGGGTCATTCCAATTTTATTTATATCAAGAGAAGAAACAATGAAAACATGATGTTTTTGGATATCCTCAATGAATGAAAACTTGAGGAAGGATGGAAAGGACACATGTTCAAGTTCAGGCAGACTAACATTTTTAGACATAGGTTGGGAATTTGGATCGATCTCAGTTTCATTTTCAAAATTGCTCAACAGAATTGGTTCCTTTTGAATAGAAGATTCAACCACCAAAGTGGAAATATCAGTTTCATGAATGGGTATGGACTCAATGTTTGTGATTTCCTTTAATGGTTCAGTGATTTGTGTTTTTGAAAAATCATCAATGGAGTTATATTCATGAGACTCAATCCATGATGTCAGATTTACCTCTTGTGAATACAAAAAATCAGTTTCGTCTTGATTTAAACACCCATAAACAATTCCTTTATCCTATTTATCTATCCCAAATCCAAAGGTTTTCTCTTCAGTAAATTCATGAGAGGTTTGTGGGAAACTAGATACTTCACATAAGGTTATGGAAGGGACAGTTTGTGTAGGGATGGGTTCCTCACAATTTTTAATACTTTGTAGTTATAACCTCAATGATGAAACCTCAAAATTCATTATCTCCATTTGTTGACATAGTTTTTCAAGTAATGGATGCGAATTAGTATGGATAAGGGGTTGAGACAGATGGTCTATTCTAGGAGGATAACTATGTTGTTGGAATTCGATAGGAGGATGTTCAAATTGGATTTGTGGGGATTGAAACTCATAATAGGATTGAATGTATTGTGGATCATATGAATAAAAACATTTTGGTTCAGTATGTTGTTGATGATCCCACAAGTAGGAATTAGGATGGTCATTGTACATCACACTTGGTGTAGAGTGATCAAAGTAAGGAGAGGTTCCCCATGTTTGGATTTGTTCAAAAGGGTTTTCCATAGGAATGAAATTTGTGGTGAGATAAGAGAAGAGGGATAAAAAAAGAATGATAGTGTATAAGATAACTTACTTAGGTCCCTGTCAACGACGCCAAAATTTGATTCTCGCTCAAATTTACCCAAGAGAAGAAGGTAAGACGGTCCTTGTAGTTTAGCTTGGGTTATCTAATCCACAGAGACCTAAGAAGAAACCTTTAGACACGTACATTCTATGGACTGTTTTCGGCTATGAAGTGGCCAAATTGGATTTATTTTGGATGGGTTTTAAAGATATCTAATATATTTAAGTGAATTCAATTTAAAATAATGAGTTGATCCTAGGTTATCGCTTGGGGTGGAGTGGACGTATTTTCTTTTTAATGATTTCAATTTCTTATATTTGAGATGGGTTCATTTAAAGAGATAAAAAAACATCATCACTTACTGGTTTAATTCCTACAATATTTAATAATAATCACCTATACACTTGAAGGATCAAAGTTTTGGGCTCTTCAAGGTAAAGGTTCGTATTATCACTTGAAGTGTCTGGCCTTAAATTCAACAAGGACGAAGGAGTTTAAAAACCATAAAATAAAAATCTCAATTAAAGAAGTGATTATACATTAATGAGGTGATAAATAACATACAATACATCCCCTTTATACTCCCTTGGATCAACCCATAAGTGGTTTATCCCTCCATTGATCCCATGGTTTCAATGGAAGTGGAAAGTAGACTCATGAGGGAGGAAATGGAAAAGTAAAAAAACGCAATAAAATAACAATCACTCCACCGTTGTGTGATAATCTCACAAGATTTGATATGAACAAGTTCACACCTTGAAAAAATGGTATAAAAGTGATAAGGAGAAGAACAGAATAATAAGATAATAATAACTTTTATTAAGAAACAAGGATGAATTAAAACAACTTACATGTGAAGGAAGAACATTACAAAGAGAAATTGGCAGCATAGCATTAAGATGAAAACAAGCTCAAAAATTCTAAATACTCCAACACCACTGCCTTAAATAGGCATTTTGAGCCCTTGGGTCAAGCCTCCAACAGTACAAATCATCTCAATTAATTTTGGTAGGCCATAGGTGGTGGAAAGCTTGTGGAATTTGGACTTTTCCACCTTTGACCCGAGGTGGTAGCCAGCTTTCATCCACCGAACATACGCGTTTGGATGACCTTCTATATGGATGAATAAGAGCGATCAATAGAAGAATAAAATAGACCTCTAGATGTCTTATAACCTTCTGTAAAATGTGGGCCCATTGTGAGTGGTGTATTACGAGATATGATCAAATTAGTGGGCTGTTTTTCTGGGCCGAAGAATCTGGCCCAGAATTGTATCTCTAACTTGGTCCGCCTAAATGGACATCATGGAGGCAGAATTAGCATTGTATCCTGAAGGGTAATTTGTTCCTAGACATTTATTCTATCATCCCACGAAATTTGGGATTTATTGGGCCTGTATGTTGTGCCCCAACGTCTCATCAGTGGGATGATGTCCAATCTGCCTTCTCCAGAATTGCTTCCTTTCATTACCAAATATCTCCATCATCCTCCATGAATTCTCCATTGATCCCTGAATGAAACATGTTCATATTGGAGTTTAGATAAATTCCCAAAAATATAAAATTAAAATATTTATAATCAGATGAATCATTGGGTACTTCAAATGATGTTCAAATATGTACCACATAATAATACATTTTAAGAAGGTATTACAATCATAATGTGAAATGATGTTCAAAGTGTAAAATGCACTAAAATGGTGTTTATGAATAATAAATAACATTAATATTATGTATATTAACAATGAATATTAGCCTCATTTAGTGGCTAATCAGAAATCGTTTGTTCTGATGAGTTCCATGACTCAGTATTGGTATCTTATTTTGAATGGGAAAGTCTTGGGTGAGTGGATGGGATGACTGGGAAGGGTGATTTAAGATTATGATTGGTTGGGTTCACCAAGTATTAGTGTTCCAAGAAATGTTCTTAGGCTGTCCTCCATTTAACCAAGTCAAGATTCCATATTGATTGTATTGATGCATGTTTTTTTGGGGGATTCTCAACCGTACCTTATCTGTATGATCTAATTGGTTGTTCCTCATTGTCATCATTTTGGTTGGTGGTCCTTTGAGTTCTTAGTTATATAAAGTGTTTAAGGTTCTTGGGAGGTGTTTTGAGGATGGTTTGGTGTCAATGGTTTATATTAGGAGCCTTATGTTCTTTTACCTTCTTTTAATAATTTTTGTTTTAATAGAAGTATCTTTTTTTGGGAAAATTTTGAATCTTTCTATTGTGAAGTGGTGATGTTCATCATTTCATGTATTATTTATCATATTTTTGTATTTTTTTTGGATTTGGTAGTTATTCCAACATGGGAGATCAATATTTAAACAAATTTATAATATGGTGGGGAGACCTCCATGTAAGGACCTCATAGTGAATTGGGTCTTCATGATTCCTTGATGGGGTAATCTTCTATTCCCACCCCACCCAACCCTGATCATAGTAGCTAGTGAGACAAGACCATGAGTCACATGACATATTCTTGATGATATCCTAAATATACCATGATGATTTTATGTGATGATTTATATGTTAGGGGTTAGGGTTTTTCTTGTTTTGAGGTTGCGTTTGGAAATTTGAGTCTCTTAAATAAATATTTTTTTGGATGGTTCAAGTTTCATGATCTTGTTGTTTGTATCCTTAACTGTTAGTTTATTTTCTGAGGATAAACTCTTAGACTCTTTTGGGATTTTGAGGTTATGAATTTTTAAGGTAAAGTGATTGTTGGTTATTAGTTTTTGGATTTTGGGAGTCTCACTCTGATTATTAGATTATCCTTGCTCAGTCCTAGATCAACCATATATTTTTATAATTTTTAGGGGAATAAAGTGTCATAGTGGGGAGTATTGTCACACCCTGACCTGACACTTCAGAGTTAAATTTATTTCTCTATATTCTTATGAGGAATTTTCTTGAAAATGGGAACTGTTGAGCATGAATAGCATGTCATATTGTTAAGGTGAATGATTTTAAAAACTATGTGGTAACCATATGATAGTATTTGTATGTTGGTAGAGCCAACTCTATGGAAAAATCATGGTTTTCCAAACCATGTGGCCTGCCCATGTGATGTGTCCAGAAATTCCAATGTAGGGTGCATGATTGGCGCACAGTTTGGCCAACCCTGTATCCAAACTGCATGAGCTATCCAGACCTGAAAAAAAGTAAAAAAATAAAATAACTAAAATCAACAATAATAGTAACAAAAAAAAAACAACAAAAACAACCTATTTCTATAAAAACTATCCCCCTTACCCAATATCTCAACCTCACCCCTCCCGACTCTCCTGCTCGACACCCAGGAGGGGCTCCCTCATGCATTACCTCCTTCTCCTCCTCTTCCTCTCACTCCCTCTATTTTACCCAATTCCTTCACTAATTCCTTGTGTGATCATCTCAGGTGAGTCTCTCCTCCCATCAGTCGCCTCCTTCTTCCTCCTCTATTTCCTTACTATGAAATGAGGTTAGCAGAACCCTAAGTCATTCTCATGGTCCTATTTTTGTGGGTTTTATTTTTCAATAGGTCTTATTCTATCTTGATGGATTCCTTAGACTTGATTATGGTAGGATTGGGTCTTTTGCGTTAAAGGTAGTGAGTTTATCTTTGATTTTAGGTAGGTTACCCTATTTCTAAGCCTTTCATTTGAAAACTATGAATTCTTGATATGTAAAGTGGTTTTGGTTATTGGAAATGGGTTTAAACTAGTTTTCCATATTTTCCTTAAACTTCTATAATGGGGTTCCCTTATTAAGGCGTTTTTTCAAGTGGGGTTTGAAATGTAGATCACCATAAATTTTTAATTGGTTTCCCAAATTATTTATTCCATGTGAATTGGAAATAGAAAAAGTGTTTTGTTATTTTTAATGGTTTCTAATAATGGCCCAATGTAATATTTTGGTTTCCTAAAGATCTTTTAAGTGATTTATAATCATTTTATGTATCAAATATGACTTATAAAAAACACACAAACATATATATATATATATATTTAATTGACTATTTGTACATATTCTCACATGGTTTTGGGGATATGTGCTTTAGGACAAGGGGTATTTATATATATAAAGGTGTATATGTGTATAAGGGTAAATAATGGTTTTGGTATTTGAGAAGCTATGGTTTAAGAGTGTTCTTTCTAATGAATGGTGTTGGATTCCAAACTATGTGGCCCATTTGGAAGTTTACAAATATTTTTAAAAATGTAAGAGAACTCCAATAGAAGCCCATATTTTTATGTGGTTGTGAAAATTGGATTTTATATGTTTTGCATGTTGGTATGGTTTGAGAAAAATGAGATTTTCATTGGTAGTGCAGGGAGGTGAGGTATTTTTTCCTGATTTATTTTTAGTTTTGTGTGATTGAAACTTGGTTTGGCCACTAAACCTCCCATATGTATTTTGGTTATGGGTATGAAACATGAGAATCCTGGGTACCTAGGTGGGTGGAATAAGGACTAGTATATTGGGGAGATATGGAAGGGTCGTGACCCGATATCCCTAGAATGATTACACTACAACACTAACTAAATTATGTGATAATGTTTTGGATACCATTATAAATTTGTCTATGACCTCTCTAATGGATCATGCACAAGGGAAGTTTTTTTATGGTTGATCGCATGGGGTATGAGGATCCTAGGAACCTAACAAACAAAGCTTATTAGGGATTTCTTGTGGCTCTTACTCTCTTTTACTCATGTCTACTACGGTAATATTTTAATATTCTTTTATGATCAATTTCCTTTTTATGTCTAAAGTGATAAAAAGAATATTTTACTTTCCTATATTGGTAGAATCTTGTAATATAAATCCTATTATTTTTTCTATACTGAAAAGTTATTTCATAACATGTTCATTATTATGAGTGTATTTTTGGAAAGTTTACAATTCTTTGTAAATAGTTTTAAAAATAAAAAGGGTAAATGTTTCTTTTAGGTATTATCTCACTACTTGTTTTAAAAGAAAGGAAAACCTATTTTTATTATCATTGTATTTCAAAATAGTTTGAAATAATTTTCTCTTTAAAGGTAAGTAATAGGGTTTGGTTTTCTCTTTTGGAATCCCTATCGAGTGCTTATGTTCTCATGACTTTATGTCTATCATTTTTCTACTATAGGTCTTGACATATATTTCACTCTCTCCCATGAGTAATTGTGATTATTTTGTGTTGGGTGGTGACTTGTATAGTCACAAGGAGATAAGTATGTTTATATATTTTTTATTTTATTTTAATTTATCAAATTTTCCACTCAAGATTTTATTTCATTCTACAAATGGAGGGTAAATATAGTCACTGTTGGAAGAATTAGAGCCATTAGAGGTGGGTGTATTTTCCTTGAAGTAGAGGGTGTTTGGAGGGTGAGGTATATTTTTAGTGCTTACTGCTATTTGATTGCTTTACATGTTTTGATATTAGGATTTATGTTTGTTTATTTTTCTTTGGTATGGATGTTTGATGTAAAAATGGGTCATGATGAAATTTTATTTTCTTTACATTTCTTATTTAATTAATTTTTATGGTAAAAATCATCCCCAAATGGTAATTTCTTGATGCAAAGGTACATGCGCCGGCCTGTTGGGACCATGAACACCCTTCGGACCTTGTCGTGGAAAGGTTTGGGGGTCCAACAAAAGGATGGTAAAGTTTTTTTGGTGAAAATTTTATGTTCTATAATGATATAGAATGTTATAATTTAATTCCATGAGTGTTTTAGTAACAATCCATAAAGTTGAAATTGGCAATGTGCTTGTTTTGGTAATTTTAAGGAACAAAAGGTGGTATATTAATAACGAGTTTAAATATTAATATTACCTTTTCAGAACTAAAGAAAATTATTAAATAATTAATAACCAATATTACCATTAATTAGGTTTCCATAGTCACCCATGAAAGAAATTTATATCATCATCCTTGTAGATGGATAAACTGACCAAAACAAGAACATGTTATAATTAATTTGTAAGTATGATTATGAACTAATTTATTTAAAATATAATTATTAAAAAATTATAATGATATTATTTAGGTTTTAATAATTTGATAAATCATAATTTGTAGGATTTATAAGAATAATATAATTGATACAAGTCTATTACTTAGAACAAATAAATATGTTTTCCTCATGGTATGCTTGTTTTAAATGGTTAAATTTACAACGATCACTTATTATTAATAATATTAATAGAATGACTAATTTTTATTTATTGAATATTAATAATTTCATAAATAAAATATATATTCATTAAACCTATTTTTAGAATCATTTATGAATTTTGGTGATGCAAAACGAAATACGTCGTCCATAGAGGTGGTAGTCCACACAAAACATGAGTTATGTGTACATTTCCCATCAGATGGGAAAGAGATAGATAAATATTTTACATTATTACAATAAAATGTATGTATATTGATTATAATAAGTTTATTGGATGGTGTATTAGAAATATAGTGATAAGAATTTTTTGGTGTGGATAATACTCATGTTTAGAGTTTGAGTCTTCTCTTGAAAGAACTCTTAAAAATAGAGGACTTAGGAAACTTTATTGTAACCAAGGGATAATAAAACATGTAATAGGATTATAGTAGGGGAAAATTTTCTAAGGGTTTAATAAAATTATAAGGGTATTAGTTTCTTGAAGTGGGTGGAAGTTATCTCCTTTTATAGGTGAGAAGAGGGACTTTTCTTTGGAACTGAAAGTTAGGTGAGGGGTAAAGAAGGAATCACATGTGAGTTAGATGGGATAGGAGTTGAAAGGTTTGTGAGACATTTGGTTATGAATCTATAACCTTAAAAATTTATTCAATAAGGTATGCGTATCATGTAAACTTAACAAAATTTGATACACTTTAAGTTACCCATTTTTACCCTTAATAACCTTGACTAAGAATTTACCATGGTAAATATTTTTTTATTTAAAATATAAGATGTCTCTATTCAAAAAAAATTACACGATTATTAAAAATTTATACTATATTTAAATTAATTATATTTCTAAATATTATAAATATAAAATTTATTTTTTTTAAAAAGGGAAAAAATTGTTTTTATAGAAAAATATCTTTTTACAAATTAAGTGGTTCTGTTCTTATTTCCTATAAATTATTAATTAAATGAGTGTTAATATGTATTAAAATAATATTATATTCATAATTTAAAATATTTTAATTTAATTTATTTAGATAAAATACACAGTGTTTTTAAAGAATATTTTGAGAAAAAATAATCTTTTTACCATGGTAACTAATATTAACTTTGGAAAAATATTTTTATGATAAAAATGAAAAAAATTATTAAAAACATTTATATACTTATTAAAAATATGGTTTTTAGACTCAATTTGTATTGTTGATAAAAATTAATTTTAATATAAGCATGTATAACATAGAAAAACAGTTTTTAGAAAAATTCAGTTTTTAAGTATACAAATATTTATTACTATTCCAAATCATGTGAAAATATTTAGATGAAAAATAAATTATTTTATATATATATATTATCAATATAATCCACATTATTCAATATTTATCAATTATTATAATAAATATACAATATACAGAAGTGGTAAAATCATTTGAGAAAAAGTATTTTTATCACTAAATGATTTTATTCCAAATTCCTTAAGATTGATTACTTTTCTAAAAATAATTCATTAAATTTTATTAATATATTGGTATTAAAAAAATTCATTTAATTTATAAGTACATTAAATCATTATTTAAATATAATTGTAATTAAAAAAATAATATGTAACAGACACATATATATTTATAATAAAATGTTTTAATTAAATATTAAATTTTTATTTCATTCTAGAATTATATTATTTTCAATTTGTTTCTAAAATAGACAACATCAGTATACCTATCATATGCATGTATGCCTAATGAACATATTTCCAATGATTATAATTTCAAAAACTATATTTCCAATGACCATATTTTTAAGAACAATATTTCCTTTATTATATCTATATTACCACCATTACTTCCTATAAATTCATTCCATTATTACCTATTAAATCAAACTTATAATTTAATAAATTTTTATTAAGGATTTTTCATAATGTATTATCCTTTCATGATGTTATTTATTATTGTAGGTTTAGTTTTATTAATGGAGATTCTCAAGGGAAAATATGTTCTAGGGGATCTTCTAGTTTTAAAAACATTATTATTTTCTTATTTATTTACCTATTTTAATTTATGAACTTTTAATGGATGAAATTGTACATATAATGTGATATTAAATGGTATGTAATATATGGTTTCATGTACCTTTGTTATAATGTTTCATCATGAATTAATAAAGTGTTTTTTGTTTGATTTGTATCATGTATAACTCATTTTATAATCAATTTTAATTATTTTCAATGAATATTAGGAAATTATTCAGAATTATATACATATAATTTAAAGAAAGATAATGGGTCAAAAAGGTCAAAAAATGTGGGGTGCTCTACTCCCCTAGAGAACTCACTAAGGAGGTCCTCCCCACAATGATATAAAGATCATTCATTGAGTTCCTCCATCTAACACTAATTTTGGAGGACCTCCCCAAAACCTAAATGCAAGATCCCATCTTTTTCTAGGCACACCCCTCTTTGAGTTTTAGTTGAATCACTTTTATTTGAGTTTTCCATATCTTTAAACCTTGGTGTTTGAGTCCCTTTTTGGGTAATGGATAGATCTTTCTAGGTAAAATGAACTAAATTCAGGTATAAACTTGTAAAATTGATTTATGAGGGTTCTACATGATTTTGGAAGGCTTTAGAGGTGGTTCTATCTCTTATACTAAAGTTGGAATGAGAGATGTCTACTATAAATTTACATGCCGTGAACATGTTACATGACGTGTAAATGGTGTCAAGAATATATTGGGAACTGTCTTAGGATGTAAAATGATTAAACATCATGAAACTGGTTTAGGACATGTAGTGCTCAATCTGGGTTATTTTAACCTGGGGTGACTTGCTTTTCGATGTAACTCATAAATTGAGAACTACATGACATGGAAGGATTAAAAACAGTTTATTTATTGGGATATGTGGTTACAAGCCCGGTTGTTCATATATTTTATTACCTCATCCATGTGCTTCTCTCCTCTCTCAAACCCCAAGGCTATTCTTGATGATTTTTGAGTGTTTTCATCCCCTCTAGACATACCGATCATGTGTCTGATCCCTGATAAGTTGTTTCTCTTTTGTTTTCTCCTCTATTCTTATTCTTCTCCATTGTAGTAGTGGAATATCTTGAACATGGTTTCTTTGGGCTCTGATATCGTGTGATCTAGGGTTTTCCTTGTGATCTTCTTTTCCTTCATTCATATTTGGTGTTCTTGAAAGAGAGTGTTGCACTGATCACAGGATAAATGAATGTGGTTTACAAAAAACCCATTTAGTATATTTCTTAATTGGATAATAATGTGAAATAATATGTGATTGTTCCAAAATAACATGTGCATAAATTAATAGAATAATAGGTAATGATGAATACTGAGTTGGAAAACTCCTTGGATCCCTTTGATCACTTGGATCACTATTATTGGGACCTAGCCTATGGCTACCCATAAGGTGAGCCTAATCTTGAATAATAATGAACTGGTTAATGGATTAAAGTATGTTTTATCATTACATTAGACCTTATACATTTTATTATGATAGATTCACCTTGTAAAATTTCTTACTTATTTATTGAAATGGCTAGCGATGTTTGTCATGATATGGTTGTGTGCACCAACATGTTAATGTTTTAATACCAACTTGGTAAATTAATGGGGTAATTGAAAGATATTGAGTAATTGGATAAATTATACCTTGTGACTTATGATGATATATGTGTTATTTTTTACTTATATATCTTTGTTTCCCTCAGATAATCATTTTTGGTCAGGAATGAAATGGTCTGATGGGAACTAGGCAGTATATTCTTTTTTATCATGTGAAAAAGATGTCATAGTTATTTCATTCACATGAGGTTCACCTTTTTTTTGTTTTTGATGGAGAATGTGTGTCCCAATTATTGATTATTGGGGGTTGAGTTGTGTGCAATCATTCACATCAGGGTCACTATTTTCAAACAGTTTCCAATGGGGTTTTTCATGGAATCAAAAACACCCAATGTTTCTATATCCCTAAGAGAACTTCTTTACAAAGGTAGGATCTCATTGGGAAGTTTAGCTGACAATGTTTAATAACTCACATTGGTTGAGAGGATGGGAGGTTATGATCATCACACCATTTTGGGGAAAATTGATACCTACTCCAAGACTCTCTTATAGATTTAAGATATGTTCATTAATCCTTCATTAATTCCCAAGTATGACATGGATCACCCTTAAAGAAATTAATTGTTAGCATGTGTGCAATTTATAATCATATTTATGTATCTAAGTTTCCTAATTATTAGAGATACCTATATGTATCCGAGGTTATATAGTGATGGTATCATCTCATATGCTGATTAATGAATCATTGGTCGTTATTGCGACGATGTTGGTTTTCTAGCCACACAATGGGGCGCTCTGGAGTGTGTCATCATCCAGGGATATGGGAGTTGTTTTGATGTTGGTATCAGACTCATGGATGGGTTTCCAACATATCCTTGTGAAATTATTCATAACCCATGTAGTTTAGTGACACTTAATGGGGTGCATAATACCTTTTATGGTAATGTGATAAGGACCCGACCTTACAGTTTAATGTCATGTTGCAAGGATGTTTATGTGGAAGGTGCCTAGTCAAATTTTAGTCTAAGAATTATTCTTTGGAATCCCAAGGAACCTGGAAAAGAATATAAATTCCAAGGTTGAATTAGACCCTACCAGGAATGTGGGCCAAATGGAATAGGGTTGATTTTGGATGATTGGGTTTGGACATCATGGAGGCTTCCTACGTATCATGTGTGGATGGGAATAAAATCTTATATAGTTTGGTTAGTTTTCTTGTAGGGTGTGTGTGGCCATTTGAGAGGATTAATTTGGGGCTTACTCCTGAAGTGGATTCCCTAATAAAAGGATTTGGGTCTAGGAGAAGTGGATTGACTCATGGAGATTTGGGGGTTATGATTAGGGTTTACTCCTGAGGAGGATTACCATAGGATAATATGACTAGAGATTACTCTTGAAAAATAATCCCAAGTTGATATGAATGGGGATTACTCCTGAAAAGGAATCCTAGGTTTGTTTTTGGAGATCATGTGGATGTCATGACATTATATACCTCTAATCCCATGTGAGTCATGCTTGGTGTGAGAAACAAGAGGAAACAGAAGGTCCTAGAAGCCACATAATATTATTTTCCCTGAGGCTGGATACATGACCTTGAGGACCCAAGCCTATAGGGTTACTCTAATGGAAGGTGAGTGGAAAATTCAAAATAAGGTTCTCTATCAAAATATGCATATGATAGTGTGGATTTAATGATCATGGATATACCCTAAGCCCACATTTCATGATGATTCATTATTGAACATGACAAACAATAGGAAGAATAATATCAAAAAAAAACACACTTCTTCTCCCCCGCTAGTGGAAGAGGCTGGGGGTATGGGAGAGAGATGAGAGGAATTCGATGCCTATACACTTTCTAACCTGAAACCAAGGGGGAAAGTATGATCAGGAGTGAAAATCCCATAATAAATTCTAGGGGATTACTCCAGGATAGAGGCCCTAAAATTGTCCCAATAGAAATGTAGGAGGATCTCATTCCATGTTGAATGGAAAATAAAACATAATCCTCACCCTTCCCACCTAGAACTTGAGGCACCAGGTGTTAGATATGATAAGGGTAGGACCTGTTCCTATCCCTTATATACAATAATATAAACTCTATAACACCATTCCTGAGGTTGGGGTCTTTGTGACTGATGGAATGAAAATACACATGCACCCCAATGACCTTAACCATAAATTAAGACAATTGCAGGAAACCTTTGACCAAAGGAATGGAAATCCAATTGGGAGACATGCTGGTGTGCACCACTTCATGGATTTGCAATTCTAGAAGCTTCGGTGGAGGTTTCATCTTGGTCCCTTTGAGACAAGGGAGAAAAAATAAGAGAGGTGAAACCATTGATGTCTTTGAAGAGGTCATAAATAAAGTATCATGTAGGATGAAGGCTAGGGTGATCTAAAGGAGGGGCTATGTAGATAGGCTTGGGTGAGCCAAAAAAGGCTCACATAGGGGGTTATTTGCTCAGGTGGACCTAGGTGAGATAATGGTACCTTGGGCGATGGACCACCTAGGCAACAACACTTGGGAATGAATTTTTTCAAACCTTCAAGGATCTCTAAAGATGTTCCTGAAAGTGGCTCGCATAGGTCCCTGGTTAGGTAAGGGGACCTCGTTCTAGTGTTCTTCAATTATAGGGGGAGTGGATGGCTCATGCATGTGTTATTTATTTTAAAACTTAGAGGAATTTAGTTTCACTATCATTCTTTAACTCCATATAATTTAGGTCTTAGAAGACTACCTATAAGGTTTCAGAGGTATTGGGTGAAGAAATAGGGAGAGAAGAGCATGAGGAGGCCTTTAGGAAATTTCTTCCAAGAAAATGATTACCTAGGGGTACTATTTATTGGAAAATATAGGACCATGGGAAAAGGGGTTCTTTCTCTTAGGTGTGCCACTCAGGTGTGCCTCATAGGTGTTCCACGCTAGCTGGTGCGAAATTCAGTCATGTAGGCTGATGCGCTGGTACCCTACATGATGACGATGCTTGGGGTTACCTATGTGGTTCATTCATTCAGCATAAATAGTATTTCTACTCAAACACGAAATTTTGTGTCTATGTGAGGATCACATCATGAATTTATCAGCGAATTTCATGGAACACATTTCAGAGTGTCTATAATATTCTTTTGTGATTCATGCTAAAATGAAAATATAAAGGGATTAGACCGATGATGATGAAATATTATATAAATGGCTTGGCTTGATGTGCTAAAATTCTTATAAAAAGGTCTCGGCCCAGTTAGGCTGAAATGATTATATAAAGGTCTTGGTACAATTATGCTTTAATGTTAATAGGGATTTTCTTGGTTATGCTTAAATGATTATATATAGGTATTTTCTTAGTTATGTGATTATGTCATGGTTTATGGTTATGGTTGGCATGGTTATGATACATGCTCAGAGATATTTTTCAATGGTTCCAAAGAAGGTTTTTTAATGTATTATATTAATTGATTAATTAATACACCTATTTATTGCTTCATTGCACACACTTATTTATTAGAATGTTTTTGTTTAGACGTGATGGTACTGACCTACTGAGTTTTACTAACACCCTAATTTGGCCTCCATTTGGAAACCAAGAAGATCGCATGGATGTAGTCTTGGAAAAGGGAAAGGGAACTTGTTGCGGATTATTACTTACTAGATGGGTTGGAGATTTAATATGGGATTGAAAATGGATTCAGAACTGAATAATTTTTTAGTTTACATGTTCCATATTTTTCTTTTATTTGTATGACTTCCAGCGTGACAATTAGTTACATTCTAGGATGCCATTACATGGTTCATTATTATTTGGTTCATCGGTTCTCCCTTTATCTTTCAGTTGTATGTTGTATTGTTTCCTCTATTTCTGTTACTCTAATATTTATTTTTTTACTTCTACTATATTATAACTCTATACTAGGGGTATAATATTCCCACTATTCTCTTTACACCCCACTGTCTGAAAAACAATATCCCCAAAATCTTTATTGATTAGTCCTATAAAAAAACATGGAAAATTTTGGAGTGGTGATCACTTGGGATTACTTAGTAGGATCATCTCTCAAATAATTTCTATATCCATGATAAATAAAATCATTGAGATAAACATGCATGAAACATCTAAGAAAGTAAAAAGTGTGGGTAAAGATAATGAGAAAGAAATAATCTATATGCCCATCTCCATTACCGAGTCACCTACAATCATCATTCACCAATAATCATAATCAACTCATCACATAAAAAATAGAATAATTCATTTTGTACAAATCTCATTTCATAATAAGTGGGAAAATAGGAAGGACCTACTCTCAATAATTCCATTCAAAGCTCATAATCAATGGGAATAACACATTAAAGAAGCGTACCTCATTCTTCTATATCATCATCCTATTTCAGGTTCACTTCCACTTCCATTTATGGAATATTTTCCAATTCACATGGGAATCAAAGAACATGGAAGCACATATGAATATATCATTAGGACATGGAATAAAAAGGAAATCATATTTATCTTCTTTCCTTTAAATATAACCATTTCATATTTTTATCTTTCTATTTTTATTTCTATATTCCAATTTTTCATGGAATGAAATAATAATTATAGTGAACCCATACCTTCAAATCATAATGTAATAATAATAAACCATGAAAAGGGATAAATTAAATGAAATAAGAACATTCAAGGACTACTTAACCCATACTATGAAATAATCCAAGAGAAGAGTTATTGAAAGATCAACAAGTAAATCACAGCCCATCCTACCAGACCTAATATCCACCACTGAGCTCACAGAGAAAGAATAATAGTAAATTAATATGTATATCACAACCAACACCCAGACCATATCATCTCCACCAAGACCAAGGGTAGAGTTAAAATTACATTTCTCTATGATTTTAAGGAAATATAGGTTATTAAATTACTACATCTTTTCAAATTTTCATGTCCTAAGGTCATAATAGATGCGATTCAACTACAAAAATGAGGAGGTTGCCCTATACTCATTCCAAAGGGGTAAAAATCAAGAGTTAATGAAAATACTTCTAGTCATTCATTTCTAGAGGATAATAATCAATGGGTTTTCTATGGGTTTAATGGGGTTGTAAGAGGAATTCATATCCGGAAAAAAACATTTATTCTAGAAGATAAAATAAAATCATTAAAATCCACTACCTAGAATCAAGATGAATAAAGGAAGGACAAGAAAAATATGTCAAGCACTCAAGATTCCACCAAAGGATTCCACTAGCTCTCAAACTAAATAAGAAGTGATGTTATGAATTAGGTAAAGTTTGAATCCTTAAAAGGTTTATGAAACACCTTGTAGAAACCTTGGTAGTTCAGAGTTAATAGAAATAAGGATACTAAAATAGAGGGAGATGGAATAAGCTAAATATCAAAATGTAGACACGCATGTTTAGGAGCACAGTATTTTAACACTCAATAAATCCCATATAATTTCAAAATAAATATAGGAAGAAGGTGGTTATTTTCAAGTTACACACTTCCCCAATCATCATTGGTAGATAAAGCACCAAATGAGGAAGGGAAGTGGTAATAAAATTAACAATGCTAAAACCCCCACTTTTAAAAGGAAAAATTGATCCTATGTCATCACCACAACATGGTGGTGAATAAAACATCCATATTGGCCTTAGAAAATGCCACAATGGAGAACACCATAGCATGGTCTTCCATCCCTCGCTACTCTGAATAGCCCGGGATAGACCACACCTCGCCACAGGGAGCCACCATGGTGTAGGGTACATCCCCCTCTTTTTTTTGTGATCCAACCACATCTCCCACCATGGAATGGTAGATATGTACTCCATGTTTTCACCACACCATCACAATGCGTTCAAACCTTGACTGAGTGCTACATTGACATTTAAAATGGCATGGGTGTTTCAATATTTCATATAGGAAAACATACCACGGACCATGCCCACCACTAAGGCATTTTTCATCGGTGCAGTGAACCCTTACAAAAACCAACCATGAAATGTTTAAGGGGAAAGAGTGCATTGGTGAAAATAGAACAATCAAACCCGAAGTAATAGAATTAGGGATTTTACACAAACTATTTGAATCAAATAGTAATTGAAAGTAAAAGTTGCAAGAAACAAAGTAGTAAAGAAAATAAGATTTATGTTCTTTGGTCCCTTTGGGACTTATGTGCATAGAAAGAACACCACAATAACTCATGAATTTTATTCAGGATCAAAGAATAATATTTATAGTATATAAGAAAATCGAAACATAAATAGTTACAAAATTTTTTAACACATAATGTTGAGGATAAAAAAACATAATATGGTTGCACATACAATGTCACACGCAATGGTCTGACCATCCTGATCTCTTGATGCTATCCCTAAGATGCCAAAGTAAAACTTGAACCTCACCAAAGAGGAAATACCTTGCCTAGAAAATGTATATTGTTCTAGGATCAATAGATATGCCACATATCTTTACAAATAAGGTTCCTATTAGAAATCCACTAGAAGTAACACACCAGTAGTGTACTATGGAGGATAGTAGGGGCACATAGTTGATCACTAAAGAGAACGAACTCAATGAAGATAGGGTTTCCCAACCAGAAGGGGAAAAAATGAGAATAAAAGGTGAACGTGATGAAGAGACTGGGTTAAGGGGTGATCAATTCCTCTAACACCATCTATAGCTCGAAACAACACAACCAACCAAAATATGCCACCCACATTCCATCAAACCAAAATTAAGAGACATCATCGAGTATGGTAAAACAAGTGGATGATGAGGATCACATAGGATTTAAAGAATATTAATATCTAGGGAAGGATCCACATAGATTTCTAGAGTGGAAATTGAAGGAAAAGTGGTCCATGAGTCAAGCTAGCCAAGTGACTAACCCAATAGAACAAGACCACATGGGAAGTCTATTGCCTAGTGGATATAGAATCCCATAAAAATAAATTTGAGCACATAAAATAAAAATATAATTTTTCATGCATGCTGTAAATAAAATTTAAACGGAATAATACAAAATGAGGATATTTAAATATGAAAATAAATTGAATACCCATAATTCATAAATGTCTACCATTTGCAATTCAAATTGGAAATGTTCTTGAACCTATGGTTATAGAATTGGAACAAAATTCATCCAATATAAATAGTATTTAAATTTAGACAATACCACAACATTAGTCAAACTACCATCTAGGTTATTTTCATTGTGTATCTTATTGACACACACAGTTCATGATTCTATAACATCTCTAATAAAGTGTATTCTAATGTCTATGTGTTTAGATTTACCATGGAATAATTAATTTTTGGATAAATGAAGAGAATTTTGACTATCAGAATAAACATGAATAATAAAATTATAAAGGTTTATTTCATAAGATTATCCTTTAATCCATAATTCCTCTTTAACAACCACAGTCAAATCTATATACTTTGATTAAGTGGTTGAAAGAGAAACCACAAATTGCATGCTACATTTCCAAGAAATGGGATCACAACAAGTAGTAAAAACATACCCAATCAAATACTTTTAGCTATCAATATTCCCCACATAGTAAACATCAACATATCCAACTATAATTTTAAAAGTATCCAAATTTTTATGATAACACAATGAAAGATTAGAAATATAAGAAAAATATTAAAGAATACATTTCAGGTCATGCCGATGTGGCTTCCTAGGAGTGGCCATAAACCTGTTAAGGGTACAGATTGAAAAGGCTATATTAGGACTAGTGAAAATAAGGCTATAAATAATACTTCCAACAATATTATCATAAGTGATTTTAGAAATAAACTGAATATCATCATCAATAGTGGGTTCTTATGTCAAATAAAATTTAAAGTGTTGTCTATGAGGTACATTAGTAAGTTTGATATATTAAAACAAGAATCACTTGAGAATATTTAGAATGTAAGCATGCTGAGATAAGTAAAAAAGATTATTACCATACTATAAAATAGGTATTTAATAGTGATAAAAATGGCATTTATTAGTGATAGATAAGTGATGACTATTAGAGTGAGATTAAAATCCATAGTCTTTTATTAGTGCTAAAAAACTAGTAATAAAGGGGTCCTTTATCAGTGCTAGAAAAGAACTGATAAAGGAAAACATTTATCAATAGTTTTATTTAGACATGATAAAGGGGAACTTTATCAACACATATAGAAGAACCGATAAAGAGGAAATTTATTGATTCTTATAGGAGTATTAATAAAGGGAACCTTTATCAGCATTTGTAAAAGCACTGATAAAGGGGTATACTGCAGTGTGTTGTAATAGTACACTACAACACCAGTTCACTGTATAGTAATAACACATGACAACACCAAAAACTCCACCATATATCAAAAAATAAATTACCAATATATAATTTAAATGAAATTAAATTTAAAAAATAAATAAAAGAAAAAACACTATATTTTCAAACATTGTTTTATACAATTACATAAGTATAAATTATTACATACATTAAAAAACATCAATGTTACTTTGTATTTCTATAATAAACCTGACTCATGCTATTTCTGAATAAAACACCACTTCTTGAGAAAAATAATGAATCTATATAATAAAAAAAATTCCAATATTAGTGATAATATAAATAAATAAATTAACGGAAAGTGTTAATTTTAGACTAAACTTTGAGTCATACTAGGAACACTATATATCAGATTGATTTGAGGTTGATTATTACACATCACACCATTTCTTGTTCAAATTCAAGAATTATACCTATGAAAATTAATTAAATAATTATAAGATAAATCCCCACAGGTGTAGCCTAGTGGTTGTGTCATGTGGTGGTGTTTGGGAGGTCTCGATTTCGAGCCTCCCTTCACGCATTTAAGTAGGGTTTTGTTTATTTATTACCCTCTCATGACTAATTTAATATAAATAAGTATAAGATAAAAATAATAAGGAAATAAATTATTTAAGAGAAGAATTAATGATGATAAAACAATATAGGATCATTTTCTTATTTTTGGTGATGTGATGCATGTTTTAAACTTAAATGACACTTATATATTGAAAATACACACTTGGAATCATACTGGTCACACCATGCATCATATTTAGGTGTGACTAATTCCTACATGTCTCAAATGAATCATGGATCATTTTTATTAAGTATTAAAATAATATAAATGTGTTTGATTGGTTGTGAGTATGTCACTTTTCATTTTTACTAAAATTTCATTTTAATATAGAAACACCCACTTTGACTTATAATGGACACATCATGTGTAAATTTGATGTGATATATATTCCAACACGTCACAAATTAATTATGAATAATTTTCCTAAATTATCCAGATAATATGAGCATGTTTTCTTAGTTTTCAGTGAGTGACACTTTTTGAAATAAAATGTTGATTTTAAAATGATAACGAACACATTGAGTCACAATGGGTACAACATGTATCAGATTGAGGTGTGGTGGATTAATACATGTAAAAAATGTGTTATGGATCATTTTCATAATGTATAAAATTAATATGAAAGTGTTTGATTGGTTTTGGGTAGGTTGGTTGTCCTTTTTACTAAAATCGATGTCAATTTTAAATAAAAAGATGCACTTGGAGTCATATTGATCACACTATGCATAGGATTGAGGTTAGGATAATTTTTACATTTCTCTAATGACTTATGGATCATTTTCATAAATTATTAAAATAATCAGAATGCATTTTATTACTTTTGAGTACGTCACCTATCTTTTTTCTAAAATATCATTTTAAACTGGAAACACACACTTTTACTCATATCGATCACATCATGTATTAGTTTGATGTGAGAAAAATTCATACACATAAAAAATTAATTATGAATCATTTTCATAAATTATAAATAAAATCAGAGCATGATTTTTGAGTTTTCAGTGAGTGACACACTTTGAACTAAAATATTGATTTTAAATTGATAATGAACACATTCAGTCATATCAGGAACATAAAGAATTGGATTAAGGTATGAATGGATCCTATACATCAGAAATGACTTATGGGTCATTTTAATAATGTATCAAAATAATATGAATGTGTTTTATCAGTTTTGAGTTGGTTGGTTTTTCTTTTTACTAAAATTGATGTCAATTTTAAATAAAAACACACTTGGAGTCATACTAGTCAAAATATGAATGATATTGAGGTGAAGTTGATTCCAATATGTCTCAAATGACTTATGAATCATTTTATTAAATTATAAAAACAATTTGAATGCATTTCTCAATTTTGAGTACATCATCACATGTCTTTTTTACTAAAATGCCATCTTAAAATGGAAACACAAACTTTGACTCATACTGATCATATCATTAATAAATTTGATGTGAGAATAATTCCTAGACATTAAAAATTATTTAAGAATCAATTTCATAAATTATCAATAAAATTAGAGTGTGTTTTCTTGGTTTTTAGTGAGTAACACTTTTTGAACTAAAATGTCTATTTTAAACTGATAACGGACACTTTGAGTCATACTAGGCACATTGTATAACATATCGAGGTGTGTTTGATTTGTAAACATCAAAAACGACTTATGTATTTTTTCTTAAAGTATCAAAACAATATGAATGTTTTTTCTTGGTTTTGAGTATGTCAGTTTTCATTTTTACTAAAATTGATATCAATTTTAAATTAAAAGATGTACTTGGAGTCATACCAGTCACACTGTGCATAATATTGATAATAATATGATTCTTACACATCTCAAATGACTTAAAAATTATTTTTATAAAGTATCAAAACAATATTAATGCATTTTGTCAGTTTTGAGTACATCAATTATCTTTTTTACTAAAATGTCATTTTAAAATAGAAACACGCACTTTGAATCATACCAATCACATCATGTATCAGTTTTACATGAGACCAATTTATACATGTGAAAAATGATTTATGAATTTATGTACTAAATTATAAAGAAAATATGAGTGTGTTTTCTTATTTTTTCATGAGTGACACTTGTTGAACTAAAGTGTTAATTTTAAAATGACAACATAAAATTTGATTCATACCTGGAAAATCATGTATTAGATTGAGGTGTGGATACTTAAAAAATATAAAAATGACTTATTAATCATTTAACTAAATTTTAAAAACAATATGAATGCATTTTATTGGTTTTGAGTAAGTCATTTGTCATTTTTACACAAAATTGATATCAATTTTCAATAAAAAGATGCACTTTGAGTTATATCAGTCACACCTTATGTTATAATGATGTGTGGATGATTCCTACATGTCCCAAATGACATATGGATTGTTTTATTAAAGTATCAAAACAATTTGAATTTTTCTTTTTGGTTATGAGTACATCACTTTTCCTTTTTTTTTATTAAAATGTCATTTTAAATTGGAAACACACACTTGGACTCATAACGATCACATCATGTGTTAGTTTGATGTGAGACCAATTATTACACATCAAAAATGATTTATGAATCAATTTTATAAATCATAAATAAAATATAAGTGTTTTTACTTAGTTTTCAATGAGTGACACTTCTTGAACTAAAATGTTTATTTTAAACTGATAACATATACTTTGAGTCATAAAAGGCACATCATGTATTAGATTGAGGTGAAGATGATTCACACACATCCAAAATGACTTAAATATCATTTTGTTAAAGTGTTAAAATAATCTGAATATTTTTTCTAAGTTTTGAGTATGTCTGTTGTCTTTTTACTAAAATTAACGTCAATTTTAAATAAAAAACGCACTTTGAGTCATTCTGGTCACATCGAGTGTAAAATTGAGGTGAAGTTTTTTTCTATATGTCCCAAAGTCTCAAAAAAAATCATAACTACTAATGTTACCATGATTTCAATTTACTTTATTTATCTAATTTCCAAAATTTTATACTGATTAGATGTTCTTAGTTGAAAAACCATTCATGTTGTTTAAATCCAGAAGAGTAGAGAAAGATCATGTGCCTATTATATCATGAGAAGTCACCAAAATTGTCACATGAGCTTCCTCTATTCTTCTATATTTCAACAGTGAGAAATGTTTTTCATCTAAGAACATCGAATCAATATGTAGTGTTGGAATAAAGACAATGGAAATTGTAGTAACATAGGAAGAAGGGAACATTTTATCTATTTTTTGGCTTGTTGAAGATATTTGAAAGAAAAATATGACTTTCCAAAAGATCTATGAAAAAAACTAAACAAATATTAGATCAAAATTATAAGGAAATTAACATACAAATAGTAGATAAAATGATGACAAAAATAATTAAATAAGTAGTAGGAATTCACCTTTTCATGATGGTTGTATACATTCTTGAAGCATTTTCTTATTGTAATTATATTAATTGCAGGCTTGAAGTCCAATCTCTCATGAGCATGAGAAGCTTTGAAAAAACCACACCAACTCGAATAAAATAATTCACCAGTATAAGAAGACCATTATTATATGAGTAATACCAAAAAGAAATAAATTAAACATAAATATGATAAAAAATACATTAATTAAATCGACAATGACTATTATGAAAACATCAAGATTACCTTTGTGATTGAGCAGTGGAGGGAAAATGAAGGAAAGTGATAAATTCCAACACTTATAGGGTGAAAAGGTTTTGACAAAGAGAAATTCTACTGAAGTTTTAGTATAGAAAGGCATTAAAATATAGAGACCACCCCAACTTGAACAAAAGAATCTAACTATATAAGAAATAAATTCTTATGTGAGTAATACTAAAAATAAATAAATTGAACATACATATAAATCAACACATTAATTGTATGGAAAATTATTTTAATATGGAAACATCAAGATCACCTATGTGATTGATAAGAGGTATCATTGTTTCTATTCTTGCAAAGTTAGCAGAGGAAACTTGAAGGAAAGAGATAAATGAAACATTTCAAGGGAGAAATGGGTTTGAGGGAGAATAAGTATATGAATGTTTTGGTGATGAGGGGCATGAAATATGCATATAAATCTTATAAAATAAATAAAATCTTCATGGAATTGTAAGAACCTAGATCTTCTTTTTAGGTATGGATCCTATTTTTCTGGTGTTTTGAGAAAAAGAGGAGTTTCTTGAAATTTAATGAGTACATGTCGTGTACTTTGAAGTACATGCTATGTACTTGGTTTATACGGATAGCCATGTACTGGACATGTAACGGCTGAGTACATGGCCATGTGGGGTGACCTAGAGACTACCTAAAGCGGAGCCTAGTTAAGGCAAGTACACAACATGTACATTAAATGAACACACCATGTACTTTTCTTTTTATTTGTGAAATCGGTCCGGGGTCGCATTTCGTTCAGAAAAATCACTTCTTATTAGATTTTCATATCTAGGAGCGACCAAAGATGGTGATTCTTCTACGAGCCCCTGACCCACCATCTGTTCTCCAAATAAACCATCGTCAATTTCATTGGAATCACCATGGTGATTTCTTCCTTCTTCTAGAGTCTCATTCCTTGTTTTCTCCTCTTTCACGATATATACTTGGTTGAACTTTTTAGATGTTTTTTTGTAGATCTACATCATTCTAGGCCTATTCAAGGTCCAACACTAGAGTGTATCGATCATGCAATGCTGAGGTAGGTGGTTTGTTCCTTTCAGTAGTTAGTATTTGAATATTATGTGAAAATTTTCCAATACCGTAGATTGGGGTATTGAATGTTTAGGGATTTTAAACATTTTGATGCCTACTATGCTTATTTTCTTGAGTTAGGGATCTTGTTTGTGAATAGGGTTATTTTTTCATGCTTTGGAGGTGTTTTACCATGTTTGTTTTGGTATTGACTGTTTGGTCTAGTTTTTCCTATTAAGCTGCTTGCCTTCCATGCCTAGTGCTGTTAGGATGGAGTGATATTATCAGACTTACTTGTGCCATGCCTTGTAGATTTTTAGCCAAGTAGTATATTGTGTTTTACTTTGGATGCGGAATATCATTTGTGCATGATGGACATACATAATGTTGTGGGAACCTGGTGTAGTTTGACCATAGGGGAAATGAACACTAAGGGATTTCCCAGAGTGTCTATTATAATTTTCATGTTGCGAGACCATAGGGGGGATGGATGTGTGTTCTCCATCAGAGTGTATATAGTTCAACATTGCGAGATCCTAGGGGGAATTGGATGTTGAGTTCTTCCTCAGAGTGTTTATATTTTACCATTGCAAGACCACATGGGGAATTGACGGTGAGTGCTTCCTCAGAGAGTCTTTGTTTAAGTTGAACCAGAGGGGTTACACTATGAGTACTTCCTAGAGGGATTCTTGTGATTGTTTGATTAATTATATTGATAAATGTAAATGAATGTAATTGAAACTGTAGGACTATTTACTTTGGAGAGCTTCCTTGTTCATTTCTTCATTTTTCTTATTTCCTTCCATATATATTCACTGACTATTAGGCATAGATCTTTGGGTGGTTGCCTACTGGGATTCATCTCACACCCTGTTTGGTTCTTGTTTTTGGGCCCAAACAAATTATATTATTGTAGTTATTGATAAGGGAAAGTGCCCTTCTACATCAGGTACTTGATTGTTGTGGATTTGGGGAGCAAGGGACCAAGCTGAGGCCTGCGATACTGAATAGTTGTTTACTTGTTTTCCTTTTAATTTGGTTTAGTACTGTATTCCAACATTGTGACTTGTTTGGATACTTTCCTAGATACTTATGACATGCATCATTATTGATATATATATGATGAATTTTTTTAGTTACTTCAAGTATTCTGTTGTTTACTGTTGTATGGTATTATTACTTTTTCTGCTCCTGTTATTTATTTCTTTCCGCTGTGTTACTTTTCCAATGAGGGCATATTTTCCCCACTATCACACCCAAGGCTCTCACTACTAGTCGACATCCTTTGGCATTTGGGGAAACGTGCTTGTGGCCATGTGACCAACCGGGTACGGGGTACCTCTAGGCGGAACCCATAACCAGGACGTTACAAAGTGGTATCAAAGTGTTTATTTTATTCTTGAATTATTTTAAAGAGCCTATAGCCAGGGATAAGAAGAAATAGGTAGTTGGTAATAAGTTATGTCAGGTAGTAGCTAACCCGTGTACATGGAAAATCTAATTTACCGCATATATTTCAATTTTGTTTTCTAGTTTTTAATTTTATAGTTGTTTTGATTTCACTATTGGGTGATTCACATGTATTGTGATGTTATTTTTGATGTTATTGAGGTTATATTTCTGTTTCAACTTGATGATATGTGGGTATGTCATCTCATGAATCATATAGAAACTTGCTAGAAATCACATGTCATGCATTCTTGTCATGCCATTTAGGGTGAATTACTAATTGTATGTTGTTGTGATAGATGTTGTGCTAGATATGCATGATGTTGTGATAGATTACTTGATAGAATACCTACTATTTGATAAGGTATTGGATTGTGTAAGGTTTCGTTTGAATTGATGCTGAAATTTGGTTCTTGAGGTGTTATGGGCCCTCATGGATCAGAATTTGGTGGATCATTACATAGTTATACTTGTATATTACATGTAAAATATAAACAAATTTGATTTGTAGGGAGAATGGGCCCTCACAGAGCAGAATTTTGGCACTTTAATGTTTGTTTTAGTATTTTTCTAGGTTCCAGAGTAGTTTATGAGGCTTACTGTTTGGAAAAACCTAGAATACACGGTGTGTATTGTTGAATACTCACCATGTATCCTTCTATTCAGGAAGGAAAATTTTTTCTTGATTACATGTCATGTACTATATATACACTCCATGTAGTCTCTAATTGTGTCACTGGCTGTTTGGGTAGAGACACGAGGTTGTGAAATCTTTGGTGGAACACACTGTGTACCAGACGTACACACTATGTTGTATAGAACATGTGTCTATCTGTGTTACTAATGACACGGATTGATGAAACTCAGATATTACATGTCGTTTCCAGCTTGAACACACCAGGTATAGTTGACCATGTAATTGGCAGTGTGACTAACAACATGGGTCGGTGAGATCCTTTTAGTACATGTCGTGTCTGTCACGAACACTCTGTGTAGTCTCGTTCTAGGAGAACCATGTGGGTTAGTCGGGTACAAGAACTCAGGCAAGGGAAAATGATTCAAGTACATGTCGTGTCTTAGGAGAACACACAGTGTGTATGGGGCATTACATGACTAGGGTTGGAAGGAGTACATGCCTATGTAAAGGCTTAAAGGAACACACTGTGTAGGGGTCATACACTCTATGTATCCCTATTTTGAAAAAAATTGAATTATTTCATTCTCATATTCCATTAATTCACTTTTAAGATTTATTCATTGATAATCTTGAACTAAGGTGTTCACTTAACCTTACAAAGTCATGCCACCATGACATCCTCCAGTTGTATGCCAAATTCAGGGTAGTCACCAGACACCAGACATGGCAGATTAGGGACTACCAGAAGATCCTCCAGTCATGCCTATCTTGGAAATAGCTGTTATCCTGAATATAGGTGTTGATGCGTAGTTCCGAGAGGGATTCATGGGGTTTATGCAGACCTTCAGGGAAGTACCACATCCTTCCCCGTCAATGGTAGAGTTGACGCAAGTCTTTCAGCAATAGCATCCTCCCACTTTCTCAGGGGATGTATCGATCTTCGAGCATCTGGAGATGCCTCCATAGAGGAGGGTAAAGCTTTCTACAAGCATGATTCAGGATTCCACCAAGAGATGGTGGGATGTGATCTCACAGGAGGGACACCAGCAGGTTATGGCTTGGGATGAGTTCTAGCATGCCTTCTATGATTACTTCTACCTGAAGACTTTGAGGGATGATCGCACCTGAGAGTTCATGAGTCTGAAATACGGTACTCTCTTGGTCATGGAGTATTCTTCTTGATTCACAGATCTGCAGCTCTTTACACCCATTCCAAGAGGTAATGAGTTATTCATGGTGAGGAAGTTTGTGGATGGCCTCAGTCATGACATCTGATCTCAAGTGAACATCATTAGGTTGACTTTCATCACCTCTATAGTCAACCAGGAACTGATCACAAAGTGAAATATGAGGGATTATGGGGCTGTGAGCCTCAGTGGCTCGGCATCCAGAGTTGGTACCCCTTCTACTGACTGCAGGAAGCGTCGCAGGGAGTCTACATGTGGAGATATGAGGAAGCGGTATACTTCTTCTAGTAGCCAGGTAGTGTGCTACCATTGTGTGAAGAGTTGGAATACGATGCCACATTTCCCGAGAGACCCAGTGGAGTGCCGATCATGCAGCGAGATGGGTCATCTTCAGTATTTCTGTCAGTTCTTCTCACTAGCAGTTGGTGATAGAGGTTCTTATATGACTCCTCATTCAAGAGAAGGACCACCAGTTTTTCATTAGTCTAGGAACTTATGTTTGTACAGATTCTTAGGATGTGGTGGAGGTCATGGAGATGGTATCCAGTCTCCAGAATTTTAGTGACAATAGGGTGGATCAGCTCAGGGTGGTCAGGCAGGGTCGTAGGGTCGTGGTATAGGCTAGACTTTTGTAGTGGAGCAGACCCAGTAGGAGCAGGATCTTAGACCCTCTATAGTTTGAGGTACGATCTTAGTTGGCTCAGTTTTAGCTTCTGTATTTTCTAATTCTGCTAATGTCTTGATGCTGGACACTCCATTTGTGACAAGAATAACTAGTTTACGTTATTACAAGGAGTTCCCTCTTGAGTTTGGTGGGTGTCACTTCTTATGAGACCTATATGTCTTAGAGATGACATGCTATGATTTCATTCTCAGAATGGACTATTTAGTTCCCTTCCAGTCTGTTTTCGACTGCTATCATCATAGGTTGAGTTTTACTTCACCAGAGGGTGCTTTGTTTCTACATAAGGGCAAATGGGATGTCCATGAAATCATAGTAGGACCCGAGCATCGTGGGTTGGGAGGAGTTACAACCCAGATTGCTAGTCTATATTTGGATTACCATGGGACTTCACAGATGGACTTTCCTCCAGTGGTGGATCATTTTAGGGATTTATTTCCAGATGACTTTTTAGGTTTTCCTTCAGAGTGAGAGGTAGATTTTTCTATTGAGCTTGTGCTAGGGGCATCACCGGTGTCCATTCCTCCTTATAGGTTGGCTACACCAGAGTTACAGGAGCTCAAGAAGAAGTTAGAGGAGTTACAAGAAAAGGGTTTCATTTGATCCAATACTTCTGCTTGGGTTTCTCCTATTCTATTTGTGAAGAAGGAAGATGGTACCCTCAGACTTTGTGTGGATTATCAGAAGTTGAACCAGTTGATGATCAAGAACCGATATCCCTTGCCGAGTATTGATGATCTCTTTGATCAGCTTCGTGGGTCCCGAGTGTTCTCTAAGATTGTATTAAGATCCAATTATCATCATTTCCACATTAGACCAATAGATATACCTCTTAAATCCTTTTAGAGAAGGTATGGTCTATACAGGTATGTGGTTAAGCCGTTCAGTCTCATGAACGCACCTACAATTTTCATGGAACCGATGAAATGAGTGTTCCATCCATACTTGGATTATTTCATGGTAGTCTTCTTAGATGATATCTTGGTGTAATCTCACACTCGACACGACCATGACACACATCTTCAGATCATTTTGGGTACACTGAGAGAGCATCAATTATATGCTAATCTCTCAAAATGCCATTTTGGATGGACCAAATTCACTTATTGGGTCATGTTATCTTAGATACAGAAGTATCATTAGACCCAGAGAAGGTGATAGTAGTCTTTTCCTAGGATCCTCTGAAGAACGTCTTTGAGGTTTGGAGTTTTATAGGGCTGGATCATAACGACCCAAAGTTCCATTAATGGAAATCCCTCTTGATCTAATTAAAGGTCTCTTTATGTTTATATAAAATGTCAACTTCTTTGGTTTTATGTTAAGAATTTTGACCACTTCTAATATAGCCGTTGAACAGTGATCACATGATTAGTATAAATATAGGGCTTTAACAAATCCAAATTTACTCAGACAAAGGAAGTGATGGCCTCATCCAGTAGAATTTCCCCATACGAATCCCATTATTCAGAGCTCGAAAAAGAGGTGGAATCCTTGGGCATCGCTCTTGACTAAGCCCAAGCTGAGCTTCATCATGTCAAGCTCGAACGGGACCGTCTATGGGAGAAGTGGAAGTTGATAGAAATTACCACTCGAGCGATGTTATCCGAGCCACCCCAAGAGTCTGTCACCATCGCACACCTTACCCTTAGGTCTTATGCGGCTGTTTTAAGGGGTTATGTAACAAATAAATAGTACTATGTTCATGTACATTATTTTTTTATATAATAAATGAATATAATTTCTAGTCATTATTGATACATTGTAAATAGTTTTTTAAAGTACAAATGGTGTTTTTAGTTATTATTTAATTAAGAAATATATTTTATTAAATTAAGGCATTTTTTAATTAAATAATATTTTAATAAAATATTATTATTATTATTATTAAATTAATTTTTATTAAATATAAATTATCTTATAATTTTATGAATGCAATTATAATTTTTATTAAGGTTTGAAAGCAATTTCTGTCAAAACCTGTGAATTTTCGATAAATATCGGTTTTTATTTTAAAAGGGAAAATTAACATATTTAGAAAATTATTTGGATAAAATAAATGTTATTTATGGAATCAGGATGTCAAAATTATCCAACATTGAATTTTTCATAATTTTCTGAGACAGTTAAATTTTTGGGTAAAAATTAAATATCGTTTAAATATATAATGTGTTTTATGACATCATAATGACCCAATAGTGATGTAATAAAATACTATAATCTTTATGTTCGGACAATATATGTTTTACTATTAAAAAAATGTGATTTTTGGTTTGTTTGACTTACTTTTTAAAGCATTAATGGACCCCTCAAGACTTATTAAACACCTTGTCTTTTTAAATTAATTTTCATGGGTGTGTGACTCACCTCCACATAAGAAACCCTAATATTTTAAGAAGTTAGGACTTTGGACTTATAAAATACTTTTTTCCTATTCTGTTTTCCAAAAAACATGGGCAAAAACCATGGGATGGTTTTTTGTTTGGATTAATTTAATATAAGGGGTCCCAAACCTAAATAATAAAGAATTCCCTCACCTTTCCTATATAAACCCACCCAAACTCCCACTTCCTCCTCACTCAAAGCCTTAGGAGTTTGTCCAAACTCTGCCCTACTCTCTCTATAATCCTCCCAAGGTGCCAAAATCTCCCAAGAAGCCTCTCACAATCCTCTCTCTAGACTTTGTAAGCACACTTCCAAGTAAGAGTTTTTTTTTCTTCTTTTCTCATTTTGTCCAATTTTCTATAAATTATTTTGCCTTTTAATTGAAATTATGAATGTTGGGGTGTGGTTTTTCACCTCCCTCATACTGCCTTATTTATGTTTTAATAATGTTATACCCCTTTATCTCTCATTAAATGCCTCCCATGTACACCCGTTACTATGCCGAAATTCCGAAAGGAACTCTCTCTCCTCTTTTACATTCAAGCAATACTTTTGTATCATGAATATAAATTCCATTAAAATTATTGGTATATGTATCTATATAACCTCATTACATTCCATTGCATGTAAATAGGATGAGAAACCCCTTTCTCTCTCATCAACCATTTTTATGAATTTTTATGTCATGCCGTTATGCTGCTGAAATCACACCAATTTTCTAAGCTAATGTCATTGTGTAGTGAATATCATGCCCATTTCTCCATCAAGGGTATTTAACTTTATGCACAGTTACTTATTGATTATAAAGTTTCATGTATGAATTCCACATTCCTTTATCATGGAATAAATTATTATGTTTTATGAATCCATGTTTTATGATCCATGTGGCACACATATGCATGAAATGAAATGTTTAAGAAGGGTGCGCCCTTATAGCGCTCCAATGCATTGGGTAAAGTATAGTATCATGATACTTCATGTGCAATGAGTGTTGACTCATCCTAATTCAAGTGCAATGAGGGTTTACTCATGCTTCATGTGCAATGAGAATTTACTCATGCTCCATGTGCAATGAGCCTTGGCTCATGCTAATTCCATGTTAAGTGTTGTTGCCACATTTCCATGTTATGATTATCATGCTTTATCTTGCCTTTATGTTCATGTTTCTCTTATGCTCTATTGATATGCCTATTTCCTAAAATGTATTTTACTCCTCATGTTATTCCATATGTACTTCCTTACTAGGCTTTATAGCTCACCCTTTTCTTATACATGTCCCCAGGTTATCCCATGCAATGTGAAGTACGAGGGAATGTAGTGGTCATGTAAAGGAAGTTTTAAATAAAGATTTTGTATTTCATGTTTTATGTTTTTATGTAATGATCCTAATCCCCAAAGACACTAAACCTCTCATTCTTGTTTGTTTTTCAAGTGAAGTTTTATGTAATAAATCATGTTTAAGTTTTTAATAAAAGCAGGGTTTTCATAGTTGGTATCAGAGGATAGGTTTAGTTATTTTTGGTATTAGGATTAGAAAACCATATTAAAGCATTAGAGACATGACTAAGTATAATAAAAACATCCCTAAGTTTTGGTAAGCACTGAGTAAGTGGTTTATCAAGCAGATACATCCCTGTCTGGATACGAGCAGGTAGAGGCGACTCTGGTACAGATGTATCCTAGGGGTAAAACCCAAAAACACCACTTTGAGCTAGATTCGAATGGGAACCGGTGCATGACAACGGGACTTGATGCACTCTTGGTTACGACACTCCCGGGGGGATATGTTTTGAAAAATTTACAAGCTTAGTATGAAACCTTATTAAGGGAATTAAAAAAATTCCCCTAAGAATATATGTTAGAAAGTAGATCATGAAAATCCTAGATTGAAGCCTATAGAGTCATGAGTTAAGGAAATAAAAGTTTATTTTTAAGTCGTCAACTTTTGTCTTTGGATTACCCTTTATGTGTTACCCCTAACTTTCCTTTTATTCCAACCAATGGCCAGTAATAGGAGGACTCGGGCTAACAACCGTAGTGAAGATCAGTGTGATGACTGTACTAATGAGATGCCCAATCCAATGGGAGCGGGGATCACAAACTTTGTCATGCTTCTCTCTCAACTAACTCAAGATTTTAATAGAAACACGGGTCAAGAGGAATGTCTAAACCTCCTAAGAAGGAACAAGTTGCTATCGAGAGCTTCATGAGACAAAAGTCCTCCTAATTTTAGTGGATTATTCGATCCCACGATCGCTAAACAATGGATCAACTCCATTGAAAAGATACTCTCTATCCTTCAATGTTCTGAACAAGAGAAGGTTCTCCTGGCGGCTTATCGTATGGAGGGTGAAGCTGATCAATGGTGGACATTGATAAAAAAATATGAAGCCTGAGGAGGAGATTGAGGCGTTGGAATGAAAGGATTTCCATGAGATGTTTTTCGATAAATATTTTCTGAGCACCCTCCAGCTTATGATGGAAAGGGACTTCCTTTCCCTCAAGCAAAAAGATAAAGAATCTGTTGGAGCGTATGAGGTAAACTTCACAAGGCTTCCACGATACGCTTCCAACTTTGTCATTACCCCCGAATGGAAAGATGACCGCTTCTTTGGTGGGCTGAATCCTAGCCTATAGAAAGCATTGGCGGTCCGTGACTTTGATAGCTATGAGGAAATTGTCTGATGTGCCCTCAAGGTTGAAATAGAGATCGGAGAATCACTGGGGTATCATGGGGATAAGAAGCGTAATGTGGAATTCAATGCTGGTGGTCCGATGGATAAATCCAACGGTTCTAAGAAGATCCAGCACCCCACTTTCCAAAAGTGCGGAAAGAAGCACCCTGTAAATTTCCTTAAGGGGACGAGGAAATGCTTCAGGTGTGGAAGAGAAGGGAACCTAGCTGTTAACTATCGGTAAGAAAGACCCGCGACTGCGATAGAAGAGAGGAACGCTTCATTAGAACCTCAACGCATTGTTCAATTCTACAAATTCAAAGAACCAGGGAATTTTGAAAATTAATGCCCTAATCCAAGGGTTTTAGGAGGCAACCAACAACCTCCAAGGTAGCAAGGAAGTGCTTTTCCCATCACTTATACCGAAGTGAAACCCAAATATGAAGTGGTGAAAGGTACGCTAGTTATTCATTCAAGAATAGCGAACATACTTTTTGATTCAAGTTCTACACATTCTTTTATATCTCGAAAGTTTAGTAGAACAATCCCAGCACCACCAAAAATCATGGAAGTGAAGATGTCGGTGAGTACGGAAAATGGGGAAATCATTGCATCCCATGAATATAAGTCCTCCCCTATTATAATTTGTGGATTTAATTTCCCATAGAACCTCGTCATACTCCCTCTAGTGGAATTTGATGCAATTATTAGCATGGGTTGGCTTTCCTTATATAGAGCCAACATAAATTGTTAGGAGAGGGAAATCACATTCCATATGGAGAATCAACCCCCAATTATTTACAAGTGTATGGAGGAAGATGAATCTCCTTTAGCGCCATCATCTCAAGCAAGGATATTACTTCCCTATGAGCATGCGTATCTGGCTCAGATGATTGAGTCCAAGGAATAAACCATCCTTGAAGAAATGCCTATTGTAAGGGAATTCGCGGAAGTGTTTCCCAAGGAACTACCTGGCCTTCCTCCTAGAATGGCTGTTGTAGAGCTTGAAGAGCTGAAGAAACAACTACAGGAGAATCTGGATAAAGGGTTTATACGCCCAAGTGCTTCACCATGGGGTGCACAAGTCCTATTCGTTAAGAAGAAGGATGGGTCAATGTGGCTTTGCATCTATTATTGTGAACTTACCAAAATCATGATAAATAACAAGTATCCTCTCTCAAGAATTGATGACTTGTTTGATCAGCTGCGTAGAGCACAATACTTCTCCAAGGTGGACTTGCGGTTGGGATATTATCAAGTAATGGTGAAGAAGGAAGATATTCCCAAGAATTATTTTCGCACAAGATACAGGCACTATGAATTCATAGTAATGCCTTTCGGACTCACTAATGCTCCACCAATATTCATGGACTTAATGAATAGAGTCTTTAAATATTACCTAGAGAAATTTGTGGTAGTCTTTATAGATAACATTCTAATATACTCCAAAACCAATGGGGATCATGAGGAGCATTTAAGAACTATACTGAAGACTTTGAGCAAGGATAAGCTCTATGTAAAGTACAACAAGTGTGAGTTCTAGTTGAGGGAAGTCTCATTCTTGGGCCATATCATCACAAGCAATGGGATATCTGTGGATCCCTCTAAAACAGATGCAATTGAGGGATGGTCGAGGCCAACATCGGTAACAGATATCTGTAGCTTCTTGGGATTAGCTAGATATTATCGACGATTTGTGAGAAATTTCTCACGATTGTCCAACCCTCCTACCAAGATAACTCAAAATGGAGTGAAGTTTGCTTGGAGTGATGGATGCAAAGAAATCTTCAATGAGTTGAAAAGGAGGCTTATCACTGCGCCCGTGCTCACTTTACCCACAAGTGGGGAACTTTTTGTTGTTTTTAGTGATGATTCAAAGAAGGAATTAGGCTATGTGCTGATGAAGAATGATAAAGTTATATCTTATGCCTCAAGGCAGTTGAAAATCTATGAGCGAAACTATCCAACGCATGATCTGGAGTTAGTGGCGGTGATCTTTGCCTTGAAAATCTGGTGGCATTATCTCTATGGAGAGAAATGTGAGATATATACTGACCACAAGAGTCTTAAATATATATTCAAACAGAAAGAGATTAATATGCACCAGAGAAGATGGATAGATCTCATCAAGGATTATGACTGTTCAATACATTACCACCCTGGGTAAGCGAACAAGGTGGCAGATTCCCTAAGTAGAAAGGACCCAACAATTCTATCAATGATGAGAATTGAGAAGGATCCAATACTCTTAGACTTGATGAAGATGGACATGGGAATCATAAATAAGGGAACATCATAAATCCTTTCACAAATGATTGCTCAACCGTCTCTTTTGGAAAGGTTAAAGGATGCTCAAAAGGATGATGTGGGAATTCGGGAAAAAGTTGAAGCTATCAAAAAATGGAAATCCTCAGAGTTTAATTTTAATGAAGAAGGAATTGCGAGGTTTGGGAAATTACTATGTGTTCCATCAAGTCTGGAGCTGAAGAAGGAACTTTTGTATGACGCACATAGTTCAAATTTCTCTATTCACCCAGGGATCACAAAGATGTATCGAGATCTCCGAGAAAACTTTTGGTACAATAATATGAAAAAAGAGATTGCTGAATATACATCAAAGTGACTGGTGTGTTAGCAAGTGAAGGAAGAGAGGCAAAAGTCTAAGGGGATGATGCAACCATTGCCCATACCAGAATAGAAATGGGAGAACATCACCATAGAATTTTTCACAGGACTTCCAAGGACATCCAAAGGCAACGATGCAATTTGGGTTGTTGTGGATCGTCTTACAAAGACTGCACACTTCATTTCTATTCAGGAGGATTTCTCTTTGGATCAACTGGCACATATATATATTAGGTAAGTGGTAAGGTTTCATGGAGTACCACTATCTATTGTGTCTGACCGAGATCCAAGATTCACCTCTATGTTTTGGAAGAATATTCAACACACTCTGAATACTGAACTAAACTTCAGTACGACCTATCATCCTCAAACTGATGTCCAATCCGAGCAGACTATCCAAACAGTTGAGGACATGTTGAGAGCATGATCAATGGACTTTAAAGGAGGATGGGATCAACATCTTCCTCTGGTTGAGTTCTCTTATAATAACAGTTTCCACTCGAGAATCCAAATGGCACCATATGAAGCCCTGTATGGGAAAAGGTGCAGAATACCAGCATGTTGGGATGAGGTTGGTGAACATAAGCTGCTTGGACCAGAAATGGTCAAAGAAATAGTGGAGAAGGTGAAAACCATTCAGCAGCATATCAAGGCATCCCAGAGTTGACAGAAGAGTTATGCAGATAGTCATTGACGAGACCTTGAGTTTAAATTTGGAGGTATGGTTTTTCTACACATATCTCCGTGGAAGAAGTTCACGAGGTTTGGAAATAAAGGGAAGTTAAGTCCAAGGTACATCGGCCCCTTTGAGATTATTGATCGTGTCGGGGATGTGGCCTATTGACGAGCACTTCCACCTACTGTGGCCAAATTACATTATGTCTTTCATGTATCCCTTTTAAGGAAGTACATACCGGACCCTTCACATGTACTCTCTTTTGAGGTGGTACAATTGAAAGATGATATTTCTTATGAGGAGCAATCAGTGAAGATCTTAGATCATAGAGAAAAAGTTCTATGAAATAAGACAATGCCCCTCATCAAGGTGTTGTGGTGAAACCCAAAGTTTGAAGAAGCGACTTGGGAATCGGAGGAAATGATGAAGCTGCGTTACCCACATCTATTTTAGTGTGGGAAAAGGAAATTTTCAAGGGAAAAATTTCTTAAGGGGGGAATATTGTAACGACCCAAAGTTTCATTAATGGAAATCCCTCTTAATCTAATTAAATGACTCTTTATGTTTATAAAAAATTTCAAATTCTTTGGTTTTATGTTAAGAATTTTGACCATTGCTAATATAGGGGTTGAACAGTGATCACATGATTGGTATAAATATAGGTCTTTAACAAATCCAAATTTACTCAGACAAAGGAAGCGATGGCCTCATCCAGTAGAATTTCCCCATAAAAAGCCCATTTTTCGGAGCTCAGAAAAGAGGTGGCATCCTTGGGCTTCGCTCTTAACCAAACCCAAGCTGAGCTTCATCATGTCAAGCTCGAACGGGACCGTCTACGGGAGAAGTGTAAGTTGATAGAAATTACCACTCGAGAGATGTTATCTGAGCCACCCCAAGAGTCTGTCACCATCTCACACCTTACCCTTAGGTCTTATGCGGCTATTTTAAGGGGTTATGTAACAAATAAATAGTACTATGTTTCTGTATATTATTTTTGTATATGATAAATGAATATAATTTATAGGTATTATTGATACATTGTAAATAGTTTTTTAAAGTACAAATGGTGTTTTTAGTTATTATTTAATTAAGAAATCTATTTTATTAAATTAAGGGATTTTTGAATTAAATAATATTTTAATAAAATATTATTATTATTATTAAATTAATTTTTTATTAAATATAAATGATCTTATAATTTTATGAATGCAATTATAATTTTTATTAAGGTTTGAAAGCCATTTCTATCAAAACCAGGGAATTTTTGATAAATATTGGTTTTTATTTTAAAAGTGAAAATTAACATATTTAGAAAATTATTTAGATAAAATAAATATTATTTCTGTAATTAGGATGTCAAAATTATCCAACAGTGAATTTTTCATAATTTTCTGAGACAATCAAATTTTTGGGTAAAAATTAATTATCGTTTAAATATATAATGTGTTTTATGACATCATAATGACCCAATAGTGATGTAATAAAATACTATAATCTTTATTTACAGCCAATATATGTTTTACCATTAAAATAATGTGATTTTGGGTTTGTTTGACTTACTTTTCATAGCATTAATGGACCCCTCAAGACTTATTAAACACCTTGTCTTTTTAAATTCATTTCAATGGGAGTGTGACTCACCTCCACATAATCAGACCTTATATTTTAAGAAGTTAGGACTTTGGCCTTATAAAATATTGTTTTCCTCTTCCCTTTTCCAAAACCCATGGGCACAAACCATGGGATGGTTTGTGGTTTGGATTAATTTAATATAAGGGGTCCCAAACCTAAATAATAAGGAATTCCATCACTTTTCCAATATAAACCCACCAAAGCTCCCACTTCCTCCTCACTAAAAGCCTTTGGAGTTCGTCCAACCTCTGCCCTAATCTCTCTAGAATCCTCACAAGGTTCCCCAAGCTCCCAATAAGCCTCTCAAAATCCTCTCTCTAGCCTTTGGAAGCACACTTCCAAGTAAGTGTTTTTTTTCTTCTTTTCTCATTTTTGTCCAATTTTCTTTATGTTGTTTTGACTTTTAATTTCAATTATGAATGTTGGGGTATGGTTTCTCACCTCCCTCATACTGCCCTATTTATTTTTGAATGATGGGAGACCCCTTTATCTCTCATTAAATGCCTCCCATGTACACCCGTTACTCTTCCAAAATTCCGAAAGGAACTTCTCTCTCCTCTTTTACATTCAAGCAATACTTTTGTATCATGAATATAAATTCCATTAAAATTGTTGGGACATGTATCTATATAACCTAATTACTATCCATTGCATGTAAATATGATGAGAAACCCCTTTATCTCTCATCAACCATTTTTATGAATTCTTATGTCACGTTGTTACGCTGCCGAAATCGCACCAATTTTTTAAGCCAATGTCATTGTGTAGTGAATACCATGCCCATTTCTCCATCAAGGGTATTCACCTTTATTCATAGTTAATTATTGATTATAAAGTTTCATGTATTAATTCCCCATTCCTTTATCGTGGAATAAATTATTATGTTTTATGAACCGATGTTTTATGATTCATGTGGCACACTTATGCATGAAATGAAATGTTTAAGAAGGGTGTGCCCTTATAGCGCTCCAATGCATTGGGTAAAGTATAGTATCATGATACATCATGGGCAATGAGTGTTGACTCATTATAATTCAAGTGAAACAAGGGTTTACTCGTGCTTCATGTGCAATGATAATTTACTCATTCTCCATGTGCAATGAGCCTTGGCTCATGCTAATTCCATGTTAAGTGTTGTTGCCACATTTCCATGTTATGATTATCATGTTTTATCTTGCCTTTATGTTCATATTTCTCTTATTCTCTATTGATATGCCTATTGCCTAACATGTATTGTACTCCCCATGTTATTCTATGTGTACTCCCTTACTGGGCTTTATAGATCACCCTTTTCTTATGCATGTCCTCTGGTTATCCCATGAAATGCTAAGTACGAGGGAATGTAGTAGTCATTTAAAGGAAGTTTTAAATAAAGATATTGTATTTCATGTTTTAAGTTTTTATGTAATGATCATAAGCCCAAAAGACACTAAACCTCTCGATCTTCTTTATTGTATCAAGTGATTTTTTATATAATAAATCATGTTTAAGTTTGTAATAAAAGCAGGGTTTTCATAGTTGGTATCAGAGGATAGGTTTAGTTATTTTTGGGATTAGGATTAGAAAACCCTAGTAAAGCCTTAGAGACAAGACTAAGTATAATAAAAACATCACTAAGTTTTGGTAAGTACTGTGTAAGTGGTTTATCAGGAAAATACATCCCTGTCTGGATATGAGTAGGTAGAGGCGGCTCTGGAACAGATGTATCCTAGGGGTAAAACAGGGAAATACCACTTTGATCTAGACTCGAACGGTAACTGGTGCACGACAATGGGCCTTTCTGTACTCTTGGTTATGACACTCCCGGGGGATATATTTTTAAAATTTCACAAGCTTAGTATGAACCCTTATTAAGGGAATTAAAAAAAATACCCCTAAGAATATATGTTAGAAAGTAGAACATGAAAAGCCTAGATTGAAGCCTATAGACTCATGAGTTAAGGAAATAAAAGTTTATTTATAATTTATCAAATTTTATCTTTGGATTACCCTTTATGTGTTACCCCTAACTTTCCTTTTATTCCAGCCAATGGCCGGTAATAGGAGGACTCAGGCTAAAAACTATTGTGAGGATCATTGAGATGACTGTACTAATGAGATGCCCAATCCAATGGGAGAAGGAATCGCAAACTTTGTCACAATTCTCTCTCAGCTAACTCAAGATTTGAATAGAATCAATGGTCAAGAGGAACTTCCAAAGCCCCCTAAGAAGGAACAAGTCACCATCGAGAGCTTCATGAGACAAAGGCCTCCTACTTTTAGTGGATCATCCGATCCCACGATCACTAAACAATGGATAAACTCCATTGAAAAGATCTTCTCCATCCTTCAATGTTATGAACAAGAGAAGGTTCTCCTGGTTGCTTATCGTATGGAGGGTGAAGCTGATCAATGGTAAACATTGATAAAAAATATGAAGTCTGAGGAGGAGATTGAGGCGTTGGAATGGAAGGATTTCCGGAAGATGTTTTTCGATAAATATTTTCCGCGTACCCTCCGGCTTAATATGGAAAGGGAATTCCTTTACCTCAAGAAAAAATCTGAAGAATCTGTTGGAGCGTACGAGGAAAACTTCATAAGGCTTTCACGATATGCTTCTGGCTTTGTCGTTACTACCGAATGCAAATTTGACCGCTTCTTTGGTGGTTTCAAGCCTAGCCTGCGGAAAGCATCAGCGATCTGTGACTTTGAAAGCTATGATGAAATTGTCTGATGTGCCCTCAAGGTCGAAATGGAGATCGGAGAATCACAGGGGTATCATGGGGATAAGAAGCGTAAGGTGGACTTCAATGCTGGTGGTCTGATGGATAAATCCAACGGTTCTAAGAAGATCCAACACCCCACTTGCCAAAAGTGCGGAAAGAAGCACCCTGGAAATTGCCTTAAGGGGATGAGGAAATGCTTCAGGTGTGGAAGAGAAGGGCACCTAGCTGTTAACTGTCAGCAAAAAAGACCTGCAACTGCGAAAGAGGAGAGGAACACTCCATTCGAACCTCAAAGCCTTGTTTAATGTTACAAATGCAAAGAACCGAGGCATTTTGCAAATCAATGCCCTAATCCAAGGGTTTTTGGAGGCAACAAACAACCTCCAAGGCAGCAAGGAAGAGATTTTGCCATCACTTCTGCCGAATTGAACCCCGACAATGAAGTGGTGACAGGTACGCTAGTTATTCATTCAAGAATAGCGAACATAATTTTTTATTAAGGTTCTACGCATTATTTTATATCTCGAAAGTTTAGTAGAACAATCCCATCACCACCACAAATCATGGAAGTGAAGATATCGGTGAGTACGGAAAATGGGGCAATCATTACATCCCATGAATATAAGTCCTCCCCTATTATAATTTGTGGATTGAATTTCCTGGTGAACCTCGTCATACTCCCTCTGGTGGAATTTGATGCAATTCTTGGCATGGATTGGCTTTCCTTATATAGATCCAATATAAATTGTTGGGAGAGGGAAATCACACTCCATATGGAGAATCGAACCCCGATTCTTTACAAGTGTAAGGAGGAAGATGAATCTCCTTTAGATCCATCATCTCAAGCATGGATATTAATGCCCTATGAGAATGCGTATCTGGCTCAGATGATTGAGTCCAAAGAAGAAACCATCCTAGATAAAATGCCTATTGTGAGGGAATTCGCGGAAGTGTTTCCCGAGGAACTACCTGGCCTTCCTCCTAGAAGATATGTTTAATTATCAATTGAACTTATACCTGGGGCTTTACCAATATCCAAGACTTCATATAGAATGGCTGTTGTAGAGCTTGAAGAGCTGAATAAACAACTACCGGAGAATCTGGATAAAGGGTTTATATGCCCAAGTGCTCACCATGGGGTGCACCAGTCCTCTTCATTAAGAAGAAGGATGGGTCAATGCGGCTTTGCATCGATTATCGTGAAGTTAAAAAAATCACGATAAAGAACAAGTATCCTCTCCCAAGAATTTATGACTTCTTCGATCAGCTGCGTGGAGCACAATACTTCTCCAAGGTGGACTTGCGGACGGGATATTATCAAGTAAGGGTGAAGAAGGAAGATATTCCCAAGACTGCTTTTCGCACAAGATATGGGCACTATGAATTCATAGTAATGCCTCTAGGACTCACTAATGCTCACTACTGGAAATCCATCCTTTCCCAATGGTTCTGAACCGTTGGGAAAGGCTGCAGAACCGTTGGTATATGTTATACCAACGGTTCTGCCAACCGTGGGGAAGTAAGTCGTTGGGAAAGGATTTTCCCAATGGTTTACAAGGAACCGTTGGGGTAGGTTAGAAAAAATCAACCTACCCCAACGGTTATGCCAAACCATTGTGAAAAGATTTTCCCAACAATTTGGCCCGTTGGGGAATCCCATGAATATTTTCTTTCCCGACAGTTTGAAAACCATTGGGAAAGGTTTTTACCAACGGTTCTACCAACCATTGGTAAAAACACCAATTCCAAAAGCTATCCCAACGGTTTGAACCATTGGGATAGTCTGTTTTTACCAACGGTTTAATGAACCGTTGGCAAAAACAGCTCCATATGGGCTATGCCAATGGTTTGAAACCGTTGGCATAGGCTTTGCTGTGCAAATTGCACAGCAGCCTGCAATTTGCACAATAGGTCTGTTTTAGGCTCATTTTCAATTCAATTTTCATTTTCAATTCAATTTTCAATCCAATTATTGTAACTGTAACACATATACAATGCATACATATAGAGAACAAACCAACACATTTAAATAATACAAACCAACCAACCAACACATATAATGCATCCTAGAAATATACTCATCCATAATTAAATTAGAATTCATAACATAATTATAAACATACATAATTCATTTAGAATTCAATTTAAAATTTAGATGACAATCATATGTGGAATCCGGAATTCAATTCATAATTTGATTGGTTTTTTGTACACCATATATTTTTACTCGAAATCATATACATTTTAAACAAAATACATACACTTGGAATGATATCGGTCACACCGTGACTCGGATTGAGGCGAGGTTAACTCGTACATGTCACAAATGACTCATTGATCGTTGTCCTAAAGTATCAACATATTCTGAAATCGTTTGGTCAGTTTTCCGTATGCCAGTTGTTGTTTTCACTTAAAATGAAGTGTTTTTTAAATAAAAGAGAGACACTTTGAATGGTGCCGGCCACACCGCGCCTCGGATTGACGCGGGGTTGACTCTTACACATCACACATGACCCATGCATTGTTGTTCTAAAATATAAACACAATCAGAATGCGTTTGGTTGGTTTTCCGTATGTATTTAAAATGTAGTCCATTTTAAAGAAAATAGATAAACTTAGAGTGGTATCGGCCAAACCGCGACTCAGATTGAGGCGCAGTTGACTCGTACACATAACATATGACCCATGGATCGTTGTCTTAAAATTTCAACAGATTCCGAATGCGTTTGGTCGGTTTTTCGTATGTCAGTTGTTTATTTCACTTATAATATTGTCCCTTTTAAACAATAGAGACACAGTTAGAGTGGGACCGGCCACATCACGTTTCGTATTTAGACGGGGTTGACTCGTACACATCTCAAATGACCCATGAATCTTTGTCCTAAAGTATCAACACAATCCGAATGCGTTTGGTCAGTTTTCCGTATGTTAGTTGATGTTTTTCACTTAAAATGATGTCCTTTTGAAACAAAAGACATACACTTTGAGTTGTGCCAGCCACACCGCGCCTCTAATTGAGGCGGGGCTGACTCTTACACATCACATATGACCCATGGATAATTGTGCTAAAGTATCAACACAATCAGAATCCGTTCGGTCGGTTTTCTGTATGTCATTTGTTGTTTTTACTAAAAATGAAGTCCATTTTAAACAAAATAGAGACACTTTGAGTGGTTTCAGCCACACCGCACCTTGTATTGAGGTGGAATTGACTCGTACACATCACATATGACCCATGGATCGTTCTCCTAAAGTTTCAACAGAAACCAAATGCGTTTGGTTGGTTTTCCGTATGTACTTAAAATACTGTCCATTTTAAACAAAAGAAAGTCACTTAGAGTGGTCCTGACCACACCGTGACTCAGATTGAGCCCGGGTTGGCTCTTACACGTCACATATGACCCATGGATCGTTGTCCTAAAATTTCAACAGATTCCGAATGCGTTTGGTCAGTTTTTCGTCTGTCAGTTGTTTATTTCACTTATAATCTTTTCCATTTAAACAAAAGAGACACATTTAGAGTGGTACCGGCCACACCGCGTCTTGGATTCAGGCGGGGTTGACTCATACACGTCTAAAATGAACCATGGATCGTTGTCCTAAAGTACCAACACAATCCGAATGCGTTTTGCCGGTTTTCCGTATGCCAGTTGATGTTTTTCACTTAAAATGGCGTCCTTTTGAAACAAAAGACATACACTTTGAGTTGTGCCGGACACACCGCGCCTCGGATTGAAGCGGGGTTGACTCGTACACATCACATATGACTCATGGATCATTGTTCTAAAGTATCAACACAATCAGAATCTGTTCGGTCAGTTTTCTGTATGTCATTTTTTGTTTTCACTAAAAATGAAGTCCATTTTAAACAAAATAGAGACACTTTGAGTGGTGTCGGCCACACCGCGCCTCGGATTGAGGTGTCTTTGACTCTTACACGTCACATATGACCCATGGATCGTTCTCCTAAAGTTTCAACAGAAACCGAATGCGTTTGGTTGGTTTTCCGTATGTACTTAAAATACTGTCCATTTTAAACAAAAGAAAGTCACTTAGAGTGGTCCCGACCACACCGTGACTCGGATTGAGCCCGGGTTGGATCGTACACATCACATATGACCCATGTATTGTTTTCCTAAAATTTCAATAGATTCCGAACGCGTTTGTTTGGTTTTTCATCTGCCAGTTGTTTATTTCACTTATAATCTTGTCCGTTTGAAACAAAAGAGACACAATTAGAGTGGTACCAGCCACACCGCATCTCGGATTTAGGCAGGGTTGACTCATACACATCTCAAATGAACCATGGATCGTTTTCCTAAAGTATCAACACAATCCGAATGCGTTTGGCCGGTTTTCCGTATGCCAGTTGATGTTTTTCACTTAAAATGACATCCTTTTGAAACAAAAGACATACACTTTGAGTTGTGCCGGCCACACCATGCCTCGGATTGAGGCGGGGTTGACTCGTACATGTCACATATGACCCATGGATAATTGTGCTAAAGTATCAACACAATCAGAATCCATTCGGTCGGTTTTCCGTATGTCATTTGTTGTTTTCACTAAAAATGAAGTCCATTTTAAACAAAATAGAGACACTTTGAGTGGTGTCGGCCACAACGCGCCTCGGATTGAGGTGGCGTTGACTTGTACATGTCACATATGACCCATGGATCATTCTACTAAAGTTTCAACAGAAATCGAATGCGTTCGGTCGGTTTTTCGTATGCCAGTTGATGTTTTTCACTTAAAATGATGTCCTTTTGAAACAAAAGACATACACTTTGAGTTGTTACAGCCACACCGCGCCTCAGATTGAGGCGGGGTTGACTAGTACACATCACATATGACCCATGGATCATTGTGCTAAAGTATCAACACAATCATAATCCGTTTGGTCAGTTTTCCGTATGTCATTTGTTGTTTTCACTAAAAATGAAGTCCATTTTAAACAAAATAGAGACACTTTGAGTGGTGTCGGTCACACCGCGCCTCGGATTGAGGTGGCGTTGACTCATACACGTCACATATGACCCATGGATCATTCTCCTAAAGTTTCAATAGAAACCAAATTTGTTTGGTTGGTTTTCCATATGTACTTAAAATACTATCCATTTTAAACAAAAGAAAGTCTCTTAGAGTGGTCCCGACCACACCGCATCTCGGATTTAGGCGGGGTTGACTCGTATACATCTCAAATGACCCATGGATTGTTGTATTAAAGTATCAACACAATCCGAATGCGTTTGGCCGGTTTTCCGTATGCCAGTTGATGTTTTTCACTTAAAATGATGTCCTTTTGAAACAAAAGACATACACTTTGAGTTGTTCCGGCCACACCGCGCCTTGGATTGAGGTGGGGTTGATTCGTACACGTCACATATGACCCATGGATCGTTTTCCTAAAGCATCAACACATTTCGAATGCGTTTGGTCAGTTTTTCGTATGTCACTTTTTGTTTTCACTTAAAATCTTATGGAAATTCATATAGAATATTTTTATATCATATTTAGTATGGATTATATTTTAGTTGATCATGCTATGAAAAATTTCAGAGCTAATGAAATTAAGGAAGGTGGAGGGGCTGTCCGGGGGGCTGTCCGTGGGGGCTGTCCGGTGGGTGTTCGGGGGGCTGTCCGAGGACCAAGGAGGAGGGTGGGGGGGGGGGGGGGCTGTGCGGGGTCTGTCCAGGGGGTGTTTGGGGGTTGTTCAGGGGGTTGTCCGAGGTTGTTCAGGGGGATGTCCGGGGGTTGTTTAGGGGGTTGTTCAGGGGTTGTTCAGGGGTTGTTCAGGGGTTGTTCAGGGGGTTGTCTGGGTTGTTCAGGGGGCTGTCCGGGGGGCTGTCCGGGGGGTGTTTGGGGGGTTGTCCGGGGTCCAAGGGGGAGGGTGGGGGGGGGGGGTTGTCCGGGGGGCTCTCCAGGGGTCTCTCCGAGGGGATATCCGGGGTCCAGGGTGGAGGGTGGGGGGATGTACGGGGGGCTGTCTAGGGGGCTATCCGCGGGGCTGTCCGAGGGGTGTTTGGGGGGTGTTCGGGGTCCAAGGGGGAGGGGGGGTTGTCCAGGGTCCAAGAATGAGGGGGGTTGTCCAGGGAGTTCTCAAACACACAACCACTAAAAGAAAACAACATCCATAAAAACAGACAATATATAAAAATAACTCAACTCCAATACTATACTACGAGTCTAGATAAAACCAACAACTAGAATAGATTAAAAATCAAATCTCAGTAATATAAGTCAAAAATGTAACGGATAAATATGTCCCACATCAGTATCAGCATCACCATCATCATCATCATCATCACCCTCGTCATCGTCCTCCTCATCGTCCTCACCCTCCACAGCACCCTCCTCCTCGCCTTCGCCCTCCTCATCACCCTCCTCATCTCCCTCCTCTTCCGCATCAGACTCCTCACCATCATCATCTTCAAGCTGGACATCGGCCTGACCACCACTGGAACTGCCACCTGGTGCACCATATATATAATGTATTGACGACATGTATTTATCAATCGTTGGGCTGGAATCTGCTGGAAGTGTTGGACGTAGAACTTCAATAAATTTCATAAATGCACTGTTTGCCCTAGCAGACTGTTCTGCCGTCTCTGTGGCCCTTTTCTCAGCCTGTTCTTCCTGTTCCCTAACTTGCTGCAGCTCGGTGGCACTACAACTCGTACCTGAGGTAGGCCAATACCTCGTCGGGGCTATCCTAGGTCGGCAGCGTACTCTGCCAGAATGATCCTCTCCCAACACCTGATGTAAGTGATCAGATGGCCCAAAATTGTCTGCTTCTTGGGCATCGAGGGCCTCTAAAGCATCCTGCTACAAATATAAATATATTATTAAGTTACAAAATAGATATTAAAATATAAAATCAACAGATTAAAACTTACAATCTGCTGCTGAGTCTCTTCATTGACAGCACTTCCTTCCTTTTTTCATCTACTCGAGAAAAACAGTTTTTCTCGAGGCACACGTCCTTCAATATTTTGTACTTGCCTCTACAATGACATTGAAAACAAAAGTTATATAAAAACTTTAGAAAATGATTAAATAATTGAGGAAACAAAAGAAAATGTAAGTTGTAAAGAAAAATTATAAACAATTGTCATACCTGCTGCCTCTCATGATCCGGCATCGTCGTGCGTCATAGTGTATGGAGGTATTTTTTGCATCAATGTTTTTTTTATTTTTTCCAGATGATTCCTAAATAAAATTCGATAATTCAAAGGATAATATTAATGAAAAACTTGAAAGTTATTATTTAAATACCTCAAATGTAATTCATACCTTAAACTGGGTACTCGTCCAATGAGTAATCATCTGACGATACTGCTCTATAGGATAATCATCCACGACTGGTATCGCCTCTAACTCAGTGCCAACTCTAGCACGCCAGCCAATATACAACTCATGCTTGTAGGCTCTCCAAAGCTCGCCTAAATCCTTTAGATGTTCCAGTCGTTCACCCTCACCATCAGGAAAATTAAATCGAAGCTGAAATCAAAATATTAATTCATATAAATACAAAAATAATTCATGGCATTAAATACAACAGATTTTTTTACCCATATCTCTGCCCAAGCTCTATCTTTGACCTCATGTGACAAATGTCTCCACGACAGCGGGCTGACGGGAATGATGTCAGAGTATTTGGCAAGCGTCGCCAGAAAACTCCGACATTGCTGCCCTGTTTTCTCAACCATCTGATTGTCTTCATTATATTCCACCATAACCTGTGTGCGACAGTTCCACACCGAACGCATGCGTGTACGGCCCCGCCCCCGCCTCCTGTCAGTAGATGTATCTATCATGAAATAAAAACAAATATTTTATCAAAACATGTTATAATGAAAATAAATATTGCTATAAAAATTTGTTAGGGTTTTATAAATATACCTGCGCTAGTCTGATCAATGAGTGGCGCCGGATCCACAGAACCTGATGGAACACCCTCTGGTGTAACAGGAGTCGAAGACGATGGAATATAAAAGCTTGTAGAGACAGAAGTAGAAGGAAAAGAAGATGGAACGGCTGTATGACCTGATGCTGACTGGGGAGTGGGAATCATCATGGGATGTGAAAATGATGGGGCATAAGATGCAGAAGGTAGCGAAAACATGGGAGTCCTAAATACCCCGTGTGTCCCTAACGACACACCAGGATCAGAATGTGGAAAGGCTGAAATGTCAGTGGGAGGGGCAGGGTCTAGTCGGGCATGCACAGCTCTACGTCCACCTCTGGTACGAACCCTCCTCGTACCATCGGCCTGAGTACTAGGACCAGTACTAGGCTCCTCGTCGAATAACTGTCGACGTAACGGTGGATCCTACAAAAAAGTTTACAAAAAAATTAATCACATGACATTATATATTCTGTAAATATATATATATATATATATATATATATATATTTGAAATAAAGTACTCACTGTAGGCACTAATGGTGGAATGCCCATCTCCTCCATCCGACGATTGTTCTACGCCATTTTTTTTCTTTGTCTCTCTTCAATTGGCTGCATTTCCTGCATTTGAAAACAAATATGTAATTAATTAGAAAAAGGAAATTAATGTGTAAACCAAAAAACTAAATATATGAGGGAATGAGGGGATTCATTGGTAATTTAGCTATCAATTGTTTTAGAAGAGCTTAAATGAATTTAATAAAACATACAAGTTGTAATGTTCACCAAGTTAGAAATATTGTTTGATTTGGTTTGAATACAGTTCAATTCCAAATTAGAAAATGCAATTCAAATAAAACAGCAACCAATAAACATTGAAAATTCACATAATGGTCAAGTCAGCTAAAACATATTTGTGATCAATACTAAATAAATATGAATATTACCAACCTTAACAACCCAACTCGAGGTAAACCAAAAGAATTGAGAACATGGATGAATGATTCTATATATTTCCAACCACAACTTCAGGTTCACAATCAACTCTGACAATTGAGCTATTGGAGTCATCAAAAGAAATAAATGGATTGGTTCCAATGGCAATAGGGACAGTGTCAATTCCATCATCAGCATCATCAAAAATATTTCTTGGAATTAATTCAACTATGACACCAAATTCAGGTTGAAGTTGATCTTTGACATAAAAAACTTTTTTAGCCATTGATGCCAACACATATGGTTCTTCGGTAGCAAGAGTGCGGGTCATATTAATTACTCAAAATCCACAATCATAAATAAATGTGCCATGTCTCGTCATCGAATCAAACCAATGGCATTTCATCATTGTGACTCGTCCATGAGAGTAATAATCCAATATTATTATTTTCTCAACGACTCCATAATAACCCACATTTTCAAGTCGCGGTCTACTATCTGATGCACTGGCATAACAATCTGTTGTGGCAGTAACCATAATACCATCATGTTGTGTTCTCATGTTTTTGGCTCATTCAGTGACAATAAATCTGTACCCATTGATAACAATTGATTTACAGTCACGAACCACGGTATTAGGACCAAAAGCCAAAGCTCTTATTTCCTCAGAGACAGAGTCAGTAGACAAACTCAATACCTGCAATATAAATGACAGTTAAACTTAAGTAAATATTGAAATAATTAATTTAAATAGTAATATTTTTACCTTCAATTTTAACCAAGCAGAAAACTCTTTGCCATGAAAAGTCTCTCTCCTTCTCAAAGATAAAGAACGATGCTTCCTATTTATCATTGTTTTATGTTCCCTGTAGATAAAAAATATGAATAGTTTAACAGATATATATGTAAGATATACATATTCAATTTTTTTACCTGATATAGTCATCGAACAAATCACAGTTGAACAAAACTGTGCGATGTGCCATCTCCCGCTCTTCATGGCTTAATGTCTTCAATGTGTATGATCCAGGAATTCCTCCTGTTTGAGGAAGTGATGGAAAACTGGGTTCAATTTTCTCATATTGTTCTTCTTCATTTCTCATTGGTCTGTTCATTCTTGTAGTAAGATCAGACAAATACATCGAACATAAATCCATACATTCTTGAGCTAAGTAACCGTTCACGATAGAACCTTCAGGATGATTCTTGTTTCGAACATAAGACTTTAATGTGAACATATTTCTTTCAGTTGGATACATCCAACGAAAAGAAACAGGTCCTTCGAGAAGTATTTCATTTGGAATATGGACAGTCAGATGCAACATGCATGTGAAAAATGATGGGGTAAATATTTTCTCCAACTCACACAAAATTAATGGGGCATCTGCCAACATTTTTTGCAAGAAATACTTGGAAAACTTCTTAGCACAAAGATCTATAAACAAATGGAACAACCTAATAACAACCACCCTTACATTATTGGACAAAAGATGACGGATTTCTATTGGAATCAACTCATGCAGTAGAACGTGATAATCATGAGTCTTCAAAGATTTTAGCTTCAACTCTCTTCTGTTGACCCGTTTAGATATGTTGCTTGAATAGCCATCAGGAACTCTAATAGTCTCTAATACTTCCATAAATTGTTTTTTTAGTAGGTGTCATCACATAATAAGCACATGGAAGTTGCCATTTATTTTCACTGATACGCACAGGATGCAATTCTGGTCTGATGCCCCAATCCAACAAGTCACGTCGAGATCGTAAATCATCTTTTGTCTTCCCATTGACATTTAGAAGAACTGAAAGCAACATTTCACATATATTCTTTTCAATATGAATTACGTCTAAGCAATTACGTAGCAAATTGTTTGACCAATAAGGCAAATCAAAAAAGATACTCCTCTTCCTCCAATTGTAACAGGTTTCTGTGGAAACATTCTTTCTCTTTCCAGATTTCATTTGACCCTTCCCAAACGAAAAACTGAAATCTTTCAATTCATTAAGCACATCAGTTCTAGACATACATTGAGGTGGATCATCGGTCTCTATAGTATTATCAAATCTTCGACGATTCATTCTATATGGATGATCCTTTGGCAAAAATCATCGATGTCCCATAAAACTGAAACTACAACGATGTTTCAGTCTTCTGGATCGTGTATTCTTCATACAAACTGGACATGATAGCTTTCCCTTCGTGATCCATCCTGACATCATTGCATAAGCCAGAAAATCATTGATCGTCCACATAAGCGTAGCACGCATCTGAAATATGTCTTTCGAACATGCATCGTATGTGAACACACCCACATCCCAAAGAAGTTTCAACTCTTTTATTAAAGGTTACATGTATACATCAATATCAATTCCGGGATCAGAAGGACCAGATATGAGTATACTCATGAAAGTGAAAGATTTTTTCATACACAACCATGGGGGAAGATTATAAATGTGTATAAAAACTGGCCATGTGTTGTGCGAAGTAAGCATCTGCCCAAACGGATTAAAACCGTCGCATGAAAGACCCAGCCTCACATTACGCATGTCAGCTGCAAAATCAGGATGTCGAGCATCAAATATCTGCCATGCAAATCCATCTGCAGGATGAACCAACTCATCATTAGTCTTCTTTCTCTCGGTATCATGCCATCTCATTTTTATTGATATGTCATCAGACATAAAAAGATTCTGGAGTCTGGGGATCAATGGAAAGTGCCACATTACTTTTTGTGGAACGTGGGATGGTGTTCCATCAGATTTTGACTTCCAGCGGGATGTGACACATTTTATACATTCATTTCATTCAGCGGTTTCTTCCCAGAATAAACTGCAATCTTTTGGTCAAGCATGAATTTTGTTTCTGGAAAATCCAAGTTCTTCAACTAACTTCCATGCCATATAGTGGTTTGAGGGAATATCTGCATCATCTGGAAGTAAATCCTTTAAGAGGGTAAGAATGTAATCGATTGCTGTATTAGAAATCCCATACATAGTTTTTCCATGAAACAATCGGATTAAAAATTCCTGCTTTTTCATTTTATCGCATTGTCGATATACTGGAGTCGTGGCAGCGTCATTCAATTTTTTCACCCTATCAATATCATCATTTTAACTAGATGCATCAGTTGTCCTCATATCGACGTCTTCTTGAGTCGAAATCCTTTCTTTTTCATGATGAAGAATAAACGGAAACCGATCATCTAACAAATTCTCCATTCCAGTCCTTTCATTTCGATCATCACCAATTTGAGATTTCATTTTCTCCCCATTGTGATATCACACAAAGTAGTTTTCTTGAAAACCATTTTTGGTTATGTGGTAGCTGACTTCTTCACGACTCAACCAAGGTCTACCAACACAATTGGAACATGGGCAGTGTATGCGACCACTATCTGAAGCATTGTGAAATGCAAAATCTATTAAGCTCTCTAAATTGTTTTTAAAATCACTTGAGATATGATCGGTTTCATACATCCAACTTCTGTCCATTCTGTAAAAAGAATTCATATAAGTCATTTTGTTATAAACAATTCAATAGGATTTAACTTTAATAGAAAATACATTTAAGTAAATGATAAAGGAAGAAAATAATCATGGTATCAACTACACATGTGAAAAAAACATACTAATGTGTTATTGAAAAAATGTAAAACCAACAAGAACTTAATGTGTTATCACATCAGAGCATGCCTCATCCCATAACCATATTAGTAGGGTATCCTCATATGCGATTTACCTTTTTGAATTAATATGCACTTCCTCACCAGGTACCTGAGTAGATTTCATAGATATAATCATCTCACATCCTATAAGGCTTCTATTATGTATGATCTGCAGAATAATTTGAGTGATCATGAATCATGCACGGGATCTTCCCATGATCACTATAGATTATGAGAAGGAATTATGATAGGTCACGTGAAGAACATAAAACACATATTTTAGATAATTTGAGACATAATATAATAAAATAATGTATAAATCTATGGAATTTGGGATAAAAGGATGGATGAAATACTAAAATATGGGAGACTAAGGTGAAGGAAATATATGTTGACCCTAATTTTCATAACATGCATCACCTATGAAATTTTATTGCACTAGGAAATTTCATCCTGTTCACAATACATTACATTGGAAACCTATTTTGATCATTTGATGTCCCCTTGACGTGTCAAATAAAATCAGATGGCACCCATGAATATGCCTCCCTTGTAATGAAAAGCCTTTAATTCTCACCATATAGACTACATGTTTTCCAATAGATATGTATCTCCTTCTATATAGGGGAATCAATACATATTATCTCAGTCTCATATTAAATGTCAGGAATGTTAGATGGCTCCCTTAACACCCTCCAGGCACACCAACTAGGTCATGTGATGTCCTCAAATCATGTCACTATGGACATAAATCACCCTTCAAGACATGTCACACTGACTCTAGAGTTTCCCTCCCAGTGTGTCAAACATGTCTTTTGATGAAAATAGAGAAGATCACCAAAATCAAGAGATTCCCTATAGGCATTACATCCATTATCATGAAATTGCTTCTAGGATCAACCAGACAGGACTTGTGATGTCCTCCAAACATTACGTCCTTGATCATTAGAGAAACATCAGACAATCCATCTAGGTTAGGAAAATTCATCAAAATGTTTATAGGATCATGTAATTTCCATTGGAAATTTCCAAAAGAAACCCTCTATCATGCTAAGTAGATAGTCAAGGCATTCCATGTGGAAAACCAACACATATCCATAAGAGAAGAAATCTAAAAATAATAAAATCTATATGCATTATAAAATTGTCCACCATTGGCATGTAAGCTTCTATAAAAATGGAACCATAGTGTTTATGTTTTAATTAATGGAAAAAATAAATTCATTAAAACAACTACAACAACTTGATTGAGATCAATTTTTACCTGTTCGGATGGGGGGTGTACCTATTCGGATGGGGGTCGATGATGTTCGGACGGGGGGTTCGCGAGAGCACAGGAGTGGAGGATAATTAGGGCTCTGTCTCGAATTAGGGAGAGCAGATCAGGGTTGCTATTTGGGAAAAACCTTTGCCAACGGTTTGTAAAAACCGTTGGAAAAGGCAACCTTTCCCAACGGTTTCAATAAACCATTGGGAAAGGGATAAGTTTAGCACCCCTTTCCCAACGGTTCTATAGAACCGTTGGGAAATGGGTCACTGGAATGCCCTTTGCCAACAGTTTCAGTAAACTGTTGGCAAAGGCTGAGTATACCAACGATTTAATTGAACCGTTGGTATACTGTCGTTGGGAAAAACCCAAATTCCAGTAGTGGCTCCAGAAATATTCATGGACTTAATGAATAGAGTCTTTAGAGATTACCTAGAAAAATTTGTGGTAGTATTTATAGATTACATTCTAATATACTCTAAAACCAAGGAGGATCATGAGGAGCATTTGAGAACTGTACTGGAGACTTTACACGAGGAGAAGCTCTATGCAAAGTACAGAAAGTGTGAGTTTTGGTTGAAGGAAGTCTCATTCTTGGGATATATCATCCCAAGAAATGGGATATCTGTGGATCCCTCTAAAATAGATGCAATTGAGGGATGACCGAGGCCAATATCGGTAACGGATATCTGTAGCTTCTTGGGATTAGCTAGATATTATCGATGATTTTTGAGAAATTTCTCATGATTGTACAACCCTCTTACCAAGCTAACTTGAAAGGGAGTAAAATTTTCTTGGAGTGATGAATGCAAAGAAAGCTTCAAGGAGTTGAAAAGGAGGCTTATCACTACGCACGTTCTCACTTTACCCACAAGTGGGGAACTTTTTGTTGTTTTCAGTGATGCTTCAAAGAAGGGGTTAGGCTATGTGCTGATGCAGAATGATAAAGTTATATCCTATTCCTTAAGGCAGTTGAAAATCCATGAACGAAACTATCCAACGCATGATCTGGAGTTTGCGACAGTGATCTTTGCCTTGGAAATCTGGTGGCATTATCTCTATGGAGAGAAATGTGAGATATATACTGACCACAAGAGTCTTAAATATAAATTCACACAGAAAGAGCTTAATATGTGCCAGAGAAGATGGATAGAGCTCATCAATGATTATGACTGTTCAATACATTACCACCCTGGGAAAGCGAACAAGGTGGCAGATGCCCCAAGTATAAAGGACCCAACAATTCTATCAATGATGAGAATTGAGAAGGATCCAATCTTCTTATACTTGATGAATATGGACATGGGAATCATAAAGAAGGGAACATCATCAATACTTTCACAAACGATTGCTCAACCATCTCTTTTGGAAAGGTTAAAGGATGCTCAAAAGGATGATGTGGGAATTCAGGAAATAGTGGAAGCTATCAAAAAAGGGAAATCCTTAGATTTTAATGTTAATGAAGAATGAATTGAGCGGTTTGGGAAAAGACTATGTGTTCCATCAAGTCCGGAGCTGAAGAAGGAAATTTTGGATGACTCACATAGTTCAAATTTCTCTATTCACCCAGGGAGCACAAAGATGTATCGAGATCTCTGAGAAAACTTTTGGTGGGATAATATGAAAAAGGAGATTGCTGAATATACATCAATGTGCCTGGTGTGTCAGCAAGTGAAGGCAGAGAGGCAGAAGTCTAAGGGGATGATGCAACCATTTCCCATACCAGAATGGAAATGGGAGAACATCACCATGGACTTTGTCACCGGACATCCAAGGACATCCAAAGGCAACAATGCAATCTGGGTTGTTATGGATCATGTTACAAAGACTGCACACTTCCTTGCTATTCGGGAGGATTTCTCTTTGGATCAACTGGAACAGATATATATTAGGTAAGTGGTAAGATTTCATGGAGTACCACTATCTATTATGTCTGACCGGGATCCAAGATTCACCTCTAAGTTTTGGAAAAGTCTTCAAAATGCTCTGAATAATGAAATGAACTTCAGTACGGCCTATCATCCTCAAACTGATTCCCAATCCGAATATCCAAAAAATTGAGGACATGTTGGGAGCATGCTCAATGGACTTTAAAGTAGGATGGGATCAACATCTTCCTCTGGTTGAGTTCTCTTATAATAACAGTTTCCACTCAAGTATCCAAATGGCACCATATAAAGCCCTATATGGGAAAAGGTGTAGAACACCACCATGTTGGGATGAGGTCGGTGAACGTAAGCTGCTTGGACCAGAAATGGTCTAAGAAATGGTGGAGAAGGTGAAAACCATTCAGCAGCATTTCAAGGCAGCCCAGAGTCGAAAGAAGAGTTATGAAGATAATCATCAACGAGACCTTGAGTTTAAAGTTGGATACATGGTTTTTCTATGCATACCTCCATTGAAGAAGGTCGTGAGGTTTGGAAAGAAAGGGAAGTTAAGTCCAAGGTAAATCAGCCCCTTTGAGATTCTTGATCGTGTCGGGGCCGTGGCCTATCGACTAGCACTTCCACCTACTATGGCCAAATTACATGATGTCTTTCATGTATCCCTCTTAAGGAAGTACATATCGGACCCTTCACATGTACTCTCTTCTGAGGTGGTACAATTTGAAGATGATCTTTCTTATGAGGAGAAACCAGTAAAGATCTTAGATTGTAGAGAAAAAGTTCTATGAAATAAGACAATGCCCCTCGTCAAGGTGTTGTTGAGAAACCACAAGTTTGAAGAAGCGACTTGGGAATCAGAGGAAATGATGAAGATGAGTTACCCATATCTAATTTAGTGTGGGAAAAGAAAAATTTCAAAGGTGAAATTTCTTAAGGGGGGAATATTGTAACGACCCAAAGTTTCATTAATGGAAATCCTTCTTGATCTAATTAAATGTCTCTTTATGTTTATATAAAATTTCAACTTCTTTGGTTTTATGTTATGAATTTTGACCATTGTTAATATAGTCATTGAACAGTGATCACATGATTAGTATAGATATAGGGCTTTAACAAATCCAAATTTACTTAGACAAAGGAAGCGATGGCCTCATCCAGTAGAATTGTCCCATACGAAGCCCATTTTTCGAAGCTCGGAAAAGAGGTGGCATCCTTGGGCTTTGCTCTTGACCAATCCCAAGCTGAGTTTCATCATGTCAAGCTCGAACGGGACCATCTACAGGAGAAGTGGAAGTTGATAGAAATTACCACTCGAGCGATGTTATCCAAGCCACCCCAAGAGTCTGTCACTATCGTACACCTTACCCTTAGGTCTTATGCGGCTGTTTTAAGGGGTTATGTAACAAATAAATAGTACTATGTTCATGTAAATTATTTTTTTATATAATAAATGAATATAATTTCTAGTCATTATTGATACATTGTAAATACTTTTTTAAAGTACAAATGGTGTTTTTAGTTATTATTTAATTAAGAAATCTATTTTATTAAATTAAGGGATTTTTGAATTAAATAATTTTTTAATAAAATATTATTATTATTATTAAATAAATTTTTATTAAATATAAATGATCTTATAATTTTATGAATGAAATTATAATTTTTATTAAGGTTTGAAAGCAATTTCTGTCAAAACCCGTGAATTTTTGATAAATATCAGTTTTTATTTTAAAAGTGAAAATTAACATATTTAGAAAATTATTTAGATAAAATAAATGTTATTTTTGGAATCAGTACTTCAAAATTATCCAATGGTGAATTTTTCATAATTTTCTGAGACAGTCAAATTTTTGGGTAAAAATTAAATATCATTTAAATATATAATGTGTTTTATGATATCATAATGACCCAATAGTGATGTAATAAAATACTATAATCTTTAAGTTCGGCCAATATATGTTTTACCATTAAAATAATGTGATTTTGGGTTTTTTTGACTTACTTTTCAAAGCATTAATGGACCCCTCAAGACTTATTAAATACCTTGTCTTTTTAAATTAATTTCCATGGGAGTGTGATAGACCTCCACATAAACAACCCTAATATTTTAAGAAGTTCAGACTTTTTCCTTATAAAATATTTTTTTCCTCTTCCCTTTTCCAAAAACCATGGGCAAAAACCATGGGATGGTTTTTGGTTTGGATTAATTTAATATAAGTGGTTCCAAACCTAAATAATAAAGAATTCCCTCACCTTTCATATATAAACCCACCCAAGATCCCACTTCCTCCTCACTCAAAGCCTTTGGAGTTCGTCCAACCTCTTCCCTACCCTCTCTAGAATCCTCCCAAGGTGCCTCAAGCTCCCAAGAAGCCTCTCACAAGCCTCTCTCTAGCCTTTGGAAGCACACTTCCAAGTAAGTGTTTTTTTTCTTCTTTTCTCATTTTTGTCCAATTTTCTTTAAGTTGTTTTGCCTTTTAATTTCAATTATGAATGTTGGGGTATGGTTTCGCACCTCCCTCATACGAACCTATTTATTTTTGAATGATGGGAGACCCCTTTCTCTCTCATTAAATGCCTCCCATGTACACCCGTTACTATGCCGAAATTCTGAAAGGAACTTCTCTCTCCTCTTTTACATTCAAGAAATACTTTTGTATCATGAATCTAAATTCCATTAAAATTGTTGGTACATGTATTTATATAACCTCCTTACTATCCATTTCATGTAAATATTATGAGAAACCCCTTTCTCTCTCATCAACAATTTTTATGAATTTTTATGTCACGCTGTTACGCTGCTGAAATCACACCGATTTTCTAAGCCAATGTCATTGTGTAGTGAATACCATGCACATTTATCCATCAAGGGTATTCACCTTTATGCACAGTTACTTATTGATTATAAAGTTTCGTGTATGAATTCCACATTCCTTTATCATGGAATAAATGATTTTGTTTTATGAATCCATGTTTTATGATCCATGTGGCACACTTATGCATGAAAAGAAATGTTTAAGAAGGGTGCGCCCTTATAGCGATCCAATGCATTGGGTAAAGTATAGTATCATGATACTTCATGTACAATGAGTGTTGACTCATGCTAATTCAAGTGAAATGATGTTTTACTCGTGCTTCATGAGCAATGAGAATTTACTCATGCTCCATGTGCAATGAGCCTTGGCTCATGCTAATTCCATGTTAAGTGTTGTTGCCACATTTCCATGTTATGATTATCGTGCTTTATCTTGCCTTTATGTTCATGTTTCTCTTATGCTCTATTGATATGACTATTGCCTAACATGTATTGTACTCCTCATGTTATTCCATGTGTACTCCCTTACTGGGCTTTATAGCTCACCCTTTTCTTATGCATGTCCTCAGGTTATCCCATGGAATGCTAAGTACGAGGGAATGTAGTGGTCATGTAAAGGAAGTTTTCAATAAAGATGTTATATTTCATGTTTTAAGTTTTTATGCAATGATACTAAGCCCCAAAGACACTAAACCTCTTGATTTTATTTGTTGTATCAAGTGAATTTTTATGTAATAAATCATGTTTAAGTTTGTAATAAAATCAGGGTTGTTATATGGATAGTTACTACAGACATTTCATATAGGACTTTTCACACTTAGCAGCGCCACTGATGGGCCTGAATAAGAAGGGTGCGATGTACTTGTGGTCATATTCTTACGATTCATCCTTTCAGGAGCTGAAAGGGAGGTTGACTTCATCACTGATACTAGTTTTTTCAAATACAAGAAAGAGCAATATTGTATATTGTGATGCATCTGGTATTGGGTTGGGAGTAGTGCTTATGTAGGGGTAAGGCGTCATCGCATATGGGTCTTAGCATTTGAGGGCACATGAAAGGAATTACCTGATGCATGATCTTGAGTTGGCTGTAGTTATTTAGGATTTACACTTTTGGATACATTATCTTTTGGGATGGATTTTTGTGGTTTTCACTAACCACAAAAGTCTCAAGTATATCTTTACTCAGCACAATCTAAATTTGAGATAGCGAAGGTGTGTTGAGTACCTTCAGTCCTTTGACTTTTAGCTTGCCTATATTCTTGGGAAAGGCAATGCAGTGGATGATGCGTTGACCAGGAGGACTCAGAAACAGGTAGTTCAGGAGGCCATCAGTGAGTGGAAGCTTATGGCTCAATTCTCTTAGATGCATTTGGTGGTGCAATACAGACAAGGGTAGACATTTATTTCTTCTGTAGCTATTACCACTACTCTACTTGATCGAGTGCGAATGTGGAAACTATCAAATTTTGAAGGCCTAGTCCCACAGGAGAGTGTGTTAAGAAAGGAACCCATTCCTGGATGGATATTAGAAGAGGATGAGATCTTGCGCTTTCATGGGAGCATATGGGTGTCAGCAGAAATATGTGAGGAGATGATGTAGGACTTTCATTCCTCAATTTGGGCAGTTCATCCTGGAATCACCAAGATGTATTGAGATCTACACCGCCAGTATTGGTGGCCAGGTATGAAGAGAGATGTTTCTGGGTTTGTCATGAGGTGTTCCATCTGTCAGCAGATGAAGGTGGAGCATCAGAAATCAGCAGGGATTTTGCAATAGTTACCCATTCCCGGGTGGAAGTGGAATGATGTCGCAATGTATTTCGTGATGGGTTTGCCGAGGTCACCTCAAGGGAATGATGCAGGTTGGCTTGTCATTAATAGACTCATGAAGGCTAGACACTTTTTACCAATCAAGGATACCTTTAGTGTTGATGAGATGGGAAGGTTGTATATCTGAGAGATTCTACGTTTACATGGAGTTCTGCACTCCAACGTTTCAGACAGAGATGCTCATTTTACTTCTCAGGTCTGGAAAGGACTATATAGGCCTTTGGGTACAAGGTACTTCTGAGCACAAATTACCATCCCCAAATAGATGGTCAGTCTGAGTGTACAATTTAGGTGCTGGAGGACATGCTTCAACCATGAATCCTAGATTTTGGAGGTTCTTGGGAGAAGAACATACCTCTTGTAGAGTTTGCCTACAATAATAGTTTTCAAGAAACTATTCAGATCGCACCTTATGAGGATTTGTACAGTAGGTCATATCGATCACCCCTATGTTGGCTGGAAGCGGGAGAGGCAGCTATGCTGGGACCTCGTCTTGTCCAGGAGACCACATAATATATAAAGTTGATTCGGAAAAGGATGTCTATTGAATAGTCACGATAGATGTCATATGATGATCGACGGAGATGACCTCTAGAGTTTGAGGTTAGAGATCAGGTTTTCCTACGTGTTGCACCAAAGTTAGGGCACAAAAGGATTAGGAGACAGGGCAAGCTTTCACCGAGATATGTTGGGCTGTTTGAGGTTTTGGAGAGAGTCAGTGTGGTTTCTTATTGGCCGAATTTACCTCAGAGGTACCAGGATATGCATGATGTATTCCATGTTTCTCAGCTATAATGTTACTTATTAGACTCGTCTCATGTTTTTCAACCTGAGGAGGTTGAGATGAAGGTGGAAGAATCATTCAAGGAGTATCCTATCCAGATTTTTGATCACAGTGCGAAGGTTCTCTATGGTCGGTCTGTTCCTCTGGTATGGGTGCTATAGAAGCACGAGCGAGTACAAGACGAGTCTTGGGAGAGGTAGACTAATGTGTGATCACAGTGGCTGAAGCTGTTCGAGGATTCTTCTTCTTCTCCACCTTCTTAGAGAAATTTAGGTACAAATTTATTTAATGGGGGATGTTTGTAAGAAACATGATCTTCCTTTCAGGTATGAATCCTGTTTTTCTGGTGTTTTGAGAAAAATAGGAGTTTTTGGAAATTTAAGGCCTACACGCCGTGCACATTGAAGTACACGCCGTGTACCCAGTTTTCGTGGGTAGCCGTATACTGGCTGTGTAACGGCCGAGTACAGGGCCATGTGGGGTGACTTGGAGACTACCTAAATTAGAGGTTGGTTAAGGCAAGTAAACGACATGTACATTAAATGAACACCCTGTGTAATTTTCTTTTTATTTGTTAAATCGGATCAGGGTTGAGTCTCATTCACAAAAATCACTTCTTCTCAGCTCGTCACATCCAGGAGTGACTGAAGCTCACAATTATTCTTCAAAACCCTAACCTACCATCTGTTCTCCGAATCAACAATTTTCAATTGCATTGGAATCACCACAATCAGTTCTTCCTTCTTCTAGATCCTTGTTCCTTATTTTCTCCTCTTTCATGAGATATCTGTGGTTGAGTGTTTTAGATGTTTGTGCAGATCTATATCGTTCTAGGCTGATTCAAGGGACAACGTCAGAGTGTATCGATTGTACAACACTAAGGTAGGTGGTTTGTGTCTTTCTGTAGTTATTCTTTGAATATTATGTGCAAATGTTCCATTACCCTAGATTGAGGTATTGCGTGTTTAGGGATTTTAACCCCGTTGTATGATTTTTTTCTTGAGTTAGGGCTCTTGTTTTTGAATAGGGTTATTTTGGCATGCTTTGGAGGTGTTTTCCCATGTTTGTTTTGGTATTGACCGTTTGGTCTAGTTTTTTCTGTTAGGCTGCTTGACTTCCATGCCTAGTGCTGTTAGGATGGAGTGATATTATCTGACTTACTTGTGACATGCCATGTAAATGTTTATCCAAGTAGTATATTGTATTTTACTTTAGCTTCGGAATATCGTTTGTGCACTATGTACTTATATAGGGTTGTGGGAACTTGATGTAGTTAGACCATAGGGAAAATTGATGCTGAGGGCTTTCCCAGAGTGTCTATTATACTTTTCACGTTGTGAGACTATAAGGGGGAAGAACATGTGTGCTTCCTCAGAGTGTCTATAGTTCCACATTGTGAGACCACATGGGGAATTTGACATTGAGTGATTCCTCAGAGTGTCTATAGTTTACCATTACGAGACCACAAGGGGAATTGACAGTTACTGCTTCCTCTGAAAGTCTTTGCTTAAGCTAAAATAGAGGGGTTAGACTATGAGTACATCTCCAAGGGATACTTGTGATTGTCTGATTGATTATATTGATAAATTTAAATAATTTTAATTGAAACTATAGGACTATTTACTTTTGAGTACTTCCTTGTTTGTTGATTCATTTTGCTTATTGCCTGCCATATATATTAACTAACTATTAGGCACAGATCTTTGTGTGGTTGCCTACTCAGATTCATCTCACACCCTATTTGGGAAATGCTTTTAGACCCAAACAGATTATATTATTATAGGTATAGATAAGGGAAAGTTCCCTTCTACCTCAAGTACTTGATTACTATGGAATTGGGGAGAATGGGACCAAGATGAGGCTTACGATGCTGAAGAGTTATTTACTTGTTTTCCTTGTAATTTGGTTTAGTACTGTATTCAAGCATTGTGACCTTTTTGGATAATTTGTTAGATACTTATGACATTCATCATTATTGATATATATATATATATACTGAATTTTTTTAGTTAATTACATTCTTACATTGTTTACTTTTGTATGGTATTATTACTACTTCTAGTGTTATTTGTTTCAATCTACTGTGTTACTCTACCAATGATGAAATAGTTTCCCCACTATCACACCCAAGACCCTCAATGTTATTCAGTAGCCTCTGGAATTTGGAGAAATGTGCTTGAGGCCATGTGACCAACCGAGTACGGGTCACCTTTGGGTGGCACCTGAAACCAAGGCGTTACATGTTTAATGAAGATTAAATCGACATTTATTTATATAATTTTTTGGTAAAATAGATAAAGTATACCATAATATTACCTCTACATAATTCAAAATGGTTCCCTTCATTATAGTTTGTTCTTACGAGGGATTAGTAACATCATCGTGTGTAGAAGAAATTGTTTTCATTATTAGTCAAAAATTTAATTTTGATCATGTTAATGAAGTAGAGAACATTTAATATTATGAGGAAAAACATAGTATGTCAGAAAAAACTTTTACCTTCTCAATGAACTCTATTTATTTTTTCAAAGGTTTTTGGGATTTTGTTCATCTTTAGAGAATTCGAACCCCCATTTTGTGGTCCCATCTAATATATAATACATTGTATACATTGGGACAAACAATAATTGACTGTGATCTCCCAATGAAAGGGTCATCCTCAGTTGAATTTTTATATGAACTTACATTTATTTTAGTCACCAACATGATAGTCAATAAATTCATTTTTCATAGATCTAATACATAAAATACTTACAATTATTGTGATTCCATTATGAATTAATCGCATTTTTCCCCTTTCATATTGAAATTCACCTTCATAAAGCCCATTTCATCAACTTTCACTACACTCATATTTTCAACCCATTTGCAATAGAAAATCATCACTTGAAATGTTGTATAATCCAACTCGTATATCTATTAGATAATGAAAAAATATGTTATATTTTCATAAACTAGATTTATATCCTTAGAAGCAGATATGTGAATCACTTATGCCACAAAGTAAAGTCCTGGAATTTCCATGTAATTTTTTTTAATAAAATGGGAATTTTACGAGTCTGTGAAAATTGACGGCGCGTGATTCCGAGGCCTGGTGTGCCCGCAATCAATTTCTGAAGTTTTGTTCAGGTAAGTTCAGTAAACGTACGAGCAGTTTATTCAAAAATTTGAACTGGTGCTCGGAATTGAAATCTGAGGGCACCATTGAAATCACAGTGCTGATATTCTCTTAAGGATACATTCACCTTGATGACAGATGGTAGAGGGTGAAAGTTAGTTTTTGGGGTTTTCGTGTAAGAATAAAATAAAAATAAAAGTTTATGACATTTTAATTTTAATTTGCATGTAGAGACCTGAAGCTTGACATACATGGAAATTACATTAATTTTGTCGAATAATTGATATATAACAAAAACAGACACACAAGGACCGTAATACTTTAGTGTCTTTGGAAACTTGGAAAATAATCTTCTAATCGTGGTGAATGATCTTCAACATCTCCCATAAAGATCTTCCCCCTTTTTTTTCTTACCTAAAACCTTTATTTATATCCTGGGGAAAATAAAACATATAAAGGGCGAGCTCAAATTCTCAGTAAGGGCAAACATAGAGAACATAAAACAATCCATAAACATCTGAAATCAAAAACTTGAACATGAAATTTAAACATCAAAATCTTGAGCAAAGACATAAATCGTGGAAGTACGTAAGGCATATATCATAATGGAACATCAACCATGATAAAATATAATGTGAATAAAACATGTAATTGTGGCAACCATTCAGCACATGTTATGATTTCCATAGTATCCAAGGCATTGCTTCCAAGACCATCTTAGTGGACAAAGTCCCTTTCTGAATCGAGTTCACTCCACGTTTCAGTCCTGTAACACTGAACCAGATTAAATTACCATTCCAACCATGTCTATCTCATGAGATATAAATCTTTACCCAATGCATTGGATGGAGATATAGGTCCCACCCATCTCATAATGAAATCATTCTTACTTGTTCCACAAAATAAACATACATCATTCATAATAACCCAATAAATAAAATGGGTTTTCCTAAACATCATCCCATCATCACATAATCCATATAAAATAAATGGATATCATTTCATAATAAGAAAATTGAAACCATGAAAATCATAGAGACATTATACTTGAAACATACACATATAAAATAATGTCATCTTAGATGAAAAATGATTTTGATAAAACACTTGAAATGAATTCTTGAAGAAAATATCCTTTCTTCTTCAAAATGAATTTCTTTTCACAAAATGTCATGAAATTTTAAAAGAAAAATATTTTGTTTAAAATAGTCATGAAATCTTTTGGAGTAAGCTTCATGAAAATAAGGATTTATAAAACTGTAAAAATCCTTTCATGCTGTTTAAGTTAAAAAAACATTCTCCTCGTACTTTTGTCGGAAAAGTCAAAAAGTACCTCATAACGTAAACAAAAGAAATATTTCTTACATACCATGTAGTAAAAGTCAAAATGGTTAAAAATGACATTAAAAATACATAAAAACACTTTTATAACACATGCACATGGATGATAAAAATAACCCCAGTAAATACTTACGTATAAGCAATCTCGGATAAAAATGAGATTTGCAAAGTTATCCCTTACCTTAGGTCCGATATGCTTCATATGGATCCAAACCTCCTATATAATGATTTAAATAATGTCATTTAATTATTAAATAATCATATTCACTGTTATGATATCATATATTTCTCACTTATGACTTTATATTACCCGTTCTTTTGTAAATTCCATGTTAAAGCAGTGTTTTGGGTAAAATCATTTCATTTATCTTATGTGTTTCGACTTATCATTCTTGATATTATTACTTATATCATGATTTAAATAATTTCACAATGTAAAACATGATTTATATATAATACATATTCATCATATACATATATATTATAGATCGATAAAAGGAATGAAATGCACCGTTCATATAGACAGTAGGTCGTATGTACGCATGAACGCTGTTTTCGTTTCCTTATTGAATTGAATGAAACTAAATAGATGAAATACATATATATATACATAAATCTAGTAGAATTATTTTTTCATATATTTCATTATTATTCATTATATAAACTTTATGATCATTCATGTATGGTTAACATGGAGAATGAATCTCATCGCGTCGTGGAGACGGTAGTCCGTACGTACGCATGAGTGATGATATCGTTCGCATAATTATTGAATAGAATTGGAGTGGATGGTATAATATATAAGAATCAGTATGATGTTATAATAACCATATATAGTTATTCTTTACACCATTATACCCATCCATGTAAGGTGTTGATGGAAAAACAGATTACACCACGGTGTGGAGACGGTATTCCGTACGTACGCACGCGTGGTGATTTCATTTTCCGTAGGATGGATAGAAGGTGAAATGAGGTTGTTTCATACTTATAATAACATATCAGTATATTAGTTACACTTATGTTATTACTTAGTAATGAAACAACTAAAGAAGAAGAAGTAGATGAAGGAATAAAGTTGAAAGAATCGGTAACGGACATTACCTCTTCTTTGAAGCGCCTCTTCTTAACCTCCTCTTAGGGCACTAAAGATGGTCTTTTAAGAATACCAGAACCTCTAGTATGTTTCTATGGAAGTGTAGAAGAGAAATTGAAAGGTTTTGGCCAATATTGAAGGCTCAAATTGGTGTGAGTAGGAGAGGGAGGAGATGCCCTATTATAAGGGAGGAGAGGGGCACCTTTGGAAATATAAGAAATATTAGTTTATATTAAATCTCAAACCCACTTAAAAACTTCCAAAATGACTCATATCTAAAGATTATATGAGATAGGGTTGTAATACCATCAACAAATAAAATTTATACATGTTAGGAATTTATTTTAAACATTATCAACATGATTTATCCTTATTTATCAATTTCATTTTATTTGTGGTAATAATATTCTAAATTTTAAATTATTCTAAATAATTACATATGTGTTGTGAATTTTCCATAATTTGACTCTTTATGAAATTTTAGACCATATAAATTGAAATTTATAATTTTTAACTATTTTTGTGATTTTTAAACAATTTTATAATATGTTATTTTTATAAAATAACAATAGTATCAATTTTGACACTATTCATTTATTTGAATTTAAATATACAATATACAGACGATATGTTCGAACTAAAAGATTTAATAGATTAATAACATGTCATATTTATCTATAAAATTAGTGGAGAACATTAAATAGTTCATATAATATTTAGTTTAATATTTATAAAACCATTTATTTTATATTTCTCTTAATAAAATAATTTAAACATCACTATTATGTCACCTTTAATGATAATTATTTAATCCCTAAAAATTATAAATAAATTCATATGATGTAGATAATCTTATTATATTTCTTTATACTATTTATATCCGAAGTTTCATGAAGTTTATCACTAAAATAAAATTATTATACTTATAAGATTTAAAAAAGTGACATGTTGTCACTTTCTTGGGTTTTAATAATAATTAAATTATTTTCATGGACAAAAGTCCATTAAATGAATCTAATCTGACGCTTAGGTGATATGGGTCTACTTTTAGTCATCAAATAGGATTTTGGAAGGTGTTAGGGTAATTTTATTATCTTATATTTACCCTTAATTACCCGATTTACCTTTAATTATGGTAAATAAAATTTACCGTAGTTACTATTCATAATGCCCAAAAAATAAAAAAGTAGCTTATTAACATAATTTTTACCCACTGATTCCAAATATGGAATCCATTTTTCTAAATTCAATACACAAAAGTTGTATAAATTAAATTAAAATTAATCCTGTTGTCAAAAGAAAACGGGTTTTTGTTTAAAACATTGCAAAAGATTGAATTGATTTAACCTACGAATTCAAGGTAAAATCAATGCTAATGACATAAATTATATTAAATGCTAAAATATATTCTATTTATACTTTAAAACCATTCAATATTATAATTTAACCATATAAATTATTACGATGAAAAAAGTTGTTTTTAATTAAAATATAGCGTGTTTTTTACTATTCATTAAAATATGAAAGTTATCAGAAAAATATCAAAACTTTATCCAATGTAAATTTTTATATCCTGATTCAAAATAAGAAGTTTATTTTGTAAAATTGAACTTATAAACATGTCAAAAACTAGATTTAATGTGGGTGTGCCATTAAAAGGTGACAAAACTGCATTTTTTGAAAAAAACTTATTTTACCAGAAAAATTTATTTTGTTCACATACCGTGTTCTAGAAAATATGTAAGATGAAATAATAATGTTATAAAATTCAAAATTTAGTTAATACTATTCATAACGGCTAGTTCATAATAATATTATAACCATATATCATTTTTTAGTGAAACTTGATATTGCGTACAACACACTCTATCGAGGAAAGTCGCGATTGCGTGTAATGCAAGCCAAGTCAGGGTTGCGTGTTGTGCAAGAATCCTTCATTATTTTGTATAACATAATCCAACCATATTTCATTTATACATTGAATATATATATATATACACTCAATGTTGCATAGAATAACTATTATAAAACGGACTTGAAATTGTGTGTAACACAATCTAAGAATAGTCTTGTGTATACTTCAAGCTAATACAGTGTGGCGTATAGAACAAGATAATCTTGTTGTAGCATAAAACACATGACATCAAATAAATTAAAAAGAATACTTATCATAAAATATCGGGTTGTTACATTCTACCCCCCTTAAAATGAATTTCACCCTCAAAATTCGTCGGGGTTATACATGGTTTTCTACTTGAAAGTTTCTTTAATTGCAACACACATCGTAAAATGAAATACCAAAACTTAACTTTAAAAACTAAAGTATGAAATGTAACAGTTACCTAAATTAACTAATCACTGGGTTTCCACGTAGGAGAACATAGGTGAAAATATGGATATGGAAGAGAAATCTAACCATCAAGTTCTGATGGAGAGTGGTAGAGAACATGGCTATGAAAAAGACAAAAATCACAAAGCCATAAATTTGTGATGATCTAGGGTACTATCTGATTCATCGGATATGAGGGAACTAGGACAACATTTTCAAGATCATTTCTCTAAAGTTTATGAATTAAAAGAAATAATTACATGATTTTGGTACAATCTCATTGTTGTTTGTGAATTGAACAATTTCCACTTCATCTCTTAAAGAAATGAAGTTGAATTTTTTTCATGAAGTGTTAGCAAATCATGTGATAGAATGATGGGTCATTCCATCTGTTTCAAATAAAAGGCTAGAAAAAGTTATAAGTCCATATTATGGTGAGATTAATCATGTATGGTTCCAAAAATGGACTTATTCTTTATTTATCTTACTGCTTAATAAAATAAAACTAGTTTCCACTAACTAGGGACTTCCTGTAGGCTAGTGGTAGGTGATAAAGTCCTGTCACACTTCAGTTGTGGGTTTGATTCCCACAGCCTTGTCCAATGCAATGGGTTGTCGCTCGTCCTGCAAGTTGTCCTTTTTCTAAAACTACACTATTATAACATTCTAGAAATAATATTGAAGAAAAATTCTAGCCTTAAACAATACAAACTTATGTTCAACATAATCCATTCCAATCTTTAGGCTTATCCAAAATACTGCTCTCCATTCTCATATTATAGTGAAAACAATTACCAGAGAGTTCATATAACAAGCTTGTTAATACCATCGTTGATCCCCATATATCATAAGATATGTCTTGTTGGTCACATTACAAACATTCAAAGGCCTTAATCTTGTATTCTCTTGAAAAATGAATACCCATTGAACCATTGTGAAAACATGAGTGCTTTCAAAAGTTAACTCTTTGCACATATCAAAACCCCAAAATTCTATATACTCAAACCATGATATAACTATTTCCTTATATCAGTCATGAGCTCATGAATACTGTCAAACATTTAATTTTCTCCTTATCCCTTAATTATGCACATATCATATTATTTCCAAAAATATCTCAATCACTTTACATGGTTACCGGTACCATAAAATTATTGAAAACCACAATAGACCAATACATAAATATTCCAATATTCCACGATACTATCATTATTTTGGAATCCCATTACATAAACACTCAATCATTCCACCACATCATTGTCATATTCAACATTGCCAATAGTGATCGCATGTGACTTCCCTTTGTCGTTTCCCTTAAGTGGTTTCCCATGTCGATCATCATTAACCCTTGGATTAGGTAATTGATTAGCATAATGCCCCATTTCATTGAACTTGAAGCATTGAAGTGTTGGTGGTGCGTTCTCTGCAGCCTTTTCTTTATCATTAGTAACCCTTTTTCCATTACTTCGACACTCAATTGCTCGATGAGTGTTTTTTCCACACTTAAAACATTTTCTAGTACCTTTTAGGCAATCTCCACCATGCTTCTTTCCACACTTTGAGCATAAAGAAACATTCATCTTCTTTTCACCATTGTTCTAAGATTTCTCCTTGAACTCCATCTTTCGTTTCTTGTCAAAACCATGAGATGGATATGTTACACCAACTTCTAGTTCTACCTTGATAGCACAATACACAATTTCTTTATAGCTACTGAAGTCTCTTATAGCTAATGCCCTTAGAAGACTTGGTTTTAATCCACTGAAAAATCAATCAACTTTACATTCAGGTTGGATGATAAAGCTAGATGAATACCTTGAAAGTCTTTTAAAATTCGCTTCGTATATACCAACAGATTCATCATCCTTCTACTTAAGCTCAAGAAACTCCTTTTCCATATTTGTTCGAAGAGTATAAGGGAATTACTTACTAAAAAACAAGTTCTTGAACTCATCCCATTCCATGGACTCAATTTCATCTCTTTGCCTCATATTCTTGATAAGATTCCACCATTGATCAACATCACCTTCCAAACGATATACTGCTAAGATTACTTTATCATGCTCATAACATTGTAGAACTGAAAATATCTTTTCAGTAGTACTGATCCATTGTTCAGCCACTAAGGGATCAGAAGACCCACAGAATGAAGGTGGATGCTGCCTCATGAAGGATTCAAAAGAATGTTGCTCCTTTCTCTGCTCATTTTGAAGTCCAGAATGATTCATAGCTTGTGTAAGTATAGAAATAAGATTTTGCACTCCATCTCCAATGACATTGGTTTGGTCAGGAGGACAATCATTGCATTGTCCATTACATTGATCAACACGGTTCCTTGGGGTTCCAGCCGTCATCTAAAACCCAAAAATAATAGTGTGAGAGGCAAATACCATGCTAGGGAAAACAACATAATAAAGGGGGAGTACATTCAACATCTACCATCTTAGGTTTAATTCTAAGATCTTTATCGCAATTCTAGGACTATAACCTATACGTATAATTAACCTTAGGGACATCCATAGACATACCTTAGAAATATCTCTAGGGATTTCACTAACGTTTTCACATACTAGTTTCCAAAGGTTAACTAAACCTTTCCTCTGATACCAACTATAGAGACCCGGAGCTTGACATACATGGACATTACATTACTTTTGCAGAATACTTGATACATAACGAAAACAGACACACAAGGACCGTAATAGTGTAGTGTCTTTGGAAACTCAGAAAATAATCTTCTAATCATGGTGAAAGATCTTCGCCTTTTGTTTTCTTACCTAAAAAATTTCTTTATATCCTAGGGAAAAGAAAACATATAAAGGGTGAGCTCAAATGCTCAGTAAGGGCAAACATAGAGAACATAAAACAATCCATAAACATTTGAAAGCAAAAACTTAAACATGAAATTTAAAAATCAAAATCTTGAGCAAAGACATAAATCGTGGAAGAACGTAAGGCATATATCATAATGGAAGATCAACCATGATAAAATATAATGGGAATAAAACATGTAATTGTGGAAAAAATTCATCACATGTTATGATTTCCATAGTAGCCAAGGCATTGCTTCCAAGACCATCTTAGTGGACAAAGTCCCTTTCTGAATCGAGTTCACTCCTCGTTTCAGTCCTGTAACACTGAACTGGATTAACTTACCATTCAAGACATGTCTATCTCATGAGATATAAATCTTTATCCAATGCATTGGAGGGAGATATATGTCCCACCCATATCATAATGAAATCATTCTTACTTGTGCCACAAAATAAACATACATCATTCATAATAACCCAATAAATAAAATGGGTTTCCTAAGCATCATCCCATCATCACATAATCCATATAAAAGAAATGGATATCATTTAATAATAAGAAAATTGAAACCACGTAAATCATAGAGACATTATACTTGAAACATACACATATGAAATAATTTCATCTTAGATGAAAAATGGTTTTGATAAAACACTTGAAATGAATTCTTGAGGAAAATATACTTTCTTCTTCAAAATCAATTTCTTTTCACAAAACTTCATGAAATTTTAAAAGAAAAAGATTTTGTTTAAAATAGTCATGAAATATTTTGGATGAAACTTCATGAAAATAAGGCTTTATAAAACCGTAAAAATCCTTTCATTCCGTACAAGTTAAAAAAACCATTCTCCTCGTACTTTTGTCGGAAAAGTAAAAAAGTACCTCGTAACGTAAACAAAAGAAAGGTTCCTTACATACCATGTAGTAAAAGTCAAAATGGGTAAAAAGGACATTAAACATACATAAAAACACTTTTATAACACATGTACATGGATGATAACAATAACCCCAGAAAATACTTACGTATAAGCAATCTCTAATAAAAAAGAGATTTGCAAAATTATCCCTTACCTTAGGTCTGATATGCTTTGTATGGATCCGAAACTCTTGTATAATGATTTAAATAAAGTCACTGACTTATTACATAATTATATTCATTGTTATGATATCATATATGTTTCACTTATGACTTTATATTACTCGTTCTTTTGTAAATTCCATGTTAAAGCAGCGTTTTGGGTAAAATCATTTCATTTATCTTATGTTTTTCGACTTGTTATTATTGATATTATTACTTATATCCTGATTTAAATAATTTCAGAATGTAAAACATGATTTATATATAATATATATTCATCATATACATATATATTATAGATCAATAAAAGGAATGAAATACACCGTTCATGGAGACAGTAGGTCGTACGTACGCATGAACGCTGTTTTCGTTTCCTTATTGAATTGAATGAAACTAAATAGATGAAATACATATATATATATACATAAATATAGTAGAATTATTATTTCATATATTTCATTATTATTCATTATATAAACTTTATGATCATTCATTTATGGTTAACATGGAGAATGAATCTCATCGCGTCGTGGAGACGGTAGTCCGTACGTACGCACGAGCGATGATATCATTCCAATAATTATTGAATAGAATTGGAGTGGATGGTATAATATATCATAATCAGTATGATTTTATAATAAATATATATAGTTATTCTTTACACTATTATACCAATCCATGTAAGGTGTTGATGGAAAAACAGATTACACCACGGCGTGGAGACGGTATTCCGTACGTACGCACGCGCGGTGATTTCATTTTCCGTAGGATGGATAGAAGGTGAAATGAGGTTGTTTCATATTTATAATAACATATCAGTATATGAGTAACACTTATGATATTACTTCATAATGAAACAACTAAATAATAAAAAGTAGAAGAAGGAATAAAGTTGAAAGAATCGGTAACGGACATTACCTCTTCTTTGAAGCGCCTCTTCTTAACCTCCTCTTAGGGCACTAAAGATGGTATTTTAAGAAGACCAGAACCTCTAGGATGTTTTTATGGAAGTGGAGAAGAGAAATGTTCAGGTTTTGGCCGAGATTGAAGGCTCAAATTGGTGTGAGGAGGAGTTGGAGTAGATTCCCTTTTTTAAGGGAGGAGAGGGGTACCTTTGGAAATATAAGAAATATTAGTTTATATTAAATCCCAAGCCCACTTAAAAACTTAAAAAATGACTCATATACGAAGATTAGAAGAGATAGGGTTGTAATATCATAAAAAAATAAAATTTATACATGTTAGGAATTTATTTTAAACATTATCAACTTGATTTATCCTTATTTATCAATTTAATTTTATTTGTGGTAATAATATTCTAAATTTTAAATTATTATAAATAATTTTATATGTGTTGTGAATTTTCCATAATTTGACACTTTATTAAATTTTAGACTATATAAATTTAAATTTATAATTTTTAAATATTTTTGTGATTTTTAAACAATTTTATAATATGTTATTTTTATAAAATAACAATTGTGTCAATTTTGACACTATTCATTTATTTGAATTTAAATAAACAATATACAGAAGATATGTTCAAACTATAAGATTTAATAGATTCATAACATGTCATATTTATCTATAAAATTAGTGGATCATATTAAATAGTTCATATAATATTTATTTTAATATTTTTAAAACCATTTATTTGATATTTCTCTTAATAAAATAATTTAAACATCACTATTATGTCACCTTTAATGATAATTATTTAATCCCTAAAAATTATAAATAAATTCATAAGATGTATATAATTTTATTAACTTTCTGGAGACTATTTATATCCGAAGTTTCATGAAGTTTATCACTAAACTAAAATTACTATACTTATAATATTTAAGAAAGTGACATGTTGTCACTTTCTTTGGTTTTAATAATAATTAAATTATTTTCATGGAAAAAAGTCCATTAAATGAATCTAATCTGACCCTTAGGTGATATGGGTCAACTTTTAGTTATGAAATAGGATTTTGGAAGTTGTTAGGGTAATTTTATTATCTTATATTTACCCTTAATTACCTGATTTACCTTTAATTATGGTAAATAAAATTTACCGTAGTTACTATTCATAATGCCCAAAAAATAAAAAGTAGCTTATTAACATAATTTGGACCCAATGATTCCAAATATGGAATCCATTTTTCCAAATTCAATACACAAAATTTTCAGAAATTAAATTAAAATTAATCCCGTTGTCGAAAGAAAATGGGTTTTTGTTTAAAACATTACAAAAGATTGAATTGATTTAACCTACGAATTCAAGGTAAAATCAATGATAATGACATACATTATATTAAATTGTAAAAATATATTCTATTTATACTTCAAAAACCATTTAATATTATAATTTAACCGTATAAATTATTACGATGAAAAAAGTTGTTTTTAATTAAAATATAGCGTGTTTTTAGTATTCATTAAAATATGAAAGCTATCAGAAAAATATAAAAACTTTATCCAATGTAAATTTTTATATCCTGATTCAAAATAATAAGTTTATTTTGTAAAATTGAACTTATAAACATGTTAAAAACAAGATTTAATGTGGGTGCACCATTAAAAGGAGACAAAACTGCATTTTTTGAAAAATACTTATTTTACCAGAAAAAATTATTTTGTTCACATACCATGTTATAAAAAATGTGTAAGATGAAATAATAATGTTATAAAATTAAAAATTTAGTTAATACTATTAATAACAGCTAGTTCATAATAATATTATAACCATATATCATTGTTTAGTGAAACCTGATATTGCGTACAACACGCGCTATCGAGGAAAGTCGCGATTGCGTGTAATGCAAGCCAAGTCAGGGTTGCATGTTGTGCAAGAATCCTTATTTGTTTTGTATAACAGAATCCAACCATATTTCATTTATACATTGAATATATAAATATATATATACACTCAATGTTGTGTAGAATGACTATTATAAAACGAACTTGAAATTGTGTGTAACACAATATAAGAATAGTGTTGCATATAATTCAAGATAATACGGTGTGGCGTATAGCACAAGATAATATTGTTGTAGCATAAAATACATGACATCAAATAAATTAAAAAGAATACTTATCATAAAATATCGGGTTGTTACATTGCAACACCCATGTGGGTGTTGGGTGCTGGGGTCCATCGGAACTAAACCTCCATGTAGAAGTTGAGGTGTGGGGACCACCCGAACTTAACCTCTCATGAGAGGTTATGGTAGTGGGGACCACCCAAACCATAACCTCCCATGAGATGTTACGGTGGTGGGGACCACCTGGGACTAAACCCCCCTTTAATTAAGAGAAACTCTCAACCCCCCTCATTAATTTAGAGGAGCCTCTTGATTTCCTCCACACTAATTGTGCCAATGCACATACCTTTAATTGTGCCATCCCTCATGCTTTAGTTATGCCACCCACCATAATTAATGAAATTTTTTGAATTCTGCCAACAAAATAATAAATTACATAATCTATTATTTTGTCACACTTTTCATTTTGGTGGAGCCTTGGGAGAAAAGCTCTCCAATGAAGAACTACTTCTCCGAACGAAGAACGCATTCTTCCAATGAAGAACGCTGACCCTGACTTCGACCTTCTTCCTCGAGACTTCCTCTGATGTAGGACGTCTTTGACTACAACGAACCGACATCCATCTTTTCCCAACCTTCGCCTTCTTCCCTACAACTCTGTCGACGTATCAACCCGAGGTAGGGGGTTTATTTGCGTGATAATACTTTCCTTGATTTCTTTTGTGGTTTGGGAAAGAATCATTGTGGAGGTTGTAAAATTTGAAGTTCATTGTTCTTATTTCTTGTTGAGCCAAATGCTACAAACCTAAATGCGGAGGGTGCGGGTCAAACCAACATGGACCGACCCCTCCGCCGTTCTTCTTTGGTGTACTCTTCAAAATGGAGGAAGGCGACGAAGACGCCGAAGGCGACGAAGGCAACGACACAGCCACCCGTGGCCACCGCGACCCGCGCCGCCCCTGCTGCGCTCTGCCTTCCTAGACAAACCAGCCCACGCCCCCGTGACACCCCAGACGAATCTGCCCCATGCCCCTACAGCGCACCGGCCGAACCGGCCCGCGCCCCCGCGGCGCCCCGACCAAACCGGCCTGCGCCCCAGCGGCACCCCAACCGCACTAGCACGCGCCCCCGCGGTGCCCCGGCCGTACTGGCCCGCACCCCCGTGGAGCCCCAGCTGAACGGGCCCGAGCCCCCACGGCGCCTCGGCCGAACCTACCCGCACCCCCGTGGTGTCCCGGCCGAACCGGCCCGTGCCCCCGCGGTGCCCCGACCGAACCTGCTCGCGCCCCCACGGGACCGTGGTTGCACCAGCACCCTTGCCGAATAGGTCGGCGCCCCGGCCGAGCCGGCCGGCACCCCCACGATGCCCCGGCCGAACCTGCCCGCGCCCCCGCGACGCCCCGGCTGAACCGGCCAGCACCCCCATGCCGCCCCGACTGGCCCTGCCCGCACCCCCGCGGTGCCCCGCCCGAACCATCCCATGCCCTTACGGCGCCCCGACCGAACCGGTCCGCACCCCTGTGGCGCCCCAACCGAACCGGCCCGTGCCCCTTGCAGTGCCCCAGCCGTACCGGCTTGTGCCCCTTGCGGCGCCCCATCCGGACTGGCCCGTACCCGCATGGCGCCCTGGCCAGACCAGCCTGCGCCCCTTGCGGTGCCCCGACCACACCGGCCCCATGCCCTCGCGACACCCCCACAGCCGAGCCGCCCTGTGGCCCCCTGCGGGCTCTACGGCCCCTCGCGGCCTGCCAGACCTCCTACCAGACCGGGCTGCATCACGGTCCGGGTCTGACCCAGTGGGTCGGGCTGGGTCATCCTGAACCGGTTCGACCCATGCCAGGTCGGGCCGGGTCGGTCCTGACCCAAGCCCACTATGACCCTTTACGCTCTTTTGGCCATAACTTTGGCATTGGATGTTCATTTGACGAACCATCAGCGGTGCTAGAAATCTTGGAGAGATACGGTCCCTTTGAGTGATACCAAATTGTGTTTTGTATTAAGATGGGAAATAGTCAGGCTAGATCGAGCACGAATCCAACCGGGCCCCCGGGACTAAATGACTAATAACTCATAGAACGAGCATCTGATCGAAGAGCCATCTGTTACATTGAGACCCCTATGGCGTGGAAGACCTTTGAGATACTTATTCATGGGACTTTGTGACAGTTGGAGTATTGACCAGTAGCTTGTGGAGCAGATCCTCCCAGAGACGTGCGAGCGTAGTGCATAGACCTAGTAGCTGGCTAAGACCTGACGAATACTGATCGTTTCAACTCAGAGTTACTCAACTAGACCAGTGGAGAGTGCCTTGGTGTAGTGGCAAACCCACAGTGGGGAGCACCTTGGTGTTGCGACAGACCCACAGTACTTGACAGGAGTACCTTCGTAAGATACGAGGGGGGAGCACGCTTGGTGAAGCGGCAGACCCACGGTGGGGAACGCGCTTGGTGACACGACAGATCCATGATACTCAACATGAGGAGTACCTCAACAGTCCAAGGTTAGTGGGAAGCATGCTTGGTGTCACAGCAGGCCCACTATACTCGATAGAGGAGGAGTTCTCCAGCTGTTGAGGTTTCGTTGATGTGATTGGGGATGTTACTTGATACTACCCCTAGAATAAAATCCTGGTTTGATCTGAGTCAGTTCTTCCGTGTTTTCCTCATGATTGAGATTGATTACATAATAATTTAGGAATATGTATGGGCATAAACCTAAGTAGGGTTATCTATTGAATTATTACTTTGTGGCTTATCCATGGTGGATTTTGTGAGACCTTGAGGGTCCCAGGGTCCCTACTGAGTATTGTTATACTCACCCCTGCACGGGCTATGCCAACACCTTGTTGTGTTGGATGCAGATGACGGACAACACTGACTGAGGTTGAGAGTACTAGGAATGGATGGTACCCAGAGGTGGACCATACAGCGTGTCAGTACACAGAGGAGAGGGACAGATGTGGAGTTATGAGGAGGCGATCTATACCTACCCTTCAGCTAGGAACCTTAGTGGATTACCCAGTAGCTACTTTTCCTTTTTCCTTAGTTGAACTTTTACTTTCAGTTTCTTGTACCTTTACTGTTGGGCTTGTATTCTAGCCCCCTTTAATTTTCAGCACTCTTTTTTATACGGTTTACTTATGTTGGTATCTTTCTATTTACTTGGTTTTGAGTGTTTATAGGTTATAAGGAAAATTCCTTCCTAGTATAGGGAATTACACCTTTGGTGGTAGTCACCGACCTCTAGCCTATGGAAGGCGGGCTTTGAGTAGTCACGGTATGGGCCTCGAGGGATGGGTCGTGACAAATTTGTATCATAGGAGTCAGTTCTACCACGAAACATAGGACTCTGATCTTTTATGTGAAGAAATAGTGTTAAGTGTAGTGAGTGTGGTTTTCAGTTTAGGGAGTCCAGTGTTGGTGCGGTGGCCGACATATCCATACACCAGGACCGTGACTTATGATTTCCGACTCAGTGCACGAAAACACTGATTGCGTGTGTGTTTTCAAAAGTTTTCTTTAAGTCAGCTCACCAGGTTAGACCACCAGGTATAACTTTTAACCACAGTGCACCTGTTTCTTTTTAGGATTCCTTCGCACAGACAGTCGGCTAGAGTTCCAAGAGTTGTACACACTGATATCCCACCGAGCGATGAGGCCTCGATGTAGGGCCCTCTTCCTGTAGAGGCATCAGCAGAGGCACCAACGGTACCTTTCCCCATTGGACCACCAATGCCACCAGCCCCAGCAACAGACAGTGCATGCCGCTTGAGCACCTTGCACGAGTTCCAGCGGTAGAGGCCACCTATTTTCAAGGGAGAGATGGACCCACAAGCGGTTAAGGATTAGATGGAGGTTGTGGTGAGAGTCTTCCGACTCGTAGGGACACTAGCTAATCTCATGGTGAACCTTGCCACCGGCCTTTTATAGGCAGCATCAGTTAGATGGTGGATCTTGATTCTTCAGGTCCACGATGAGGTGATGTTTCTCTGGGAAGACTTAGAGAGCCTGTTTCGGGCAGAGTTTGTCCCAGAAACTCTTCGTACAGTGCACATATAGGAGATACCTCATCTACAGCAGGGTAGCATGACTATAGCTTAGTACTCAGTGAGGTTCACTGACCTCTCACGCTACTCTACAGATATGGTTCGAGACCCATTCTTCTGGGCCCGGACCTTCGAGCAGGGACTCAGGAGGGAGATCAGGGCTTCAGTGATCTCACTTAGCTTCCCGATGCAGGAAGAGGTGTTATAGAGAGCCCTCTTGTTGGAGAGTTTCCTTGATAAGCAGACACCAACACCGAGACCCACTACCAGTCATCATGTAGCGAAGTCTTCTGCATTTGGAAGTAGACAGACGTCACAGAGGTCCAAGAGGACCAGACCTATAGGTGGACGACTGCATGACTCAGGATCGGTTGTGCGGGGCACCCGAAGCAGAGATAGAAATGCCAAGAGCGGGAAATGTTTCATATGTGGTGGGTAGTTTTACATGGCTCGTGATTGTCTGACCTGTCGTTCGGATGATCATCAGACGATCAAAGGACCACCCAGGCAGAGACAGATATTCAATCGAGGTGGTCCAAAGGGAGAAGGCGGACGTAGTAAAGGAGCTGGTCGTGCATCTGGCAGTGGGCGAGGATCTGAGATATTATCACCACCACCACCAGGAGGTCCACCCTGACCGTAGGGAGCAGGTGGATAGGGGAGATCTCAGCTCCATGCAGTTGAGGCCTATGACCATGACACTTCGAAGATGATACGAGGTACGATCTGTGTCTACTCCACCTTATATGTAGTACTTATAGACACAGGTACCATTCATTATTTTATTACCACAACCCTTGTTCAAAGCTTGAAGATTCTGACAGAGCGGTTGGCTCGATCCTTATGGATAGAGACTCCTACGGGAGCAGATTCAATGATTAAGCACTAGTGCCGGTAGTGTGAGCTTACTCTAGGAGGCGAGAGCTTCAGCTGAGATCTCCTAGTAGCGGCGTTGAGGCCTTATGATGTCATCTTGGGTATGGAATGGTTATCTATAGTCCATGCTCCGATTGACTATATTAGGGGCAAAGTGCGGTGTGTCCGCATGGATAGGACCAGGTTTACCTTCACCGGTGAGAAGGGAGCCTTTGCATCACATGATGGACTTTCTCGGAGGAGAGTGCAGCCGATCACTCAATAGTTGGATAGCCTTACCCTCGGAGCTGTTGATGTGGAGAGTCCGATTTATCCTATAGTGGTGGACTAGTACACGGATGTTTTCCCTGATGATGTCCTAGGTCTACCTCCTCATAGATAGGTGGACTTTTACATTGACTTGTACCCCGGGATGACACCGATATCTACACCAGCATATCGGATGACTCCCATGTAGCTTAGTGAGTTGCGAGTACAACTGGAGGACTTGAAGGGTAAGGGATTCATTCGGACTAGTGTTTCTCCTTGGGTAGCTCTGATTCTATTTGCCAAGAAGGTAGATGGGAGATTGAGGATTTGTGTTGACTATCTGCACCAGAACCAGGTGAACGTGAAGAACAAGTACCCACTCCTGAGGATTGACAACCTCTTTGATCAACTGAAGGGAGCACGATGGTTTTCGAAGATAGGCCTCATATCAGACTATCACCAGCTCAGAGTTCGAGACGAGGATGTGCAGAAGACAGCTTTCAGATGTCGGTACGGCCACTATGAGTTCTTGGTTATGCCTTTTGGCATAACCAACACTCCAAAAATGTTCATGGGACTCATGAACAGTATCTTCCATCCATACCTTGATCACTTTTTTGTAGTCTTTATCGACGACATTCTGATCTACTCGAATACTGAGGAGGATCTTGCCTACCATTTGTTGGTAGTACTGGACACACTCTGAGAGCACCATATTTATGGTAAGCTCTCAAAGTTCTAGTTATAGATCTGAGATGTTCAATTTCTGGGACTTCTCATATTGTAGGCTGGAGTTGCAGTAGATCCAGCAAAGATTGAGGCAGTACTTTCTTGGGAGACACCCAGGAGTGTGACAGAAGTACGGAGTTTCCTGGATTTTCCTGGATTCTACTAGAGATTTGTGCCAGATTTCTCCAGAGTTGCAGCACCACTATTAGCCATGAAAAATAAGGGGAAAACCTTTGTGTGGTCAGAGAGATGCAAACAGATCTTTCAGGAGCTAAGGCAAAGGCTGACTAGTGCCCCCATCTTGAGGCTTCTAGAGAAAGGCGTAGGGTACGTAGTCTACTGCGATGTATCAGGAACCAAACTCGGTTCTGTCCTCATGTAGGAGCGAGTAGTGATCGCATATGGTTCTCGACATCTGAGATAGAACAAGTATAACTACACTACCCATGACCTGGAGTTAGCAATAGTGGTCTTCACCTTGAAGATGTGGAGACACTATCTGATGGGTGAGCATTTTACCATGTACTATGATCACAAGAGTCTCATGTATATCTTCTCCTAGAAGGACATGAACCTGAGACAACGACATTGGATTGAGTTCCTCCAGGACTACGACTTCGAGATAGTCTATACTCCTGGGAAGGGGAATGTTGTTGCAGATGCACTCAGTAGGGCATCTGGTATACAGCTGCTAGGTGAGGCGATGAAGTAGCTGAATGCTTTGTAGATATCCTTTGTGGATCGAGATGGAACAAATTTTCTACGGTCTCTTACAATCACTCCCCCACTACTTCAGTGAGTTAGGGAGGTGCAACGTGGGGATGCTGACTATGAGACACGATGTGCTCAGATATCCACAAGACAAGCACCCGTTGGATTTTCTGAAGGTGGGGAGTAGGTCATCCTCTTCAGAGGATGTACCATGGTACCAATGTCACTTCAGGAGGAAGTTTTGAGGGAGTTCCACACATACCCTATAACAGTACATCCCGGAGTGGTAAAGATGTACCAGAACCTCCGACGGCAGCACTGGTGGCCGTGAATGAAGAAAGCAGTAGCATAGTTTGTCTCTCAATGCCTCACTTGTCAGCAAGTGAAAGTGGAGCATCAGGTACCAGAAGGCTTGGTTCAGCATTTAGAGGTCCCAGAGTGGAAGTGGGATGGAATATACATGGACTTCGTGACAGGTATTCCACGTACATATAGAGGACATGACTCGATTTGGGTGATCGTTGACCGACTCACCAAGTCATCCCACTTCCTACCGATCAGAGAGCAGGGTTCAGTAGAGAGCTTGGGATTCCTCTATGTGAAAGAGATTGTGTGGCTACATGGAGTAACCACGATTATTGTCTCTGAACTTGATACATGTTTTACTTCCCAGCTATAAAGGGGTTGCAGGAGGCTTATGGGACACAACTTCATTTGAGCACCGCCTTCCATCCTCAAAAGGATGGTCACACAGAGCAGACCATTCAGACCCTTGAGGAGATGTTGCGTGCTTGTGTCCTTGACTTCGGTCGCAGCTAGGAGGATCACTTGACTTTGGTGGATTTTTCATACAACAACAACTATCACTCCACCATTGGGATGGCACCTTTTGAGGAATTTTACGGGCGACCTTGTAGATCACCCTTGTGCTGGACTAACCCAGGGGAGTCAGCACTAGTGGGACCAGAGATGGTATAAGAAGGTGTGGGTCATCTAGGAGAAAATGAAGACTACACAAAGTAGGCAGAAGTCATATACCGACAGGATACAGAGACCTCTAGAGTTCGAGGATGGAGACCACGTCTTTCTATGGGTCTCACCTCGATGAGGGTTGCAGAGATTTGGCCGAGGCGGCAAGTTATCTCTAAGGTTCATCGGATCTTTTCAGGTCCTCAGCAGAGTTGGTGAGGTGGAATACCACTTAGCTCATCCACCTTAGTTGCACTGAGTGCACCTTAGTTGCACTGAGTGCATGATATCTTCCACGTATCCCAACTGAGGAGAGACGTGCACAACCCTTCCCACATCATCGACCATGGTGAGCTGGAGGTTGACAATGAGGCTACACTTACAGAGGCTCCAGTAGAGATTGAGGATCAATAGGAGTGGGTCCTTCGTGGATGGTCGATACCTCTGGTGCACGTTTTTTGGTAGCATGGGAACCTCCAGGAGAGCACATGAGAGTGGGAGGCTAAGATGAATGCTCATTACTCCCCACTTGTTTACCTAGTTTGAGTTATGGATTATGGGGATGTAGATCCCTGATGTGGGGAGAATGTAAAGACCCAGAATTTCCATTTAATTTTTTTTAATTAAATGGGAATTTTAAGAGTCGGAAAAAATTGACAGCGCATGATTCTGAGGCCTGGTGTGCCTGAAATCAATTTCTGAAGTTTTGTTCGGGTATGTTCAGTAAACGTACGAACGAGTTTTTCTAAATTTTGAACCGGTTCTCGGAATTGAAATCCAAGGGCACCGTTGAACTCGCAGCTCTGATATTCTCTTAAGGATACTTTCACCTCGATGACAGATGGTCAGGGGTAAAAGTTAGTTTTTGGGTTTTTCCTGTAAGAATAAAATAAAAATAAAAGTTTATGATTTTTTTTTATTTGCAACACCCATGTGGGTGTTGGGAGGTGGGGTCCACCGGAACTAAACCTCCATGTGGAAGTTGAGGTGTGGGGACCACCAGACCTGAACCTCTCATGAGAGGTTATGGTGGTGGGTACCACCCGAACCCTAACCTCCCATGAGAGGTTATGGTGGTGGGGACCACTCAGGACTAAACCCCCCTTTAATTAAGAGAACCTCTCAACCCCCCTCATTAATGTGGAGGAGCCTCTTGACTTCCTCCACATTAATTGTGCCAACGCACACACCTTTAATTGTGTCAACCCTCATGCTTTAATTATGCCACCCACTATAATTAATGAAACTTTTTGAATTCTTCCAACAAAATAATAGATTGCATAGTCTATTATTTTGGCACACTTTTCATTTTGGTGGAGCCTTGGGAGAAAAGATCTCCAACGAAGAACTACTTCTCCAAATGAAGAACGTGTTCTTCCAATGAAGAACGCCAACGAAGAATGCCGACCCTAAATTCGACCTTCTTCTTCAAGACTTTCTCCAACATAGGACGTCTTGCACTACGAAGAACCGACATCCATATTTTCCCAACCTTCATCTTCTTCCCCACGACTCCATCAATGTGTCAACCCGAGGTAGGGGGTTTATTTACATGATAATACATTCCTTGATTTCTTTTGTGGTTTGGGAAAGAATCATTGTAGAGGTTGTAAAATTTGAATTTCATCATTCTTCTTTCTTGTTGAGACAAATGCTACCACCCTAAACGTGGAGGGTGTGGGCCAAACCAACATGGCCTGAACCCTCTGCCATTTTTCTTTGGTGTACTCTTTGAAATGGAAGAAGGAAACGAAGATGAAGAAGGTGATGAAGGCAATTAAACTGACACCCGTGACCCACACCACCCCCACGATGCTCCGTCTTCCCGGCCAAACCAGCCCATGCCCCCGCACCGCCCCAGCCGAACCGGCCTGTGCCCCCCACAGCACCCCGGCTGAACTAGCCCCAGCCCCGCACGACGCCCCGGCCGAACCGGCCCGTGTCTCCACGGTACCTCGACCGAACTGGCCTACCCCCCCATGGCGCCCTGGCCGAACCGGCCCACACCCCCACGGTGCCTCAGCCGAACCGGCCTGCGCCCCTCGCGACACCCCGACAGAACCAGCCCTCGTCCCTCACGGCGCCCTGGCCGAACTGGCCTGTGCCTGCGTGGCCCCCCGTTCGAACCGACTGGCTACCCCGCGGTGCCCCAGCCGAACCAGCCCGCGTCCCTTGGGGCACCCCATCCGAACCGGCCCGCACCCCTCACGGGGCCCCGGCCGAACCAACCCGCACCCCTGCCGAATCCGCCCACACCCTCGTGGCACCCCCGCGGCCGAGCCACCCAATGGACCTCCGAGGGCTCTGTGTCCCCTCGTGGCCTGCCGAACCTCCCAGCAAACCAGACCTGACCAAGAGGGTCGGGCCGGGTCAGACTGGACCCAAGCCCACTCCGACCCTTTATGCTCTTTTGGCCATAACTTTGGCACCCAATGTCCATTTGAAGAACCGTCAGCGGCACTAGAAATCATGGAGATAGAAGGTAACTTTAAGTAATACCCCACTGTGTTTTGGATTAATATGGGAAACTGTCAGGTTGGATCGAGCACGAATCCAATCGGGCCCCCGAGACTAAAAGTCTAATAACTGACAAACTGGGTGTCCGATCGACGCATCGTCTGTTACATTAAGACCCACATGACATGGAAGAACTTTGAGATACTTCTTTGTGGGACTTTGTGACATTTTGAGTATCGACCAGTAGCTCTTGGAGTGGATACTCCCGAAGACGAGCGAGCGTAGTGCGGATACCTAGTAGCGGGATGAGACCTGATGACTACTGACCATTTCGACTCGAAGTGACTCGAATAACCCAATGGGGAGAGCCTTGGTGTCACAGAAGACCCACATTGGGGAGTGACTTGGTGTCATATAAGACCCTTGGTACTCGACAGGAGGATTACCCCAGCAGGCTATGAGGGGGAGCATGCTTGGTGACACGACATACCCACAGTGGGTAGCGTGCTTGGTGACGCGGCAAATCCATGGTACTTGATAGGAGGAGTATCTCATAAGTCCAAGGTTAGTGAGAAGCACACTTGGTGTCACGACAGGCCCACTGTACTTGATAGAGGAGGAGTTCTCCAGCAGGTGAGGTTTTGTTGATGTGACTAGGGATGTTACTTAATACTACCCCTAGAATAAAATCCTGGTTTCATCTGAGTCAGTTCTTCTGTGTTTTCCTCATGATTGAGATGGATTACTTAATAACTTAGGAATATGTATGGTCATATGCCTAAGTAGGGTTATCTGTTGAATTCTTACCTTGTGGTTTATCCTTGGTGGATTTTGTGAGACCTTGAGGGTCTCAGGGTCCCTACTGAGTATCATTATACTCACCCCTACACGGGCTATGTAGGCACCTTGTTATGTTGGATATAGATGACCAACAATGATAACTGAGGCTGAGAGTACTAGGATTGGACGGTACTCGGAGGCAGACCATACGACGTGTCAGTACACAGAGGAGACAGACATACATGGAGTTCTGAGGAGGCGATCTGTACCTACCCTTCAGGTAGTAACCTTGTTGGATGAACCAATAGCTTCTTTCAGTTTTTCCTTAGTTGTACTTGTACTTTCAGTTTCTTCTACCTTTACTATTGGCCTTGTATTCTGGCCCCTTTTACTTTTCAGCACTCTTTTTGTTATACAGTTTACTTTTGTTGGTATCTTGTTGTGTACTTGGTTGTGAGTGTTTACAGGTTATAAGGGTAATGCCTTCCTAGTATAGGGAATTACGCCTTTGGTGCTACTCGCTAACCCCTGGACAATGGAAGGCGGGCTTGGGGTAGTAACGACATGGGTCCCGGGGGATGGGTCGTGACACACAAGCATAACACCACTATTTTTCATCTTAATACAATTATGGTGTTATTTTTTATAGAATTTATAACTATTTATTAAAAAACTAATGTAAGATATAACATTTTCATTTGGTCCCCTGTCCATCCATTGAAATCATTCAATAATTGAATTTGTATTTTCAGATAACTCCTTAAAAATTTGATCTCAGAACCATCCTATAATATATTGACTATGTGTATTTTATATCCATCCTTTAACCCTTGATGGATTAAAATATAAAATAATTTCTTTGTGGGATTCAATGTACGGATCAAAATTTTCACTATTATATAAAATGTAAAGGTTTTATTGCTCCTGCTCTGTCAAGGTAATTGTAAAAACATCTCTTTCAGAAATCCCTTCACCTAGAAGGTGTCCACTATGATGAGACTTTGGGAGACCAATTTTTCCAACATATAATATCTAATCGGTACATAATTCAATAACTTCTTCAAAAATATATCGTTCTATAGTAAAACTTCTGACTGACTTCTATTATTGACATAACTATTTAAAATATTCATATATCATTCTATGGGGTACACCCATCTGTAATAGACATGACTATATAGTTGAACATCTACAACCAAGTGAACCATCATTTGTACCATTATAAAAAATAATAATAGTGGGAATAATATCTCTAATTCACATAATATGACTGCAACCTTCTTATTCATGATTGAAAACTTCATCGGGTCTAAAAATTTACTATATAAGGATTTGAAAAAGAAGCAGAGGCTAGTTAATATATGTCATAAATTTTGAGGCAGAATGAAATGGAAAGAAAGAAACATAAAATATTTCATAAAAACATGATATTTATGTGATTTTATTTCTTGTAACTTCAAATTAGTCATCGAAATAAAATTCTTGATATTTTATGAATACCCCTCTGAAACTCTTACACTATTAAGGAAAAGAAAAAATTGCAATTTTTCCTGTCTGGATTGAGTATAGGCTACTGGAAGAAGAAATATTTTTCCTTTTCCCCTCATCAGTGCCAACTTTTCCTTTATTCCCATGTCAATCACATCTAACCTATCTTTGATTCCATATTTCATTTTTCAAGGAACATTTAGTAGCATTCGAATAACACTATCAAATAATTTTTTTTTCTATATGCATGACATCAAGAAAATACTGGACATACAAAAAATTTCAATATGGTAATTCAATGAAAATTGATCTCTTCTTCCAACCTGATTTTATAAGGTTTTTCAAAAATGGTTTAATGAATCCAAGTCAATATATTTTACTTTATCGAAGAATGTATTACCCATTATTGGAGATGATGTTGTACCCTATTCAATATTCCCATTGAATGATTTCATCTAGGATAAATATTTATTTCATTGAGTTAAAAATTTCTAATGTCTTAAAAACACAGTCTTCGAGGAGTGTTTCAACCGAACTAAGTGTGTGAGTTTCTCACAAATGGGACGCACAATATTCCTTTAATTCTATAGATTGATAAATTTCCATAAGTGGGGAAGTAATTTATCATCCCATACAACATATCCCTCAATGTGAATTCTTCAGAGCTATGAGCATCATACATTGTAACACTTTTATCCCACATCAATTTTAGATCATCGATCATTGGATCCAAATAGACATCAATATCATTACTGGGTTGCTTTGGTCCAAATATAAGTAGAGACAACATAATGTATTTGTGCTTCATGCATAACCATATTGAAAAGTTATTATTTACCAACATGATGGGCCTTGTATTGTGTGTACTAATTATTACACCAAAAAATTTTATTCTATCTATAGATAATATAAAATGAAATTTTCTCAGATCATTTACAAATTCAAGGTACTAGTAATCAATTTTCTTCCACTGAGGAGAATCTGCTAGATGACGTAGGTTCCCATATTTAATTCTTACACATGCATGACATGTCAATTGTCCCTTGGTTTCATGATATCCATATAGTCTTCTAAACTATGGAATGATATGAAAGTATCATAAAAATTTTGAAGGACTTGATTCATTTTTCTTGTATCAACCCATGCCACACTTAGGGAATTTTATGAGTGATTCATGCTCCTTGATAAACAATATGCAATCATTTAGACAAGTATGAATTTTTTATAGATCATTATCACTGAATGTAAAATTATTTTAGCATCATATGATCAACATGGTAGTTCATTTTACTCTAGTAGCATATCATTCAATAGACCAAGTAGTTCTGTAAAGATGGTGTCTCTCTATCTTCTTCCAGTTTTCAAATTATATAACATCAATATAGTTGAAAATGTTCTTTATTTAGTAAAACCAGTATAAAATGGGCTCTTTGAATAGCTATTTTACTTCTCAAAAAACTTTGGACAATCATTAAGGCCATCTTCAATTTCTATTTTCATTTATTCCATGAGAACTCTATCATCATTTACATTGGAATTCATATAAAATGATCCATACACAGTAGTATCATCTGATTTGGGGTGTATGTTCTTTTTTTCCATGTGTTTAGTCCAAAATTTATATCCCTGATCTATTCCAAGATATATCAAATGTTATTATAACTCTTTCAGACTAATTTTTCTTGAATAACAACAATGTAAACAAAGTTGATTTTATAAGGGTCATATGCATGCTCTATTGCAAACTTGATGAACTCTTTAACTCCATATTCATAATCTTTTTTTCAAATGATTAGTGTGCATCCATTTTTTATTCATATCCATCCAATTGAGTTCATAAAATATTATTTTGTATAGTAAATAAATAAATACACATAAGATATCCATTATCAAAAGTGAAATTTATAGATAATTCTAATAAGGGAAACCCAACATTTGATTGTTTCAAATAATTTAATTATGCTTTGATAAAATAGGTAATTCAATTTAAGAAAATAATTAATCCACTATGGTAGGTTTTATCCTATGAATTCATTCATAGGAGAAAGTTATAGACAAATATCATCCTCATCAGCTCATCTACCGATCATTTATCATTTCATTTTTTTGTTTGACACACATCCTTCATCTCTTGTGGACATGCACCTTTGTTGATTGAAATACTCTAAGTAGTTGTCATCAATGGGATGACTAATTCTCAATGCAGTAATAGACACAAAAATATATAGGGGATGAGTCTCAAGAAAAAAATTGTAATAATAATTGTTCAGGGGATGAAGATTATGAGGATGACATTTGTACTACATTGTGTTTTCTAAAAGAGTAACTTCCTCCCATTTTTTTAGAATTATACCATTGGAACTAGTTATAAACTCATGGCCTATTGAAGGTGAGATTTTTGGGGAATAAAATTTCTTGTCTGTGATTAAAGGGGTCTTGGTGGGGACATGTTATGAAATATGAATCTTTAGGGCCTTTATGAATTCTCTATTTATTAGAGAAATCATACTTTCAATACTTTCAACCCTCTAATTAAGACTAATACTACCTCTATTAAAATGATCCATCAAGTCTTTATTAGACCCCCTAAACAAATGAAAATATAATATAGGAAATTAAGTAGTAATAAGAAACTCAAATATGACAAATAATAATAATAAACTATCATTTAATCAACTAGAAGATATAAAAAAGTATTAATAAAACATTTTAATAAATAAAGAGTTATTTCATATACATGGATGGTAATCAGAGATTCCTAGGGGTGGAACCAATACATGCAGACCTAAAATGATGAAAACCAAAAATTAATATATAATAATTATTCCAACATATACAAAATTTGACAACCTCCATTCTATTTTTTTGGAACAAGTGATGTAACAACCTAAGGAATCATTACATTTAATATTAAATGTATATAAAATATTTGAAAACATCACAAAATTATAATTTCAATTAAAAATCGATAAGGAATGAAAAAAATAATTTTAGGAAAAGAATATACCCAATAAAAATAACAGTTTTAAACATCTCAAAATTCTAAGTTGATAAATTTATTCAAGAATTATGTCTACACTGGTTGAAAACAAGAATTTTTTTTCAAGAATATGAAGAGTATGTTTTATAAGAAAATTTCATTTTCATTTCCATTATGGTTAATATGATGATTTTGGTCACATGGCATAAAATTATACTCATAATGAAATAAATAATTTTAATTATGGAATATATAAAGGTTTTAAGTTAAATGGGAGATGACCCAATCTTACAAAAATAGGTTCAAAGTGAGATGAATCTTCATAAGCAAAATTGAATGATGAGTTTCAACCATTGAATGAACTCTATTGAACATGTGACAAATTAAATGGTTGTTTGAAGGATTGTCAAAATTTTCTAAAAAGATATATTAATGCTAAGAAAGAATTAGAAATGTATTATATGAAAAAGAATTTTATGTAAGAGGAATTTATAATCAATGTCACACTAGAGGATTTAAAAAAGAATCATCCTTTAATATTAGATATTTGTTGTTCATATCACATGATAATTAGATTGATGTAATTAAATATTTTTGACAAGTTAAAAGGGTACTTATTATTTTAGAAATGGTGTATCTCTTACGATAAATTGTTTTCATTTAACAGATGTTGGAAATAAAAGGCAATGTTAAATGATGGTCTATTTTTAGATGGATTAAAGTAAAAACTACATAGTTTTTATTAGATGTGTGATGAAGGAAATGAAATGATTTTTAATAAGTATTAATGGGTGGGTTATCATTTCAAATATGTATATATTTTTACAAAGGTATATAAAACAATCATAACTATATTCTAATTTGGGGTCGGTAAAAATTTATGGTAATTGTGTTTGAAAGGGGAAAATGATTTGTGGTAGTGAAAAGTTGATCATATTATATAATGAGACATATAAATACTTACTTAAAAAGAGTGGTTTGAAGTGTTTTTATGATGAAAAGATAAAATTGATAGATGTTTTTTTAATATTTAGAATCAAGATATTCTTAATAGTTTAAAAAATAAATTTGAGAATTAAAAGAAACAACACTTAGGCTACACCTAGTGAGACTTACTCTTGAATATTCTCTATTAGGTGGTTGTGGAAATTCCATGCAACTAGAGATCTTAAAATGTGAGTTTTATCTCAACTTACTCGCATGTTTTAATTGGATCATCTAGATGAAATATTTTAAGGTTTGATGGAATATGGGCCTTCCCTAAAGTGGTTTTTCCATTCTATATTTTCATTTCATTTAGCTTGGACCATCATCTCACATAATATTTGGATAGGGAATTCAAGTGTAAAGGTATAAAATTTCAACTTATTGGAAGGAGGAATCTTAAGGGTGTCAAATATCCTCTCAATTTTCTCTTCAGGATCACATTCCCTTGAAAAATGGGGGCTTATGGTGAAGAAACTCTTGATCAGGATCCTTATCTCCATCAAATGTTCAATTAAATCAAAATAAAATGGGTATAAAAATTAATGTCACTCTATAAATATAGTGAATGTGTTTGTTACATGGCCCGACTAAAATTGATGGATAAAATAACCAGAAATTAAAATGTTGTTCCCAAAATCACTTGGAAACTCAAGTGTGGAGGCTAAGAGTTTTGGACAAACACTCCTTCACACCTATTACTCAAGCTCTGATATCCATATATCCTTTCAACCAAACATCCCCAATAAATATAGTTGACCTTAGGGATATGCAGACGGTAAATAAGGATTGATGATAAAAAAATGAAAATAGATATCTCCAAATAAGAAATCAATGAGTGAGGAGAAGGAGGATAAAATAAGATACCTTGGATTTAAGATTTGAATAGTCTGGGAGAATGTAGAGATATTGGATACCTAGAAAATGTTCGATCCTTGGATTCGTTCGACCATTTAATCATTTGAGCCTTGGATTAGAGCCCCGGAATTGTTTAAGCATTGATTCGAGCCTTGATTCAAGCTTCGATTCACCGAGGAGCACTGAAAAAGGGCGGCTTTCGTGAAAAGATTCAAATATCCTGATGAGTTTGTGAATGGTTAGGGTTATTTAAATAGATTGGCACACTCTTATCAACATTTCCAAAAAGTGTTGATAAATATCTATTTTTTATCAATGCTAAATTAAATAGCACTAATAAATATTTCTTTTATCAGTGCTTATTACTTAAGCACTCATAAAAGATTTATAATTATAATTATAAATATTTTTTTGTAAATATATTTATATAATTATATATTTTTAATAAATATATATAAATATAAATATAGTAAATATATTCTTTCTTTAAATATATTTATTATAATTTTATAATTAATTAAATATATAATTATTTGTTTATAATTATATATATTTAAATAATTATATATATATATAATATATATATATAATAAATATATTCCTTATTTAAATAAATTTATTATAATTTTATAATTATTTTAATATATATAATTATTTATTTAAAATTATATAAATACTTTTTTAGAAAATAATATTTATTTATTTATAACTATAAATATATACATGTAAAAATATAGAAAATATACATTTATAAATATATTTATTTATCAATATTTTTGAAAAATATTTTTTTAACATTATTAATGAATATTTAATCTTATGTGCATTCGTGTCAAAAATAAGTGAAATTGAATAATTTAACCATGTGTACACTTTAATAATAGTGAAAAAATGGATAAGTTTTATAAATTAAATATAAATTATAAAACAAATATGGATATATATTTAAATAAAGATGAATACATATTAAAAATATTAAAACATTGTAAATATATATATATATATATATAATAAATGATAGAAATTGATTAAATTCCCAAAAAAATAAAAAATAAAAAATAAAAAATAAAAAATAAAACATATTACAAATGAATTAATATCTAACTGTAATAAAATTAAAAAAAAAAAATCTACCGTAATTAAAGACATGATATATTAAATGTTTCATGTTATAATGAAATTATAAAATGAATACTAAAATTTGTATAAATTACATACATATTAGCTGTATGTGAATCTATATAAGATTTCATCAATTATATAAATATTTTTGTGTGTGCGTTGTATATAAAAATTCATTAATTACATATATGTGAAATCAATATAACAAACATTTTATCTATGTTAAATTGAAAAATAAAACGACATTCAATTATGTTCGTTACTAAATGCAATTAGTCACTATTTTAGTTCATATTAGTTTTTAATTATACACCATTATTCACTAAATATATTACAATTTAATGTAAAGTATAAATATTTTGTATTATATAAATCATAATCTTATACATTCATATATATCAATATATTTAATATATACTACTTATTAACATTATCAATAATTATTTAATTAATAAAATGTTTAATATTTTTCTCAATTTACTTATTTTTAATTTTTATTTGTTTAATTTTCATCTTACATATATCTATATATTTAATATATACTATTATTAGTATTTATAATTTATATATAGTATAACCAATTAATTTATTTTTATCAATAATTATTTAATTAATATTTTTTTAATAAATATATTTTTTGATTTAATTATTTCATTTTATTCAGACATTTTTAGGGCTAAAAAAGTGCTAATAAAGGATCCATTCATGGGTTCTAATTAAAAATAAATTTTTGATAAAGGGTACCATTTTTTAGCGCTAAAAATAAAGTATTGATAAAGGATACCCCTTATCAGCGTTAAAAAAAGCACTGATAATGCAACGACCCAATGTTTTTCAAAGGAAATTCCTTTCTTATAAATATGTCATTAAATCACAACATAATGAACTACTAAGTTCTAGGTAACCTTTAAACATAAGTTTGTCACTTCTGTGTTTGGAATTTTGAAAATCTGACATACATGGTTGCAATCAGTAAGTTATTTGGAGTCCGATAAGAAAAACTTATTTTTTGGTGAATAGTAACATACCCTTATGAATAGTAACATACCCTTATGAATAGTGATATACCCTAATGAATAGTAACCTTACCTATGATAATATATAAATAATATTCAAGTTGAAAGTACGATATGCCTATATTTTAGAATAAGTAAATGAATGGTTTTTGATAATAAATTATGATTTTAATTAAATATTAAATTAATATTATTTAGAAAATTAGTTTTGAAAAATGGATTTTATTTTTGGATTCTACATGTCGAAAAATGGTTAGGGTGAATTTTTGAGATTTTTCCGAAATACTTGAATTTTTTAGTGAATAGTAAAATACATTAATTTACCGTATGAATACACTATAGTGAAAATACCCTATTCCTGACATCACAAGTGATGTAAGCACCCAAATCTAGAAATCAAATTCATTTATTACTGTTCTTGTTCATGGAATACTTACTATTCTTTGTATTGTGAATAAATAATAAACTAATGATTAAAAAATTGTGAAAACCCTTCTCTCCTCCACTATAACCCCCCCACACTCCCTCTTCTCTTCATTACTCTCAAGAATTGTGCCTTGCCAATATTCTACCCAAATCTCTCACCAAGATCCTCCACCATGTCCAAAAGATCCCAGCCTCTTCAAAATACCCAAACCTCTCCCCTTAAGAGGTTCTCAAAGGAGGAAGTCTCAAGAGGTAAATTCCTCTTTCCAATTCCTTCATTTCTTTTAAGTTCTTTTCTTTTTGTTTCTTTCCTCACCTCACTTCACCCAAATATCATGATAACTCCAGTAACAAACATGTACTGGAATGTTTTTATGCTAATGGTATATTTCATTATCTTCTCTCATTTCCCCTACTTTTATTTGAAAGAAATGAAAGCACCATTTGAGATGTGCTAATTTAGCACATTCAAGGACAACGATTTATCAATTTCAATTATTATCTTCAATTATGGTCATGAAATCATTTTTTTTACGGTTGAACCAGATTATTATATAGGTAATATATCCTATTTTGGGGTTTTAATCCTTTTGTACAAATGGTATTAATTCAAAAATCAAAAACATGTTCTTTGTAATTAATCCCACCAATTAACAAAAACGGTTGTCACTATGGTTTTATATAATAATTTGACTTCACTCTAAGTAACCAAATTAAATTTAAAACCATGTAATCTCATGGATGTTAAATAATACCATATAAATTCAATTCTGGACAACCAATTTCATCTTACATGTTTATCCAAACATGAATATAAGTGAACCGGTCATTAAAACCCAGTAAACAAACGAGACCAAACAATGAAATTGAACCTCATAACCAATCAAAACAATTATAAATGAACTTAAAATGATTATAATAAACCAATTAAATATATAATAAGTTCTATAATTATTAATTAATAAACCTAATTTGTGTATCCAGGTCTTTAATAATAAGTGGTGAACACCAACAGATTTAAGGTAATGGATCCTCTCGATTTTGCTCTTAAATCAAGATTGTCATCTATGCTATGCCATTTTATGTGTAATCCCTAATTATGTGGTATGTTTTCTCACATCCCCCATACTTCCCTAATGTTTTATAATTGATTATAAACCCCTTATCTCTCTCATCAAGGCCTCTTATGTGCACCTGACACCATGCCGATAATTCGTAACAAAATCTACCTGAACCTCCTTTGTTCTTTTGGGTTGCCTTATCTTTATTTATATTAAAATGGAGTTATCTTATCTATTTTTGTGCATCTTCTAAATTCTGTTTAGTTGTACTAAATTCTCTTATGAGAACCCTTTAATCACTCTCTTTCGGGGATATAAATGTTTTCAAAAGGTTCCCTCCTTAGAACTTTCCGATAAGAAAACCAGTTTTAAGGGAACTTTCGAAATTTTAACCCAAATTTCAAGTGCACTATATCCTATGTTTTAATCCACCATTGACTTTATAAAATAATTATTTTTATTATTAAAAGCTTCTTGGTTAAACTGTTTTTTATATAAGTGATTTTCCTCTTTTCTATTTTAAAATCTCTATAGTATTTTCCTTAGAAACACACAAAAATGTTTTAATTCTAATGTTTCTCAAATACATCTCTTATGTGTTTTCAATTCTATTTGAAATATATTACCATGTTATATTCCTATTTTACCTTATGAACTTCCATATATGTTCTAAATACTTTCTTTCATGGACACTTTCATGATACTCCCATTGGTTATGCTTTATGTCATGATTGTCGTACCCAATTCTTTCCATGGGTACCCTTATGTTTATGTATGGTTGATTATGTATGATTATTTATGTGGAAAGAATATTCATGAAAATTTTGAGATGGGTACACCCAGATAGCACTCCAATTCATTGGGTAAAGTTAAGTCTCATGAGATGCAATGTGGAACAGGATTGGCAGTTATCCTTGACCTGTACTAAAATGGAAGATGAGATTGGTGGTTAGCCTTGACCCATACTAAAGAAATGTTTTATGATTCTGCCACATTTATATGATTCCTTGTTTGTATGATCACATGCTTATATGATACGATTTTTTATGTTCCATGCTTTGGATATGAATATGTCATTCCTTCTAAGTCATGTACTTAAGATGCATCCTCATGTTCTTTCCCTTACTAGGATGTTCAGCTCATCCCTTTGTTCATGTGTTCCCTAGGGTACCCTATACAGATGTAAGGGCTCAAAGGAAGTTAGGATCTCTTTATGGAGATTAAATAAAGAAGTGTTTTTTAGCCCCATGTTTTATGTACCTATTCTTATAATACACTAGACTTAACGATCCTTGACTTGTACTCTAATGATTAATTATGCTTAAAATCATGAAATGTTATATGTAAAATGCTTGGGTCTCAATAGTTAACATCAAAGGATGGTCTAGTTATTTTTTTGAGATTAGGAATATAGCACCTTAGTGAGAACCTTAAGGATGAGAATAAGTATAAGAAAACATTTATAAAATTTGGTGAGTTTTGAGTAAGTGGTTTATCAATAAAATACATCCCTATTTGGATATAAGCAGGTAGAGGCAACTATGGAATATATGTACCTAGGAGTGAAAACTCTGCTAAGGATTTTCGGGCTTGACCTAGGGTATCCTGGTACACAACAACGGGCCTTACTACACTCTTGGTTATGACACTCCCAGGGGATATGTTTTGGTAGATTCATGAGCTTGGTACAAACCATTATTAAGGGACAAAAAATCCCACAAGAATATAAGTTAAGAAATAATTCAAGGATAACCTAGATTTAAAACCGAGGAATCAAAAGTTAGGATATAATTCTTATTTATAAGTTTATCCTTTAATGTTCAATGTTTCCTTTTTATTCTCAATATCTAAGTATTCAAGACCTCTAATTATACATTATTTTTCTTAGTTAATGGTGGGAAATAGAAGAAAACGTTCCAACAACCAATGTTATAGGCAATGTGAATATTTCCCTAATGATATGTCTGAAATGATGGAATCGGGTGCTCAAAACTTCAAGGAAGTACTTGCTCAATTGGATTGAGTTATGAATAATAACTTGAATCATATAGAATTCCATCCACCTCCAAGGAAAGAGAAATTTTATATAGAATCCTTCATGCTGCAAATGCCTCCCATGTTTAGTGAATCTTCTGATCCCCTCCTCAAGGAACAATGGATTAACTGCATTGAAAATATATTTTTCATCCTCAAGTGCTCAGAAGAAGAGAAGGTTGTATTGGCAGTCTATCGTTTTGATGGGAAAGCTGATCAGTGGTGGACACTAATCAATAATACAAAGTCCCAAGAGGAAATTGAATCCATGGATTGGGAGGAATTCAAGAGGATTTTTTTCAACAAATATTTTCCTCGACCCCCCGTCTCAAGATGGAAAGAGAGTTCCTCAGACTCAAGCATAAGGAAGATGAGTCTATCAGGGCATATAAATCAATCTTTGCAAGGCTTTCAAGGTACACCTCTAGCTTTGTCATGAACACCGAAAGTAAGGTGGATTGATTCTTTAGTGTACTAAATCCAAGTATACAAAAAGCGTTGGTGATTCAAGAATTTGAAAGTTATGAGGATATTGTTAGTTGTTCCCTCAAGGTTGAAATGGATATTGGAGACTCTCAGTGGTCACGTGGGCCCAATGAAAAGAAGCAAAAAATGGAGAACAACATGGGTGGTTCATAAAAAATCCCATGATGGAAAGAAGCCCGACTTTTCCCCTTGTAAAATTTGTGGGAAGAAGCATCTTGGTAACTATCTGAAGGGAACCAAGAATTTCTTCAAATGTGGGAAGTTTGGTCATCTAGCCAAGAACTGCCGAAGGGATATGAAAAATCTGGTTAATGTTGAAGAAGAAAGAAAGGTTCAGATTAACACTCAGCCTACAGTGCAGTGTTACAACTGTAAGAAGTGTGGTCATTATACTAACATTTTCCCTTAGCTAAGGGTTATTAGAGGTAATCAGAAACAACCTATAAGGAAACAAGGAATGGATTATGCTATCACTACTACTGAGGTGAATCCATAAAATGATGTAGTGATAGGTACGCTAGTTATTCATTCAAGAATAGCAAACTTAATATTTGATTTTGGTTTTACACATTCATTCATATCTTGAATGATTAGTAGAACTTTCAAACACCACCTCAAAATTTGGAGGAAAAGGTATCTGTGGGAACAAAAAATTAGGCAATCGTTACATTATAACTCCTCCCTAGTTAATATTTGTGGGATGAACCTCCCATAAAATCTTTTCATACTTCCTTTAGTGAATTTCAATGCTATCTTGGGAATGGATTGTCTGTCTTTATACAAAGACAATATCAACTTCCGGGAAAGGGAGATCACTCTTTACATCCAGAAGCATCCTATAATTATGTGTAATGAGGAGGTTGAATCTTCTTTTGAATCATAATCTCAAGTGTGGATATTGATGCCTTATGAGTAAGAATATTTTTCTCAAATGATTGAGAAAAAGGAGAGAATCATGCTTGAAGAAATGTGCATCATGAGGGATTACACTGATGTATTACTTGAAGAGTTTCTTGGTCTTCCTATAGACCGAGAGGTTGAGTTATCAAATGAACTTATCCCTAGATCTCAGCCTATCTCAAAGACACCTTACAGAATGGACATCATAGAGTTGGAAGAGCTAAAGAAGCAGTTATGGGAGAATATGGAGAAGGGTTTTATACGCCCGAGTGCTTCACTGTGTGGTGTTCTAGTACTCTTTTTCGAGAAGAAGGAAAGATCAATATGCCTCTACATTAATTATTGTTAGCTCAATAAAATCACTATAAAGAACAAGTATCCCCTTCCACGGATAGATGACTTGTTCGATCAGTTTTGTGGGGCCAGTTATTTCTCTAAGGTGTACATTCGGTTGGTATATTACCAATTAAAGGTAATAAAGTAAGATATTCCCAAGACTAACTTTTGAACAAGGTATGGAAACTATGAGTTCGTAATGATGCTCTTCAGACTCACTAATTTTCCATCAATTTTCATGTATTTAATGAATAGAGTATTAATAGATTACCTTGAAAAATTTGTGGTAGTCTTTATTGATGATATTCTGATATACTCCAAGAGGAAGGAGGAACATGAGGAGCATTTGAATACTATGTTAAAGACATTGCGAAGGGATAAGTTGTATGAAAAGTATAGTAAATGTGATTTCTAGATAGAGTAAGTGTCATTCTTTTGGAATGTTATCACTAGCAAAGGGATATATGTGGATGCTTCCAAGATGAAGACAATTGAAGAGTGGCCAATGACAACTTCTGTAATGGAGATCCACAGCTTTTTGGTTCTATCTGGGTATTATCGATGTTTCGTGAAGAACTTTTAACGATTGTCAAACCCAATGACCAAGCTGACACAGAAGGGAGTAAAGTTTGTCTGGACACAGGAATGTGGAGACTATTTCAAGGAGTTGAAAAAGAGGCTTATCACTGCGCCAGTACTCACACTCCCTACAAGTGGAGAACTCTTTGTGGTGTATAGTGATGCTTTTCATAAATGATTAGTTTGTGTGATAATTAAAAATGATAAAGTGATAGCCTATGCCTCAAGGCAGGTGAAAATTCCTGAGCAAAACTATCCTACGGATGATCTGAAGTTGGTGTTTGTGATCTTTGCATTGAAAATATGGTGGCATTATCTCTATGGGCAGAAGTGTGAGATATATATTGACCACAAGAGTCTAAAATATATATTCACACAAAAAGAGATTAATATGAACCAATGAAGATGGATAGATCTCATCAAGAATTACGACTTATCAATCCACTACCATCTTGATAAGGCAAACAAGGTGGCAGATGCTCTAAGTAGAAAAGATCCTACATCTTTATCAATGATGAGAATTGAAAAGGATCCAATCTTTATAGATTTGCAAAGAATGAACATGGGATTCATTAATAGAGGAAAATAATCAATTCTTTCTCAAATGATTTATCAACCATCCCTCTTGAATAAAATAATGGATGCTCAAAGAAAATATGTTTAAATTCAGAAAAGGGTGGAAGCTTTCAGAAATGTGAAATCCTCCGATTTAAAAATTGATGAGGAAGGAGTTGTAAGATTTGGGTCATGATTATGTGTACCATCTAATCCAGAGATAAAGAAGAAGCTTTAGAGTGACGCCCATAACTCAGCCTTCTCTATCCACCCAGGAAGCACACTGATGTATTGAGATCTCTGAGAAAACTTTTGGTGGGACAATATGAAAAAGGAGATTGCTGAATATACATAAAAGCGCCTGGTATGTCAGTAAGTGAAGGCTGAGAGGAAAAAGTCTAAGGGGATGATAGAACCACTACCCATACCATCATAGAAGTGGGATAAAATTACAAGGGACATGGTCACTATACTTCCAAGGAAATCCAGAGGAAACAATGCTATATGGGTCATTGTGGATCGTCTTATGAAGACAACTCACTTTATTGCGATTCTAAAGGACTTGTCATTGGATCAACTTGCACGGATTTACATCAAAGAAGTGGTAAAGATGCATGGAGTACCACTATCTATTGTATCTAATCGTGATCCAAGATTCAACTTGATGTTCTGGAAAAGTCTCCAACATACTCTAAACATTGAACTGAACTTCATTATGGCCTTTCATCCTCAAACTTATGGCTAATCTGAGCAAACTATTTAGAAACTGGAAGACATGTTGAGAGAGTGTTCTATGAAATTCAAAGGAGGATGGGACCAACATCTTCTATTGGTTGAATTCTCCTACAACAATAGTTTCCACTTGAGCATCTGAATGGCGCCATATGAATCCCTTTATGGGAAAGGTGCAGAACACCAACGTGTTAGGATGAAGTCGGTGAGCGTAAGCTGTTAGGACCTAAAATGGTTGAAGAAATGGTGGAGAAGGTGAAAACCATTCAAAAAATTATCAAGGCAGCCCAAAGTCGACAGAAGAGTTATGCAAATAGCCATCTACAAGACCTTGAGTTCAATGTTGGAGATATAGTATTTCTACACACATCTTCATGGAAGAAGGTCATGAGGTTTGTAAAGAAAAAGAAGTTAAGTCCTAGGTACATCGGCCCCTTTGAGATCCTTGATCGAGTTTGAGCTGTGGCCTATCAACTGGAACTTCCTCCTGCCATGAAAAAGTAAATGACGTCTTTCATATATCCCTCTTAAGGAAGTACATATCATACCCTTCACATGTACTCTTTTTAGAGGTGGTATAGTTGGAGGATGATATTTCCTATGAGGAGCACCTAGTGAAGATCTTGGATCGTAGAGGCAAAGTTCTATGAAATAAAACTACTCATCTAGTCAAGGTACTATGGTGAAGCAATAAGTATGAAGAGGCAACATGAGAATTATAGGAAGTAATGAAGGAAAAGTATCCCCACCTGTTTTTGGACGAGAATGTAAAATAAAATTTTTGAGGGTGAAATTTCTTAAGGGGGGAAGAATGTAACGACCCAATGTTTTTCAAAATAAATTCCTTTATTATAAATATTTCATTCAATCACAATATAATTAACTACTAAGTGCAAAGTAACCTTTAAAAATAATTTTGTCACATCTATGTTTAGAATTTTAAAAATCTGACATACATGATTGCAATCAGTAAATTATTTGGATTTCGATAAGAAAAACTTAATTTTGGGGAATAGTAACATACCCTTATGAATAGTAATATACCCTTATGAATAGTGATATACCCTAATGAATAGTAACCATACCTATGAAAATATATAAATAATATTTAAGTTGAAAGTATGATATACCTATATTTTAGAATAAGTAAATGAATGGTTTTTTTATAATAAATTATGATTTTAATTAAATATTAAATTAATAATATTTAGAAAATTATTTTTGAAAAATGGACTTCATTTTTGGATTCTACTCATTAAAAAATGGTTAGGGTGAATTTTTTATATTTTTCTAAAATACATGAAATTTTTAGTGAATAGTAAAATACATTAATTTACCATATAAATACACTATTGTGAAAATACACTATTCATGACATCACAAGTGATGTAAGCACCCACATCTTGAAATAAAATACATTTATTACTATTATTGGTCATGTAATACTTACTATTCCTTGTCTTATGAAGAAATAATAAACTAATGATTAAAAAATTATGAAAACCCTCCTCCCCTCCACTTAAAAACCCCCCATCACTCCCTCTTCTCTTCACTCCTATCAAGCCTTGTTCCTTGCCAATAATCTACCCAAATCTCTGACCAAGATCCTCCTCCATGTCCAAAATCTCCCAACCTCTTCAAAATACCAAAACCTATCCCCTTAAGAGGTTATTAAAGGAGGAAGTCTTAAGAGGTAAATTCCTCTTTCCAATTCTTTCATTTCTTTTAAGTTCTTTTCTTTTTGTTTCTTTCCTCACCTCCCTTCACCCAAATAGCATGATAACTTGAGTAACATACATGTACTGGAATTTTTTTTATGCTAATGGGATATTTCATTATCTTCTCTCCTTTCCCCACCTTTTATTTGAAAGAAATGAAAGCACTGTTTGAGATGTGCTCATTTATAACATTCAAGGACAACGATTTATCAATTTCTATTATTATCATTAATTCTGGTCATGAAACCATTTGTGTTATGGTTGAACCAGATTATTATATAGTTCATATATCTTTTTTTTATGTAATCCTTTTGTACAAATGGTATTAATTTAAAAACCAAAAACATGTTCTTTGTAATCAAACCCACCGATTAACAAAAACGGTTGTCACTATGGTTTTATATAATAATTTGACTTCACTCTAAGTAAACAAATTAAAATTAAAACAATGTAATCTCTTGGATATTTAGTAATATCATATAAATTAAATTCTGGAAAACCCCTTTCATCTTACATGTTTATCCAAACATGACTATAAGCGAACCAGTTATTAAAACCAAGTAAACAAAAGAGCTCGAACAATGAAATTGAACCTCATAACCAATCAAAATGATTATAAATGAACTTAAAATGATTATACTAAACCAATTACATATATAAGAGGCTCTGGAATCATTAATTAATAAGCCTAATATGTTTATTTGGATCTTTAATAACAAGTGGAGAACACCAATAGATTTAAGGTAAGAGATCCTCTTCATTTCTCTCTTAACTCAAGATTTTCCTCTATGATATGACAGTTTATGTGTAATACCTAATTATGTGGTATGTTTTCTCACCTCCCCCATACTTAACTAATGTTTTATAATTTATTAGAAACCCCTTATATCTCTCATAAATCCCTCATACGTGCACCCAACACCATGCCGATAATCCGTAACAAATTCTACCTGAACCTCCTTTGTTCTTTCGGGCTGCCTTATCTTTATTTATATCAAAATAAAGTTATCTTATCTTTTTTTGTGAATTTTATAAATTCTGTTTAGTTTTAAAAAATTATTTTATGATCACCCTTTCATCAATCACTTTTGGTGATATACATGTTTTTAAAAGATTCCCTCTTTAGAACTTTCTGATAAGAAAACTAGTTTTAAGGGAACTTCTCAAATTTTTACCCAAATTTCAAGTGCACTATATCCTCTATTTTAATCCACCACTACCTTTATAAAATCTGCCTTTTTATAATCAAAACCTTCTTGGTTCAACTCTGGTTTTATATAAGAGATTTTCCTCTTTTTTATTTTAAAATCTCTTTAGTATTTTCCTTAAAACCGCAGAAAAATGTTTTAATGCTAATGTTTCTCAAATACATTTCTCATATGTTTTCACTTATGTTTGACATCCATTACCATGTTATATGCCTATTCTACCTTATTAATGTCCATGTATATTCTTAATTATTTCTTTCATGGACACTTTCATGATACGCCCATTGGTTATGCTTTATGTCATGACTGTGGTACCCGATTCTTTCCTTGGGTACCCTTATGTTTATGTATGGTTGATTATGTATGATTATTTGTGTGGAAAGAATATTCATGAAAATGTTGATATGGGTGCGCCCAGATATCACTCCAATCACTACTAGAAACATAGGTATTTGTGACGTGTCATTTGCGACGGGATCCCGTCGCAAATGGCTTTTTGCGACGGGGTCCCGTCGCAAATGACCCGTTGCTGAAAACGGTGTCGCAATAACATTTTTTTGTGACGGGCCCGTCGCTAAAGCCCTTTTCCGCGACGAGTAGAATCCCTGTCGCAACTAGTACTCTGTATATTTGTAAAAAAACTATTTGCGACGGGCCCCGTCGCAAAAACTATTTTTTTAAAAAAAAAAAATAATAATAATACTATTTGCGACGGGAATAGTATCCCGTCGCAAATACTATAAAAAAATAAATAATAATAAAATATTAATAAATGATTTTAATTAATATAATTATAGAATTATAATTCACAAATAAAAATAATAAATTATTTTAATTAATATAATAATAATAGAATTATAATTCAAAAATAAAAAACAATAGAATATTAATAAATATTTTATAATGAGACAGAAAATACGAATAGAAAAAAAATCATATTTTGATTTCACAAATTTTATAACATAAATACAAACTCTAATCTGAAGGAGGGGGGGAGGGGGGATCTGCAGATGGTGGTGGAGGAAACTCCATCCCTAAAGCATGAGTGAGTCGGCGCATGTACTCCATCTGCTCCTGATGCTGCTGCTGTCACCGACTCGTCTGCTCCTCGTACAGCTGTTGCTGGCGTCGACGCTCCTCCTCATGCTGCTGACGCATCTGCTCCTGCTCCTATCGGAGACTCTCTATCAGTGCAGTCTGAGATCATAACTGGTCCTCATACTGTGTAGCAGAAGAAGATGCACGAGCTCCTCTCGAGCTGGATGCCGACATCGCAGCACTGCCATAATAATCTCCGGGAGTCAGTCGAGAGCTGATACCAACTACCCGGCCCTTCTCGAAGGCATAATGGGTGGCATGCATCTATGCCGCCTCATCAAACTGATGGCCAGTGGTTTGATCTGATGACTCATCCTGACTCTCAGGTCGGGCCTGTGACGCTGCGGCCTCATATGACTCCTGTAGTTGCAATTTAAAAATAAAATTGTGAATATATTATATACAGTTAATTTTTAAACTTGAAAACAAATAATACTAACCACGATGTGATGCTGACGATCACCTCTGAGCTCCCCAGTAGCAAGATCACTATACATCCTCCGATATACGCCGTACTCCGTAATATCGGGGTGCTCGACAGCCTATAAGAATAAAAAATAAACTGTTAATATTTATAGTTATATAAAATATTTATAAATAATCTACGTACCAGATGCTCTCTATGAGTACTGAAAGAACGACTCCCAGCTCGATGAGTCACCTCCTGTCTCCCCCGATTCTGCCTCCCCACCGATGATCTCCTCTGAAAGGAACCACTCAACCAGTGCGCACATAATCCATCCCATACATGGGATGAAATGTACTCTGGTCGGTGTGCTCTACATGACTCGTCAAAATCTGACACTCCTGCTTTCTTCATCGCATCTTTTATTAAATTGTGCAAAAATTGACGAAGGCGATCACGCATGGCCACCTCCCATGCCTCGTGGATGGCGTCACGCATGGTATCCTCGATCGGATACCATAAACCCTACAAATAAATCAAAATATCAAGTTAGAAATAAAATTAATTTTCAAAATAAAAATTATTTATTTACGTACGTACCAACCAATGGCCGAACATGGCCTACTGCACATCAATGGGAATCTGCTCCCATGTGGTCCACGGCTGAGAGAAATAGTTGCGCAAAATAGCGCTGCCCTGTCCGACTGCTATATGCGGAAAACTGTAAAAATAATAAACATTTATTATGTGAATAGATTAATGAAATCTTAGTCAAATCAACAGGTTATCACACAGGTTATCACACCTCCGTGTGCGTGGATCAAACCCAAGACGTGGACGTCGCTCGGGGACGGGGTCAAGAATCATCAATCGTGCAAGACCGCGCCCCCTCCGCGTACTCCCTGGAGAGCCTGCAGGCTGAGGGTCATCTGGCAGCAACTCATCCGCATCGAAAGTCATGTCAGCATTCGCCAACTCACGAAATGTGGCGTCGTCCATCTGAAACAGAAAATGTTAATGTTGTTAGCAAATAATTCATAATTACTATTATATATACATATATACATATTATGATTGTATATAAATACCATGGAATTCTATCAGTGTTCATCTTCATCATCATCTTCATATATGTCAATGTCATCTTCATATTCCTCCTCAACATCATCGATATCCATTCGAGTTACAGTTGCTTCATCTCTTACCATTTCAAATTCATATGTGACATCATTAACATCATCATCATCACCGACTCTTAAATGTGGGGTGTCGTCATCGATACTCATGTCTCTTTGAAAAAAGATTGATTTTGAGTACTCTCTTGAAAAACTTCAATTCTTTGCACATCAGTGAAAGCACATTCACTTTGACTAAACTGATTGTCTCAAATTTTGATTTTTATTACACTCCACCAATCAGTCAAGTCTCTTGATGTAGCACAGTACTTTGCGTAATAAACTTGATGTGCCTATTGAGCCAATAAGAATGGTTCATTTACTGCGAGAACACTTTTACATTTAATATCGATGATTCCATGAGTCGGATGAACATGCACGCCTCTCTCTGTATCCAACCACCGACATTTGAACATGGTTATGTAATGTTGTCCAAGATAACAGAGTTCAATGATTTCATCAAGTATGCCATAAAAGTCAACTTCATTTTCCCGATGATGAGATCCTCTCAAGCTAACTCCACTGTTCATTGTTTTTTTCGATTCCCCATATGCATGTGTGTGGAATTGAAATCCATTCACCACATATGCATTATAAGTTTTAACAAGTTTGGAAGGTGGGTTACTCAATACACACAGTCGTTTGTCAATTTTATCAGCATGTTGAGACACCTGAAAATTTGTGAAATAATTATCAATATAGTAAACTATACATTGAATGAGTTGCTAAAAGATAAAGAATTTATGTTACCAGTTTTTGAAACCACTGAGAGAAATTTTTCAGTCGACGTTCTTCGAGAGCAGCTGCTGTAATTTGTGGAATTTGTTTCTTGATATGATTATCATACAACCTATAAAAACAAAAGTTATTTACTGTAACATAAATGATAGAATAAGTGATATAAACACTTACAGTACAACTGATGTCATCACTTCACAGTTGAGAAGAACATACATATGATCTCTATGATGTTCATCATCTGAAATCCAGCGTTCATAAACTCCACCAAAACCAAGCTCTGACTGGTTGAAAACAGATAATTGATTGTCGATTTCATCAATATTCCTCTCGTTCCTTCCCATTTGGTTGTGTTTTGAAGGATACTCAGATTCAAAATAATGGGAGCAGAAAAAAGAAATTTCCTCTTGCAAATAAGCTTCTTCAATAGATCCTTCAACAGATGCTTTGTTACGTACTTTTCTTTTCAATTTTTGCATGCATCTTTCAAATGGGTACATCCATAGAAACTGTACTGGACCTCCACATTTGGCTTCATATGGAAAATGTAACATCAAATGTTCCATTGAGTCGAAGAAAGATGGTGGAAATATTTTTTCCAGTTTACATATAATTACAACAACATCTTTTTCAAGTTTGCCTAGAGCATCATAATCTACTGTAGCCGCACAAATTTCCCAAAAAAATTGAGACATGTCTGTTATGGAATCCAAAATCACATAATTCAACAGACCTCTTAATCCAATGGGTAGCAGTCTTTCCATTATAACATGACAATCATGACTTTTTAATCCAGTAATATGACCATTCTTTACACATCTACCCAAATTGGAAGCACAGCCATCTGGAAGTCTCAAATATGCAATCCACTGACAAAATAATAAACGGTTTTCTTTAGATAGTGTATAAGCTGCTTTTGGTTTCAGTAACCTTTCTGTTCTGACATTCTCAAATAGTTCCAATTCTGGAAGCCTGTAAATTTGGGCAAGATCTAAACGTGCATTTACATTGTCTTTGCTCTTTCCTGCCGTATCCAAAACTATATGAAACAAATTATAAAAATAGTTCTTCTCAATATGCATGACATCTAACATGTGTCGGACCAACAAATCAGACCAATATGGCAAATCCCAAAATATGCTACGTTTAATCCAATTGTGTTCTTTCCCAAAACCAGAAATTTTCTGTTGGTTTATTGTGGGACCAAAAGTGATGGGAGGTAATGAAAGTACAACTGATTTTAACTCCGAACCTGATAGCATTTTTGGAGGTCCTTCCCTTTCAACTGTTCCTTTTCTGAAATGAGATCTGTTTCTGCGAAAAGGATGATCAGCTGGAAGAAACCTGCGATGACAGTAAAAATAACAAGGTTTCTTTCCATGAATGAGCATAAATGCTTTTTTCTCTCCCATACAGTAAGGACATGATTTCTGACCATGTGTACTCCAGCCAGATAACATCCCATAAGCCGGGAAGTCACTTATTGTCCACATCAATGCTGCTCTCAGTATGAAATTCTGTTTCGTTGCAACATCATATGTACTGACACCAGTACTCCACAATAAATTTAATTCATCAATCAATGGTTTCAAATAAACATCAATATTTTTCATCGGATGTCCTGGAATTAGTAAAGTCAAAAAGATATATGGCTCCTTCATTAACATCCATGGAGGTAAATTGTACGGAGTTAAAAAAACAGGCCAACATGAATATTGACTACCATAAGATCCAAACAGACAGAAACCATCAGTGGAAATCCCCAGTCGAACATTTCTAGCTTCTAAAGCAAAGGATGGATGCACTCTATCAAAATGTTTCCATGAATCACCATCGGTTGGATGATTCAAGATTGTCGCTGTATTCTTAGACATGAATAAACGCTGGAGTCTGGATGTAAGCGGAAAATATCTCAACTGTTTTACAGGAATCAAACCAGACTTCCCGTGTTGTCCTTATTTATATCTCAGTTGCCCACTTGTGGGACAACTATCCAACGACTCATTTTCCCCAGAATATAAAATGCAGTCATTTGAACATGCATGAATCTTCTGACAAGTAAGTCCCAAATTTCGAACCAGCCTCTTACTCTCATAGTAATTTGCAGGTAAAACATTTCCTTCGGGTAACAGTGTTTTAAGCAAAGAAAATATCTGGTCAAAACAGGTGTTTGACATTCCGTTATCTGATTTGATAGCCATAAATTTTACAACTGCTTCTAATTTGCTCATCTTGCAGCCAGGATATAATGCATCCTCAGTAGACTTCAACAACTCATAAAATTCAGACGGTGCCAACTCAGGATTTGAAGCTATATCAGCCGGAGTTTCTGTATGTTGAACAGATAAACCTGCAACATCATGTACTAAATCTTGAAACCGGGATGGATCCGGAATCAAGTTGGTATCACCTGCTCTGGAACTGCGTTCACCGTGTTGATACCAAAATACATAATCTGGTTGAAAACCAAAATGCAAGAGATGTTCTCCCACTTTGTCAAACATGTCAAACATTCTCAATGCACATTTTCTGCAAGGGCATTTTATTTTGCCTTCTGAAACAAATTCGGGATTTGATGTTGCAAATGATAAAAAAGTCTCCACACCCTCTACATATACTAGATTTAAACCAGAACCGTTTGGATTTCTATGTTGATTTATCCATATGCGGTCACCTAATAATGATTGTTGACGACCTCGTTGTTCCATATTTCTCTATAAAATATAAAATCATTACTGGTTTTGAATAATTTTTTAGAAAAAACACTCAAGCTAGGATAATTATAGAGTTTAGATCATACACGACTAATGCAAACTTTTTATTGAGATAGACCTAAAAATTGACCCTTTAAGAATTAAATATGTTGAGAATAAAGCAAAACATGTTAAAAATATTGATAATTTTAATATTATATAAATTTTTTATTATTTTCATAGTACTAATGTTATTGATAAGTATTACTAATTATTACTAATTATTACTAATTATTGGTAATTATTACTAATTATTACCAATTATTGGTAATTATTACTAATTATAGGTAATTATTACTAATTATTGATAATTATTACTAATTATTGGTAATTATTACTAATTATTGGTAATTATTACTAATTATTACTAATTATTGGTAATTATTGGTAATTATTGGTAATTATTACTAATTATTACTAATTATTGGTAATTATTGGTAATTATTACTAATTATTACTAATTATTACTAATTATTGGTAATTATTGGTAATTATTACTAATTATTGGTAATTAATACTAATTATTGGTAATTATTGGTAATTATTACTAATTAATGGCAATTATTGGTAATTATTACTAATTATTGGTAAATATTACTAATTATTGGTAAATATTACTAATTATTGTTAAGTATTACTAATTATTGGTAATTATTACTAATTATTGGTAATTATTACTAATTATTACTAATTATTACTAATTATTGGTAATTATTACTAATTATTACTAATTATTGGTAATTATTACTAATAATTGGTAATTATTACTAATTATTACTAATTATTACTAATTATTGGTAATTATTACAAATTATTACTAATTATTGGTAATTAATACTAATTATTACTAATTATTACTAATTATTGATAATTATTGGTAATTATTACTAATTATTGGTAATTATTACTAATTATTGGTAATTATTACTAATTATTGGTAGTTATTACTAATTATTGGTAATTATTACTAATTGTTGGTAATTATTACTAATTATTGGTAATTATTACTAATTATTGGTAATTATTACTAATTATTACTAATTGTTACTAATTATTGGTAATTATTACTAATTATTAATAATTATTGGTAATTATTGGAATTTATTGGTAATTATTACTAATTATTACTAATTATTACTAATTATTGGTAATTATTCGTAATTATTACTAATTATTGGTAATTAACACTAATTATTAGTAATTATTGGTAATTATTACTAATTATTGGTAATTATTGGTAATTATTACTAATTATTGGTAATTATTACTAATTATTGGTAATTATTACTAATTATTACTAATTGTTACTAATTATTGGTAATTATTACTAATTATTGGTAATTATTACTAATTATTGGTAATTATTACTAATTATTGGTAGTTATTACTAATTATTGGTAATTATTACTAATTATTACTATTTAGCGGTAATTATTTCTAATTATTACTAATTATTACTATTTACCGGTAATTATTACTATTTACCAGTAATTATTACTAATTATTTCTAATTATTACTAATTATTACTATTTACCGGTAATTATTACTAATTATTGGAAATTACTACTAATTATTGGTAATTATTACTAATTATTGGTAATTATTAATAATTATTACTAATTATTACTAATTATTACTATTTACCGGTAATTATTTCTAATTATTACTAATTATTACTATTTACCGATAATTATTACTAATTATTACTAATTATTGGTAATTATTACTAATTATTGCTAATTATTGCTAATTATTGCTAATTATTCCTAATTATTCCTAATTATTCCTAATTATTCCTAATTATTACTAATTATTACTAATTATTACTAATTATTCCTAATTATTACTAATTATTCCTAATTATTACTAATTATTGGTCATTATTGGTAATTATTGGTAATTATTACTAATTATTGGTAATTATTACTAATTATTGGTAATTATTACTAATTATTGGTAGTTATTACGAATTATTGGTAATTATTACTAATTATTACTAATTATTACTATTTAGCGGTAATTATTTCTAATTATTACCAATTATTACCAATTATTACTAATTATTACTAATTATTACTAATTATTACTAATTATTACTAATTATTACTAATTATTACTAATTATTACTAATTATTTCTAATTATTACTAATTACTACTAATTATTCCTAATTATTGGTAATTATTGGTAATTATTCCTAATTATTCTTAATTATTACTAATTAGTGGTAATTATTAGTAATTATTAATAATTATTACTAATTATTGATAATTAGTAATAATTATTACTAATTATTACTAATTATTGATAATTATTGGTAATTATTACTAATTATTGGTAAGTATTACTAATTATTGGTAAGTATTACTAATTATTGATAATTATTACTAATTATTGGTAATTATTACTAATTATTGGTAATTATTACTAATTATTACTAATTATTACTAATTATTACTAATTATTACTAATTATTGGTAATTGTTCTTAATTATGAGTAATTAAATGAATAATTACCAATAATTAGGAATAATTACCAATTATTGGTAATTATTACTAATTATTGGTAGTTATTACTAATTATTGGTAATTATTACTAATTATTACTAATTATTGGTAAGTATTACTAATTATTGGTAAGTATTACTAATTATTGGTAATTATTACTAATTATTGGTAATTATTACTAATTATTGGTAATTATTACTAATTATTGGTTTACTAATTATTGGTAATTATTACTAATTATTACTAATTATTACTAATTATTACTATTTACCGGTAATTATTACTATTTACCGGTAATTATTACTAATTATTTCTAATTATTACTAATTATTACTATTTACCGGTAATTATTACTAATTATTGGTAATTATTACTAATTATTGGTAATTATTACTAATTATTGGTAATTATTACTAATTATTACTAATTATTACTAATTATTACTATTTATCGGTAATTATTTCTAATTATTATTAATTATTACTATTTACCGATAATTATTACTAATTATTGGTAATTATTACTAATTATTTGTAATTATTCCTAATTATTGCTAATTATTGCTAATTATTGCTAATTATTCCTAATTATTCCTAATTATTCCTAATTATTCCTCATTATTACTAATTATTATTAATTATTACTAATTATTCCTAATTATTACTAATTATTCCTAATTATTACTAATTATTGGTAATTATTGGTAATTGTTACTAATTATTGGTAGTTATTACTAATTATTGGTAATTATTACTAATTATTACTAATTATTACTATTTAGCGGTAATTATTTCTAATTATTACCAATTATTACCAATTATTACTAATTATTACTAATTATTACTAATTATTACTAATTATTACTAATTATTACTAATTATTACTAATTATTACTAATTATTACTAATTATTTCTAATTATTACTAATTATTACTAATTATTCCTAATTATTGGTAATTATTCCTAATTATTCTTAATTATTACTAATTATTCTTAATTATTACTAATTAGTGGTAATTATTAGTAATTATTAATAATTATTACTAATTATTGATAATTAGTAATAATTATTACTAATTATTACTAATTATTGATAATTATTGGTAATTATTACTAATTATTGGTAAGTATTACGAATTATTGGTAAGTATTACTAATTATTTATAATTATTTCTAATTATCGGTAATTATTACTAATTATTGGTAATTATTACTAATTATTACTAATTATTACTAATTATTACTAATTATTACTAATTATTGGTAATTATTGGTAATTGTTCTTAATTATGAGTAATTAAATGAATAATTACCAATAATTAGGAATAATTACCAATAATTAAGAATAATAACATTATTAGTATATTTTATTATTAATATTAAAATAATATAATTTTCTAATTTATATACAATTCTTCTTTCATCTGTGTGTTTTCTATCTCCATATACAAATAATACACGTGAAGACAGCAAACACACAGATGAAAAAAGAATTGTATATATATATAAAATTATATTATTTTAATATTAATAATAAAATATATTAATAATTAAATAACGTTATTATTCCTAATTATTAGTATTTATTACTAATTATTAAGTTATAAAACAATGTAAACATAATTAAATTACAACTAATTAAGAATAATTAAAACTAATAAAACATTAAAAATAAATATTAAATTAAAATAAATATAAATACCTTGAAAATTGATCTGAGGTTGATCTCTGATCGTTCTTCAAAACTTCAATATCAACTCCGGAGAAAAAAATTAAACTTGAGAAAAACTGAACTGTAGAAATAAAATTTTGAGAGAAGAAGAAGATGGAATTTGAGAATGATTTGAAAAAAAACGGATGGGAGTATTTTTAGGTTAGATTAGTTGCGACGGGTACCGTCGCAAATACCTTAGCCGACATTTATTACGGTCAACGGTTAAATAATTATTTGCGACAGGTCCCGTCGCAAATAACCACCTGCCGACATACTATTTGCGACGGGGGAATATTTACCGTCGCAAATACCTTTTACCGCCGCCGGTTATTTGCGACGGGAATATTCCCCCGTCGCAAATATGTTTCCCGCGATTTGGCGCGCAAAGGGCGCCAGTCCTTTTGCGACGGGGAAAGCGATCCCGTCGCAAAAGGCTACTTATTTGCGACGGGGGTATTTGCCCGTCGCAAATAAGTTTTTAACAGGGGTATTTGCGACGGGATTTATTCCCGTCGCAAATAACCAGTCGCAAATACCCATTTTTCCCGTAGTGAATGCATTGTGTAAAGTTAAGTCTCATGAGATGCGATGTGAAACGGGATTGGTGGTTATCCTTGACCCGTACTAAAATGGAAAACAGGATTGGCAGTTAGCCTTGACCCGTACTAAAGAAATGTTTTATGATTCTGCCACATTTATATGATTCCATGTTTGTATGATCACATGCTTATATGATACAATTTTATATGTTCCATGATTTGGATATCAATATGTCATGCCTCCTAACTCATGTTTTTAAGACGTATCCTTATGTTCTTTCCCTTACTGGGATTTTCAGCTCATCCCTTTGTTCATGTGTTCCCTAGGGTACCCTATGCAGATGTAAGGGATCAATGGAAGTTAGGAGCTCTTTATGGAGATTAAATAAAGAAGTGTTTTTTATCCCCATGATTTATGTTTTATTTACCTAGTCTTACAAGACACTAGAATTAACGATCCTTGGCTTTTACTCTAATGATAAATTATGCTGAAAATCATGAAATGTTTTATGTAAAAGGCTTGGGTTGCTATAGATAAAGGGTACCGTTTATTTGTGGTATGAAAAAAGTACTAATAAAAGGTACCCTTTATCATCATTTTTTTTCTAGCGTAGATAAATTTCAGTGCTATTAATTGCCTATTTTGTAGTAGTGTTAGGTATGTCCCTAATTATTGGAAACCCTAAAATCTACTTAGCTACGCCTAGGTATTTAGTTTCAAACATACCTTTTAATTGAGATTTTACAGCAGTAATGGGACTCATGTTTTTGAAAATAATATAAATATCATCAACATACAATAAAAAGTAAAGCATAAAATTTTTAGTTGATTTGAAATATACACAAGAATCATATTGAATCCTTATAAATTGGTTATCAAGCATAAAAGAATAAAATTTCTCATGCCATTACCTTGAGGTTTATTTGAAACTATATAACGATTTATTTAAGATGAAAACATGATTTAATTTGAATTATTCAGAGTAACCATTAGGAGGTTTCATGTAAGGTTCTCATTCAAATAAGCATGAAGAAATACAGTTTTAACACCATGTGGTTCAATGTGCATATCACTATAGGAAACAAAAAATAAGAAATAACCTAATTGAAGAACGCTTAACAGCTGGGGATTTTAAAAAAAAATACTATATTACTTCTCTTTGAAGGAATCCCTTAGAAACTAGTATTGCATGAAATTTGATTTTATTTCCAGTAGTGTTATATTGTTTCTTTTTATAAATCCACTTACAACCAAATATTCTAGCATTGACTGGTTTAATTATAGTAGACCATGTTTGATTGTTTCTTAAGGAATGCATTTTTTATTCCATGGTAAAGACCCACTAATTAGAGTCTTTGTCATCTAGGGCTTGCCTATAGGTTTGAGGATCCTCATCAGTTAGATCATTGTCAACATGAAAGGTACAAGAAGCCATATTATATTGGATGAACCAAGCAGGATGTCTAGGACATCTCCTAACTCTATCCTAGATCAATTGATAGTCCCTATTATTGGAAATAATACTATGAGAAAAATAGTCTTTTGTGACTGGCCCATCACCCATCACAAATAGTCCTTAATAAAAAACTATTTTTGACTGGAAAATTGGCATGTCGCAAATACCTTTGGGGCGGATTACACGCCAAACCATGAGAAAGGTATTTATAATGGAAATATACACCCCATCGCAAATACCTTCCGTCGTTATTGGTATTTGCAACGGGAATTAATTCTTATTGAAAATAAATAGTCATAAGAATAGTATTTGCAACGAGTCCCATCACAAATAATTATTTAATCGTTGACATGGTTAATAATTTTGAGTATTAATTGCGACAAGTCCTATCACAACTAAGATTATTTGAAATGGCTTTCCCATCATAAATAATCTCCTCGCTAATAATATAACATATATATACCCCCACCCGATTTTTTTTCATTCTCTCGTCCTTTGAACTTCGTTCTCTTCCTCTATCCTTCTCTTCATCTTTTTAAACTTCTAAAAGTTTTAAATTTTATAAGGAACCAAATTTTTAGCTTTGCATCTGATTAGAAGTTCAGTTTTAAGTTATTTATTTAATGTTTTTAATTTTTAAATAACGTATTTTTTTGTATTAGTAATTATTATAAATTATTACTAGTAATTAGTTTAAATTATAATTACTGAGTTTTATTTTACACTAATTAGTTTTAAGTAGTAATATTTATATATAATTAGAAGTATTTAGTTTTAATTGTTAATTATTATTTTTAATTAGAAGCAATTATTTTAAATTTGTACTAATTTGTTTTAATTATTAGTACGTAGTTTTAATTATCAGTAATTAATTGTAATTATTATAAATTAGCAGTAATTATTAGAAATTAGTGATAATTAGTATAAAAATTGGGTAATTATTAAAAATTAGAACCAAAAAGCATAAATTTGTAAAAAATAATGAAAACAAGTAGAAATTAACAGAGCTTAGTAATAATTTATAGATCTTGGTAATAAATAATAACATTTTAACATAGTTTGTCTTAATTATTAGTAATTAATAATTTGTAATAATTAATACTAATTTTTAATAATTAACGGTAAATATTAATAATTTTTAAAACCATTAGTAAAAAAAGCGGTAATGAGTACACATTAGCGATAATCAGTAAAAATGAGTGATAATTACTAGAAATGAGCGGTAATTATTATAAATCAACAATAATTATTAAAAATTAGTGGTAATTATTAGAAATTGATGGAAATTATTACAAATTTTCAATAATTACTAAAAATTAGTGATATCTAGAAAAAATTATCAATATTTACTAAAAATTAGCAGTAAATAGAAATAAATAGCGGTAATTACTAATCATTAGCGGTAATTTTAGAACTTAGTTATAATTAGAGGTAATTACTGAAAATTAGGAGTAATTAGTAAAAATTAGTTGTAATCACTAAAAATTATAGATAATTAGCGCTACTTAGTAAAAATTAGTGGTAATTAGCGGAACATAGTAAAAATTAGTGGTAATTTGTAAGAACCAGCAATAATTAGAGGTAATTACTAAAAATTAGTAGTAATAAGTAAGAATTAGAATAATTAAAGGCTATTACTAAAAATTAGCAGTAGTTAGTAAAAATTAGTGATAATTACTAAAAATTAGCAGTAATTAGTAGTTCTTATTAAAAATTTGCAATATTTTGAGGTACTTAGTAAAAATTAGCAGTAATTACAAAAAATTTGTGGAAATTACATTAAATTAGTAGTAATTACTAAAAAATTAATGATAATTAGAGGTACTTTGTAAAAAATAGTGGTAAATATCGGTATTTAGTAAAAATTATCGGTAATTATCTATACTTAGTAAAAATAAGCAGCACCTGGTAAAAAATTGCGGTAATTACTAAAAAATAGCGGTAATTAGTATTAACTGGTGGTAATTAGTAGTAATTGGTGGTAATTAGATTTCATTAGTAGTAATTAGCTGTAATTAATAAAGTTTAGCATTAATTTCTAAAAATTGGTGATAATTAGTGTCATTTAGTTAAAATTTTCGATAAATAGTGGTACTGAGAAAAAATTAGCCGTAATTAGTAAAAATTAGCAGCACTTAGTAAAAATTAGTTGTTAGTGGTAATTAGTAGTACATAGTAGAAATTAGCAGTAATTACTAAAAATTAGCAGTAATTAGTAATAATTATTGGTAATTAGTAGTAATTAGCAATAATTAGTAGTAATTTGTGGTAATTAGTAAAAATTAGTGGTGATCACTAAAAAATAGTTATAATTAGTGGTATTTAGTAAAAATTTGAGATAATAAATAGTACTTAGTAAAAATTAGTGGTACTTTGTAAAAATTAGCGGTACTTAGTAAAAAGTAGTGGTAATTATTAAAAAAGTACTTAGTAGAAATTAGCAGTTAGCGGTACTTAGTCAATGTTTGCGGTATATAGTAATAATTAGCGGTAATTAGTAATAATTAGGGGTAATTTGTAAAAATTATCAGTAATTAGCTGTAATTTGAAAAAAATAGTAGTAATTAGTAAAAATTAGAGGTAATTACTAAAAAATAGCAGTAATTAGTGGTACTTAGTAAAAATTAATGATACATAGTAAAAATAAGCGGTAATTAGTTGTACTAAGTAAAAATAAGCTATACTTAGTTAAAATTAGCAATTATTACTTAAAATTTGCAGTAATTAGCTATAATTAGTGGTAATTAGTAATAATTAGTGGCAATTGCTAAAAATTAGAGGTAATTACTAAAAATTTGTTGTAAGTAGTAAAAATTAGTGGTAATCAGTGGTACTTAGTAAAAATTAACGATAATTTGCAGCACTTAGTAAAAATTAGTGGTAATTAGCAGTACTTAGTTAAAATAAGTAGCACTTAGTAAAAATTAGTGGTAATTACTAAAAAATAATTAAATTTGTAATAATTAACGATAATTAGTAATAATTAGTGGTAATTAGTAATAATTATGAATAATTAATAATAATTAGTGGTAATTAGTAAAAATTTAGGTTAATTAGTGATAATTACTAAGAATTAGCGATAATTAGTGAAAATTAGTGGTAACTACAAAAAATTAGTGATAATTAGTGGTACATAGTAAAAAATAGTGATAATTAATAAAAATTAGCAGTGATTAGTAATAAATAATGGTAATTAGTAAAACTTGGCAGTAATAAATAAAAAATAGTGATAATTACTAAATATTATATGTAATTACTAAATAATAGTGGTAATTAAAAAAATAGTGGTAATTACAAAAAATTAGTGGTAATTAGTAAAAAATAGCTTTAATTTGTAACATGTTATGGTAAATATTACTAATTTATGATAATTAGTCGTGATTACTAAAAAATAATGGTTATCAGTAAAAATTATTTGTAATTTGTAAAAATAACCTATGGTTAGAAATAATTAATGGTAATAAGTAAAAATCAGTAATAATTAGTAAAAATAAACGGTAAATAGATAAAATTGATAATATTTAAAAGTAAATAATAATTTTTTAATTTTATACTCTTTTTTAGATCATATATTTCTTATATCAAATTAATCATAATTGTTATTTATTTTATATTTTATAGGCAAATATTGAACAAGGAAGTCAATAAGAGTCTATAACATGATCGCGATTGGATAAATCATTATAGGAATCCAAATGGATCTGGTATATATCCTGTATATATTTAGGGGTTTGAATATTTTTTATCATTTGTATCATCAAAAATAATTTTTTAGATGGGACTATTAAGTTTCCATGTAAAAATGTGATATGAGGTGGTTTGGTACATTTGACAATGTTGGGGGGTCATCTATTGTGTTTTGGATTTCAAAATGTATGTGTTTATTGGTATCATCATGGTGAATATACTTCCATATAAGATATTAATAATTTGGTTCCAAATCTCTCATGGTTACAATCTTTAGTACATGATGTTGCTCATCTGTCTTTTCAAAAAATGAAAACTAGGTTTGATATTGATTTCAATCCTAAGTTAGAACCATCTCGATTTTATGAGATACTGAAGTTTTCTAAGGATTATTTATATACTGGTTATAAGATAAGAAAATTAGAAGTGGTTGCAAGATTTATGGCCATTAAATTAGATAATGGAATGTCAAAAAACTATTTTGATTAGATATTCTCTTTGGTTAAAGAATTGTTACCTGAAGGATATGTGTTGCCTATAAATATCTATGAGAGCAGAAATTTGGTTTATAATTTGCTTCTTGGTTATTAGAAGATTTATGCATGTTCAAATAATTTCATCTTATATTATTGTGAAAATAACTTATTATTTAGTTGCCCTACATGTGGAAAATTGAGGTATAAAGAGGCTTAACTAGGGTGGTTTGGAATGATTCCAATTAAATAGTTGATATATTTCCAACTTACACACAGATTGTAGCATTTATTTATGTTTCAGAACACATTGTAATTGATTTCATGGAACAAAACCAATATTCTAACCAGTAAATATTAAATTATTCTTGTGAAGGTGATTCTTGAAAATAGTTTGACTAGGTACATTCTTTTTTTTCTTCAGAAGCCTGAAATTTGTGATTACATATTTCTACTCATGATTTCTATGCATTTCGTTCATATGATAGTCAATATTCTTTTTTCCCCATATTTATAACTTCATACAACTTACTTTATTGGATATTGATGAATGATCCACATATATTTTTGACCTTATTAATTTGAGGACATCCAAAAAATAATATCAATGTTCATTTGAAGCCACTAATTGATGAGTTAATTTTTTTGGAGTAATGTGTCAGTACATATGATGTTATTGCAAAATAAAATTTCTTAATGAAAGATGCATTAATGTGGAAAATTAGTGAATTCCCAACATATGACATGTTATCTACCTAGAGTACACATAGTCCAAAATCATTTTGGTATAGTATGAGTGATAAAAAAGTGTTCTTCTCATCAATGGGATAAAACCTTGTTTTTTTGGTTGTCATCACAAATTTATTCTTATTGACCATCCATTCTGAAGGAAAAAAAATCATTTCAAAAAAGTTACAATTTTAAGAGATTTCCCTTAAAAATTGATCTCAGGTATTGATTTAAAATCTATCTTCTCTGCATTACCTACCATTACATTTGGATCAACTATAAACCAACAAAAAATAGATGGCTCTGGGAAAGATCACAATTAGATTAAATGCAATATTTTTTGGGACCACTACGGGAAAAATAGGCTTTTGCGTCAGGTTTAATTCTCGTCGCAAATAGTCCATCTCAGAGGTTATTTGCGATGAGGGGTTCGTCCCGTCGCAAATAACTTGTTATTTGCGATGGGGTTTGGGGTCCCGTCGAAAAAAGTAACGCGCGGTTTGGTGCGGATTGCGCGCCAAAGCGCGAGAAGGTTATTTGCAACGGGACCCGTCGCAAATACCGGTGGTGGTAAATGGGGTTTTTGTGACGGGATATTGCCCCGTCGCAAAAGGTGTGTCGGCAGGTCACTTTTTGCGACAGGGCCCGTCACAAATACCCTTTTAACCACCAACAGCAATTAATGCGGGCAAAGGTATTTGCAACAGGCCCCGTCGCAAAAAGAACCTTTTGCGATGGGATTACCGTTGCAAATAGTCTTTTCGCAACAAATCTAACCTATATGTACCCCCTCCGTTTTTCTTTCCCTTCCCCTAAATTCTCACTTCCTCTTTCTCTTTAAACTCTATTTTTATACTGAAAATTTCTCTGAGTAAGTTTTTTTACGGAGAAGTTGTGAAGTCGCTTACATCAACAGGAGATCAAGTTTAATGGTATTTATATTTTATTTTATTTAGTATTTATTTTATTTTATTTATGTTAATTTTAATTATTGTGGATTAGTTGTAATTAAATTAGATTTAAATTGTTTTGTTATATGTATTTATTAGTAATAATAATTTGAAATTATTAATACTAATTCTTAATAATTTGTAATAATTAATAATTAGTAATAATTAATAATTATTAACAAAAATTAGTATTGTCTATAAATATTTACTTGTAATTAGTAATTAGTAGTTGTAAATTTTAATTATTAATATCAATTAACTCTAATTAGTAATAGTTATGTTTAATTAGTAGTAGTTATGTTTAATTAGTAATAGTTATGTTTAATTAGTAGTAATTAGAGGTAATTAGTAATAATTATGGGTAATTAGCAATAATTACGGGTAATAAGTAATAAATAGGAATAATTAATAATAAATAGGAATAATTAGTAATAAATACGAATAATTAGTAATAAATAGAATAATTACTAATAAATATGAATAATTAGTAATAAATATGATTAATTAGTAATAAATATCAATAATTAGTAAAAAATGGAATAATTAGTAATAAATAGGAATAATTAGTAATAAATAGGATTAATTAGTAATAAATAGGATTAATTAGTAATAAATAGTAATAATTAGGAATAATTAGGAATAATTATGAATAATTAGGAATAATTAGGCATAATTATTAATAATTAGTAATAATTAATAATAATTAGTAATAATTAGTAATAATTAGGAATAATTAGGAATAATTTGTAATAATTAAGAATAATTAGTAATAATTAGTAATAATTAGTAATAATTAGTAATAATTAGGAATAATTTGGAATAAATAGGAATAAATAAGAATAAATAGGAATAAATAGGAATAGTTAGTAATAATTACTAATACTTAGTAATAATTAGTAATAATTAGTAATAATTATAAATAATCAGGAATAATTAGGAATAATTAGGAATAATTAGTTATAAATAGTAATAAATAGTAATAAATAGTAATAAATAGTAATAAATAGTAACAAATAGTAACAAATAGTAATAAATAGTAATAAATAGTAATAATTAGTAATACTTAGTAACACTTAGTAATAATTTGGAATAATTAGTAATAATTAGTAATACTTAGTAACACTTAGTAATAATTTGGAATAATTAGTAATAATTAGTAATAATTAGTAATAATTAGTAATAAATAGAAATAAATAGTAATAAATAGCAATAAATAATAATAAATAGTAATAAATAACAATAAATAGTAATAAATAGTAATAAATAGTAATAAATAGTAATAAATAGTTATAAATAGTAATAAATAGTAATAAAATAGTAATAAATAGTAATAATTAGTAATAATTAGTAATAAATAGTAATAATTAGTAACAAATAGTAATATATAGTAATAAATAGTAATAAATTGTAACAAATTGCGACAAATTGAAACAAATTGTAACAACTTGTAACAAATTGTAACAACTTGTAACAAATTGTAACAACTTATAACAAATTGAAACAAATTGTAACAAATTGCAACAAATTATAAAAAATTGTAACAAATTGTAACAATTAGTAATAATTTGTAAGAAATATTAACAATGAGTAAAAATTAGTAATAAATAGGAACAATTATGAAGAACATCAATTATAATAACTTGTAATAACTTCTAATAACTTGGCACAATTTCTTATGGATTAACGGCACTCCTTTTAATCAATGATTCTTCTCCTTTCAATTTTCACTGAATAAAAACATTATAAAAAGTATGCTTCTACATATGCATATCCAATATCGTATGCATGAGTTTGAAAATGTATTTGTAGGACCACAGTTTTCATAATGTGTTCAGGGGGTGACAGTTGCAAGAAGATGATTCATCGATGAAAATGGGGATCTTTTGTCTGACGAATCATTTACTTGAAACTTTTTCACACAAGAAATCACAATGAAGAATCTTCTCAGTGGTACGCACGAGAATGAATATGTGTCCCTCCAAGAAGATTCTTAATCGTGATTTATGTGTGAGAAAGTTGCAAGTAAATGAGCCATCAGACAAGAGTAGTTGTCAATCCACTAAAAATTGTGTCACCCGTAAGTAACGGTAATTATTAAGAAGTAGTTGTAATTATTTATCTTTTTTTTTTCAGATAGTGTTTTTATAATTTCAAATTATTCAAAAACAGTAATGATTTTATATTTTGTAGAAAAATATGGAACAAGGAAGTCGAAAATAGTTATTGTTAGATGATCATGCTTGGATAAATCAACGTAGAAATCCAAATGGTTCGGGTTTAAATCCTGTATATATTGAGGGTATTAAAGCTTTCTTATCATTTGCATCATCAAAACCAGAATATTTTTCAGAAGGCACAATAATGTGTATTTTTAAAAAATGTGCTCTAAGAATGTTTGACACAATTGACAAGTTTGGGGGACATCTCTTATGGTTTGATTTTCAACCAGATTATGTTTTTTGTTATCAACATGGTGAACGTAGTTCCAGAGAAGATATTAATAACTTGATTCCAGATCCATCACAGTTTCAAAATTTAGTACATAATGTTGCAGGTCCATCTGTTCAACAAACTGAAACTCAAGATGATATTAATTTAACTCTTGAGTTGGCACCATCTGAATTTTATGAGTTGTTGAGGTCTGCTGAGAATGAATTATATCCTGGTTGCAAGATTAGAAAATTAGAATTAGTTGCAAAATTTATGGCTATTAAATTAGATAATGAAATGTCAAAAAACTATTTAGATCAAATATTTTCTTTGGTTAAAACACTGTTAGCTGAAGGAAATGTGATGCCTGCAAATTACTATGAGATAATGAGGATGGTTCGTAATCTAGGCCTTAGTTATGGGAAGATTCATGCATGTCCAAATGATTGCATCTTATATTCTGGTGAAAATGATTTATTGGATAGTTGTCCCACATGTGGAAAATCAAGGTATAAAGAAGCTCAACCAGGGAAGTCTGGATCGATTCCAGTAAAATAGTTGAGATATTTCCCCCTTACACCCAGGTTGCAACATTTATTTATGTCTCAGAACACAACTTTAATGATGTCATGGAACAAAACCAAGATTTCTACTGATAAAAGCTTGAATCATCTATATGATGGTGATTTGTGGAAACATTTTGACCATCTGCATTTTTCTTTTTCTTTAGAATCCTAGAATGTGCGATTGGGTCTTTCTACTAATGATTTCTGTCCGTTTGGTTCTTATGGTAGTCAGTATTCATGTTGTCCTGTCTTTATAACTTCGTACAATTTATGTCCATGGATGTTGATGAAGGAGCCCTATATCTTTTTGACCTTATTAATCCCAAGACATCCAAAAAAAATATTGATATTTATTTGAAACAATTGATTGACGATTTAAATGAATTGTGGAGTGATGGTGTTAGTATATATGATGTTGCTGCGAAAAAAAATTCATATTAAAAGCTACATTGATGTGGACGATTAGTTACTTTCTGGCATATGGCATGTCATCTGGCTAGAGTATACATGGTCCGAAATCATGTCCTTACTGTATGAAAGTCAACAAAGTCTTTATGCTCGTCAATGGAAAAAAACCATGCTATTTTGAATGTCACTATATATTTCTTACAACCAATCATCCTTTTCGGAGGAACAAATCTCATTTCAGAAAAGGTACAATTGAAAGGGATGAACCTCCAAAATTGATCTCAGGTACAGAGTTAAAATAAGTTTTATTTTTATTACCTTCCATCACATTTGGGACAATAGTAAACCAACAGAAAATTCATGGCTTTGGGAAAGAACATAATAGGATAAAACGAAGACTTTTTTGGGATTTTCCATATTGGTCTGATTTTTTGGTCTACCACATGTTGGATGTCATGAATATTGAGAAGAACTATTTTGATAATTTATTTCATACAGTTTTGGATACACCAGGTAAGACCAAAGATACTGTAAAGTCACGATTAGATCTTACCCAAATTTACAGGCGATCAGAACTTGAACTATTTAAAAATGTCAGATCACAGAGGTTAATGAAGCCAAAAGCAGATTATACACTATCCAAAGAGAGTCTCTTACTATTTTGTCAGTGGATTGTAGATTTGAGACTTCTAGATGGCTATGCTTCCAATTTGGGAAGATGTATTAAGAATGGTTATATTACCAGATTAAAAAGTCATGATTGTCATGTTATAATGGAAAGACTTATGCCGATTGGATTTAGAGGTTTGTTGAATTCTATGATTTGGGATTCAATAACATATATATCAAAATTTTTCAAGACATTTGTGCAGCGACAACAAACTACTTTGAGCTAAGAAAACTGAAAGAAGATGTTGCTGGAATTATATGTAAACTGGAAAAAATCTTTATGACAACTTTATTTGACTCAATGGAACATCTGATATTACATTTTCCACATGAAGCTAAATGTGGAGGTCCAGTATAGTTTCGATGAATGTACCCATTCGAGAGATGCATGTATAAATTGAAGAAAAATGTACGCAACAAAGCATCAATTGAAGGCTCAATTGCTGATGCTTATTTCCAAGAAAAAATTTCTTTTTTTTTCTGCTCTCATTATTTTGAATCTCAATATCCCTCAAAACACAATCGCATGGAAAGAAATGAGGGGAATGTTAATGATGAAATGGATAATCAATTATTAGTTTTTAATCAGCCAAATCTTTTTTTCAGTGGAGTTTATGAACAATGGATTTCAGATGATGAACATCATAGAGGTCATACATATGTTCTGCTCAAATTTGAAGAAATGACCTCATTTGTACTGTGAGTGCTTCTATCACTTATTCTATAATTTATGTTATAGTATGTAAACTTATTTTATTAGTAGGTTATAGGATAATGATATCAAGAAACAACTTCCACAAATTACAGCAACTACTCTTGAAGAACACATACAAATTTTTTTGTCAATGGTTTCAAAAAATGGTAACATAAATTTTTGATGGTTTAATATCAATTCCATTTATTATTAATCATATTGATAATTGTTTAACAAATTTTCAGGTGTCTCAACATGCTGATAAAATTGATAAGCGACTATGTATATTGAGTAACCCACCACCCAAAATAGTTAAATCTTGTAATGCATATATGGTGAATGATTTTCGATTTCATACACGTACATATGGGAAATAAAAAAACAGTGAAAAATGGAGTTTTCTTGAGAGGATCGCATCAAAGAGAAACTAAAGTTTACTTTTATGGAATTATGGGTGAAATTATTGAGCCGTGTTATCTAGGACAGAATTACATAACAATGTTTAAATGTTGGTGGTTGGATAATGAGAGAGGCTTGCATGTTCATCTGACTCATGGAATCGTCGATATTAAATATAAAAGTCTTCTTGCAGTAAATGAACCATTTTTACTGGCTCAACAGGCACATAAAATTTATTATGCAATGTACTATGCTACTTTAAGAGACTTGAGTGATTGGTGGAGCATGATAAAAATGAAATCTCGGGAAAATCAATTTACTCAAACTGAATGTGGTTCTGCTGAAGTGGAAGGAATTGAAATTTTTCAAGAGACTGCTCAAAATCTATCTTTTTCACAACGAGACGTGAATATCGATGATGCCACTCTACAATTAAGGATCGATACTGATGAAGATGTTAATGACGTTACAAATGAATTTTAAATGATAAGAGATGATGAAACTGAGACTCGTATGGATATTTATGATGCTGAGGAGGAAGGTGAATACATTGAAATTGATAGCTATGGAGATGAGGATGAAGATGGACATTGACATTGTTAAATGCTGGTTATAATCAAAAATAATATATATCTATATATAATAGTTATTTTCAACTATCTACTAATAACAATCATTTTGTGTTTCATATGGATCCTGATCTATTTCACGAGTTGCAGGAGGCTGATATACCTTTGGATTAGTGGGATTGTGGACCATTTGTCCCTCAGCCTACTGACGGTTCAGGGGGTATGCAGAGGGGGTGTGGTCATGCGTGACTGATGATTCCTAACCATATCCCCGAGCGATGGCTTCGATCCATGCACATAGAGGTATGGTAACCTGTATATTTTAGTTATCTTTAATTTATTTATTTATATATATACTAATTTTCTGATTATTTATTTCTTTTTTACAGTTTTGTGCATGTAGCTATTGGATAAGGGAGTGATATCCTGCGCAATTATTTTTCTCAGCCATGGATCACATGGGAACAGATTCTCGTTTATGTGTGGCGCGACATGTTTGATCATTGGCTAGTATGTAAATAAATAATATTTAGTTTGAAATTTATTTTATCAATAACATGATATTATAAATTATTTGTAGGGTTTATGGTATCCCATCGATGATAGCATCTGTGATGCTATCCACGTGACATGGAAGGTGTCTATGCATGACCGTTTCCATCAGTTTTTGCACAATTTGAGAAGAACAACCATTAAGAAAGCATGAGTGATAGAATTTGATGAGTCATGTAGAGCCCACTGACCAGAGTACATTTTATCTCACATTTGGGATGGATTATGTTTACACTAGTTGGGTGGTGGATTTTAGATGAGATCTTCGGTGGGAAGACATAATCGGGGGAGACAGGAGGTGATGCATCGAGCTGATAGCTGTATATTCAATACACATAGAGAGCATCTGGTAAGTATATTTTTTAAATATTTTATATAAATTTAAATATAAACAGTTTATTTTATATTTCTGTAGGCAGTTGGGCATCCTGATATTACAGAGTTCGACGTCTATCAGAGGATGTACAGTTATCCAGCAACTAGAGAGATTAGAGGTGATCGCCAGCGTCAGATTGTGGTTCGTATTATTATTTTTTCTGTTTGACAATTAACTGCATATAATATTTTCACCATTTTAATTTCCAATTGGAATTAAAGGAGTCATATGAGGTTGCGACCTCCCAGACATAGGTTGAGATTCAGGATGAGACGACTGAGAAAACTAGTTCCCACCATTTCGATGAGGCGGCATGGATGCAGACGACTCAGTATGGATTTGAGAAGGGCTGAGTAGTTGGTATCGTCTCTCATTTGACTCATGGTACTTATTATGGTACTACTACGATGTCAGCGTCCAGCTCGAGAGGAGCTCATGGAGAGGCATCATCATCTACCTCACAGTATTAGGAATAGTTGTGAACTCAGTCTGAGCTCATAGAGAGTTTGCAGAAGCAGCATGAAGAGATGCGTCAGCAGCTGCTGCAGCACGAGGAGGAGATGCGTCGATAGCAACAGCAGCATCATGAGCAGATGGAGTACATGCATCGTCTGACTCATAGTTGAGGGATGAAGTTTCCTCCACCATCTCCTATAGATCCACCATCTCCTCTGAAGATAACCCCCTAGTGATTTTTTTATGTTAAAAATATTTGAATTGAAGATTTATTGTAATATGAACTATTTATAGTTTTTGTCTTTTATATTGGTAAAAATATTGCATAATTTAATTTTTTTTATTTTTAATATTTTATTATTTATTATTAGTATTATATTTTTTAATATGTTTTTATTTTACTAATAATAATAACATATTTTGTTTTTTTTATATTTTTTTGTAAATATTGAAAATTGCAATAATTTTTTTAATTTTTTTTATTTTTTTAAAATTAATATTATTTTTTTATTAATCATAAATTTATAAAATATATTTTTTTAGTATTATATTTTTTAATGTTTATTTTATTTTATTAATAATAATATTTTATACTTTTTTTATTATTTTAATAATATTAATATATTTTTTTCATTAATCATAATTTTATTAATTTTTATATTATGATTAGGATTTGCGACGGGACCTTTTGCGGCTGGCTCTCGTCGTAAATAATTTAAATATAATTTTTTTATTAAGAGTATTTGCGATAGGATGATGGGCCCGTCACAAATACTAATTGTGACGGGCCCGTCGCAAAAATGTTTTTATATAGATAATGTATATAATAGGAGGATTATTTGCAACGGGGCAGTTCCCCATCACAAATACTATTTGTGATGGGCCCGCGAAAAAGGTTTATTTATATATAATGTTTATAATCAGAGGCTTATTTTCGACGTCATTTTCTGCAATGGGCTATTTGCGATGGGATCCCGTCGCAAGTAGCCCATCGCAAATACATCTAATTCCAGTAGTGGATCTTTCATATTGGACTGATTTGTTGGTCCATCACATGTTAAATGTTAGGCATATTGAGAAGAAATATTTTGATAATATATTTTTTATATTTTTGGACACACCTAGTAAGACCCAAAATAATTTAAAGTCATGATTATATATTTTTGAAATTTTCAGGTGACCATAAGTTGAGTTGTTTAAAAATGACAGATCATAGAAGTTAATGAATCCAAAAGTAGCTCATATACTTTCAAAAGAAAACTATGTATTATATTTTTATTGGATAAAATATTTGAGACTATTATATGTTTATGTTTCCAATTTGGATAGATGTGTTAGAAATAGTAATATTACCATATTAAAAATTCATTATTGTCATGTTATATTAAAAATAAATCTGTCGATTAGATTTTGAGGTTTGTTTAATTCTGATATTTGGGATGCGCTAACAGAAATTTCATATTTTTTTGAGACATATGTGCGGAAAAAATAGACTATGATGTACTTAGAAGTCTCAAGGAATATGTTATTTCAATTTTATGTAAAGTGGAAAAAAAAATTCTGACCGCTTTATTTGATTCAATAGAACATTTGATATTACATTTTCCTCATGAAAAAAAATGTGTAGGGCTATGATAGTTTTGATGGATGTATCTACATGAGAGATTTATGTAAAAAAATAAAAACAAATAAAAAGGTTCATAAAAAAGCATTAGTTGAAGGTTCAATTGAAAAATCTTATTTACAAGAGGAAATTTCTTTTTTTCTTCCCCCATTATTTCCAATGTGAATATCCTTTAAAACATAACTGAATGGATCCTAACAAGGTAAATGTTGATGATTCACTAAATATTTAATTATTAGTTTTTAATCATCCTGAACTTGGATTTAGTTTATTTCATGAACAATGGTTTTCAGATGATGAACATCATAGGGCTCATACATTTGTTCTGCTAAACTGTGAATAAATGACACGATTTGTACAGTGAGGGATACTACCACATATTCTTTAATTTTTTTAAAATAAATTAATAATATTTTATTTTTAGATTATATGATGATCATATAAAGATACAATTTCCAAGAATTACAGTAGATGATCTTAAATAATGTTAGAAAATTAATTTCTCTTACCACTTTTAAATACTGGTAAAGTAAAATTTTTGTGGTTTAACATATGAAATCAATTTATTATTTGTTATTTTGTTATTTTTTTTCAATTTTTCTACTATCACAACAAGCTAATAAAATTGATAATTGATTATGTGTATTGAGTAACCCACTACCCAAAATTGTTAAATCTTACAATGCATATGTGGTGAATGGTTTTTGATTTTATACATGTGCATGTGGTGAATAAAAAACAATGAATAGTGGTGTTTTATTGAGGGGATATAATCATAGAGAAAGTGAAGTGGAATTTTATGTCATGGTGGATGAAATTATTGAGTTGTTTTATCTAGGAAATAATTATGTAATAATTTTTAAATGTCATTGGTTTAATACTAATAGAGGCTTGAAAGTTCACTTGTGTCATGGAATCATTAATATTAAATATAAAATCATTCTTGCAGTAAATAAACCATTTTTATTGTCTCATTAATCACACCAAATATATTATTCCAATAATTATGCTACTTTAGAAGAGTTAATTTATTGGTGGAGCATTATAAAAATGAAATCCCATGAAAATCAGTTTATACAAAGTGAACGTGGTTCTATTGATGTGAAATGAATTGAAAAATTTCAAGAGATAGCTCCAGATACATCTTTTAAATGAAGATACATGCATATTGATGATGAAAACCCATTGTTATGTGTTTATGGTGGAAATGATGTTGATGATTTATCAAATTAATTTGAATTAACAAGTGATGATGATGCTGAAACTCCTATGGAAATTGATGATACCAAGGAGGAAGATGGAGATATTGACACCTTCATATATGAATATGAGGATGTAATTTAATATAGACAATGAAAAAATTACTTGTTAGTTATAGCCAATATATATATATATATATATATATATAATATTCATTTTCAAAAATTTACTGACAACATTCTTTTTATGTTTCAGATGGCTGATTAGACTTATGATTATATCTTCTAAAGCCTCAAGAAGTATATACTACTAGGTTATGAACCTAATGCTTTATCATCTAACCCTTAGGTTTCTAGTGGTTCATCATCAACTCTGAGGGGTCAAGGGCTTACGAGATTGATGATTCCCAACCCTATTCCCGAGCGATGCCCATGTTTTGAGTTCAATCCATGCACATGGAGGCATGTTTAGTTAAGTATTTTAGTTATTTTTCATTAATTTTTATTAATTTATTCACGTACTAATTGTTTGATTATAAATTTATGTTTTTTCATAGCTTTACACATATAGCTATTGGACAAGGGAGTGCTATTTTTAAGATCTATTTTTTTGGAGTGTGGGTGATGTGGGATCATATTCCCATTGATGTTTAACACTGCATGTTTGATCAGTGTATGGTACGTAAATAAAGAAATTTTATTTTGAAATTTATTTATTTATGAAATTTCTATTATTAATTATTTGCAGGGTTTATGGTATTCTATCAGCGCTTGCATGCAAAATTCTATCTGGGAGTCCAGAGACGTCTTTATGCATGATCATTGTCATTATTTTTTTCAAAATATGAGGAGGAAAACCATAAAGAAAGGAGTCGTGAATTTTGATCAGTCTTTATATTCCCACTAATTGGATTACATCTAATCTCCGGTTTGGGATGGATTATATTCATACTAGATCCTCGATAGTTTTTGGAGGAAGGCATCATTAGGTTGGTAGAATTGGGGGAGGTAGGTGGTTACACATCAAGATGGTATCCAAATATTCAGTACTCATCAAATACATATGGAAAGTACTTTTTTAATAATTTATATAACTTTAAATGTAAACTATTTATTTTATAATTATATAGGCAGTTGAACATCTCGATATTATGGAGTTTGATGTTTATAAGAGGATTTATATGATCCTGTTATAGGAGAGACTACAAGTGGTCACTGGTGTCAAATTGTGGTTAGTATAATTTTTTTTAGTAAAAAATTAACTTAAAATAATATTTTAACTATTTAAATTTCAAAATGAAATTGAAGGATCCATATGAGGCAAAAAAAATTCAGAAATAGGATGAGAGTCAGTCTGAGACTAAGAGTTAGGCCATCAGTGTAGCATGATTTGTTGATGAAAATTGGATATAGGGGAATCATTATTCTTTCAAGAAGGGCCATGTGGTTCTTATTAGTTCTTGATTAACACCTGGAAGTTATTGTGTTACTACTGTATGGCAACATCTAGCTTGTGGGGAGCTCATGGAGAGTTTTCATCATCAATATCATAGTATGAGGAGAAAATGAGAGCTTAGAGTGAGGGTATAGAAGATATACATAGAGATAATGTTTGGAAAAAATCCCTCAAGGCATCATTGAAGCATTTTTGATGTGATTGTGTTTGTTGAAAAAGTGGACATCTGTGTTGAGATTTTTGACAAAGCAAACCATGACATACAAATTTGTTGAAAAAGGTAATTTCATGGTGGCATATAGAGTTCAAGGTCCGTGGTTAACGATCCATGTTTTATCAAGAACATCGACAAAAGAATGGATGATCTGGGGGTGGTACAAAAAAGAGCAGATACAAGGTGGTGCCGTTTTCCAGTGTTTTCCAAATTCTTGGGCCTGAAAATCAAAAAATAAAGAAAAGTGGTTTTTGGCAAAGGGACTTGCACGTCGTGTAATTGAAGGAGAGGAAACTTGCATGCCATATGTTTTTATAGATCAAAGAATCAAAATATGGAAAATGGATAAGGGTCGCGCAAGTTTTGGAGTTGGTCGCGCAAGTGATTTGCGTGGCAGGAGACTTGCGCGCCGAGACTTGCACGCCGAAGGGAGACTTGTGCACCATTGTGCAGGGTGTTCAAATGATTATAAATATAGGCCGAGCCCTCCTCATTCAGTATGAGCTCAATGATGAGATAAAATCAAAGCTCCCATCGCGCAGGTGTGGTGGTCACGCAAGTGGTGTGTGGTCGCACAAGTAGAGGTTGCGCGCCAGGTGATAGTTGCACGTCCAAGGTGGTCTGGGTGAGGAAGGAAGAATGTCGCGCCAGTTCTGAGTTGAAGAAAGAAGTTTCGGACAAGTGGTTTGGTGACTCTTGCGTTCCAAGTGTTGAAGAAGCGTGAAAGTTTTTGGTTGTGCGCCAAAATTGGATTAGGTGTAAATGGTTGTGCTTTGCGCAAGTTTGGAGTAGTAGAAGCTTGTGTCGTGCAAGTGTTTGAGGTGGACTTGCATGCCTGCTTTGAATTGCGCATCGAGACTTGCGCGCTTGCTTAGAGAAGGGCGCCAAGTACAATTTATTCATGATAGTGATTTAGGGCTGCGTGGAAGCTGGAAGATTGCCCGATACCTTCAGTGAAAAGTGAGATTCATCTACGGGTGAAATTTGAACTTCAACAGAGCATCCAGGTACAATAGAGGATGTATTCATTTTTGATAATGAAGTGACCTACAAGTTTATAAAATATGAGTGTATCCTTTCCAGAGCAGTGGGAAAAGGAAGAGGAAGAAGGTGACCCTCTCCACCGGTAATGAGCTAGAGAGAGAGAAACAGGGAGTGACCCTTGGGAAACCAGTGAGCTAACCCTAAACATTGTAAAGGCAGTGAGCCTAGGAATATAAGTGATATATCCCGAAACTTTTAAACAGCAGTGTTCTTATAGTAAATTTAGTACATTGGCACATTCCCGGTGTATGCTCCTTAAACGTAGCCCAGTGAGGGTGAACCAGGTAAAAATTGTTGTGTCATATGCATGCTTTACTTTCTGCTTATATTGTGCAATGGGAAACAGAGAGAAGAGTGTTTTTCTTAACAATGAAACAAGATCAGAACGAGATTTAATTTTAAATTAGTCATAACCTAATTCACCCCCCTCTCAGGGTATTCAGCCTTGTAGACCTAACAGAGAAGGAATAAATCTATCGACAATATGAGTATATGTAGGAAGAGATGCGATGACAACACCAGTAGTAACAGAATGAGACAATGAAGTATATGTGATTATGGGATCATGGTGTACGAATAAAGTTACCTCCCCCTCCTCTTCCAGATGACCCCTCCCATTCTATAGTGATATACATATTTATTATATTAAAATATGAAAGTAAATATTTTGTGTAATATTTTTATTATTTTATATTTTTAAATTTTTTTAAAATTATTTTTTTATTTCATATTTTTTAATATTTTTTTAATATTTATTTTATTTTTTAACTATTTGTGATGGGAGTACATTCTGTCTCAAAAAACTATTCAGAATAAATCACTTGGCCCATCACAAATACTTATTTAAATAATCCAATAAACACTATTTTCAATGGGCTTACCTCTCATCATAAAAGATAATTTCTTTTCAACAGACCATCATGAAAAATGCATTTTTTATGCCATTTTCAATTATGAGGTATTTGAAATAGGGTCCTATCACAAATACCCCATAAAAAATAATCAAATTTTTCATTTTGTAGGTTGTGTTTTAGAATATGAATTGGAACTAGTGTTAAAATCTTCCGAGGTACTAGGCTGAGGTTGAGATGGAGTAAACTCAACAATAGCCTCAAAGTGGGATAGTGGCTAGTTTCTCCAACCTGTTCTGGGCCCAAATCACTACTTCTAGATGTTATAAACTTGGATTTGGGAGAATAAGATTCATGGAACACTACATCCCTAATTATAATACATTTTTGGTAACTGGGTTTATCTACCAAAAGTTTGTAACCCTTAACACCCTTGGGTTACCCTACAAATATTCATTTAAGAGCTATAGGTTTAATATTATTAGTTTTAATATGTGCATAATCTATTCACACAAACACTCTTAAATAACTATAAGAGGGAGTCTTACTATTCGATAATTATTCTAGGGTTTTAAATTGATAATCAGAAGAAGGAAATATATTAAATAGGTGGACTACTGTGATGGTAGCCTTTTCTATTTTTTAGGGAGACCGAAGCATGAAATCATACTTCAGACCCTTTCTAAAATGGTTCAATTCATTATTTCTATAAGACCATTTAATTAAGGGGTACTAAATAGTTTTTTGTCTTTTAATACCCTCATATTTATATAATTGGATAAAATAAGTGGCTATTTACTCTAAGCCATTATCGATTCTTGTGGTTTTAATTTTTCCCCAACTTGATTTTAAGCTAAATTTTTCTAGGTTTTAAAGGTCTAGAAAAAATAATATTTATTTTTTAGAATGTAAATATATAATTGTTTTGAGAATTTATCTATGAAGGTGGAAAAATAAGAACCTCCACCATGGGAGGAAGTCCTAGCTGGTCCCTATAAGTCAGAATGGATATATTCTAAGGGGACATAAGCTTTAAATTTGGACATATTAAAGGTTACTCTCTTTAACATTACCATCACACAATATTTACAAAAAGGAAGGTTGGATGGTGTGATTTCACTCTATAATCCTTTATTATTGATTTATTCTAGACCCTTGGTGCTTACATGCACCAATATCGAATTCCTTATAAATTTATTATCAGTATTAGTGGTATAAACATTACCTAATTTTATTTAATGGGTCTTTCCATTAAAAACATATAACCCATTAATGAGATAACCTTTAACAATATTTCTAGACCCTTTGGAGATTTTTATAAAACCTATTTCATCCCTAATATTGAACCCCTTTGGGTCTAGAACCCCTAAGGAAATCATGTTTTCATGAAGGTTGGGAACCCACCTAAAATCAAGCAATGTGATGATGGGATGGTTATCTAGTTCTATTAAAATAAAACCTATTCCATATACCTTATACCTGTTATTATTACCTAATATGATATCTCCTTCTATGCTCACTACCAATTCTAGTATTGACTCTCTAAAGGGAAACATGTGAAAGAAGAAACTGAGTCAAGGACCAACTCTTTATTGAAACAATGGCTGGATACATTTAATAATTCAGTTGTGTCATAACCAGAACCCACTAATGGGGATTGGTCAGTGGAATGTTTATTTTCAAGTTATTTTTAATGTTTTCTACTCTGGGGTTTAGTGTGAAAGGGTTTACCACAATGAAAACAAACAACTTTTATTTCTAGAGAATTAGACATAGGTTTGGGTTCCTTATTATTCTTGATTTTGTTTTTATTAAACTGTTTCTTTTTTACCTTAAGAATTTAGTATTCCCATAGTAAAAAAGAACTTGACCTCCCTTATTATTATAGGTTTAGAATGTAATTATTTGGTGAGAGGGGAATACAGAACCTCTTTGAGGGTTAATGAGTCATGGCCATACATCATGCTTTCTACTAAGGTGTTTTTGGCATTGTCTAAAGAAATTAAAAGGATCATTTCTTGATATTAATCATTAATAGTTAAATTTATATTAGGTAAATCCAACATAACTTTGTTAAATTCATCTAAATGTGCCTTTATGGAAATATCGAGTTTCATCTTTAAAGTGAACAATTAGTTTTTTTTAAAAACCTACCAAATATAGAAGCTTTCATGTACAGATTTTCTAGCTTAATACATATACAAGAATTAGTATATTAAAACTAGAATTACCTAATTAATTTATGTCCTAAATAAAGAAGCAATGAACTATGTTATTTAACTAAAAAATTAGGGGAACCATCTTGATATTCAGTAACATTGTTTCATGTTTCCTTCGTAGTTACAATGGGTTTTTTTATCCCATAGAGTGAGTCAATTAATGCCTACTGAACATGAAATGTTACCACATAAATTCTCCAAATATTAAAGTCATTATCTCTATAAAATTTATCTATTTTGAACCTAGTTGTTGGCATGTTTACCCAATGATTAGATACCATATTCTTGTAGAAAACGTTAAGAATAAGCCCCCAAATATCGACCAATCTTAAGGGTAAACAATGTTTATCCAAATAGATTAGAAATGTAGAGAAATTACATAGGGGGTAGTGGATATAATTGAATATAGTAAAAAAAATAGTTGATTTAAAAATAAACAAAATGTTTAAATTAAAAGGAAATAATTATTGAAATAAAAAATAGGTTCAGTAGAAAAAGAGAACAAAAAAAGATCTGATAAAAATTTTTAATGGGTAAGAGTGCAATGGAGATAATGGAACACTAAAATATAAAAACCAGTATTGGGGTTTTTACACATGACAATCTAATAAAATAGAAATTGAAAGTACTAGATACAAGAAAAAAGAGAGTAGTAAAAAACAAATAATTACATGCTTTGTTCCATTTGGGACCTATGTTAATAAAAAAACACCACCTATAATCGTGAATTTTATTTAATCTCAAAGAAGAATATTTATAGTAAATAGGATAATCTAAATAAAAAAATGACAAAATATTTTAACACATACAACTGATAATAAACAAAACAGAAAAGTGGAAGAACTTATAATGATGAATGCAATGGTCCGACCATCCCAATCTCTTGATGTTGTTTCTAAGAAGCTGAATTAAATCTTGAATATCACCAAAGGAAATGAATCACCTAGAAAATTATGATTATTCTAGGATAAAAATTTACCCCACATGTATTTTAAAGGAATTTTTTCATCAGAACTCTACCAGAAGCGGTACACCAGTGGTGTACTATGTAGGGCAACAAGCATGAAAGGTTGATTACTGAAACAGAAGAACCTACCAAAGATAGGGTTTCCATATTAGAATGGGGGAAACCCATGAGGAGAAAGAGTGGAAGTTCCCAAGAGACTAAGGGAACAAGTGATCAATTACCTTGAAACTTCCTGTAGCTCAAAAAACATAGCCAACATAAATCCACCATGCACACGCCACCAAACCAAAATGAAATGACATCATTGAGTATGGTAAAACAAGTGGATGATGAGGATCAAAAAGGAAAAAAATAATATCAACATATAGCGAAGAATTCACATAGATTCCTAGAGTGGAGACCAAGGGAAAAATGTTCCATGATTCAACCAAGCCAAGTGACTAGCCTAATAGAACAAGCCCACATGACAAGGCTATGTCCTAACCTATATATAAGACAAAAAAAATTTGAGCACATAAAATAAAAATATAAATTTTCATGGATTATATTAATAATATTTAAATGTAAGAATACATAATAAGGTATTTTCAATATGAAAATAAATTGAATACACATAATTTAAAAAATGGTTGTGGGTTACTTCTTAAGAGACCACTATGTGGACCAAAACGAGCATAAAGAATCTCCTCCAGGTTCATAGGTGATCCACCCATCACAGTCCAGACACCACGGTCCCTATAACACTTAAGTACACACCACAAACCCCTAAATAACTTGAAATAGATACAAATGGCCTAAAACACTCAAAATAGACAACCCCATTATGACATGTACTACTACTCATGATTTTATTAGAATCCTATGAGATCTTCCTATTGATCATGCCTACTAAAATGTTGAGCTCCATCGGTGTTTCATCCTTGATATTTATCAAATATAAAACACCAACATGCCATGCTAACCATCCCCAAACACTATTAAACACCACCATCACCATGAGAACCACTATATAGGTGAACCTCTAGGTTTCCAAAAACCAACACCAAGCCTCTAGAACACCTCGATCACTCTCCTAACACCTTTGAAATCTACACAATGTAAATAAAATGGCTCAAAAAATCCGGTCTCTTATAAAAACAGACAAATCTGAACACTACCATTGATTTCTCTTAATGGGTTGAACACTAAACCCCAAATTCTTTCTATTTATAGGAAGGGAAGAATTAAATATCCTTAAAGGAAGATAATACTAAAGTACACCTAATAAGGTTAAATAAATAGCCTCCAAAGGACATTTGGAGAATTAAATAACCTTTAAAAGGGGCTTCGCATTCATGGAAATTGCATTAATAAGCCTTGAGATGTGTTAAAATTTGAAATTTAGGTTCTTAGAAGGTTTATTTAGTAATCTTTGCTAATTTCCATCATTTCATGGGCCTTAGAAGCCCATTTCTCCAATCTTAATCCCAAATACAATATGGGATTTATTATTTTCTCATGTTTATGTATTAATAATTAAAATAACTCATTATTTATATTATAATTCCACATTATTTATTTAATTAAATAAAAATTATTTAGTTTAATATTTCATAAGATAAATAAAAAAATCTTATTTGTGTTTATAATAAACATAAACATTATTACACATGATTAAATCACAATAGTCCAAAATTCCCAATTAGAATTTTCATAGGTGTAACCCTAAGGGGCCTTTGTATATTTTTAAATAATATAGAATCACATTCATAATTATAAATTATGGGTGGTATCCAATAATACATCATAGCTTTCTAAATTTCAAAGGGGTTTGATGTAATCTAACCCACCAAATTTCCATTAATAATTATCCTTTTTTCTTAATATTGAGACTAAGCATGAGACATGGATAATGCCAATCCTAGATAAATTATCTCTTTTCTCATTCTCGACTTAACTAAATATTATATTATTACATCCCATGTAATTATATTTTCATGACCATGAACTTACATAGTCAAAACTCAATTGAGGGACTTGATTAGTATCTTTCCAAATTACCTTATATGAAGATAAATTTTGAAATTAATTTAGATTGATATCATATTATGAAACCTAAAAAGTAGGGGACCTATTTGAAAATATCAAGTCAATCGATCCATAACTAATGTTCAATTAATTAACACCAATGACACATGACAATCCATGGGGTGTAATTTAAATAGGTAGATATAAATACAATTTCATCAACTTATATCATATGAGCGATCATTTGAATATTTATACCAGATATAATACTCATAATTTTCTTAAAATATAATTATATCAATAAGGGAGAATCTAGTAATAAAAATATTTCAGGGGTTGTTAACATATCAACTCTAATATTATTCAAAATAAACATAAATGCATGATAATATTTTTACATTAATATATAATATATGATATGACAAGTCCCTAAGACAACAAAACTTGAATTATTTAAAGGAATAACCACTAAAAATATCTATGTAAAATACAAATTAAAAATTATAATGAATGAGAATGCAAAAAATATTGCTAAATAATTAAAGTGATAAATTTTAATACAATATTCCAAAAAAAGCGTACACTTGTAAAGTAAAAAGGAAATTCAATCATTTTCAAAAAAATATAATCAAACTAGATAATTACAATTATACATAAATTTATACTAAATAATTCCACTTGAATTTTATTAATATAAAATCCATTTAATTTTTTTTGAAAAAAGCATGGCATAAATGTCCATTTTAATAATCTTCCCTAATTTATCAACTAAAATATTTAGCAATGAAATTTTTTAATTTAATTTGTAACTGTAATTTTATAGTGTATTTTAATAGTTTTTTAGTAATAATATCCAAAATAAATTTCTACTGTATTTTTCACACTTGAGAATCACATTGAAATTTTCACGTGAAACATTCCACTGAAATTTTTTAATTATTTTTTTTAAATTTCCAGTGAGATTTAAATTTAAATTTTCAAACATGATTTTTTCAATATACAATTTTATAATTATTGTTTTAAATTATATTTTTTAATTAATGTTTACAGTTGAATAAGTGATTTTTTTTGTTAAAATTATCGTTGGTGTTTTCTATCTGAATTATCAGCTAAATTTATTTACTTCAATGGTGATGTTCGTAATTGAATTAGTTAAAAATTTTCTAAAAAAATTCATATAATTATTTTCATTATAATTGATTATTTTTATATTTTTTTCCTATATAATTTTTTTTATTTTTTCTTCTCGTAAAATTTTCTATTGGTATTGGTGATTTTTCTTTGTGAAAATTTGCATTAATATTTTTTAACGAATGTTTTCCCACAAATTTTCCAATTGAATTAGTGAAATTTCTAGTGAAACTGTACATTGAAGTTATCAAATGAAATTTACAATTATAATTTTTTTGTGAATATTTTTAGTTTAATTAATAAAAATTACAATGAAAATTTTCATTGTAGTTTTCATTGGAATTTTCTTATTTAAATTTCCATCGGATTTTTTCTGTTAAAATTTTTTATATTAATTTTTAGAGATTTTTTCTAGTCAAAATAGTGAAATTTTTCGAGAAAATTTTATTTGGATTTTTTCACTAGAATTTTTGATTGAGAGTTTGTACTAAAATTTTTCAGTGAAAGTTTGTAGTTGAAATAATGGATTTTTTCAAAGGAAATTTTCTCAGAGATTTTATGATGGTATTTTTCAATGTTATTATTTAATGAGATTTTACACCAATAATTTACCATGGATTTATAAGTAAAAGTTTCCAATGAAATTATATAGTGGAATTATCAAGTGTAATTTCTAATGAAATTTCATTTTGTAAAGTATTTATCAATGGAAATTTGTCTTGATATTTTAAAATTCATTTTTCACAGCAATCTCTCAGAAATATTTTTTACTATTATTTTACAATGGAATTTTTCTATTATTCAATATAATTATCCACTAAATTTTTTTTGGGAAGTTTCTTAGTTGAACATTTTAGTAGAACGATTATGAAAATAAAATAGATAATTATTTTATTTTCAAAAAAAATAATATTATATTAATATATATTAAAAAAATATTTTTTTAAAAGGGATGTCTCTTATTCAAGTAATAATATAGATATTATACTATTAAAATCAACTATAGGAATATGAGTATCATATGGAAGTTATTCTTTTCTTTAGTTTTTGTTTAATAAAACTAAAATGTGTTGTAGTTTTATTGAATATTTCATGACTGTTATTGTAAATGAATGATAATTTGATATAAATTTATCAAAATGAATATTTAGATGTAGTTTCTACATATTTTTTGACTTTTCACTATTTACATTTTGGTTCTGAAACTAGGGATGATTAAAACTTCCACCAAATATAAACATTTTTTACTGGAATTTCAAATTGTTGATATGTAATTATCTTTATTTGGTGGTAGTTTAAACCACCTCTAGTTATAATAGCGAAAAAAACAAATAGAATCTCTCCAACACAATAAGAAAGATATGAACCAATTGATGTATTTATAGAAAGGTGGACCTCGTGATAATCCTCATAGCAAAAATATATATACATGTACAATTTATTCATGAAAAAAACCTTGTGAAGCTATTTACAAAACACTAATAATGTACTCCTCATTTAAAATGATATTCATAATTTCAGTTGTTCAAAAATCATCACTTATGTATATATATTTCCAATACCAACATTGATTTAGTTAAAATAAATTATGATATAATACATATATTATGGTTATAATGATTCATTTTACCTAGACTAATAAAACAAGGAGGAATTATAATATTATATAGGAGTCTTGATGTGTTTTTATATAAAGATAAATCATATCTTATGTCCTACTATTGACTCCTATAAAATAGTAGATCACATGTTTAAAGATGACCGAAGTAAAAAATGGAAAAGGAAATATTACTCTATAGAAAATCCATTTTTTTCAAATATTATCCATCCTTTATGGTGAAATATCCCCAAAACCACACTAAATCCTTGAGACCACATGTCCCTTCACAATAATATAAAATTCCCTAAAAATCTAAATTATTGGGAATTGTTTTTTTGAATGTGATATGATGAATCCTTACCGATCCGAAGAATATTTCATGTACGGTAATCCCTTCATGGACATGTCAAAATTCTTGTGACATGGAGTCCTTTATGAGTATGGTAAAATAATTTTTTTTGGAATTTTTATAATTTTTTGGCCCATAACTTGCTTAAACAACTTAATGAATGATGGTTCACCATGCACACATGACCTCCTTAATTTTTAAAGGTTTTGTTTTCATGATATTAGGAATTCATTATGATCACATAAGTTTAGTAAGGTAGTTATAAGACATCACTAATAAATTCACATCACACACTTCAAGTCTCATAAACCTATTCTTAAAATAATACATTAGAGATACATAATGAACTTGGTTTTCACATTATAATATACTTTAAGAGGATAAAATTTCATTATTATGAACCATTATCATCATGAAATACATTAAATAAAACTTATTTAATTCAATTAGTTATAGAAAAAATAGAAATAGGTGAGGATCATTGTGATGGAGTTTCTTGGTAATAATCCCCAACAGAAAAACCACATGGGACCATCTAGGTAGAACCTTCACAAAAGGAGTCCTACAAGACTCCTTCATGGATACATCCATGTAATTCCTCTATAAAGGGACTCTTGTAAAACATTCATAGAGGGATGTTTATGTAAAGGCCTTCATGAACAAGCCTTGAAACCCTCTCTTTCACGAACCATCAAAATCCCCTTAAAAACATAGTTTTATATGAGTTTTAATGATTAAAAATATCTAACTGACCCTTACCAATGGTCCTAGTCCAAGAAATATTTTTTCTACTAGTAACCACATAGTGATGAAATCATGTTATGGACAATTGGATGTCCTTTGTATTCTTTCTTTCACCCAGGTCACCTATTCGAGTTGAATGAAATGAAATGACCTTCTTGGATCCCTTTCAACGTGGTCTAATCTCTTAAAAAGGTAATTTCATCAAGAACTCATACATAAATCTTATATTAATATGATTAATCAATTATACACATTAGAATGCACACTTTTGATCAAGTATTCATTTTATAGTGAATATGAAGTGTCCCATGGGGAAAATATTCTAGGAAATAATCCATGATTGATAGGATCCCTAGGGTGATAATGATTATTGATTCCATTAATAATAAGGATCCTTTTCATTGAGTAATCAAGGAAACTGTCCCTTTTTGAGGATGTTCATCACGGATTCCCCATATTAATCATCCCACCAGCTTGAGTAGTTAGTCATCCTCTTTGATCCACTCAATGAGATATACATGTCATTGTCCTTATACTAGAAGTAATCGCTAAATTTATCTTCACCCGAGTCAAATGGAAGGTTATATATAGGCCACCTACTAGGTGAAAGCCCCAAATTCACTACTACTTAATAAATATTCTTGGTTTAATATGGGACTCCTACTAGATGTAACCAAAAAATTTTACTTCACCTGATTAATTTCCCAAGTTGAATGTGGGTATCCTGCTAGGTTTAAACCTCAAAATCTTACTCATGAGGCCATATACCCAATTATTTCAACAATTATTACTCATTTAATCATCAAATGGTAGGAAGTAGACTATTATATTGGTATCTAAATTGGTGTTAGTCTCAATTCATCCTCATTAAGGATATATTTCATATAAATGGTTTCTCATTTGGATGTATTATATATGAGACCAATCACATTTTCGTTGGTACATATCTCCTATGAGACTATGCCCTTTATTAATAGGACATACTCCTATTGATATTAAACATACCCTATCATTATTTGTTACAAATTAAAAAGAAGATCTAAAAAGGGCCACTCGTCCATAAGTCCCCCACCAATCATTATTAATCATCATTCTTCTATTAGTTCTAGATGTGGGACTTTAAAAGTCATTAAAAACATCAATTATAAATGATTACAAACTTCTCAGAATCATTCATTTACACATGACCTTAAAATTCAATTCATTTGGTCATGATTTCATGACCCGAAATGGTACCTCATTGGTCCTTATCACATGAACATAAAAGGTACAATGTGTCCTGTTAGTGGAAATATACTACATGGGTCAAGATTCATTCATAAAGATATATTAGAATCCTTTATCATGGGATGTATCCCAACAATAAAAATGTATTCCTCCTTTCTGTATGATTATGAATTTTATATTTCCCAACTATGTGGATTTAAACCACAGTACATCCAATCCATCCCAAAATGGATATATAAATAACTTCTAATATGTGTGTGTGTTCCCATCCTTTCTTGTTGAGAATAACTAATTTTTTTGCGGGTAATAGTTATTGTAATGAATTCTTCTAGGAAGGATTCATGATCATGACATAAATCTATAAATTCTCCCATAAGTACTTAATAATTAATATCTAAAGGGCGAAAATGATCCAAAACTATGATCCTCTTGATCCAATGCATGTTTTTTGTTGTTGTTGGTATGTCCTTGGCACCCTTGCCTTCATAAATCAGGCTCATTTCTCCCACAAAAAAAATCTAGACATAGAGCACATTATAAATAGAATAGTTAACCAGTCATGAATTGTTACCCATTATAAAGACCAATCAGTAATGAACCTTTTCTTATGATACCACATTTATGGGTTTCTGATTTTTGGTTTATAATTTCTTAGGAACCCTTATCATGATTCCCCTTCAATCAAAAAAATGGAAACATAAAGCTATGGAACTTTTAACAAAAAGATACTAAGATAAATTTTAAGTCACAATGGTTCCTATAAAGCTACTACTCCTTGGAAGTAAAGTTTTGAAGCATATTCATCTACTAAGATAATTGTGGTGGCCCCACCATACAGGGGATATTATTTCTGATGTTACATCTTCATCTTAAAGTAGTGAATTCCCTAGTGTATAAGTATTACATAATTGGTGTTATTCCAACCATGGAGTTATCCTAGGATATATTCTAGTTAATCAAGACTCATGAAATATCCCACCAATAGAGGATCATGCTGAATTCATTAGAACTAGTTTTCTCTTTAAACAGTTTCCTCTTAAAATTGTTTCAAAATCCTTTCCTTGGATTTGAAAAACACCAACCACACATAATATAGGGAGATATAGGAGGAAATAAAATAAATCCAGAAAATGATATAGAAGATACCCAGGAGTATCCTATTACCCTCACTTACCCCAGTTCTGTGAAACCCTATCTCTTTAGGAACCCACTGAGGAGGTCTCCTATGAAGTCCCAACCCGATCACCTAGACCAGAGAATCCATGAGGTCTCACCAAGATCATTAGATTATATTAGGAATGGATTAAGATCATATCCTAATTACCTTCATTGAATTCTACAATCATATCATTTAGGTAATTGAATAATAGTAATACATCCCTAGTTACACAATTTATAATTTCTAGCATATCTGGGAAGCAATAGAAGACATATGTCAACATATTCCAAAAAAATAATTATGTTGGTCTATATCCATTCTCATTTCAATGTCAGAGGGTTTTTTCAGCATTTTCTGTAAGCTACACCACATTGGTATCATTTCTCAACTCATTTTCATGAGAATAGATAGAATATTTCTATGAGTAATGAAGAATAGGGGTGGGATTATATCCCCGATCCTATTAGAGTTTTCTAGAATATCCCAATTTTCACCCTAGGAAAATCTCATACCTCTACTACCAATACATAAGATATTTATAAAATACCAAAAATAACATACGATCACTCTAATATCCTCAATCCTCCTACAATAATTTGATGGTAAACTTTAGGGACAATATAGCGTCAAGCTTATATCCATGTCTAGGTATATTAATTCCATCAAAAAATTCATATAGAATCTATTTATAAGTGGGATAACATTCCTATCCACACCCAAGAATCCTATATTTTTTTATAAACATTAAAGTACAATAATGAAACTATATACCCACATCTATTAGTTCATGTGAAACATGTTGGCTTATCCCAACAACAGCTCAACTGGATTTTTGGCATATTCACGCGATGAGCTTGATGTATCATAGGATTGTTCCTATGCATGAGGGTTTTCTCCTATACTAATATATTCTAATCATAATCTAGGTTTTAATTCCAATCTCTCATTAATATTGATCTCGAAGGTCTCTCTAAGATCATCAAAAAATTCTGGAGTGAACATCTTCCCTGAGAAATGATGATATTCTTGATGCCATCCTATATCATTTATCAGTTGTTCAATAATATTCCTACTCTTAACTCACAAGATATGGTGCCTATATTACTGGAGTTCCTCCCCATATAATCATAATATTCAATTTTGGAATACCTTTTGGAGGTTACCTTGACTTTCATTCTTGGTTATAATACAAAAAAATCATTCTTTACTAATGGGATACAATACAAAGAGAGATGAATTAAGATAAACCTATAAATATTTCACATTAATTAAACATTACATTCATAATAAATCACACCCTGAAACCTAAATGTTTTGTATCATTTGAGTATAGATACAAAAATAACATATTTTAAAACATTTTCAACATCTCCCACAAATAGTCTTCTCACATGATTCCCTATTTGACACATCAAAGATAATACTCTTTGTCATAACTTGTGGAATAAAAGCCTAAGAAAGGGAAAACATGGATTCATCAAGGTTAAACATAAGAGTCATCAATAAAATATCATGTCTGAGAAAAAAAATAGAACAAGGGTTTGAGAACATAATCAATATGTATGGAATTTTTAGAAATAATCAAACATGATAAAGTATATATCAGAAAATAATATTTGTAGCATAAGGCCATGAGAATAAAATAATAAATAAATAAAAATAATGTGAAAACATGAGTAATTAGTTATGAGATATTAATAAATATCATGGGAATAATAATGAGATATAAAAGTTTCGAATATACATGTATAGAAGAATAATTTTTCATGTCAGGGATCACTGCCAAGACATTAATCACATAATGGATAGAGTCCAATTGGGGATTAGGTTCACTCCCATCTATAGAAATATATTTTATAGATTCCCATGGGGGATTGGGTTAACTAATAATTCTCAAAATCATGTAATCTCATGAGATATAAAGATTTACCCAATTAATTAGATGGTTATATGGGCCCCACAAATCACATAATGATAAATCATACATATGTGTTATATAAGAACTTGAAAACATTCATAATTAATCATAGCATGAAAACATCCATAATACATAATCAAAATAATTCTAGAGAAATAATTTGGATGGTATACTTTGATCACATTCCCATTGACACATGAGAAGTGTTAAAGGATGTTGACATATAAAAAATTTTATAATAGCTTTAAAATTTACTTTGGGAAATAAGAAAAATAATCTTTACATTTTTGATATATTTTGAGAGAACATTTATATAACAATAATAATAGGAATATATTTTGAAAAACATGTAAAAGTGGAGGTTAAGTTTTGTAAAGATATATAATAAATTTTATGGGAAAATAATTTAGTACAAAAAATTTTAAAATGATATTCTTTTGAGACCATTGTATATAAATTCAATGTTATTCAAATGTAAAGTCACATGTCACTTTTAAATATAATTTTCAAGGAGATGGAAAGAGGAATTTTTATGATATTATTTAAAAAGATAAATATAAATAATAGAAATATGGAAATAAATAAATAATATGTTCAAAAACGTGGAGTGGAAGATAAAATATACATACATGAAAAATATTTCAAAATATATTTATTGAAACCCAAATCGTTAAAAGTTTGATAACGTATATTTTGGAAAAAAATCAATGAGAAATATAATGATCGTAAGAAATAATAAATATTTGGATTTCAAATTATTGATGGATTTTTTAGAAATATATAATATGAATATAAATAAGAAATATCCATTAAAAAGGATAACAATTATTCTTAACAACACCATAATTTTATAAAGTTATAAATCCATCAAAGAAGAATAATTGATGAAACAACCATCATAAAGGAGTTCATGAGAAAGAAATTAGAATCCATATAAACATGATATAATGTAAAATATAATTAAATCATAAGGTATAATTATCCCAACTTATAATAATAATGTTAAAAAATAATAGTCACGAATTAATGAATAGAAATTGAGTCAACAAAGATACTTATGTATTTTGTAACAATTGAATCAAAAGAATATGAAAGAAGGATTCTTGAATAGAAATGTAAATTCCATGAAATAAGCTTTAATAATTTTATTAGAATCCAATTGGGTAGTAAGTATACCTTATAAAAGAAGAATATGTGGATAATATTAAAATAGTCCTCGATGAATAAAAGTTGAGATAAAAACCTTACCTTAAATCTCAACTTCCATTGAATAATTTTAACCTCATATATAATAAATATATTTTTTTTGATAAATTATTCAAAAACCTTATTCATATATATTACGATTTCTACTCTTTAATTATAATAATTAGTTATGCAATAATTAGTTGGTTATTGTTTATTTTAATCATTTTATGCTAGTGATTATCATTATTTCTTACACAATTGGTAATATCAATGTCAATTAAAATTATTTTATACAAATTTAATCATTAATATATTATATAAGGTACTAGAATATGTCACACCCCAAACTATAAATTCAAAGTTATATTTATTTATCTCTCTTCCAAGGTGGCCTTTTCTTGAAGATGGGAGTTTTTGTGCATGCAGAGCATGTCACACAGTTAAGGCGCATGATTTTACAAACCATGAAGTAACCATGTGGAAACCTATATAATTTGATAGAGATAATCACATGATCGAGGTATGGTTTTACAAACCATGTGGCCTACCTGTGTGGTGTGTTCTTGCATTCTAGTGTAGGGCACATAGTTGATGCACATTTAGGCCAACTGTGTAGCCCAACTGTGTGACATATCCAAACAAAAAAATAAATAAATGAAATAAATTAATAATAATAATAACAACATAATTATAATAACCCTAACCCTTACCTAATCACTCACCCTCACCCTCCCTGCTTTGTTACTCGATCCCTATGAGGGGATCCCTCATGCGCAACCTCCTCCCCCTCTCCCTCCCCCAATTTTCAGAAAATTCCTTCCCTAATTCCTTGTGAAATCATCTCTAGTGAGTCTCTACTATCCTATTTATCCTAATTCTTTCCTTACTTGCTATGGTTTGAGGTTCCCCGAACCCTAGTTTATTCTCAGAGTTTGATTTTTTTTGGGTTTTTTTGAAGCTATGGTTTACTATATCTTATGGGCTTCCATGGACTCAATTTAGATAGGATTGGGTCTCACATAGTGTAGGAAGTGAGTTTATATTCAATTTTAGGTAGGAAACACTACTGAAAAACCGGGTTTATCCATCACTAGGGTTTTAACAGTGTTTTCTAAAAGCACTGTTAAAAAACCCCCTTTCTCACTACTAGAAAAATAACCATTAAAGGGGGTCTTTCATAGTTATTTTTTAGTGTTGTTAAATAGGGTCTTTAGCAGTGCTAAAAAATTTTGTTAAAGGGGGCCATTTATTAGCACTTGTAAAAAAGCGCTGATAAAATGGGAATTTATCAGCACTTCTAAAAAAGTGCTGAAGGGGGGGGGGGGGGTCTTTATCAGTGCTTCTAAAAAAGTGCTTATAAAATTTTGGTCTTTATCAACACTTTTTTAGGATCTCTGATAAATAAACCCCCATTTATAAGCATTTTTTTACTAGCGCTGATAAAGGTTATATTTCAAAAAAAATTATATTTCATTAACGGACACTTGTAGCAGAATTTATGGCTGTTTGGATGCCTTATGGGCCTTTTTTTAGCCTCAATAGTGGTGATTTTCGGTTTCTGTGGGTCACAGAGTCATATAGTTCATCGCAAGATTTTTTACCTTATGGACATTTTAAAGGTCATCGAATGTGAAAAACCCTTACAACCCCTAAAAACCCTAAAAACCCTAAAACCTGGAAAAGATCATAACTTACGATCAGGGAGTCCATTTCAGCTCCACAACCAGTCAAATAAAATATTATTAAATGAAATAAAACCATGTGAGATTTAAAAAATTTGATAATTAAAGGAATAAAATATATTATAGTTTCAAAAAGTTAGAAATCCAACTCGAACTTCAAACAACCATAACTTCTGATCCGGGTGTCGGTTTGGGCTATAACACATATCAAATCGAAACTTGCGATGAACAATATGTCTGGGTTGGTCTTGTACTATTGTAAAATATATCTATATAGTTTTTAAATACCAGTAAGGAACAAAAGGCCTCTAAAACTGAGTTTTTTTCATAGACCCCAATTTCTTAGCATTCAAACACATATAAATTTTTATCAGGGTGTCTGTTCGGCCTATACAACTTATCATATCAAATATAGTTTCACTATCTTCTATTTTAATGGTTTTAGAGCAGAAACAAACTCCTGTATTAGATGTTATGATCATTTAATGGTTTTTAGGAGAGTGGGGTTTTCAGAGTTTCATAACATTTTTATGTGTTTTAAAGACTTTTAGATTTAATATCCATTTCAAAATGTATATATATAAATATAAATATTTATTTAAAAATATATATAACTATATATATAAACACATATATAAAAATATATAAATATTTGGATTAAAAAATATAACAAAATATATATTAAAACATATATATATATGTAATAAAATTTAAATCAAAATAGTATAGTGGAGTGGAAAAGGCACTGGTGTATAAGCTGGAGGTCTCAGGTTCAAAACTCTCTAGAGGCAGGGGTGTGTGCTAAGGGTGAGATTATCTAAATTGCTGATAAAGGGGTGGGGGAGGCATTGATAAAAGGATAAGGGGGACCATTGATAAAGGGGGGGGGGTGAAATAAAATTTTTACCCTTTATCATCAGGGCCTTTAGTAGTGATTTTTAGCACTATTAATGGCAGACTTTAATAGTGCTAAAAAAGCACTGATAAAGGTGGGCTTTAACAGCGCTAAAAAAAGAACTCATAAAGGCCCCCTTTATGAGCACTTTTTATAGAACTATTTAAGGGGTCTTTATCAACATTTTTTATGATCCCTATTAAAGTTAACCCTTTAATATCAAATACATTATTAGTGCTTTTATTGCACTGATAAATACCTTTTACAAGCGTTGTTAAAGGCCTGATTTGTAGTAGTGTTATACCCTATGTCCAAGCCTTTAATTTGAAAACTATTATTTCTTTATTGTTTTAATGTATTATTTTATTACTATATAATGTATATATGATATGTAAAGTGGGTTTGGTCCTTGGAAATGGGTTTTCGTTGGTTTTACATATTTTACTTAAAATTATGACATGGGTTACCCTTGTTAAAGCATGTTTCTAAGTGGATTTTGAAATGTAAGTCACCTTAAAGGTTTAAATCATTTTCCAAATGATTTATACCATGTGAACTGTAAATAGAAAAAGTGTTTTTTTATTTTTGAATAGTTTTTCATAAAGTCCGAATGGCGTGTTTTATTTTTCTAAAGATCCTATATAAAATTTCTAATCCTTTAATTTATCATATGTGACTTATACACATATACACATATAGATATATATAAGTTCCCACTTTGTAGATATTCTAACATGGATTTGAAAATATGTACATTTGTACAAGGGGTATTTATATATATAAAAAAGTGTATATGTGTCTAAGTGTAAAGTGCAGTTTTGGGATTTTAAAAGCCATGGTTTAAAAGGTGTTTTCTGAATGAATTGTGTTTTTTTAAATTATGCGGTCCAATTAGAATTCTCTAAAGTTCTTATAAAAAGGAAGATCACTGCAATGGAATACTATATTTCTGTGTGGTAGTGGAAATATGATTTGATATGATTGGCATGTTAGTAGGGTTTGATAAAATGAGGTTTCACATTAATAGTTCATGGAGGTGAGGTGTTGTTATTTTCTTGATTTTCAGTGTTGTGTGATTGAAACTTGGTTTGTCTATTACAACTCCCTTATGTATTCCAGTTATGTGCATGGAAAAAGGGAATACTAGGTAGCTAGGTGGGCGGGCTAAGGACTAGTACCTTAGGGTGAGATGATAGAGCTAAGAACTTATCTCCCCTACATGATTATGATACAAAAATAACTAAATGATGTGATAATATTTTGGCCATAAAACATTGGATACAACCTCTATAATAGCTTGTAAAAAATGGGAGTTACTTTTATGGTTAATCACACTAGGTATGCAAATCCTAATAATTCAACTAACCTAACTTATTAAGGATTAACAATGTTTCTTTCTCTATTTTACTCCCATTTTATATGGTACATTTTTAAAATGATTTTCTACTTAGATTCCTTTTTATGTATAAATTTATAAAAATCTTGTTTTTTCTTTTCTATATTGGTATCATCTCATGATATACATTATACTGGTTTTTTCTATACTAAAATGTTTCTTTTATCACATGTTCCTTATTATGAGTGGGTTTTTTAAAAATTCATCATGACTTGGAAATGTTTTTCAAAATAAAAAGGGTGAATGGTTCTCCTGGGAATCATCTCACAACTTGTTTTAAAATAAAGTAAAACCTATTTTTGTTATCATTGTATTTCAAACTAGCATGAAGTTGTTTTCTCTTTAAAAGAAATGCATAGGGAAATTTTTTCTATTCTAGAATCCCTACTGAGTACTTATGTGATCACACCTATGTATCTTTATCATCATTCAACATCAGGTATGAACTCATCTTTTAATCTCGCTTGTGGGGAATCATTGTTATTGTCTTTTGAGAAGTAACTTTTATTTTCACAAGGAGAAACATATTTTTGTAGTTTAGTTTTATTTTATTTTTCTTTACTGCATCATCCGCTTAGGATCTTATTTCATCCTACAGAAAGTGGGTAAATGTAGTTGTTTAGGGGTGAAATAGATCTATTGACGGTGGGAATATTTTCCTTGTTGGAGATGGTGTTTGAAGTGTGAGGGATTTTTTTGGTGCTTGCTACTATTTCACCGTTTTCCAAGTTTTGATATTAGGATTTGTGTTTGCTTATTTTTATCTAGAATGGACATCTAATGTACGAACATGTATTTCCATAATTTAATTTGATTTACTTTACTTAAATAATTATTTTTTATGGGTGAAATCCTTCTCAAGTGGAAATTATTTGATGTCTAGGAACTTGTGATAGCCCATAGGGATTAGGGATGTCCTTTATGCCTTGTAACATACTAGTTTGGGCATATGATGGAGGGATGGATTGGTTGGGTTCATTTCAAAATGGTATCAGAGTAGGAGTCAATTTATTTTCCCCATAGAAACATTGGATTTCTCATAAGTAACCCTTATTATTTGGGATGTCAGATAGATTGAAAATAGAATTTTCAGTAGTTGGCAAGTACACATGGGAAGGGCGTCGCAAAATCTTTTCTATTTTGAGCCTCAATTAACCAGGGGAAGTGGGGATTTTCATTTTCAAATTATATTTTGGGGATGAAATAAGAGTTGGTCTGGTGGTTTACGGTATGATCACATGAATTGTTTACCCATGTGGAGCCTGCACACATAGTTCTGTGTTACTCTTAACAATGGTTGTGTGGTCAACGCATGGTCCACCAAACCATGCAGTCAATTTTCTCATGGTAAATAGTCACTTATTGGATGGTTTACGTTGTGTGTTATTGTTCCATTATGTTTTTAGTAAATTTTGATATAGGTTTTTGGATTTTAAAATGATTTTCAAATCATTTTTTAATATTTTGAAAATGGAAGCGTGTGTTTGAAAATTGTTTTGAGTGGATAAAATGGGGTTTTAATTTAAAAATGGTATAGATTTTTTTCATGGTATGTTTTGAAAAAAAGTATTTGATTTAAAAATTAAAAACTTTAAAGGTAAAATAGGTAGTTTTGTAAATATGTTTTTATATTTGTGAGTGGTGAATTTAGTTTTGGGTTATGATTTATGTTGGGATTGTTTGATTTGGGTTAAGAAGCATGAATCAATGGATTCATGTTTTATTTTAGATGAGTATATCTCAGAAAGGAATCAATAAAGAGAGAATGGTCAGTCTCTTAGATGTCTTCTTCTTCCATTTGTTCTGGCCATTTGTGTCACCTAAATAGGTTCTAAAAGTTACACCACTAAGGGCAGAATTTTTAGTTGGGGATTATTAGCTCCTGACTATGGGGAAGTAGACGCTTCAAGATATCAGGGCTACAAACATAGGTCTTAGAGTGAATCATTTAATTCATTATAAGAGATTCCAAGTGTGCTGAATGTTGAATAAAATTTTTGTTTCTAACATTTGAGTGGAAACCATTTGATTTTTCCCTTATATGGTTTTCCATTTTTTGAGGACTTTTGATTTGAGATATCTTGGTTGTTTTTGATTAATGGTTTAAGATTTTCAATCTTGATGTGGTTTGAGTCTTTGATTAAATTATGAATATGTACTTATTAGGGTATTATCCATAGGTTGTACTGATTGTTTCAGTCATTTCATTTGTTGATGAGTTATATGCCTCAGTTTTGGTATCTTTTATGAATGGGAATATCCAATGTGAGTGGATGGGATGAATGGGAAGGGTTCTTTATGCTTCTGATTGGTTGGATTCAACAAGGATTAGTGTTTTGAGAAATAGTCTTAGGTTATACTCTCTTGATCCGAGACTAGATCTCTTATTGATCTTATTGAGGCATGTTTGTTTGGGGGATTCTCAACCATACCTTATCTGTATGGTTTTACCGGTTGTCCCTCATTGTCATAAATATGGGTGGAAGACCTTTGAGTTATTGGTTCATGAAAGTGTTTAAGGTTCTTGGGAATTTTTTGTGTGTTGATATTTGGGTTCTAGTGGGTTTTCTTAGTATCCTTATGTTGTTTTTCTATATTTTAAGAATTTTGGTTTTAATGTAAGTAAATTTTATAAGAAAATTTTGAGTCATGTTGTTGTGAAGTGGTGGATTTCATCATTCCATGCATTATTTATCATAGTTTTGGATTTTGTTAGGACTCGTGAGTTATTCTAGATTGAGAGATCAATATTTACATAAAATTCTAATATTGCAAGGAGACCTCCATGGAAGGTGCTCATGCTGAACTTGGTCTTCAAGATTTCATGATAGTGAGATATCTTATTCTCGCCCCACCCAACCCTAATAATAGTACATGGTGATCCAGAACCATGGGTCACATGAAATATGGTCAAGTAGATACTAAACAAAACATGATGATTTTATGTGATGATTTATATGTTAGGGTTTGGGGCGTTCCTTGTTTATAGGTTGTGTTTTGTGATTTGAGTCTCTTCTATAATTCTTTTATTGGATTTTTTAAGTTTCATGATCTTTCTTTTTGTCTCCTTAGAAGTTAGTTTGGTTTTTGAGAATATCCTCTAAGCCTATTTTAGGTTTCTAAGGTTATGGGTTTTGAATGGAAAGTGAATGTTAGTTCTTGGTCTTCATATTTTTGGAGTTTAACTTTGAGTAGTATTTTATCCTTGCACTGGCCTAGATCAACTGCATATTTTTTAACTTTTTTGGAGGGAATAAAGTTCCATGGTGGGGATACTTGTCACACCCCATTCTAACACTTCAGAGTTAAATTTATTTATCTCTCTTTATAGGTGACCTTTTATTGAAAATGGGAATTTTGGAGAATGCATATCATATCTCGTGGTTAAGGTGAAAGGTTTTAAAAACTATACTGTAACTGTATGATAATATCTATAAGTTGGCAGATCCAACTTCATAGTCGATGTATGGTTTACCAGACCATGTGGCATACCTATGTGATGTGTTTGGTAATTCCAATACGGGGTGCATGATTGGTGAACATTTTAGCCAACCATACATTCAAACCATATAAGTTGTCCGTACCTGAATGAAAAAGTAAAAAATAAATAAATTAAACTAACTAACTAACTAACTAAAAACAATAAAAATAGCAAAAAAAAAAAACTAAAAACCAACAACAATAATAATAACCTATTTCAAACAAAACTCTCCCCCTTAACCGATCTCTCAATATCACCTCTCCCCACTCTCTTTCTTGACACCCAGGAGGGGATCCCTCATGCATGGCCTCCCCCTCCTCCCCCTCCTCTCCCTCCCTCTATTGTTGGCTAATTACTTCCTTGATTTATTGTGTGATCATCTTAGGTGAGTCTCTCATCTCCTCTATTGTCACGACCCATCCTTGGGGCCCGTGCCGTGACTACCCCAAGTCCGCCTTCTATAGGCCAGAGGTTGGCGACTAGCACCAAAGGCGTAAATCCTGATAAAAAGGGAAGGCATTGCCTTTATAAGTAAACAAACACCACAAAGTAAGAAAGCTGAAGTAAACACTAAGTAAACTGGGTACAACTGTAAGTGATGGAAAGCAAATGGGCCAGAATAAAAACCCAACTGAAAGTAAAGTACAACTGAAAAGAAAGTACAATAACTAAAAAGTAAAGAAACAACATCGAGTCATCCACTGGAAATCCCACCTGAAGGGTGGGTACAGACAGTCTCCTTAGCTACTCGGGTCTAGCCATCTGCTCCGTGTACGTCTCGCACAGTGGTCCACCTCCAGGTACTGACTTGCTCCACAAGCCTCAACCACGATCAGCGTTGTCCATCGTCTGCATCCAACACAATGTAGTGCGAGCATAGCCCGTGTAGGGGTGAGTATAAGCTACTCAGTAGGGACCCTGAGACCCCCTAAGGTCTCCCAGAATCCACGAAGCATAAACCATAAAGTAAAGGTACAACCATGAAGTAACAACCAACTCTACTTAGGTATATACCCATACATATACCTAAGTCATCAATTCTAGTTCGGCTCCGTCATCCGAGCCCATGTTCGATACAGTCCACACAGGATAGCACAACCAACCCACACAGGATAACACAACCCAAACCACTTAGGAAAGCAAGTCAATCATATCGAAGATAATGATTGAAAAGTCAAAACTCAGCTCACACAGGTATACTTCTACGTAAGACGATAGAGATGATTAGATGTAGCCACTGATTCATCTAAGCTGTCTGACCCACGTAAGATACAAGACCAGCTAAGCTGTCGGACCCATAAAGGATACAAGACCAGCTACTCTGCCAGACCTACGTAGGGTACAAGTACAGAGTCAAATACTGTCGGACCCACGTAGGATACCAGAACAGTAGTCATGTACTGCCAGACCCACAAAGGATACAAGAACAGTAGTCATCGTCGTCAAACCCACGGGGGATTCCAATATGGTCGTCGTCGCTGCCGAACCCATGGAGGATTTCAGTGCAGTCGTCGTCACTGCTGAACCCACGGAGGATTTCAGTGTAGTCGTCATCGTCGTCGCAGTCGCAGCCAGCTCTAGGGTTTCCAAACACAAAATGCTCGATTCTGGGAGGGTCCGCTCCACGAGCCTAGGGGGGTCGATACATCAATTGACATTTAGTCCGGAGTTGATGTATCCCAAAGTTCTGTCTCGACAAAAGGAACTTAACGTGGCCGACAACGCGTCAATCGGACACTCGATCTGAGAGTTATTGGATTTTTCATCCCAGGGGCCCAGTTGGTTTTTAAGTCAAAATCAACCCGACCATACTTTAACTGCATACAAACCTCAAGCGGAGTTATCCAAACGGTCTGTCTCACTAAGAAGAAACCAACAAAGTCGACGACACGCCAATCGGACGTCCGGACCTCAAGTTATAAGTGCTTTCGCTCTGAAGGCCCAGTTGGTTTCATGTTCGAACCAACCCAGCCATTCCCAAAGTTCTTTTAAAACTTGAGTTTAATATACCAAAACTACCTTCTCGATCCCAGGATCGCATCGCAACTGACGGTGCGTCAATCAGAGGTCTGTAGCCCAAGTTATGGCTATTTGAACGAACCTGTCCGATTTTAGGGGGTTTTGGGCCCGGACCGACCCGGCCCGAGACCCCCTGGGTCGGCCCGAGACCCCCTGGGTCGGCCCGAACCGAGACGACCCAACCCATGTCCGGGTCCGGCCCATTAGGGCACGGCCCGACCCGGCACGGGTGACCCCGCCTGGGGTGGCTGGTCCGGACTGGGCGGCTCGGTGCTAGCCGAGCGGACGCGGAAAGGGGGGGGGGGGGGGCGTGCTGCCCCCCTTGATTAAAGAAACAGCCCCCCATGGGGGGGGGAGCTGCCTGACGCCGGGGGTTACGACCCCCATCCTCCTCCGAATAGCCGACCAGGATGTCTGGCCAGTGCCGCCTCCGCGGGACCCCGTGGTCCCGCGCCTCCGAAGCGCCAACGACCGGTGATTCCAGATGCACTTCCCTGCACCACCGCTGCCTTAGGCCGTGACCTTTGTCTGACTGGCGCGGCGCGACGGCGCCGCGCCCCTCCATGGTTCTCTGGCGCGGCGCGACGGCTCCGTGCTCCTCCGCCACGGCCTCTTTCGGCCTCAATGACATGATGATATTCTTTGTTCCCGCGCGGTGCCGTTCCACCGCACCTCCTCCGTCCCAAACCGCAACAGTGAACATCAACAAATGAGGAGGATGATCGGCCGTGTTCATGCAATCTGACCTCCTCCCATTAAAATGATAACAGGCGGCCCATTATAGAACAACTTCGACCAAGCAAGCACAAATTTAATCCATTAAATTTGAACTTAAACCCCTACCTCAAGAAGTTGTCGTACAAGGATCATCGCGGAAAAACAGAATCGCGAGGGTGGTTTGAAGACGGCGTTGGCGAGCGTCCAAGAAGAGGATTTCATCCCACACCGGCTACAGAGAAGGGAGAGATCAGCACGTCATCTCTCCTTGGTGCTCCGACATTCTTCGCATTCTTCAACGAGGAAGAAGACGTTCATCAAGACCGCAAGAGTTCTCTCCCCTATTCCACACAATAAAAATACACCAACAATAAAATAAGACCTTGTATTATTTTATTCACACACACACACATTCCAACATTAATTTTAAATTCAAAATGAATTCACCAAATTAATTAACGTGCGTTGTCCAATTAATGAGGCATTTTATTGACATGTATTTTAATGTGGAAGAGTTACAAAAAAAATTGCTAGAGGGAAAATAAATGGGGTGTTGGGGAAATTGAAGGAGGTGGGGTCTAGTGTGGGCCCCACTTCACTAATATACTACTTAGAGGAGTTAGGATGTAGTGGGTCCCACTCCAACTTCCCTGCATATGTTATAACTACTTAGAATAGAAATAAAAAATTGTCGCACAAATTTTTATTTCACTCTTCAGTTAACCCATTTATTTATCAACCTCACCCGAGCAAACGCAACTCCAGGAAAAGTATTCCTAAGCAATTAATGGCATTGCGGTTTCATCGGTGCCCTCAAATTTCGATTCCAAGCACCGGTTCAAAATTTAGGAAAACCAGCTCGTTCGTTCACTGAACGTACCCGAGCTAAACTTCAGAAATTGATTCCGGGCACACCGGGCCTCGAAATCAGGTGCCGTCAGAAACTGCGTACTCGTAAAATCCAAAAGAAATTAAGAAAAAATATTTTCTTGAAATTTACGAGTCTTTACATTACTCCCAGCTCAGGGATTTACGTCTCTGTAAATATACATCACAAACTAGGGGAACAAATGAGGGTACTGAGCACGCATCTGAGCCTCCCGCTCCCAAGTGCTCTCCTGGAGGTTCCCATGCTTCCACCTAATGCGCACTAGAGTAATCGACCTCCCACGTAGGACCCACTCCTGTCGATCCTCGATCTCCACCAGCACCTCCGCAAAAGTCTCCCCATCATCAATGTGCAGCTCCCCATGGTCGATGATATGCGTCGGGTCGTGCATGTATATCCTCAGCTGAGATACGTGGAAGACGTCATGCACCTGGTGCAATTGAGGTGGTAAAGCAAGGCAATAAGCCACCTCGCCTATCCTGCCGAGAACCTGGAATGGTCCGATGAAGCACGAAGATAACTTGCCGCCTCAGACAAATCTCCGTAATCCACGTCGAGGTGAGACCCGCAAGAAAATGTGGTCGCCATCCTCGAACTCTAGTGGTCTCCGCCTCCTATCAGCATAAGACTTCTGTTGGCTCTGAGATGTCCACATCCACTCCAGGATGACCTGGACCTTCTCTGCCGTGGCCTGGACCGTCTCTGGTCCCACAAGTGCTGACTCCCCAGGGTTTGTCCAGCACATCGTTGATCTACAAGGTCGGCCGTACAATACCTCGCATGGTGCCATCCCCGTGGTGGAGTGGTAGATGTTGTTGTACGCAAACTCCACCAATGGTAGGTGATCCTCCCAACTGTGACCAAAGTTGAGGACACATGCACGGAGCATGTCCTTGAGAGTCTGAATGGTCCTCTCCGTCTGACCATCCATTTGAGGGTGAAAGGTGGTGCTCAGACGTAGCTGCGTCCCGAATGCCTCCTGCAACCCCTTCCAAAGCCGTGAAGTAAATCAAGCATCTCGATTGGAGATGATAGATGATGGCACACCATGAAGCCATATAATCTCTTGAACATAGAGACGTCCTAAGATCTCTACTAAGACCTGCTCTCCGATGGGTAAGAAGTTGGCCGACTTGGTGATTCGGTCGACAATCACCCAAATAGAGTCGTGACCTCTAGAAGTGCGTGGAAGTACAATCACAAAATCCATAGCTATCTCGTCCCACTTCCACTCTGGGACCTCCAAGGGATGTACCAAGCCTGCTGGTACTTGGTGCTCTACCTTTACCTACTGGCATGTGAGGCATCGAGAAACGAACTCTGCTACAACCTTCTTCATACCCAGCCACTAGTGCTGTCGCCTGAGATCCTGGTACATCTTCACTACCCCTGGATGTACCGCTAAAGGGGAAGTCTGAAACTCCCTCAACACATCCTCCTGTAAAGTAGCTGGTACTATGGTACATCCTCTGAAAAGGACGTCGTGCTCTCCTCCTACAGAGAATCTATCAGGTGCCTATACTGAGGATATATGTGCACGCCGCGTCTTATAGTCAATGTCCCCACGCTGTGCCTCCCTGACCCACTGTAGTAGTGGAGTGACTGTGAGTGACTGAAGAAAGGCTGCTCCATCTCTATCCACAAAGGATATCTGCAAAGCGGCTAGCTGCTCTATCGCCTCCCCAAGTAGCTGAATTCTCATCCTCCTGCTGAGAGCATCGACTACTACGTTCCCCTTTCCAGGAGTATAGACTATCTCAAAGTCATAGTCTTGGAGGAACTCGAGCCATCGCCACTATCTCAGGTTCAGGTACTTCTGTGAGAATATGTACCTGAGACTCTATTGGTCAGAGTAGACTATAAAGCACTCGCCCATCAGATAGTGTCTCCACATCTTCAGAGCAAAGACCACTGCTGCTAACTCTAGGTCATGGGTAGCGTAGTTCTGCTCATGCTGCCTCAACTTTTGTGATCCATAGGCTATCACTACCCGATACTGCATTAGAATACATCTGAGTCCAGTCCTTGATGCATCACAGTAGACTACGTACCCTACTCCCTCCTCCAATAGCCTCAAGATAGGGGCGCTGGTCAATCTCTGTCTCATCTCCTGGAAGCTCTGCTGACATCTATCTGACCACACGAAGGGTTTCCCATTCTTCGTCAAAGCTGAAAGTGGTGCCGCAACTCTGGAGAAGTCTGGCACAAATCTCCGGCAGTACCCAGCTAGCCCCAAGAAACTTTGCACCTTCGTCACGCTCCTGGGTGGCTCCCAAGCTTGCATTGCCTCGATCTTCGCTAGATCCACCGCAAATCCTGCCTCATAGATGACATGTCCCAAGAAGTGGACCTCATGTAACCAGAACCGAAACTTCGAGAGCTTACCATAAAGCTGGTGCTCTCATAGTGTGTCTAGAACAACCCACAAGTGGTAGGCGTGCACCTACTCAGTGGTTACATATATCAATATGTCGTCGATGAAGACCACGACAAATCGATCGAGGTAAGGATGAAAGATCCTGTTCATGAGACCCATGAACACTTTTGGAGCATTGGTTACGACAAAAGGCATTACCAAGAACTCATAGTGGTCATAATGACATATAAAGGCTATCTTTTGCACATCATCATCCCAAACTCTGAGCTGATGATAGCCTGACTTGAGGTCTATCTTTAAGAATCACTGTGCTCCCTTGAGCTAATCAAAGAGGTCATCAATCCTCGGTAGCAGATACTTGTTCCTCACGGTCACCTGGTTCAGGTGAAGATAATCGACACACAGTCAGAAGCTCCCATCCACCTTTTTGGAGAACAAAATCGGGGAAGCCCAGGGTGAAACACTGGGTCGGATGAATCCCTTGCCCTGAAAGTCCTCCAGCTATACCCATAGCTCTCGAAGCTTAGTGGGAGCCATCCGATATGATGGAGTGGATATCGGGGCTATCCTGGGGTACAGGTCAATATAGAAGTCTACCTCTTTGCGAGGAGGTAGTCCTGGAACGTCATCAGGAAAAACATCTGCATACTGATCCACCACTATATGAAAACTCGGACTCCACACATCAACTTCTCCTAGGATGAGGCTAGCCAACTGATGAGTGAACGGCTATCCTATCCTCTACATGAGTCCATCCTGTGCGGAAAATGCTCCATTCTCTCTGGTGAAGGTGGACCTGCTCCCATCGGTGTGGACACACCGCACCTTGCGCCTAATACAGTCGATCTGAGCATGGACTGTAGATAACCAATCCATGCCCAAGATGACGTCGTAAGGCCTCGACACCGCTACTAGAAGATCACAGCTAAAGATCTCGCCTCCTAGAGTAATCTCACACTGCCAGAATTAGTGCATAATTGTCGAGTCTGCTCCTGTAGGAGTCTCTAGCCATAAGGATTGAGCCAATGGCTCCATCAGAATCTACGAGCTCCAAACAAGGGCAGCGACAATGAAATAATGATTCTCTCCTATGTCTATAAGAACTGCAGTAATGGTGGAGTAGACACAGATAGTACCTCAAATCATCTGTGGCGCGCCGTGGTCGTAGGCCTCCGCTGCCTAAAGCTGTGCCTGCCTCTATCCGCCAGCTCCCTGTGGTCGGGGTGGACCTCCTGGTAGTTGTGGTGGTAAAGCCTCAAAGCGTTGCCCACCACCTGCTGCTCGGCCAGTTCCTCGGCCTCATCCACCTGCTCCCTGCAGACCGCCACAGTCGACCCTTTTCCTCTACCTGGGTGGTCCCTCAATCGTCAGCTGCTCCTTTGTATGGTGGGTCAGGCAGTCGCGAGCCATGTGTTCCTGCCCACCGCATGCATAGCACTGTCTGCTCCTCGGAAGGCTGGATCTATTCCATGTGCCCCGTACCTCTGATCCAGTGTCCCGGGGTCGTCCTCCTGATAGTCTGGTCTTCTTGGACCCCTGTGACATCCATCGACTTCCAGCCGCAGACGACTCAGCTACATCCCGCCCTGCGGTAGGTCTTGCTGCTGGTGTAGGCTCAGCAAGAAAGCTCTCTATGAGAAGGGCTCGCTCCAGTACTCCTGCCTACGTCAGAATACTGAGGGAGATCATCAATGCCCTGATCTCATGCCTCATACCCTTATCGAAGGTCCGGGCTCGGAAGAATGGGTCCCGTACCATGTCCGCTGAATAGCGTGAGAGATCGGTAAATCTTGCCGAGTACTAGGCTACCGTTATGTTACCCTGCCGCAGCTGGAGTAGCTCTTGAATGCGCACCGCTCGGAGTGTGGCTGGGACAAACTCCGAGCGAAAGAGGCTCTAGAAGTCCGAACTAAGGAGATATGCCTTGTCGTGCACCTAGAGCATCAGGCTCCACCATCTTCCTGCTACCGCGTGCAGGAGGCTCGCTGCAAGGATCACCATGAGGTCAGATGGTGTCCCCACTAACCTAAAAAATCGAACTACAACCTCCAGCCAATCCTCAGCTGCCTGAGGGTCCATCTCCCCACAGAACCTGGGCGGTCTCTGACACTGAAACTCATGAAGTTCACTAAGGTGACGTGCACTCTCAGCGGCTGGGGCTGGTGGCATTGGTGGCTCATCGGGTAGAGGTACCGCCGGTGCCTTCGATGTAAAAGGGCCCTGCACCGAGGCCTCATTGCTCGGTGGGATATCATCTCGCACAAAGCTCAGAACCCTAGCTGGATGCCGTCATGGGGCCATCCTAAAAAGAAACAGGTGCGCCACGGTCAAAACAATATACCTGGTGAGCTGACAAAAAGTAATCACAAAGAAAACTTTTGAAACACACATGCAATCAATGTTTTCGTGCACTGAGTTGGAAATCAGAAGTCAGGGTCTTGGTGTACGGATACATCAGCCGCCACACCAACACTGGACTCCATGGACTGATAAACACACTCAATACCCTTAACATTATTGCTTCACATAGAAGAAAGATCATAGTTTTGAGTTCTGCGGTAGAACCGAACTCCTCTGATACCAATTTGTCCCGACCCGTCCTTGGGGCCCGTGCCGTGACTACCCCAAGCCCGCCTTCCATAGGCTAGGGGATGACGACTAGCACTAAAGGAGTAAATCCCGATAAAAAAGGACGACATTGCCTTTAAAAGGAAACAAACACTACAGAGTAAGCAAGCTGAAGTAAACACTAAGTAAACTGGGTACAACTGTAAGTGCTGGAAAGAAAATGGGCCAGAATACAAACCTAACTAAAAGTAAAGTACAACTGAAAAGAAAGTACAACAACTAAAAAGTAAAGCAGCAACGTCGAGTCGTCCACTAGAAATCCCACCTGAAGGGTGGGTACAGACAGTCTTCTCAGCTCCTCAGGTCCAGCCGTCCACTCGGTGTACGTCCTGCCCAGTGGTCCACCTCCAGGTACCGACTTGCTCCACAAGCCTCAACCACGATCAGTGTTGTCCGTCGTCTGCATCCAAATCAACATAGTGCGGGCATAGCCCATGCAGGGGTGAGTATACACTACTCAGTAGGGACCCCGAGACCCCCGAAGGTCTCCCAGAATCCACGAAGTATAAACCACAAAGGAAAGGTACAATCATGAAGTAACAACCAAATATACTTAGGTATATTCCCATACATATACCTAAGTCATCAATTCCAGTTCGGCTCCATCATCCGATCCCAAGTTCGATACATTCCACACAGGATAGTAAAACCAACCCACACATGATAACACAACCCAAACTACTTAGGAATGAAAGTCAATCATATCGAAGATAATGATTGAAAAGTCAAGACTCAGCTGAAACAGGTATACTTCTACGTAAGACGATAGAGATGATCTGATGTAGCCACTGATTCATCTAAGATGTCAGACCCACATAAGATACAAGACCAGGTAAGTTGTCGGACCCACAAAGGATACAAGACCAGCTACTCTGTCGGAACCACGTATCATACAAGTACAGAGTCAAATACTGTCGGACCCACCTAGGATACAAGAACAGTAGTCACGTACTACCAGTGTAAAGACCCGTAAATTTCAAGGAAATTATTTTCTTAATTTTCTATGGAATTTTACAAGAACGCAGTTTCTGACGGCACCTGATTCCGAGGCCCGGTGTGCCTGGAATCATTTTCTGAGGTTTGGCTCGAGTACGTTCAGTGAACAAACGAGCGGGTTTTTTTAACTTTTGAACCGGTGCTCAGAATCAAATTCCAAGGGCACCGATGGAATCGCAGCGCCGGTAATTTCTTAGAAACGCCTCTTCCGGAGTTGCGTTTGCTCGGGTGTGGTTTTTAAATTTTTGGTATTTAAGTTAAGAAATAAAATAATGTGGTACGACAAACTTTATTTTATTTTTACTTAAAGCCGCTTAAAGCTGCTTAAGCTGAGTTGAAGAGGATAGGGTGGAACCCAAAATATCCTACCCTCTTGTTAGGATATTTGTGAGGTGGGGCCCGCACGATCCCCACCGTTTCTTTTCCTCTAAGTAACGCACCCGCGAAAACCCCTATTAAATGAAAGTCAACTGATGCATTTTCTAAATTCTTAATGCCTCTATTAATTGGGCGGTTAGTTCGTTACAATTAATTCTATGAATTAATTGTTCTTTACTTATCTTTGTTTTTCAAATTCTTTAGTTGATAATAAAATAAGATGAGGACTTATTTTATTATCGGCTTGTTGTGTTAGACCTTTGGAGAATCTCTAAAGATCTTCACCCTCCTATGCGAAGAACGTGAAGAACGCGAAGAACGCCGGCCTCCGATGAAGGGCGACGAAGAACGTCAGACCCCCGGAGATTGACGCTGACGATTCTCCTTCCGCAACGCTTCTTCCACGACGATCAAACCCCGTGACAATCTTCGATCGACAACGACAAGGTAGGGGATTGCGGTCCTTTTAATTCTTTGTGGATTATAACATCCACATGGATTTAATTTTTATAATTAAATCTGTATGTTCTTGCTCCTCGGAGTTTGTCTGCGCGATGCCGAGTACTGCGCGACAGCGACGCCCTTCTGCGACGCGACGATCCTTCTCTTCCGCGACGAACTCACGTCCGACGACGATGTTGAGGTAGGGGTTGTTTTGAAAATGATAATACTCCATGTTTGTTTCCCTTCAAGGAATGAATGCGGACCAACTAATTAATATGTTGGTCCATGGATTATTATTACGGTTTGGGGTTTATCAAATTTATGGGAAATATTATGGTGTTGTTTCAAACCGCTAACGCGGTGGGTGCGGACCAACAAACAAGTCCGAACCACCACATTCTTTGACATTCTTAGTGTGTAGAATGGAGGACGACGACAAACGGGGCCTCAAGGGCGATTTGAGGGCCTTGTAGTGAAGTTCGGGTCCCGGAAGGACCACTGGCGAAGACCGCACGTAAAACGGACCACCGGAGCACATCCGGTGTTCCGCGGAATCTCATGCCGGCACGCCGCCAGCAAAACCCGCCACTGCTGAAGCCGTGGCGGCGAGGCGGTTCCGCGGCCGCGCGGAACCGGGAGGCGGGACGCGGTCGCCTTGCCGCGTCCGGGTGCTGCGGAGCGGCCCCCGCGCGGGGGTCGCGGTTCATTCGCTCGGCCGCTCGGCCAGGCCGAGCCGAGCCGAGCCGACCCGCCGGGCCAGGTCGTGCCCAAGCCGGGCCGGGTCGCACCAAACTGGGTCGGACCAGGACCCGGGTTAGGTCGACCCGGTTCGGGCCGACCCAGGGGGGATCAGACTGGGTCGGTCCGGGCCCAGACCCCCCGTTTTCGGACCCTCTTTGGTCTTTTGCCCATATCTTGGGTTACGCACCTCCGATTGATGCACCTTCAGTTGCGTAGCGATCCTTGGAACGATACGGTCGTTTCGGTATATGGAACTCAAGGTTTTAGAATAATTTGGGTTCGGCCGGGTTGGTTCGGATACGAAACCAACCGGGCCCTCGGAGCGGAAACGCTTATATCTCGAGCTCCAGACGTCCGATTGACGTGTCGTCGACTTTGATGGATTCCTCTAAGTGAGACGGATCTTTTGGCTTACTCCGCTCGAGGTTTGGATGTCGTCGGAGTGCGGTCGGGTTGGTTCGCTCAAGAAATCCAACCAGGCCCCTGGAACGAAAAAGCCAATAACTCACAGACCGGGCGTCCGATTGACGCGCCGTCTGTCTTGTTGATTTCCTCTTGTTGAGACGGAACTTTTGGCATACTTCGCCCGAGTTTTGGACGTAGTTGGAGTATGGCCAGGTTGGATTATACCCGAAATCCAATCAGGCCCTTGGAACGGAAAAGTTGATATCTTTCAGACCAGACGTCCATTTGACGAACCGTCAGCGGAGTTGGTGATCACGTTGAGAAACAGTCCCTTTGAATATACCCTATGAGAGTTTGGGGTACAGTTGAGATACGGCCGGGTTGGTTCGCTCATGAGACCAACCGGGCCCCTGGGATGAAATGGCTAATAACTCACAGACTGGGCGTCCGATTGACGCGCCGTCTGTTGAGTTGAGACCCCTATGACAAGGCGGTCTGTTGAGATACTTCTTCGTGGGACTTTGTGTTACTTGGAGCATCGACCAGTATCTCATGGAGCGGACCCTCCCGGAGGCGAGCGTGCGGAGTACGGAGACCGTGTAGCCGGATGAGACCTGATGACTGCTTATCTGATTCGTTTCGGAGTGACTTTCATAGCCCAGTGGGGAGCACTACTTTGTGAGGTGACAGACCCACGGCAGAGGAGAACTACTGTGTTAGGTGGCAGACCCGCGGTACTCGACAGGAGGAGTACTTCTGTAGGCTATGAGGGGGAGCACTACTGTGTGAGGTGGCAGACCCATGGCAGGAAGCACTACTGTGTGAGGTGGCAGGCCCGCGGTACTTGACAGGAGGAGTACCTCAGTAGTCTTAGGTTGGTGAGCAGTACCTCGGAGTTGTGACATGACCACTTTACTCTCCAGAGGCGGAGCTCTTCAGCAGTTACAGTTTCAATAATGAAAATCCTGGTTTGAGCTGAGACTTTTGACCTTTGTGTTTACCTCATGATTGAGATGGGTCACTTGATAACTTATGTATATGTATGGGCATATACCTGGGTAGTTGTTATCCTTTGATTGCATAATCTTTGTGTTTTCCTCATGATTGAGATGGGTTACTTGATAACTTAGGTATATGTATGGGCATATACATAAGTAGAGGTTATCTGTTGAGATTTTATTTGTGGTTATCCTTGTTGGTTTTAGTGAGACCTTGAGGGTCTCGGGGTCCCTACTGAGTATCGTTATACTCACCCCTGCACGGGCTATGCCCGCACCTCGTTGTGTTGGTTGCAGATGACGGGCAGTGCTGATGGAGGCCGAGTGTTCGAGGACTGGACGGTACCCGGATGTGGACTACACGTCGAGTCAGTACCCGGAGGTGGACTACACGACGAGTCAGTATCCGGAGGTGGACTTCACGGTGAGACGACACTCAGAGGAGGTTGACGGGCGAGAGTGTTGTGGAGGATATCTGCACCTACCCTTCAGGTAGGATCCGTGGTGGACGATCCAGGAGCTTCGCCATCTGTACCTACCCTTCAGGTAGGATCCAAGGAGGACGACCTAGGAGCCGCTTCCGTCCTTCCAGCTGTTGTATTTTTCTGTTGTACTTTGTTCAGTTGTAGTTTTAATTTCTTTTGGGTTTGTATTCTTGCCCATTTACCTTTCAACACTTCTCTTGTACTTAGTGTTTTACTTCCGCTTGTACTCTGTAGTGTTTTGTTTACTTTTATAAAGGCAATGCCTTCCCAGTTTTCGGGATTTACGCCTTTGGTGCTAGTTGCTAGCCCTGGCCTATGGAAGGCGGGCTTGGGGTAGTCACGGCACGGGCCCCGAGGATGGGTCGTGACAAATTGGTATCAGAGGAGAGTCGGTTCTATCGCAGAACTTATAACTCTGATATTCCCTTTCTATGAAGCAATAGTGTTAAGGGTATCGAGTGTGGTTTTCAGTTCAGGGAGTCTAGTGTTGGTGCAGGCGGCCGACATATCCATACACCAAGACCCTGACAACTGATTTCCGACTTTGTTCACGAAAACACTGATTGCGTGTGTGATTCCAGAAGTTTTTAAATGTCAGCTCAAACCAGGTCAGCTCCCCAGGTATAATCATTTGACCGTGTCACATTGTTTCTTTCAGGATGCCTCCCTGTGGACGACCAGCTAGAGCCCTGAGAGTGGTACGTACTGACAGCCCGCCGAGCGACGAGGCCTCAGTACATGGCCCTATCCCAGTTGAGGCACCAGTGGAGGAACCAGCAGTACTACTACCCGTAGGGCCACCGATGCCACCAGCCCCAGCAGCAGAGGGTGCACGTCACTTGAGCGCACTGCTCGAGTTCCAGCGCCAGAGGCCACCCAGGTTCCATGGAGGGACGGACCCGCAGGTGGCTGAGGATTGGATGGAGGCTATGGTGAGAGTCTTCAGGCTAGTGGGGACGCCAGTAGACTTCATGGTGATCCTTGCTCCCAGCCTTCTTCAGGCAGCAGCCGGCAGATGGTGGAGCCTGATGCTCCAGATACATGACGAGGCGACACTTCTATGGGCAGACTTCGAGAGCCTGTTCCGGGCAGAGTTTGTACCAGCCACCCTTCGAGCGGTGCGTATACAGGAGCTACTTCAGCTGCATCAGGGAAGCATGACAGTGGCGCAGTATTCAGCGAGATTCACAGACCTCTCGCGCTACTCCATAGATATGGTACGATACCCGTTCTTCAGGGCCCGAACCTTCAAGCAGGGACTTAGGTGAGAGATTAGAGCTTCTATTGTTTCTCACAGCATCCCAACGCAGACAGGGGTGTTGGAGCGAGCCCTCTTAGTGAAGAGTTTCCTTGCTGAGCAGTCTCCAGCAGCAGAACCCACCACTAGCCGGAATGCGGCAGAGTCTTCTATAGCAGGCAGTAGACAGATGACGCATAGGTCCAAGAGGACCACACCAATAGGTGGTCGACCACATGACTCATGGTCGGTAGTACGAGGCACCAAGGGGAGGGATAGAGCCAGACCTGCCATGCAGTGCTACCCCTATGGTGGGATTGGTCACATGGAACGTGACTGTCCGACCCGCCATGCAGATGACCAGAGGATAAATGAAGAACATCCCAGGCAGATGCAGAGGTTTGATTGAGACGGACCACAAGGAGCGGAAGGCCGAGGGAGAGAAGCATGCCATGAAACTGGAGGTGGAAGACGCTACGAGGTGTTGCCACCACCACCACCAGGAGGTCCACCCCGACCGCAGGGGGTTGGTGGACATGGGAGAGCTCATCTTTAGGCAGCTGAGGCCTACGATCATTGAGCTCCAGAAGTAGATGGACATGAGCGGAACTAGTGGATACGTCCCTTGTACTTCTAGTTCCATGTTTTTGTTGTATTCGTGTCTTTGTACTATGAGATGCAATAATAAAAAGACACTTATCTTGTGATTTTTGATTTCCTGTCCTTTTTGTTTGGTTGATACTAAGTGGTCCTGGTTAAGACTGTTGACTTGACCCTCAATTTCAAGATTTCTACTGGAGGAGACCCAGTGACCTCACACTAATGCTGACAGTGTGACTCGACCCTTGGAGGCGGGAGTGAAAGTTGGATCTCTTGGTAGTTACGTCGAGGCCTTACGACGTCATCCATGGCATGAATGCATCATTCATGTCGGGATTGACAGTATTTGGCAACGAATGTGGTTCATCCAGGGGATGAGACCGGATTTCTCTTATCGGCAAAGAAGAAATCATAGCAGCTCTTGTGAGACTAAAGAAAGTGCAGATCATCCATGAGCGGGTGAAGACTGCACAGTGCAGTAAGAAACAAAAAACTGGTGCCAGTCTTAGAGACTCAGGCATGTTAAATGTTTCAAGAAGAGGAAGCTTTAAAGAGAGATGAGTCTGCAAAGCAGCAGACGTGGAGGCAGAGCTAGGAGATCAGCATGAGGTGGTGGACATCTTAACATGCTACAACCACCCGCCTTAGTTATCCCCGCCAGGCTCAGGGAGCTGGAGGGCGGAGGAAGAGTGCAGCTGCATGCGGTCAAGGAGTGTGACCCAATGGCTCTAAAAATGATTCAAGGGATGTTCTGTGTCCACTACTAGCTACTGAAGTAATAGACATTGATATTAATCATTCATCGCTTTCACAAATCTTGTCCCAGACCTAGAGTTTCCGGTAAGCCGTAGACTTGACCCTCACGTCTGGAGATACCTTGGGAGAAGACTCAATAATCACACTTACGCCGACGGTGTGGTCAGACCCTCGAGGTGAGAGTTTCGGTTAGAATCACTTGGTGGCAACGTCGAGGCCTTACGACGTTGGTTTGAGTATGGACTGGGCAATCACAGTTCATACACAAATTGACGGTATTAGGCAAAAATTTTGTGGTTTAACTACGATGTCGGGATGGGTTTTCCTTGGTCTGCGAAAAGGAAACCCCGGGAAGCACAGGATAAACTCATGCTTAGGAGGGTGAAACTGATCACTCTTGAGTCGGTCAACCTTACCCTCGTGGCAGCAATCGTTTTGAGTTTTAGTTCTAACAGGAATTGGAGGCCTCATGAGTTCGATAATGATGATCACGTCCTTATACGGGTCTCACCTCGATGAGGTTTACGGAGATGTGGCCAAGGCGGCAAGATATCTCCGAGGTTCAACAGACCTTTCTAGGTCCTAAGCTGGGTAGGCGGGGTGGTTTACCACTTGAACTATCCACCTCAGTTGCACCAGGTGCACGAAGACATCCACGTATTTCAACTGAGGAGATACGTGCTCGACCCTTCGCATATCATCGACCATGGGGAGCTGGATGATGGCGATGGGGTGTCTTTCACGGAGGTTCCAGTGGGAATCTAGGATCGACAGGAGCGGATCCTATGAGGATGGACGATTCTATGGGTGCGCTTTCTTTGGCAGTACGGGAACCTCTAGGTGAGCACATGGGAGAGCAAGGCTCAGATGCATGCTCAGTACCGCTTTTGTAACCCCAGTTTGTGTTAAAGCTTTACGAGGACGTAAAGCCCTGAGGTGGGAGTGATGTAAAAACCCATAAATTTCAAGGAATTTTTTTTTCTTAATTTTCTATGGAATTTTACAAGAACGCAGTTTCTGACGGCACCTGATTCCGAGGCCCGGTGTGCCCGGAATCATTTTCCGAAGTTTGGCTTGAGTACGTTCAGTGAACGAACGAGCGGGTTTTCTTAACTTTTGAACCGGTGCTCGGAATCAGATTCCGAGGGCACCGATGGAATCACAGCGCCGATAATTTCTTAGAAACGCCTCTTCCGGAGTTGCGTTTTCTCAGGTGTGGTTTTTAAATTTTTGGGCTTTAAGTTAAGAAATAAAATAATGCGGTACGACAAACTTTATTATTTTTTTACTTAAAGCCGCTTAAATCTTCTTAAGCTGAGTTGAAGCGGATAGGGTGGAACCCAAAATATCCTACCCTCTTGGTAGGATATTTGTGAGGTGGGGCCCGCACGAGCCCCACTTTTCTTTTCCGCTAAGTAACGCACCCGCGAAAACCCCTATTAAACAAAAGTCAACGGACGCGTTTTCTAAATTCTCAATGCCCCTATTAATTGGGCGGTTAGTTCATTACAATTAATTCTATGAATTAATTGTTCGTTACTTATCTTTGTTTTTCAAATTCTTCAGTTGATAATAAAATAAGATGAGGACTTATTTTATTATCGGCTTGTTGTGTTAGACCTTTGGAGAATCTCTAAAGATCTTTACCCTCCTACGCGAAGAATGCGAAGAACGCGAAGAACGCCGGCCTCCGACGAAGGGCGACGAAGAACGCCGGACCCCCGGAGATTGACGCCGACGATTCTCCCTCCGCAACGCTTCTTCCACGACGATCAAACCCCACGACAATCTTCGATCGACAACGAAAATGTATGGGATTGCAGTCCTTTTAATACTTTGTGGATTATAACATCAACATGAATTTAATTGATATAATTAAATCTGTATGTTCTTGATCCTCGGAGTTTGTTTGCGTGACGCTGAGTACCGCGCGACAGCGACGCCCTTCTGCGACGCGACGATCCTTCTCTTCCGCGACGAACTCGCGTCCGACGACGACGTTGAGGTAGGGGTTGTTTTGAAAATGATAATACTCCATGTTTGTTTCCCTTCAAGGCATGAACATGGACCAAATAATTAACAAGTTGGTCTGTGGATTATTATTGTGGTTCGGGGTTTATCAAATTGATGGGAAAATATTATGGGGTTGTTTCAAACCGCTAACGCAGTGGGTGCGGACCAACAAACAAGTCCGAACCACCGCATTCTTTCTCGTTAATAGTGTGAGGAATGGACGACGATGACAAATGGGGCCGCAAGGGCGATTTGAGGGCCTTGCAGTGAAGGTCGTGTCCCGGAAGGACCACTGGCGAAGACCACACGTAAAACGGACCACTGGAGCGCGTCCGGTGGTCCGCAGAATCTCACGCCGGCGCCCAGCGCACCACCAGCAAAACCCGTCATGGCTGAAGCTGCGGCGGAGAGGCGGTTCCTCGGCCGCACATAACCGGGAGGCGGGACACGGCCGACATGCCGCGTCCGGGTGCTGCAGAGCAGCCCCCGCGTGGGGGCCGCGGTTCCTTCGCTCGGCCGCTCTCCCGGGCCGAGCCGAGCCAAGCCGAGCCGACCCGCCGTGTCGGGTCGCACCCAGGCCGGGCCGGGCCGCCTGGCCGGGTCTGGTCGCACCAGACCGGGTCGGACCCGGACCCGGGTCGGGTCGACCCCGTTCGGGCCGACCCATGGGGGGATCGGACCGGGTCGGTCCGGGCCCAGACCCCCCGTTTTCGGACCCTCTTTGGTCTTTTGCCCATATCTTGGGCTACGAACCTCCGATCGACGCACCGTTAGTTGCGTAGTGATCCTTGGAACGATACAGTTGTTTCGGTATATCGCACTCAAGGTTTCAGAATACTTTGGGTTTGGCCGGGTTGGTTCGGATATGAAACCAACCAGGCCCTCGGAGCGGAAACGCTTATATCTCGAGCTCCGGACATCCGATTGATGTGCCGTCGACTTTGATGGATTCCTCTAAGTGAGAAGGATATTTTGGCTTACTCCGCTCGAGGTTTGGATGCTGTCGGAGTGCGGTCGGGTTGGTTCGCTCACGAAATCCAACTGGGCCCCTGGAACGAAAAAGCCAATAACTCACAGACCGGGCGTCTGATTGACGTGCCGTCTGTCTCGTTGATTTCCTCTTGTTGAGATGGAACTTTTGGCATACTTTGCTCGAGTTTTGGACGTAGTTGAAGTATGGCTGGGTTGAATTGTACAGGAAATCCAACCGGGCCCTTGGAACGGAAAAACTGATATCTTTCAGACCAGACGTCCGTTTGACAAACCGTCAGCGGCGTTGGTGATCACGTTGAGAAACAGTCCCTTTGAATATAACCTATGAGAGTTCGGGGTATAGTTGAGATATGACCGGGTTGGTTCACTCATGAGACCAACTGGGCCCCTGGGACGAAAAGGCTAATAACTGACAGACCGGGCATCTGATTGGCGTGCCGTCTGTTGCGTTGAGACCCCTATGACAAGGCGGTCTGTTGAGATACTTCTTCGTGGGACTTTGTGTTACTTGGAGCATCGAACAGTAGCTCGTGGAGCGGACCCTCCCAGAGGCGAGCGTGCGGAGTACGGAGACCGTGTAGCCGGCTGAGACCTGACGACTGCTTGTCCGATTCGTTTCAGAGTGACTTGCATAGCCCAGTGGGGAGCACTACTTTGTGAGGTGCCAGACCCATGGCAGAGGAGCACTACTATGTGAGGTGGCAGACCCGCAGTACTCGACAGGAGGAGTACTTCTGTAGGCTATGAGGGGGAGCACTACTGTGTGAGGTGGCAGACCCATGGCAGGAAGCACTACTGTGTGAGGTGGCAGGCCCGCGGTACTCGACAGGAGGAGTACCTCAGCAGTCTTAGGTTGGTGAGCAGTACATCGGAGTCATGATAGGACCACTGTACTCTCCAGAGACAGAGCTCTTCAGCAGTTACAGTTTCGATAATGAAAATCATGGTTTGAGCTGAGACTTTTGACCTTTGTGTTACCTCATGATTGAGATGGGTCACTTGATAACTTAGGTATATGTATGGGAATATACCTAGGTAGTGGTTATCAGCTGATTTCATAATCTTTGTGTTTTCCTCAAGATTGAGATGGGTTACTGGTAACTTAGGTATATGTATGGGCATATACCTAAGTAGAGGTTATATGTTGAGATCTTCTTTGTGGTTATCCTTGTTGGTTTTAGTGAGACCTTGAGGGTCTCGGGGTCCCTACTGAGTATCGTTATACTCACCCCTGCACGGGATATGCCCGCACCTCGCTGTGTTGGTTGCAGACGATGGGAAGTGCTGATGGAGGTCGAGTGTTCGAGGACTAGACGGTACCCAGAGGTGGACTACACGACGAGTCAGTACCCGGAGGTGGACTACACGACGAGTCAGTATCTGGAGGTGGACTTCACGATGAGACGACACTCAGAGGAGGTTAACGGGTGAGAGCGTTATGAAGGCTATCTGTACCTACCCTTCATGTAGGATCCGTGGTGGACGATCCAGGAGCTGCGCCATATGTACCTACCCTTCAGGTAGGATCCGAGGAGGACGAACCAGGAGCCACTTCCATCCTTCCAGCTGTTGTCTTTTTCTGTTGTACTTTGTTCAGTTGTAGTTGTACTTTTTTTGGGTTTGTATTCTGGCCCATTTACCTTTCAGTACTTCTCTTGTACTTAGTGTCTTACTTCCACTTGTACTATGTGGTGTTTTGTTTACTTTTATAAAGGCAATGCCTTCCAAGTTATCGGGATTTACGCCTTTGGTGCTAGTCTCCAGCCCCTGGCCTATGGAAGGCAGGCTTGGGGTAGTCACGGCATGGGCCCTGAGGACGGGTCATGACAACCAGACCCACAAAGGATACAAGAACAGTAGTCATTGCCATGGAACCCACGAAGGATTCCAGTATGGTCCTCGTCACTGTCGAATCGATGGAGGATTTTAGTGCAGTTGTCGTCGCTGCCGAACCCACGAAGGATTTCAGGGCAGTCGTCATCGTCATCGCAGTCGCAGCCAGCTCTAGGGTTTCCGCACACAGCATGCTCGATTCCAGGAGGGTCTGCTCCACTAGCCATGGGGGTTCAATACATAAACTTAAACGTAGTCTGGAGTTGATGTATGCCAATGCTCCATCTCGAAAAATGGAACTTAACATGACCGACGGCGCGTCAATCAGATGCCCTGTCTGAGAGTTATTGGCTTTTTCGTCCTAGGGGTCCGGTTGGTTTTTAAGTCAAAACCAACCCGACCGTACTCCAACTGCATCCAAAACTCGAGCAGAGTAAGAAAAAATGTCCGTCTCACTAAGAGGAAACCAACAAAGTCGATGGCACGTCAATTGGACGTTCAGAGCTCAAGTTATAAGCGTTTTTGTCCCAAAGGCCCGATTGGTTTCGTGTTCGAACCAACCCGGTCATTCCCAAAGTTCTCCGAAACCTTGAGTGTAATGAACTGAAATGACCGTCTCGATCCAAGGATCGGATTGCAACTGAAGGTGCATCAATCGGAGTTCAGTAGCCCAAGTTATGGGTATTTGAACGAACCTGTCCGATTTTAGGGGGTTTTGGGCCCGGACCGACCCGACCCGAGACCCCCTGGGTTGGCCCGAACCGGGTCCAGCCCATTAGGGTGTGGCACGGCCCAGCAGGCGCGACCCCGAAAATCTGGCGCGGCCGGTCCGGCTTGGGCGGCTCGGCGCCGACCGAGAGGACGCGGAAAGGGGAGGCGCGCTGCCCCCCTTAATTGATGAAACGACCCCCCATGGGGGGGCCCGCCTAACTGCCACCGGGGGTTATGACCCTCGGCCTCCTCCGAATGGCCGGCCGGTGCCGCCACCGCGGGACCTCGCGGTCCCGCGCCTCCGAATCACCGGCGTCCGGGGATTCTGGCCTTCCTTCACTGCACCGCCGCAGCCTTTGTCCGACCGGCGCGGTGCGATGGCGCCACGCCCCTCCGCCACGGCCCGCCCCGGCCGCAGCCCTCCATGGTTCTCCGTTGCGGCGTGATGGCGCCGCGCTCCTCCGCCGCTTCCCCGCTCCGACCGCGGCCTCTTTCGGCCTCAACGACACGGTGATATTCTTTGTTCCCGCATGGTGTCGTTGCACTGCGCCGCCTCCATCCCAAACCGCAACGGTGAACATCAACAAAGGGGGAGGAGGATCGGCCGTGTTCGTGCGGTCCGACCTCCTCCCGTTAAAATGATAACAGGCGGACCATTATAAAACAACTTCAACCAAGCAAGCACAAATTTAATCCATTAAATTTGAACTTAAATCCCTACCTCAAGAAGTTGTCATACAAGGATCGTCGCGGAAAAATGGCGTCGCGAGGGTGGTTCAAAGACGGCGTTGGCAAGTGTCCAAGAAGAGGATGTTGTCCCACACCGGCTGCAGAGAAGGGAGAGATCGGCATGTCGTCTCTCCTTGGTGCTCCGGTGTTCTTCGCATTCTTCAACGAGGAAGAAGACGTTCTTCCAGACCGCAAGAGTTCTCTCCCCTATTCCACACAACGAAAATCTACCAACAATAAAATAAGACCTTGTCTTATTTTATTCACACACACACATGCCAAAAGGTGGTATATTAATTACAAGTTTAAATATTAATATTACCTTTTTATATCTAAGAAACATTATTTAATCATTAATAACTAATATTACCATTAATTAGGTTTCCATATTCATCCATTATGGAAATTTATATCATCGTTCATGACGATGGATAAATTGATCAAAACAAGAACATGTTATAATTAATTAGTAAGTACGATCATGAACTGATTTATTTATAAGAAAATTATTAAGAAATTACAATGATATTATTTTGATTTTACTAATGTGATAAATCATAATTGGGAATAGTTTTATGAATAAGATAATTTATACAAGACTATTACTTAAAACAAAGAAATCTTTTTTTCCTCATGATATGCTTGTTTTAGATTAATTAAATTTACAATGATCACTTGTGGTTAATAATATCAGTTGAATGTATAATTCACATTTATTTAGTATTAATAATATCATAAATATAATATTTAGTCATTAAATATATTTTTAGAACCATATATGAATGGTGGGGATGAAAAACAAAATACATCATTTATGGAGGCTGTAATATGCATAAAGAACATTTTATGTTTTCATTTCCCATTAGATGGGAAAGAGATATATAATGGTTGTAATGTTAATATAATAAAACTTATGTATATTCATTATAATAATTTCATATGATGGTGGATTATAAATATAGTTATAATAATTTCATTATGTGGATAATACTCATGTTGAGAGTTTAAGTCATTTAGTGAAGGAACACTTGTAAATAATGGACTTAGGAAAAAATTTTGTAACCAAGGGATAAGAAAAAATGTAATAGAATTCTAGGATGGTAAATTTTTCTATGGTTTTATGAAAATCATAAGGGTATGTGTGTGTTGAAGTGGGTGGAAGTGAACTCCTTTTATAAATGAAAAAGAGGAAATTTTCTTTGGAATTGAAAGTTAGCTGAGGGGTAAAGAAATAATCACATAGGAGTTAGGTGAGATAGGAGTGGAATGGTTTGTGAGTCATGTTGTTATGAATCTATAACATAAAAAATGTCTTCAATAAGGTCTTTGTTTCATGTAAAATTAACAAAATTTGAGACACTTTAATTTACTCATTTTTACCCTTAATAACCTTGGCTAAGTATTTACCATGGTAAATATAATATGGCCCTTATATCCAAATTTTAACTTGATGGTTATGAATTTATACTCTATTTAAATTAATTAAATTTCTAAATATTATAAATTTAACCTTTTTTTAAAAAAAGGGAAAAAACTGTTTTTATAGGAAAATATATTTTATAAATTAAGTGTTTTTATTCTTGTTTATTATAAATTACTAATTAAATGAGTGTTAATAAGCTTAAAAATCATATTAGATTCATAATTTTAAATATTTTAATTTAATTTAGTTAAATAAAAATTATACAATGTTTTTAATACTGTTTTTAAAATTTTTTTTACCATAGTATCTAATTTTTACTTTGGTAATATATTTTTATGAGAAAAATGAAAAAAAATATTAAAAAAATTATTATACTGATTATAAATATGAAATTTTTTTATTATACTTAGTTTATATAGTTGTTAAAAATTAATTTTAATATAAGCATGTATAATGCATAATTTTTTTTCATAAAAATGTATTTTTTAAGAATAAAAATATTTACTCATATTCCAAGCCACGTAAAAATATTTAGATGAAAACTATTTTTTCATAAATTATTAATATAATCTACATTATTCAGTATTGATCAATTATTATAATAAATACACAATATATATATAAGTAGTAAATTGCATTTAGAAAATGGTCCTTTTATCACTAAATGATTTAATTACTAATTCCTTAAGTTTGATTAATTAATTAAAAATAATTAATTAAAATTTATCAATATATTGGCTTAAAAAAAATTCATTGATGTTTATAAGTAAAATAAATCATTCTTTAAAAAATGGTTATAATAATAATAACATGTAACACACACACATATTTATTTATAATAAAATGTTTTAATTAAATATTATATTTTTATTTCATTCTAGAATTATATTATTTTAAATTTGTTCACAAAATACACAATATGAGTATACCTATATGAAAAATATATTACCTATGAACATATTTCAAATGATTATATTTTCAATGACCATACTTTCAATGACCATATTTTTAACAATAATTTTTCCCTTTATAGGAGGTATATTACCACCGTTACTCCCTATAAATTCATTCCATTATTACCTATTAAATCTCACTTATCATTTCATAAATTTTCATTAAGGATTTTTCATAATGTGTTCTCCCTTCATTATTTTCTTTTTTATTGTAGTTTTAGTTCTATTAATGGTGATTCTCAAGGGTGAAGATGGTCTAGGGGATCTCCAAGTTTTAAAGACACATTAGGAAATCATCCATGGATTGTGTTATTAAATGGTATTTAATATATGGTTTCATGTACCATTATTTTAATGTTTTATTGTGAATGAATAAAGTTTTTTGTTTTATTTATATCTTATATGACTCATTTACTAATCAATTTTAATTTATTTTCATTGAATAATAAAATAATTCTTCAGAATTAAGAGATATAATTTAAAGAATGATAATGGGTTGTTCTACTCCCCTAGAGTAATCACTGTGGAGGGTTTACCCATAATGATATAAAGATTAGTCACTGAGGTCATCCCTATAATACTAATTATGGAGGACCTCCTCACATCCTAGATGTAAGATCCCATATTTTTCTAGGTACTTCCCTCTTTGACTTTTGGTTGAATCTCTTTTAGTTGGGTTTTCCTTCTCTTTAAACCATGGTTATAGAGTCCCTTTTTGGATAACATAGATATTTTTATAGGGAAAATAACCTAAAGTCTTAGTATAAACATGGAAAAGGGATCTAAAGGGTTCTCTATGAGTTTGGAAGGCTTCATAGGTGATTTGGTCTCTTTACAGAAGTTGGACTGAGAGTTTTCTATTTGAAATTTACACACCGTGAACATGTTATATGATGTGTAAGTGTTGTTAAACAGACATTGTGAACTAGTTTAGGACATGAAATAGTTACACATCCTGATACTTATTCATGGAATGTAATACTCAATTATGGTTATTTTAACTTGAGGTGATGTGTATTTTGGGTTCACTAGTAGAAATTTGAATTTTTTTGGATACTGATTTAAGGAAACTACCATTTGGCAGTCACTATTAATATTATTAGTGACCACAAATTGGAAGTCAGTGAACTATTTAATCCCCACCCTAATTTTTCCTCCCCCCTCTCATTCACCCTCCCGTGACCCTCTCCTCCCATGACCCTCCAGCGACCCTCCCATGACACTGCACCCCCCACCTCTTCATAGTTCCATCAGACCATACATCCACCATCGAACCCTCTTGGACCTATTTCACCCCACCATCAAACCCTCTCACACCAGTCAAGTTGTCCTATAGTTGTCAAACCCTCTCATCCCCATAATGCCCTGTCGTCGAACCCTTATGCCTTCATCAATTCGTCCTACCCCCATCAAGTCATCCCTCCCCTATCAAACCCTACTTTCGATCACCTATCATCGATCCCCTATCATTGATCCCCTTTTGTTGATCCCCTACACCCCGTCATATACCCACAATCTGGTCTCCCCACTTTACCCAAGGTCATGTCTCCTCTAGGTAACTATACTAATGCTTCTTAGTTGTTAACATTCAAATTTCATATTCATTGAGAATTTTTAAATTGATAATTATCTGGTGACTTTTTAGGTCAGTTTAACTTAGGTTTATTTTTTACTGCTTATTTATTCGAATATTGATACATATATCTAAAGGATCCAAGGATCAGTGGTCTTAATCGCTTCCTCTAAAAATAAAATCAGCACTTTCAAAATCACAAAAAAGGTTTTATATCTATTTTTTTGTGTGTTAATCCAATTTTTTAGTTCATATTTTTTTTTTGAATAATGATACCTACTTTAGTTTGTCAAGTACCTTCATTAATTGTGAAATTTCTTTCTTAGTTTGGTAATTTTGATGGTGATAGGCCCCATATTCTACTTTCATCATATAATTAGAATATATTTATTTAATATATTTGTCATTACTTGATGATTATTCAGTCTATTTAACATGATCCAAGAAGGTTCTATGCTTTTTAATAATAAAATATTCCTCTAAATCACTAATTTTATAGAGTTTTTATCTTTTTATTTAATAAAAAAATAGTTATCTTACATATATAAATTTTTTATTTTTTTATTAGAAGATTTATTATTGCAAAAATATTTACTCAATTTATTTTTTTAAGAAGAATATTATTTCTAATCAGCTATTTTTTTCAATATTTTTATTCATTGGATAGTTAAATTATAATTTTCAAAATTTTCAAAATATTGAAGTATTTTAAAGAACACTTACCTTTGTATTTTCATCCTTTGTTTTTTTTAATTTTTTTGATACAAGAGACATGTTTTTTAATAATATTTATCTTGTTCTTCATCATATTTAGATTTACTAGTCAAATATTCTTTCTTTTACTTAAGTTTAGGTTTTCTCATTGTCTTGAATAAAATGTCATTCTCTTATTTAAACTTCTTAAACATAGGGGATTTATTTTCTCATATGTATCATGTGTACTTCTTTTTCATATTGAGATAATAGACTCAAATATATTTCTTTAAATAAGGAATCATTGGTATCAAATATATTAAGAACAAACGATAATAGATTTTTCAACATGGTGGATTCCTTTAATTTTTCTCCAAATCTTTTGATGTTTTTTTTGTAATTTCAATGACAACTTTTTAAAAATTCATAAATGGTTTCATCATTATCCATTTTCACATATTCAAACCTATCACCCTCTTTTAATTTTTATTTTTTTTAAATTAACATTTTTTTCATGGATATTCTCAATATTATCTTAAATATCCTTTATAGTCTTTAATACATTCAATTTGTTAAAATTATTTTTTATAGGGGCACCATGATAGAATTCTATTACTTTCCATCAAATTCAATATTATTTTTATAAACAAGTATAATTGGACAATATTTCTCAATAGATGTGAGGATAATAGGGGCGTCATCACTGAAATCGAAAATAATAGATAGGAAAAAGGTAACTAGCTTATTCATACAACCATGATAGTTATTTTTAATAAAATCATGCATGACTCTAATATTAATAGAATTTCGATTCTCCATTTATTCTTTATCCAAATATATCCTTTATAAGAAGCCATTCTATGGTACCAAATGTGATACCTGCATAGGATGATAAATAATACTAAAAATGGGATTTAAATTAGTGTTACACAGTTTTATTCCTTCCTTTTAGAAATCATCCTATGCAGATAGTTGAAATCAAGATCTTATTACCCCTATAAACTCACAATCACAATTTATAGTAAATAAATAAAAATTAAATTCCTCCAAAATTTTAAAAGGTTCATACCTAATGTGAGTGACTTTATCCATATTGTATTCACTGAAATTTGAGATATATATAATTCAATAATTCCAAAAAATGAATGCAATATGGGAACTTATAATCCATAACCAAAGTGTGTTTTAAAACACTTATAGTTCAAGTTCATTTAATTATACTGGATCCATCTTGTACACATTGGCATTAAAACCAAATGAAAATGATCTTCATGAATCTCCAATATGGTTCTTCATTAATAGATTGATATTATCATCTATCATAGATTTCAATCATATATAGAGTCTATAGATTTCTTATATAAAATAACTCTTGATTATAATGTATATCATGATCCTTTTTATTCATATAACCAAGTATACTCTCCTTTTTGGAAGAATATCAATTCATTATTATTTAGAAGTTATTCATAGTTGTTATTTCTCAATATCTCATTATTATATTATCTTAAAAGAAACATTATTTAAATATTCTCAATTAACATAAGATGTAATAATTTATATTTTTGAATATTAGAAAGCTTATAAATTTCAATTTTTAGATCATCATTCAATGCAGGTTAAATGGATCCCAAAAAATATTTTTATATCCAATATTAAAATATAGAAATTATTATCTTCTTGAAATGTACTTAATTTATATTCAAATATTTTCTCCCATATCCATTTATTTTCTTTCATTTATTTTTCCTTAAAAATAGATTTGAACTCATCAGTTATTAAGTTTTAATGATATGAGTTTTTTTAGAATTTAAATAAGTAATTTCAATTATTTTCTTCTGTTAAATGCAAATATGGATAAGAGCTGAATTGATATTCCATATAGGTTTTCTGCTAAATATTATGAGAGATTTAAGTGATTTATGGATTTTACAAGTGAATTTCAAAGTGATTTTATTAGTTTTCCATGTAGAAAATGTGAAAATAGATATCTCTTCAAACGAGATAGTGTTAGAGAACATCTATTTTTGAATGGGTTTTTGAAAAACTGTAAGACATGGACCCATCATAGAGATGGGTCTGTTTCATGTCACTAATCAGAAAGTATTCATATGGATTTTTATTTGATAATAGTTGATTTGATGAAAATAAGTCTTAATGATATGATGCATCAGTTTCAACCAGAATACAATAATGTTGTAAATGATGATGTTGGATGGAGTAATCCCCATTCTTCAGCATATAAAGAAGCATTGGAATTTTTTAAATTATTGATGATGCATGTACTAAATTATATAATAGATACAAAAAATTTAGTAAATTTTCATCCATCGTTGAATTTTTACACCCGCGTTCCTTTAATCAGTAGTCAAACACCTCATTCTAAATGTTATTTGTATTATTTAAGAAGGTACTCCTTCTTGGAGAGAAGATTCCAGAGTCATTCTATCAAGCTCACAATTTGACCGATGACGTTGGTTTTATATTTGAGACAATTTATGGGTGACACAATAACTATATATTTTTCAGAAAAGATAATATAAAATTAAATACTTCTACTATTTTCTAGTTATCTAGGTGGATAGATAGCAAGATTAGTAAAGGTATTAAGATTCTTCCCGTTAGGGTCTTGAATCAAGGGAAACAAGTTACTGCTAAGAATATGCATTATTTACCACTGAAACCAAGGCTAAAATGATTCTTCATGTTAGAAAAAACTACTAAATTGATGAATTGTAATTTAGAGAGAAACAAAAAGGTTGATAAATTAACTCACATGGCATATTCATTAGAATAGAAAGTGTTTGATAAAAGACACCTAGACTTTTACTGGAATGATCTTAATGTTTGACTAAGTTTGGTAGCAGATGGTTTTAACCCATTTAGGTCCATGGTTGGTGCGACACATTATACATGGACAGTGGTGTTGGTTCTATACAACCTTCCCCCATGGGTATGTATGAAGCAACCATTTTTGTTACTTTCGACTATAATTGATTGATTGATAGGACCTGGAGATAAAATCGATGTTTATATAAAACATTTGATTGATGAGCTGTGAGAATTTTGGGTAGATGGTGTAATGACTTTTTAATCAATAACTAATGAAATGTTTATACTCTAAGTCTCCTTTTTATGGACAATTAATGACTTCCCAGCATATTATCTCTTATCATGTTCTAGTAAAAAAGGAGAATTCACCTGCCCTTGTTGTAATAAAATTAAGAAATCTATATGGATTAATCACTATAAATTTTGGGAGTATCTTGGTCACAAATTATATCTTCCTCCATTTCACAAGTTCAGAATAGAAAATGTATTGTTTTATGGGAATAGATAGCATTATCATCACCACAAATAATGTTCAGGGTTAAAATTCATGAACAACTTGATCAAGAAAACATCCAAACAATGTATGATTTTCAATATTTAGTGGATAATGCATTGTATTCTATTCCTGCTGCAAATAGACACCATAATCATAATTGGAAGAAAGAAAGTATTTTTTTGTCTGAGGTTCCCTATTGTAAATATAATATTTTAAGACGTAATTTTGATGTGAGAACATTGAAAAAAATGTATGTGATAAAATATTATGCACCATTTTTGGCGTCAAGTGGAAATCAAAGGACAGTTCTAACACTCAACATGATTTCAAAGAAATGAGATTGATAAACCTTTAAATTTAAAATTAAGTGATGGTAATCAGGAATACATGCCTGTTTTATAGTACACAATGAGTAAAAAATAGAAACATATATTTATATCAATTCTAAAGACCATCCAGAGGAAATATGGTTATTTATCTAATATTTAAAAGCATGTCGATATTATGAGCATAACATTATAGAGGTTGAAAAGTCACGATAGTCATATTCTTATTCATAATTTAATCTCTATAGAAATATGTAATTGATTACCTACCCAGGTTGTTGAGATGTTGATTGATGTTTTTAATTTTTTTAGATAACTCTGTTTAAGGAATCATCGCTTTTTTGATTTGAAAATGTATGAGGATAAGATTGTTATTTCACTATTTCACTTAGATAAAATATTTACACCATCATTTTTTATGTCATGGTCCACTTAAATGTTCATTTTACTGGTGAATTCATTACTGACAGTCCCGTTAAATTTAGGTGGATGTATCCAATAGATTGATAATTAAACAAATCAAAATGGTATGTGTGCAACAAATATCTTCTAGAAGATTTAATTTCTAAGGGAAATTTAATGGATGAGTGTAGATTTTTTTCCTTCATATATCGATGATGTTGAAAAAAATTTAGATAAAACCTCCCCGAATGACGAGGGTCCAATTGGAGAATGGATAACGTTTGATATGAAAAATGATGACCGGGTTCAATCTCATCAATATGTTTTGTTCAACACTCCATTTTTTATTCCATTGATATAGTATGTTTCATATTTTATCTATTATGTATTATGTTTCTATATTTATATTATTACCTAAATTTTATTTTGTTATGATTTTGGATTCATATCGCTGAGTTAAAACATGAAAGGCCCCATGTAACTGGCCATCAAATCCAAAAAACATAATTTCAACACATTTCATGAGTGGTTCAAGACTAATGTACGTATAAATAATTGATTTAATATTTTTATAGTGAAACTTAATTGTATTTTCAAAATCCTTTATCCATTTAATTATTTTAAATTTACAAATTCAAAAGATGCATGATTTAAGTACTCATACTGTAAGTGAAGAACTCAACCAACTAGTTGATGACCATTTATTATAGGTCGTCGCTATAAGTCTTTAAATGCTAAAAGATAGCAATTTCATATTAGTAATGCTGACATGAACTTAGATACATAGAATAGGGGTATTGGTTGTTCATTTTTTATGAAGGTTATTATTATGGATTGATGAGGGATATTTTTGAGGTTATTTATGGTCATGAATTAAAAAACATATTGTCTAGGTGTGATTGGGTCAACACGGTTCATGGAAAAAAAGTAAATCACTTCCAATTTACATCATTAAACTTTTAAAATATGCTATATAAAGATGACTGAGTAAGAAATGAGCCTTTCATACTGACATAATAGGCAGATCAAGTTTACTTTGTTAGCATTGACTCTAAATGCAATTTTTTCGTGAAAATATCTAGAAGAGGGGTTTTTCTAATTGACCAAGAGAAACCAGATTTTGTCTCCTTTCCTAATCAAACACTTGACCAAAAAACTATATCTATATGTGGAGAAGCCATATAATGATCCATAGAAACATTTGAAGGAGATATGATAGACTTACATGACTAGTGAAAAATTTTATTTTTTTCATAGTTAATGTTTGTAGAAATATTTTGGAATAATATATACAAAAATTGTATGATTTAAATATATTTATATTTATGTTAATTTAGGTATTTCACAGGGTAGTTAGAGTGGTTCACCTTATTTTTTTTCAGTATGTATGTTTTCATTTTTCTAAATTAATTTATTATAATTTTCTATTAGTGTATTACCCTGAATATTTATAATTTTTAATTAAAAATTAAGTTATATTGTAATTGAATTATTAATTTCTATTTATCAGGATCTAGTGCGTCTTCTAGCAGACACAAGGGTCTTGTTAGAGGGGTTCGATCCTTTAATTCTAGAGCCCAACTGGATGTGTTATACGATGACACCTTTTATACAATTAGAGAAGGTGAATGTGTATTGATTCATTAGTTTAGGAACATGATTCAAAACCCACAAAGATTCCCTATTATGACTCATGATTGGACTTATTTCCCCAATGATATGATTGGAATATTATAGAGGGAGGTTCAAGTAAATTCAATGTTTAATTTTTCATGAAATTGTTTTTATTATTGTTGTAGCCACTGACTATTTTTTAATAGGATTATTTTACATCATGTCCAGATGAGTTTCAGGTAGTATGTATCGCCAAATGCCAAAAATTATGGAAGGATTAAAAGGTAAGGGTGAAGAGAGATCACTGGATACCATTCATGAGTGTTCCAAACATTCTACAGTGACTCCCTCTGGGTATTCTTCCCATGCAGTGGTAGTATTTGTTTGAATTTTGGTCGAGTGAGATGACGATGGTGAAATTTGTTGCTTTTAATATATTAATGAATTTTTTTTCATATTTATATTAACTGAATATATTGAATGTAGACTGATTTTTCTTGTTATTCACGTAACCGGGTGATGCAAGGCATGCCTTCCAGACTTGGTACTCGACACGTGTCACAACTCAGACATGATGTAAGTTTAGAATTCAATATTCATTTATATATTAAAAATATTTTATTATAATCTAAGTATAAATATTTTTTTGTGGACCCATTTATTATAGTTATACTGGTAAGTTGATTCGACCAACCATATATTGATATGGGTGAGGACTCCTAGGGTGGGTGATCCCGATATTTCCGGTGTTATAGTAAGAAAATTATTTAGTAAAAAATTTATTATTATTTAAAATAAATTATTAATATTTATTCATTAATTCATTATGTATATGATACAGGATCATTTCAACACTGCTTTAGCAGAGCTTCCAGAGGGGAAACATTGTATTTTTGTGCGTAGAGATGAGATATTTCAGCATGATGTAGGGCATGACAATTATGGTTATTCATTGAATTATGGAACTAGTATCTGATGACATGAAATTGTTAGAGAAAAAGAGGTGAGTGCATATAGAGATATAGGGATGTGCACACAGACTGAGATAGATGCAACAATGTAGGCTATATAGCACAATACAGATGAGTGGTTTTAGAAGTTACATGCAGATCATGGGGAGATATTATCATATATGTTAGAACATATTGATGAAGTGATGACACAATGTCCTGTTGATGGTACACAAATGGTTCCATAGGTAAAAAAGAAAAAAACCATACTCTTATTGACTACTATTGATATTCTTATGATAAATAATTTTTATATATATTGTAGGCTCCAGATATATCTGGTGGACATTGTAGTGAGATTGGTGATCCAAATGATGATGAACCTCATGCATGTGGTAATTTTCATTACCATTTTAATATCATACATGAATTAATAATATATCATTATTCTAGAACCATTAGTTCTATTTACACCAATTTGTGTTTTAATAATGGTTAATCAGTAAATTTTTGATGAAATATTGCTTCCAAGAGGATCAGTAATTGCTCAAAGTAGTTTAGTTAATAACTGAATCAAGGTGATATCAATAATATACTTTATATAGTTTCTAGAATATGATGTTTGTTCATGTGCATACCTGTGTTTTCATGTTTTCATTTCTATGCATGTTTTTTCTATAGTGTACTATTTCATTTGGTCCTCTTCAGGGGGCTTTAGTAAAACAGCTCATATCAAACCTTTTTCCTTGGGAATGGGAGGTGGGAAGTGAGGTCTACAAATATAAAATCAAAAATTCCATTCTTTGTGAATGTATTCTAAATACATAGATATTTCCATAAATCATCTCAACATGAATGGCTATGTGTGGCTCACTACTAGGTGTCAATGAATAGATTTCTTTCAAGATCTTATTAACTAAATTTCTAGACAATCAGTTACCAATTTAAAATTACATGGTGGGCTATGTGATTTAAAACAAAAATGTGTTGGGTGTCCTTGATCCCATGTGGAATTGGACTAGTTCATAAATTCTTGCTTATATTATTCCATGTAAAATTTTGAAGGTTTCACCAACATAGTAATAATTTTCACTCTATAGAGTAAAGTGTTGGACATTTAGTTTTTGATTTTCCATCTCTTAATTTTTTGAAAATGAGTAGAGTTTTCCTAGTGATTGATGATTATATTGTTGTCCATTTAGATTTGGTTTCTGATTTTACATCTATTAAAAGTGTTATATTTATGTTTCAGAATGCATACCCACTATGTTGGTGAACATATCAATTTATAGATTTGTATGTTTCTTATCAGTTTATTTAAAATATTTTCTCTCTAAGTTATATAGTTGAATTCAATAATACGAATTATATATATTGATGCTTTAGTGAATTGTATATTTTTATCCAAATTCAGCTACTTGATATGGTCACCTTTTTATGAGAAGAGATGATTCTTTAATCTTATATTAAGATTTACATAATAACAATACTAAAGATAAAAGTAATTCTATAATGTGAAGTATTCACAATATTTAGTTATTTTCATAGTAAAACTTACAAAAATAGTTTTTAATAGAATATAATAATTTCACTACCACTAATGATATAATAATTCCCATAATGTAATTACTCTATAATATGTTATATCCTTATTTAGTCTCTTCATGTTAAAACAACAATCTTCCCATTCAAAATAAATCATTGATGTATTCAATCTGGAAATAAAACTATCTTCCTTCAATTTATATATATTATAAATATCATGTTTCTTACTCCCTTTCTATGAACCTACAGTTCCTTCTCATTTTTTTCTATTATTCCTTTATATTTGCTTTCCCTTTTTTCAATTCTATAAAACATATCTAATATAACCTGATAATAATTTAATTTCAAGTTCAACATCCAAATATCATTAAAAATCCAAATTCCATTCTATAAAATATTACCATTAGATCATCTTTCATAAAGACATCCCCATTGGATTAAAATTAGGCCATTTAATCTTAAAATATTAATGTCAAGCAGTTAAATTCGCAAAAAAATCCCTATTTTGAAAATAACTCTCAAATATTTAACTCCATTCCATGTGATATTCTCAAAACACTAATTTTTAGTTTTTCCACTAACTATACCTGGAATGTTGTATGAAATACCACAACAAAGTGAAACTTTCATCCAAAAGTACCTTCATCATGCCTAACTTCATTATTATCTACTCATGTTGGTTCACCTCTAGAAATTCCAGACACACAACACGACTTATGTAATGATGTAGTGCTTTATAGTTTCCCATTTTGGTAATTCTTAAGAGATAACAATCAAGTCCAAATAAGACCTAAGTATCTAAAAAACCCATAATGGGCCTTCCCATGTTACATTTTTAGACCTGAAAATTAAAACACCCTCTTCGTTGACCTGACTTCCATCTACTATACATTTCGAATTTTCATTCATCACTGTGGTCTTTAAAATGTAGAGAGAGAGGGATTGTACATATTTTCTAAAACTTTAGGTCTTCCATGAATTTAACTATTTTAATTACTAAGAAAAATTTCCCAACCTAGAATAGTCTTCCCCTTTATTTCCCACATCTTGAATTCTAAACTAAAACATCATCCAATACAATGTTACCAATAATCCCATTCTATATCAAAATCATTTTAGATTGAAATTGCATATAAAATTCCCAAAATAACTCCAATAAAAGAATTACCATGTTCACTACAGCTTGAAAATTTTTGTAACCCTTCCCATTTTATTCATTATTTTCACGAGCAGATGGAATGTCAATTGGATGAGCGGTCTTCCCAAAACTACCAAATATACGGGTTTTAAAGGTTTAACACCCTTTACAATGGTGTGTTTGGGGGGTAAAAAGTAATAAAAGGACATCATAATTCCATGAAATAAGACTAAAATAATCATAGAGTGAGTTGTGAAATGGTCAACCATATGAAACGTTAATCATAGGTTTTGTTTTCTCGGGATGATCGAAAATGCACTTTTAGTGTTATAAAACACAAAAACACACATTTAACGTTCAGATACATAGCTAACGAACATGAAATTAATTGAAATCAAAAGAAAACCATCTTATTTTTATTCTTCATGTTCATGAGGAGGCCTAACATTAATCAGATGTGTGTTCTGCCTCGAACTACCAAATATGCAGTTTTTTAAATGTCTGACACCCTTTACAAAGGTGTGACTGAATGACCCGAAGGCTGAAATTTTTATTGATTTTGGATAAGCCTCATTTTAAGGGTAAAGGAGGGGAAAACAATACTTCAAAGACAAGAGGATGTTAACAAAATTCGGAAAAAACAGAGGGTTGAAACCCCAAAAAAACTACAAAGAAATGCTTTTACCCAGCAAAAAAACATTAAGGCATGACTCTACCAAAACATGGATGCTCAGCAAACTATCTCGTGCAAGAATGCATGAGCCCGGTACCGATGGCTACGCCATACCCTCTCAATCAACCAAATCTAAAAATCCATGCACGGTGAATATGACCAGATCTATCCTCATTTGAAGCAAAACCTTGTAGATTTCTAGGTTTCCCAAAAGTCCAAATTCACCTCCAACAATAATCAACCAACAAATAACCAGCAGATAGCCATTGTAGACATTACCAGCAGATTCATAGCATCACTAAAATCAAATCCAGACAAACGAAGACCCAGCTCCACCAAATAAAAATCAAGATCAAAACCTGGAAACAACTTACAGCAGCACCAAATCACAAAACCTCCCCCCTCCAAACCCGTGGAACCGACCCCGAGCACACTGTATACGCCGGAGCCAACAATGTGCTGGGATGAATCCAAGTCGAGATCTTAGAACCAGAAAATCCGCCAAAGCCGTTGATGAGAACACCGGAGCTACTGTCGACGAGAAAATCGGTGCCATTACAAGATACCGAAGCCAAAACCAAGCCAAAATAGTCACCGAAAGCACCATATCCGACATCACTGAGCCAAGATCCTGAAGCCAGACCTACTGAAGATAACGCACGTTGTCGCCAAGCTGATCCGAAGACACCGAGTCTGTCACTGCTAGTACCAAAGCCGAGGCAAAAGCTTGAAGCCAAAAGACACAACGAAGCTGCCGTCGGGCTGGGAAAGAAGTTGCACAACGCAAATCTGACACCCATAATTACCGATCCGAGGCGAGAAAGCTGACACCGAGGCTGGGCTAGACCGTTCAGAGGAGGGGAGGAGAGAGCTAGGAGGGAAACCCTAGTTGCGTGAGAAGGGGGAGAAGCCGCCGCTCAAAGGCTTCATTTGTGGTTGAATGAATTGTATTGATAAATCATTTCTTTTCCCTTTACAAAGGTGTGTCTGAGGGTAAAAACCAAGAAAAAGACATCCGAATTCCATGAAATAATTTGAAAATAATCGTAGAGTAAATTTTGAAATTTTCAAGTATACTGAACAATAATCAGAGGTACCATTTGACTTGGATGACCAAAAATGCACTTTTAATGCAATAAAACACCAAAATTCTTGTATAATGGTTACATCCAAATATAACATCCTTAGAATGAATGAAAATAAAATATAAAATGTCTTATTACTATTCATAACATGTAATAGAATATGAAACATCAATTAGATGTGTGGTCTTCACAGGAAAAATTAATATGTGGTTTCTAAAGGTTTGACGCTCTTTAAAAAGGTGCCTATGGGGGTAAAAACCAAACAAATGACATCCAAATGTAGTTAAATCAGATGAAAAAATTATTAGAGTGAATTTTGAAATGTTCGACCAGACATATCATCAATCAGTGGTGTTATTTTACCAGGATGACTGAAAATGCACTATTAGTGTCATAAAACACCAAAACTCACTTTTAACAGTCAAATCCAAATCAAAAAAACCATATAATTTTTCGATCTTAATATAGATATATATATGTATATTAGATGGAATAATACAAGAGGAGGGGGGGGGGGTGGGGTGGATTTTAGGTTTAATTTTTTTATTTAAAACTTTTAATAAAGAACTTAGTTTAAGAAGTCTTAAACTAAAATAATTCCCAATCAATACTAATGACCATACAGGTCTTGGATCTGATGGATATGAAATAATGTAATACCATAATTAATGAAAAAAATTTATTTGAATTGAATACAATAATTAGAGTAATAAAAAAGTAAATGATTCTACCATACAATGTATAAAATACCTTAATATAATATGTAAATGATGAATCATAATTAAAAAATTACAATAGAAAAGAAACAGAATAGAAAGAAGAAACAAAGTGATTATTTTTCTATTACAAATGTAGTAGAAATGTAAAGGTATTACAATTATTTTATCCCAAAGAGTAGGGTATCCTTTCATATAGGATGAAAGATCTGTCTTACCACCACCTTGGCAATCCCTCGATACGATGATCAACATGACTGTCTTCCTATCCCTGGAAGCCCTCGATTAAAAAGGTAATTAACACCTCTATCTTCCAAATGATTGAAATACCTCGATAAAATGATCAACAAAAATGTATTCCTATCCCCAGAGGCCATTGATTGTTATCAACTTTATCAAACAAATGAATAATAAAAACATCACTTATAGAAATTCAAGAACATGGAACAAGTCATTCAGTTCTTGTATCTTCAAATATTTCTCACAAAGCAAGAGAGACGTCGCACTATATCTCTCTTGAACATGATTGGAGCCAAAGTTGTGTATTCTGGTTCGAATGACCTCCGATTTATAAGGCTTAGGTTCTAACGTTCATATTTCTCCCAAAGGTCATATTTCTACAAAAAAATCAGAGGGACTTGGACACATGACATTACAACAGTAAAAAAAACAGAATACATGATATCATTTTGATTGTTTTATGACCAACTAAATGACATAATTTTAGTTAGAAAATAGAAAGTACAAAAGTATAAAACAATAAGTATGAGAATCATGTAATTGGTATTGAAATTATAGATGAATTTGATGTATTACATGGGTACTATGCATAGCTTGGTTATGATACTTAACATGGACGAGAAACATATCATTGTTTTTATTCATATCATGGTTATTATTTTTAGCATGGTTATGATTCTTATCATGATTATAATGCACAATATATAATCTGGTCACAATTCATGATTACGATACAATACTTAACTTGGTTAAAATTCATGGTTATGATGCATAACATGAATACGATACATGACCAGGTTATGATGCATGAAGTTACAATGCATGACCTAGTTACAATACATGTGGTTACAATTATAAAACAATAATCATGATTAGAAAACAACATATCTGGTTATTTTTTAAAAAAATGATACACATGAAGTAATTTGTGTTTTTCAAAATAGAATATCAATGAGATATTCGAAACATATTCTGACTAAAAAATATCCCCCTTTTTGGAAAGCACAGAACAAGATTAACAATAAATACTTATATCCCCTTTAGTTTAGTAACTCTTCTGAATGTAATGGTGAATATGACTAATTCCACCCTATGTTTAAAATAAATCACTAGGGATTATATTCTTTTACTTATGAATTCTCCCCCCTTCATAAGATAGTAATCAAAATTATTCTTTTTAAAACCATTCTATCCCTTTGTGATTTTCAAAAAGAATAAGGGAAAGTATTCATTTCCTACAAAAGGTTAGAGAAATAGAGCACGAAACAATATACATTCCATTGAATGAAATAGGTTTATATTACAACAGGAGTTCAAACATCATTCTTATAATGACCCAAAGATTGAAATGAAATCCCTTCTTATAATTAAGTCATATAATAATATGGAGCCACAACACAATGAACAACTAAGTACTATGTGACCTTTAAACATAAGTTTGTCACTTCTATGTTTTTAATTTTGAAAAATAGTCATCTACAATTGTGATCAGTATGTGATTTAGAGTCTGATAAGACAAACATAATTTTTGATGAATAGTAACATACCCTTATGAATAGTAGTATACCTTTATGAATAGTAATGAATATAAATTCATCCAAAAAAATAGAAACTTCACCCATGAATATATAAATACAATTTAGAAATCTTAAAAGTGAAAAAACAATAATAGCATAAGTATTGGTATTTTTTTATGTCATAAATATATTCTTTAAAATTTTATGATTAATTCAATAATTTAAAATGGAAATTTATTTTCATAAAATGAAATCATAAATTGTTATTTTATTTACTTATGGTTATAAGATAGTTTTAGGGGACCTTGATTAATTGTTCAAGGTGTTATAAAATGAGTTATAGTCTTAATGTTTTTTTGTTGAATAAATTATCATTTTATTTAAAATTTAAATTGAAAATATTTAGAAAATTATTTTTGAAAAATTGATTTCATTTTTGGATTCTACACATTGAAAATGGTTAGGATGAATTTTTGGGTTTTTTATAAAATACTTGAATTTTCCGTGAATAGTACAAATACATTTTGAGTTTTTGGTATGTTTGATGACAACATAATGATGTAATAATTAATAAAAAAATTCTGGTCAACTTGTCTACAGTAAAATAAGATATGAAGTGTCCCAAGTGGTTAATACCATGGGTAAGCCCATGGTTTTACAAAAACCACTAATGAATAATAACAAATTCTCTCTCTTTTACTATAAATAACCACTCTTCCCATCATTTTATTTCATTCAAAATCCCTCATCCGTGAAGATCTGGGGGTTTTACCACCCTCTGAGTCCTCCAAAGGTGTTCTCAATCCCCCAAGATCCCAACCTTCAAGTTCTAGGAGTAACTTCACAAGGTAAAGGAACCATTTAACCACCTCTTTTGTCAACAATTCTTTTATGTTATCTCTTTGAATTTACATTTTAATATATTGGGGGTTGATTTTATGTATCCATCTTACTATACTTTTTTCATATGATAATATTCCCTCTTTTCTCTCATAAATTCATTTTAGGAAATTTTATGCGATGTCGTTGTGCTGCCGAGTTTTCATAAGGGATCTCTCAACTTTTCTTTCATTATCAAGTTCATGACTTTTCATTTTCTTTCCTCACCTCCCTTCACCCAAATTGTATGATAACTACAGTAACATACATGTATTGGAATTTTGTTATACTAATGGGATATTTCATTTTCATCTCTCCTTTACCTTCCTTTTATATTAAAATGAAAACACCATTCGAGATGTACTAATTTAACACATTCAAGGATGATGGGTTTTTAATTTCTATTATTGTCTTTGATTCTGGTCATGAATACATTTTCATGGTTGAAACAGACCATAATATATGTATTATGTCTCATCTTTGGTTCTGTAAAAAATTTGTAAACATGGTTTTGATTTTTAAAACAAAACATGATCCTTGTGGTCAAAACCCACCAATTAACTCAAACTGTTATCATAAAATAATTTATATAATGATTCATCTTCACACCAAGTAAACAAATAGAGCTTACAATCATGTAACCTCTTATATTTTCACTAATAACATATAGCTCTAATTCTGGACAGCCATACCCATTTTACATGATTCTCTAAACATGAATATAAGTGAACCGATCATTAAAACCAAGGAAACAAACGGACCTGAACAATGAAATTGGACCTCATAACCAATACAAAAGGTTATGAATGAACTCAAAAAGGTTTTAAAAAATTATTTATATATAGAAGAAACTATGGAATTATTAATTAATGAAACAAATTTTATAATTCAGGTCTTTAATATCAAGTGGAGAATACCATCAGACTTAAGGTAAGGGATCCTCTTTATTTTACTTTTATTTAAGAATGTACTCTATGTTATTCCCTTTTACGTATAATTCCTAATGATGAGGTATGATTTTTCAACATACCCATACTTCCCTCATGATGTATAAAAGATTATAAATCCCTTTCTATCACATTATGAACTCTTAAGTACACCTGATATCATGCTGGTATTCTGTAAGGAATTCTACCCGAACTGCCTTTATTCTTTCAAGTTTCTCTATCTTTATTTTTACCCAAAATAAGTTTTCTTTTATTTTTATGAACAACTTAAAAATGCTGTTTATATGCTTAAAACTATTGTTTCATGATCCATCACTCATTCTCCTTCGGGGATATACATGTTTTTAAGTGATTCCCTCCTTAATTCTACCCGATAAGCAAACATATTTTAAGGGAACATACTAAATTCTTACCATATTTAAATTAAACCCTATATTCTATTTTAAGCCATAATTTTATCTATAAAATCTGTAATTTTATTGTGAAAAACTTCCTGGTTCACTTCTGGTTTTGTATAAAGGATTGTTTCCTTTTCTATTTTAAAGGATCTATAGTATTTTCCTTAAAACTGCTCAAAAATGTTTTAATGCTATAGTTTCATAAATATGTATCTTACATGTTGTAACTTATACTTTTCATCACTCACCATGATACATTTCTAATTTACCTTATTAATTCCCTTGTATATTTTAGTTCCTTTCTTTCGTGGACTCTTTTATGATATTCCTATTTATTATGGTTTATTATATGATTATGATACCCACTTCTTTCCATGGGTACCCTTATGTTTATGTGTTGTCTTAATATGTATGATTATTTATGTGGAAAGAATATTAATGAAAATGTTAATATGGGTGTGCCCAGATAGAAATCCAATTCATTGGGTAAAGTTTAGTTTCATGAGATCTTTTGTGCAACGGTCTTGGCAGTTAGCCTTGACTTGTGCTACTATGGGAAATGATCTTGGCAATTAGACTTCACTCATACTAAAGTCATGTGTTATGTTTATGCCACATTTATAGGATTCCATGTTTATATGTTTTGATTCTATATGTTCTTGAATTTTGATATCATTATGTCATTTCTCATAACTCACGTGGTTAAGCTTTATTCTTATATTCATTCCCTTACTAGGATTTTTAGCTCCACACTTTGTTCATCTGTGCCCCAAGGTATCCTATGTAGATAAATGAGCACAATGGAAGATAAGATCTCATTTTGGAGTTTAAATTAAAATTTTTCTAAATAATGTTTGATTATGTACATAGTCTTCCAAGACACTAGACTTCATGAACATTAGCTTGTACTCTGATGTATAATTATACTTAAAATCACGTAATGTTATATGTGAAAGGATAAGGTCTCTATAGTTGGTATTAGAGGATGGTCTAGTTATTTTTGGAGATTAGGAATAGATAAATTTAGTGAGAACCTTAAGGATGAGACAAAGTATAAGAAAACATCCCTAAATTTTGGTAAGCATAGAGTAAGTGGTTTATTAAGAAAATACGTCTCTGTCTAGATACAAACATGTAGAGGCTGCTCTAGAACAGATGTACCTAGGATTGAAAACTCTAATAAGGAGTTTTAGGCTTGAATCGGGGTATTCTGGTACATGAAAATGGGCCTTACTACACTCTTGGTATTGACACCTCTTGGGGATATGCCTTCGTAATTCATGATCTTGGTACAAACCGTTATTAAGGAGAAAAACCCCATAAGAATATAAGATATGAAATAGATCAAGGATAACATAGATTGAAACATAAGTAATTACAAGTTAGGATATACTTATCCTTTAAAAGTTTATCCCCTTACGTTCAAATTTTCTTTTTTTAATTCTCAATATCTATGTATTAAAGCCCTATAATTGTACATTCTTTTTCTTAGCTAATGGAGGGAAATAGAAGAAAAAGTTCCAAAAATCATTGCGAAAGGGAATGTGAAGAATGACCAAATGATGTGCCTGATATAATGGGAATGAGTGCTCAAAACACCATGACAGTGCTTGCTTAGCTGGCTCAAGTTATGAATAATAACTTGAATCATGCGGGACTCCCTCCTCTTCCAAGTAATGAGCAAGTTTTCGTAGAATCATTCATGCGGAAAATTCCTCCCATGTTTAGAGGATCTTCTGATCCCTCCTCATGGAACAGTGGATTAACTCCATTGAAAATATATATTCTCCATCCTCTAGTGCTTGGAAGAAGAGAAAGTTGTATTGGAGGTCTATAGTTTTTATGGGGAAGAAGATTAGTGGTGGACACTGATCAATAAGACAAATTCCCAAGAGGAAATTGATTCCATAGATTGGGAGGAATTCAAGAGGATGTTTTTCAATAAATATTTTCCTAAAACCCTCTATCTCAAGATGGAAAGAGAGTTCCTCAGACTTAGGCAGAAGGAATATGAGTCCATCGAGGTGTATGAAGAAAACTTTACAAGCCTTTCAAGGTACGCCTCTGGATTTTTCATTATAAGAACCCGAATCTTCAGTTTCAGGTACAGATCTCTTTTATGGGTTTTTTAAGGATAAATGAGGTTTCTGGAAAATTTTTTGAAGTACACACCATGTACTTTCTGAGTACCTGCCATGTACTCTTTTCCAGCTCGAAGCTGTGTGCTGATCGTGTCCGGGCCACACACACGGTGTGTAGGGGTGATGTGGAGGCCGATTTTGGCGGAGTACGGAAAAATCCACTACACGCTGTGTACTTTAAAAGTACACACCGTGTAATTTTTTTATTTCATTAATCGGACCAGATTCACGCCTAATGATCTTTAACATCTTTTTCTCCGCCTATTTCCGTCCAGAGTGTCTGAGGAGGCCGATTCTTCTCCGAGAAACAAATCTGTCACCGGTTGTCTGAATCGAACTCCTTCGATTGCAGAAGAATCACAACGGTGAGTTCTTGGTTCTTCTTTGGCCTCGTTTCCTGATTCTTCCTCTCATGTGAGTTATCTGAGGTTTAAGGTTTTATATGTTTTTGTAGATCTACTCCATTCTAGGCTATTTCACGGGACAAGGTTCAAGTATATCGATCTTCTAGGATCAAGGTAGGTGGTTTGTTTCCCTACGTTGAAGTTCTTTGAGTTTTGGTTGCAAAAGTGCTGGATACCCATGTATCGGGTATCCCGGGTTAAATATTTTTACCCTATTGTTTATTTGACCTAGATTTCTTGTTAGCTTTGATTAATTTTTGCTAATGTATTCTTGGTTGCATGTTTGAGGATCACCCCACAGGTGTTTTTCCTCCCTATTTGGCTGTTTATTACCGTTTGGCACTGTTTGCCTGTGAGGAAAACCCTATTGTAATTGTTAGTTACTTTTTATCACTGATTGCATGTGTTTCCTGCTATTTAAATGCTTTTTATGTATGGTACCTATTATCCAAGTAGTTGTTTAACTTACTTAGGGCTGCTGATAGTTGATTACGCATGACTGGACTACTCAGGGCTGTGAGAACCTGGTGCGGGAGATCAAAGAGGGAATAGATGATTAAGTGCTTCCCTAGAGGGTCTGTTGGTTTTAGTTTGTACGCAGGACCTACGGGAATAGAACTTTGTGCTTCCCAAGAGTGTTCTTAGTTTACCCAGGCATCGAGACCACAAGAGGAATTAGACGTAAGTTCTTCTTTAGAGAGTCTGTAGCTATCATTGCAAGACTATAGGGGAATTGACGTAAGAGCTTCCCAGAGTGTTTGTGCCTTGTTTGATTACTAGACTATAGGGGTCTGCTTGTTTGATCCATCCAGAGAGTCAGTGTGAATTTTGATGGTTGGTTGTGACGAGTCCACCAAGCCAAAGAACAAGCTTGGGTTTTGTACTTCTTGTGTTTAGGTAGTCTTTTGAGATACCTGCTGTGTTACTTTCTTACCTTGGAATAAAATGCCTTGTTAGTTTTTCCCTGGTTGTTTAATTAAAAGAATGTGAATGGTAATTGGCAGGATTATTTACTGGTGTACTTATTTTCCTTTACTTTTTCTATATTACTCACTGACAGTAGGGCATGAATCTTATAGTGATTGCCTACTGGGTTTAGTCTCACACCCTGTTTGGGTCCTGCTTTTCGGCGCAAACAGATTATATGGTTGCAGTTGTAGGTAGGTATTGTGGTCCTTCTACCTCGGGTACTTGATTGCTGGTTGAAGTTAGAGAGCATGGGACCGGGCTTTGGCTCGTGATGCTAGTGGAGTTGGTGTTTACATTTAGTACTTTGGTTCCAGTTGTATTTCAGCACATTGTTTTGTTTATTGCTTTCCATAGATACATGTACCATTCTGCATCATTATTATATCATACATTGCTTCTACTTTTAGTTCTGTTGTTGTATGCTATTTACTGCTTCCGCAATTGATTATATTTATTCTTCTGCTGTATACTTTACCAAATGAGGGCATAGTTTCCCCAATGACTCACTAAGGCCCTCGCTGCTAGTCGGCAGCCTCTGGGGTTTGGGGAAATGCGCTTGAGGGTATGTGGTGAACCGGGTTCAGGGTACCAGTTATGTGGCTCCGGATTCGGGTCATTACAAAGTGGTATTAGAGGTAGGTTTTCTTCTTTTCTATTGCCTTACTGTTTTGTGACAATAGACAGGGATAGGAAGAAATGGGTAGTTTGTACTTAACTGTGCCTGGGAGTAATTAACCCATGTATATGGAAAATCTATATTACCTCGTAATTTCAATTTTCAGTTTTTGTAAGTGTTACATTTTATTATATTTCATCCTTGGGTGATGCAAATGTTTTGTGCTATTACAGTTTATATGATTGTGGTTCTATTTTGTTGCAACCTGATGAGATGAGGGCGTGCCATCTCATGCATCATATAGGCACTGAGTAGGAAATCACATGTCAAACATTTTACCATGCCATCTAGGGTGCATTAGGATTCATGCTGTTGTGATAGATGTCATGATAAATTATGCATGTTGTTGTGATAGTTGTTGTGATAGACATACTTTCTATGTTGTTTAACTTGATATATGCATTTTTATGATTCCAATATTTGATTCATGAGGAGTATATCCCCCCACAGATCGGAATTTGGAACATATATGTTTGTTTTTCAGTGTTTCTAGCGTTCGGTGCAGTTTCTAAGCTACTGCCCGGAAAAACCCAAAATACACAACGTGTACTTTATTAATACACGCTGTGTAGTTTTTAAACCGTGTTACTGACTGTGTGAACAAAAACACGGGGTGGTGGAAAGTCTTTGGGGACATGCTGTGTACCATAAGTACACGCCGTGTGGTAGTTAACCATGTACCCGGCCGTGTCACTAACAACACGGGTCAGGTAAACTCGGGTAGTACACGCCGTGTTTTGTATGAACACTCCGTGTAGTTTTCTCCTAGGTACCTGGCTGTGTCATGAACAACACGGGTCGGTGTTATCTTCTCCTATACACGTTGTGTTTGTTCGGAACACACCGTGTAAGGGGTTAACCGTGAGGCCGGTCGTGTAACCTGCTACACGGATCACTGAGCCTGTCTAGTACATGCCATGTGTTATATAAAAACACCGTGTAGTTTTCTTCTGGGTACCCAGCCATGTCCTGAACAACACGGGTCGGTGTGATCTATCCTTATACACGCCGTGTTTGTTCGGAACATGTCGTGTAGGAGTCAGCTGTGTATCCAGCCATGTAACCGCTACACAGGTCGCCAAAACCTGTCTAGTACACGCCGTGTCTTTAGTGCACACGCCGTGTAGTTTAGGATTTGGAGGAGCATGTAGGTTATCTGTGAAGAGAGACTCAGGTAGGGGAGTGGAGTTCAAGTATATGCCGTGTTTTGGGACAACACGCCATGTATTCTGGGATGTTACATGACCAGTGGTGGTGGAAGTACACACCCATGTAAATGGCTTCAACAAACAAATCATGTAGTTTAAATACACGCTGTGTAGTCGTGTTTTGAAAACATTAGTGTTTCTCTCTCCTATTCCCGTTTTGTACTCTTGTGTTTTCTGTCCTTGTTAATCCTAAATCTAGGTGTGATTTTGTTTTCTTAGAGCTATGGCACCAAGACATCCTCCAGTTACACGTCAGGAACCAGGCAGTGACCGTACGCCTGATACGGCATACCAGGGACTACCTGTAGTTCCGCCGATCATTCCAGACATGGCACCCACAATGATACTAGATACTGGTTCCGATGCTCAGTTTAGAGAGGGTTTCATGAGGTTCATGCAGATCTTCCAGGGAGCTCATCATCCTGCCTCATCTATGGCAGAGCTGACGCGAGTCTTCCAGCAGCAGCATCCTCCCACTTTTATAGGTGATGGTGGACCTCAGGCTACAGAGTCATGGCTTGAAACCATACTTTCTATCTTCGAGCATCTGGAGATACCCATAGACAGGAGTGTGAAGCTCGTGACTTACATGCTGCGAGATTCTTCCAAGAGATGGTGGGATGTAGTCTCGCAGGTAGGGCACCAGCGGACTATGGCTTGGGACGAGTTTCACTATACGTTCTACGAATACTTCTACCCAATGAAACTGCGGGCCGACAGAGCCAGAGGGTTCATGAACCTGCAATAGGGTACTCTTTTGGTTATGGAGTATTCCTCCCGCTGCACTCTCGTTTTGGGAAATGACGAGATATTTTTGGCAAGGAAGTTTGAGGAAGTCCTCAAACCAGAGATCAGATCACAGGTGAACATATTCCAGTTGAATTCTATTACCCTAATAATCAACTAGGCACTGATCACCGAAAGAAATCTGAGGGATACTGGAGCTGTTGAACAGGGCGGTTCAACATCCAAGGCTGACTCATTGCATACTGACAGCAGGAAACGCCACCGAGAGTCTACTCGAGGTGACTCGAGGAAGCGAGGTAATTCTTATGGAAGACAGGATCTTCCTTATGGAAACCAGGTGGTGTGATATCAGTGTGGAAAGAGTGGTCATAAGAAGCTGCAGTGCCCTAGAGATCCATTGGAGTGCCGAGATTGTGGAAAGATGGGTCATCTGCAACGTTTTTGCAGGGTTCTTCTTCCAATAGGTAGTGAAGGAGGATTGGTTTCTACTCCTCGTTCAGGAGTAGGATTACTAGTTCCACAACAGACTAGGGGCTGGATTCCTTCATGTCATTCAGGCCAGGGTAGAGGTCGCAGACACGGTGGTCAGGCTCAGGGAGGATCAGCTCAGGGATATCAGGCTGCTACATAGGGCCGCAGTACTGTGCATACGTTTGCAGTAGAGCAGATCCATCGGGAGCAAGATCATGGACCTTCCACAGTTCGAGGTACAATCCTAGTAGCCTCAGTGTTATCTTCTGCACTTTTTGATACCGGAGCTTCTCATAGCTTTATTTATGCACACACTGTGGAGAGCCTTAGACTTACTGTCTTTACTTCTGAGGATACTTTGGCACTAGACACTCCTTTGGGACATATAAATACTAGTGTGCGACAGTTTAAGGAGTGCCCCCTTGAGGTTGGTGGGTGTCACTTCTCGTGGGATCTTTATGTCCTTGAGATGATGGGTTATGATGTCATTCTCATAATGGGTTGGCTAGTTCCTTTTTAGGCCTTTGTCGATTGTTATCACCGTAGGGTGAGTTTCACATCACTAGAGGGTGGGTCCTTTCTTCACAACGGTGAATGGGATGTCCAAGCAAGCAGAGCTGGACCAGATCATCATGGGTTGTGTAGTGTTACAGCCCAAATTGCTAGTTTATATCTAGATGATCAGGGGACCTCTCAGATAGACTTCCCTCTGGTAGTTGACTATTTTCTAGATGTCTTTCTAGAAGACTTTTCAGGGTTGCCTCCAGAGCGTGAGGTAGACTTCAATATTGATTTTGTGCCAAGAGAAGCACCGGTATCCATACCGCCTTATAGGATGGCTACGCCTGAGTTTCAAGAGCTCAAGAAGCAGTTGGAGGAGTTGTAGGCGAAGGGTTTTATCAGACCCAGTACATCCCCTTGGGGTTCACCTGTGTTGTTTGTGAAGAAGGCGTATGGTACCTTACGGCTCTGTGTGGACTATCGGAAGCTGAACTAGTGGACGGTCAAGAACCGATATCCATTGCCGAGGATTGATGATCTCTTTGATCAGCTTCGAGGAGCCAACGTATTCTAGAAGACCGACTTGAGATCTGGCTATCATCAGTTGCAGGTTAGACCATTTGATATACCTCTCACAGCTTTTTGAAGCAGGTATGGTCTGTACGAGTATCTGGTTATGCCGTTTGGTCTCACGAACACACCGACCGTTTTCATGGTGCTGACGAACCGAGTTTTCCATCCTTACTTGGACTCCTTCGTCGTTGCCTTTGTGAATGATATCTTGGTGTACTCTCACACTCGACACGACCATGATACCCATCTTGAGATTGTATTGATTACACCGAGAGAGCATCAATTATATGCTAAGATCTCAAAGTGCCACTTTTGGATGGATGAGATTCACTTCCTGGGCCATGTAATCTCAGAGACATGAGTATCAGTAGACCCAGAGAAGGTGTGAGAAGTAGTTACCTGGGAGCATCTGAAGAATGTCTTCAAGGTACGGAGCTTCTTGGGACTAGAAAGTTACTGCAAGTGGTTTATAAAGGACTTCTCTGCTTAGCAGCGCCGTTTACAGGATTGACTAAGAAGGGTGTGAAGTACATTTGGTCTGAAGCTTGTGATTCAGCCTTCCAGGAGCTGAAGGTGAGATTGACTTCAGCACCGATTCTAGTTCTTCCAGAGTCGGGGAAGAGTTATACAGTTTTCTATGATGCATCTGGCATCGAGCTTGGAGCAGTTCTTATGCAGGAAGATTGTGTTGTTGCATATGGATCTCGGCAGTTTAGGCCACACGAGAAGAACTATCCTACGCATGACCTGGAGTAAGATGCTGTTATTCATACTTTGCGTTGTTGGAGGAACTATCTCATGGGAGGTCATTTTGTGGTATATACTGACCACAAGAGCCTCAAGTATATCTTCACGTAGCATGACTTGAGTCTGAGACAACGGAGGTGGGTCGAGTACCTACAGTCTTTCGACTTCGAGCTTGCTTATAGACCTAGGAAAGGCAATGCTGTGGCAGACGTACTGAGAAGGAGGACTCAGTTACAGGTAGTTCAGGAGGCCAGCAGTGAGTGGAAGCTAATGGCTCTATTCTCTAAGATGCATTTGGAGTTCCACGACAGACTGGGACAGACAATTCTTTCTTCTATAGATGTTACCTCTACTCTTTTAGATCGAGTTCGAATGAGGCAGCTATTAGACCCAGAGGGCCTAGTCCTATGGGAGGTTGTTTCATATGGAGACCCTACTCCAGGGTAGATAGTGGGCGATGATGAGGTGCTACATTTTCATGGCCACGTATGGGTTTTAATGGACATACGTGAGGAGATGATGTGGGAGTTTCATGCTTCAACTTGGGCAGTTCATCCTGGTGTCACCAAGTTGTACTGAGACTTACACCATCAGTATTGGTGTCTAGGTATGAAGAAGTATGTGGATGGTTTTGTTATGAGGTGTTCCACCTGTCAACAGGTGAAGGTAGAGCATCAACGACCAGTAGGGCTTTTACAGCAGTTACCCATTCCTGAGTGGAAGTGGAATGATGTCGCGATGGACTTCGTGAAAGGGTTACCGAGATCGCCTCAAGGAAATGATGCAATTTGGGTTGTAGTGGATAGGCTCATGAAGGTTTCACACTTCATGACGATCAAGGATACCTTCAGTGTTGATGAGTTGGGATGGTTTTACAACCGAGAGATCATTCGTCTGCATGGATTTCCACACTCCATTGTTTTAGACAGGGATGCACGTTTTACTTCGCACTTCTGGCAGGGGTTACAAAGAGATTTCGGTACACAGGTACTTTTGATTACAACATACCATCCCCATACTGATGGCCAATCCAAGCTTACAATCTAGGTTCTTGAGGATATGCTCCGATATTGCATTCTAGACTTTAGCGGTACTTGGGAGAATCATATCCCTCTGGTGGAGTTCGCCTACAACAACAGTTTTTAGGAGACTATTCAGATGGCACCTTACAAGGCTTTGTACGGTAGGCCATTCCAATCACCTTTATGCTGGATAGAGGTAGGAGAGGCAGCCTTGCTGGGACCTCATCTTGTTCAGGAGACCACGGAGTAGGTGGAGTTGATTCGGAAGAGGATGGCTACTGCACAGTCTCAGCAAAAATATTATGTTGATCAGCGGAGATGACCTTTGGAGTTCAAGGTTAGAGATCAAGTTTTCCTGCGTGTTACCCCGAGGTTAATACATAAGAGTATTAGGAGACAGTGGAAACTCTCACCGAGATACGTTGGGCCGTTTGAGGTTCTAGAGAGAGTCAGGATGGTTGCTTACAGGGTGCAGTTAACTCAGAGGTAACAGGCCATGCACGACGTCTTTTATGTTTCTCAGCTTCAAAGGTATTTATTAGACTCATCTCATGTTTTTTAACTCGAGGAGGTTGATCTGGAGAAAGATTCATCTTTCGAGGAGCATCCTATCAGGATTTTCAACCACAGTACGAAAGTTCTCCATGGCCGGTCTGTTCCTCTAATACGGGTGCTATGGCAGCACGGGTGAGTACAGGATGAGACCTGGGAGAGGGAGGCCGATGTTCGATCACAGTGGCCAGAGTTGTTCGAGGATTCTTCTCATACTCCTTGTTAGGGAAATTCAGGGACGAATTTATTTAAGGGGGGATGTTTGTAAGAACCCGAATCTTTAGTTTCAGGTATGGATCTCTTTTATGGATTTTTTTAAGGAAAAACGAGGTTCTTGGAAATTTTTTCGAAGTACATGTCGTGTACTTTCTGAGTACACGCCGTGTATTCTTTTCCTGCCTGAAGCCGTGTGATGACAGTGTCTTGGCCACACACACGGTGTGTAGGTGTGACATGGAGGCCGATTTTGGCGGAGTACGGAAAAACCCACTACACGCCATGTGCTTTAAAAGTACACGCCATGTACTTTATTTATTTCATTAATCAAACCAGGGTCACGCCTAATGATCATTAACATCTTCTTCTCCTCCTATTTCCATCCAGATCGTTCGAGGAGGCCAATTCTTCTCCGAGCCACCAATATGTCATCGGTTGTCCGAATCGAACTCCGTCAATTGCAGAAGAATATCAACGGTGAGTTCATGGTTCTTCTTTGGCCTTGTTTCCTAATTCTTCCTCTAATGTGAGTTATCTTAGGTTCAAAGTTTTAGAAATTTTTGCAGATATACTCCATTCTAGGCTGTTTCACGGGCCAAGGTTCAAGTATATCAATCTTCAAGGATCAAGGTAGGTGGTTTGTTTCCCTACGTTGATGTTCTTTGAGGTTTGGTGGCAAAAGTGTCAGATACCCATGTATCGGGTATCCCAGGTTAAGGATTTTGACCCTATTGTTTATTTGGCCTAGATTTCTTGTTATAATTGATTAATTTCTGCTAATGTATGCTTGGTTGCATGTTTTAGGATCACCCCACTGGTGTTTGTCCTCCCTGTTTGGCTGTTTATTGTTGGTCGGCACCGTTTGCCTGTGAGGAAAACCCTATTGCAATTGTTAGTTACTTATTATCACTGATCGAATGTGTTGCCTGCTGTTTAAATGATTTATATGTATGGTATCTTTTATCCAAGTAGTTGTTTAACTTACTTAGGGCTGTTGACAGTCGATTACACACGACTGGACTACTCAGGGCTGTGAGAACCTAGTGCGGGAGATCAAAGAGGGAATAGACGATTAAGTGCATCCCTAGAGGGTCTGTTGGTTTTAGTTCTTATACAGGACCTACGAAAATAGTACTTTGTGCTTCCCAAGAGTGTTCTTAGTTTACCCACACATCGAGACCACATGAGGAATTAGACGTAAGTTCTTACTCAGAGAGTCTGTAGCTATAATTGCAAGACCATAGGGGAAATGATGTAAGAGCTTCCTAGAGTGTCTGTTCCTTGTTTGATTACTGGACTATAGGGGTCTGCTAGTTTGAGCCATCCATAGAGTCAGTGTGAATTTTTATGGTTGATTGTGATGAGTCCACCAAGCCAAAGAACAATCTTGGGTTTTGTACTGCTTGTGTTTAGGTAGCCTTTTGAGATACCTGCTATGTTACTTACTTACCTTCGAATGGAATGCCTTGATAGTTTTTCCCTAGTTGTTTAATTAAATGAATTTTAATGGTAATTGGCAGGATTATTTATTGGTGTACTTATTTTCATTTACTTTTTCTATATTACTCACTGATAGTAGGGAAAAATCTTGTGGTGATTGCATACTGGGTTTAGTCTCACACCCTGTTTGGGTCCTACTTTTCAGCCCAAACAGATTATATGGTTGCAGGTGTAGGTAGGGATCGTGGTCCTTCTACCTCGGGTACTTGATTGCTGGTTGGAGTTGGAGATCATGGGACCGGGCTTTGGCTCACGATGATGTTGGAGTTACTGTTTACATTTAGTACTTTGGTTCCAGTTGTATTTCATCACGTTGTTTTGTTTACTTCTTTCCATAGATACATGTACCATTCTGCATCATTATTATATTAGACATTGCTTCTACTTTTAGTTTAGTTGTTGTATGCTATGTACTGCTTCCGCTATTGAGTATCTTTATTCTTCTACTGCATACTTTACCAAATGAGGGCATAGTTTCCCCACTGACTCACCAAGGCCCTCACTTCTAGTTGGCAGCCTTTGGCATTTGGGGAAACACGCTTGAGGTTATGTGGAGAATCGGGTATGGGGCACCAGTTATGTGGCTCTGGATTTGGGTCGTTACATTCATCAACACCGAAATCATGGTGGATCGCTTCTTTAGATGACTAAAGCCAAGTATATAAAAATAATTGGTGATTTGAGACGTTGATAGTTTTGAGAATATTTTTCGTTGTGCCCCCAAGGTTGAAATGGAGATTGGAGACTCTTAGTGGTCTCGTGGGATTAGTGAAAAGAAGCAGAAAATGGAGAAAAAAATGAGCGGTTCAACAAACAAATCCCACGATGGAAAGAAGCTAGAATATCCCACTTGTAAAAGTTTCAGGAAGAAGCATCATTATAACTTTCTAAAGGGAACCAGGAATTGCTTTAAATGTGGAAAGCTGGGACATATGGGCAAGAACTGCCGAAGGGATATGAAAAATCCCACTAATTTGGAAGAAGAAAAGAAGGTTCAGATCAACACTCATCCAGTAGTGCAGTGTTACAACTATAAGGAGCCTATACATTATTCAAACAATTTCCCTAATCCAAGGGTTGTTGACAGAAATCAACAAAAACCTCTAAGGCAACATGGAAGGGATTATGATGTCACTACTACTGAGGTGGATCCAGACAAATATGTGGTGACAAGTATGCTAGTTATTCATTCAATAATTGAGAATGTTCTATTTGATTCTAGTTATACACATTATTTCATATCTTGCAAGTTTAGTATAACTATTCAAAAACCACCTGAAATTTTAGAGGAAAAGTTATCTGTGAGAACAATGAATAAGGAATTATTGCATCCATGTTCTATAACTCCTCCCTCGTTAATTTTTGTGGACTGAACCTCCCAGAAAATCTCTTCATACTTAATCTAGTGGAGTTCGATGCTATCTTGTTCTTGGATTGGATATCATTATACAAATCCAACATCAAATTTCAGGAAAGATAGATCACAATTCAAACCCCGAAGCATCCAATGATTCATTAAAAGTGTAATGAGGAAGATGAATCCCCTTTAGAATCATCATCTCAGGTGTGGATATTGGTTCCTTATAAGCAATAATAGTCCCAATGATTGAGACAAAGGAGAGAATCATTCTTAAAGAGATGCCCATCATGAGAGATTACACTGATGTATTCATTGGAGAGTTTTTTGGTCTTCCTCCTAATCAGGAGGTTGAGTTCTCAATTGAACTTATTCTTGGATCTTTTCCTATATCAAATAAACCTTAAAGAATTACCATCGTTGAGGTGGAAGAGCTGAAGAAGCAGTTACAGGATAATTTGGAGAATGGTTTTAAACACCCTAGTGATTCACCATGGGGTGTGCCAGTCCTCTTTTTCAAGAAGAATGATGGTTAAATGCACCTCTAAATTTATTATCGTGAGCTCAATAAAATCAAGATAAAGAACAAGTATCAACTTCCATGGATAGATGACTTGTTCTATCAGATTTGTGGGGCATGTTATTTCTCTAAGGTGGACCCTCGGTTAGGATATCACCAATTAAAGGCAAGAAAGGAAGATATTCCCAAGACTACCTTTTGAATGAGGTACGGACACTATGAGTTCATAGTGATTCCATTCGAACTCAATAATGATCCAGAAATTTTCATAGATTTAATTAATAGAGTCTTTAGATATTACCTCGACACAATTGTGGTAGTCTTTATTGATGATATTCTGATATACTTCAAGAGAAAGAAGGAACATCAGGAGCATTCTAACATTGTGTTAAAGACTTTGTGAAGGGAGAAGTTGTATGAAAAGTATAGTAAATGTAAGTTCTGGATGGAGGAAGTATCATTCTTGGGGAATGTTATCACCAACAAATGGAAATCTATGGACCCTTCCAAGACAAAGGCAATTGAAAAGTCGCCCAAACCAACTTCTGTAATAGGGATCCGTAGATTTCTAGGTCTAGCTGGGTATTATCGATGATTTGTGAATAACTTTTCATGATTTTAAAACCCAATGACCATGATGAAACAGAAGGGAGTAATGTTTTTCTGGACTCAGGAATGTGAAGAATCTTTTAATGAGTTGAATATGAGTCTAATCACTGCGCCAGCACTCACAATCCTAGAAAGTGGAGAAATTTTTGTGGGGTATATTGATGCTTATAAGAAGGGATTAGGATTTTTACTAATGAAAAATGATAAAGTGATAGCTTATTCCTCAAGAAATATTAAAATACATGAGAAAAACTATCCCACACATGATCAGAGTTGGAAGCTGTGATCTTTGCATTGAAAATACGGTGGAATTATCTATTTGGGGAGAAGTGTGAGATATATACTAATCACAAGAGTCTCAAATATATATTCACACAAAAAGAGATTAATATGTTCCCATGAAGATGGATATATCTCATCAAGGATTATGACTGCTCAATTTACTACCATCCCGGTAAGGAAAACAAGGTGGAAATTGCTCTAAGTAGAAAGGATCGTGCAAATTTATCAATGATGAGAATTGAAAAAGGATCCGATCTTCTTAGATTTTTAGAGGAAGGACATGGGAATCATTAAGGGAGGAACATCATCAATCCTTTCTCAAATGATCTCTCAACCGTCTTTCATGGAGAAAATGAAGGATGCTCAAGGAAAAGATGTGGAAATTCAAAAAAGAGTGGAAGCTATGAAAAATGAGAAATCATCTTATTTCAAAATTGATAAGGAAGGAGTTGTAATATTTGGGTCACAATTATGTGTGCCATCCAATCCAGAGATAAATAAGGAGCTTCTAAATGATGCACATAGCTCAACCTTCACTATCCACCTAGGGACCACAAAGATGTATCGAGATCTCTGAGGGAACTTTTGGTGGGACAATATGAAAAGGGAGATTGCTGAATATACATCAAAGTGCCTGGTATATCAACAAGTGAAGGCTAAAAGACAGAATTCTAAGGGGATTATGAAACAACTACCCATACCATCATGGAAGTTGGATAACATCACCATGGACTTTGTCATTTAAATTCCAAGGACATCCAGAGGAAACAATGCTATTTGGGTCATTATGGATCATCTTACGAAGATATATCACTTTATTGTGATTCAAGATGACTTCTCATTAGATAAACATGAAAATATATATATCAAATAATTGGTAAGAATGAATGGAGTACCACTATATATTGTATCTGATTGTGATCTGAGATTCACATCGAAGTTCTGGATAAGTCTCCAACATGCTCTAAGAATTGAACTGAACTTCACTATGGGCTATCATCCTCAAACTGATGGCCAATATGAGCAAATTTTTCAGACATTAGAATATATGTTGAGAGAATTTTATTTGAACTTTAAAGGAGGATGGGTCCAATATCTTCCACTAGTTAAATTCTCCTACAACAACAATTTCCACTTGAGCATCCAAATGGAACCATACGAATCCATTTATGGGAAAAGGTGTAGAACACCGACATATTGGGACAAAGTTGGTGAGCGTAAGCTGTTTGGACCTGAAATGGTTGAAAAAATGGTGGGGAAGGTGAAAACCATTCAGTAGCATATCAAGGCAGCCCAAAGTTGACAGAAGAGTTATGTAGATAGTCATTGATGAGACCTTGAATTCAAAGTTAGAGACATGGTATTTCTATGCATATCTATATGGAAGAAGGTCATGAGGTTTGGGAAGATGGGGAAGCTAAGTCTTAGGTATATCAGCCCCTTCGAGATCCTGAATCGAGTTAGAGCTGTGTCCTATCGACTAGCACTTCCACCTACCATGTCCAAAGTACATGATGTATTTCATGTATCCCTCTTAAAGAAGTACATACCGGAATCTTCACACGTACTCTCTTCAGAGTTGGTACAGTTGGATGATGAAATTTCATACGAGGATCACCTGGTGAAGATCTTGGATCATAGAGATAAAGTTCTATGTAACAAGACTACTCACCTAATCAAGGCATTATGGTGGAACCATAAGTACGAAGAGGAAACATGGTAACTAGAGGAAGCAATGAATGAAAAGTACCCACACCTGTTTATGGCCAAGAATATAAAATGGAATTTTGAGGGTGAAATTTATTAAGGGGGGAATAATGTAATGACCCAAAGTTTTTAATGGAATCCCTTCTTATATTTATTTCATATAATAACATGGATTCACAACACAATGAACTACTAAGTACTATATGACCTTTAAACATAATTTTTCCCTTGTATCTTTTTAATTTCGAAAAACGGTTATCTACAATTGTGATCAGTATGTGATTTGGAGTTTGATAACACAATTTTTTTTGATGAATAGTAACATACCCTTATGAATATTATCATACCTTTATGAATAGTAATTAATAGAAAATTGGCAAAAAATTAGAAACTTCACCCATGAATGTACAAATAAAATTTATACATATTAAAAGTGAAAAAATGATCATAGCATAAGTATTAGTATTTTTGTTTGTTATAAATATTTTATTTAAAATTTTATGATTAATTTAATAATTTAAAATGGAAATATATTTTTATATAATGTAATCATAAATTGTTATTTTATTGCTTATGGTTATAAGATAATTTTATGGGACCTTGATTAATGTTTCAAGGTGTTATAAAACGAGTTATAGCCTTAATGTTGTTTTGGTTGAATAAATTATGATTTTATTTAAAAATTAAATTGAAAATATTTAGAAAATTATTTTTGAAAAAATGGATTTCATTTTTGTATTCTACAAATTGAAAAATATTTTGGATGAATTTTTTGGTTTTTTTCTAAAATACTTAAATTTTTTTGTGAATAGTAAAAATATGGTTGTGAGTTTTCAGTATGTTTAATGACATCAGAATGACGTAATAATTAATAAAAAAGTCTAGTCAAATTTCTACAGTAAAATAATATATTAAGTGTCCCAAGTGGCTAATACCTTGGGCAAGCCCATGGTTTTACAAAAACCACTATTGAGTTGTCTTTTTAAATTAATAAAAAATTCTCTCTTTTACTATAAATACCCACTCCTCCATTTATTTTCTTTCATTAAAAATACCTCATAATCGAAGCTCTGGTGGTTTTACCTCCCTAATATTCCTCCCAAGGTGTCCTCTTGCCCCCAAGATCCCAACCTTCAAATTTGAGTAGTAACTCCACAAGGTAAAGGAACTTTTCAACCTCCTATTTCGTCAACACTTCTTTTATGTTATCTTTTTTAATTTCCATTTTAATATGTTGGGGTTGAATTTTATGTATCCCTATTACTTTACTTTTGTTTTCCTTAGTTTTATATTCCCTCTTCGTTCTCATCAATTCATTTTAGGAAATTTTAAGTGATTCCATTAGACTGCTGAATTTTCACAAGGGATCTCTCAATGTTTCTTTCATTTTCAAGATCATGTATTTTCTTTTTCATTCCTTACCTCCCTTCACCAAAATGGTATGATAAGTCCAGTAACATACATGTAATGGAATTTTTTATGGTAATGGGATATTTCATTATCATTTATCCTTTCCCTTTATTTTATAGTAAAATGAAAACACCATCCGAGATGTGCTAATTTACCACATTCAAGGATGATGGGTTTTCAATTTATGTTATAGTCTTTGATTATGGTCATGAAATCATTTTAATGGATTAACTAGAACATAATATATGTATTATGTCTAATATTTGGTTCTGTAATAATTTTGAAAACATGATTTATATTTTTAAAACAAAACATGTTCCTTGTGGTCAAAACCCGCCAATTAACTCAAACAGTTATCATTAAATAATTTATATAATGATTCATATTCATGCCAAGTTACCAAATGGAATTTACAATCATTTAACATCCTATATTTTCACTAATAACATATAACTCTAATTCTAGAAAACCATCCCCATTATACACTATTCTCTGAACATGAATATAAGTGAACCGTTCATTAAAACCAAAGAAACAAACGGACCCGAACAATGAAATTAGACCTCATAACCAATCAAAAAGGTTATGAATAAACTCAAAAATGTTTTACTAAATCATTTATATATATGATAATCTATGGAATTATTAATTAATGAACCTAATTTTATTATTCAAGTCCTTAATATCAAGTGGAGAATACCATCATACTTAATGAAAGGGATCCTCTTTATTTCACTTTTATTTAAGAATGTACTCTATGTTATTCCCTTTTACGTATAATTACTAATGATGGGGTATGATTTCTCGCCTTACCCATAATTCCCTCTTGATTTATAAAATATGAGAAATCCATTTATCTCTCATTATGACCTCTTAAGTACACCTGATACAATGCCGATATTTTTTAAGGAATTCTACCAAAACCGCCTTTATTCCTTCAGGTTGCTCTATCTTTATTTTTACTCAAAAGTAGTTGTCTTTTATTTTTATAAAAAAATTATAAATGATTTTTATATTCTCCAAACTTATTTTTCAAGATCCATACCTCATTATTTTTCATGGATATACATGTTTTTATGTGATTCCCTCCTTTATTCTACCCGATAAGCAAACCTATTTTAAGGGAGCATCCTAAATTCTTACCCGATATCACGTACACCCTATCTTCTGTTTTAATACACCATTATATTTATAAAATCAGTAATTTTATTGTAAAAAACTTCCTGGTTCACTTCTAGTTTTGTATAAAGGATTGTTACCTTTTCTATTTTAAAGGATCTATAGTATTTTCCTTAAAAGTGATAAAAAATGTTTTAATATTAGAGTTTCATAGATACGTTTCTTACATGTTGTCACTTATTCTTCACATCACTCACTATGATACATTTCTACTTTACCTTATTAATTTCCATGTATATTTTATTTACCTTCTTTCATAGACACTTTTATGATACTCCCATTTATTATGCTTTATGACATGATAGTGATACCCACTTCTTTCCATGGGTACCCTTAGGTTTATGTGTGGTTGATTATGTATGATTATTTATGTGGAAAGAATATTAATGAAAATGTTAATATGGGTGTGCCTAGATATCACTTCAATGCATTGGGTAAAGTTAAGTCTCATGATATGTTATGTGAAACAAACTTGGAGGTTAGCCATGGCTTATGCTACTATGGGAAAGGATCTTGGCGGTTAGCCTTGACTCATACTAAATTCATGTGTTATGTTTCTAGAACGTTTATATGATTCAATGTTTATATCATACCGTGTTTATATGTTATGATTCCATATGTTCCATGCTGTTGATATCATTATGTCATTCCTCCTAACTCATGTGCTTAAGCTTTATTCTTATGTTCATTCCCTTACTGTGCTTTTTAGCTCATCCATTTGTTCATGTGTTCCCCAGGGTATCCTATGCAGATGAATGAGCACAATGGAAGATAGGATATCATTTTTGAGTTTAATTTTTTTTAATAATGTTTGATTATATACCTAATCTTCCAATACACTAGACTTCACGATCCTTTTCTTGTACTCTAATGTATAATTATGCTTAAAATCATGTAATGTTATATCTGAAAGGCTAGGGTCACTATAATTATTCCCAATTTTGTTTTTCTGAAAGATTTAACACTGTAATATTTATCTTTTTGAACTCCTTTATGTCCTCCAAGATTTTTTAATGGATTATTACTGAGCCTTCAACTTCACATCCTATTCAGCAATAACTATTTCTTGCTTCTGGAGCCTTTGTTGTAGAAGATGATTGATTTCTTCCTAATCATGAAGCTTTAATTCATGAGAATTGATATAGTCCAATCTGATTTTGTAGGCCTTATCTAGGATGAAAACTTTATTTGAGAGTAAAACAACCTCATTACTCTCATTATCCAATTTATCCTTTAGACCAACAAGCTCTTCAGAACCTATTCCTTAGGAGGTACTGAATCTTTGAGAGACATAAAGTTTTTCATTAAATTCTGCTACCAACTTTTGATACATTGAATTAAGAACATTTACCCAATTAACCAATTAACCATTCTTCTCCAGATGATTCTTGAGGCTATCATCAACATTGTATGACCACATGAGGACCTTATTGCAAGCCTTTCTGTGCTCAATTACATGTTCCATGAATATTTTTAAATCATCTTCAAGACTCAGAAATCTATCCATCAAAACCTTTATAGAGTTCATTCTATCATTATGATCATTTGAAAGAATTTCTTTCCTGGATTAAACCTTAAGAATGAACGGTATCAACTTTTCCAATCTATTCAAAGCTTGTTCAATATACTCTATTCCCTTAAAAGTGATTGTCCTTTCATAATCTGTATCTTCAGTATATTTAGGAAGATCATCGAAATGAGTTTCAGTACCGATCAATTGAGCTGAATGATTCCGATTTTTATCAGATTCTTCATCTTCTTGTTCTTTATCAGAAATATGAATTAATTTCTTGAAATACACCTTTTGAGATACTTTCTTGGAAGTATGAGGATACAAAGATAGAAATTTTAAGGATGGAATTTATGAGGGTTCAGGTGATTTTTTTTGCATCCTCTTCCTCTTATACTTATTCTTCTTCTTGACCCTGTTCTTATTCCCCTTGTTTTTCTTCATCTTCTTCTTCTTTATACTCTTGAATAAGGGATTGTGTAACCGATTGTTCAAAAGATAGTTTCTCTTTTCCTTTATCTTCTAGAATCGATTTAGTCTAAAAAATTGGTTCTCATATTAGAATTATGGTTTTGTCTTGTTCAAATATTCTGAGAAGACTATCAATGTCGATAGCTTCAACCTTTCTCTTCTTCATTCTCTTATTTCTTTCTTATTCTTTCAAAGTTTCTTCTAACCTTATTCTCAATGCCAAGGAATTAGCAGGATCCAATCCAAACTGAGGATCACCTTTTTTCCTTTCCACTTTCTTTTTCCTCCACTCAGTGAAAACTTCATTAGATACAACCTTTTTCTTCTTTTATGCCTTTGAATTTGCAGCCTTAACTACCTTTCTTTTACTCGAAGTTTTTTTGGATGGATTAAAAAGTTTTTCACTTCCTTCAACTACTTCCTTTTCTTTCTCAGTATCCAGATGTTTTACAAACTTTTTTGATTTAGGATTGAATCATAACTTGAGACTCCTTATCGTATCCTTACTAATTAAGGGTTCCTTGAAGGATGTCAAATCTGACTTGATTGAAACATTACACAATCTTAAACATTCTTTCAGAAAGTTGCTGATGATGGTGGGAAACATGATCAAATTAGATTTTATAGAACCAGATCTGATCTTTTTAATCATTAAGAAAATGAATCCCATAAGGTTTAACTTCCTCATGTGCACCAAATAATCAAGCACATACACATCATAAACTTTTAAAGTTTCCTTGTCACCTTTCTAGGCACTAAAAACCCTTGAATCTAGAGGGATATAAGTATATTATCTCATAATAAATGAATCCCCTTTCTCTTATACTCATGAATCTCAAAAAGATATTATTCATCTTTATCCTTATCAAAAGTTCCATCAGATTCTGGTAATTTATTAGAAGGAAAAATATCATCTCCTTCAAATGGAACAACTAGAAATGTAGCTTCTTGTTTTATGGATGTTGTATACTTCTTGTCATACATCATGAAAGATATCTTAAGAGCCTTGTCTATTTATACTAATTTATAAAATTTTTAGACCTCATCATGATACATATAATCCTAATTAGAATCCGATATTTAAACACAAATAGTTTCCCAGCCTTGGAAACTTATTATCCTTTTCAAAAAAGAGTCAAAGGTCTCATAAAAGTCTCAGTATACTATCCTTTCACCTCAAATGGTCATGGAAGAGAATTATTTTGTAGAAAGTTGTTTTGGAGATGAATTAGTATACTTAGACATGAAAGACTCAATCGACCCTAAAGGTGTTTTTTGTTTACGAAAGCTTAATAGATCTCTAATTATGAAAACTGAGGTAAGAATGGATTACGAACCATGGTGACTATTTATAGGGCAACTGGTCTTGAGAGAAAAATAGATGAGTTCGATATGGGATAGGATCTTTAAGAAAATTATGGTCAGGATTAGATATAAAAGATCCAATGGTTGATAATGATTTCAAACTCTTGAGGTTTTCCTTATAATAAAATTGTATTCAAACTAAAAACAATTAGGAGTTAAAAAGAAATAATTGAGAAAAAACTATTTAAATAACCAAAAAGGGGATTTAGAGGTTGTACCTGTCGAAGTAATATGATAGATTTAATGGTTTCAATATACTATTCTTAGGATAATAATACAAACAAAAAAGTAAAACTGATAAGAATTTTAAAATCGATAAAATTAAATAAGCGGGTACTGATAATTCAGTACCGATAGAATAATCCAATACCAATAGTCTTGTACTGATAAAGTATTTCAATACCGATAGTCCAGAACCGATATATGCACAAATGATACATGGAAAACTGATCAATGAAGCCAATAAACTATTAAACGAAATAGTAAAACTAATAAACTATAAAACTAAATAGTAAAACCGATAAATTGCAAAACTGAATAGTAAAACCAATAAAGTATAAAACTAAATAGTAACATTGGTAAACTGTAAAACTAAATAGAAATGTATACCCCCTTTTGAAAAGGAGTAAATCAATGTAATAAGATGGATTAAATAAGAAATACTTTTAAATGATTACTTTATAGTGATTATTCCTAGTTTCTGTTTAATGTATTCAAATTAATCAGAAGATAAATTTTTTTTGAAAATATTATTAAGTTGTTCTTGAATTCCGATGAATTGTAAAATAATATCTCTTTTTAGTGAAAGATCCCTAAGAAAGTGATTCCTAATATCTATGTGTTTTTCATGTGAGTGATGTGTAGGGTTTTTACTAAGAGAAATGACATTAGTATTATCACATAGTATTTGAGTTTTAGAAAAACTCTTGCTATAGTCTGTGATTGTGTGTTGCATCCCTAAAACATGAGAACAAAAACTTCTAGTTGTTACATATTGAACTTCATCTGTAAAAAGTTCTACTAAATGTTTCTTCTTTCATGAACAAGAAACCAATGAATCTCTTAAGAAATGACATGCTCCAAATGTACTTTTTCTACCCATTCTACAACCACCAAAGTCAGCATCTAAAATTATTTTCAAAACAAAATCATTTCTAAAACAATATAATAGTCCTAAATCCATAATACCCTTTAAGTAAAAAAAAATAATTTTCACATATTTTAAATGGGATTCTTTTAGATTAGATAGATATCTTGCACGTAAGAATACTGAAAACATTAAGTTTGGATGACTAGATGTCATGTATAACAAACTTTTTATCATAACTCTAAAAGTTATTTGATCCACTAGTTTCCTAGCTTCATTAAGATAAAGTGTATTTGAGGTATCTATTGGTGTGATAAGACTTTCAGTGTTGTCATATCCATACTTTTTGAGAAAGTCGTCGATATACTTATTCAGGGATATATAAGTTCCTTTTGGTTTTTGAGAGATTTGAAAACCTAAAAAGAATGTTAACTTAGACATCATACTCATTTCAAACTCATATTTCATTATATTCTCAAAATAATAAGTTATATATTGATGAGTTGATCCAAATATATTGTCATCAACACATATTTGGACAATCAAAATGTTTTTTCTCCATTTTTATAAAAATAGTTGGGTCAGTAGTACCTTTGGAATAATTGTTTTGTAAAAGGAATCCTATGATTCTATCATAATAGGATCTAGGTGCTAGTTTAAGTCTATATAAATCTTTGTTAAGTTTAAAAACACGATCATGATATTTTGAATCTATAAAACATAGAGGTTGTCATACAAAACATCTCCTTGTACAAAACCATTAAGAAATGAAAATTTTACATCCATTTAAAATAGGTTGAAGTTAAAGAATACTACAAAGTCTAATATAATACTAATAGATACAAGTCTAGCTACCAGAGTATAGGTTTCTTCATAGTCTATTACCTCTTATTGATTATATCCCTTAGCGATAAGTCTTGCATTATTTCTTATAATGACTTCATTTTCATCACATTTGAATCTAAAACCCCATTTTACACCAATTACAGTTGTTTCTTTAGGTCTTTTAACCAATGTCTAGACATGATTCCTTTAAAATTTATTTAGTTCATCTTTCATGGATTTAATAAAATCTTCACAAACTAAGGCCTCATTCAATGTTTTAGGTTCAAATTGAGATAGAAAAGAAAGTTTTTCCATTTCATTTCTCAAAGAATTTCTAGTCCTTACATGTTGATTTACGTCACCAATGATATTATCACTGAGATGATTCATAAGAAACAATTGATTTGGGTTTTTTAAAACCTATTCATCAACATAAGATAGAAAGACTTCTGCGATAAATGTTTTAGAAAATTTTTCTTGAGAATTCCCCTTTTTAGAAGAGTTTTCAATCAAAGGTTGATAATCAGTTTGTGAAAATACATCTGTCGATGTAGGTAAGGTTTGTTTAAAAACAAAGGGGTCAATTTCATCAAATTTAACATGGAATATTTCCTTTATTGTACAATAGTTGTTACTAAAAACTTTATAGGCCTTAAAAGTGTTGGAATAACCTAGCAAAATTCCTTCATAGGATTTGGGTGCAAGTTTATGTGAATTATTTTTTGCACCCAATATAAATAGTTTGCATCCAAATACTCTAAAGTATAAAACTTTAGGATTTTGACCAGTCCACAATTCATAAGAAGTTTTATTAAGAAAAGGCCTTATTTTATTCACAATTTATAGTATAACATGCAATACTAACTAATTTAGTCCAGAAATGCTTAGCAATTGAGGATTCAATAAATATAGTTCTTGTCATTTCCTAAAGAATACAATTAATTCTTTCAACAACACCATTTTGCTGAGGAGTTCTTATAGATTAAAATTTTTGAGTAATACCTTTCTTACTACAAAAGTTTTTGAAATCTGAATTTTTAAATTCACCATCATGATCACTACGAATAGTTATCAGTGGTCGTTTTTTCTCATTTTTAACATGGGATCTAAAAGATTCCAAATAGAAAAAGGCTTCAGATTTCTATGCTAGAAAATAGACCCATATGAATCTAGTGTGTTCCTCAACTAAAACAAATACATAGTACTTGCCTCTAATTCTTCTAGTTTGTGTAGTACTGAAAAGATCCATGTGTACTAACTGTAATGCATTAGAAGTTGTAACTTCATTGATTGATTTAAAGCTAGTTTTATGTTTCTTTACATATTGAAAAGGGTCACAAAATTTTTAAGAATCATATCTTAGATCCCTTAGATCCTTAAAAAGTATTTTATTTGAAAGTTTAAAAAGGATCCTAAGGTTATAGTGTCTTAACCTTCTATGCCATAACCAATATTGGTCTTCCATTGCACTTAATCAAGGTAATTCTTACCTCCTAAGGAATTCTATGTTATGTGTGTAAAAATTATCATGCTTATGGGTAGAAAGAATGAATTGATCCTTGGAATTGTGAAATAAACATTTATCATTCCAAAAAATTTCAAGGTAACCTTCATTAAATAATTGACTTATGCTTATAAGGTTGTGCTTAATACCTTTGACAAACAGAGCATTTGAAATTAAAACCTTTCCTAAAGGAACAATATTACCACTACGAATAATCTTTCCCTAAGAATTATCTCCGAAGGTCACTATTATACCTTTAATTTCAATTATCTTTTCAAATAAATCCTTTTTTCCAGTCATGTGTCGAGAATAATCACTGTCCATGTACCAAGTGTTCTTGTTGTTGGTACAATTTTTGTTTTCCTGAAAAAGAAACAATTTCTTTTTCGTAACCCAAAATTGTTTGGATATGGAAGTGTTAGATAAAATAATTTCAGGAATCCATATTTTTTTTAAATGAGCTTTATGGAATCTTAAATATTGAGTTTTATTAAGATAAAAACTTATTTTCCAATGCCCACCACATTGAAATTTAGTACATAATGGAGCACTTTGGGGAAAAAATAGTTATGACTAAAAATTGATTTTGAATGAGTGTATCCAATCCCAAATATATTCCTTGAAGAATTTGAGAATACATTTTATCAAATTCTTTCCTTCCATTATTAAAATTTGACATTAGTTTCTTAAGAGAAAAGATTTATGATATTAGTTTAATAACTAAAATATCATTATCACAAGAAACTGTTTTGGATTTGTTTTTTTGTTTGAAAAAAAATTTCTTTAAAAAAAGTTATTCAAAGTCCTTAGAAATATTATCCTTATCATAATTTACTTCCATAAGGTTTTTCAAAATATTTTCAAAATCAAACGTTTTATGATCAAGATCATTTGATAGATCTAATAATTCTTTTGTAAGAATAGTTATTCTAGTATTTTCCTTCTCAAGATTTTTCTTGAGTTTGGAATTCTTATTCTCATGTAATTTGGAAAATCTAGATACTTATTCAAAATAAAGTAAATTATCCTCTACCAATGAGGATTCTTCATCTGAAGAGTAAGAGTATCTCTCATCAGGGTAATTGGTATTTAAATAAGAATTTGAAAGAGATTTTACATTGTGTACCTTATCCATTAGACAATGATTTACAATAGGTAATCTGGATCTGAGTCCTATATTATTCTGATAAGAAGATTCGTATTCTAAAGATTCATATGATGAATCACACCACTTTCACTCTAATTATCATTTTCATTCAATACATTATTTATCTTATTCTTATAATAATTCTTCTTGTTTCTCTTAGAATGTTTATCCTTTCAGTCTTTTATTTTAAGCAAAGGACAATCTAGTCCAATGTGACCTGCTCTTTTACATTCATAACAAGTTACATCTGAGTCTTTCATGTCCTTTATATATTTATTTTTGAATCTGTATTCAAAGTATTTATTTCAAAAAAATTTGTTCATCCTTTGAGAAATGTTTGATAATTCATTCTCTAAATGACCACTTTCACTGGATTCTAATATAACAACAACTTTCTTTTCTTTGGATCTTGTTATCCTTTCAGGTGTCTTGGCTTTAAATCTAGTAGTAAAGGCTACACTTCCATTACCATTATTTTTCTTATTAATATCCACATCTCTTTTCATTCTTGTCTCACACTACAAGAGACTACCAAATAATTCATTAAGAGTGATTTGAGTAACTTTCCTATTTTCATCAATAGATGTCCTTTTTTATTCCCACTCATTGGGAAATATATCAATTATTTTTTCCCCAGCACTTCATATTAAGAAATTTTTCTCCCATATATTGGATACTATTGAAAATTTTCCTGAATCGTTGTTGAATCTTGTATACTGGTTGTCTATAGGGAAAAACAAAACCAAGATATTCAGATAGGTGCATGGCTCTTCTTGTTTCTATAAATTTGGATGTACCAAATGTGTGAATTCCAATTTCTTACATATACAATTGACTTCTTTTCATGAAGATATATGGATGAATATATTCCAGGCCATAGAACACAACAATGTATTGTGTACCTTGTAATTCAGTTGATATTCTAATTTCTCTTGGTTGGTGAAATTTATCACTTCCAAGTTTGGGATTTTATAATCTCCCGTAAGCATGGAAAATTTGTCCACTTCAATATTGATAACAAAAGTTTTCATTCAATATCTATAGTACTCATAATCATTCCTATAAAAAAAATAGGTGGTCTAGTTGTTTTGAGATTTTCAATTGATCCAATATTCATTCCATCCATTTTATAAAACAAAAAATTTCCACTCCACATGTTATTGTAGTAAGTAAAATAAAAAATGTAATAGAAATAAAATTGTAAAAGAAATAATTAAAGTAATAAAAATTAGTTGAATCTTGCTCTGATACCAATTGTTGGATCATAATATATATTTATATGTATATTACATGGCACAATATAAGAGGGGGGGGGGGGTGAATTGTAGATTTAAAAACTTTGTATTTAAACTCATAAGAAAGAACTTAGTTTAAGAAGTCTTAAACTAATACAATTAACAATCAATACAGATGAGCATATAGGTGTTGGATCTGATGGATATGAAATTATGTAATAACCAAAGTAATGAAAAACAATTGTATTTGAATTGAAAACAATAATAAAAGTAATATAAAAGAAAATTATTCTACCATACAACAAATAGAATCCCTTAATACAATATGTAAATAATGAATTGTAATTGAAACAATTACAATAGAAAATAAACTGAATAGAATGAAGAAACAAAGTGATTCTTTTTCTATTAAAAATGCAGTGGAAATGTGAATGTATTGCAATTATTTTATCCCAAATAGCCGGGTATCCAGTCACCTAGGATAAAAGGTCTATATTACAACCACCTTGGTAATCCCTCAATACGATGATCATAATGACTGTCTTCCCATACCCAAAATCCCTCGATTAAGAAGGTAATTGGAACCTATGCCTTTAAAATGATTGAAATACCTTGATACGATGATTGACACATATGTATTCCTATCCCTGGAATCCCTCAATTGTTATCAACTTGATTAGACACACGAAGCAGAAACAAAGCACTTATAGAAATACAATAACTTAGAAAAAGTCGTTCACTTCTTGTATATTAAAGGATTTCACACAAAGCAAGAGAGAAGTTTCACTATATCTCTATAGAACTTGATAGTAGAAAAAGTGGTGTATTCTGGTTCAAATGACCTCCTATTTATAGGCCTTAGATTCCAACAGTCATATTTCTCCCAATGGTCATATTTCTCCAAAAAATTTGGAGGGACTTGGAAACCTATCATTACAATGGTCAAAACAAATATAATACAAGAAATCATTTTGATCGGTTTATTACCAACTCAACGAAATCATTTTAGTTAGAAAATAGTAAGTAAAAAACTATGAGACAATAAATATGAGAAGCATGTACTCGGCATTGAAATGATACATGAATTCATTGTATTACATGAGTACAATGCATATCTTGGTTACAATGCTTAACATGGATAAGAAACATATCGTGGTTACAATTCACATCATGGTTATGATTTTTAATATGGTTATGGTTCTTAGAAGGATTATGATGCAGAATATATAATCTGGTTATGATGCATGATTACAATACTATACTTAACCTGGTTATGATGCAAGGTTACAATGCATAACATAAATACGATACATGACCTGGTTACGATGATTATGGTTATGATGCATGAACTGGTTACGATACATGTGGTTATGATTATAAAACAAAAATCATGATTAGAAAACAATATATCGGGTTACATTATAAAACAATATACATGATAAACAAGAAGTAATTGTGATTTCAAAAACAGAAGATCAATGAGATAGTAAAAACATATTTTGACTCAACAAGAATGAATTAAAATCATAGGAAAACCATATTATTATTATTATTGATGTTCATGAGAAGACACAACATCAATCGAATGTGTGGTCTTCCTAGAACTACCGAATATATAGTTTTTAAAGATTTGACTCCATTTACAAAGGGGTGTCTGGGGGGTCAAAAACCAACCAAAAGACTTCTGAATGTTGTAAAATCAGATGAAAACAGCCATAGAGTAAATTTTGGAATGTTAAAGAATAAAGAATGTCAATCAAAGGTGCTATTTTCCTATGATGACCGAAAATGCACTTTCAGTGTCATAAAACACCAAAACGCCCATTAAATGGTCATATCTACAATTTTCAACCTCAAAATGACCTAAAATCATAGTACAACCATATTATTATTATTTTTATGTAAATGATCATAAAAAACATCAATAAAATGTACAATACACCCAGAACTATTGAATATATGGTTTTTAAAGTTTTAAAGCCCTTTAAAAAGGTCCGTCTAGGGGTAAAAACCAACAAAATGAAATCTGAATGCTGGGAAATTAGAAAAAAAATCATAGAGTGAATTGTGAAATGTTCAAGTAGACGAAATGTTAATCGGAGGTTCTGTTTTCCCAAGATGACCAAAAATGAACTTTTAGTGTCATAAAACACCAAAACACACATTTAACTGTCAAATCCAAAGCTAATGACCTCAAAATGTCTTGAAATAATAGAAAAACATTACTATTATTATTATTTATGTGAATGATGAGGAAAAACATAAATTAGATATGTGGTCTTCTCAAAACTACCAAATTTGTGGATTTTAAAGGTTTTGACACCCTTTACAGAGGTGTGTCCAAGGGTCAAAACTAACTGAACAACATTTGAATTCCATAAAATCATAGGAAAATAATTGTAGAGGTAATTTTTAAATGGTTTAGTAAATAGAATGCCAATTGAAGGTTCCATTTTATTGAGATAACCAAAAACACACTTTTAGTGTCATAAAAAACCTAAATGTGCATTTAATAGTCATGTCCATAGCTAAAAACCTCACAATGACATGAAATAATATGAAGACCATATTATTAGTTTTTATGTGCACAATAAGATAGAACAACAATCAGTTGTGTGGTCTTCCCAAAAATAACAAATATCTGGGTTTTAAAGGTTTAATACTCTTTAAAAATGTGTGTCTGGGGGTAAAAACAAACCAAAAGACATATGAATTCTAAGAAATCAGATGAAAATAATCATAGAGACAATTGTAAAATTTTTTAGTAGAGAGAACATGAATCAGAGGTGTCATTTTCCTTGGATAACCAAAAAAACACTTTTAGTGTAATAAAACACCAAAACACGCGTTTAACTGTTAGATACATAGCTAACGACCTCAAAATGACTTGAAATAATAGGAAAAACATATTATTATTATTATTTATGTGCACGATTAGATGGAACATCAACAGAATGTGAATCCTTCCTAGAACTACTGAAGAAGTGGGTTTTAAAGGTTTGACTCCCATTACAAAGGTGTGTCTTGGGGTCAAAACCAATTAAAAAACATCTAAATTCCACAAAATCAGATGAAACCAAACATAGGGAGAATTTTGAAATGTTCAAGTAGAAAAAATGTCAATGGAATGTTCCATTTTCCCAAGATGATGAAAAACACACTTTTCATGTCACAAAACACCAAAACGCAAGTTTAACAGTCTGATCCATAGACAATGACTTTGGAATGACCTAAAATCATAGTAAAACCATATTATTATTATTATTATTATTATTTATGTACAAGAGTAGACATAACATCAATTGGATATGATGTCTTTGCGAAACTACTGAATATGCACTTTTTAAAGGTTTGGGGCCCTTTACAAAGGTGTGTTTTGAGGTAAAAACCAATCAAATGACATATAAATGTCATGATATCCAAAGAAACCAATATTATATTGAATTGTGAAATGGTGGAGTATACAAAACAACATTCAGAGGCATCGTTTGATTGGGATGACTGAAAACTCACTTTTAGTGTCATAAAACAACAAAACACAAGTTTAATGGTCAAATCCATATAAAATAACCTCAAAATGACTTTAAATCACAAGAAAAGCGTTTTAATATTATTCATGACATGTAATAGAAGATAGATAATCAAACGAATGTGTGGTCTATGTGTAATGAATGAATATGTGGTTTTTAATGATTTGATGCCCTTTAAAAAGTTGTGCTTGAGGGTCCAAACGGGCCAACCGACCACTAAATTCCATAAAATCAGATGATAAAAATTGTGGAGTGAATTTTGAAATGTTCAAGTAGAATAAATTCCAATTCAAGCTAGAATTTTCCCGGGACGACCAAAAATGCAGTTTTAGTGTCATAAAACACCAAAATGCGTGTTTAAAAGCCAAATCCATAGAAAATGACTTGTGAATGTTTTGAAATCATAGGAAAACTATGTTATTATTATTCATGACTTGTAATAGTAGACAAAATATCAATCTGATGTGAGATCTGTTCATAACAACATAATATGTGTTTTTTTCAATTTTTGATGCCCATTAAAAAGGGGGTTTTGAGGGTCAAAACTAGTGGAATGATCTCTGAATGCTCTCAAATTAGATGAAAAAAATATGGATTGAATTTTTAAATGACCAAGAAGAGGATACATCCATTGGAGGTTTTGTGAAATTGGGATGATGGAAAATGCACTTTAGTTTCATAAAACACCAAAACATGCATTTAACCCTAAGATGCATAGAAAAAAAACCATAGAATGACATGAAATAACATGATAATTGAATTATTATTATTTTTTATGTCTGAAAGAAGTTGACACGCCAATCGGACGTGCGGTCTACTCAGAACAATAAAATAAATGTTTTTAAATTTTTAAAAAATTATTAAAAATTATTAATTAATTTTGAAAATCAAATAATTTTGATCTGTTGTACTAAGATTCAGTAGAAATATTTTATTTCATTTCAATTATTAGGTGGGTTATTTTTTATAAACTAATTATTTTATTAAATTTTGTCGTACAGTTTTATACGAAGATAGATGTGGATCTTGGAATATGGTGATACAAAGATATTTATGTTTCCATGGTTTTAGATATTTTTGAAATATTTTTTGTGTGTTTGAAACAGTGGTTTTTTAAATGTTACTGTGAAATTTGTTTAAAAATTTAACAAAACCTATAACGGCTGCCATTTGGCGGTCACTGTAGGTCATGCCAAGTTGTGTTGTAGTGACTGCCATTTTGTGGTCTTTATAACCAATGCAGAAGGAGTCTATAATGGCTTCTAAAAGGTAGCTCTATAGCCCAACTCAAGATCATCTATAGGTACCAAAATTTAGTGGTCTCTATTGTAACACCCCAAGCTTCCACGGTACACTTCTCTTTGAATAATACAATAGTGTGTGTCGTACGCAACTTCGAGTTCTAACACACACCACAACCAATCAAACTAGCCATTATGAATATTAATACCCACTTTTGGAAATTTTATACATTTTATATTTCAAAATGGACTTCATTTTTGGATTAAGAATATCAAAATTAGCTTAGGGTGATTTTTTGGTACTTTTTCGATAACTTTCATATTTTGATGAATAATGAAAATTACTAGATTTTAGTTAAAAAACACTTTTTAAATCAAAATAATTTATAGTGATAAATTATGAATTTGAGTGGTTTTAAAGTATAATTAGATTATATTTTTACCATTTAATGAAATGTTGGTCATTTTACATAATCTCACATTTAAACTGGATATAAGAAAGTGTCAATCTTTTGATAGTTATTATTTCTTAAAAACATGCTTTTTGTTTTGACAACGGAAATTAATTTTAATTTAATTTCTGCCACTTCTGTGTTTTGAATTTAGAAAAATATATTCCATATTTAGAATAAGGAGGTCCAAATTGTGTAAATAGGTAACTTTTATTTTTATAAATTTTGAATAATTACTTCGGTAAATATTTTATTTACCACGGTTAAAGGGTAAATCCGGTAAATAATGGTAATAAATAATATAATAATAATATTAAATTACTCTAAAACATGTTCTAACTCTATTGGATGATACATTTCCGACCATGGGAATATTTGGGTGTATTTAGGGACCCCATGGAGCCACTTGTAAGTGATAATAACACTTTATATTAATTAAGTTAAAGTAAATACAAAAATGACATAAGCATATATCTTTTAGTAAAATAATTTTTACACAGGGTTATAAATGTTATATCTTCGACTAAAAATATTCATTAGAAATTTAAAACTATTTCCTACATAATGGTATTTTATTTATAATTTTTAGACATTGAATAAGTAAATTTATTTATAACACAATGATGATGCAGTATTTTCCATATTAATAAAAAAATCAAATAAATGATATTATAAATACTAAAATAAATATAATTTGAAAGTTTTTATGACATATATGAATTTTATAGGTGACTATGACATTTTAGGGTTGATTAAATGTATTTATGTCTAAGTAATAATGTTGTTAGGACTTTATAAAAAAGAAATTATTAAATGGTGTCAAAATTGACATAAAAGAGTTTTTAAAACAAATATTATATTATTAATTGATATTATATTCCTAAAAATATATGTTTTGGCCAAATGACTTATATAATGATAGTTTCATCATTAATTAACCACTTGGGGTGCGCTTAGAAGTATATAGTAAGTTTATTAACTATATAATATAAAAATACAAAGGGACATGGTAAATGTAAAACTATTTAACTAAGAGTTAAAGCTAAACGTTAAGGTTAATATAGCGACCCAAACCTGTCTAAAATATATTTGTTGAGTTTTTTTTAGACCCATAACCACCTTATACTTTAAATAATCCACTTTTGAGACATTTTAAACTGAAAATTATTTTATTATAAAATAATATTTCTAGCTTTTCCTAAGGTGCCCCTCACTCCTCTTATAAAAGGGCACCCCCCCTTCTCTCTAATTCACACCTTCAAAGGCATTTATCTCGGCCAAAATTTTCCCAAATACCCTCGCAATAGTCCTAAATTCATCTTAGAGGCCTTACTTTAGTCATAAATCCAACCTAAGGATCCCTTTTGATTAAATCAAAAGGAAGAACCCGAAGAAGAGGTAAATATTTCATCACCTCTTTCAAGTTCCTTTCTTCTTCCACTTCCTCTTTCATTGTTTTTTCCATTATAAAATAATAACTCTAGTGTATTATATATACTGTGATGTTGTTATAAATATGGTACAACCATATTCACTATTATATCCATCCTTTTAATGACATGTCAACATATGTGCGTACGTACGGCTTACCGTCTCCACGTCGTGGTGTAATTATTATTCAACACATTATTATTTGGATAGGTATAATAATGATGTATAATTGATTTAAATAATAAATATAACAAGATAATTATTTTTTATATATGATATACCATAAAATTATATATTATTTTAATATCAAAAGAATGATATTGTCACTCGTGTGTACATACGGATTACCGTCTCCACGAACACGATGAGATTCATTCTCCATCGTATCCATTCAAGACTAATTTTCATTTTATGATTAAAAATAATATTTAAATACTTGATATAATTTTGTATATGAATAAGACACATCCCATCCATAACAAATATGACTCACATAACAAATAATATAAAGGAAAACGAATCCGTTAACACCTAAAACGATGATAATTCTAAGATATTATTAACAAAGAAATGTTAAAAGATAATATATGATATCATATTAATATATATGATTCTTGTATAATTTAATAACAATTATTTAACCACTATACCGGAGGTTATCCTACCCTCGACTAGGGAAAAGTACAAGGTAAGGGTTAATTTCACAATCTCTTTACTATTCGAGGTTGTTTTACGTAAGTATCAACTAAGACCTCTTTATCATTCACATCCATGTTCCTCAAAAACATATTTCAAAACATTTTTACTATTTACTAGACAATGGGTTAAAGTCATTTATACGTTTATGTGTTTTGAAAGGAATCTTTCCGTCATTTTCCAAACAAGGTACTTTTTGACCTTTTCGACAAATTTAAGTTAAGAATGTTTTTTTAACTTATACGGCGGGTGCAGTTATTTTCCGCTGTTATAAAATCATAAATGCTTCCCTTACAAGTTTATAAGAATATTTTCAAAATAAATGTTTTCTTTATAATTATGTGACTCTTAAATGATTTCAAAATAGAAAAGGTATTTATCTAAAAAGGGTTTTGATTTCATCTATGTCAACATCATTTGATGGATATTAAGTTTATTTGAAGTTGATTTATTATGAAACAAAACTTGCGTATTGTATTGAAGGTTTTGTGATATGTTTAACTATGTATGTGCTATTTTTATACCATTCATTGTTTATGGTTAAAGTATTGACATTTCGTATTCTAGTTTTAATACGGATGTTTATGATATGTTTACACCTTTTCATATGAGGAATGTATTGGAATTAGTAAGTGACGGGTGGATCCCGCTATAGATCCTCGATGAATGGGTAGATCTCATGAGACAAATAGACATGGAATTTACTGAGGCCCTTTCCCAATTTGATATGTGGTTTTGGCCGAGGCCTTAATCATTTTTAGATTTCTTGGCCGAGGCCTTGACAGAATGTTTCAGAATGTCCATCATTATACATTCCATCATTATGAAAATAATAATGATGGTTCATGTGGTCATTCAACTAGTAGAATACCCATGATTATGTTTTATTATGACATTATTTACTCAGTTCATATTCCTGCCATAAAATTATTGATATTTATTATTGGTAAAGGCATGTGGTTTCAATTATTCACCATGATTAATATTTATGTTATCTTCTGTTGTATTGCTTACCCTTACTGAGCATTTGAGCTGACCCATTTCTTATGTTTCATTTTCCTAGGATATTAAGAAGTTAGTTGTGAGTGACTTGTAGGCATAATCTAGGAGTTTTGGATGTTTCTAATGGAATAAATTCGTGTTGTATTTCTTTTAATGTTGTAAAGTTGAACTCATGTATGAATCTTATTTCAAATAATACTAAAATAATCGGTCTTTCGAGACATGATTTCCTTGTTATCATGCCAATGTTATGTAATAATGCACCAAATATAGGTAACTGGGGTCAGGGTGTTACAGTTGGTATCAGAGGAAGTTTAGTACAAACCTTGTAAACTATATTTAGATAAACTCTGATTAGAGAACATAGCCCTAAGATAGACTTTCAGGATTAGTATAGAATAACTTCCTAGAATTTTGGTATTGTAGAGATTTTGTGAGTTTTCAAAGAAATACATCCCTGTCTGGATACGAGCAGGTAGAGGCGGCTCTGGCACAGATGTACCTAGGGGTAAAACCCGAAAACACTGCTTTGAGCTAGACTTAAACGGGAACTGGTGCACGACAACGGGCATTGCTGCACTCTTAGTTACGACACTCCTGGGGGATATGATTGGGTTAATTCCCATTTTCTTTATAAACCATTATGAATGGTTTATGAGAAGATACTTCCTCAAAGAAAACATTTTTATGATTATGGATTATATCCATAAACTGTTCAATTTACGTTAGGAATTTTACAAGTTTGGAATTATGTATTTCGATTAATAAACTAAAATTGTTTATGTCATTGTTTAGAAATGGCGCCTAGTGGAAGGAATGTAAACTGTATCAATGCACGCACTCCATGTAGGGATTTCCCTCCTACTCAAAATAATTATAGTGGAGCTGGTGATGCAATTGGTGCTGATCAGCTTCTCACTATACTAGGACAACTTATTCAGGTTATGAATAATAACCTTACCCGTATGGAGCAACCAGATCACCAGCATGGAGGATCAATGTTAGACCGCTTCATGAGGAAAAAACCACCAAAATTCAATGATAATACAAACCCATTCATAGATGAGCAATGTATAAGTTCCATAGAGAAAATATTTTAGGCTTTGGGGAGTAGTGAAAATGAAAAAGTTTTCATGGTAGTTTATCGCCTCACTGGAGATGATGATCAATGGAGGTCATTGATTCAAAACACAAAGGAGGATGAAGAAGTATCAAGTATGTAATTGATGGAGTTTATATATCTTTTCTTAGAGAAATACTTTTCTCGTGACCATCGAGCAGATATGGAAAGGCAATTTCTCAGTCTGAGGAAAAAGGAGGATGAGAAGGTTGCAAAGTATGAGGCAAAATTTACAAGGTTAGGAAGGCATGATGCAAATTATATTCGTAACCAAAGAAGTAAGATTGATCATTTCATTTATGGGTTAAAAAAATTTCTCCGTTGAGCTTTAGTATCGCAATCCTTCTCGTCATACAAATATATTGTATCACGTGCTATCAGGACAAAAAGGAATTCCATAAGTCTTACGACTTTAAATTAAATAAAGAGAAGAAGAGATCTGCTGAACACTATGGGAAAGGAAATAAGGAAACAGGGAAAAAGGGAAGAGTTGAATTTCCACCATGTGATAATTATGGAAGGAAGCACCTTGGTGCCTGTCTAAAAGGAAAAGGAGTATGCTAAAAATGTGGACAAGAATGCCATCTTGCTGTTGATTGTAAGGGAAATAAAGACACTACCAATGTTCAATGCTACAATTGCAGGGAGATGGGATAGTATGAAAATGAATATCCTAAGTGTCATAGAAACTTACCTCAGAAAAGGCCAAGGGATCAAGTCTAAGCTTATGCGATCACTACTACTGAGGTTGAAGCTCCGAAAGACGTGGTGGCATGTAATTTAATAGTTTTCTCAAGTTTAGCAAATGCTTTATTTGATTCTGGCTCATCGCATTGTTTCATATCTTCCCAGTTTTATAAGAGAATTAGATATTTCCAATTTGATTTAACAGGGGATTTTTCAGTTAAAACTCCTAAGGGAAGTATCATCGCAATAAAGTTTTGTGAATTTGTTCCCATTAGAGTATATAAATGTTCTTTATCTGCTGATCTCATCGTCATACCTATGATTTAATTTGATATAATCCTCGGTATGGATTGGCTTTTGGACCATGATGCAAAAATTTATTATAAGAAGAAGGAGGTTACTATTTTTGATGACGATGATAAGGAACACCTTATCTTTAGAGAAGAATCGTCACAAGCTAATTCATATCTAGATCCACCCCCAGTAGCTCAACTAAATTTAATTATTGTGGAGGAAGAGAATTAAATAACTATGGGTGAGGAAAAGAATGTTCAAATAGAGGATGTACCTATTGTGTAGGAGTATGTTGATGTATTTCCAGAGGATTTACCTGGACATCCTCCAGAAAGGGAATTTGAGTTTTCCATTGATTTAATTCCTAGATCAAGGCCCATATCAAAGACCCCTTATAGAATAGCCATTGTGGAATTAGTGGAACTAAAGAAACAACTATAGGAATTGAGTAATAAGGGATTTATTTTCCCTAGTGTTTCTCCATGGGGAGCCCCTATCCTTTTTGTAAAGAAGAAATATGGATTTATGAGGTTGTGCATCGACTACAGAGAGATCAATGCTATAACAATAAAGAACAAGTATCCCCTACCTCACATTGATTATTTATTCAACAAAATTCATGGAGTACCCCTATCAATTGTTTCTGATTGTGATCCCCGTTTTACTTCAAGATTATGGAAAAGTCATTAGAAATCCCTGGATACTGAACTTCGTTTGAGCACTACCTACCACCCTCAAACTGATGGAGAATCAAAACAGACTATTCAAACCTTAGAATACATGTTGAGATTTTTCTCACATGACTTTCAGGGTATGTGGGATCAATATATACCTCTGGTAGAATTTTCTTAAAACAATATCTTCCATTCAAGTATTCAGATGGCACCATATGAAGTATTATATGGAAAGAGATGTCGCACACCAACATGTTGGGATGATGTTGGTGAAAGAAAACTCATAGGCCCAGAACTGGTAGAGGAATTGATGGAAAAGGTGAAGGTAATCCAAAACCACATCAAAGCAGCTCAAATTAGGTAGAAGAGCTATGCTGACAACCGAAGGAAGGATTTGGAATTTTAGGTAGGAGATCATGTTTTTTTGAAGGTATCTCCATCGAAGGGTGTTATACATTTGGGTAAGAAGGTAAAATTGTGTCCTAGGTACATCAGACCTTTCGAAATTCTAGAACAAATTGGGGTTGTATCTTATCATTTGGTAATGCCGCCAAATCTCTCCCAAGTTCACGATGTGTTCCACGTATCACTGTTGAGATAATACATGTCTAACCCAACACATGTACTCACCTATGAAGAAGTATAGATGGAACTTGATCTGTCTTATTGTGAAGATCCCATCAGGATTCTTGATAACAGAGAACAATTGTGGAGAAACTGAATGACTCGTATTGTAAAAGTTCTATGGGGAAACCATAAGATGGAAGAGGCAATGTGGGAACCCGAGGAACATATGATGAAGAAACACCTGAGTATTTTTATGCAGTAATATTATAGAAATTTTGAGGATGAAATTATTTGAAGGAGGGGAGAATGTAACACCCCATGCTTCCACGATATGCTTCTCTTTGAATAATATAGTAGCGTGTGTTGTATGCAACTTCGAGTTCTAACACACACCGGAACCAATCAAACTAGCCATTACGAATAGTAATACCCACTTTTTAAAATTTTATACATTTTATATTTCAAAATGGACTTATTTTTTGGATTCATAATATTGAAATTATCTTAGGGTGATTTTTTGGTAATTTTCTGATAACTTTCATATTTTGATGAATAGTGAAAATTACTAAATTTTAATTAAAAACAACTTTTTTAATCGAAATAATTAATAGTGATAAATTATGATTTTGAGTGGTTTTAAAGTATAATTATATTATATTTTTTCTATTTAATCCAATGTTTGTAATTGGACATAATTTCACATTTAAACTGGACATAAGCAAGAGTCAATGTTTTGATAGTTATTATTTCTTAAAAACACGCTTTTTTGTTTTGACAATGGGAATTAATTTTAAATTAATTTCTGCCACTTATGTATTTTGAATTTAGAAAAATGGATTCCATATTTAGAATCATGAGGTCAAAATTGTGTAAATAGGTAACTTTTATTTTTATATATTTCGAATAATTACTTCGGTAAATATTTTATTTTCCATGGTTAAATGGAAAATCTGGTAAATAAGGGTAATAAATAATATTATAATAATATTAAATTATCCTAAAACACATCCTAACCATATTGGATGATACATTTCTGACCATGGGCATCTTTGGGTGGATTTTGGGACCCCATGGAGCCACTTGTAAGTGATAATGACACTTTATATTAATTAAGTTAAAGTAAATACAAAAATGACATAAGCATATATCTTTTAGTAAAACAATTTTTAAATAGTGTTATACATATTATCTCTTCAACTATAAATATTAATTAGAAATATAAAATTATTTCCTACATAATGGTATTTTATTTATAATTTTTACACATTGAATAAGTAAATTTATTTATGACACAATGATGATGCATAATTTTCTTTATTAATGAAGAAATCAAATAAATGATATTATAAATACTAAAATAAATATAATTTGAAAGTTTTTAGGACATCCACGAATTTTATAGATTACTATGAAAGTTTAGTATTTATTAAATGTATTTATGTCGAAGTAATAATGTTTTTAGGACTTTTATAAAATTGAATTATTAAATAGTGTCAAAATTGACATAAAAGAGTTTTAAAAAAAATATTATATTATTAATTGATATTATATTCCTAAATATCTAAGGTTCAGCCAAAGGACTTATATAATGATAATTTCATCATTAATGAACCACTTGGGGTTCTCTTGGAAGTATATAGTCAGTTTATTTACTATATAATATTAAAATACAAAGAGACATGGTTAATATCAAACTATTTAACCAAGAGTTAAAGCTAAAAGTTAAGGATAATATAGTGACCCAAACCTGTCTAAAACCTATTGGTTGAGTGGTTTTCAACCCATAAACACCTTATACTTTAAATAATCTACTTTTTAGCCATTAGAAACTGAAAATGATTTTATTATAAAATAATATTTCTAGCTTTTCCTAAGGTGCCCCTCACCCCTCTTATAAAAGGGCACTCCCCATTATCTCTAATTCACACCTTCAAAGCCATTTGGTTCAGACATGCTCTACCCAAATACCCTCTAAACAATCATACCTTAATCCTAGAGTCATTCCTTTAGTCAGAAAGCTAACCTAAGGAGCCCTTTTGATCAAATCAAAAGGAAGAACCCAAAGAAGCGGTAAATATTTCATCACCTCTTTCATGTTCCTTTCTTCTTCCACTTCCTCTTTCTTTATTTTTTCCCTTATAAAATAATAACTCCAGTATCTACTATATATTTTTATGTTATTATAAATATTTTACAACCATATTTACTATTTTGTCCATCCTTTGAATGACATGTCACCATACGTGCGTACGTACAGCTTACCGTCTCCACGTCGTGGTGTAATTATTATTCAATACATTATTATTTTAATGGGTATAATAATGATGTGTAATTGATTTAAATAATGCATATAACATGATTAATGATTCTTTATATATGATATACCATCCAATTAAATATTATTTTAATATCAAAAGAATGATATTGTCGCTCGTGTGTACGTACGGATTACCGTCTCCACAAATGCGATGAGATTCATTCCCCATCGCATCCATTCAAGACGAATTTTCATTTGATGATTAAAAATAATTTTTAAATACTTGATATCATTCTGTATATTAATAAGATAAATCCCATCCATAACAAATATGACTCTAATAACAAATAATATAAAGGAAAACGAATCCGTTAACACCCGAAACGACGAATATACTAAGATATTATTAACAAAGAAATGTTAAAAGATCATATATGATATCATATTAATGTATATGATTCTTTTATAATTTAATAAAAATTATTTCTCCATTATACAGGTGTTTAACCTACCCTCAACCAAGGAAAATTACAAGGTAAGGGTTAATTTCATAATCTCTTTACTATTCGAGGTTGTTTTACGTAAGTATCTACTGGGACCTCTTTATCATCCACATCCATGTTTCTTAAAAATTTATTTCAAAACATTTTTACTATTTACTAGACAATGTTTTAAAGTCATTTATACTCTTATGTTTTTTGAAAGGAATCTTTTCATCGTTTTCCAAACAAGGTACTTTTTAACCTTTTCTACTAATTTAAGGTAAGAATGTTTTTTTAACTTATACGGCAGGTGCGGCTATTTTCCGCCATTATAACATCATTAAAGCTTCACTTATAATATTATAAGAAATTTTTTAAAATAAATGTTTTATTTATAATTATGTGACTCTTAAATGATTTCAAAATAGAAAGATATATTTCTTTAAAAATGGTTTTGATTTCATCTATGTCAACATCCTTTGATGGATCTTAAGTTTATTTGAAGTTGATTTATTATGATACTAAACTTCCATATTGTATTGAAGGTTTTGTGATATGTTTGAATGTGGATGTGCTATTTTTATACCATTCATGGTTTATTGTTAAAGTATTGACATTTCGTATGCTACTTTTAATACGAATGTTTATGATATGTTAAAACCTTTTCATATAAGGAATGTATTGGACTTAGTAAGTGACGGGTGGAGCCCGCTATATCTCCTAGATGCATCAGTAGGTCTCATGAGACAACTAGATGTGGAATTGACCGAGGACCTTTCCCAATTCGATATGTGGTTTTGGCTGAGGCCTTAATTATTTTTATATGACTTGGCTGAGGCCTTGAAAAAATGTTTCAAAATGTCCGGCATTACACATTCCCTCACTATGAAAATAATATTGATGGTTCATGTGGTCATTCAAATAGTATAATACCCATGATTATGTTTTATTATGGCATTATTTACTCAGTTCATATTCCTTCCATAAAAGTATTCATGTTTATTATTGGTAAAGGCATGTGGTTTCAATTATTCACCATGCTTAATATTTATGTTATCTTCCGCTATATTGCATACCCTTACTGAGCGTTTGAGCTCACCCCTTTCTTATGTTTCATTTTCACAGGATATGAAGAAGTTAGTTATGAGTTTCTTTTAGGCATAATCCTGGAGTCTTGTATGTTTCTAATGGAATAAATTCATGTTGTATTTCTTTTCAAGTTGTAAAGTTGAACTTATGTATGAATCTTGTTTCCAATAATACTAAAATGATCGGTCTTTCGAGAAATTATTTCCTTGTGATCATGAAAATGTTATGTAATAATGACCCAACTCTAGGTAACTGGGGTCGAGGTGTTACATCTATAGATGATCCCATCCGTATTTATAATGTCTGTCAAATAATGAATGATATAGGAAACAACGATGGGCCTAAAGCATAAACTGTTTGACCGACACTAGGTAGCCACTATTGTCCTTTTGCGACAAATTTTGGTGGTCGATAAAATCCTCTTTTCTACTAGTTTGTAACTCAAAAATTGAGAACTACATAATTTTAAATGATTACGCACTATTTTTTCTCTAGATTTGAAATTATAATCCCTTTCATGCATAAGTTTTTTTCCTCCTCCATGTGCACATCTCCTCTCTCAAACCCTAAGGTAATTCCAGATGATTTTAGAGTGATTTATTCCCATAAAGGTATACTAATAAAGTGTTTATCCTTGTTGAGTTTTTTCTCTTTGGTTTTCCCATCAATTCCACTTATTCTTCATTATAGAGATGGAATCTCATGACCAAAGTTCTTTTGGGTTCTGTCCTTATGTGATTTTGGTTTTTCCTTGTGATCTTCTTCACCTTCATTTCTCTTTGGTGTTACTAAAATAGAGTGTTTCCTTGATCACATGATAAAGGTTGGTTTTCTATACAAACCCCTTCGGTCTATTTTAAAATTGGTTAAGTATGTGCAATAATATGAAAGTGTTCCAACACAACTAGTTCATTGATTAATAAAATAATGGGTAATGATGAATCATGAATTAGACTACTCCTTGGATCCCTTGGATCCACTAGTGTTGTGATTGGGCTTATAGATACCCATAGGGTGATCCTAATCATGAATAATAATGAATTATTTAATGGATTGAAGTATGCTTTAGCTTGACATGATACCTCAGGTGTTTTCTTGTGATAAATTCACCTTGGAAAATGTCTTACTTATTTATTGAAATGGATGGTGATGTTTGATATGATATGGTTTTCTACACTGACATGCTAACGGTTTAAGACAAACTTGAAAAATGAAATAGGTAATTGAAAGATAACATGTAATTAGCTGAATTGACTCTTCTGGATTATGATGATATATGTGTTATTATTACTTCTATATCTTGTGTTGTGATTATTGTTGAAATGAAAATATAAAGGGATTATACCAATGATGATGAAATGATTATAGAAAGGTTATTTCCTTATATGCTAAAATACTTGCTGAAATACTTATATTAAGGGATTGGCTCAGTTATGCTGTAATATTTATAGGGCTCGACTCGATTATACTGAAATGATTATACATAGAGATTTTCCTAGTTATGTGATTATGTCATGTATTATGATTATGGTTGGCATGCTTGTGCTACATGATGATAGATATTATGGCTTGGTTGTGAAACAATTTGGTTAATGTATTGAATTGATTGATTAATTAATACACTTTGTATCACTATATTTCATGCACTTATTTATTATACTAGTTTTGTTTAGATACTGTGGTGATAACATACTTATTTTTACTAGAACCATATTTGGACCTTCATTTGGAATCCGAGTGGATTACATGGATGAAGGTTTGGACAAAGGAAAGGGACCTTTTTTTTATTTTTTCTTATTGGAAGAGTAAGAGACTGGAGATTGGACCAACCAGGGATTCAGGATTGGAGACTTTTGAGTTTACTTTCATCAAATTTTTCTTTTATTTTCATGACATCTATAAATAAATTTAGTTACATTCTATCATGAAATTAAATGTTTCATTATTAATTATTTTATCAGTTCTCCCTTTATATTCTAATTGTATCTTGTATTATTTATTTTATTTTTGTTTCTCTGATATTTTTTGTTTACCTCCTCTATATTACAAATCTGTACCAAGGGTATAGTCTCCCCACTATTCTCTTTACACCCTCACTGCTAATTGGTAGCCTCTGGGGTATAGGGAGGCATGCTTAAGGTTCAGTAACCAACTCGATTTTCCAATGTGAGAGAGTGTTGGATCATGGGATGTTACAAAGTGTTGTCAGAGAGATCATGTTTCTTTTCTATTGATTTACTATTTTTGAATGGTTAAATAAGACTAGTATTTTTTGAGAATTGGAAATGATTTTGTGAATGGGATTATCTAACCCATGTATGGGGGAATATTTAAGTACCCAAGGATGGGATTTTTTTTCATGATTTTTTCTTGTAACAGTTGATATTATTTCACCTTGGGTGATTCACATGTTTTTTGATGTCATTGTTTCTTGAGATTTATACTTATGGCCCGGTATGGAATGATATGTGTGTACATATATCATGATAGTCATGTAAGGATATATCTTGACATGATTTGTTCATGATAGGGATATATTTATTACATGTGATATATTTTCCTATATGAACCGTGAAATGAGATACCTATTAAATTTGATAAATAAAACAAAAGTAATTTTTATGTTGTTCTAATTAACATGTTAAAACATTTTTATGGATACCATGAGCCATTGTTTATCAATTATTTTCACATGATTAGGTTTTACTTGTTGTTATCTAGTGTTCTAAAGAGTGTGTTTGTATTATAGAGAAGATGCATCCTCGTCATCTTCGAATTGAGCATCAGGAGAGTGGAAATTGACATGATCATAATAAATCTAAACTAGAAATTACTATATCTCTTTACGATCAAATTGATGTCCGGATTCACAACAACTTCTTGAGGGTCATGCGATCCACAGAAAGGGAGACTATTCATACCATGCCTTCAATGTATGAACTGAAGATAGATTTCCAACTATAGAAATTTCCTACTTTCACTGGGGAGGGAGGCCCCTAGGGATCCAAGTTATAGATAGAGTCATTCTATTTGATCTTTAAGCACCTTGAGACACCCACTAATAGGAGGTTTAATCTTGCTACATACATGCTACATGGACCTACCAAGCATTGTTGGGACATTATAGAGTAATATGGGTAGCAAGAGAAGTTTTCTTGGAAGGAATTTGAGGAAAATTATCTAATACACTTCTATCAAGAGTTGTTTAGGGATGATAAGGCTTGTGAGTTCATGCACATGACACAGGAGGGCATGTTAGTGATGGGATACACTGAAAATTTTATCGACTTGCTGTTCTTTTCTCCATATTTATATAGTGATGAGATCTCTAGGTTCAGAAGTTTTTAGGCTAGGATTCACTATGCGATTAGGTATTAGGTGAACATTTTTCACTCGATTATATTTTTGGAAGTGATTAGTTAGGATATCATCACTGAAGGGAATCCAAGAGAGGCCTTGACTAGTGGAAAAGACATTTTATTAAGGGGGATTGGGTTCTATTATTTCGGAAAAAAAGTATTTCTATAAAATTTATCACCAAGAAAATAGTTGGAAGAGTAGCATGGAAAGTGGAAAACCATATTCATAACATATTCTTTTATAGTGCTATCTATGTGAAAATTTTGTCTATAATCGGTGTCTATACCCTACTTTGGAGTTCCATGTTTGTGGTTGGGTGGGTCACCTACAAAGTTTTTATAGGGGAATTACATATTAAAATAGTAGTAGGGTATCATGAGAAGTACCATAGTCTGGGAAGGACACAACTACCCCTCAACGTACTAGTAGCTTGAGTTCCACTAGACCTTCAAGTGGAGGTTGGGGATGTGGTACCTCAATGAAAGAGTGACAGTACCAGGTAGATGGAACAACACAGGCGAGTGAGAATAAACCTTAGGGAAGATAGGAAAGTCAGCCTCACTATATAAAATCTAATTTTTCTAGCTTGGATGTAGGACCTTCTACCATCAGAGGTAAAATTCCCACATTATACACCCTTTCTTTTATTTAATTAATACAGAAGCATCAAATTCCTATTTTTATGCTCTTTTTTCAAATGTTTTGGGCTTAGGTGTATAAATATTGTATTGTGTCTTCGACATCAATACACATTTTGGAGTGTGGTAATAAAAAATCAAACGTTGCAAGGAATGTTCTATAGAAATTGGTGGTTACCATTTCATTTGGGAACCATTTTTATTATAAATAAAAAGTTTTAATTTTATTATTTGGATGGATTGTCTGGTTATATACTAGTGTCATACTGACTACTACCATAAGAGAGTTACCTTTCAATCTCTAAAAGGAAGCATCTATTTTCAATAGGGTGAGTGGGATCTTCATGTTGGTCAATAAAGACCAATACAATGAAGATTGGATTACCTCATGGATCAAATAGAAGGACCTACTCTAGATGATGGTGGAATGTAGTGGGATACTTCTCCTTCAGTGGTAGACCATTTTTAGGATATCTTTCCTGGCGAGTTCTGTGACTTACCACCAGAGAAAGATATCCAGTTCACAATCAAGTTGGTGTCGGGAGTAGATCCGATTTCTATCACACCACATATGATGGAACAGATAGAGCTTCATGAATTTACAATTCAGTTGGAATATTTTGGAACAAACGTTTTGATATAGACTAGTACATTACCTTGGGGTTCTCTGGTTCTTTTCCTTAAGAAGGATGATGAGAATATTCACTTATGTGTGGACAATTATAGATTGAAATGGATAATGATAAAAAATGGTATCCACTTTTGTGCATTTATGGTCTATTTGATCAGATGAGAGGTACCCAAATTTTCTATAAGATTGATTTGATATCAAGGTATCATCAGTTAATATTTATACCATCAGATATACCTTATACTATGGTATAGATTTTATAAGTTCATATTTTTTCCATTCAGTTTGATGAATGAACCAGCGATATTCATGGAATTGATGAATCAGATATTAAATACATTTTTTGATCAATTTATGGAGTTTTTTTCAACAAAATCATTGTATACTCCCATTCATCAGATGATCAAGCCCAATATCTTGACATTGTCTTAAGTACATTTAGAGAGTATCAAATTTATGAAAATCTATCTAAATGAATATTCTAGATTTATAAAGTGGACTTATTGTGTCATATCATATTAGAGGATGGAATGTTAATGGACTTGGAGAAGTTTAAAGTTGTGGTATTTTGGGTCAACCCAAGAATGTATTCAGGATTTGGATTTTTCTGTCTTTAGTAGGTTATTGTTGGAACTTCATCCATGAATTTTCCGATCTAGCAACACTGATGTCTAGGATAATCAAGAAAGGGGTGAAGTTTGTTTAAACAAATTCATAAAAGATATATTTTTAGGAGATGAAGAGTAGGGTGACCTCAAAAAATATACTCACCTTACTTGTAACAAGTAAGGAATATACCATGTACTGTGATGTATCTAGAGGTGGACTTAGAGCAGTTCAGATACAAGAGTACTGAGTGGTTTCTTATGACTCCATACAGCTGAGACCACATTAGAGGAATTTCCTTACTCATGATCTAGAATTAGATATCATTGTATATTACCTGAGATTATGGAGACACTATCTTAGGGGAAAGAGGTTTATGGTGTACATGGAATACAAGAGCCTCAGGTATATCTTTTATCAGTGGGACTTGAAGATTTACAAAGTGATGTGGGTCAAGTATCCTGTGGTATTTCAACTTTGAGATGGCTTACAGACTAGGAAATGGAAACATCATTGTCAATGGATTGAGATGAAAGACGTAGATAGAGGTAGTGTAGAAGTCTTGTGATGAGTATAATATGATGGAACTCTTTTCATACATGCATCTGGATGTTAAGGAGTCTCAGGTATGAGTAGCTATATCTTCGAAATCAATTATACCAATTATTTTGGATCAGATCAAGATTGGTCATTTATCTAATATAGATGGAATATATATAAGGGGCATGTTTTATGCTTGGGATCCACCATCATGATGGTCTCCTGGCAATGAAAATTCTATTTTTTCCATGTATGAGTATGGGTTTGTACAAGCTTTCATGAGGAGGTAATGAAAGAGTTTCATGATTCTAGATAGGTGGTACGTACTAGTTTGACAAAGATGTATCATGTTCTTCATAGATAGTACAGGTAGATAGGAATGAACAAGGAGGCAGTGGGTTTAATGGAGATATGTTTTACTATCAACAGGTGAAAGACAAGAATCATATTCCTACTAGGCAGTTGCATCCTATTCCCATTATATAATGGAAATGAGATGATGTCACTATGGATTTTGTGATAGGATTGCCTATAAAACCTCACAATAATGATGCACTATGGGTGATAATGGATTTACTGAAAAAGTTATCCCAATTATTTTATATTAGGAAGACCTTCAATGTTTATGATATGGTTAATCTTTATATATGATATAAATATTGGTTGCATGGTGTTACAAAGAGTATTTTTTAGATAGATATCCTCGTTTCACATCTCAATTCTAGCAAGTACTTGAGAAGGCTCTATGATCACAACTTATTCTAAGTACATCCTATCATCTTCAACCATATGACCAATCTGAATTTACTATTCATATTTTAGAGGATAGGTTACGAGCTTGTGTTTTGGATTTTGGTGGTTCATGGGAGCAACATTTAGCACTCATGGAGTTCACATATATTAACAGCTTCCAGACATCAATATAAACGGAAAATTTCAAATATTTGTATGGAAGGATGTTCTTTTTACCTCTTTATTGGTTGGAGGAAGATGATTCAACACTTCATGGACATAGTATAATCTAGGAGACTTTTGAGCAGGTTCTGCTAATCAAGAGGTAGTTGGTGACCACACAGAGTAGGTAGGAATCTTACACTGACCATCATAGATGAACTTTGGAGTTTGAGGTTAGTCATCATGTTTTCCATTAGGGGTCACCTAGGTTGGGGAAACTCTATATCATGTAATAAGGGAAGCTTCCCCCTAGGTTTTTCAATCTACTTGAGATAGTGGAAAGGTTTAGTCCAATAGTAACTGATTATCCCTTATATAGTGCTATAATGACATGCACAATGCATTTCACGTGTCATAGATTTGAAGATATCATCTGGACCCTTATCATGTGGTATATGTAAATTATTTTAATCTTTGTGTAAATACATCCCTTGAGGATAATCCGATATGGATTATGGACCATAATGATAACTATATATGAGGAAATACTATATCTCTCATTCAAGTGCAGTTTTAGCATGAATGTGTTCAAGAGGAGACCCCGGTGAGAGAGTTTGATATGTGAGAATAGGGGGAAACCTTATTCTCCAAGACCCCATAATTATTCATGGAGTAGCTCTAGGATGAGAAGTTATATGGTGGGGAGTTTTTAAGATCATTCGTTTTTTCAGGTACGTCCCTCTTTGAATTTTGTTTGAATATCTTTTAGTCGGGTTTCCTTCTCTTTAATCCTTTGTGGTTAAGTCCCTTTTTGTGAAATTGACATATTTCTCTAGGAAAATTGACCTAATGTATGGTTATAAAATTTTAAAATTGATTTACAAGGGTTTCCATGAGTTTGGAAGTATTAAAAGTTGGTTTGAACCGTTTTGTAGAAGATGGATGAAGAGCTATTTGCTGGACATTTACATGTCGTGAAAATGTTACATGATGTGTAAATGTTGCTAGGAAGATGTCATGAACTAGTTTTGGAAATTAAATAGTTACACAAACTGAATTTTTTAAAGATGTTTAATTCTTGATTGGGGTGATTTTAACGTGAGAAACACATTTTTTGGCATAACTCATACATTGAGAACTACACAATGTGAAAGTATTACATGCTGTGTATTTCTCATGATTTGAGGTTATATCCCCTATAGTGTGTATGTTTTATTTTCTCATCTGTGTGAAGATATCCTCTTTTAAAAACTAAGGTTATTCTAGGTGATTTTATATATAGTTATTCCCATATGTACATACCGATCAAGTGTTTGATCCTCAGTGAGTTTTTTTGCTTTAGTTTTCTCCTCTCTTCCACTTGTTCTCCATTATATTATTGGAATCTCTTAATGGTCATTGTTTTAGATTTTTATCTTGTGTGACCTAGGTTTTCCCTTGTGATATCATTATAATTTTTCCTCTTTGGTGTTCTCATTAGAGAGTTTTTCCTTGATCGTAGGATAATGCTTAGTGGTCTATACAAACCCCTTCGGCATGTTTCTAAATTGTCTAAGTATACGAAATAATATGTGATTACATTGACAAAATGTGTGTATTAATTAATAAAATAATGGTTAATTATGAATCATGAGATTTAATACATTTTAGATCCCTTTTATCCACTAGTATTGTGACCTTGCATACAACTACCAGTAGGGTGAGGCTACCCTTGAATAATAATGAACTGGTTAATGGATTAAAGTATGTCTTATCATTAAATGAGACCTAATGTGTTTTATTATCATAGATTCACCTTGGAAAATGGATTAATTTTTTATTAAAATTTATGGTGATGTTTTATATGATATGGTTGTGTGCATTGGAATGTTAATGGTTTAAGACCAAATTGTTAAATGAAAGGGTTAATTGAAAGATAATTTGTAACTATCTGAATTGAACCTTGTGAATTATGATGATATATGTGTTATTATTGATGTTATATATAGTGTTGTGATTCTTTCTAAAATGGTTATATAAAGGTCGCAACTTAGTGATGTTGATATTCTTATATAAAAAGGTTTTTCTGGTATAATTTAATGATTATATGAAGGGATTGGACCAATTACACTAAAATGCTTAAATAAAAGAATTGGCCCAATTGTATTGTATTTATTATAGGGCTTGGCCAGATTATGTCAAAATGTTTATACATATGGATTTTCTTAGTTATATGAATATTCTATGGATTATGGTTATGGTTGGAATGGTTGTGCAACATTCTCAAAGAGATTCTGACATGGTGACAAAATAGTTTGTTTAATGTATTGTGTCAATTGATTAATTAATACAACTATTTATCGCTTTATCACATGAAATTATTTATCATAATGTTTTAGTTTAGACATGAAGGTTTTGAACTACTGACTGTTACACACACCCTATTTGGGACTCCATTTGGAACCTGAGTAGATTACATTGATGCAGGTTTGGACAAGGAAAACTTTCATTGTTTTTATTACTGCTTTCTAGATGAGTTGGAGATTGGAGATGGTATTGACCAAGGATTTTGAACTAAATAAATTTGAGTTTACTTATTTCATATTATTATTTTTTCTATATAACTTCCTGTGTGAAATTTAGTTACATTCCATACAAACATTACATAGTTCATTATCATTTGGTTCATTGGTTCTCTCTTTAACTTCCAATTGTATGTTGTATTGTTTTTTCTATTTCTATTACACTGATATTTATTTTTTACATGCACTATATTTAAAATCTTTACTAGGGGGTATATTCTCCCCACTATTCTCTTTAAACCCTCGATGCTAGTAAAAAACTTATTGCATAAGGGGAGGTGTGCTTGAGGTCTAGTATCCAATCTGATTTGGCCATGTGAGAGAGTGTTGTATTGGGGGATGTAATACTATAGATCCACCAACAAAGAGATTCTCCACTTTCTATCTCATCAAATACTAGTATCAGTGAAGGTCCTCCACATGGAATCTAGATCAATCACCCTAGAAGTACTCATCAATGTATATGCTTTAGAGGCCCTCCCTTTGATATAGAATTAATTCCAAATGGAGGTCCTCCACATGATGGTAAATTAAAAGATGATTATGGAGGTCGACCTTATAGTATCCATTGCAAAGTTCCTCCCCAAAGTGACATGTCCCTCCAACATAAAGGCCCTACCCATGCAAGGATTACTCTTAATATATTCTCATATCAAGATGGAATTAATATTTTGAGAAAAACTAGAACCATTTCCTCTTCATTGATTTACCATGTTACAACCCCATCCATATGGGATTTTGGGTGACAATTATCATCTATTCCACCGTTAGATAAAAAATTACTATACATAACTAAGGATATTCTGAATGATCCTAATCCTCTTGAATGTATCAAAAAAAAGACCACTATGGTCAGATCAGGCAGAGGAACTCCTCCTTGAATTTGAATAAAGTTTCATGGATATGTGGAAGACACTTATCATAGGTAATATATTGGTCATGTTATGGTTCATTGAAACTACCCAGTATGAAATTTCAGATTCAATAGCAGATGAATGAATGACTCTCTTATGAAAGAACCTATTATTTAATATTTATTATCTCAAGAAAAATCACTTATATTATGGGGAATATGTCAACCATTTGAAGATATTAAGACATATTTTCAACCAGGTTGATTTCCCCATCATGATACCCCACCCAACGTGCATATCAATGGATATGGTAAGTAAACAATACTGTATTTTACTTTTATTATTATCCAAAAACATTCTCTAAAGAAGGAATCTGGTAATTTAATTTCTTTTGGGAAATCCTTATGATAGGGTCTATATATGATAGCTGATATATCTGGTAGAATATTATCATATACATAGCCTAAAAAACGTGTACTCAATTTCAGAGGATCATTGACAAACACCTATATTTGGCTACCAAGATGGATGAATAATCATATTAGTTGAGGAAATAAAAGTTTTCAACTATATATGAATCCTCAATGGAGAGAATCTAATGCCTAGAGAATGAATTGAATCATTCCAGGATCATATTAAAGCATGTAATGTTAGGAAGGCCATAACAACTGAAACCTCAATGTTGTTATAGAATCATACCCAACCCATAGGGATAGGGGAATTTCTACCACCACCATCACCCATAGGATCATAAAATTCTAAATAGTATGAGACCATGCTAGTGGCAAATCCAAGACAAGCCTCACACATCAATATGGAAGAATTATTACTCCTTTTCTAAGGAAGTTGGTATTATCTAAACTATAAGGATCCCCAGAGATAGTGTCACCACCATACCTAGAACATTGTGATACACCCTCATTGAGAACACATTTAGTGATGATTTCGAGATAAACTCTTATAATTAATATTAAAAAATTAATTCTAATGGAACAATGATGAGAAATTTCTAAACCCCCAAAGTTATATTATCCATATTGATCCACTATGGGGAAAGACACTGAAGGTTATTATAACATGTCCCTTAATGGAAACTCAGGGTATACTAATCTACCTTATTTCTATAATGAATATAAGGATATGATTCTCACAGTTCCCTTAGATTCACTAAATATAATCATTTACAACCATTTTTATGATATAGATCTCGACACCAATATAGTGGGATGCAATGGGTATACATAACTCTGAAGTTTGTTCACACATAAACACATGATGATGGTGTTTATATCCAACTATAAAGATAGGCATGAGTCTTGGGAACTCTAAATATCCAATTTTCATATAATCAGTGAGATTTGAAAAAAGATAAAGGGAATGGAATGGAAATACCCACCCCCCATTATATGAAGAGGTTGAAACACTCTCTTCTAAAGTAATTATGGTGTGATATGAAGTTGAGATGAAGGAACCAAGGATACATAATACCATGTTTCTCTAAGTGAATATTCTTATAAAGTATAACTTCTAAGGAGAAACCAGTATTTATTCTCCAATGAACCGAACTCAAATAGAATAAACCACTTAACCTGTAGAGAGAAATATTTTTATCTAAATACGATAGAGCTTAGGAAACCTATCAACTTAGATCCAACAATAATGTATTATCATGAAATTCCACCACTAGGGAAGAAATAATTTTCATTTCAAGCATGATACACTTGACCATCTTAATCTATATTTCAATAATAAATACTAGTGAGTCAAAAATATTATACCTTATATGCTTCCCCAACGCAAGAATCAACTTGGAGAAAAATAACATTAGTGCTTATTTACTCAATTAAGTCCATGGCTACTTGAATGGAATATATAGAGGGGTTATGTAAACTAGTACAACTAGTGAAGAAGCCATACTCGGAATGGGTGGACCTGACTGATCCTCCTGGAAAATTATATAATATTACCTTTAATGGAATATGAGACAGGGAAACATTTGACACACTTTGTGTCTGGATATGGACCCATGATGGGAACACTTGGGTAGTAGGATGTTTCCATGATTAGATGTTTTTTAAGAACTCTTGAGGCAATAAAAAAATTGTAATTTAGTGATGTTTTTAGAAATTTTTCTTGAAAACTCCACTAAATTAGTGATGTTTCATAAGAAAAATCAATAATTTAGTGATTTTTCATGAAAAACATCGTAATTTAGAAATGTTTTCTAAAAAATGTCACTAAAATAATGACTTTTCCTAAAAATGTTATTAATTTGGAAATGATTCTTGAAAAATGTCGCAAAATTAGCGACATTAAATATATATAAACACTGACACGTGTATATAAACACACACACACAGATATATATATGTGTGTCTATTTATGAAAACACACACACTCACAAATATATATACATATATTTATATAAAATATATATATTTAAAATTTAGTCACATATTTAAGAAAATGCGGCTATTTTAGTGATATTTTTATCGGTGTTTTAAAACATGGATAATTATATATATATATATATATATATATATGTATGTATGTATGTATGTATATATGTATACAAACACACACATATATTTACACACACACACACACATATATATATAAACATATATACATATAATTTATATAAAATACACACACACACATAAATATATATATATATATATAATATAAACATTCACACACAAATATATATAATATAAACATATATATATAATATAATATAAAAATAAAAATAAACACACACACACACATATATATAGTATAAACATAGAATATAAACACACACACACATATATATGATATAAAACATATATATATATATATATATAAACATAAAATAAAAAACATAAACTTACATATATATAATATAAAACACAAACATATATATAAATATAACATAATATAAACATATCGAGACATAAACTATAAAATAATATATATATATATATATATATATCTTAAGATATTTATATTAATATAATAAATTAATATAATATTAAATTTTAAATATTAAATTGTATTTATATATATATAATATAATAAAATTACATAATTTAAATTTAGTCTGGTTTTTAAGAAAACGCATCTATTTTCGTGACATTTGTACACGTGTTTTAAAAAGTGGCTAATTACACACACACACACATATAAACAAATATATATTAATATAAACATATATTATATATAAAATATAATCATATAAATAATATAATATAAAAATTTATATATAATATAATATAAACATATATATATATATATAATAAAAACATATATATATAAACTAATATAAATAAATAAATAAATATATATATATATATATATATATTAATTTTTTAAATACTGTAATCCACATATATATATATATAACAAAATAATACTATTTATAAATCATTCAAATGGGTGAGTTGGCAGAGTTATAACCTTAGAGTTGGCAGGTCACGAGTTCGAATTTTGTGGGCTTCAATTTTTAAAGGGTGGGAGAGCAGGCTTGTATGACACGGGTGAGGAAGCAAGGTGACTGGATGGGTTGGGGTGAGGGTACTGGATAGAAAAAACATTGGATGCTAGGCTGAGGGCCAATACTAGATGCGAGGTTGAGGGAAACTACTGGTTGGGATGGACATTGGGATGAGGGTACTGGATGGGAGGGAAGGACGCTGGGGCGAGGGGTTGTAGGGGACAAGGTGTGGTGGGTGAGGAAACTGGATTAGAGGGAGGGACATGAGGGTGAGGGGGAAAGGGGGTGGGGATTTAGAGTTTGGGATAGATGTGGGGGTGGGGTTGATGTGAAGTGATATGGTGAGGAACATAGAGTGTATTTATTATTAATATAAAATATTCATTTAAAAAATAAAAAAAAACTGATGTTCCAGAAAACATCAGCAACTAACTTTTAATTTAATTACATTTATTTAACATCATTTGTAAAAAACATCAGAAAATTATGTTTCACTAAATAGAGACACTTTAAAACATTTCTAATTTAGAAACATTTATTTACTGATGTTTCTAGAAAATGTTGGAAAACGTTGGGTCAGTAATTAGAAATGTTTTAAAATTTCCTGAATTTAGTGATGTCTATAAGCATCGCTAATTGGTGACATTTATAAGAGTCTCTAAATTACTAATGTTTTAAAACATCATTAAATTAGTGACACCTCATTTAGAAATGTTTTCTAAAAACATAGATAAATGAATTAGTGAAGTTTTGAAACATCACTAATGAAGAAAAACGTCGCTAATTAATGTTTTTTTAGTGAGGGACCAACATTCATCAGTTATAACAACCTTTCACTTGGATATATCACAAATTAGGAATAACATCATTGGTGATTTATTTACCAATTTTTCTCCATGATAAATAATACTATGATCCTTGATCTCTCAAATTATGAGAAACATTAATATAAGAGTGTATTAGATTTCATCAATAAGTGAACGGGTAAAACTTACTCCCTAAAAATGAACCTATTGTAGGATAAGTTTCTAGGGATTTGTATAGAAAATATCAATGATGAATTTCACACACCACTTATCCCTATGAAATGTCCAAGTTGATTTTGAGAGTTTATAGTGGTGACCTGGTAAATAGAATAAGTCATTCGATGAGAAAAATCTTATCCTACACCTTCATCTCTAGAAAATAGGCTTGAAAGGTAGAAATAACAACTATCATCCTTAAACCAAAAAAATTTCTAGCTCCAATTCCCAATACATCTCAAAATAAAATAGAGGTTTCTCTTTAAACACAATGGAAACAACATCTCACATGTTAGAAGGGGAATAATGAGCCCGGTTGCTTGAAATTTAAAGACCAAAAAAAATAATTCCAATAATTTGTTAAAAGATAAAGTCCAAGGGTACTTCATAAATAGCTTATAGAAAAATATTAATAAATTTATAGATATAAAATATCCTAATGAATTTGTTTTAAATGATAGCCCAAATTATTTCCCCTACTATCTAATATCAAGGAATGACATCCATGACTACTTTATCATTAAAGATATTTGTCATAAAATTGTCAAATATGGGCATGTAATATAGGGTGAATTTTCAACATAAGTGAATTGAATCTTCATTTTTACAAAAAATGAATAAGAATAGTGTTAGTAGGTCCCATATAGGTTTGAACCAAAATTTTACGACTAGAAGACCAAAAAATTAGTTAACCTGGTGCACAATATACTCAACGCATAATAGAATCAACTAGCTATGACCATAATTCCCTATTTGATACTAGAAAAAATAAATTTATAACAACCCTATAAGGTAAGGTATAATTGGTATAAATGGTACAAGTAATAAGATAAATAAAACTTACCAACTCCTAATGTAGTCTAAACTATTTTGGAGTTCCTACCCTCATCACTAGGAGCATGGGTACCTCCCCACCAAATTAAAACCACATTGGATTAAGAGTCGTGATATGGATCTATCAATTCTATTAACTTGTAAGATCCAATATCTAATGATGAATATGTATAAAATACCTCATTCTCCACCCATAATCCAAGATGAGTCTATAGAGGTCCTAGAGTGAAAAATAATGGTGGGCCCTCACATTCAAGTAAAGATTCCACAAAAGTCATGCATATAATTGAAACCTAGATACATACGCTTGATCAAGCCCAAGAAGAAAACCAATATGATTTTTAATCATCCAAGACACATTATGGAATGTTCATGATATAAAATTAGTTCATAGGGATTCAAATATTTTTTATTATTGAAATGATGCATGGACATATTGGTCCAACTCAAATATTAAAAAAATCCCCCCAAAACATCATTTAAGTATAAGAGGTGTTATCTTAGACAATCCCAGATCTAAAAACTCTATCTAGGGTCTAGACTCATGGTGGGAAACATAGGTTCCTAGTATATAAATATGATATCCTAAAGCATATGGTCTTCATACTAGGAATTCTCTCAATTCTTGATACACTCGAGCTATTGAAGGAGCTCAAAGAGGTTCTTATTGAAGATTTTTCAATCCCTCAATAATCTGAGGATAAAATTTTCCTAATGAAGAATATCATGAAAATAATGGATCTATTTAATGCCACAAAATTATTTTATTCATAGATTAGGAACTACAAATTTCCATATAGGGACACATCATACCTCTGTATGTATATAAAAAAAATATTGATATTTTTTAAACTTTAGTCAATAATGTCTATGGAATCAACCTTATTCCAGTTTGAACCCTTCAAATTTTAGGTTAAAGTGAGTTCAATATATCCCCCTATAAATAGAATATTTAGGGGTATAATAAAAGTGGGTAGAATACAATATAAAGGATCTAATTGAGAGACCAATTTGAAGATACCATATTTTACTTCAAATTCATAGTAGTTTAGAAATAAATTGATTTCAATGTTTATCTAGGAATAATATGGATTCATATGAATTCTATAGTTCTCTCATCACACCATAATTTTCTAAAATATTACATCAATGGGTAATAAGAGGTATTATGAAGTGATGTTTCCCCTTCTGATTCCTATGAATCTCAATATATATATTCATTCTCTTATGAAAGGTAATGAAAAAATACAATGATAGATAATTCTATATAGGTCAATGCCTCAAATGGAATGGAATCCTCTCCCACTAATCCATGGACTACACTCAATAAAAAAATCATGTTTCCCATAAATCAGATCAATGTTACAACTTGGGATCATAGAATTTATCAGGTCACTCAGGTCATATTGGATAACAAGCCTTAGAATCTAATTACCTTCCTCTCATATGGTGGTAAGTCAGATTTTTACACTGAATGATTTCCACTGATTTGTAAGAAGGAAACAACATATTCCATAAGGATAAATATTTCTTCTGAATGGATTTATCTTTGGGAATTTCCAACAATTATTCAAACCACATGACTGGAGATTTTTATTGAATAGATTTGAACCATCAAAGGATGAAATGATAATGAAGATCAAGAATTTTTTCCCTATTTTCATGATATCAGCTATTACACATAATCCTAGTCTCTCTTGAAATGAATTTAGTTTAGATAAAGTTAATAATTCTTTGTAAAATAATAATACCGCTAACTATAATTTCTTTATGTTATATGCAACATCTATGAGTTACAACAAATCTTATGTTCCTTATAATAATGAATAGGATAAAGAATATCCCAAGGACCCCCTTAAGTATTTAAATAATGGTACTCAACCACTATTTATGATTCCAAGAAAGTAAATATTAGTATATAGGATGATCAAAGAGCTTTGTTGATCAGTTACACCATGACATCTGAATAATAGGACAAAAACATCTCATTCATAAAGAAACAATGATATGTATTCACTTAAAATTACACCATAATGACCAAGTTGAATATTAGTGTGGATAACCATTACTTGGGATTAACATATGACCACCATGTCTATAAACATAAATCCAAAATAATGAATCTATACCATTATTTTAAGGTTTAGGTTGAGGTTGATAAACTCATCAAAGAAAAAATCATCCAAGAACTTAAATACTGTAAATGGATTAACAATATTATTCCCATAAAGAAGAATGGGAAAATATACATCTATGTCAAATTTAGGGATATCAACTATAACTTCTCATAGGATGAGTTCCCCATATCAAATATGAATTTATTAATTAATGTTATAGTTGACTTATATATCCATTACTTTATGGATAGGTATTCAAGTTATAACTATATTTGAATGGCTCCCAATGATGATGAGGAAATTGTATTTATGAAACACCATAGGTTATATTACTACCATGTCATGTAATTTGACTTGAATAATTTTGGTTCCACATATCAATGTGTCATGAAATATATCCTGAAGGGTTTTCCAGAAAGGACCATGTAGTTCTATGTGGATAATCTGGTGATTAAGGATTAGTACTTTTGTGATCATCTTACCAATCATGAGATAGTTTTCAACAAACATAAACAAAATAACTTGAATATGAATCCCTTGGAATGTTATTTTTTGGAAAAATGAGGGAAAATTTTCATCATTGTGGTACACCATCATGGATTCAAGGATTACATTGAGAAAATAATGTCAATCATTTACATTACACCTACCTTAAACCTTAAGGAATTAATTGGAATCCAAGAAATTCTTGATTATATCAGACGTTTCATTTCCAATACTAGCATTAAATGGTTTTCCTTTATAATATTAATAAAGAATTGGGTCACCTATTAGTGGTATGAATGCATCCAAAGGTACTTTTATGATGTCAAGTAGTATCTCTTATATCTGCTGGTTTATATGGCTTTAGTTGAAGGAAAACCCCTCATACTATATGTGGAGACTCTAGAGAGATCTCTAAGTGTACTCCTCACTTAGAAAAATGATATGGTAAATGGTAATATCCTTTATTATTTTATTAGGATTATTTTGGATACTGAGAATCAATATTATAACATTGAAAATAATTTCCTTGCATTGGTCTTTGTGTTGTAGAAGTTGAGGCACTGTTTTTAGAACCATAAAGTATATTTGGTGGCTCATGTTAAACCATTAAAAAACACCCTTATTCTATTGATGTTAATTGGGAATCTAGAATAGTGTGTGGTCATTTGTTAATAGTCTGATATACAGTTTATAACTCATAAGTGTAATACCCTGACATTTTATGATATATTTATCTTCAAATAAATATAATTTCATTGATATCTTTATTTACATGAAACAGTGAGTTTAAAAGTACTGAAACACCATATTAAAATATTACTATGAAATTAATTTATCATTTTTTAATTCAGTATTTCAATATTATCTTAAGTTTATTTTTTTTGGGATTTTTCTAAAATTATTTATTTTTAAGTGAATAGTGAAAATACTAAATATTATCTCCTTTAATCAAGTAATTTATTAATGTCATTCTATTTTGAATTTGGTATTAAAGTTATATAATATCCATTTTATTTAAATTAGGTTCATCATTTTACATTATTTTGATATAAGTTAATTTTTTGTCTCAAAAAAACAATTATTCTAAAAAATAGTTTTTATCAATTTTTGCGGTTTAATTTTTAAATTAATTTCAAAAACATATAGGAACTAAATTTTATCAAATGGTTTCCTTACTTTGAATCATGATGTTCAAATTTGGTAAATCAGTCCCTTTTATTTTTAGTCATTATGAAAAGTAATTGTGGTAAAATTGGTCAGCTCAATAAAGGTTAAATCTAGTAACTAAGGTTTTTCCCTTGATAATGACATTTATATTATTGTAAGTAAGGAAACATAAACAATATCACTCTCTTTCATTTAAATCTCTCTTATATGTTCAAATAGAGACAAAAATAAGTTTTGAATTAATATTAAAGCATATTTTTTGAATAATTAATTTTTTATGATTTAAAATTATTTATAATTTTTTGTTGTTATAAAATTACATTAAATGATTATACAATGTTGACTCGGTATTTGTGAAAGTAGCAGAAAAATTCTATAAATGATATTAAAAACATTAAGAATATTGTATTTTTAATGAATTAATGAGTTATGAGAAATTTTTAGATAAATATAACATATTACTAATTTTTTAAAAGTTTATATTTAAATTAAATATTTGTATTTATGTCTTAAATGTCAAATTAAATGAATAGCATCAAAAATAAAATTATTGATATTTTTTTAAAATAATAATTTATTAAAATTTTTAAAAATAATAAATATATTAAAATATTATAAGGGGGATAATATATGGTCTATAGTTTTTTACCTTTGACATTTATGATCCAATTTACCCCTTATAAATAAAATTATAACCCTTTAATATTAAAATAGATATTTTAGAGGTTAAAGTTAAGAATGGTTAACGAAGGGGTTAATAAAAAAAGATAAAGTTTAAAATTATATATAAACCTATATAAATTTTATGGGATGATTATATTATAACCATATATACATTATATTTTAATCCATTTCTTATTTTATCAACTTTTCCATGAATGGGACTATTATATTTTAATATGTTGAAAAATCACTAAAGTGTCCCTCCCCTCACTTATAATAGGACACCCCTTATCTCTTTTATTTACAAAATTTTTATCTATCTATATAAATAAATCTATAAACAATTATCATCTCAACATACCTATACATTAATAATAGGTTATGGTCTTCTTAAAAGGCCATTCCATGGGTTCTTAAGAAGGTATCTAAATGAAGTCTACTCAAGAAGATGTAATCATCTTTATCAAATATTTCAAATTTATTTTTTATTATACTTCATCTAAATATATTGTAAATGATATCATAAATATAAAAAAATGTAACTATTATTATTTTACAACTATTTTCTACCTCTTTTCTATCATATAGACATTGAAAACATCACTCATGCAAACATACAGATTATTGTCTCCACGTAGCGATGTAATTAATTTTTCATCACCATTATACTAGAATGGTTATAAATATGGAAATAAGGAGTATATATGATATTTCTGAAATAATTATTCTTCTATAATTATAATATCATATCTACCTTCTTACCTTCCAATCTGTTTGAAAATGATAATGTCTCTCATGCGTATGTGAGGATTACCACCTTCACAAAGTGATGTGATTCATTTTTCATTTCCTCTATACATGGATAGTAACAAGGATAGATTTAATGAATATATATGATATTAATGATATAATAATGATTATTTAATGTTTAATTATTATTTAAATTTCTTTCATTCCATATTTATATAAGTGAAAAAATTATTCATGCATACGTATGACATATCATCTCCATGAATGGTGTAATTAATTTTCCTATCTTTATCTCTTATGTATGAATAAACATAAAAATATATATAAATATAAATAATGAAAATATATTATATTTATATCATGATAAAAATTATTGATATTATTCAACTATAATCAAATTTCAAGGACCGGAACTACCGTGCCAAAATTCCCCTGAAAAAAGATGCAGTTAACACCAAAAATAATGATAATAATAAAATACGGTTAACAAACATGGTAATATGATGTTATAAAATGATCATATATGATATCATAGATATTTATATGGTTATTTTATGTAATTATAATAAATATAAATTTAATACAGGAGGATAAAATTACTTATGTGGAAAGTCAAGCTTGAGGTAAGGTATTTCATCTCAATTTCCACTCCATTGAGATATATTTGGTATTATTAACCTATTTACATTTATGTGGTGTATATACTACCTATCTGATATATTTAAAATTAATATATTTTTATCCATGATAATTAATGTCTTAATTTCAGTTTAAAAATTCAATGGGTAATAATTTAAAAGTTACCAAAGAGTTAAGAATTTATTTTACAATCTCATTTTTCCAGTATTGATTTTATTTTTTGTGAAAGGAACCTTATAATATATCCTTAAAAAATTATTATATTTTCTTATCCATTGGATATTTAAGAATTTTACATGTTCTATTATAGATTTTCATCTCTTTATAACCAGAATAAAACAAATAAATGTTCCAAATAAAATCCAATATTATATTTCTTTTTAATCGTGTATATTTTTCTTCTATATCTATATTTTCCAAATTTTTTACAAAAGTCCACTTTATTTACTCAAAGGATTTACCTAGTAAATTTTAATTTTAATTTTTATAAGGTTTGAGAATATTCTTCCAAATGTTTTTGAAAAGGGTTATTTTTAACTTTCCTTATAAAATGTCAAAAGGAATGTTTTATATTAAAGTATACGATGATGATGGATTTTATAGCTGCCATAATCTGTTTATGCTATTTAGATTATTCTACAAATTTTCAATGGTTTTACAAAGATTTTTTTAATCAAATATTATTTTAATATTTATATTTCATTTTCTTTATTTTTATAAAGGCTAAGATTTTATTATAAAAAACTATATTTTTGATGAACTGAGGGTCACCTTTTATCTCTTATTAATTTTATAGTCATTAAATTTATCTTGAAAACATTCAATTTATTGTGATCATTGGACATTAAATTTATCTTAAATGTCTACATTTTTTTATCATGGATATGACTATTTCCTAAACCATATCCCATTTCTACATATTTTGTTTTACTATGAACATTATTTGATTGTCTATGGAAATATTAATATTATCTATTCTTTACTCAATAAAGATATTTATTGACAAGGTATATTGTTTATGAATTAAATTGATCATTAAATATATTAGTAATTCATTAGACATATAGTGATGGTTGGGGACCAGTTATAAACAATCCATTGATAGGTCTCATGAGACAAACCAGTTGGCCAAACATATTAAATTATTTTTTGGTGTATACCTACACACTGATTAAACTATATTGGAACAAGGACGTGATGGTAAATGTATCATGATTTGTTAGATCATGATGTATAATATAATAGTTTATTTCATTATGAATTCTTTTATTATTATCCATGAGATTACTACATTTATATTTTCCATAGACACATTTATTTATCAAGTTATTTATTAAATGGGATGTATTTTCAGTTATTTACCTTCCCACATTGATTATGCTTTATTTACTAATGATATATTCCACTGTACATGACCCTTACTAAGAATTTGAGGCCTCCATTTTTTGTTTTACTTTACCCAAGATATGATGAAGGATATTATTAATAATATAAAAGATATGATAATGTTTCCTATGCTTTGTATTTTTTTTCAATGCAATAAGAGAATAATGTATGTTTATGGTTCTTTAATACTACTAAACTAATTGATACATAGTGGTGTAATCCCTTGTATATTATTCCAATATAATAACATAGAAAAAAAAATTGGTTTATTTGAGTTGTGGTTACAATAATAAGGTTATCAAAGGGATATGGCTAAAATAATTCCTTATAGAATATCAGATCTAAAAGGAGTCAACTTAGATAAATAATTCCCCAAATAAGTGGCCTTTTCTATCCATGACACTTCCAAAATTCAATAAATGTACATTGATGAATCTTCTAGGAGTCCAACCGGCATAATAATAATAGATTAAAAACTCAACATTATTAGTTTAGGAGTACTTCTTATTTCTATGATAAATGTAATTTTTCAATACTTCTTATTATTATCCAAGGGATGTAAAAACAATGAATAGAAACACAATGATATCATTTCATACTCATAACTAGAACTATATATACTAGTAACCCTCTTAAATTTTAGAGGTGATTCTAAACTGGTAACCAAATAAACAGATGGTGAATATGTTATTATGAAGGAAGTGATGGTTCTATTTTTTTATTCTAAATGTGTTTTATGGATGAATTATCTTTAGATATAGCAATATATTATATTCTTAATTCATAAAACACCCATGTAGATGCACTGGAAAATACAGCTACAACCCTAGCCAATCTGAACTTGGATAAAATAGGCATCCTCATGCCATATAAAAGGGTGGACTCTTTAGTTTTTTGAAATGACATAAAATAGATAAAAAAATTTGATAACACCAATGATCTAGGTGAACCTTCATCATTGTTCATCAATACTATAGTTAAATAGGCGTGTCTTATAATAGCCTACCTCTAAATTGGAACTATTCACCGAATCAATCCAAAAAGGAACAGATCCAGTGGTGTGTGGAAGACTTTATACATTATGATGGTCCAAATTCATATAATTTTCCCTATAAGAGAGGATTTAATGGTGTCCTAATCAGAATCTTTGAAGGAGGAAAGACCCTCACTAATGTGAAGGAAGGATATGTTTATGCCTATGGTTCCCATCAATCAAGATCTACGATCTTCTATCAAATTGAGAGACTTTGATATGTCTATTCATCGATGATGTTATACTATATTGAGTTCACAAAGAAGTTCCATGCTTTCTAGATACAAGAAAACTTCAATTCTCAACCCTTATATTTTATGTATACTTTAATATAATCATAGTTATTTTTCATTTGGGGAATATATTTCATGGGGCCATATAACATAGTTATATCTAGGTATTTAAGTACATACTTATTGGCACCTAATTATTCTATAAGTGGGATGAGGCCATATCCATAAAGGAAGTAAAAAAAGGGATATCATCAACTTATTTAATATCAATATCATCACTATATTTGGTGTTCCTCAGAAAATAAAAATTGAAAACAACACTAATTTCTTATCTTTTAAAGTGAAAAGGTTATAGTAAGAATACATTATCCAATACAACCACTCTTCCCACTTTCATTCAGTGACAAATGGACTAATAGAGTCTTTTAATAGAACTTTGTGTAATATCCTTAAAATTAATGTGGACATAGACTATATTTTTTTCCAGATAATCTTCTACATACACCACGGGCATATCACACTATGATCCAAACAGTTATACAACAAACCCTACATTCACTTATATACAAAAGAATTGTGTTTTTTCCTATTATAGTCTAATTTCCATTTCTTTACAACACCATTCAGAATAAATAATCTAAATATGACAATTCATAGGTCTTTATGGATGAATTTGAGTTACTTGATGGGAAAATGTTGTGAATAATACATAAATAGGAGGTTTATCAAAAGTTAATTTATGATAATTCAACAAGAAGGTTCAACTCCACTCATTCATTCAATGATAAATGATACTGGCAATGAGAACCACCATGATACATGAGATAAATCCTTCAAATAACTATCTAAATTTAAAGGGACCATATTCTATACATTAGTTATACTAAAACTGGGAACATTCCCTAATTATGAAGTATAGAGAGTGTATTACACCTACAAAAAAATATATTTTTTCTCAAATAATACTTTCTATAAGGTCATGTGGTGTTCAAAAATTCTGAGATATATGTCATTTGACTATGTATTATATCATCATAGCAACATGAAATTAAACTACAAGGAATCTATACCCTATCTTCATGATTTTAAAACATATAGTCCCTTCCATCCTAGAAGTATGATGTTAAACAATATGGAATGTCCATTATATATGACTATAAACTGCTTTGAAATGATCTTAGTCACCTAACCCTAAATTTTATATTAATTACTACTATTATGGGACAAATAGAAACACTAAGAGTTCCTACCTAAATCCAACAGTTTTCCTCGTCAATAATGTCCCATTTCTTAATCCTACTATTTTTATGCACCATTTACATTGGGTTTTCTTCAGTATCATCAAATTTTTATGAAATCATATTAAATTTCCTCTAAACATGATTCAAAAACATTTTAAATATCTTTTAAGAACATTTTGTATCTTGGTTCTTAATACTAAGGATATATAGTAACATCCAAGCCATTTATCCTACATTCAACCACAAATATTACCCCATTAAAATTTCCTTTATTCTTCTTGATATATGAGACCTCATCACTTCCTATCTAGTTTTATCTACTGACTTAAAACCTTGATTAATACCATTTTACCTATTCACACATTAGTGAGATATATGAAATTAAAGGTCTCAGTCATATAACCATAAACTGAATCATATTTAGTCTATTCCTTGTGACTTTAAATTACTTAGAAAATGTCTCCATTGCAATACAAAAAAAAATTAATAAATTTACATCATTTTAGTATAATTTAAAACTATAGAAAATATATTCCACAATAAATACTTTAAATTATTTAGGGTGGTCTATTAGAATAACCCAAAATATCTTGGAAGGGATAGTTCCATGGGACCTAGACAAAATAGCCCTCCCCTATGTAAAAGCTCTATTTATAATTGATAAATTTTCATTCCTCAGGTATTCAAAGTAATTTATTGTATTATACAATATTAGTGTCATGGTTCACGTATCATATAACCAAAATTTCCTCTTATATGATCTATGTGTGGATAAATTTATTATGCTTCATGTTACATAGTGATGTTTAGCTCTCTAATCCAAGGTCTAGCCAAAAATTCTATTTCCATTATTGATTTTTCCTTAGTGATGAAACATTTTCCAATACATGTTAGGTTTTATTTTTCCTTCTCTCCAATAGGGTGGCCATAAATTCTAACCTCTAATTCTTTTACTTGATCCAAAATCTTGTAGAGATATTTTATATCAATAAACTATGTGTGGCTTCATTCCTATTAGTAAAAAATGTATAATAATTCATGGATTTCCAATCTTGGGCCCAACCACAAGTTACATCAATTTAAATAGTTCATTATCTGGGTATGGACCTCTCTATACACAATGGTTCTCAACCAATGGCCCTTATAATTAGATATATAAAGAATTACGTATCTTAATTACTATTTTTATAGGATTCATTGTGATTTATGGATCACATATCCATGGATCATACGTAAATTATAATAAAATCCACTCTTTACGTTGGTGTGTAAAGATTTATTAATTCATGTTGGTTTTTCACCCTTTACTCGACACTAGGATGAATCTTTTTTATATTTATTATGATGTAAGTCTATATAAATCCCCTTATGTAAGATCCTCATTATACAACCCAAAAATGCATGTCAGTCAAGTCCTTTTCACATGATGTTAAATTGTACGACATACGATCTAGAATTTATTACCTTAAACTACATAGAGTATTATTCCATAAAGGACCTAGCTTCCAAACAAGAGGTTTAGATTCATGTTAAGATACATATATGGTTTTGATTCATAAAACTATAAAAAATTGATTCTATTCTTAATAAAACACATATATTCTATCCTATGAGTAATTCATGTTAATTTTCCTGATTATAATCCTATACAAGGATATATAAAAAATTCTACTTCACTGTATATAAGATATATATATATATACCGGGAATATGTTATAACAACTACATGTACCTTGATTCCTAATGTTTTTGGATATATAGTGATTCTTGACGAATATATCTTGAACCAAGACACATATTATCATCCTCCTCCATTCCCCTTTAACATCCCATAAGAAACTTACTATGGTTCACTAAATATAAGAATGTACCATCACTTTTGAATACCCCCTTTCTAAAAACCACAATTCATTACTTGAGTGTTTTCAATCATTGTAAAACTTTCTTCGATATTGGTAAGTATATAATCTAATTCCAAAAGGAAACCTCTATCTGTTAATGATACACATCCTACTATAAGGATATGATATAGGTGCCCCATATTTTTCCTACCAATAAGTGTAATACATCCGTGTTAATAATACGGTATTATAATTTTTGTATGCCATGAAACCATTTTTGTTTCCTTTAATTCAAATGTTAGTTACTGGATATCCTCAGAATACATGTTACACCCCATCAATATCTGATTCAAATACCTTTTTTCATTGTTTACAATATTTTCACTACCTATTCAATTTTTTTGGGTGCTCTTATATCTCAATCCCCATATAGATTTTCATATCACACAACCCATAAATGGTTTAAGAACTATGACCTTAAAGTATGTGAACCCCTCCATGAGATAGTTTATCCTAGAATTATATTCTCTATTCAATTATAGTTTACTTCACCATTTCAAGATAAATAGTTTCACCATTTTTCCAATGTTGTATATCCTTAAACCCTAGACATTTTTGTTCAAAGTTTTGAAACCTTTAACCTTATCAACCCATTTTGGACTAGGCATATTGACCTTAAACTGTGTAAATTCTCCCTTGAGGTAATTTTTTAGTATTAGGATTTCATTCAAATATAGTTATTACAATTCCTTCATCACTAAATTTATTACCTCACTCCTTTAGTCTAGGAACCATGACCATAACCTGTGTACACCCACCCTCAAGGTAGCTAATATGAGTATAGGAATCTTCATTCAGGTTGGCTTTACCATTCCCTTGTTTCAATCAATCCTACCAAAAAATTTTGGTCAAATATGTATGATACTAAACCCCAATAACAATTAATCAAAAAATCATGAACTCTAACACCAGTTCATTAGTCTAGCTTTCATAATTTAATTATTCTAAAAGGAATATTCATAGAACTCACCCAGATGAAATCGCACAAAGGACATCCAATGAAATTGTTCTGTCGCCCATCACTAGGTATCACCCTTATATTTTCTAGAAATAATTGAATCATGTTTAGAAATGGTTTAAGGTGAAAGACCTTTCTGCTTGAAAACTGACAGAGGGTTTCCTGAGAAAAAGTCATGTTTTTATTTGCTAAGCCTCTCTAACACAAAAGTTATCCAAAATTTTTTTCTATAAAAGGAAAAAAAATCTTGTAGGTTCCTCCTTATGAACCTAGAAATATTAAACCAATATTTTATAGGTCCCTTGAATTAATCAATAATCAGAGAAATCATATGATTCCTCCAAAATATTGGTTTATATTAGTTACGGAAATATACAAATATGTAATCCTATGGTACTTGATCCCTCCTAAAAATTGGAACGCCCATTCCAAAATTCAACTTAATAATTTTTTTATGATGAGTCACTCACCACCCATATGTTAATGGACTGACTTTATAATATGGTGATGGTACATGTGTCTCCATACCCTACCCACTTATTTCCACCTGTATCCACGTGGATATCAATTTTTGGTTTGAATGGGCTAAAGATAGCTTATGTTGATGATACATGTGTCACCATATATGGACCACCTATACCCATCTAAGAGAACATGTCTAGGAGGAAATCATGTCTTAGGTATTATTGAGATATCCTTTGATTATGGTAATGGTACATATATTAATATATATTACATACCTATATTTTTATAAGTGTACAAATTATTGAGGAGATCAAATTATGCAATACTTTATCTCATCAACTCAACCCAACTTACAATGATGGTACATATAGAACCATATCTAACCTGCCTATATTTTTCTGGGGTACATGTCCATGAAGATTATTAATTAATCCATATTTCATACTTCTATCAAGAATTTAGAAATTATGATTTACCTAAATACATTCCCAAACAATGTTTAGAGGAAATTAGTTATTATGATTATTTCCTTCATAGGTTTCACAAATTTTCATGAAATGACTTTCAGTGTAGGAAACTGATCATGGAAATAACTATGATTGAGAAAAATGATTTTTTTCATTCAACATTAAAAATAAAATAGCATTATACACATTTTAGAGTCTCACTCATCATATATTGTAGGAATATTCAATATGAACACTGTTACAAGTTTCACTCAATATAATCATGGCATTGGATAATATCCTACCCAATATATTTCACATCTTATCATATATCAACTACCATTTTGTATTTTTCTTCTACATCATACCACCTCTACTCCATCCATGTAAAAAAATCTAATTTGGGATTTATAAATTCATAAACAATTTGATGCTCCACATTATATGTACTTGAAACAGTATCCAACTCCTCATAGATTCGATCCACCAAAAACCTTTTTCCATGGCATGATATTTCCACACCACTATTAACACCATGTGTTAGGAAGAATTATTAAGTACCATGTCTCAATTGTTTATGGAGTGGGACATGGATTCAATAGTAGAAATCATTGTTTGAAGTGTACCAATTATATCCTATGTGGTGATTGCCCATTTCACCCAAGAATTGAAAACATGGTAGTCATTCCTAATAAAGTGTAAGGGGATGAACATGTGTTGGAGGTTATGAAACTAGACACTAATCACACAAAGTGGATTTATGTAAATTGGTTTCAAGATATTTATCCATACATACCACCACATTTTCTATTGGATTGAGGTTTCTTCAATATCTAAATTAGTAATGATCATAAGGTTTGACACATAACATGGACCTAAATAACTTAAGAGGGTTTTTTCTTGACATCTGTAGAGTGAATTAGAACTAAATCAGTCTATGCTTCTACTACTTATTCTGACTTATGCATCAATGAATCCAAATCTTGAACTTTTCTAATCAAAAAAGGGATATTGGGATCAAAATCTATATTAGGTTAGCTAGTAAAAACAAATAAATGTCATATAGTAATAAAAATGGGTACCCACCTTTTTTTGTCGGTATATTATTCCCCAAGACCATTTAAACCTCTCCAAACAATGCAACATGTAACACCCAAAGAATTTACTATATATCATTCCTTTTAAATAAATATAATGTGTCTAATAACTTGTTTCATATGAAACAATAAACTAAAATGATCAATGAAAAATTATATGAATATTACTAAGAAAATTTAAGCATAAAAAAACCTCAAGTAAATAGTTTTTAAATCAATTATAAATACATACAAAATAGGATTAATATCATATATTATTTTAAAATGGAATTTTTCAATAAAATAATTTTTTTATATATTTTGTAATTTCATTTAAAATAAAAATATATAATGTTTAGAATTTGAATTTTGTAAAATGAAACTTATTTTTTAATTCCTATAGTAAAAATTATCTTAGGGTGAATTTTTGATATTTTTCTAAAATAACTTATTTTAAAAGAATAGTAAAAAATATTGTTTTCACTAATACTGTAATGTTTTTTTCATTATAATGAATTAAATATTACATAAAAAAGTATAAAAAATATTATTAAACCTAAAATATATTTTAAATATTTAATTAACTAATATAAAAAATACTATGTAGAATTTATAAAACTCGTGTTTAACGGTTTCAAAACATAATTAATATTTTACTCTAAAAAACTATTTTCATTAAATTTTATTAAAAATTAATTTTCCTCACTTGTAGTTATTAAATATAAAAAATGAATTTAATATTTATTATTAGGAGGATAATATTATTTAATAATTACACTTAAATTTTTAGAAATAAAAGTATGATTACTATAATTAAAGTTAATTACAACAATAATTGTAAAACTGTTATTTTAGAAGAATTAGTTTATTGAAATTGTTCAATTTTTATCTAATAAAATAAATTAATATATTATATAAATTATTATAGTATAATTTTTAAACCTATATATAAAAATATTAACACTCATTTAATTGGAATTCAATATTTAATAAGATTAATAACACTTAATTATTAAAACAATATTTTACTACAAAATTGTTTTTATAAATTAAATTTTTAGATATAAAATTTAATATTATCTTACATAAAAATTTAATTATTTTATATGGATCTAAAATAATGATCCATATAAAACCATTGTAAATTTTTTTATCTTATATTTTTAATAAAATATTAATTACTAAGATAAAAACTAGTTACCTAGGTAAAAACCCAAATGGTAAAATATAAAAATGTAGTGGTCAAAGACTTTAAACATGATGAAAACATTTTTAAAAAAGAGTTATAGATTAATTATAGGCCTTATATAACCACACACTCTATTATTTTTTAAATATTTGGGCCTTTAACCCTTGAATAGTGACATATCATTTTTGAAATATAATGGGTACTTCCAAAATTACCCTTCTCTTCACTTATAAAAGGGGAACAATTCCACCACTTCATGATACACCTATTCCATTTAATTTTATCCTATATATATTACATTATTATATTCCTATAAACTTATCTAATATTCATAAGCCTTTAGTTAGCATAATACATCCATTTCCATGGATGTTTCCAAGGGAAATCTCAAGTTCTCAATGTGAGTATTACTTAATAATTATTATTTTATTCTTAATCTTATTCTATCCAAAAACAAATAAATTATATTCCATGAAATTATGGTACTATAATAATAATAATTATTAAATGTTATTATGATAATGTATGATCATTTTTATACATTCCTCTATAACAATTCAAAAAACAAAGATATTGTAATGTATATGTGAAGATTGTTGCCTCCATAAATGATGTGTTATATTTTTAATATTCTTATAATATGTAAGAATTTAAAACCATATCTTATATATAATAGTGATATTTATGATACTATTAATATCATTTTAAAATAATATAATAAATTCTATAAGTTGTATTAATAACTAAAATTCATATAAAACATAACTTCCTTAAATGAACATATCACGAGAACTTTCTTAATTCATGTCCATTTTTAGTGAAGACCTATGGAATGTATGATTTTTATGATAATGTAAAAATAAATTAAATAATCCTATAATTTTCTAGATTATATGAATCCATTTTAGAACAATTTTAACCATGGTCAATATACCTAGGAAGTTTCATAGAAATATACCGAACCACCTAAAGTAACTACCATAAGAAAAAAATATTTAACAAATAAATAACATATGATAATATATAGACCATATAAAATAAAATATATATGTAAAATTTTCTAAATAAACTTAATTTTTATTATTTAGGATGCTAGTTGTGTGAGAAGAGTGAATCACAACCTAAGGTAACAACTATTTTTAACTATTTTCAATTCCATAAGAGAAATTTGATATTGTGCACAATAACTTATTTTTTATGGCGTATTCAATGAACTATTTAATTTAATTATAATTTATATCTTTAATTTCATGATAATTTAATGTCCATTTCATGTTAACCCTCTTATTTTTTGTTAAAATTATCATAAGGTTTTTTTCATATCAATTTTTATTTATTGAGATATTATCTGATTTCAGAAATTGTTTCCTTTTTTGTGGTGTATATATTTTCCATGTAAATATTTTATCATAATTTTTACTAAAATTAAAGTGATTTATAAATCTATAAAAATATTTTACCTTTTACAAGTTATTAATTTAAAAAATTAAAATAATGTAAGGGATTTTTTTTACTCAAACCCCCTTTTTTGAGTTATAATGACTCATCATAAACTTCTTAATTATATGGTTGGATTCATACACCCTAATATTTTATATTATAATTTATCTTTCTCTCTAGGGAAAATTAAATTATTTATTCAAATCTCCCTCCTTGATGAATTTATTCCATTTATAATTATGAAATTGTTAAGAATAATGATCATCCTTTCCAAGTAATATTTTTGTCTTTTATATCCACTTTTTTATTCCCACCTATATTATACTCTATATTTAGAAAGCCAGTTTTATATTATATCTTGTGATATTCAAATTTCTCTTGTACTATTTTAAAAATGAGGTGTTTTACCATTTTTATGATTTGGGATTTCAATTAATGCACTTTAATATATGAATTTTTTTTATTTAAGTGATCCTTTTTTTATCTTCCACTCCACATTTACTTGAGAAAGCCTTCATGTAATTTTCAAGGATCTAATATTGAATGTTCCTTTTAAAAATTAAATTATTTAAAATATTTTCACTTCACCTTTTTGAAAATAACTTTTCAAAGTGGCCATAACTTCATATTTTATGCCAAAGATAAAAGTGTTTTATAAAAAACTCTTTTATTATTACACTTCATTTTTTTCTATTTATATCTAAAGTATTTTCCTCCATGAAAATTATATTTCAAAAATAACCCTCTAAATTCTATTATAAAATAAATTTTTCGGGTGATTTCATTTTGGTCATCAACAATTTATATTACTAAGGTAAATTTTATGGATACCATCAGGAAATGTTATAAATCTAATTTTTCTTTCAGTGGGTTTTTTATGATCTAATGAATGATTATTATAAATTAGAAAACATATGTACATATGATTTATGGGTGGGGTCCAATATCACCCTACAATACATTGGTTAAGGATCTCAATATCATAAGATACTTATGAACCATAGGTCTGTGAATCCTAAGTCACTTATAGAGAATAGGTTTGTGAAAATTAAGTCACTTATAGACTATAGGTTTGTAAAACCAAAGTCACTTACATACCATAGGTTTGTTAATACCATGTTATATATGGACCATATATTAGTGGAACCTAATTTACTTATTGATCATATGTTTTTTAATCTCAAATCACTTTTTTACCATATTTTTTTTGAAACCTAATTCACTAATGGGATTTAGGTTTGTGATTCCTAAGCCAATATGTAATGACTTCCTATGATTATTATTGTACCATAGTTTATTGTTATGGTAAATTTTTATGAAATGAATTATATTTATGAAAATTAAGATACTCCATGTCTCATATTTGTTATATAGTGTTTTCACTCTTATTCGTTGGTATATTTTTTCTCATTGGAGGTTACACATCTTGTTAACATAGATTATGGATAAAATTTCTGTTCCATTAAGTTTTTAATGATATATTCCTACCATGTTCATGTTTTCCCATATGATTATGATATAACCCTTGATGAAATGTTTAAAATTATTCCCTTACTAATAATTTGATCTCACCCCTTCTCTTATATTTCCATTCCATAGGTTATAAATATGATTACAACCTAGGATATTTATATAAGTGGATTTAGTTTGATTTGATAATGGATAAATATTCACGAGTATCCAAAAATAATTTTATTATATCGGTCATCCTAAAAGACACTAAACCTTATGTTCTTGGGATTGTTTATTTATTGTGATATGTAATATTTATGTTATGAAAATGATTTAAAATAAATATAGGTTCTTCCCACTTTGTATCAAAACCATTTTTTAATGAATGTGTTATTAGTACTAGATCTATAAGTGTGGGCATATGGCATATATATTGGTATCAGAGTAGTGCTTAGTTATTTTTTAGGATTATTTTTACTATTTTGAGTATAATTATAATATAACTTTATTGAAAACCCTATGGATAAGTCTATGTATAGGAAAACAACCTAAAGTTTTGGTAAAGTAGATATTATGTGGTTTCCTAGATATTAAATCTCTCTCTGGATATTAGCAAGTGGACGAAACTATGGAATTGATGCACCTATTGGTAACCACCCCAAAAAAATATGGTCAATAGTTAACTTGATATTCACTTAGTGCCTGATGAGTGAGTTTAAGGATACACATTTATCTAGACACTGTCGAGGTATATGCTTCATTAATTCACATGCTCTTTACAAACTGTTAGAAGTTATTTGAGCACATCATTATGGAAGGTTAGAGAACCAAATAGGAATATGACCAGGGATAACCTAGGTAAAAATAAAGGAGTTATAGGTTGATGAAATTGTATCATATTTGATCCAAAATTATCATAGGTAGAAATTAAGGTGTCATTAGAGAATAAATCTTATGTTTGAGTTTTCATATTTATATGATGATTTACTCTAATTACATTAGATATTATCATAATCATTTTGGTGTTGATATTTGGTTATAAATAAGATATTGACAATGAAACCATTGATGGAATGTCTCTATAAGATTCTAAGACTTAGTAGAGGTATATTTGAAATAAATTATTGAGAATCAAAATATAAGCCTATTATGAGGGAAAAGATACGTTATATTTTCTTCTATAAGATAACATTTTTTTTATCTCTTTAAAATTTATATATTGATTCATGCTCATCTTTTATATACCCTTAGCTATTTTCACTAGGGAGTAATAATTAAAATTGTAAGGATTCAATTTATTTAAGGTGAGAGAATGTAACACCTAAATATTTTATTATATATTTTTCCTTTAAATAAATCTAATGTGTTCGATAGCTTTATTCAAAAGAAACAGCAAACTAAAATGAAACGTGAAATATTAGAGGAATATAATTAAGAAAAATTTAGAATAATAAGAACTAAAAAATATAACGAAATTTTAATCAATTAGAAATGCATACAAAAATAAGATTAGGAACACATAATGTTTTAAAAGGAAATTTTTCAATATTTTTTATTTATATATTTTATTTTTATTTAAAAGATAAATTTATAAAGTTAATAATTTTAATTTTATAAAATGATATTAGTTTTTTAATTAAAATATCAAAATTATCATATGGTGAATTCTTGAAATTTTATTCAACAATATTTTTATTTAAATAGTAAAAAAACCATTTTTATTAATATTATAATTTTTATAACATTATCATGAAGTAAGAATTACTTAAAAATATATAAAAATTTTATTAGATGAAAAATATATTTAAGGATTAAAATGATTTATTTAAAAATACAATGTCGAATTTATAAAACTAATGCTTAATGTTTTAGAATCTTAAGTAATATTTCACTCAAAAAAACTGCTTTTACTCTCTTATATTAAAAATTAGTTTTCATCACTTAGAGAAATTAAATCTAAAAAAAGGATTTCAAATTTTAGATTATTGTGTTGATATTATTTAATAATTTTAATTTCATTTTTGTGTATAAAATTATGATTTCCAAGATTAAATTTAATTATAATGATAATTGTAAAACTATAATTTTTAAATAATTGTTTTATTAAAATTGTGTAATATTTATCTAATAAAATAAATTCACATATTCTAAAAAATATCTCTAATATAATATTTCAAACCATTATATAAATAATTAACACTTATTCAATTTATAATCGATACTAAATAAAATTAAGAACACTTAATCGTAATAACAACATTTTTCTAAAAAATATTTTTTTATATGTTATATGTTTTAATTTAAAAAATAATATTATTTTATATGGAAAATGAATTAGATTATATGGAACATAAATTTATATTCATTACCCTAAAATTTGGTAATAAGGGTTACCATATATTTTTAATAAATTATAAATTAATTGAGTAAAATCTAGATACCAAGGTGTAACACTATGTGATTTTATGATATATTTCTCTTTAAATAAATTTAATTTCTCAATATCTTTATGTACACACCATAATCAGTTTAAAAGAACCATAATATATTATTGAAATTTTATTTTCAATATAATAGTTATCACCTAGTCATTGAAACGGTATGTATGAACTATACCAACTAAATTATGAAAATGTATTGTTTACACATGTGGAAAATGAATTCATTTCTTATAAATTGATTAGTAAAATAAAATAAAATCTTTTTAAGGTTAAAAGAGATGTTTTCTGGAAAACAATTTTAATATACCCAATTTTTTTATCTTAATAAATTAAAATTTTCACTATTTATTAATGATTTAAATGAATTTTTTAGATAATATATTCTACCAAATATATTTAACATCATTTAATTATGGTTATTAAACAATGAATGATAGTAAAGTCAATTTATTCTTCAAAAATATATTTTATTAATTTTTTTTTAAATTTAGTGCATGAATATTATAATCAATTTATAACACTTCTATACATTTTATTTGAAAAAATGGATATAATTTTTGGAATCAATATTTCATAATAGGCTTAAGATGAATATAATGGAATTTTGTGTGAATAGTGAAAAATATTTATTTCTCAAATACTCTAAATTTTATAACATTATAATGATGTAAGCATGAAATAATAAATTTTAAAACCATTTTATCAACCAAATATATGTTTATGGAGTAAAATAACTATTTTAAAACAATATTCTGAATTTGGGATTCCAAGCTTGACTTTTGAGAAGATAAGTTGTATTTTATTCAAATTAAAATAAAATTTTGGGTCCCTACATTTAATGGTAAATTTGAAGGTTCCAATAGGTTTTTTATTTACCCATAAGACTAAAAAATCCATCCTTTTGTTATTTAAATAACCAAAAAAATATTGGAAACCAACTTTTTACTTGATTTCAATGTAAAATAATTTTTACTCTTAAAGTGGGTATTTTCCTAAAAACAATTTTTTCATGAATTTTATATTAAAATTAATTTATGAACCCTATCTAAATTTAATTTGATAAATATATTCAAAAAATTTAATCATCATGTAAATTTTTTATATAATTCCCCATTTATTTTTGGAAATATAATTAAGTTATCAAGGTAAAAATTTAAGTTATAACGTTTAAGGTTAAAATGGGTTTAAAGTGATTTAACTAAAAGATAAGAATTAAATTGTATTTAAAACCTATCTAAATTTTTTATTTGAGTATATTTTGATCTTATAAAATCTTATATTCTAAATTTTGGTTCCTTGGTTCCACTTGACATGATTACTATATATATTAATATTACATATTTTAAGGAATTCTAAGTGTCATTTTCCACACTTATAAAAGTGTACCCCATCTTATCATTTATTCACAATTTTTGAGTAATATATCTCATAAAATCACTACAATAATATATTCCTTGATTATTATTTTATTCACATAAGACCATCCTAAGAAGGATTAAGGTGCAATCCAAATGAGATCTCTTAAAGAATAGGTAGTCATATTTCTGGAATCTTTCAAAGATTATTTCTAATTAAAATTCCATTAAATATATTATATATTCACTAACATGATGAATCCAATATCATAAATATTATTAGTTATTATTATGATTAACAGAACACCATTTTCCACCTCATTTCCATCAAATAGGAAATGAAACAATTGCTCATGTGTAATTGTGGACTACCACCTCCATTTAGAAACATGATTCATTTTCCTTCACCATATTTCATGGCTGGTTATTAGGATAGATTTTATTAATAAATACTATATTTATAATATAGTTTTTATTATATTAAGGTGAAATATAATTTAAATTTCTTTAGTTCCATCCAACGAATAGTGAATTCATCACTCATGCGTATGTATGGACTACTATCTCCAAAAAGTGATGTAATTAATTTTTTATAATATCTTTATATGAATGGTTATAAAAGTTTATATAGTGAATAAATATTATACTTATTTCACAATTAATATTATTTATATTAAAAAACTATTACCAAGGATCAAGTACTAAAATCATCAAATTGAAACTTTTATAGAAAATGAACCGGTTTTCACAAGAATATTCATTTCAATAAAGAAATAGTTAATAAAATGATAACTGTAAATTACAAAGGAATTATAAATTGTAAGTTATTAAATAATACGGTTCTATAATATATGTATAATAAATCTATATTTATTAAATATGTGGTTTTAATGTGTACAAATGAATATGAGAATTTTAGTAATAAATTTATGTTACAATCATATTTCTTTTCAGGATTCTCTATGCAAAAAATTATATTGAGGGAAATTATTTGATCACATACTTTAAAACACATATATTATATTCTAATCTAATAAATCTAGGAATATTTAACATTTTCCTCTATTAGGTACTAAAAACAATCAAGAAATTTTTCTAAATAAAAACCAACATTATTTCATCTTTGGTTGAAATTTTTTTATTCTACGCCCATGCTCTTCCGAATTGTTTTAGGAATATTTATACCTATAAATGAAATTATTTAAAATTTTAATTTTAATTTACTAATAATTTATTTAAAAGTTTTTTAAATTAATCTTTTTCAAGTAATGTTTTCTGAATTATTAATTTTTGACTTTTTACAGAACTGTGAAAAATAATTTTCTATTTTAATGTATATGGTATGAAAGGATTTCCCCATCATCATGATTTTTCATTGATATGAAGATTAATTTACAATTTTATATTATTATTTTCAAATAAAATTATTTTATCAATATTCTAGGAATATTTTGATAACAGGTTCTCAAAATAAAAGTAAAATTTTCTCGTGTTTTGAAAGAGAAGTTTCAATATTCCTTTTAGGGTATTTTAATCTATGTCATAATCCTTTAAGGATTTTTATGTATCAATAATTACATGATCTTATGAGGAAATAAACTTTTAGGAATGACTTATGATGATTATGATCTTATTATGTTTACCTAAATCCCATTTATTTCTCATGGGTAAATTATGTTATGATGAAATATTTATGAAAATAATTTATTTTCTAGGGGTTATGTTATGATTGAATGATATAATGTTTATAAAGCATTTTTCCTTTAGAAATTTTATGATATAATGAAATTAAATTTTTTTTAGGATCTTATGGAACACACACTTAGGGTTTTCATTATGATATGGGTGGGCCCCAAATTATATATCACTATAATGCATTGGGTAAATAATTATATCATAAGAGATAATAAGGACTTGAATGGGGATTTCATAATGTTTGGTATGGAATTATGTCAACTGTAATAGTTCAAGTAGTGAACCTTCATTATGGAAATAATGGAATGGGGAGTGAACTCATTCCACTATGATAGCATCGATAGCGATCCTTGACTAAGGAAATGATTTTATATGCTTATGTGTATTTATCTTACTTATGTCGTGGTCTTATAATATGCTATTCATGGATCATGATTTATTATTGACTATTCCACACTATTATCTATTTTTTTATGACAAAACCTTTTACCATGATTCATGATTAAAGATATTTGATTGATTGGGTATGACTTTCTTACATTATGATCATGTTTTCATACCCTTATGCTTATTTTAACTTATCATAATTGATTGATATCTCATATTATTACCCTTAATGAGCATATGAGATCACCCTTTCTTATGTTTCCTTTCTCCAAGTTATAATTAATGGTTTTAATTAGGGTGTGACTAACAAGGGTACTATGTGAGATATACTTTGTGGGAGATAGTGAATATATTTCAATAAATATGTTTTTTATGTATCATGAAACTAAATAATCTAAAATATTATGATAATGATACATGTATTGTTATGATATTAATTGAATATTCATGTAAAATGATTTAATATTTATGTATGTTATTCCTAGGATACCTCATAAGGTAAAAAAATTAATATGTAATTTTCTACTGGAAAAAGACTTTAAAAAAGTTTAAATTATGTTTTAAAGTGAGTAGAATGTGATTTCTCAACTTTATATCACCTCAAAATCCCTTATTTTAAATGTTTTGGGCCATTGAACCTTGAATAGTTATATAACATTATTGAAATGTAATGGGAACTTCCAAAATTACCATTATCATCACTTATAAAATGGGAACACCTCCATCACTTATTTTTGGACATATTACTTCCAATTTAATCTTAAAATGATTAAATTTTACTTCTAAAAAATCCCATCCCACATTTATAAGACTTTTTTATAATTTTGTTTTTCTAATTCCTCTATCTATAATGACATTTCAATGGAAAATATCAAGTTCTCAACGTGAGTATTTCTTACTCTGTATTTTCATATTAATATTTTTATACCAACTTAAATCCATTCCAATATATGAAATTATAATAAAAATTATATTATTAATATTATGAAATTTTATTATAATAATTGAATATCAATTTTATTCCTTCCTCTAAAAACATTCTAAAAATGAAGATTTCATCATACTTACGTGTAGATGACCACTTTCATGAATATTATGTTCTATTTTTTATATCATACTAAAATTGATGAATTTAAAAATTTATATGATGCATAATTATTATATTTAAAAAACTGTTAATATTTTATAAATATAATATTAGATATTCTATAAGTGGTATAAATAATAAACATCCATAGTAAACATAATGGCCATACATGAACATATCGAGGAACCTTTCTTAATTTGTATCCATTTTTGGAAATACAAGGGAAATTTTTAAGTTGAGATAACTAAATAATAAAATAACTTTTATAATACAATTATAGAGATTATTAAGTTATTTTCCATAACTTTTTATCATATTCAATATACCAAGGAAGTTTCAGAAAATCGACTAAACCACCTCAAGTAACCACAATAACAAAAAACTATTAAATAAATAAATGACATATGATAAAAATTAGCCTTATAAAATGAAATACCTACTGAAAAAAATTATTAATAAAATTTTAGATAAACTTGATTTTATTATTTTAGATGTTAGGTGCACACAAAGAATGAATTAGGACATAAGGTAAGTGTCATTTGTCTCCATTTTCAATTCCATGATACATGTTTGATATTGTGCATCATCATTTCATTTATATGTTGTATTTACTAAATATTTCATTAAATTATAATTAATATTTTTTATTTTATTATACTCAAATATCCATTTCATGTTAACCCTCTTATTATTACATTACCATTACCGTAAGTTTTTTTTTTGCATCTCTTTTTTTATTTATTAAGATAAGATGTGTATTCAAAACTTATTTTCTTATTATAGTGTATATATTGGTCATAGATTTATCATATCATTATTTTTTATATAATATAATGGATTTACAATTCAATCTCATGTTCTACCTCTCATGGGTTATCAATTAAAAATATTATGACAATGTATGGGTTTTTTGAAAACTAAAACTCATATTCTTTGATTTATAATGTTTTATCTTGAACTTCATACTTATATGATAAATTTTATCCACCATAAGATTTTATATTGTAACATCTCTTTATATTTGGTTAAAATGAACCTTTTTATTCAAATATTAATCCTTCATGAAAATTTTCCCCATAAAATTCTGACATTTTTAAGAATAATTCTCATCCTTACAAAGTAAGATCTTTGTCATCCATATCAATTTTTTCTATTTCCACCAACATTCTCCAAAATATTTAGAATCCTAATTATTTAAAATATATTATTATCTTCACATTTCTCTTTTTATATTTTCAAAAGTATATTTCATTACCCTTTTTATGATGTGGGGTTTCAACTACGTGAATGGTTTAAAGGCCTCATTTTTATTGATTTTTGATAACCCCCCTTTTAAGTGATGAACTAGATCACTAAAATTAAATTTTACATAGTCTTAGAGACATTACAGGACCCATAGGTCTTAATTTAATCATACATACTATGACTACTTGAAACTGCCCCTCCCCGCATCTGCATTGTGATCAGCTCTCCACCTTTTCATAGTTAATCGACTAGCTGTCCTGTGCAGAGATGCACAATCCCAGTATTGATGGAAATTAAATACCCTCCCATTATTCCAAATCCATTAGCCATGATCTAGTGAAGGCATCCTGCTCTTGTATCCTCCTATGGAGCTAGTTTCTTTTAGAATCTATAGTATTTACTTACATGTAAATTATTTTTCTATAATTACCCTTTTAATGTTCTTATAAAATACTCTTTTCGGGTGATTGAATTATGGGTATAAACCATTTACATTCTTGAGGTCAATTTTGGTGATACCATCCAAAAATGTAATGAAATCCATTTTTCTTTCTATGGGTTGTTTATGATGTGATGAATGATGGTTTTCAATTAGCACGCATATTATGGATGATTGATGGTGGGGTCCTATATCACCCACTAATGCATTGGATAAGGTTCCTAATTTAATGAAATACATATGGATCATAGGTATTTGAAACCTTATTCAATTATATATTGTAGGATTTTTAAACCTAAGTCACTTATGGACTATAGTTTTTGAAACCTAAGTCACTTACGACCAAGGTTTGAGGAAACAAATTACTTATGGACTGTAGGTTTGTGAAACCTAAGTCACTTATGAACCATAGGTTTGTAAAAACCATATCACTTATAGAATATAGGTTTTTTATACCTAAATCACATACGGATCATAGGTTTGTGAAACCTAAGTCACTTATGGATCATAGGTTTTTGATTCCTAAGCCACCTTCAAATGACTTTCTACGCTTATTATTGTGCAATAGTAAATTGTTATGATACAATTAAATGAAATTCGATATCATTGTGCATATGATTATTATATGTGTCTTATTTTTATTATATAGTTTTTCCATACTCTTATTACATTTTATATATATTCTCATTTGAGATTACATGTCTTTCTAACATGGATTGTGGATAACTATTTTTTCTCTATACTCATTTTAATAATATATTTCTCTCTCACTCATGTTTTATTATATTAATAGGATCGAAACCTTGATGAAATGATCAAATGTTTTCCCTTAGTGAGTGTTGGATATCACACCTTTATTATGTTTCCCTTACCTTGGTTATAAATATGATTATAACCTAGGATATATCTATAATTAGATGTAGTTTTTCTTGATTTGTATAAATATTCATAAGTATTATAAAATAAGTTGCTTATGTAGATAATCTGTAAATAAATAAATCGTATATTATTTGGATTTTATATTTAGTATGATATGTAATGGTTAAATTATGAAATATATTTAAAATAAATATAGGTTCATAATACTTTATATCAAAACTAGGGTTTAAAGAAAGTGTTTTTATCATCAGATCTAGATGTGTTTGTCCATAGAACCTCATAATAGGAGGGTCATCCTGTGGAAATATATCCTATAGTAGGGTTTCAATATTAGAGTTTCTTTAGAGCCAAGGAATGTCTTGAATATCCCCACAAAGGACTAAAAGTGGATATTAGAATTAGTTATCATAACTGTGAATGGATATAAGTGTATCGAGATAACTCACCTTACACTAAATATTAACAAATTGTAGAAATATCTAATTTATAATATTAGAATTGATCTTAAACCTTTATAAGGTTATCTACTAACCCTATTCTATCTATAATTCTATCAAACATATCCATATTAAGAATTGGTTTTGGAATTTTATGGTATTTTCCACTTTCCCCTTCTATAAGTGTTATCCCCAAAATGAAATTTAGTGAGAGATTACATGATAGGGGTTTGAATAATGGTATGAAAATAATTCATGTTTTCCCCAATAATCCTAAATCACACAAAACCCTAAATGATATTGTCCTCAATTTTACTAGGGTCACAACTTTGCTCCAATTTTAATGACATTCCTTAATGGCCTGAAGGCCTTCATTTTTTATTTATTTTTGATAATTCCCCTTTTAAGGGTTGAAGGGGAACCCTTACATGGATCATAGGATTAGTGATAAATTAAATGATCCAAAGGCCTTAAAGTAATTCATCCTAAATAGAATACATAGAACTGCCACTCCCCAACATATATCTTGATGTCAAATATCTAGCTTCACAAGGATGGTTGGTTAGTTGTCCCATGTAGAGATGCACATGCCCGGTACCAATGAAAATTCCATAGAATCTCATTCTTATAATTTTGGTTAGCTCTAATTTAGTGAATTTTCCTTCTTTTAATACTCATTTGGATCCTTATTCCTTTTAAATTTATTTGGTTTCTTCTATATTTCATATAGCCTAAAATCCTTGAGGTGGATTGAAAGCATTGAGGTGGCCTGAAGGCCTTAAGGTGGCCCGAAAGCCTTACTAGCTGAAAGCCTTTGGGTGGTCCAAAATCCTTGAAGGACTCGACGATCAAACTGGTGAAATAGATGAATAGTTCTAGCTACTACAGAATCGAATTTTACCTTCTATAGTACCTGATACAGTACTTCTATAGTACCACTGAAAATATTCTTTAGCTCGGATTTGATCTTGGGTCTCTTAGATACACTTTAAGTTTCATCACCAACTGGGATTAGGCTCATGTTCACCTCTTTTAATAATGATATGATTGATTCTCATCTTTTCTTCAACTTAATAAAATAATATTAATGACATATTTACCCACATATAATAATTTTTTCTTGTAGAATGTAAGTAAAGAAAGCACATAAGACACAATAATCTTTCTTCATTTACCCACACTGGGATAATAAAATGATCATATAATGGAAATATTGTGAAGTACCATAATCTACTAAATCTCTTACAATATTGTTTTAGGCTAGGTCACTATTTTGTTAGGGGTCACTCCCCTTATATGATTTAGGGTCAGATAATTACCAACCAAGGAAAAATCTCTTTCTCCACTCCCTTTTCTCATTAATCCTTTAGGGAAATATATATATTACATATACCAATTCATTAATTCTCAGTATATTTTTTTCACTGATATGAGCCTATTGATAAAACATTTATTTTTAGAAGACTCACTATGAACTATTCCACAACAGTAGTTTCACTTTCTTTGATGGTTTTGGTATTTAAGAAATAAAATATACTTTTAAAAAGGTATATATTGATTGATAATCACTTTTTACAATTTTAACATAGTGTTAATTCCAAATAATTACTTTCATAAATATTTTCTCACTTTCATGAAACTACCCAAATTTTCATGAAACTTTTATTTCCATGAAACTCCAACTTTCCCAAAACTTTTAGTTCTATGAAACTTTTACTTCGACCAATATACATACTTGTAAGTCAATATTCAGGAAATTTTTCATGGTATTTCTTATTGTTCAAGATAACATTGGAAAAAAACAAGTTCGTACAAATAGTTTATTCATGGAACTTAGGGATTCTTACAATTTTCTTGTCGAACATAGTGGTTCATGTACCGTTATCTATGAACTAGACATTGATAAAATTTAATGGTATTTCTATAAAAAATATTCCTCTTAGAATTCCCCTTTTATTATTTTTATCTGGGTATTGGGTATTTATAGGAACATTGTCCCTTTATGAAAGTCTTAAATTATTGTTTTCACTACTCCACCTTCATGAAAATTTCTCCTATATTATTTGTTAATGTAACACCATACCATTCACAAAACTCTCTATGACCGAATAACTTGTCACATTAATTTATGATTTTCACATGAAACTAACCATCTTCATGGAACTTCCCATCTATATACACCATGCTCGTGCAACTCTGTTTTCTATGAATTTTTTAAACTTAAAAAATCCCTCTTTGTTCTGAATTTTGAATGAAGAATCCTCAAATAAAAACTTTCATAAAACATTCCACATGTTCACATAAATTTTTACTTACATGGAAATATTTATAATTATCCAATTTCCTTGTAGTGTCTTCAAGTCACCATGTTCACACAACTTATGATTTGCATGAATATTCTTTCCTCGCTATATTTTTCTACAAAAACATCCCACACACACTAAAAAACTTATATACCCATTCCTTAATTAATATATCAAGGTCATCATGATTATGGATAAACGTAACAAAATTTTCATGATACATCTCTGTCTCAATGCTCCTATTTCTTTGCAATATCCTAAAATGATATTGATAACTATATAATCATAGATAGGACATCCTTGAAGGCGTAGTCCTACACATTTTATTGGATACTCCCCAAATATCCTTAAAATAGATTCAACCCAATTCTATATAGAATAGTCAAGATAGACATTTTAGACTAGAATAGGTAATTATGTAATCCCCCTACTTCATCCACCATATTTTCCTTCATCAATAACTTCATTATCTCATGAAATTTTTGACATGATGAACAAAAAAAATGAAATGTACCATACCACCAAGTCATTATAGTCAATGATAAAAAAACTACAAGGTTGAAAAATAATCCAATACATAAAAACATTAAGTTTCATTGGTGTAAAACAATCTCCCCATTTTGATTTGTTGGCAATGCTCACTTGAATCTAATTTCTTCTTTTTTTGCTATGACTTTGTTGATCAATACCAATTTATCTTGTAATCCAATACCAATTATTTTTGGTAATAAATACCAAATGTTCCAAAATATTATCACACAATAATACCACTCCATAAACCATACCTTGTAAAATGATCTCATAAAAAAACCATAGGTTATCCCTTCATGATTCATCTTCATTGATTGAATAGATCCAAAATTACCATATTTAAACCTTTAATTTCTACCCTACCATTAGAGAAATAGGAATTAACATGGATTAATTATACTTCATTATCCACCACTAATATAAAATCGAAATTAAACCTTGTATTGTATGTAATGAATATATAATCTCTATCAAACATGTACCTTGGGAAATAAGGGTTTCACTTTCAACTTTTTTCTCGTTTTCCCCTTATCTTCTCGATGTCAAACAACACAAGATACACTAATTTAATACACATTAGGCCATGAATTATTACATTAAACTCTATATTAATTATCAATTATGTGTTTGGTGGTATTTTTATTCTCCCCCTTTATTTACATGGTCCTTACAATAGATAAAGAGACATTGTTCTCCCCCTATGATGTGAAAATCATTCACATTCTCAACTTGTTAGGCCCACTTGTTAGGACCATAACATCTCTTAACCTCCTATATCATTTTTTCTCATTGAATATAGGATTTTTCATACTATCAATATTTAAAATATATTTCAACTAGATAGTCATTCACAATTATTTTTAGTGGGTTAACTTACCACTTAAAAAAGAGTTGTCAACAAAAACTCTAAGACAAGTTATTCAAAACAAGGTTTTAGAAAAAAGAGATAAATTAAATAAAACTCTCACTGTCCATTTCACTCACTCACTTCTATACATCTCAATAATTCATATAACATTAATGAAAATATTCCATACCTATTCTTTATAAATCATCTCTAGACACCAAACCAATACCACTTATTGAAAATGATATCCATTATCATAGTTAACAACTTGATGAATGATTCCATTTAATGAATCCTGGTTATATCTTGATATCACTTCATAAACAAAACTTTATAACAACTGTAGATTTGATTGATTGAGGTTACTTATTAATCAAAACATGGTAATTTTTTCCTTTTCTCACCTACTGGGTGTCTTTAATGGGTTTTTTGGATACCATATATCATATCTTCAGATTAAATCCCCCATGAATTTCTCAACTTCATCACTAAATAGAGAATAAACATCCCAAATGATATTTATCCATCCATAATATATTTTTATATCCTATGAATATTTAGATGATGTCATATGTTAGATCAAAAAAATAAATCTTGATAGATAATTTTTTTGCTTCTTCTCCATTTTTCAATCTTTAAGTTTTGATGATATAATTATCAATTGTGATTGGAACCAAATTTTAAAATTAACCTTGATACCATATTCCATTGATTTAAATATCATTATTAAGATCTCTATGGAGATCATTACAACTAATCATTACTTATCTAATGCTTCTCTTATTCCACTCTAGAGTATGTCATAATATCACATTACATATTTTGAAATAACTTCCTCATGTATCACATCTATCCCGAAACATAAAACACTTTAACAATAGTTAATAACATTTAAACAGTTGGGAAAATATGATCTTTCACTTCATCAAGTTAAGGAATGAGATTATTCTTGGTTGACTATCCCTTCACTATCACACTTTCTTTTTACCCTTCAATGATTTGAGAAATGAAATGTCATCACCTCATCTACCTCCCCTTATTCGTAATCATTCTTCATGGAAAACTACTTTTTATCCATTTTAGTATCTTTAATTTTAATTATTCCACTTTTACAAACTTAATTTTAGATACTTTTTTTAGGCTTCTACTTTATTGGATAAGGACTTTTTCTATTTTCCATGGGCCAAATCATAAGATTTTTTTTAGTTAGTAATTTTATATTCATGAATCTCATGACACATCTAGGATTGAACCCTTATTCTCCACATATTATTTATTCCTTGTTTATCCTTAAATTATTTTTTCTCTAACCATATGTGCCTTATTTTTTATGCTTCTTTCCCATGAGTGACTTTTAGATCCATTTATGTTTTAAAAAATATTCTTATTATATTTTAAAAAATCATTTTATTCAACAATATATTAGGAAAAAATATTTAAACTATTATTTTCCATTTTATGGGAACTCCCACTAAACTATTATTCTATTACCATATGATACATTTTTTCAAACCACTCAGGCATGCCTCACATATTCCATCTTTCAAAAGCAATATATCCACCTTAGATGTTTTCTTCCCTGTTTTAATATTTCTTAATACAATTATCAATCCTCCCCATAGTTAGAGAAAATTACTTATTTTTTTTACTTCACATTTTTATCTTTCCTTATATGGGGGTTTTCATGATTCATTATTTTTGGTTCTTGGTGCACCCTTCATTGAGAACTATTCCTTTCCTATAGATATATAAATAATTTTTATAGTACAACATAACTTATTTTGATATAAACCAGCTTTTTTAATTAGAGTGGGGGGATTACTTGATACTCCTTAAATTTCTCTCTTATATAATTTTTAGCTATATAATAATAGTTATAATAGATAAATAATATCCCATTAAAACCGTACCTTGTATAGTCATTCCTCTATTGAGATTTTTTTATAGTAGATTTCATTTTCCCTTTGATCCCTTGGTATTCTAGAAAAATACCCATGGTATCATTCTTGATTTCATAGTAGAGACACATTATATATCCTTTATTTTGGGAGTCTTATTTTCTTTATTAAAAAAATACTTCTGATTTATTCTTGAATATATATTTCAACACACATGGACTCTTCCTAATGATTTTTGTAGGGGAGGTATCTTCTTTATATTATTAGAAGTTTTTATCCTCCCCTTGAGCCCCTTGATCTTCCCATACATATTCTAAATTTGGGTTGTCATATCTCTGAAGCTTGAGCATGATTATTATCTATATTTTAACCTATAATAAAGTTGTTTTTTGAGAGGGATAATACATTATTTTTTCTCTGACTCTATGTCCACTTTATCTTTAATCTTAAGGGTATGTTTTTCATGTAGGGAACTCCTGGTCTTTATTTTTTCACCCATTTTTATAATGTGAAATTTTTGGTCTACCTTATATTGCCATGATATTTGGTTCTACTTAACCAATTATTACATGTGTCTGGTGTGTTCATATTTCATTACCATAAAGTTTAAAATTTCTCTTTAATCAATACTCTTGTCTATGGAAGCATATTTAGACTCCAGCAGTTTGGAATAAATGTCCTCTAATTCCTTGGATTGGGAATATTTTTTTACTAAGATATATAGAAACATCAATTATTATTTTATTGAGGAACTAAATTTTTTTGACATTTATTTTTAATAATTTAACATGGGTATCTTGAGACCCATTCTCCTTTATTATCTCCATGTTTTCTTACTTTATCCCTTGATCAATCTCTTCATATTTGTGTATAGATTCCACCATTGTATCTCTTGATATCTTATCATCGTCAATGGATATAATACTACTTGTAATATCAAGATATTAAGATATTTATGAAGAATTATTTTATATAATATTTGATACAAAATCTAATTCATCCATACATTCATTTTTGGAAGCTTCCAGAGCCCTTAATCTGAATCTCACTTTTCCCAAAAGCTATGTGAAGTTATTAGGAATGTGTAAGACACTAAGAATGGTGGGTGGAATCAGTGGTGATATTATATAATTTAATTTCTCTTTAAAATAACCCCTATATCTTGGTAAAGATTAAATCCTCTCAACTTTATAAATCAACCTCACCCTTATGAAAATATAAGTAAATAATTTAAAGAACACAAGTTTTTACAAGCTTTAGTCCCAATGTTCACACCTAGTCCTTTCTGTGTCAACTCCCATCAATCCATAAGTATATATTATATGATTCAAATGGATAAAAATGATCCAATTCCTATTACGTTCCTTCTTTCCCCCATCAATAAATATTACTAGATCCCACCAGTTACAAGATATTCTTCTTCTATAGAGCCAATGAAATATTAAAACTTCAAAATATTTCACTATAAACCTTTTATAGAATTCCTCTATTTGGTACCTCTTATACTAGTATCCCTTCATTCAGTTTACCTATATATAATTCTCCTTTGTGTAGTGTGAATCAGTCTGGTATATCTATATCAGATGTTTCTATGTTTGATGCACCTATGTATGGTACACCTATGTTAGTTGCTTCTTTTTCTGATCCAATTCATTCAAAACTATAAAACTTTTATAGAAACAAGCTATTCTGGTTTTCTCCACATTATTCCAATCAAGGGGATCTCTAAAATGCTCATAAATCTATATTGAATTAGAAGTAGTTCTCAATGATACTGCACCACTTTATATACTCATACATTCTCTACAAAATAATAAAGAATCACATGTCTACATTGGAATTTCCCAAACATATAAAATTTCATTTGACCACCATAAAACCCTCTTAATAAGTCAGAGTCAACAATAATCATAAGAACTTCCTAATATATTGGTATCTATAATCATTGTTTTCTCTTGAAATCTGGACTAGAATCACAATATTTCATTTTGGAATAATTGGTTATTGATCATCCAAATTATCATTTTCATAGTGATTAAAGAGTAAAAATATGAAGGCATATCTATCCTATACATTGTAAGAAATCCTTACTCTATTTCCTCATAAGAAATACTACATATGGTAATACTATATCCAGTGAAACTTAACATTTTTATTCATTTGGTACATCTTTTATTTGTTATCTATCTAGTATAGCTTCATATTTTTCTCTGCCTGGTATAACATTATACAATTTTCCCAGTCTGATAAAGTACCATTCCTCCATATGGTGATCTATAAAATGTTATTCTGATGGAATTGAAGATCTTCACTTTATCTAGTCCCACATTTTTGTGATCATTATCTCTCCCCATCTGATAGATTACTAATCTTGGAGTTTGTACATCCATTATCTATTTGGAAACTTCATAAATAAACTCATCTAAAACCATGAGAACTTTTAGTAATCATGATTTTAGAAACATTTAGAAACATAAAAGAATAATAAAAATTAGTAAGGTAAGTAAATAAAACCTATTCTATAAATAAATAACTTTTTTTCACCTGAATCCCAGAAACATTCACTATTTTTTTTAAAAAAAATACAAAAATATTGAAAAAATAAAACCAAAGTATCTTCAATCTCCCCATTTTTTGGAAACATTATTAAAAAAATATTTATTTCGAATTTCATTAAACCAAAGTATTTTAAAAATATAGGTTTACTAACACCACACTTCAAAATTAAGAAATGTTTCTAAGGAATTACATCACTTAGAGACAAAATTTTTTATGGCTATTATATTGATAAACTCCCCCTAAATCAACAAAACTTCTAGAATTGTAACTTCCAGACATTTTAATCCCCCTTTATATGATAAAACTAGACTTATATTCCCCAAAAAATATATTACATAGTTATACTTATTCTTCCACTTTGACAATATAATTCAAAGTAACATGGGGATTAATCAAGAACATTCTAATGTCAGTGGTCGGGGATGATCATATAGTTTCAACATCAATTCCTCATATATTTACCTTGGAATAGCTTTAGTGAAAACATGAAAAATTTAATATTTCATTAAAATATACTTAATTATTCCATCTCCACTAGAAATTCATGAAATGGTATTTAATATCAACATGTTTATATTTGGAATGTTTCAAATTATTTTTATAGAGATACATTGAACTCTTATTATTAAAAATAGTCTTCAATTCTTTTTTATCCTTCACCCTCAAATATTCTAGATGAAATTTCATCCATATCATATTTATAAATTCTTGAGTGATGGTAATATATTATGCTTCTTCTTTACTTAAATTAATTTTTTTTTACTATGATAGCTCACACAACTTTATCTCAAGAAGAAAATTCCTCCCGATGGTGATTTTCAATCATTGTAATCTCCATCCCAATCAAAAATAGTGAAACCGAGTTGGTTTAACATATTAATATATCTATATATTAGGACATAATTTTATATTCCTTTAACACACCTGATGATTAATTTTACTATCAATATAAGTGATTCCTTTAGATCAATATTATATCATGCACAGAAGGTTACAACATTTGAAACATCCAATATCGATAGAGCAAGAAAGATTACACCTCCAATCAGATTCTAGAAGTCCTTCTAATGCAAACATTACCTACCTTCATCTATTCTCATCTTTATACCGAAAAAAATATGTGTAGAAACATCATTTGAATATACAATTCCAAATTTTTATAACATATCATTACCATAACTTTATTATGAGAGAAAAATTTATCTTTCTTTATATTTAACTTTTAATCATAGAAACGAAGTCAATTCTCCTAGTATTGAAATCCCAAAGTTCGTCTTCATTTGTTTTGAAAATTATTCATAAGATTTATCCCTATCACTTGAAAAAAATATCTTTATATAAAAAATGAAAATTAGGGTACGTATACTCATTTCTTTTATATATAAGTTACCATAATGTTTTCCTTTAGAAATTTTTAACTATTTCATAAAAATACCATGTTTTGAATACCAGAATGAGGAACATATTTTAAATATGTAGAAGGATTTATTTAGTTCACACACTATGGTTCCATAATTATAAATTATAAAACCATTGGTGTACTCAATATAAACTTCTTCTTTAATTTATTTATTCAAGAATGCTGACATAACATCCATCAGAAGGACTTAGTAATTTTGATGGGTAAAAATAACAAAGAACATTTTGACAGTTTTGGGTCTTTTAATAGGGGATTTATTTTCAAAATCAATACCTTCTACTTGTGAATAAAAATTGTAAACTAGTCATTCTTTCTTCCCCCAAATTTAACCATGTTCATTGGGTTTATCTTTGGTTACACCCTCCACATCATCTTTAACAACTTTTATTAAGGTGAAATTATTTTTAATTACTTTTACAATAATTTAATCAAAAAACTGGGGTATTTTTTTATTCCATCAGTTGTATCTTATTCTGTTGGATGAATCTCCCTTAGAAACAATTTTCTTATTCTTTTTCATCAATCTCTCCTTAATCTAGATATTTTATCATTAGTATACATGGTCTTAAAAAATAATTATTTTACTCTAGGTTTCTTATAACACATCTCATATGGAGTAATTATTAATTACTTTAAACGAAAATATCTATTTTGAAAATGTATTGTTGTAATAACATCTTTAATCTATAATAATATTCAAATTTTATATTCTATAAATATGCTTCTTTACATATCCACTATACTTATATTTTTACTATCTAATACATCATTTTTTTAAGGAGTGTATGGATCACAATATTAGTGTTTAATTATATAATCCTCAAGGGGTACTCAAAAGAGTTACTTGTGTACTCATTTTCATTGTTCTCTAAACAATAAAATATAAACACCTAGATCCTTCTCAACTTCCCCTCTAAAACTTTTCAACAACTCTATAGCCTCTGATTTATGTTTCTTGAAAATTATGTTGGTCATCTAAGTTAAATCATTAATTAAGGTAACAAATTATAAATCAAACTTTGTTTATTAATGTATCATAAGTCCATATAGGTAAAAATTTATGATCTCAAGAGGTTTGGGGGGTTTTATTTCAACTTACTTTTGTCTTCCATTAACTAACATTCCTTTTTGGAAATTTATGAAACAAAAATCACCTTCACTATTATGTTTTGGTAAATATAAAACAACATGTTCCTTAAAATTATGCTCATACTTTTATGGAAAATATTCCCATGTATTTGGTTCCATGATTTTTTTAATCCTCAGTACATAAATATAGATATTTTCTAGGAAATCCAATCTATAATATATTTTCACTGGTTCTTTCTCCCCCATTGAAAACTTTTCAATTTTACAAACTTTGGATGATATATCTATATTTTATAAAGATAACATCCTTACCATCATCAAAGTGTTGGATAACACTCTGTAAGTTTTGTTTAAGTCCATCATCAAAACGAAATTTCTTGAAATTTATCTTCAAATCTTTAATCTCAGTCTTACCAATTCCTCTAATTTTCATGGAACTATCATTTCAAAAATGAGACCCCTCCTCCCTCATTTTTTTCAACATTTTTTAAATATTTTTACATACCATGTCATATGTGAGGCACAAACACTATCAAGAATCTACATAATATTATTTTTTAAATCTTTTGGAGTAATATCAATAATAAAATAATTTTCCAAAATATTTCTTTTTCCAACTTCCATTTCCTTTTTGGAATAATTTTTTTGTGATGTGTTATCATGAAAACTTCATCATAGTGACATGGTTGGTCACAAATTACTCTAATTTACTCTGAGAAGAAAAATTGGTTTTTTTACTTAGGATATTTTTAGCTTTGATGAGTTTAATTTTGTTTCTTCCGTTATATTTAAAGAGTTTCATCTTTTTATTTAATTTTCCCCCTTCCTTAATTCATTACTAATCCTTATGAGATATATGTTGTGCTAGTAATTCTATGCTTTGTGTACAAATATCCCATAACAATATCAGTATCCGTTGAACCTTTATCTTCTATATAAGTATGGTTTTTACCCAGGACAAGTATGTTAAGATTCATTATAATTTACAACATGTGATTACCCTTTATATAGGGAATCATTCTTTAGAAATTTATTTTTAACTTATATTGATGTGATATATTTCTCACAGCCTTACTCAACCCAATATCTCTAATTTTTTTATTCTTAAACCTACATGTTTAGTACTATTAGAATAAATTTTATGGTTAATGAAAGTGAATTTGACTTGATTCATTGGATGAGTTCTTCCAATATCTTGTAATTTTTTTCCTTGACCTCCAATGATTTGAGGAAATTTTTATTCATTTTATTCAAGGTTTTTTTAACCTTGAGATATCTTGATTGTGTCTTATATATCACTTATTTCTTAGTGGTAATTTATTTAATAAGAAATTTCCCCATTTTCCATTGTTACTCAACTTTTATCTTTATATTTTGGATTTATTTTATGTACACATATTTATTTTTATAAAATTATTATTTTCCATCATTTGTATTTTCACTTTGTTTCTTCAATATTATAGCTTCTTTCTTGAGTATTGTTTTTTATCCAAACATGTATCAAGTTATGATCACAGTATATGTTCTATATAGGTTTCTTCATAATCTTTTTATTTAATGTTTGATGTATCCTACTTCCTTTTAATGTGATCCATGACAGTTCTGAACTTCTTCTAACTCTATCTTCTAATAAAAGCTTTCACTAGAGTCATAATATTTTCTTTTAATAAATAAAATTATTTTATTCATTCTAGGGAAATTTTTATTGCTTATGGAGGATTTATTAACTTCCTTAGATGTTTTTCCCAACTTTTTACTTTGATTCATTTCTTTGGAATCATCATTATCATATTCCACATCTCTCTTATTTGGATAGTTTATCACAAAATTTTTTTTCACCCAAAACTCATAAAATTTAACTGTAAATGTTCCTTTGTAATCACCTACAACTTTTCCAAAAAAATTAGAGACAAGGGACATAATTCTCTTATTATCTTTAACAAAATCTTCATAGTCTGATGATATATTTTTTCCAATAACCTCATGTTATAATTCTAATATTTTCAATATCCTAATAGTTTAAAAATATATCTTCTATTTAATATTGTTTTTGAATGTTTTATTTTTTATTATTTAATAATAAAAATTAATTTTATGAATTTCATATAGGGATAAATCATCTATATATTCTAATGTAGATACTTTAGGATAAAATATACCCTAAAAGTTCCTCATCAATTTTTTTAAAATATTTAAATTTTACAAAACATCTATGAATCCATTGATGTTGTTGATAATTTAATTTACATTGGTGAATTAATCATCAATAATTTCTTCTTCCTCCATAAGTATATATCCAAAATTTCTTCTCTAGATCTTAATATTTCTTTCCTTTTAATTTTAAATTTCCCTTAAATATGATTTCATATCTGTCCCATGTTTCATTTATTGTTTTGATACTCATCACCTTGATATAAGAATTTTCATACAAGGACATAAAAACAATGTTCTATTATTTTACATCAAACTCGTGATTCCTTTTGTTGAAAAATTTCATAGGAGTATCTTTTTTCATGGGTGAAATTCCTACACTAGATTCATTAATCCATTCTGGGATAGAAGATAAAAGACAGGGTATCATTATTTTCCATACATGATAATTTTTCTCATAGAAAGTAAGAATACCTCTACTATTGACTTTGTTGAGATTTTCCATTATAATGAATATAGGGATCACACAGAGGGAACAAGTATTCTTTGATACCACTTGAAGTAACTAGGAATGTATAGACCATTGATAAGGGGGGATTAATCAGGGGTGATATTTTATAATTTATTTATCTTGGAATTAAGCCCTAAAAATTGTTAATTTTTCGATCCTATTAACTTTATAACTTAACCTCAAACATATTAAAAGATATGTAAATAATGAAAGGAATATAATTTTTAATAATTTTCAATCCCAATGTGGGTATTTAGTCCATGTCACGTCAACTCCCATCGATCTAAATATATCCACTGTATGATTCATATGAATAAAAATGAGATAATTCCTATTAATATTTTCATGTCTCTCAATATAATATATTACTATCTCCCATCAATTATAATATTTTCTTATTCTATAGAGAAAAATTAATATTAATTTTTTTTAAAGATTCTATCTATAAACTTTTTACAATATATGGTACCTCACTATCTGGTATCCATTCATCTGGCACACCTCTATATTTTTTTGTCTCAGTATAGTACTTGTCTATCTATTAAACCTGTTTCTGATGATTCTTTATCTTATGAACTTGTTTACCATTCACCTTTATCAATTACTTCTTCATCTAACCCACTTCATTTAGTGTTATCAAGCTTTCCTCATATCTTATTCTTCAGGTCTTTTAAAAATTACTCATTTCAATATGCTCCATAAAATGATCATAAATATCTATCACAACAATTGTAACTTTAATAATTATGAACACCTTTATATATTCAAGATTAATTTGAAAAACAAGTAAAAATAACATTCTAAAATTTTGAATTTATCACTCAACTCAAATTTCCTTTGACCGTTTCTAAGAACTTACCCAGAATTTTGTTGTAAATTATATCCATTCCCTCCTAAAATCTTCACCAAAAACAAGTTATTTACTCTATGAATTTTGATTCATTGATCATATATCTCAACATTATCATAATAATTAGGCAACATAAATATTCATTCTCTATAGGATACAATTTAAGAGCTTTTACGACCATTTCCTTGTAAGAACTCATCTGTCGGGTAATACTCGATCCAGTGAAACATTGCATTTTTGTTTATCTGGTATAATATTATTTTGTTTGTTTGTATGGTATAAATTTGTATATTTCTCTGTCCAATATGACTTCATTAGATTAGCTTGGTATGATGAAGTAAAATTCTTCATTCCAATGATCTTTCAAATGTTCGTCCAAGAGACTCACAAAAATTCACTTTTTTCACGTGCCACTTAAAATTAGTGATCATCATCTATCTCAATATAATAGACTTCTTATCATGAAATTTATACAAACTTTAGCTATTTGTAAACATCATGAATAATCTCATATTGAACCATGATAAATTTTAGTAATCATTATTTTATAAATGTTGAGGAACAAAAAATAATCATCTAACTCAGTAGGAGAAGTAACTCATACTTCTTTTGAAATGTAGTAACCCATTTTCTCTTAAAAAAACCCACTAAAAGATAATGACAACAAATACAACAATATTTACTAAAACAAACCAAAGTATCTTTGATAAGTAATGTAATTAATTTTTAGCTTTGATTTTTCTTTAGATTATTTCTCATTACTATGATGCATGGGAATAATATAATTTAACCACAAAAACCAATTAGATCAATTGAGGAAAAAATAAAAATATAGAAAGATAAGTCCAAGATTTGAAATGAATTGTTCTCCACACAAATAAATATAATGAAGGATGAATTGAGAGGGGTTTATTCTAAGTATGATAATCATTTTTGTTTTCCCACTTAAACCTAAACCTCTTACATACCTAAACAATATTGACATAACATTTAGAAGGGTCACAATTTTGTTACCTTTTTAATAATGATTTGACTAATGATGAAATTATATTATCCATAATCAGATAATATTGATGACCTATTAACCCATATACACATTTTTAATCCTAGAAAATGTTAGTCTACTAAGTACACATGACACATGAACTTTACTTTGTTAACATTCATTAGGATAATCTAAGAAGTATAAAATGAAAATGTAATAAAATACCATAATCCAATAAATATCTTTATATGGTGACTTTAGTCCAGGTCACTCATTTTCATGGGTTCACTCCTCTTAAAATATTTATGTTCAAAAAACCAACACCCAAGGATCACTCTTATTCCTATCTCCCTTTGATCACAACTACATGAAGGAATTATCTTTGGCCCAGAGGACAATGCATGACCTCTCTATCTCTTTGTTTGTTGCACTGATAGGTGCTCATTGATCTTGATACTTCTCAACCAAAAACTCACTATAAACTCTTCCATAATAATATATTCACATTCTATGATGGAATTTAGTCTTCAAGGAATAATATCTCCCTTTGAAAAGGTCTATAGGAGTTCTAATAACTTTTTTTATTTTTCACTACCTATGAATTCCCAATGCTTACATTAGTGAAACTTTTATCACTTTCATGAAACACCATAAACCTTAACAAAAGTTTTATTTTTTCATAACTTACATCCGTAAAAATAATAATTTCATAATAAATTTTACTTTTATGAAAGTATGACCTTGTAATTATCTTCATGAGAAACTATCCAAGGTACCCTATTTCACGCAATATGGCCCAGGTTCAAAAAAAAGTTTCTCATAAATATTTTATTTGTAGAAATAAATGATTTATGGGAGTCACTCATTGAAAATTTTATTTCACATAGCTCATTTAATATAACAAAACTTTATAAAATTTAAAACATTTTAATCTTAAGAATATTTCTCTACTAAGTCCCCTCTACTTTCTTCTGGGGATCAGGTATTTATAGGAATATTATCCCTTCAAACAACTCCAAACTTTTCATTCAAACAACTAATCCTTCACATAACATTATCCCAAAATATTTAGTTACAAAAATATATGTAATTCATGAAATGATCCATTCCTGAAAAACACACCACTTATATTTATGATTTTTCAATGTAACTCAACATCTTAGCGTAACTTCACTTTTGTATGCATCATGTCCATGAAAATAAAATTTCTTATAAGAAATAGAAATTTTAAAAAATACATTCCTTTACCATATTTTAAATGATATGGAATAAAATATCGACATTCATAAAAAATTAGACATTCTCATGAAACTTTTGTTACTTACATGAAAATCATTCCATTGCTTAAATTTCCTTATGGCAGCTTCGAGTTAGCATTTCCACAAAACTTCTGATATAGGTGAATCATCTTGCATTGCTCCATTTTTCTATAGAAACTTCCCACACACACTAAAAAACTTATAAAACCATTCCTTTGTAAATATATCAAGGTCTTTATTATCTTGGATCAACATCTTATAATTTACATTACATAGCTCTGTCTTAATGCTCCTCTTTCTTAGGGAAGTCCTCACATGTTTTCTGTAACTGTATTTTCATGGTCATGAATTCTTTTACAATTTTTTCCAAAAATTATTGTTGTATATTAACTAAATATCCTTAAAATACTTCAACCCACCTCCACATAGAATTATCTTGCGATAAATTCTTAGATCACATAATTATTTATAAAATATCCATATTCATTTTGACATCTTTTCTTTCATCAAGAACTCCACCATCTCATGAAAATATTGACATGATTAAAAACTAATCTAACACTCTCCCTAAAACCATTAAAATGTCAAAAAAAATCCACCACTCCATGATTAAAAATGAATCCAACACATGGGTACTCCAATTATAATTCGTTTCCAATAACAAGGGTACTTTTTTGAAGTGTATGAGTTACATTGTCCTTAGTAGTTGAAACTAACAAACCAATAAGTTTTATCTTGGAATATAAGTAAATCAAGGTATTATTATTGTGTCATCAAAATAGATAAAGTGATAAATATGAAAATATAATATTTACCTATTATCTCAGGAAATGAATGATGTTCATTTTACTTAACTACTCCTACCTATTAACCTTTACAAGGGTTATCTACCTTGGAGGAGAAACTAGATGCGGCACTGGAAGTACCCCAATTTAATTGGAGACCACATCCAAGATTTTCTCTATGGGATCAATGATCCTTCTTATTCAAATTCCCAAACCATTTTAAATAAACCTCCTCCACTTATATAACATCCTATACCTCCATTGAAAATAAATCAATCCTCCAAGATTTGTATTCCCTCCGTCACATCAGAAATTCAGATTTAGTGGAAATAGGTGTTGATAGAGACAACCCACAAGATAAAGGAGAAGGGTCCAGGTACCTTATTTTTTTCATTATCATTTGGGGGATTAAAGGATTACTTGGTGTAATACATTTGTGAGTCCCCTACCTCTATTGGTGGCTCTCATTCTTCTTTACTATTGGTCACTGGTGGAAATATTAATTAAGGCACAAGATTAGTCAAATTCCCATTAGTATATGGAAAAATAAAAGTTTAAGAATAGTTAATTGAAATCCCAATTGATGCATCGAACGACGGGAGTCTGAATCATTTCCCCATATCCTCATATTTCAACATCTGTGAAATCTATCATGTGAATATGGGATGTCATTCATCTTGCACATTTTGTGGGGTGTGGGATATATTTTTTGCACATAGTGAAACTTCCACTAGAATCCGGAAGTTGATTATCCCCCGCATATAGTCTCTGAATCAAATATAGCCACCAAAACATGCACATTCTGAATGAATTATAGTCAAATTATTGATGATGATACTAGTTGAGGATTAATATGTAACATATATGAAGTATTTGTAACTTTTTATCATGATATTTATATATGTTTTATTCAATGAGAGTTTCTTAACTCCTCCTTTGAACTAAAGGCAGGTTCTGAATTGGGCATCATGAATTGGTTGATTAATTATGAATTAAAATACCCCCATATAGGTTATGATCCAACCCCATAACACTTAGAAGGTCTAAAATATCTATAATAGTTCCTTCCTCATATAGATGTGTATGAATTGGCAATACAAATTTACCAACATCAACACTACCAAGTTGATCTGTTGGCTGAAAAATAATTGGGGAAGGACCTATTATAAAGGCCTTACTATAACATTGTGCATCAGGCATTATGAACTTTGTGGGTCTTGTGGGTTTGAAAAAGTTTTGGTCTCCTTTTCTATGGCTCCCAAAAAAATTTCATGATGAAAAATTTATCCCATATTGAAGCGAATGTATACATGGGGATGAAGATCCTGACCCATGGAAAAAATTTCCATTCAAAGAATATCCATTTCAAGTGGAGGAGTCCTTTCTTCACACTCCTATATGGAAAGAGGAGGTATGCACTCATCATATACCTCCCCCAATATGGGATCCCTATTAATCATTTGTACATCCCAGAGGCTTATCCTGACCTATTCATGCATCAAGAGAAATGTATTAATATCTAGGATTTACCAGTTGGTCAAGTATAGGATAATATTATTATTATGAGGGGATAATGACTATGAAACCCATAATACTTTTTAATGATGGTATAACATATGTAATACCCTAAACTATATACAAATTCGACACTCATAATAGATTTATCCGAAGTCTATTCCAAATGATTCTCCCATGAAAAGGCCACAGCTTGAACCATATCCAAATATATGTTCAGTAGTACCGTTATCTAGAATAATTGAGTAATTATGGATATCTGTCTCTAGAATACTTCACCCTTATTATGAATTCATGGGAGTATCAAAGGACATACCTTTATATAAGGATACCCTCCATGGTAAATTGTCCTATCATTGAGATGTTGGACCAAGCTAAATCATGATGGTGTCTGTTCCAAGTGAATATTTGATTACACTTTTCTTGGTGTGGGAATCGAATCATCACTCAATAACTCAAAACCATATATTTTAAATCTCTATGATATTAGATAATCTTAAAGACCCTCTCCCATAAGTTCAAAGAGCAGTGGGTGTTTTTGAAAAAATCATTGGCAATGGCTGGACCTGACATCATTGAACATTTATACTTGCCACTATTCTAAATTAAATGTTATGATAGTCAAAGATATTGTTAATTGAAGTTAATTTATAAAGGAGAAAATATAAATATAAATATTACAAAATATCATATAGAAATTATGCGAGGTACATTTTTCAAAAAATTTATGTGCATCACATGAATATTTCATGAAAAAAAGAAGTTGTGTATATAAATATTATACATATACCACTTGGTTTGTTTATATAGATTATTTTATGTGGTATGTTTCATTCATGAAGAAAATTAATTTAAATTGGATTTCATTCCTGAAGCAAGAATTTTTTGGATGATTTCAATCATGAATCACAAAGAACAAGTGTGGTTTATGAATACTTCGATATTATAATGGACTCATTACCTATTTATTAAGGAAATATCATTTATGTAAACAATGAATTTTATATGCACCATATGGAACTTATGAAGGATTTATTACATCCTTGTAATCATTTAGTTATCATTATGACCATAATTAATTACAAGGTGAGAATTTTTTTAACATCCATGAAAGAGTATATTTTCTATTCAAAGAAGATAAAAGTAAAAATTAGAAAAAGAAATATTATTCCATAGAAAATTTATTTGATTTTAAATAGGATTTATCCTTCTTTAAGGAATGAATTCACAACAATATAAAATCCATTCAATCATGCACCCCATTACCAACATAAAAATTACCATGAAATATCCATGGTTGGGAATCATTTTAGAATGTGAGATAGTGACTCTTTATGGACCTTATGAAAGCTTTAGGGATACAAACTGCTTCATGGTCATGTAAAAATTCTCATGGCCTTTCATAATTTTTGAGTAAGGATGAATGAATCTTCATAGTAGGTTAATCATTTTATAGCCCATAACTCAGTTAATCATAATTGGGGTAGATGGTTAGCGTCACCCGTGTGACCACATTGCATTGAGAAGATGATATTATTCATGTTCACCTAGAATTTCTGTGATCACAAAATTTTAGGAATGAAATTACAAGAAATTACATACCTATACATAGAATTAACTTCAATATGAATAAACCTATTCTTTTATAAATACATTGGAGAGAATTTAAGACATTTCCTTCTACATTCAGATAAAATTTAGAAGGAGAAAATCACATCATTCATGAATCATTCCCATCACTATCATTAGAAGAAACTCATAAAATTCACTGAGTCTCAACAAAATGAATAATTGGAGAGGATCATCATGGAGTATTTTCCTGGTAAAACATCTTCAAGAAAACAAAATTTGGATTATCTATGTAAAACCTTTATTAAAGAGTTCTTGAGAAACCCCTTTACAAAGACACCCCCACAAGTCCTTTAAAAAGGGACTCCTATGACACTATCCCGAAGAGTTTTTCATGTCCTTCACAAATAAACAATTAAATCCCCACTTTTAGGCACAATAGGATATACATGAAACCCTAGTTTACAAGAGTTTTGAGGTTTTAAAATATATTCATTCCATTTCTCAATGGTCCCAAGCCATGAATGATTTGTCCCACTAGTAACCACATTGACAAGGAATCCTGTTATAGTCCATTAGGTATCCTTTTCATTTTTTATTTCATCAGATCACCTATCTAGAATGAATCAACCTAAATGGCCTTATTTTATCCATTTCACCAAGGTTAAATCTCCATCATAGAACATTCGATCAATACCTCCTCTAGAACCATTATATATACTTGATCAATATATTAAACACATTAGTGTGCACCATTTTGATCATGTATTCCTTTGATAATATGGATGAGGAATCCAATGGGGGAACCATCGTAGGAAATTCTACCAAACTGATAAGATCCTCATGGTGATAATGGTATTATATTCCATTTATAACAAGGATCGTTATCATTAGGAAATAATGTAATAATTCATATCCTAGTATGTTCATCAATGTTTCCCTATATCAAGAATCTTGATATCTTGGGTGGTTGGTTAGCCTATTTTTTCAATCAATGGGATATAAATGTTAAGGGACTCCTACTAGGTGTAACCCCATATTTTCCATCATGAGAGTCATATTCAAGGTTGAATATGGTTTGTCTTAAAAGTTTTTTCAACAAATTTTTCTTTACATGGTTAACATTCCATGTTGAATATAAACCTATCACTATGTGTAAGACCCAACCACATAATCATGGAATCATATCCTTTACGATTCCAATAATCCTTTCGCATATAATCTTCAACTAGTGGGAAGTATACATGTTTATGGGCATCCAACTAGGTGCAATCCCTATTTTATTCTCATCAAAAGAATATTCAATATCCACCCTTTTATATTGAAAAATATTCCCAATGAGATCAACCAAATTTTTCACTGGTACATATCCTTTTTGAGACCATACCATTCCTCACGAGGTTATAGTATGTTAGAGATTAACTATACCATATCAATTTCTATTACTGATGGGTAAGATAAACCAGAAAGAGTCACTCATGCAACATTTCCACAACGTTCATTTCAAGGAATATTTTATCGTATAGATCTCTCTACATAACATTAAATAACATAAGAAATATACATTCATCATGATGTTAAAATTCTTAGATTCAAACCTAGACACACAACCATAAAAGGAAATTCATTGAGTCATGGATGAATAAATTTAAAAGGAACCACATTGGTCCTTGTCACATGATAATAAAATTTATGGCATGTCCTGTCAGTGGAACTGAATTATGTGGGCTCTAATTCACTATATAGAGATATGTTGGAAGCCCATATCTTGGGTCCGATCCCACACAAAGTTTTACACCTTCCTAAATGTGATAAATTACAGAATTCTTAGTTATTTTGATTTAATAAATTGTATAATCAAACCATCCTGAAAGGGGGTGATCTATAATATTTGATATATATACAAACATGTTCCAATTAGCTCATTTAAATAATCAATAATTTTTGTGGGGATAATTGTGGGTGTTATTAATAAAACTTGAAGGGATTCATGAACATGAATTAAACTTTTAAAATAGTTCAGTATTAGGCTATAATATTCCCAAAATGGTTACAAATGATCCCAACCTCCCATACTATCATTTAAATGTGTTAACTATTACATTTTTGGTATGTCCTAGTGACCCTTACCTTGGGAATTGAGGCCCAAATCTGACACAAAAAACATAAGACACATCACACATCAGAAACACCCACTCATCTTGTTAATCAATTATTATAAATTAAATTATAATAATTAATATATTATTAATTATAATACCTTTAATATAACACATTTCTAGTTTCATGTTCATTAAGAATATTATTTTATAATTTCCATTTAAAAATATCACAAATGAATTTTATTATACGAATGATAACTAGTGTGAATTAGGTGACACTACATTAAAACATGAAAGTATATATTAGATAATTTAAATAAGGCACATATAGATACTGTATTAGTTAAAAATAAAAATAAAAAAAATAAGTGGACAAGATATAGTATTTCAAACATAATCTCTCTCATTTGATGATATCTAAATAGAGGGAAAACAATTACTCATTTATTGTTTATTGTCATAGAAATATTTTTACCTTAGACTTATTATCATTAAAATAAGTATTATAAAATATATTTTAAAATTTTAATAGTATTTTAATTATCAAAAATTTAAAACATAATTATTAAAAATAATTCTAAATATGATATAAGATGCACAATACCAAAAATAAATAGTTTAATTCAAAAGTTATTTGATAAATTAAGGGATTACTACAGATACAGTCATTTAATTATTCAATGATAAAATAGCTATAATACTCCATCATTACTTAATCCACTTGATCAATTTTATCTACCCTTAAAAGACCAATATATTCAGTATCATTAAGGATAAAAAAGTATATGTCTTATCACTAACGCGGTTCAATGTTTTAAGTTAACTCATTAACTTTATCACCCATATCATTTAAGTCTCTTTATATCATGAGTACAACAAAACTCCACTCTTCATCTACTACATCTTCCATATATATACCCATTTTTTATTTTGATGTAAGGATATAATAATTATGTTCTTTATGGTCACCAATATTCATCATGTGAGAGATGCTCAAAAATGTAAATTGTATGGTATCTCTTTTAATAACCCTATTAATATTGACCAACTTTCATTCAGAAAAAAAACTAAAAAATTATTATGGTTGTTTAATTTTATAATATTAGTTCATTTTCATTAATTTCACAACTTGGATAAGAAAAATATACCACCATTTTTTGTTTTTAAACCTACATCCTGATTTAATTAAGGAAATTTAATGTCATCCACATTATAAGCATAAAATTTACCAGTATTCTCTAGAGGTACCTAAGTTAATAAAATCAAAAAATCTAACACATTAACTTTAATAAATATATATATACATGTTCTAAATGAATTTAAATATATAAATATATTACACAAACAAAATTTATATTTTAGCCTATTATAAATATGAGTTCTAGTGTTTTTGAACATATATGATGTGAACACCATTTTAATATTTCTTTATTAATAAATTTATTATTATTATATCATTACTTATTTTACTTCTCATGCATTACATCATTTTTATTCTCAGTTGTTGAATAAATGGATCAATAATATCAGTATTCAATGGAACATATCTATGTTCTTTTAAAAACTCTAGTTGTGTCAATGTCATATTTGAGGACCTCCTAACTAGTTGACTAATAGTAGGAAATGCTATTTATTTTTTATTAGTTTAATATTGAGTGGAAAAATCATCAACATGATCATCTTGATTGAATTATGTCTTTATATCTTTTAATTACTATAAACAAAAGGTGATACAATCCTCTTCCATGAAACATTAAAAAATAGTGCCTTATGGTTTGGATTTTTGTCACATATGATTTCAAATGACCATGGTGTTTATAGAAAAATAAATTAAAAGTAATTATATATATATAATGAATTTGATAGAATGTTTCAGTTATGAAGAAAACAATTTAAATAAAGGACCTTTCTATTGGATACATCTATGAATAATGTATGGGACCTAATAATTTAGTTTTCTCCGCCAAATATATGGTCGAATGAATCTTAATGGTAAAAAATGAAGTGGGAAATATCTTCTCTATTTGAAAAGGTGTTATTATGATTATTTACTAAATATTTTCATGCATGATTTGCTATATATTTTACTCATAATGTTTTATAAATAATTTTTAAACCCTATTAAAACTGCATTTTCCATTTTAGCTAAAAATGTATACAATTCAAAAGTTTGTAAAAACTTAAGAAAAATATGTGAATCATTCATTTCAAATATATGTAACATATGATAATTTAATCTAATGCATTTTAAAATGTTACTTTAATATACATTAGGTACTTTCAAATTATTTAATATTTAATAAAATTTATATTTATCCTTATTTTTCATTACAAAAATCTTGTTGGTATTCATTCCATTCTCATACATTCATTGATAATGCTTTATATTAATCCATTTTATGTTTTTATGATTATTTTTATAGTCTTTAGACCACCTATTCTCATTAAGAAATGTAAAAAAAATTTGTATACATTCTTCTTAATATTCGTAAAAATTAGGATTATAACATTTGAAATTAAATTCTTAACATGAATGGTTTAAAAATAATAATTTTTTCCTCCATTATTTTTTACTAATTTAAATTGATAATGCACATCAATATATTTTCTTGATGTCATTAAAATGATGGAACTTCCCTGTCATGACCCGAACCTACCCGGGCTCGAGCCTCAACTACCCCAAGCCCGCCTCCAGAGGCCAGAAGTTGGCAACCAGTGCTGAAGGATAAACAACTCGGGGAGGCCTTCTCCTAAGTGCCTAGACACACACACACACACACACAGCCCACTCAATGAATAAGTGTAGAGTAAAAGGAAAAGTAAAGTACCAACTGCTATAAACAAACCAACAAGGTGCATCGACCTCTAAACAGTAAAAAGCGAGTGTAGAAAAAAGTATAGCTCAACCCAGAAAGAGGAAGGAAGTAGACTCATCCTAACACAAGGATCTAGAAATGGTGAGAAGATGAAACTTCTTGTCGAGTATTTTCTACCTATAGTAGGAGAGTAGACTCATCCAACCATGAGAAACTAGACACGAAAAGCATGTGGCATACCCCACACGTCTTTGCCTCTACTGGAAGGAGAGTAAACAAAACCAAGGAGTGGGTATTGGAACAAGGTATATACATATCCATATGATCAACAAGAAACCCAAAAAATATTGTAAGAGGATCTCCATCTCATAGCTCAGCCCAATAAAGTGAGTCGCCAACAGTCCCAAAAGTAAACACCATCGATGCCCAGCATCCTGCACGTCTGCCCTGAACTTCAAGCCAAGGGTCTAAAATCACCGTACCCTGAAACTATCTGCTTTGGGCGGCACTAACTCGCCTGCATGGTTTTAGGCTGCGTCACAAGGAAGCATCTTGGTGGGGAAAGCACCCCTCATACTTGAGAGTTTCGGGGAAAGTAAAACCACACCTATTCATTGTCACACAGTTGAGAGGTCTTCTCAAAGTCAAAGTTGTTACATCACTGACCCGTACAACCAAGGGTCCCGCTCTGGTAGTCACAGAGAAAAGCCACAGACTGGCCTAGTAGAAAGAACTAAGTCTAAAATAAGTCGTCGGGTAACCCACTACCCAGCCCCGCTGGAGGGTAACCCTTAAGAGGTCATTGGGTAACCCAATGCCCAGTATATACTGGAGGGTAAACCCTAAGAGGTCATTGGGTAACCCACTACCCAGTCTCTACTGGAGGGTAAACCCTAAGAGGTCGTCGGCTAACCCACTGCCCAGTCTCTGCTGGATGGTAAACCCTAAGAGGTCGTTGGGTATCCCACTACCCAGTCTCTACTGGAGGGTAAACCCTAAGAAGTCAATGAGAAACCCACTACCCATCCCCACTGGAGGGTAATCCCGAAGAATTCAATGAGAAACGCAAATCCCAGCCCTACTGGAGGGTAAACCTAGAATTGCTCTAGCCATCCCTACTGGATGGTACAACAGTGGCCAACAAAAACATGGAGTGGGTATCGCATAACCACCCAACTCTAGAACAATTCATCTAGTAGAGGTTCAGCACCCGTGTAGTGTGGGTCACGCCAATACCTAGACCTCTGCATAGGGAAACACGTCATGGTAGATCATGGAAGGAGGATATGATCTCGATATTCGGCTAGGGAATCTGTGCCTAGGCTCACTGGGGCTCCGTACCCTACTGGAAACAACCCCCTGGGTAGAGGATCAATTCCCGTGTAAAGTATTGGTCACACTGAATCCACAATAACCCAACAGGGAACAAGAAGGGACATGATACTAAAAGGCCACACAGCTAAAGGAACAGGGGAACCCAAACAACTCCGCCAATAAAACCATCGAGAACAGAACCAGGGGAAACCACTCCACCCAGCTGGTCTAAACCATATTTAACATAAGGACCCTCTGCATTATGAGAGGTCAAAAGCACATAAAGTAGAACATGGTACGAACATGGGGCCCTCACAACGTGTGGCCCTATCTCATATCAAAACCATGTACACAAACATTCTCGTGTACAAACTACAACATGTACCCCCAAGAAAACCTGTATACTTCCAGAGTATACCACATTTCCAGTCCAAAGGTTATCGTGCACACAACACCCAATGTCAACGTGAATGGTGTAAATGTAACTTCTCTAACTTGCTTCCTCCGTGGCCCTAGCACGGCCAACCACACCTCTTCAAACATTTACTTCACTCTCGTAGGAGTGCTCATAATCACATGCCAAGGGTTCTCTGCAAACACCGTGAGAAAAATCTCCACCCGTACACCTTTCATGCCTCCACATTTAATGAGATCTCAAATGAGGCTCTGCACATCCAAACAGATCATACCATTTTAATCCTCATGAAAAAACATGTGAGATAGACTATCTACACACCTCAAACAGATATCCGACAGAAAAGTTGTCCAATGCTTCTTTATGCCCGAACGACGTCCCGTGGTCCCAAGCCTCGGTCCCGAAAACAGTCAGGCACATCGCACCATTGACACCCCTTGAAAAAAACACGTCAAATTGACTACCTACATGCGTGGAATGGATATCTGGGTAAAATGATGCATTTCATCATACCACACATGAGTGGTGCTACGTGGGACCTGCATCACAGTCCCGAAGCGCTGCCAATAGATCGCACCGTTGTGATCCTCTCGAAAAATCACCCAAGATTGAATATTCACTTGTCCAAAATGAACACCCAGTGAAGAGGATAGAAAACAAAGCCAACACCCAAAATGACCCCCATGGGTACCACTCCACCATGCTGAATTAAAGCGGGCAGATTGTACCATTGAAATTCCCTAAAAAAACACCCAGAATTGACTACTCGCATGCCCCGAACGGACGTCCGATGAAAAAATTTCTAAACATGACTCACAACATAAAAGACGGGCCATGGGGCCCACGCCTCAACTCTGTTTTCAACGCCTGAAACCACCCTGGAAAACTCTTCCTCGATGCCAGGGTCCCAACGCCACTGACAACACTCAAAACAGACTCCGGATGTGTCTGCGCCGCAAGAAACAAGAACCCCCGGAATAACGCCAATCCAATTAACGGGTGTGTCATTCCACCAAGCCCCCATCTCAGGAACTAAAATTTTCTAAGACCATCTTAAAAGTTTCTTCTCAAGCCTAGTATTACAATTCCATATACGGCACGCAAAACGGACACCCGTATCGAAAGTTACGGGTGTCTGAAGTCAGAGGGGACGAACCCCTTGGGCCGGACCGGCCTGGTCCGGCTGGTCCGGCCGGTCTGGGCCGGCTCGGCTCGCAATTCTAGCCCATGTCTTAGCCGCATGGCCCGATTGTGGACCCCAGGTCCACACGACACTAACCGGCCCTCATGGCCGGTTTTTGTCTCACGCGGAGACATGTTGAGAGCGGGTCTTGGTCTCCCGCACGAGGTCACGGCCGCGACCCCCGATCCACCCTACGCCGATGACTCCACCCGCCTCTTGGAGCCCACCGTGCCACCTGGAGCCCACCTTCACACTGAAGATCCATCTCCACACCTCCGTACGAAGCTTTCACTGCACCTCCTAGATCCGCCGCGCGACACCGCCGTCGCCCGCAGGAGCTCCCTGGAACCGCCAGAAAAAGGAGGTAAACAGATGAGAATCTTTCTGAGGCCGCCTCAGACACCATAGGGCTCGAAAATTTGATCCGAAAGGAATTTTGGGAAGGTGAAACCAATCCCGATGCAAACATGGTCTTATCTCGACAATCGAGCGGCAATTCGACATAAGAAATTTAATTTATAGACAATGGGGAAACCAAAATGAAAAACAAAACCTCTTACCTCGTTGGGCGTAGCCCGAAGCTTCACGATTGGTCCGCCGGAGTTTCCACGCCTTGCCAGAGAGGTGGAGGAGAGGGGAGGATCTCGTTGAGAGGAAACTCGAAGGAGTGGATTAAGGGGGAGAAGAGGGTGGGGGTGGTGTTTAAATAGAAAAACACTTAAAACCCCTCGCCCGTAGACCCCATCCCTGAAATTTCAGCAGGGTCGGGGTTAAGCCTCCCCTAGGGTAAAAACCACATTCTAGGCGCAAAAGAAGTCTTGAAATTTAAATCTGAGCCTTCATTCAAAAGTTGTAAAGTCTACGCCTGAGGCTGCTAAATTACGAAAACACCCTTGGTGGCATTTTTTCATAGAAGGGTTGCGCCCATGAAAGTTATACCCCTGCTAGGGTAAACGGCATGTTCCGAACTCAACGGCACCCTCAATTTTCCCATTCGAGCAACCATTTAGGATTTATTCTGTTTATTCGGCGTGCCTAGTGTGAACGCACCAAAAATTTAATTTCGGACACACCAGGGCTCGGAATCACATGCCATCTGAACTCCCTGCTCTGGTATAACAGCAATAAATATTCCAAAGTCTTTTATAGTAAAAACAGGGTTCTTACATCATTCCATCCTTCAAGATTTTCATCTCGGAAAAGAAAAACTAGAAGAAAAACTCAGGGTATTAAGCCCACACCTTTCTCTCCCATACCTAGAAGAACTCTTGCACAATTTTGTGTCACCGCACAGGGACCAAAGGATTTGGTCCGTTCGTGTGGGGTCTGCCCTCGCCAATGACGTGCATAGGTGGATGCACACTTTTTCTCAGGTGAGACACGTGGGAGTCAAGCACCCGTTCCAGACTTTGGGTATAGGGAAAGGCGGTGGGGACCTCTCCATCCCTTCACACGGTCTCAAACAGCCTGAAGGACCTCGGGGGTAGATCACCTCCCTGGTCGCACCTATATGTCGCACGCTGCGACTGGAATCACAGTTTAGACATGGGACAAAGCCCGGTGATTCCCTCCTTCAGAATATCCATATGGGGAAACACCCAAGGATATCTGGTCACGCAAGGTTTCATAGTCGATGTATCATAATCAAGACTCTCTTACATGCTCAGGAAGCAAATGAGTCGACACCATCAAAAAAAGAAAAAGGTTCCACACCTCCTACTCTACCAACACAGGGTTACACCCGATGCCCTATGTCACCCTAGTAACAACTCAAGCAAGGATCAGGTTGAAAAATAATTTCACACACAAAGTCTAACAATTCTACTACAAAAAGTAGAAGATCTATAAAGATTACCTCTTGTCACTTCATGCTCTACAGTATCGTAAACATCCAAAGATCGCGGCTATTGCTGGTCCCAAATATCATCTATTGGGGCCTGACGTGGACCATCTGGTGGTGATGGGAAGACCTCTTAATGTTGTCCCCCACTTCCAGTTGCTCCCACTCCTCTTATAGCACCACCTCTCGAGGTACCACTCTAATCATGGTGTTGCCTCTATCATGGTGGTGCACCTACTGCTTGCCCGAAGTTCTCAGCATACCTGTTCGGGCAGTCCCGTGCCAAGTGACCTCACCCATCGAAAGAATAGCACTGACGCTCTCCAGGCTGCCCTAGTACCCTCCGGCGCCACTGTGGTGTACAAAACTACCACTGGGTCTACTCACCGAAGGGTCTCCTCAGCTGAGCCCCTGTGCTTTGCTGCCATAGCGGTGCACGACCACGTCTTCGAAACTGGCGGGTGGAAGGCCACCTGCATCGAGGTTCTGTCTGCTGACACTTACTTGCTACGAAAGACGTCTCGGCTCCATCGTGCCTACTGCCACCATCTACTGTAGGACGTGACAGGAAGCTCTCTGTCACCAGCACCTGCTCTTGCACCTCGACATAAGTGGGAATGCCCAAGGATACTATGATAGCACTAATCTCTATGCAAAGACCCTGCTCGAACTTCCACGCTCGGAAGATGCCGTCACGGACCAAGTCCGGGAAAAAATGTGCACGGTCTGTGAAACTAGTCGCATACTCAGTCACCATCATCCCTCCCTGCTTAAACTGCAGGAGCTCCTAGATCTGAACGGAGTGTAAGCAGGAGGGGTAAAACTCCTCACAAAATAGCATCTGAAAGTCGCCCGACGAAAGCGACGACTCATCAAGTAACTGAGTCACCAGACTCCACCAATGCCCAACTGCACCATGGAAAAGGCTGGTGGCCAAAGCCACCATAAGATATGATGGCGTCTACACAAGCCTGAAGAGGTGAACCACTGTCTCTAGCCAAACCTCTACTGCCTAAGGTTCTGGCTCACTGCTGAACCTCAGCGGTCTCTACCGCTGGAACTCACGGAGCACCCTCAACCTGCGTTCAAGCTCAGTCTGCTCTGTCGATGCTATCTGCCGCTCACCAGGCGGGGGTGCTGCTACCAGCCCACCCAAAGAAAGGGACTCGCATGATGGGTCCTAGACTGAGGCCTCATCGCTCATATGGTCATCGTCATGAACCAAAGCTGGTATCCTGGCTGGCTATCTTCGTGGAGGCATCCTGAATGTTATCAAGGAGCACCATGATCAGATTACTAGATATGTATATGAACATAACAATAATGAAGAGCTGACTCAAGAAGGACAATCAAAGACTCAATCCTATGTGATGCACCAACAAATTTTCCCTACTACGGGTGTCTCAGCATGCCGAGTCTACAAGCGGGTTATCAGGGTCCTGGTGAATGGATACGTTGGCCACCGCACCATCATTGGACTCCCTAGCCTGAGATCCACTATTGAGACACATTGACACCATTGCCCTAGATCCCAACCAATTCCTTTTTAGAGATGTCCGAACAACATCTGAAGGAGTGAACCACCCTTGATACCACTTTCTCAAGACCTGACCCTACCCCGGCTCAATCTGCCACTACCCCAAGCCCGCCTCCATAGGCCAGGGGCTAGCGACCAGCGCCGAAGGCTAAAAAAATCGAGGAGGCCTTTGCCTAAGTACCTATACACACACATGCATCCCACTCAATGCCAAAGTGTAGAGTGAAAGGAAAATTAAAGTACCAACTACTATAAATAAACTAACAAGGTGCATCAACCTCTAAACAGTATAAAGTGAGTGCAGTAAAGAGTACAGCTCAACCCAACAAGAGGAAGGAACTAGACTCGTCCTAACACAAAGAGCTAGAAATGGTGAGAAGATGAAACTTCTCGTCGAGTCTTCGCTACCTATAGTAGGAGAGTAGACTCATCCAACCATGAGAAGCTGGACATGGAAAGCATATGGAATACCCCACATGCCTTTGCCTCTCTTGAAAGGAGAGTAACTAAACCCAACGAGTGGGTACTGGAACAAGGTATATACATATCCATATGCTCAACAAGAAACCAAAACAAGATCATAAGAGGATCTCCATCTCATAGATCAGCCCAAGAAAGTGAGACGCCAACAGTCCCAGAAGTAAGCACCATTGATGCCCAGCATCCTGCACGTCTTCCCCGAACTGCAAGCCAAGGGGCTCAAATCACCGCACCCTGACACTATCCGGTTTGGGCAGCACTAACTCGCCTGTGCGATTTTAGGTTGAGTCACAAGGACACGACTTGGTAGGGAAATGCCCCTCGTACTTGAGAGTTTTGGGGAAAGTCAAACCACACCTCCTCACTGTCACACAGTCGAGAGGTCTTCTCAAAGTCAAACCTGTCACATCACTGACCCGTACAACCTAGGGTCCCGCTCTGGTAGTCATGAAGAAAACCCACAGACTAGCCTAGTAGAAAGGATGGAGTTTAAAAGAAGTCATTGGGTAACCCACTGCCTAGCCCTAATGGAGGGTAAACCCTAAGAGGTCATCAGGTAAACCACTGTCGAGTCTCTACTGGAGGGTAAACCATAAGGGGTCATCGGGTAACCCACTGCCTAGTCTCTACTGGAGGGTAAACCCAAAGAGGTCATCGGGTAACCCACTGCCCAATATCAATTGGAGGGTAAACCCTAAGAGGTCATCGGGTAACCCAGTACCCAGTCTCTGCTAGAGGGTAAACCCTAAGAATTCAATGAGCAACCCATTGCTCAGCCCCGCTTGAGGGTAAACCCAAAGAAGTTGATGAGAAACCCACTACCCAGCCCCACTGGAGGGTAAACCCGAAACTGCTCTGGCCATCCCTAATGGATGGTATAACACTGGCCAACATAACATGGAGTGGGTATTGAGTAACCACCCAAGTCCAGAATAATTTATCTAATAGAGGTTCAGCGCCCGTGTAGTGTGGGTCATGCCAATACCTAGAGATCTGCCTAGGGAAACATGTCATGGTAGATCACAGAAGGAGGATATGATCTCGATACATGGCTAGGGAATGTGCACCCAGGCTCACTGGGGATCTGTACCCTACTGGAAACAACCCCCTGGGTAGAGTATCGGTGCCCGCGTAAAGTATTGGTCACACCAAATCCACAATAACCCTACCAGGGAACACGAAGGGATGTGATACTGAAATCCCACATGGCTAAAGGAATAGGGTATCCCAAACAACTCCGCCAATCAAAACGTCGAGAATAGAACCAGGGGAAACCATTCCACCATACTAGTATAAACCATCGTTAACAGAAGGACCCTCTGTGTTATGAGAGGTCAAAGGTACGTAAAGTAGAACACGGTTTGCACATGGGGACCTCATGATGTATGGCCCTATCTCATCTCCAAACCACATACACAAACATTCTCAGGTACAAAATACAACATGTACCCCTAGGAAAACACGTATACTTCCAAAGTATACCAAATTTCTAGTCCAAAGGATATTGTGCACACAACACCCAACGTCAACGCGAAGGGTGTAAACATAACTTCACCAACTTGCTTCCTCTATGGTCGTAGCATGACCAACCACACCTCTTCAAACATTTACTTCACTCTCACAGGAGTGCTCACAATCACACACCAAGGGTTCTCTGTAAACACTGCAGGAAGAACTTCCACCCGTACACCTTTCATGCCTCCACATTTAATGAGATCTCGAATGAGGCTCTGCACATCCAAACAGATCATACCGTTGAAATCCTCACGAAAAAACACGTGAGATAGAATATCTACTCGCCTCAAACGAATATCCAACAAGAAAGTTTTCCAACACTGCTTTAAGCCTGAACGACATCCCGTGGTCCCGATCCTCAGTCCCGAAAACAGTCGGGTGCATCGCACCATTGCAACCCCCTTGGAAAAACACGTCAATTTAACTGCTTACACACGTGGAACAGATATACGAAGAAAATGATGCATTTTTTCATACCGCACATGAGCGGTACTACGTGGGACCCACATCACAGTCCTAAAGCCCTGCCAATGGATCGCACCATTGCGATCCTCTCAAAAAAACACACAAGATTGACTATTCATTTGTCTAAAACGGACACCCAGTGAAGAGGATAGAAAACACCGCCAATGCCCAAAATGAACCCGTGGGGCCTGCTCCACCCTATTGATTTAAAGCAGGAAGATTGCGCTATTGCAATTCCCTCGGAAAAACACCTAGAATCAACTACCCGTACGCCCCGTACAAAAATCCGATGAAAAAGTTGCTAAATGCTTTTCACAGCTTAAAAGACGAGTCATGGGGCCCATGCTTCATCTCCGGTTTCAATGCCTAAAACCACCCTGGAAAACTCCGCCTCAATGTCAGGGTCCCAACGCCACTGAAGAAACTCAAAACGGACTCCAGATGTGTCTGGGCCTCCCAAAACAAGAACCCCTGGAATAACGCCAATCCACTTAACGGACGTGTCGCGCCACCGATCCCCCGTCTTGGGAACTAAAATTTTCTGAGACCATCTCAAAATCTTTGTCTTGAGTCGAGGATTGCACTAATATAGACAACACAAAAAAGGGACACCTGTAGTGCAAGTTATGGGTGTTCGAAGTCAGAGGGGACGAGCCCCTTGGACTGGACCAGCCTGGTCCACCTAGTCCGCCCGGTCTGGGCCAGCCCGCACTGGCCGGCTCGGCTCACAGCGCCAGCCCGCAGCTTCGTCGTGCGGCCCAGTCGTGGACCCCGAGTCCACACGGCACCAACTGACCCTCGTGTACGGTCCTTGTCTCATGCGGAGACCCACCGAGAGAGAGTCTCAGTCACTCGGGTGGGGTCGCGGCTGCGCCCCCCGGTCCACCCTACGCTGACGACTTCGCCCGCCACCTAGTGCCCGCCGCACTGCCTGGAGCCTGCCGCGCCGCTTAAAGACCACCGTTGTGCTAAGGAGTCGCCACTGCGCCATCATGCAAAGCTGCCGCCACGCCGCATGGATCCGCCGTGCGCCGCTTCCATCAGCCGCAGGAGCTCCCTAGAACCACCAGAAAAAGGAGGTAAACGGCCGGGAAACTTCCCGGGGCCGCCCCGGATGCCCCGGGGCTTGAAAATTTAATCTGAAAATATCATTGGGAAGGTAAAAACAAGACCTACGCAACCATGGGCTTTTCTCGACGATCGAACGACAATTCAACATAAGAAATTTAATTTATAGACAAAGCAAAAACCAAAACAAAAAACGAAACCTCCTACCTCATTTGGCATAGCCCGAAGCTTCACGATTGGTCCGCCGGAGTTGCCGCACCTCACCGGAGAGGTGGAGGAGATGGGAGGAGCTTGTTGAGAGGAAACACCAAGGGGGGATCAAGGGGTAGAAGAGGGTGGGGGTGGTGTTTAAATAGAAAAACACTTAAAACCCCCCGCCCGTAGACCCCGTACCCGAACTTTCGACAGGGTTGGGGTTAAGCTGCCCCTAGGGTAAAAACCAAGTTCTAGGCGCAACGAAAGTCTAATAATTTTAATCTAAGCCTTCGTTTGAAGGTTGTAAAGTCCACACCTGAGGCCGCTAAATTAAGAAAACGCCTGTAGTGGCGTTTTTTCACATAAGGGCCACACCCGCGAAAGTTATACCCCTCCAAGGGTGAACGACACGTTCCGGACTCAACAGTGCCCTCAGTTTCCCATCCGAGCAACCATTTAGGAGTTATTCTGTTTATTCGGTGTGCCTAGTGTGAATGCACCAAAAATTTAATTCTGGCCACACCGGGGCTTGGAATCACACGCCGTCTAAAGGCCCTGCTTTGGTATAACATCAAAAAATTTTCAAAGTCTTTTATAGCAAAAACCGGGTTCTTACATCCCCAAATTATTCTTCCATATTTATTGGTCATACCAATATTTTTCAAACAATGATTAAATTTGGTGGTGGTATATGATCAATGGTTTCATTTAATTTTAACTAGGTCAACTAAATTCTATGGGATGCATTTAAAAAAATGACGACAAATGAAGCACCATTTTTTAGTTAGGTAGTCTCTCATGCACAAAATCAATGTTTCAAACTGGATAATGTAAACCATTTTAAGTGCTCTAACCAGATACAATTCCATTTTGAAGGAATTAATTAATGGTTCACACTAAATAAATATTAATTTAAAACATTATTATTTTATATGAATCATACGTTTCAACACCATTACTCTATAACTCTTTGAATTCTATAATTAGAGTATGAAAATATATATCAATTTTGTTTCTAGGAATTTTTTTCATGGAATAATAAATTAAATTAAGAAGTAAGTTTGTTTCATACACATCCATAAAGGTAGATTATAAGGTATCAGTATAATCCATAAAATGTTATATTTAGTACTAAAAGTTATGAATGGGTTGAATCCATCAGTAGCTAATCTCAATCATGTATTCTTATTATAAGATGAGAAATATTTATATAATGAATCAATTTTTTTCATTTCTTTTTGAATAATTTGTATAACATATAAACCCATAATTTTTATTTTCTGTACCATGCCTTATCATGTTCTATCTAGTTTTAAATGTCATAAATAATCATTACAACTAGGTTTTTATAGGGAAGCAATGCCAAAAAAATTACAAGTGTGTTATTTTTATACTTCTTCATAGAATAATATTTATTCAATATCTCAACATTACCTGTTGAATTCTATATTGAAGACAAACATATTTTACACTCTTTTTTTCTCAAATCATCTCCCCAATATAACATACAATTGTTGATACATGTGTGTATTTTTGAATTATTGATCCTAACATTGTTATCAACTTTATTCATGTCATAAATGACTTAGGTAGTGCAACTTTAAGAAATGAATCATGTAAATATACCATTATCATAGTCATTAATTTATTTTTTATTCTACACAGGAACATTATATGATACAACTAGAAGGAATATTCCTTAAATCCTTAAGATATTGTATAGTATAATATGATATATCATAGAGTATGAAATGAATATGGATGAAGTCCTGAAATTAATCATGTGGGTATGTCATAATCTATGATATAGGGATATCATAGGGTGGATGTTTAAGCTTATTATATGGCATGATGTTATTGAGTCATAGATCTGGGAATTAGATAGTTCAGTTCATTTAGAATAGAAAATACTCATTCAATATCTTGAATATTAAGAGTTACTATTCGAATCTCCCTAACACATCATTTATCATTAAAAGTTGTGAGATAATTTATTTATAGCCAATTAATACAAAATTTATAACTAATACCATTACTCATATGTTAATAAATTTATAAGTAAATTCAATACTTGGGGAGTGTCCCCATAGCCTATATAATGGAGTCTAGACTTTGGGTTTTTTTGTGAAAACTATTGAGTCCAATAATTTCTTTGGGATATTTTGAGGCTTAGGGTAGATTATTGCTACCCAAGGAGAATATGGTGAGATATAATGTTGAATAAGAACCCCTATCTCTAAATTATTTTTCTAGGGATGAGTAATTGATGAAAAAATAATTGGATATGTAAATTGTTTTTAATTTTATTATCAATATATAAATTACATTCAAACTCAAGTGTTACATGGTGTTTCATTTCCAATACATTATATTCCATGTTTTAGAAGTGTGTAATGTTTTTTTAGAAGAGGTATAAAAATGTTTTTTTGTTGTTTAGAAGGGTTTTGGAGTTGAGACAATTTGAGTCTGAAATGTGGTGAAGTCCCCAATAGGTAAAATTCATTATTATTTTTTATGTCTGAGTGAATCTATTGGGATTTAATAGTATAGAAAATGAAAATATGTATGATTCATTATACTCAATGCATAAGATTCAATCTATTGGTACTTTAAGAAATAGACGACGGTATGGAATACATATAATTCATTTAACTGATATGAAGAGTAACTCAGAGAATTGATGGATATTTGTGACAAAGGAATGAGATACATATGAATCATGAAACTAAACATGAAAAAATAAATATGCAATAAATTATTGGAAATTAATAAAAGAAATAGACCACCATGTATACATAAGAGTAATTATTCACAATAAGTAAGTTTCATTCAGTTAGGAATACTGAAAATTTAGTGACATATGAAATACATAAGAGTCACTATATGAATTTTTAAGTCATTTCTATGATAGATCAATATGTAAATTTCTATTTTTCAATATATGAGAGTCATTTCTATAAGTTCTTTACATAGTTAAATTGTGATATTTCTTTAACATGGAAAGGATTGATGAAATTTAATATGGGATTTCATAATAATGATTTCTATAATATAATAATAATTCTGAAATTAAATATGATGATGTCGAAGTTTTTTATGACTAGACTAAATAACATTTTGGGAATTCATGATTCAAGCTATGGTAGAAGGTGGTTCATTCCATTAAAATAATGTTTCACTATGATGGTGTAAATTTTATGAAAAGAAGGAGGGGCCTTGTATTGTGATATCCAGTCATGATAACTATGCTTCATGCTATTTTTGGGAAGAATAAAGGTTTACACTATGAATAATTTTTTTGTATCAAAATAGAAGTTTCATCTTAATGAATACAAGTTAGTAGTGTCATGATTTATAAATACATATCAAGTTCTTTACCCGAGTCCACCGAGATAGATCCAATGGATAAAATTCTATATGAAGAAGATAGATGACCTGGATAAGAGGTTAAGATAATTTGAATATAGTTGGTAGTTCTAATTTGAATTTTATATTTGAATTTGAATGTTGAATTTTTTTTATTCATGAAATATTTAATAGGGTATCAAATTTATATAATATTATTTATGTAGAATATTGAAGATATTTTTCAAGATATAGTGAAACATAAAAGTTTTTGTATTGTGTTATATGCATAATAAAGAGGATACTTATAGCAGTTCAAGTAGAGGAAGAAGAAAATAATGAAGAGATATATTACACACATGTTTGTGTAAAATACAACCAGTTTGGTCATGTGTTGAGGAATATGAATAATTCACACATGTTTTAATCAGTAAATAAATATGACAACACTTTAATATTATCAATATATAATTATTAGAGGAATAAATATAATCCCTACCTCATAAAAGTAAAAGACAACAGTACAATTTTTCAGGAGGCAACATTGTGATTATTTATATAACATGACATTAAAAGATTATTTTTTTATATCGAACAAGGTAACTCTAGTGGATGGTATAGTCCCAAGTGATTCTATATCATTCTAAGGATTAACTAATACATTTGAATATTGACCCTTTTATATAAAGTGTCTTGGTTTGTTTGATTCCCTCAGTGTGTGTGAGTTCATCAATGATATCACTCACTCTAATTAGTGATGAAGGTTTATTTTATAATAAACCATAAAAGGAAAATGTGGAATATTATTCACTAATTCATGCCCCTATCAGTGAACCTAACCATGCTTGGGGCCATCAAAAGTGGTATCCGACCAATTCAAGTTTCCTTTGAAGATCAAGAAAGTTTAGATATTTATACTATAAAGGTTTTTTATTACTTAGTTGGTATTTTATTTTCTATATATATAAATATATCCAATAAAGGCACCCTTAGTGGTTAAATAATTGACCACAAAATTTTAATATTATACACAGGGAAGAAATTATATGAATAATAATGGGATTTCTACATTCAATGGGAAGAATTACTATATTTAGAATGGTCTAATGTTTCCATATATTTTTTTGTATGTATTAATGTATTAGAGGTTTAAAATTATCGGTTTTCCATCACACTAAAGATAATATTATGATATAAGTATAGAGGAATAATTTGGAGAATGATAGTTGTCCTCAGAATTCCATCTTTTCATCTTTTTCATAGAAAGATTCTCACATGTTCAATGAGATGAAGATAGTGAAAATCATTTTGGATAAATTAGAAAATATTTAAAAAGGAAATTAAAATATGAAGAATGATAAGATACATGTTTATAGATTGATATATGAAGATCTCAAGATGAATGCTGATGAACTAGTGGAAGAATTTACTAGTAGAGTAAATGAAAATGTGAGCACCATTAAAGGTTTTTGTGAGAGATTGGAAGATTATATGATTTTTTAGATGTTATTATATATCATTCTAGACATATTTTTTATAATGTTTTTAAAACTTGAATTTCACATTCTAGATACACTTATATTGAATGATCAACATAAAAATCTTATTTATTATGGAATATAGAAGGGGGTGTATTCAATAATTACTCTAAGTAAAATAGAGAAATTTCCTAAACATATTTTAAAAAAGATAATATTTGGAAAGAAATTGATGAAGATGGGGAAGATACTAAAGAATATGCTAAAATAAAATCTGATAGACTCATATCGTTCATTTCTAGAAGTGTTAAAAGTTATAAAGGAATGTTTAAAGTTAGGATTACACTAAAATTATTTGGGTGTAAATCTATTGGATATTTTATAAAAAAATGTATAATATTTAAATAAGATTAAATGGGCGAAAATTAGAATTATAAGCCTAGTTGTTCCTTAAATAATAAATCTTTACAATATTCTCCAAAATGGGAAGATATGTATTTAACTAAATTTAATAAGGAAAATTTATGATCTAATAATAATTGAAGAGATAATAGTGAAGATGAAGATGAAGTAGATACTTATAATATAAATAGTAAAATACTTATAATTGAAAAAAGTGAATGAATAAAAATTCAAAATTGATGAGATTAATAGTTATAAAAGCAGGGGGAAACACAAATTATGTTCATGTTAAAGTAGGAACACAAAGAGTGATTCTTAAATATTTCTCAACTAAAGAAGAATAATAATGAATTGAAGAAGGGTTATCAATTAACTATTAAAAAAATAAAATTTACATGATTAATGAGAGACAATATTAATGAGTGAAATTGAATGTTTGAAGAATATTTTAGTTGAATAGATGATGTTTAAAGTACACATAATGTAGAAGGTAACAAAAAATTAGAAGGATGTTATTTTTTTCAATATAAATTGATAACAGATAAAAAATAATTAGACAAGTATAAAATCAAAGTTTATAATTCAATTCAAGAAGTTGGAGAAAGATAAAAAAAGAAGACAATGGAAGGTTTTTATGTTTCAAAGAATGATTAAACTAAATAATTCAAAAAAAATATCATATTCAAAATATTAAAAAGATTTTACAAGAATCAATGGAATGTATAATTCTAGTTATTATATGAATAAAATTAGATTTATTTAAAAACAAGATGATTCTAAAAAATATTTAAATTCTGGGAACACTAATTTAAAATTAAAAAAATTCTATAATAGGTGATTTGAGAAATAATGGAAATTATTATACTATAAAAAGGAATTATTTTTTTTGTTTATAAAAATTTCATTTCACAAAAATAAGTTCAATTTGATGACTAAAAGATGAAATAATAGTAGTTATCAATATCTAGTCAGCTTTCTATTTTAAGAGGTAAGTATGTATTTTATAGATGTTTTGGAATTGTGGAGGATTTTGGAAAATAGAAAGAATTTGTTGACTCAATTACAAGTATTATAATAATTAAAAATATTTTCTGGAAAAAAATTCGAGTGGGATTTAAACAACTCAAAGAAATAATATTTAGAAGTAGTCTAAAAATTATATATTGGTGGTTGATAATAATTTTCAACCATTAAAAGATAATTGTAGAAGGCACACATGTAGGGGAATAAAACCCTTGGAAACAATAATTTTCAAGAAAATTGGTATTTAAAAAAAACATGAATTTGAAGATTCATTTTGAGAAAGTTAATGAAGTTCAAGAAAGTTATGATTAAAAAGGTCATATCACTGAAGAGTGTATCATGATCCTACTAGTCTAATAGTTTCAACAACAAAATCCAAAAGGATTTCACATTAGAGACAAGATAAAGAAATAAATAATGTTGATGATGCCACAAAATATGATAATTGAATACGTTGAAATTGTTTTTCATATTTTTTACTCTAAACTGTGTAGAAAAACAACTTTATTCAAAATAAATACTCAAATACTAATCATAAAAGGAAAATTTTATATAAATATAGAAGAAGAAGATTATTCTATTCACATAAAATAATATAAATGTTATGGAAAATAAATTGAAGTTAAAAAAATATAAATAAGGTGCCTATGGAATTCCATGTTGATGAAGTGAAGAATAATAAGATTTATCTCAATCTAAATTGGGAATTAAAGAATAAATTTTCTAATAAAAATAGTTTTTAGTTAATGAGAGGTCTGAATACCAAACTATGGAAGTTAGAGAAAAAAATACACCATTTTCCCATAAAAGCCTAAATTATGATGTTTTATTCCACCATCACTTTATATTATTATTATTATTATCAAATTTAGAGAAATAAAACATAAATCCTCATATTTTTATCCCTTAATGTTCTTAAAAAATATGAGAAATTTTATAATTGTGGGGGGGGGGGTACATTGATATGCGTTTAAAATTATAGGAAAGCGATAACTTATTTTGGGTGAAAATATATTTATAAAAGAGTTTTTAAAAATGGGAAATAAATTAATTTAACATGTGAAATTTTCTATCATGTTTGGTGGAAATGTATAGAAGAGTTTAGGTTCAAGGAATAGTTTTTTTTGAATTGTAAGAAGAACATTTTTTGAGAGGATCTATGAATAAGTTAATATATATTGGGTTCAAGAGTTTATTAGGTTTATTTTTTCCCATGTTTTATAAAGTAGTATATCATGAAATGAAGAGGTGGTTTTAAGTTACTATTTATGGAAAATTGGTATTATTGTTCAATGTTCTTATTTTCTACATCGTGTTCGACCATATAGGATTAAAATTATTGAATTATGATTCATTATTGTGTATGATGTGTTTTAATGTGATTTATGTCCAATGGTTATTAATAAAATCCAAAGGGTGGTATTTTTAAGACGTAGAGTCTTTTTAGAGATGTTGAGAACTTGGGGTATTTTGAGACCTAAGGATATGATGATGAGATCTAAAGTTGAATAATAATTCCCTATTTTAGAAGAATTTCTAGGGACTAAGACATGAATAACAAAGAAGTGGATGTGTTTATTGGGTTGGATTTTGTTCTCAATACATAAATCAGATTCAAAATCAAGTGTCATAAGGTGTTTTATTTTAGGTGTAGTCCATTCAAAGGTTTTTCAATATTTGAAGATATTAGAAGGAGGACTAGAAAAGTTTGGAGCTGGTTTGGTAGAGTTTTAGAGTTGGGAAGATTTGGGTCTGAAATACAGATAAGTCCCTAATATGTAAGATTCCTTATAATTTATACAAAATGGTAAATATGGTGGGACTGAAATATTTGGAAATATAAAATACATTTGAATCATGTTACTAAATATGTAAAAGTTAATTTTATGGTAATAGAATAAATTTCCAATAACATGGAATACATATTACCCATTCAATTGATATAAGAGTCACTCCATGAATTGATGGTGGTTTGTGACAAATACATGACATTATATAAGTATTTTACTGAATACATAAAATTAACCCTAATATAATGTTTTGAAAATCATCAATGTCAGAAAATAACCGTGCATACATAAGAGTCATTGTGATCTATACATAAGGGTCAATATGCAAGGAATACTAAAATTATGTCAATATATAGAATATATAAGGATGACTCTTAGAATATTTATGATTCATTTCATGGATATAGAAATATATTATGTTCATTATTCTAATGAAAAGGAGTTATTTTTTGGTGTTTTAGACATATTTAAAAGGTCTTAAATTGTGGAACATAACAACAATTTCCATTAGATAATAGAGAATTTATAAAGAATGATTTCCAAAAATATATAATAATTATGAAATTAAATATGCTGATGGTGAAGTTGTTCATGCGTAGACAAAATATCATGAAGGGGATTCATGATTCAAGAATATAGAGAATATAGTTCCCACCCTGAAAATAATTTTTCACTATGACCATATATATTTTAAGAAAATAACAATTAACCTTACTCCATGATGAGTAATAATGACAATCAAACTTCATGAGGTTTTGAAGAAGTAAAAAAAGTTCACTCCATGAATAAGATTTATTGTTCTATAAAGGGAGTTTAAGCACAAATAAAACTAGTTAGTTATACTGTGATTCAGGTAGTCAAATCAAATTCTTTTCCTTAGTCCATCTGAGTAGATCAAATAGGTAAAATAGTGGAAGAATAAGTGAGAGAAGAGGGCGAAGAGGTTAATAGAATTTGGAGGTATTTGGTAAGTTAAATTTTAATTTTAAATGTTAATTTTAAGGATGATAATTTTGATATTGTTTGAGATTTATTGTAAAAGAACATTCATGTATATAGTTGTATTTTTATAGAATTTAGAATAGTTTATTCAAGAAAAAAATTAACATATAAGTCTTTGTGTAGTTTAGTGTTCCTAGGGAAGAGGATTCTTACGACAATGCGTGTAAAATAAAAAGAAGAAGAGAAATAAGAGAGTGAGAGTACACAATGGTTTCTGGGTAACCATCACATTTGTTTCATAAGGTGAGGTAAAAGAATATTCTAAAATTATTATATTCAGTGAATAATTTTTGGGAGACAATCATTTAAAGAAAAAGGATAATTTTTACACCAGAATACACTAGACAAAAGTGCAATTTTTTAGAAGACTTATTAGGAGATAACACTATGATTATTCTTATAACATGATTTTAAAGGATTTTCTATGCCCATTTTCATCCACCATAGTCATTCTAGTGGATTTTATAGTCTCATATGAGTCTGGTTTAGGCCAAGGATCATTAACTATTTTTTGATCAGTGAACCTTATATGTTGAGTGTCCTTGATTTCTTATTTCCATAGTGTGTGTGAGTTCATAAATGTGATTTTTTACTCTAACAAAAAATAGAGGATTATTTTTTATGAAATTATAAAAGGAAAAAATAAACAATATTTCTCACTAATTCACCCTTAGTGAACTAAACCGTGCTTGGGGACATCATACCAACCTTAAACAAACTCTATCCAAAACTATCCTCTATCGAAGATCTCTTCTTATTGTATTTTTTTTATCCTTGAGATACTATAATATCATGTTGAATAAATCTCTTACCTAAAGAATATGTTCTAATCCATGGATACACATTGGTGGGAAGGTCCTTTTGGTTTTTCTTTTGATGATTTTTATTGAATATCGAATAAGGTAGTGAAAATAAAAAAAAACTATGGTGGAAGGTACATAAATACTTAATTTACAATTATATTATTTCAGTTTCAATCATATGGATTTGTTAGAATTCATGGATTCAATATACTTTTTTTGTTTTGATTAATAATTAGTTAATCATCTCTAAAAACATTTAAGTGGTATCAAAAACATTCCATGATCTTTGATTCATGATACCATTCTAAAAATGAAGTTTTTTCTATTATAAATCCTTGTTGTATAACTTATCATAAAATACAATTATGAAATTTATTTTTCCCATACAACATGGGATATCATGGCCAATGAATCAATAATAATTATATGATTTTGTATTAGTGGTAGTGTATGACATATGGAAATCATATTTGATGATGATGGTTTGTTGTGTTTCTCAAAAATAGTGTATCGTGTCAATTTTTCAAAATCTATGGTGAACATAAAATATGATTGATATGATGTATTCAATGACATCATTTTTAGTTATAAAATATGATTGCTAATTATAATGGGTTAACTATTTTAGAATCTATCTACTGTGGCCAAAAATAGGAGGTATATCATTGAACATGATTAATAAAAAAACTATTTTCTTCATTTTAAATTAGGAATTGAATTTTATAATTTAGAATTTTTTTAATTTATAATAAATTGTATTTTTGGATTTTTAAAAAATAATAATTTTTTATAAATTAATTAAATATAAAGTTCTTGTTAATAATTTATTAAATGCTTATGAAATATTTATTAATAAATATTCCATAATATTAAATATTAAAACTAAAATAACTTTTTATAATTATTTGTAATGAATAATATTTTAAATATAAAATATTTATATAGAAATAATGAGTATATTTTATAAAAGTTTTATAAATTTAAAAAAATAAGGAAAAATCTAATGTGTTTACTTTTTAATTTATGAATTATTTATAATGTTTAATTTGAATTGTATAAATTAATAAGGACCTCATTTGGAAATTATTTAAACTATATTAAAAATGTTTTCATATACCATAAAAGGTTTAATTGATATCATTATATGAAAATTGGATAAATGTGTACATAATAGAAATTAAAATATAAAAATTTTATATTTCATGGGGTATCATATATTTTCAGTAAATTCCATATGATGAATAATATTATTGAGGTTATGTTTAAAATAAATATAATTTGTATTTTTCTAATTATGGAATGTCTATAATGAATTATAAAATGTTTATAATTATCAAATTATTAATTGTTTATAAAGATTTATCCCATGTTAAATTCATTAATTGTTCATTTATTTATTATTCTCTATCTAAATCATATATAAAACTATTGGGTTATGTATTGTTATATATGATTTAGTTTAAATGTTATAATTATTTTTTAAATTTTAATTCCATGCTATGTACAAAAAAAATTAGTTTTCATCTATGTGTTCCTTGGTTTTTCCTTCCAATTTTAATTTTTATTCAACTTAAAAACTACTTTTATATGTTTTATTAGTAACCCAAATAGATATTAAACCAAATTATAAATTTAAACATAAATGAGAAATATTGATCAATTCCAAGAAAACCATAATTAGTTGGATCAATGAACCCCATGTATACTCTAATTGGTAAAATGTGTTCTCTATATTGGTTCCTCATGAATGTGATACTTTAAGAGAGATTCCATATTTTATAAGGTTTGGATATAATCCTCAATATTAACCTTTCCTTCATTTAATCCATGAAGTAAAATTCAATCTTAAGTATTGATCTATTATTATATTTCTTCATTAGGATTTACTTTAATATCTCTCATATACATCATTTCACCATCTTCCTTTGAAACATTAATAATTAATTCTTTTTCCTTCATCTCATACTTGGAGTGCATTGGTGGGTCCATATAGATATTAGATTCATCATCTTTTTCTCACCTATGACCTATATTCCCAACACTATCTAACAAGTATCGATTTTCTAGAGTCATCCCATATTTAATGAATTCATTCAACATCTTTTATTAAATAAATATTATAAGGAACACCTTCAATCATATCCTTGGAATACCAAAGAAACTCTATTAATTAATCTTTATTATATTTCTCCTAATACATCTTCTCTACGTCAATTCTATCTTGAAATGGCTATAATAGATAAAAAATTCCCTCTTTAGGTACCTTACTACCCTCATTTTGATTTAATATATCATAATTGCTATAAGTATTTAAGTTTTTGATCTATTCTAAATCCTTGGTGCCCACTGATTTTCCTACTAAACTTGTCACCATATGCTTGGGCAAGAAGGAATAGTATTTTAACATAGGTATTTATTTCCATTGGTCATTGGGTAATCTCCCCAATCATAAACTCCTTTCTTCCTTTTTTTATTTCCGGAATCAAATTTTTATTTTACCTTAGTTCCTTATTCAAAATAAAATTCAACTAAAAAAGGAGGATCCTCACATAATCCATTTTCAAAGGTGGATTCAATTCCTACTTCAAGATGACCAAAATGATCATATTCTACATCAATGATAGAATTTATTACCAATTATTTAATGGCTTTATCAACGTTATTTTTGTTTATATAATATACCATTTTTTCAACTGATCGATCACCTTTCATATTCTTTGTTTCCTTTTAATCCATAAAAATGATTATACAGCTACTAGTTAGGTTTAACTAGTTGATCTTTCAGACTATCTGAGGATGTAACATTACCTTTCCTCATAGACATATAGAGATAGATATTGTGAAAATCATCTGAAACTATTGAACATAATGGAACTATAATACTATGTTTTTTATACATTAATTGTACCTATAACTCTATAGGAGATGGGACAGTTCAAACATCCACCCTTGTAGAGCACTCTGGTCTTACAATATCATCCTAGGATGCCATTTAATCAATGTATCCTACAATCAAACCTGGGTTTCCATTCACATCTACAAAAGCTGGCACCCATTCCACTTCATAATATATTCTAGCCACAAAAATTTCACTATAATCCCCTAATTGAATTCCAATATTTTGATAAAAAGAGTAACATTGGAATGCTTGTTGAGTATGACCCAACTGATTATAATTGGAATGGTAATCAACCTAGTATTAAAAATTAGCTAACTATTTGTAGTTGAATTGTTTTTACACCTCAACACAGAAAGACTCCCTCGGTGGTTTAGTGATATCAACATTAATAGAAACTCTAGGGAAATGGGGTGTAAAATCACTTTGGTCTTATTTTTGTAGCAAATTTTTTGACCCACCATGTTGATTAATAACATTAAAATTGATTAATTTTGGAGGGGAATGATAATACAAGAAAACTAACCAATATTTTTGTTGTATGGGGGTCATGCTTCATGTTAAAATTATAAGTCTTTTAGAAAATAGTGAATTAGAACCCATAGAAAACTCACATGGAAATAGACCAGGCATTTATCAGAACACGCTCAGTTGAACAAATAATGATGAAGTGATGAGATTCCAATAGCATAAGGACTTCCAGATTCCAAATATCTAAAAAATAAAATAAATTACTATCAAATGAGTCAAATTAAGGTCACCTCCAAACAAATAGATCCACCAAATCACAATCTAAAAGTGATGAATATTTCATAAACTCCAATGTTGAGATAAATATTTTTTGATTCTATTATCAAATGAATAAACTTCATGGAAAACTTCAAAACCAGGAAATAGATGATAAAAATTTAGTTTGGTGCATAGAATAAAGGGTAGACGCTAATATTTCACCAAAGATATTAGGAAATTATTCTTTAATGATAGGGTAGTTACCATTGTTTATTCCATCTCTTACTATGCCATAAAAAATCTAGGCAAGAACACTATTTGAGGTAGTTTCTTCTATTTTGGTGTTAATCCCTTGACTATATATTGAAATTAATGTTAATATACTGAATTTATTTAGTTAAAATAATTTATACATATTAGTTCTTGGAGTTATAATAAATTTTATTTTGTCTTCATTAAATTATCCCTCGATATAGGGACTTTGGGTCAAAATTCCAATCAGTCTATTGGTATATTCCATATTCTAGAAAATCTGGGGTTGGGTATTTGTATCTCTAAGATTAATCATTTATAGATTATCAATTTAATGTAATTATAAACATATATATGAAAATTTTATAGAAATTATGCATATGATGTATATGAATATCTGTAAATATCATTTGATTATATTTTTAGGTGAGTAACTAAAATTATGGGTTATGTAAAAAGTAACACATTTATTTGGTTTAAACGTATCAATTTAGTATATGGAATCGGGATTAAAAAACTAAATCATTTGAATAATTCATACATAAATTAATAACATGTGATAAGAGAGTAATATTAAACCCCTTTCAAAATACTAAGTGTTAGATTCCTTTTAAAGCAAACACATGTCAAGAAATTGATCATTCAACTCGTTAGATCTTCCAAAGAAGAGTGCCCAAAGACTATATTTTACAAGGCATAGTGTTGTTGTATAACACTAAGAGTTAGATTAAATTATACCATTGTGATATTTTGTAAATAGTTATTTGTGAATCCCATAGTAAGGACACCTATAGAATAATGACATGATTATATTCATATGATGGATTTGAGAAAATGGATTTCCAATAAACCATCCAAGAGTTATATATGATATTATTGGGATTATTCCATACCTAAATATCTATGCGGTGATATGAATTCAAAATTGAACTCATTTCTTATTTAAATATAGATATTTATTCACTTGTGGATATGATGAATTTACATGGGGTCATTATTTTAGTGGCATAACATTTAATAGAAGCACACATTGAATGAATGTAAAAAATAATACTCATCTGATAAAATATTTAGTTATAGTTAAATGGAATCATCATCATCATCATGTTTGAACATGCGATATATATCATATAATAAAAAACTAAATTACAGTAATTTTTATTAATCGGTACCTAAACTTATGAATAGTCTTAAGAAAGAGGTTAAATTCTCTATATAAGAGAAACCCCTTCCTAAAAAGCCACAAAGAGGTGAATCCATTCAAAAACTGGATATAGATGCCTATTATAAGCATATAAAGAATTCAATGGAAGTATCTAACCTCATTACAAACATGTAAGATATGTTTCAAAAACAATATAAGATTATAGATGCCTAAAAGGTGACAGATAACATGAAAATGATCTATCAAGAACAAGCTAGGCATGATAATTATGAGGTATTAAAGGATATCTATTAGTGTAATATAGTAGTGGGAATTTCATTCTCAACTCATCAACTCAATATGGTTGGGTATTTTAGTGACATTGAGTGATTTTGTTCACTTATTAGACTTGATCTAGACATGTACTTCATTCTACAATCACTACCAAAAATGTTCTAGTAGTTTATTGAGAACTATAACATGAATGTGTTCAATAAAAGTTTACTTGATATCATTAATATATTGAGGATAGCTGAGAATGACATAGGAGGTCTAGGATCATGCACTATATTGATGGTGATGAAGGTAAAGGGTAAAACATTCTAGAGATAGATGAAAATAGGTCATAGAGAGTATATAATTATAGATAAACCGATTAAAAGGAAGGAAGGAAAATGATTTAATTATGGAAACAAGGAAATTGGAGAATGAATTTTCTTGAATACTTGAGTAGTTGAAAGAAAACACATGGAGATTCAACCTTAGTTATTAATGTTATAATATTTAATTCTTATACCCTTAAGGGTATATGATACCAAATTCATGCTTTACATATTTTTTAAATACAAATGGGTTAAGAAGTGAAGAAAATTTTTGTGTTGGGATTTTTAGGTTTTATTTCATGTAATGGAGTAAAGAGGTGGTGTATAGAGAACATGGATACAAGATGTACTTCAGGATTAGATAAATTTGAATAAAATATGGTTATCTTTAATTAATTTTTTATCTATATTGAATAAATCTTGTTGATAACCATTGCTTAATAAATGTGATAGTTTTATTGATACACTTGGTTAATGATTTATCCAAATTTAAAAAATTCTTAAGAAGATACTAGGATAATTCATCTTTATCCAAGATAAACTGTTTATCCCAGGATATGCTAGAATATAATACCACTATAAAAATGGTATATTTGATAAAGTGTTTTTTATTAAATATTAAAAATAGATAAAATACCATATATGATATTGAAATAAAAATTTATTTCTTATGTATTCCAAATAAATAGAAATAACGGTTTTTGAGGAACACAAAAGAGTTTCTTAATCCTAATATTCAAAAAGGAATATAGTTTCTAAGAGTATAGTGGGATAATGTTTAGACTTGGGTAAGTTAAAAATTAATAAATAAAATATTATATCAAATTAAGTAAAAAAATAATTTCACTTAATACCATAAAATGGTTAGGGTATGATAGTAATGTGATAATGTAAATAGAAACATTTAGTTATCATAAAAATGTGTATTTCACTTTGTATCATAAAGGATATTAAGACATATTGATAATGACAAAATTTAAATACATGTAATAGTTACCAAAAAATTTCAAGGAAAAAATTCATTGGAGGGGTTCCATGAATTGTTTTATACTTAAAAATATTTAACATAGAAAACATAATTTATTAACACTATAGCATTGGATATTATAGAGTTAATTAAGTTGAATAACTTTAAGTAATTGAACAATAGTAATTTGATTCTTAAAACTAACTGTAATTCAAACTAGATTACTACATAGGTGTTACTCACTATAAATTATAGTAGGATATATTTATTATAAGGTCATATATTGATGTTATAGGAATTAAATAGAGATTTAATGAGTTGTAAAAAAAATTGAAAAGTAAAGTAAACATAACTTTGATCTATAAGTCTTTCATATATAATATATTATATGCTACTAATGTATGGTTTTGTTAAAATATTTTTAAATAGTTTAATAATATACAAAAACAAATAATATAAACTTAAAGGAAATAACTACTTTATCATTCATTCATGTTGGATGCATAAATAAATATATTGATATAAATTTCATGAAGTGTAATGATAATTTACCTCTAAAATTTTGACATTGGGTTATCTCAAACTGATGTTTTTCATAGAGTATTATAGGTTGTATCAAAACATTAAGGTTATTAGTTGTGGGTTTATTATATCAAGAAATGGAATATATTCATGAGGAATAAAAGGGTTTTTATGCATTGGATAACCCATAAAGTATATCACATGGAGTTCAATACACTATGTCAATAGTATATTAGGGGTTCATAGTTCATTTTTGGCTTAGATGTGAATTTTTTTTATGGATTTTGGAATTAAACCAATGACACGTGGAACTTATAGAAAAATAAGATTTAGAAGTCGATTTTTTTTATCAAAAGAAGTTGTTTTCTGAAATGGATGTGATGAGGAAAAAATTTATGAATTTAGGATCATTTGAGGTTAAGAAGATGAGAAGGTACAATACAAATATACAAATGAAATATACCCCTTCATCACTTATCTATTGGAACAATACATAATGTGAAAAATGGAAAATAATAAGGATCACTATAAGGGTAATCATAGATTTTTCACGGATAGATTTTCAAGTTTTTAGAATTAAAACACTAATCATCAGTTGAAAAATTTTAGGTTGTGTAAGCACATGACCAAATGGATAATTTCTCCCTGGAGATCAGTTATGGTGGACTTCATCTCAAGACGTTTAGTGGATACAAATTACAATAAGTACCTATTGGAATCTACAATATTACTAGTGTGTAATCACTTATTGTAATACATGAATTAATCATTGTAATCAGCTTTCCAAGCCTTAAATAATAAAAGTAAAGTAGTATTCCCCTCGTAGAGTAGAAAAAATTCTGAACCATATCAAACTTATATGTAATTATTTTTTTAATTCCTTTTAATGTTTCCTTCAATAGATTATTTCCTATACTATTTTAAAATGTGTGCATTTTTTGTATGGGGATTTAGAAGTGTCTCTCTTATATGTTCTATAAACCATATCATTAGATCACATTGATTCATTATTTCCACCTAGTATTTCCAAATAGATATATTCTAGTGGCATGATCAAAATATAGTTGTGAGCCAAAAGTGGCTTTAGAGTAATGGTTTAGGAGTTATAGATGACTAGACTCATGTATCATAGCTTAGTTCAATAACATAATTCTTCCCTTCTCTATGTTTAATAACTTTGGAAAGAATACTCAAATCTATCTATTATTATTTTTTATATTTTACAGGGTTTTTATATTTTTTGGTGTAATGGTGTTAAATGAGGTTAAGGTCTAGTTAGAGAAGCTCTACAACATAGATTTTGGGTTATGTATAATTAAAATTGAGTATTTATTACTATATAAGGACGTTTCACTACTGTATATGGGTACCCAGTTAGAATCTATGAAGAAAAAATAATTTGAGAGGTTAGAATAGAAATCGCTTGGGTTGATCTAGTTGTCATTAGTCCGGAATGTTCCCTACAACTTTTAGTAAGTGAATACCTATTCATATATCATGAAGTCCCTCACAAACCTGTATGAAAAACCAATGATAATGAAAAGGGTATTCTTGTTGTGGAGGTTGTTTGGTATAATTAAGCTGAAATTTAATCTTATGTAAGATCATGTTAATGACTTCAACACGACCCAGAGTCAGTTTGAGTTAGTGATGGTGAACATCATAGAATTGTAATAGAAACTCGTGTTACTCTCTTCGCTCCTTATATCATGGGATGTGATGGTGATAGTTATTATTAACATTATAAGAATGGTCGAATTTATGTTTATGGACCTCAAAGACTTTATCTTGAATGATGATATTTATAATAATGGTTTTTGAGAATCTTTTGAAAAGAGTTAAAGGTTCATGAGGTATCATTTCATAGAAAATTAAAAATAATAAAGAAATTAGGAGATGTAATAAAAGAAGTATCTCAGGGGAAGGTGCTCCCCTGTATTGCTGATAAAGTTTAAAGGACACCTATATAATAATTCAAGTGAATATAGGTTGAATTATAAAATTTACACTTATAGTAACGGATCCTAGAGTTATTTTTCATAAGACAAGAGTGGATTTATTCTAAATGTCACTAGTTATCTTGATTATTGAGTTATATACTCTAGAACTTCATTCCAATCAATATTAAATAGAGTGATTATATGAATATATACATATGAGAGATATTTAATGGTGTGTCTTTTGGATGATAAGGCTCTTGAGATTGTGGGGATAGGTGATCCTTCAGTCTAAAAAAGGAATAAAAGTATTATGGGGTTATTTGATATCTAAAAAATATAAGATCTAAGAAAAAACCAAATATTGGTAGGAAAACTTAATAATGTGGGTTTCTGTATAAAATTTATTGATGTTTCATATAATTTTTTCGTGTCTCCATGGTTTTTGTAAAAAGAATATCGGGTGGGACATTATACCTTTTAGGAGTATTGAAAGGTCAAATGCATTATGGGGAAATAACCTATGTAATATTATGAAATAATTTTATGGGACATATGAGTTAGAAAGGAATAAAAATACTTATTAAAAAATTATCCTAATGATTATATAGGATAAATTATAGATCATGCATAAATTTCATATTTGGGATGCAATGAAATGTGTCCTTCTAAATGGAAGGTATGGAAATGAGAAAATAAAAATTGTAGTTGGTCCATTTAGATTCATGATAATATCTTTGTTTCATTAAGATATAGGATCCCTATACTACATTAAATTTATTGGAGATACCACAAAAAATTTGTGGGTGTTTTTCATTTAGTACAAATAAAAAAATCAGAATTTTTATATGGTGGAGATCTATGGTGGAGAAAGAATGCACATGTAAAGTGAAGTACATAAGATTAGATGAAATGGGGAGTATTAAATAGATATTATTGGAGGAATTATTGGCAGAAAGGAATATAATTTGATAGGACTAAATAGTAACTTCAAAAATATAATGGATTCATGGAGAGGAATAATTTGATTTATAATGAAAAGGGAATGAGGATTCATGTAGGATTCCTTAAGGTATTTTTACTGTATGTAGTGAAATATGTGGCATGCTTGATCAATAGGAATACCTCTTCTCTATTAGTGAAGGGAAGTACTGAAATTATATTGGTCTATATCGAATATATATTTCACCTATCTCAATTTATTTGATTCACTCTCCTATATGTATGTCTCTATCAAAGAAATGGATGATTTTGAGGCTTAGGCCTATGTGTGTCACCTTATTGGTTATAAAAATGAATATTTTGGTTTTTAGATAAAAGATAATGACTCTTTGATGTTCATGAGAAATAGAAATGTGATCATTAGTGAAGATATCATGTTGATGGATCATTCCTAAATATAAATTTATAGTGGGAAAAATGTATCATAAATAATTTAGGTTTAACTGAATGGATGTTTGAAAGATATGGATGACTTGGAATACTCAATAGTCACATCAATTGTAGACAAACATGAACATATGGATGAGTTTACGGAAAAATTTCATGTTATTATGGGTTTTAAAGATCAAATATAAAAGAAAGATCAAGGATTTTTTAGAATAAATAAATAATTTGGAAGGAGGAGTTAGGGAGTTACAATATCTGAAGGACCTGAGCCACAAGAAAAATTATGGAGGTCTATGAGAATTAGGCACCAGATGAATAGATAAAAAATTGGTTAACACTACTTTATTATTATAAAAGATTTATATTTTGAGGGATTGGAATATGAAATGAGTTTAAAATACCATAATTAGTGATATTTATCCATGGGGATGAGATTGATTCCCTCCATGTGCTTGAAACATAGTAGCCATTGAAGAGGCATACTAGGAAGAAAGTCCTTCAAAAAAAGGTTGTATCATATGACAAAAGATGAATATTTTATATATATGTTAAATTTTAGTCTAATAATTATGAGGATATGATAAAAGGAAGTATTTTATTTCTCATAAATCATTTATTTGTTATTTAAACACACAATATTTTAATGGTGCTAATTATGGTTTCTTTTGAAAGATTACATGTGGTGTAGTTTTTTGTAAATAAATAATTTCTTCATGGAGACTTGGATAAGGAGATATATATAGAATAGACTTAAGATTTATAAAATCATCAGAAGTAGGACTTTGTATGAAATATAAGGAAAAACATTTATAACCTCAAATAAGCTTCATGGTCGTGGAATTGAAACTTCTATACTTTTATGGAAAATAATAAGTTAATTCAAAGAAATTATAAACATTTTTTTTACCAAAAGGTGTTTAATGATGATAGTTTCATAATATTAATTTTTTATTTTAATGATATACTCATTATTAGACTAGTGAAAGAAGGATAAAGTGAGTTTAAGGAAAAATTGTTCATAATTTTTGAGATTAGGGATCTCGGTCTAGATAAATAGATGTAGGGGTTGTAGATCATGAGATAATTGAGTTTTGAAACATTATTCCATAGTCAATCATATTACATTTGGAAGGTAGTGGAGCACTTCAACATGAATGAAGAAAAAATGATGACCACCCCCATTGTTGGACATTTTAGTATAATCAAGGATAATTCACCATGAACAAAAGCTATGGTTTAGTACATTAAAAAGGTTCCGTGTGCATTAATATTTGTATGTCTAATGTATTCCATCATTTTTACTAATTTATAAATTATCCAAGTAGTGGTATTTAACTAATATATTCATGTTAAATACTATAAGATAACACCAGGAAGATATGATGTGGATTCTTCAATACTTAGAGGGTTAAATGGTTTGTCAAATTGCATCAGAACGGATGAGTCGTTAAAAGAGTTTATAAAATTAGGCTATGGGAGAGATTTAGAAACATAAAAGAACACAACCTAAAAGATGTTCATTTTCCAATTAATGGATATAAGGTGTATTTAAAAACATCAACTGGCAGTTTCACTCTTGAAAATGGATGTCGAATACATTACATTATCAGAAGATGGGAATGATATGATCTGATTGAAGGAGCTATTGGAAGATTATTGAAGAAGGAAATAAGTTAGGATATTATTTTTTGACTCATAGAGTATACTCAACTAAGTTTTAAAACTAATATTTCATTCCATTATAAATAATTTTTTGATGAAGTATCACTTCATTCATAATTTTTGAAATTAAGTAGTGTTAAAACTATAGAAGGTAGAAGAAGTTTAGAATTTGACTGATAAGTTGATGAAGGTTATATCCTAGGATATATTGAAGTGATTATTTTCCATAATTGTGATAGGATTAATGAAAGTGTGTTTAGGTAAAAATAAAGATTAAAATGTGTTCATAGTGTATAGGGAGGTTTGTTTAAGCTTATAGAGGGCTTAATAATAAATCCGAGAAAATGGTTCTTTAGTGGGAAATTGTTAAGCTCAGCTATGAATTTTTTTTTCAAAAGTTAAACCAATGTATGGAAGATATTCTTAAAGTATACAATAACAAATTCAGATTTCTATTTTATATTTTATGTTTTTTGATGTATTAGGGATATGTTTTAGACATATTTATAATAATAAGATAAGCATCCCTGTAGTTAAAATCAGGATTTGCAAGTGGAAGATTCCCCTTCATGAATTTTTGAAGGGGGAAATAGAGTATGTAAGAAATGGAAAGTCATAAGGTTCATCATAAGGTAAATTTTAGATTTTGTAAGGACAATTTTTTTAGATTTCTAGATTAGAGCATTATTCACCAGTTGAGGGAGTTAAGGTAAATGAATCACTTGAATGAACATGTGATATTTCCTTGGAGATAAGATCAATTATAATTCATTATATGAATATTAGAGAGAGGGAGTTACTATAAAATTTATTTGGAATATACATTATTTTTAGGGTTTAATAACATGTTTTATGAGTTTTACTAGACATTTTAATCATATTCTTATTCCCTATGAAAGAATTAAATCATCATTAATCCATTGGAGTAGGATTGAGTCCTAACCATTTAAAACACATTAGTTATTCTTTTAACTTTAGTTTTTATATCATTATATTTTAAACATTCTTGTATATACTCATTTTTAAAGTGGGAATTATGGAATTGTGATATAGGATCATTTTTATTCTATGTTTAGGAAACCATAGTGTGGGATTGCATGAATAATTTGTTTCTTACCAGTAAGTTTTGGTGGAAATATTTTAGTGTTTTGATCATAAAAGTTCATACTTAGTGTCTCCGTTACATTGGTTAGTGATATATTTACTAAACAAAATTCCATACTTTGATACCTTTCTTATGAAATCTCTTATAATTAACTTGTTAGAGAGTGGTAGGATATATTGTAGAAAATTTCATCGATTGATGCTCAACTAAGATGGGATTTGTCCTCTCAAGTAGTGAAAATGATATTTAGGCACTCAATTGTGATATACTAAGAAAATGTATGGACATAATTAGTAATTATATATCATGTGATTATCTACATGGATGAGGGTAATGTGATATACTCGTCTACTATATGAATGACTTTTGATTTATTAATTTAATTAGTCAATCTATACTCAAAGAGTTGAAACCATTTGGGGAGGCTATATGACATTTACATAAACTATGTCCCAAGGTCACTCAGTGTCTTGGAAAAAGGGAACATATGAAAATGCACTCCATAATGTGATGAGGATAGTATAAACATGTATAGAGATACAATTTTTAGATAGAAATCATCCTAGATCCCTTTGTATCTTGAGAATCATTAATTCATTTCTAGAGGTTGATCCTTGCTTATATTTATGGATTTGGTTATTCATAATTATTTTCAATAATATAGAGGCTCGTAGGGTCACACACTATAGTTGAACGAATGGGGATTGAGTTTTAAGTGGATATCAACTGTAATATTATTTTATATTTGTATATATAATATTTTTGTGTATGATATTTTTAAGGAATTACATATAATGTAATGAAAGGTAAAGTTAATGAAAAAATTAGAAAAGTGTTTTGGGAGTTATCTAAAATTATTTTTTGGATATTATTTTACAATTTATTATATTGATATAATATTAGGATAAATGGAAAGATAAACTTTTAGGATTTAGTAGAAGTGTGTGATTAAAAGGAATATTCCCTAAAGCATTGGTATATCATTTAGTTCTATAAGGTATGTCCTAGGGTATGACATGCATATAGATAAAGCTTGAAATTATGCCTATGAGTATATCATAATATATGATATAGGGATATTTAAGGGTAGATTCATGATATTATCATGTTGTATGATATGAATAAGTGATAGAGTCATGAATCAAATTTTTCAATTCATTTAGAACTTCTATGACTCATTCATCCGCCCAAATGTTAAGATTTAACATTCAAGTATCCAAAACACATCACTTATCATTTAAATTCATAGGATAATGTTGATATATATGGAGTTTATAATTTTTTTTAATCTATTACTCTTACATTTATGAAATTTATGAGTAAATACATGGATTTAGGAAAATCCTTATAGCCTTTATAAAATAGTCTAGACCTTGGGTTTTGCATGTGGGAACCCTAAACACCCATTTAATAAATATCTCCTCTCACAAATATCTCTTATACTTCCCTTAATTTCTCCTTTAGTTACTACCATATCATGTAGGAGAGGAAGGTCCTACCAAATGTGTTTATTTGATTCGGTATAATCTGTGAATACACCTTGACATGAATAATATTTTTTTTATTCCCATGGTGATCTTCATAAAACTTTGAAAAAGTAAAAGATAATAGAGAAACTATGTTGTAAGGTACCCGTATACTTTATTTGTACTTTTATGATTTTAATTTCAATGGAATGTTGTTTTTGGGATTTTTTTCTATATTCTTTCACTGATTTGATTAATGGTTGATAACACCTTAGAAAACTTTCAAAATCTACATTTAGAAAAGAATGTTTTAAATAATTGACACACTCCCCATATAAATATTCATTTAAATCTTTAAATAATTAATGAACCCCATTTTTTTGTCATAAATATTTCCCTTGGCTTGGTCTCTGTAGTGTCAGGAATTGGATCCAATCATATGTGACAATATTTATCTGGTTGTCCTGACTCTCAAAAAACATAAATTTTCAAGTTATAATAGAGGATAACCACAACTCTTTTTTAATAATATGTTTTAATATTGAAGATTTTTTTCACTACAATGCCAAAAAACCATCTTTTATCATGTTCTATATTTCATTATCCACTATTAATTAAGTAGAATATTCATTCCATTGATTGATATTTTTACTCAAACTTTTTTTAATGTTCAATTATCCATGAAAAATACAACACACATATTGAGGAAGAAATCTCCTCATATCAAGTGTTTTCTAATATTAGAATTTCTTTATCCATCTTTTAAATTTTAAAATTTTGATATTAAAATTTAATTCTTGAATCCACAGATTGATTAAAAATGTTAAAATTTAAAAACTCATATAAACCATTATCATAATGAGCTATGCTATTAGGAAATGTGATCCAAATTTTTTCTATATAATAACTACCTAAAACATTAGAAATAAAATATATTTATATAATAATGTATAAATAAGGGCCCTGAAATAAATATAAAATCGATTCCATACATCAAGGATTTATATATTTAATTCAGTCCGAAATTTCAATATATATACATAAAATTAACTCTTAGTTAAGGATAAATATAAAGTTGACCTTTATGAGTGATTATTATAAAACACCCTAAAATATATGGTGATGATAGAATTTCCACTATATAAATTGATATGTGTTGGATATACATTGTGTGGAGTTGTTCCACGTGAGTATTACTCTTGAGAATGTATTAGTGTAGGAATTACTCTAAAAGTGAGAGGCATGGGTTGAGATCCTTTTTATTACATCCTATTAGTTTCGATACACAATTATGATCATTATTAGGGATTAGATATAAATTTTTATATAATAACATCCATTGTATATAACTATTAAGAGATGATATGGGTCTTCGAGAGGACTATGTTATGATGATTAGGATATTTATTATTGTTATATAACCAACTAACCTATAGGATTACTACTCATGGGGACTTGATATTCATGGGACTTTGGTTGTTCATTGCATTATTAGCTGTGGTAATACATATTCATTCAATATTTTAGTTTAAAATTTTAAAACAAATACCAATTTAAGATTGAATTTGAAAAATTAAATCTAATTTATATCCCCTCACTTTAATACACATTAAAAATAAATAAAATTATTTAAAACCATCTTAAAATTTTTAAAATACATCTCAAAATGACTTAATGATACTCTATTATAGATTTTGATAAATACAGTAACATTTATAATAAATTTACATACATAAAATCAATTTCAATGCTAGAAAAATGTATTTACCACCATTAAAGTACTTAAATTGATATTTTTAATAATAATAATTTTAAAAAATGATTTTAGTATAAAACTGAGAGAAATAAATCTTTTATAATAGATACATAGTCATTAAAAAACACATTTAGAGCATGTTCAATGAAATAAATAAAAATAAAAAAGTTATTCAGGTTTAAGAGGGACTATAATAATTTCCAATTTATAATTTTTGAACTAAAAAAATCAATAATCATAGTTTATTAAACATATAAGTCTTGATACAAAATTTTATGAGAAAAAAATATCATACATATAATTTTGACATGTGTAACATGTCTTAGGGAATCTCTCATATTGTCTAATATATCACATGTCATGTGTAAGATGAAGATATTAATCATCAAATGGGGATATCATAAATACACTCCTTGTTTAAATTATACTAACTTTAAGTGTTGTTTTGTTTTTTGTTGTACAGAATTAACTTCAGGTACATCAAATTTTAGGGAACTAAACTGATCCATCAAAATTATAGAGCATTGTGATGGAATTATGAATCACTTTAACGAAATATAGGATGAAACTTATGATATTATGATTAATTTATAACCCAACATGGAGTTTGTGGAAGTTACCATTAAAATTTATTTATAGTGACATATATAAATTAGAATGAGGGCTTTGAGGAATGGAATATATTTTAATACAACCAGAAAACTTTCAATCATGCTGGACTTGTGCATCATATTGTTTCCTTTAGTGCATCTGGTTTTATTTTTATTTAATTGTGTTCTTCTTAGGTATTCAATTGTGTGGGTTCCATTATAAAGTCTCTATGTTTTCATTTTGTAATCATTTCTTCTAATTATTGTGAATGATAAAATTCCAAGGTTTGGAATGTTCTTCTTTTAATATTGGTTCTTGTGAGGAATCCTAAGAGAGTATTATTTTGTTATTGAAATATAAATTTGATAAAGTCTGGGGTCCTTGAAATTTTTTTGATAATTTTTATCAAAAAGGATATCATGGTGAGAGATATATATTTTCAATAATTTGTTGAAGAAGTTCTCAATGCAGGACTTATTTCTTCTGATCAAGGAGATTGATAAATTTCTTAGTGTGTAACTCATATAACAATGATTTGGTTATCAATCCTACTATTTATTTGGAATAAAATAGAATAATTCACATGAATTGGATGTTTTGGTAATAATATATATTGAATTGTTTTTGAAATTTCCTTTCAAACTCCACATATCATTTCATTTGGATTATTGCTTTGATTTCTAATTATATTTTTGTTTCTCGGTATATTTATTTAACTTCTAAGGATTTTAATTTCTACTATATATATCAATTTTCATTGATCATTTTACTCTAACCTATTTGAATGCAATAACTTAAGGATAGTTGACTTCCTAGAGTTAGGGAGAAATTGTAATTTAGGGTTACAGTAATAATTCACCCCACTTTTATCTTCCATATATTGGTGTACCAATTTGTATTAGAGAAAGTTTTCACTTTTTTATGATACACTTTTTTTCAGTTATCAGAACATAGTTATAATTTTTTGATTCTTGATCTTGTTTCCATTTTCCTTACACTGACATGTAGAATAAAAAAGATCTATCTTTTAATATGAGAGGGATAGAAATTGAAAACATTATGAAATTAATTCAAATTAATTATTATTTTATTGATCAATTTTACTACGAATCTTGGTAGGACTGGATAAAGATGTTTTTTATTATTACTAGAGTATATCATTATCAAATAATTACTGGAAGTTATCAAAATCTAAAGAAGGAAATTTATTTTTTTTACTCATGAGTAGAAACCTAAGTATCATGATAACTATAATTTTTATAAAACTTTACCATATTATAGGGTGAGTAATATTTACTGCCGTATTTCTTTATGTGAAACTCTGAATGGTATTTGGAAAAAGTTTTAGATTACTCATTTTGGAGCTTCTAATTTTTTTGGATCCTAGAAGGAATAATCATAAAGTTGAATGTGAAGAATTTTATTTTCTTCAAGGAGAATAAGTTTCTTAAATGAACCATAAATTCATGAGTATTATGAAAATATTATAGTCTTTAGGTGAGAGATAAATAAACGATTAACATATTTTTTATATTATCATTCATATTTTACCTAAGAAATAAGAATAAAAAATGGCAGGTGATAAATGACAAAAAAAATATTATGAATCCTAACATTGAATAATCAATCGGATATATCATGTACTATGAATGTAGATTGAAAAGAGATTATTATATAAAGAATAAAGAGAACAAAGTTTAATCCATTACAATTATAGGTGCTTAAAATTATTGAACTTATAAACCATGTAATTAAAAGAATGTGTCTAAAAATAATTCAGATGTTATTTTTTTGGAAGTCACTGTAGACAAATTTACACAACTTGTAAGAAAAATGAAAAAAATTGGAATGAAGAATTTAAATCATGATATTAATAAAAATATAAATGAATTATATGAAAAATAAAATTAAAATGGAAGATAATTCATATGTGATTTGTTAATAATATAAGAAACCATGGAATCTTAGACCATATTTTCCTAGACTGAATAAAAAGGAATAGGATAATAAATCTTACAATTGGAAAGGGAATAAGACTATGAGATCTATTGTTGATACATGTAATGAAAGTTAGGATTCATATTTTTATAGAGGCAATTTATTAAAAAGTGGTGAAAGGTAAAGAATTACCAGTTTCTATGTAAAAGTAATTCATAATGAAAAATGATTAATAGTAAAGGTAAAATATAGAGATCTTATGAACATATCTTTATATACTAATTTTTATTTCACTTTTAATAATGATAAATAGGATACTCCTTTATTTGAAGAGATTATAGATTATTTGACAATCCAATAGAAGAAATAAAAAAATAGAAGAATGATTACGATTAGTCTAAGGCTGATTAATCTAAATCCTATAAAAAGAGTTTAAAAATTACTTTAAATCTAAATGAAAATTTAGTTTTAGTTTTGAAGGTGAAGTGTGATATTTTCAAGCTTAATTTGTAGATAAATGATAAGATTAATATTCTTTCTACATCTAATGTGAGTGAAATAATGAGGCTGAAGTCTAAAGTTGAGATCTTGACAAAGTTGATGTCAAACATTACTTCCAGTAAGAAATAATTTTTATAATTTGTATAATCATATGATTTTGAGTAGGAAAACATCAAGAATTGGTTATAAATACTTAATAATATTCATTTCCCAATCAAGTTACATTATGTCTAAGAGTGCTTCATTCTGTACTAAATTTAAAATAGGCAAACACTAGAAGATTAGATGCACTATGAATAAAATATAATCTTTTAAATATTATTGAGATTACATTTCTATAGAATTTATAGAAGTTAAAAATAATATAATTTAATAGATTTTTATACTTAACATATTATTCACAAACATTTCTGAACCGAAGGATAACTATATGTCGATGAATTAAATTCTTTCTCAAAGAAATAAGTTGTTTTTCATGACCCATCCCATTATGTACTAATATGCACTATCAGTAAGTCATAAGTGACACCTCAAGACCACATCAAATAGGTCAGGGGCTAGCTATTGGCACCAATAATAAATATAAAACAATGGGAGGCTTTTTCTTAAAATATTGTCTTCATAAAATCCATCAGTGCAATAAGAGAACCACAACCATGCGGGACAAATAATTTCTCGGTATAAATTAAAAATATTCATACATAACTATCAAGTGACCAAGAGACCAAAGCCTTCATACCGTTCCATTCCCAACTTTAGCCCTTCCATATTTTAAACCCCACTTGATCCACCTATCTCTAGCATCATAGTACCAATTCCAAACAGTCTATAATAGGAACATCATTTTCATAAACACAAAATGTGGGGGTTTAAGGCTCGGGTAGGGGTGATTATAAATATACCCAATAGGATTCCCCCCAAAAAAGGTAAATTGGTCACATGTCAATACGAAAAAGGCGATTAAGCATATGAATACCCAATATAACCCAAGGGAACTAAACCCAAGAAAAGACATCACTAGAAACCCCCAAACTGAAAGGTCACCCTATGTGATAAAAAGACAAAGGATAAATAAAACTCCTCACTCAAAAAAACCATGGGGACACCCAAAATAGGCCCCAATATTTATAAAAATACACATACATACTAAACATTAACCTTAAAATACCAACACAATCCTTTCCAACAAAGTAAACACCTCACAGTTTCATCAACACACCCTAAAAAAATATGATGAGATCCCCAACCAACAATGGAGAACCTAATAATGAATCATAATTCGTTAACTAAACCACCTAAAACTCACATGGATAGTATCTAGGACTAGTTTCATGTCAAAATTATATGAATAAGGCCCCACAATACATCGATATCAACAAGGTGTGCAACATGCAGTGACTCATGCTCTCAGCACGTCAAATATGAGTTTATGCACTAAACCACATAATGGAAAATCATGCCTCAACCAAACCAATAAAAAGACAGACCTATCATAATCATAATAATATGAGAACCTGGTGTCTTAGATTATCTTATGGGTAAAAGAAAAATAACCCTTAGAATAGTAACCTCTTTTAAAATTCACTCCTCTCTAGAAGAAAATTGAGAGGGAAAAAACTAAAGCACCTCACACTCCTCAAACCTCTGTGTTCATGAACCATCCATGAATTTAAACCATCATAACCACTAATCCCTATAAATTTAAATCCATAATTGGATACCCATGCATCAATAGTACACACAAATATCCATGGGGGTACCGACCTTGGACATCGACCCATCTATTCGGAACAACCGTTACCAAGCCAAACCAACACTGTAATCATGTTAGGGATCTCATGTCACGCCAAGGGGTTAGATTATCTATGAAGAAAACTATCACCATCCATGAAGTAATAGTCCAACCCTCATGATTTTGTATCCCATAAAAGATCACCCTACATGGAGTACCCATGCCCTGACCGACATGTGGTGTCATATCTGACAACCAAGAGGACTACTCACCCCTCGACCTAGCACGTAGTCTTATATAAATTATAAACATCCAGATACTGCACAAAAAATACTACCTAAGAATTATCCCAGAAGATATAGTGAAGGGAACCATTGATAAATTTCCACAAAAACTACTTTTTAACCTTTTATCATAACTTGAGACGAAACATGAGAGAGAGAGAGTGTGTCTACTGTTAAATGACGACTAGTCAAGAAGGTCGTATCGACAATGCAGGGAGTGTCCATTTAACATTAAAATATTTTTAAAATAATATATTTTCCAATAATAATGTGATTTTATTTATTAAAAATCTTTCTTTTATATAAAATTTCATCCCACAGAATAGGGAAATTACTTTTCATATCCATCAATGTCACGGGGTGTGAGCCTATGACTGAAGGGAGATAAGGGTAAAATGGCTACCATAAGCCAACATATTGTCCCAATTCCATATTCCATGTATATATATATATATATATACCATTTAATAAAGGAATCCATATAATAAAATTATATACTCATTATATTTTTAAAATTATTATGTTTATTTCATGACTTAGAGTATGATCTATTTAAGGGTTATAATTTTTCCCTTATCATGTTTTTTATTTCGATATATTTAATGAATTACGAAATTATTTGATATATTATAAAAGGAAATATCTGTTACATTATGGAATTATGTTTCATAAATAATTTTATCAAGGTAATGAACAAAATTATAGTTTTAATTTGAAAAATAAAATAGTTTCTATTTTAACCTAATTGATCATGCTTGAATTACATGGTTTTATTTAAAAGTAAAAATTTATTATTTTTAGATATTTAATTTGATAAAATATAATTCATATTTGGATTCTTTATTTCATATTTAAGTTAGATTAATTTTTTAATATTTTTATTAAATAGTTTATCTTTTTTTGTGAATAGTTAAAAATCCTGTTTTTATGAAAAATAATATATTTTATGACATCATTATGATATAAAATATTATGAAACTTATGGAAGGACTCATATATGATAATATACTAAAAATATCATATAAATATTATTCAATTCTTATATATTAAAATTATTTTCAAAAATAAATTTAAAAATCATTGTCAAGGCTAATGCAGTGCTTGCACAAAACCAAAAAAAGGGAAATTTGATGTCTTAAGATATAAATTATGAAATATCATTACTTGATTTTAGGTTTTTCATGAAATTTGCTTTTATATTTATTTTTTTGGGTCTTGTCTAAGGTTTTTTTGGTCTAGTTGAAATTTTTTTGGAACTATGTATGGTTGGTACACGGTTATGGTAAACCATGTGGTTGAGACTAAAAAACTATGCTCTAAGTGATGGTGCTATGGAAGGGGGTTCATAGTTATAATCATGTGGACTCTCACTCAAACCATGTGGCCTTGTATAGTGAGGTTTTTCATGGTTATAACATGATTATTTTAACCATGCATCCAAACTATTCAACCCATCTAGAAGTCCAGTAGGAGTCTATGGTTAGGGCACATTATTACCACTAATTGTGCGACCCTACCCAAAAAACCATGCATGTGAGTTTTTAACCCCCTAAAAATTTAATTAAAAATATTAGGACCCCTGTTTAATATAACCAACACCCACTACTCAACCATAATTAGTTTCCTTTTCTTTTTAAGTCCTTCTATAGGATTCCTTGGCTCTCAAAACCTCCCCTTTTACAAATCGAGGTTCTAGTGGAAGATTCAATCGCTCTCCCGTGTGTGTTTTCTACCTTTGTTTGGGTTTCCTCTATCCAATATTTATCTCCATTTTGATATTAGTGAATCCTGATGTTGTTTATGGATTATATATTTGATTTTATAGATCTTGATTCTAGGTTTTATTTCTTGATCTCTTATACCTTCATTCTTCATTGGAAAATATAGTTGTGGGTGTTATGTTGATTAGATCACATTATGAAACATTTGTGGTTTCTTAAGGCTTATAATTGAAACCATATGTAATTTGATTGATTTGGAATGTGTTTTAAATTTATGTAAAAACCCAGATTTTAGATTATTTGATTTTTGACATAAAAAGGGCATAGAATTTTAAAAACCACACAATTTCAATGAAATTGAAATTGTTTGGTGGATTTAAAAAAAATAAAGCTTGATTTGAAAGTTTATTTGATGAAATTATTTGATGTTGACTATTTAAAAGATTTTATTAAATTGAAATTTTATTTTAATGGTTTTGAATTTGGAAAAAAATTTGATTTGGTTTTGAAATAAAAAGTCGTGTTGAAACTGAAATTGGGTAATTGAATTGTGAATAATGAATTTATTTGATATTAATGATTTTACAATGATTTATTGATTATTTTTTGAAGAAAATTTGAGCTTGGGTAGTTAATAGGTGATTAGGATAAGCATGTTAGGACTCTGACTCCCTATTAATGGATTGATAAGGACAAAAATAACTAAACCAAGTTCGACATGTTTTCCCATATTGGGTCCCATAATGGGGTATAGATTTAATTACCATATTGTTTCCCCTATTAAGGTTTTTATTTGAGTGTGCACATATATCTTGAGCTATGAGGACGATTAATAATTTTGAGGATCCTATTGCTTGAAGGTAATGTACTGTGGGATTATGAGCATGGTGATTTGTTTTATTTTACTTTATTATACATTCTATTAATTATAGAAATATATCCTTAATGATAAATATTTTAAATAAATATTTTATATAAAATGTTAATTTAATCCTATTTTGATATGTCATCCATATTTTTTATTAAAATTACGTTTTTTAAAATATGTAAATTCCTTTCCAGAACTTTATTTATTTAAATTTAAAGAATAAATGATTCATTATTATTGTATTTTTTATAGAACACTTGTTGAGGCCCTGCTAACCTATTTTTTAAACACCCAACATTTTACTTTAATAAATTATGGATTATTTTATGTTTGATCCATGTAAATGGAAAGTGACACTTTGAGGTTGTGGGAGTACTTGATTATTGGGACCTGGTGTGATGGAGGGGATCAGTAGAGATGTGATCTAATTATTACATGGGTTTTATGATACTTGTTTTTGATGGATTTTATATTTTTTTATGATGTTATTTTTGGGTATTGTTCTACCAGTTTTTTCTGGTAATTTCACGTTAAGGAGTGTTGGCATACTAACATGTAACATTTATCTTCCATTTTTTTGGTAATATCATTCCTTTTTGTTTCTTATATGATTCCAAGTGCTAGTATCAAACCTTTGGGGATCAATAAAAACATTAAGGCCATGTCATGACCAGATCTTGTATTACTTTACTAGGTTACCTCAATTGGTTTGTGAGAAAGTGGTATCAAATGTGTAGGTTATACATATTTATTTGATGTTTTTATGTATTCTAGGTTTTCTTGGTAGATTAGAGGTAGTATTTTCAAGTGATAGAAGGTATTTATAATCTATTATCTAGATATCTATCATTATAACGATCCTTAAGTCACAATGGGTGTTTAAAAAATGTCTATTTCAGTAATGTTTTGATCTGATTATAGTATTTTCCTAGTTTATCTGAGTGCTTTTATGTGCTCATAACTCTTGACTGAGTTAATGATCTATGTATCCTTGATGATGTTTTGGTTTTGTCTATTGAAATTGTGTAGCATTTTTCCTCTAATAATTCATTTGAATAGACCATAGGTGGATTCTTTTTTCAAACCATATAAAGAGAATACTCTATTGTACTATAATCTTGTTGAGATAGTGGTGTGTACTGTCCAAGCACTAGGAAAAGTACCCACACCCATTCTCGCTCAATCATCGATAGTGGAACCTCGAAGGGATTAATATCAAAATCATGCTAAAGAGTTCCTTTTTTGAAAACCACCATCTTTAAAATTCTCAAATAATCCTCAATAGGCTGAATATTGGTTGAAACATATAGAATTTCTATTTGAGTTCTTGGAAACACTTGATTTGATAAAGGTTAAGTATTTACTTTTAAGTTGGAAGGGCATTTTAGGAGATGGTGGTATTTAATGATGATGGTGAAGAAACATGATAGCCTTGAGTGGAAATATTTGGAGTTATTTTCACATATCATTTCTTTCCAAAATCTATGCTCATGGTAAAATCCATAGAGTTCCTCAGCCACCAGCAGGTTGAAAATTCTATGACACGGTTTGTAAACCATTTTACTAAACCTATTTATTTTTCTTTTAAGGTATTAAATAATGAGAAAATGAAGGCACCTAGATTTGATATGGGTCTTAAATTGGAAAGTCATTCATATATTTTCATGTTTAAGATAATTTCTTTTATTGATGTACTGGATAGAGTGTTAATAGTTGAACTTGACTTTGCTAGTAAGTCAGGGATGTAGGGAGTTCCTTTTTATCCTAGTGGTAGTTTTGTAAGTTCCTATAAATTAAATAGAACGTGTGATGAGTATCATGGTGGTTCTAGATAGCAAGCATTATCTATACCTCCTATAGTTTCTAGAAGAGGTCATATGACTTGCTTCCAATGTGGTGAGTTTGGGTATTCAAAATGGGTTTTCACTAAGGCACCCAAGATTTTTAGTTTATGTGGACATTGAAATCACCTAAAGAAGTTTGGTTATATTTTTGTTTCTCCACATAGTGTAACAAGATCACCAGGGAAAAAATTACTTTAGTGTAATTAGAAACTTCAATAACTAAGGTTTTCTAACCATATCCATTTGGAATGATTTTTCTTCATGTAGTGGAAGAGTCTCCAAAGGATATTGATATGGGTCCTATGACCATGAGAGGTCCCATCTACTTACACAATTATACCACCATGAAGTCGAATGGGGTTAACCCGGTGAGATGGGATTCCCTTAGTCTCTACTACTTTCATCCTCCTTAAGCTATGCATACTTTGTGGTATGACATGTTCTCTCTTTCTTTAAAAAAAATTTACAGGTTATGATGATGAGAGGCACCATAATTATAGATTTATCATTAATGACTAATTTATTTGATACTGTTGTATCTCATTTTTTTATATTGACTTGTATTATAGATCTACTAATCCTTACTAGGTATTTCTTGTACTATGTGATGGATATTACTACAGACCTCAGGACTAAGAGAGTGTAGGGTCTCTGATTCCCCTCTTGTGTTTTATAGTTAATGACATAAAACCTCTTGAAATCATTATAAGGATAGATTGGTTGATTTTTTATAAGTCATTAATAGAAAATTATCTTATGTGGGTCTCCTTTATTACACTGGATGGGGTGTGCCAGTTTTTCTTGTGATAATGGGACCCAAGGACAAGTAGTTTTGGGCCTTCATTTATAGAGTTGTTAAGAGTAGTATTGGTGCTTTATTTTGACTTTGTGTGAGAATTTTTTAGTGATGATCTCCCTCCAATTATCATTAATATTCCTAATGTTTTTCCTTATGATTTTTCTATCTTTCCACCAGAAAGGGAGGTGGGGTTCTCTATTGATTTAGTAAATGGAACCTAGCCAATGTTTATCCCTAATTACCATATGAAACCATTAGAATTTAAGGAGGTGAGGACCTACCTAGATGAGTTTTTGTAAAAAGGATTTATATGACTGAGTGTTTCACCTTTAGTGGTGCCATTTCTTTTTCAAAAGGAAGATGACATGACACTTTTAATTTATGTTGATTGCCTAAAATTCAATTGAGTTACATTAATGAAAAATTATCCATTACCATGGATATATTATTTGTTTCAGAATATGAAAGGGTTGTGGTGGTTCTCAAATATTGATCTATGATCTGGTTATCACCAGTTGATAATTAAAGGATCAATCATTCAGAAAACTTCCTTCAGGATTAGGTATTCCCATTATAAGTACCTTGTTATACCATTTGTTCTAACCAATGCTTATGCAGTTTTTATGGAACTAATGAATAGTATGTTCTATGAATACCTCGACTCGTTCATGGTAGTATTTATGGATAAAATTTTGGTTTACTCCAGAACTGAGGATGAATATTCGAATCAATTGATATAAGATCTATAAATATTGAGAGATCATTAACTTTACACAAATCTTTTTGAATGTAATTTCTAGATTCAATAAGTGAATTTATTGGGACATATGGTCTCAAAACATAGCATTTCAGTTGATCTTGATAAGGTAATGGTTACTATGACATTAGGACAATCATGAAATGTTTTCAAGATATGGTGATTCTTATTCTTTTTGGGGTATTATCATAGGTTTATTAAATATTTCTCAAATATTGATTCAACAATGATCCATCTCACTTAGAAGGAATTGAAGTTCATGTGTGATGTAAAAATTCAGAGTTCATTCGATGAGTTGAAATACCATTTTACTTTTACACCGTTGTTGAATTTCCAGAGGTTGTATAGGAATAAGTGTTATTTTTTGATGCATCAAGACCAGGTTTGGTATGCATCCTTATCCAAGGTGATCACATGGTAGCCTATGGTTCTATATATCTTATGAAACATGAGAAGAATTATCTAACCCATTATATGGAATTCATAGAAGTGATGCATGATCTTAAGAGTTAGAGGTATTAAATTTTTAGATAAAGGTTTAACATTTATTCAAACAACAAAATCTTGAGTTATATCTTCTCTCAAAAAGATTTAAACCTTTGGAATAATCATTTTGTGGAGTAACGATAGTATTTCGATTTTGACATTGCCTACACCCCTAGTAAGGGGAATGTTATTGCTGATGATTAGAGAAGAATATTTTAAACCCTAACCATAAAATAATCATTAGAATAGTAAAATCATGTGTTTATCTTTTCATGGTTGCATTTGGGATTCTAGGAGTTTGTGAACAAGGATTTTTTGACAAGTTTTTAGTTCACCTACACACTTCTTGAGATGATTCTTCAAAAGTAAAAGATTGATGCTGAATTCTATGACATTAGGGACTCTCTTTATGGTTGGGACATTATTGAAGAGTGTAGTTTCTCTTTAAAGGGTATCCTATGTTTCTAGAAATGGTTTGTTGTACCTTTAGCAGTGATAAAATCCATGATGGGGTATTTCCATGATTCATAGTGGGCAGTTCACCCAAGAAACACAAAGATTTTATATGATATGTAGTGACAATTTTGTTGTCCAAGCATGGGATGAGACATCACTGAATTTGTTTCTTATTATTATACTTACCAAAACGTCAAGGATAAACACCAAAAATCTTCAAGTTTACTTTAACCAGTTACTGTTATGACTTGGAAGTGGAATGAGTTTTTTATGGATTTCCTAGTTGGGTTTCCATATACCCCTCAAGGGATGAATATGATATGGGTAGTGATCCATAGGCTGACCAAATCATCTCAATTTATACCCGTTATAGATAAAACCAAATTTTATGACTTCAGAAGTTTCTTTATAAAGAATATTGTTCGTTTTCATGGAGTTACATCTACTATATTTTCTAATATATATACTTTTTTGACCTCTCATTTTTTTTGGAATGGAATACCTGAAGAATTAGGATCTCATGTTATTTGATCATGACATATAATCTATATATGTATTGATAGACATAATAAGTCATAAAAACCATGGAATACATGCTTTGTGCTTGCATTCTAAACTTTGGTGGATCTTGGGATGACCATTGGGGAATGGATGATTTTTCTTAGAAGAATAATTACTAGTCATCTATTATAATGGATCTTTTTGAGGACTTTTATGGTCATCCTTGTATATATATGTATTAATGGTTGGATATTAGTGAAGTTTCCTTGGTTGGACTGAGTTTGCCTCAAGAGAGGACAAAAGATATTTAGTTGATTCATCAAATAATGTGGGTGACACAAAGATGGTATAAATATTATGCTGGTCATAAATGTAGATGATTGGAGTTTTCAATTGGTTATCAAGTGTTCATGAGAGTTTTAACTTATTTGGGTCACTAACAGCTTGGGAATTAGGAAAACCTTGAACTGAGGTTTGTGGGTCCCTTTGATATTGTTGTGAAGATGGGGAAAGTTTATTACCATTTGGAACTTCCACTACATTTGACTTCGATCCACAATGTGTTTCTATTATCACAACTCAAAAAGTATATTTATAAGGATTTTCTGGTCACAAACTAACAAGATATTGATGTTGAACCAAACTTATCTGTGATTTAGCAACAAATCTGGATTATTAATTGTGAGATAAAGGTTCTTTGTGTAAAGATGATACCTTTAGTCATTGTTCTATAGAAGCATGGTTTTGATTCACATGAAACATGGGAACATGAATAACTAATGATAGAGAAGTAACCACATATCTTTTATGTGGAATCTTCCTGACAAGTTTTTTGGGGACATAAAGTATTTATGGTGGGGAGTTTATGACATCTCGTTACTTGATTTAAGGTATTTATTGACCCTTGTTTGGATAATTCTTTTTTAGGTCTCATCTTAGGTTAATTTTATTGAAATTTGAAAAAAAAAATGGATCTTCGTATAACTTTTCATGGTAGAAACATGATTTGGTAAAACCATTAGGTTTGGCCCATTAAACTGGGCACTAGGTGACGGTGCTCTATAGGGGGGTGCATGGTTATTTCTAACTATGTGTCCTATCCCTCAAACCATGTATATTTTGATAGTGATGGTTTTCATGGTTAGCACATTAATAGTTTAACCATGCCACAAAACTGTGCACCCCATATAGATGTCCAGTAGGGGTGCACAGTTAGGGTTCATAATTACTACTAACCATGCATCCGTACTATGAAAACCTTGTGTGTGAGTTTTTAACCCCTTTAAAATTTAATTAAAAATCCCAGGACCCATATTTAAGATATCTAACAACACCCACTTGAACCTAATCAGTTTACTTTTCATTTGGAGGATCTCTAAAGGATTAGTTGTCTCTCCAAACCCCTCCTCTTGTGAATCGATGTTATAATGGAAGATATGATCCCTCTATGTTATGATTTTTCTCTCTTGATTTGGGTTTTCCCCCTCTGAAATTTCTATCCCTTTAGAGAGTTTTGAATCCTCATGTTTTTTTTAAGTATTAGATCATTTATTTGATATATCTTGATTCATGGTTTGATTTATTGATCTTTTATACCTTCATTCTTCAATGGTGGATCTCAATGTTGGTGTAGTGTTGATCGTGTGGTTAAAGGTAGGTGGTTACATAAGTATTTACCCTATAATTGAATCTATATATTTCTTGATTAATTTGAAATGAGTTTTTAATTGATTTTAAATCCTGGATTTGAGATGATTTTATGTTTTACTAAAAAAGGGATTAGAATTTTGAACCCCCCCCCCAATTATATTTGAATTGAAATTGTTGGGTGGATTTTGAGAAAAATGATGGCCTGATTTGAAAGTGGATTTGATGAAATTATTTGATGTTGATTCTTGAAGAAATTTGATTATATTGAAATATGATTTTAAAGGGCATGATTTTGAGAAAAACCTATGATTTTTTTTTAAATGAAAATGTATATTAAAACTAAAATTGAGCAATTGAATTGTGAATAGTGAATTGATTTAAAATAAATGATTTCTCCATGAGTTATTGATGATTTCTTAAAGCACATGTGATCTTAGGTTGTTCGTAGGTGATTAGAAATATAAAACTAGTACTCTAACTCCCAGAAAATGGATTGATGATGTCTATACTAACTATACCAAGTTTGGCATGTTTTCCCATATTGAGTCCTCAATGCGGTATAGACTGATTTCCCATAATGGGTATCCTATTAGGGTTTTGATTTGAGTGTCGACACCTATATTAAAGATTATTATAATGTGTGATGATATTATTTATTGAAACTAGCGTACCGTAGGTATTATGATCATGGTGATTTGTTTTGTTTTACTTGATTGTTAATGCCATTGATTAGAAAAATGAATTATTTATGCCCACAATTTTATGTAAATATTTTATATAAAGTGTTAATTTAATTTTTTTTTGATATGTATTCCATAACTTGAATTAAAATCATGTTTTGTTGAAAATATGTAAATTCCTTTTCGTGCCTTCATTTATTTAAATTTAAATCATAAATGTTTTATTGTTATGATATTTCTTATGGAACACTTGGTGAGATCCTACTAGGCTATTTATCTCACACCTAACCTTTTTCTACATGAATTTGTAGATTTTCATATTTCAGGCCCAAGAAAATGGAAGTCCCCACTTGGAGGTGGTGGATGTACTAGATTTTTGGGACCTAGAGTTATGGATTTGACTAATAGAGATGTGATCCACTTGTTACATGGGTTTTTTAAGACTTGTTCTTAATGGATGTCGCATCTTTTGATGATGTTCATTCTGTGTATTGTTTCACCTATTTCTTTTCTAATAGTTTTACCTTAATGAGTGTTAAAATAGAGAAATTTATCATTGATCTTTCATTGTTTTGTGGAAAAATTATTCTATCTTGTTTCCTGTATGATTCTAGGTGCTAGTTGCTAACCTATGGGGTTCAGAAATTCCCTTTGGGAAATGTCATGACCAACTCAGGTATCAGTGTACCAGGGTATCCAGGAAAATTGATGGTATTAATGGAGAATTAAAAAGTATTTAGTCAACTTGGATTACAAATATGAAGTATTATTGATGATTTTGATGGATAAATATAAATTTTGGATTTATATAACAAGCGACTTATCTAAATACTTGTTCAATGCTTATGCATGGCTAGAAAAGTCAAAATAATATATTAAATAAGTTATAATTTTATGGATGAGTTTAGATTTAACTTATGAACAAATATATATGAATAAAATTTATTTATAATTATTTTTTAAAAATTATAATATTTTTTTTATTTTTAGAGTTATTATAATTTTCTAAAACATTTACTCTACGATGGAATAGTGTTTATGAAAATAGAAAAAAAAATATGTAAATGATATTAAAAAATATTAAACATAGAATATTTTGGATGAATTATTATATTAAAATAATAATAGATAACTATATTATATTAGTGATGAGTTAAAAGTTTATATTTTAATTCCATTTATATCAAGATTTCATTAAATTCAAACTATGTGAACAATTTTGAAAATGAATTTATGGTATGTTATGTTAAATAATATTTTATTTAATTATTTTAAATTCATAAAAATATTTTCTTTCAAAAATTTAATAGGATATGGCCTAGAAATTAAACCATTATCCACTTATGAGTCACTGTTACTTTTATAATAACTTTATTAACCCCTAAATTGTAAAGAACGTTAATATTACGGTAATGGTCGAAGGGGTCAATGGGGGTTAATATTAATAGATAAGGGTTAAAACATCACCTAAACTTGTATAGATTTTATTTTATGAGATTATTTCAGATCATAAACTTTCCCAAATTATAAATATGTCAATTATTTGGAACATTAATATTATAATTTATTTATGTTAATTTCATAATTTAAGTAATTCCAAGGGTTCCCCTCCCCTCACTTATAAAAGTTCACCCATATCCTCTCTTCCTCACATGTTTTTAAAGTTGTAGTTTAGAAAAAAAACAACCATAATTAATATCCATCATCCCTCATCATGTCTTATAGGTCCTGGTCTCACCAAAATACCAATCCTATAAGGATTAAGGTATAAGCCAAATAGGTTATCTCTGGATAAGGTATAAGTCATAACTGGCCAATTTCAAGTTTATTTATTCTTATAAATATTTTAAATATTTTTTAAATATTATGAAATAATAACCTCATTGTATTATATATACTAAAATTTTATTATGATTATGGTACAACCCATTTTCATCTCCTTTTCCATCCTATGGGAAATTGAAACATGCCTCGTGCATACGTGTGGATTACCACCTCCATGAAGCGATGTGTTTCATTTTTTATCACCACATCACAAGGATGATTATTATGATGGATTTAATTAATATATATGATATTAATTAAATAATTATCATTTTATAAATATAATATTTCTACTATTTTTTAACATTTTCATCTATTCAAAAATGATAACGTCATTCGTGCGTACATTTATACTACTACCTCTATGAAGAAATTTGATTCATTTTTCATGTAAACTGTTCATAGATGGTTATAAAATTTTATTTAATATATAAAAATGATAATAATTTCATGATTAATATTTTATATATGATGTAATAATGGTCCTTTTGACTACAGTCATCCAATTGAAGCTCTTTTAGGATTATGAATCGTACGTACTCAAAATGTCTAACATAAAATTAACTAATTAAGTAACTAAAGAAAACATGACAGTAAATGAAACAAAAAGGATAATGATAATGTAATGAACATGAAAAATGTTTTTAAGAAATTAAATAATTAATATGTTTTTATTATAAAAGAGTTAAAGAACATGCATGGTGAGTCAAACATGAAGTAAGATATTTTTCTTTGAAACCATATTTCAAAAAGTTTTTAAAGTTTTTATTCTATTTTCCTTCTATATCCACATTAATTAAAATGTTTCATGAATTATATTATTTAAAATTAAATAACTATCAATTATCATTATTAAATAATTTTTAAATTATTTATAAGGTTTTAAAAATGAATATTCTTGTCATTTTCCGAACAATGTACTTTTACCCAATGTTTGAAAGAAATCATTATTTTAACTTTTACAACATGAAAAAAATTTCACACCATCATTAATTTTAATTTATTTTAATACTCATTTACAATTTTTCATGGTTATTTTCACATAAAATATTTTCTAAGATATTTTGAGAATATTTCATTTTAAATTGTTTTCAAGTGAACTGGATATTTCTCCCTAGTTTTATGTGAAGAAGAATAGTGCTTTTTTATGGGTTAAGAAGATTTTTTTAAAGGTATTTATAATGAAAATGAGATTCTTAAAAATGGTTTATTCATGATATGGAACTTCATAATTATAGTTTATGATGGGTGATCCCGATACTACTTATATGATGGGTGAGCCTGATACATCTTACACAACAAATGAGCCCAATGTATCTCTCTAATGCATTGGGTAATGTTCCCTATATTAAAAGGAAAGGAGGGAAATAAATAGGGAAGTTTATCATTTTTATTTAACTAGGATCCAATTATTACTGAAATAAGTGAACATGGGTTCTGAATATAATTCTCTAAGATTCCTATAAGGGTTTATATTATCTTGTTGTGGTTTTTTAATATTTTCTTTAAGAGATTTTTTTTCATGTGGATATGATTTATTTTATATGATAAATGAATAATGTGAAAAAGGTAAATATTTTAAGGATTTTCATGTTTTTTACTTGATTAATGGGATTATTTTATTTTTATATCCCTTAGTGAGCTTTATTTTTCTCATCCCAAGTTTTTAGAAAAAATAACGGGTCTTAAGGAATAGTAGGAAATATTATGATGTCTATCTTTGAATAAGGAACTTTGGAATTGAAAAAAAGAAATCACAACATTATAAAGAACATTATTTGTATGAAGAATTATGATATGTGGGAATTTTCACTTTTATGTAATGTTTTTTCCTGATTTTCTAAAAGTATAAACCAAAAAGATCCTAGAAATGTATGAAAGTGGAACCCTTGTAATAAATTACATATTTATTGGTTGAACAAGTTATGGGTAATTATAATTGGTATAAAATCAAGATTTTAGATAACTTTAGAGGTTAGGATGATTAATATTATGATATTTTAAGATTTATGAATGTCGTCTTGGGTTAATAATTATAAGGTTGATCCTATGTTTAAAGGAATAGATACCTTTTTTATGTTTTATGTGATAGAATTTTAAGGTTCATAATGTTATTTTGTAGATAAATGATTGAGATAAATTTCACCCTTAGTTTTAAACATGTGATTTAGAATGATTGTTGTTTGGTAATAATGTAAGTATGTTTGGGATAAAATTAGTAATGTAAATATAACCTTTAGAGTTGAAATGATCTTTGATGTTGAGTTACTATGGTTAATTAGGGTAATGGTTGAGTTAAATTTTGGGAGAATATATGATTTTATCTTGGTTTTATGGTGATTCAGGTTATTTATGGAAAATATTAGAATAATTTGGATTATATATTATTAATCATATACATTTTTGGTAAGTGACCTTTTGAGTAATTCATGATGTTTAGAGGAAAAATTTTATTTGATTTTAGAATAATATGATCTAATTATTCTAATATTTGGGGTTTAATTTAGTTAGGCATATTTTTGAAGATTTTTATAGTTACTTATTTTGGAATAATTTAAGTTGATCTTTGGGTGTTATTTTTGAAAATTTGGATATTTATAGTGGTTTATTTTGTAACGTCCCAACCCGGGTGCCACACATCGATGCCTCAAACTGATTGACCACATAACCTCAAGTGTAACTTCCCATAAGCCAAAGGCTTTTGACTAGCAATGAGGGTCTATATCAGTTGTGGGAAGACTATACACTCTTTGTTATAGTAAAACATATGTGGAAAATAAATAATAAATAACTAAATATATAACCATAACCAGAAGGATTCCAATATCACATAATGACCAAAATTGGAAATTCAATTTCAAAATAAAACTGTCAATAATCCATGATAGAGTATGTTCCATGTATCAAAATGAAACTCAAAAGTAAATACACTGAAAACTCCCAAGAGGGCCCCGAACCACATTTTTTCCAAAATACATGCTCCATCATGACTCATCCACCTAATACATGACCTTTTACATTATCCTATCATAAAACCATGAAATCTATTTAGGTACCAATCATTCAGTCCAAGTAGTGTGTGAGTACAACTAATTAGGCCACCACCAATAGAGTTTAAAAGAATATCCAGTCAATAAAAATTTTATGAATTTTTATAAAGAATAATGAACAAAGTATAATTAAACAGTTATCACATTATCAATTATTCTTTATTGAACCACATAATCCCCTAGGTTCCCAGGGACACCTGTGTTTCAATACCTACTTCAGCCTGTGCCAGAGTCTGAGTTATTCCCAAGTGACATAATATCTCATAATTCCATTGTTAACATTCTTCAATTAATACTTGAATTCCCATGTTACCATTCATACCTCATACAATTTAATGACCATGTTCTCATTATTTATTTCACAATTTAGTTCACTTGTTACCATTCATACCTCACACAATGTAATTTCCATGTTCCCTTACTGTATTTCAGAACTGAATTCCCATGTTACCATTCATACCTCACAAAATTTAATGACAATGTTCTCATTATTTATTTCATAAATAAATGACCATATTACCATTCATAACTTCACAATTGAATGACTTTGTTACCATTCATCAATAAATAATTAATTCAACAATTAATTTTCCACATAAATTCCATAACTAATTAAAAAATTAGTTAATCATACAAATACCATTATTTAATTCACCAATTTATTGGTCATCTCAATCTTATTACTAATTAAACAATTAGTCATCACATAATTCCTCATAATTAATTCTCAAATAAAATAAGAACATCAATCCGTTCAATTAACTCAACAAATAATTAATCACTAACCCATAATTAATTCAACAATTAATTATCTCAATTCACAATTTCAATATCTCATAATTAGTCCATAAATTAATTATGTCAAATCAAATATCTCAATATACCATAATTAAGTAATCAATTAATTATTCAATTTACCAATCTCAATATCTCATAATTAATTCAATAATTAATAATCTTAATTCACAATATCAACATATCATAATTAAATTACCAATTAATTATCTCAAATCAACTATCTCAATATCTCAAAATTAATTAAACAATTAATTATCCAAAATAAATAATCCCAACATCCCCAATTTTACATTTCCCTCAATTAATTAATTCACAAAATAAATTATTTCAATGAAGAACTCAACTTTAAAACACCAAATATAAATTCTAAAATTGCATACACATAATTTTAATCATGACTTTGGGAGTTGAATTATAGACCACCTACCTAAAAATTGACGAATAAATATTACCAATGGGAAATCCCAATTGATATAATATATCAAATAAACAATGACACAAGAGATATAGATGAAGAAGTAAGATCAAGATCAACCCCCAAACTCAAAACTATCAATGGTTCCACCAATTATTCAGAAGGAGGAATGGAAGATAACCAAATAGAAAAGAGAATACATGGTATCCATCACCAATCCGCAACAATCAGATATGAAGAAATAGGTCCAAATCTATTAAGAGTCTCCCTAGGGTTGGAGGAGGAATACTACATGAAGGAAAATAAACCCAAATGAACAACATGACACTTTTTAATTTGTTTCTTAGATAGTTATGTGATATTTAATTTCATTACAGGTTGTGTAATTATTTTTAATAGTTCATTTTGAAAAACCTATCACCTAAGATTTATTTTATTAAAACAATCGTACAATTATATGATGTGGGATCCCTTTACATGGTCAGTAAATGTTTTGTAGTTGATTTTATAGACCATTTTCCTTTAAAAAACTCCAAACCTCTTTTAATGTTTCTTATCCCACTAGGAACCATAAAAAATTAATCCCTTTATTCACAGACTTCATTAATTCAAATGGAATACTTTCATGATGAAAACACAACCGAAAGAAAAGAATAACAAAAAAACTTAAAGATAGACATACCTAGAAAAAGACAGGATCTTATAATCTCCACACCTTATAATAGCTCATCCTCGATCTATACTCCCAAGTATCTCTAAGGTCTCGAGTCAAAAATATTGGGCCACTGGGCCCTCATATGTTCTTATTTATCCAATTTTCTTCATGAACTCATATATGTTTCCACAATACATCAAATTTTGGAATGATATTTCCCCCCAACACTTTCTCACTGCGATCCAACGCACATATCATATGATCCTAAAAGGACGCATCAATCTCAAGAACAATTTCATTCACATCTATCACATAATAAGGGTTGGTGTGATAACTCCAAATTTTTGAGAAATGGAAAACCTCATGCATATCATTGTATCTATGTGTAAGATCTAATCAGTATACCACTGGCTAAATTATTTCCACAATCTCAAATGGTCCAGTGAACCTCGACATTAGATTACCCTATCTCCATATATTACGATGACCCATTCTAGGTGACACTCAATGGAATACAAGATCAAACTGTATAAAATCTTGGGTTCATTGATGTATATCAGTATAAAACTTCTATCTACTCTATGATGTATCCATACACTTTGGAATCATCTTTACTTGCTTTGATGTCTCCTACACGAGACTCAGTCCCAATAACTCTCACTCACCCACCTCTATCCATGATATAGGTGATCTACATGGATTACCATAAAGAGTCTTATATGGTACCATATGTATAGTATTTTGAAAACTGTTTTTATAGGAAAACTCCACTAAATACATGTGCTTCTCCCAAGACCCAACGAAGTCCAGAACACATGCTCAAAGCATATCTTCAAGCACCTATAAAGTATGATCTGACTTCCCATATATATTTGTGTGGAATTTTGTACTCAAAAACCCTATGTACCAAGCACCTTTTGTAATCCCTTCTAGAAGCATGAAAAAAAATGTAACGACCCAAAGTTTCATTAATGGAAAATCCCTCTTGATCTAGTTAAATGTCTCTTTATGAAAAATATTTTTATAATATGTCAAATTCTTTGGTTTTATGTTAAGAATTTTGACCGTTGTTAATATAGTCGTTGAACAGTGATCACATGATTAGTATAAATATAGGAATTTAACAAATCCAATTTACTCAGACAAAAGAAGCGATGGCCTCATCTAGTAGAATTGCCCCATACGAAGCCCATTTGTTGGAGCTTGGAAAAGAGGTGGCATCCTTGGAATTCACTCTTGACCAAGACCAAGCTGAGCTTCACCATGTCAAACTCGAACGGGACCATCTACGGGAAAAGTGGAAGTTGATAGAGATTACCACTCGAGCGATGTTATCTGAGCCACCCCAAGAGTCTGTCACCATCGTACACCTTACTCTTAGGTCTTATGTAGCTATTTTAAGGGGTTATGTAACAAATAAGTAGTACTATGTTCATGTATATTATTTTTGTATATAATATTGAATATAATTTCTAGTCATTTTTGATGCCTTGTAAATAGTTTTTAAAGTACAAATGGTGTTTTTAGTTATTATTTAATTAAGAAATATATTTTATTAAATTAAGGGATTTTTGAATTAAATAATATTTAATTAAAATAATAATAATATTATTAAATTAATTTTTATTAAATATAAATGATCTTATAATTTTATGAATGCAATTACAATTTTTATCAAGGTTTGAAAGCCATTTTTTTCAAAACCCGTGAATTTTCGATAAATGTCGGTTTTTATTTTAAAAGTGAAAATTAAAATATTTATAAAATTATTTAGATAAAATAAATGTTATTTATGGAATCATGATGTCGAAATTATCCAACGGTGAATTTTTTATAATTTTCTGAGACAGTCAAATTTTTGGGTAAAAATTAAATACCGTTTAAATATATAATGTGTTTTATGACATCATAATGACCCAATAGTGATGTAATAAAATACTATAATCCTTATGTTCGTCCAATATATGTTTTAAAATTAAAATAATGTGATTTTGGGTTTGTTTAACTTACTTTTCAAAGCATTAATGGACCCCTCAAGACTTATTCAACACCTTGCCTTTTTAAATTAATTTCCATGGGAGTGTGACTCACCTCCACATAAGCAACCCTAATATTTAATGAAGTTCGGAATTTGGCCTTATAAAATATTTTTTTCCACTTCCCTTTTCTAAAAACCACGGGCAAAAACCATGGGATGGTTTGTGGTTTGGATTAATTTAATATAAGGGGTCCCAAATCTAAATAATAAAGAATTCCCTCACCTTTCCTATATAAACCCACCCAAGCTCCCAATTCCTCCTCAATCAAAGCTTTTGGAGTTCATCCAACATCTACCCTACTATCTCTAGAATCCTCCCAAGGTGCCCCAAGCTCCCAAGAAGCCTCTCACAAGCCTCTCTCTAGCCTTTGAAAGCACACCTCCAAGTAAGGGTTTTTTCTTCCTTTCTCATTTTTGTCAATTTTCTTTAAGTTGTATTGCCCTTTTAATTTCAATTATTAATTTTGGGGTATGGTTTAGAACCTCCCCCATACTGCCCTATTTATGTTTTAATGATGGGAGACCCATTTCTCTCTCATTAAATGCCTCTCATGTACACCCGTTACTATGCCGAAATTCCGAAAGGAACTTCTCTCTCCTCTTTTCCATTCAAGCAATACTTTTGTATCATGAATATAAATTCCATTAAAATTGTTGGGAAATGTATCTATATTACCTCCTTACTTCCCATTACATGTAAATATTATGAGGAACCCCTTTCTCTCTCACCAACCATTTTTATGAATTCTTATGTCACGTCGTTACGCTGCCGAAATCGCACTGATTTTCTAAGCCAATGTCATTGTGTAGTGAATACCATGCCCATTTTCCATCAAGGGTATTCACCTTTATGAAAATTTACTTATTGATTGTAAAGTTTAATGTATGAATTCCACATTCATTTATCATGTAATAAATGATTATGTCTTATGAATCCATTTTTTATGATCCATGTGGCACACTTATGCATGAAATGAAATGTTTAAGAAGGGTGCACCCTTATAGCGCTCCAAAGCATTGGGTAAAGTATAGTATCATGATACGTCATGTGAAATGAGTGTTGACTCATTCTGATTCAAGTGCAATGAGGGTTTACTCGTGCTTTATGTGCAATGATGATTTACTCATGCTCCATGTGCAATGCGCCTTGGCTCATGCTAATTCCATGTTAAGTGTTGTTGCCACATTCCATGTTATGATTATCATGATTTATCATGCCTTTATGTTCATGTTTCTTATATGATCTGTTGATATTCCTATTGTCTAACATGTATTGTACTCCTCATGTTATTCCATGTGTACTCCCTTACTGGGCTTTATAGCGCACCCTTTTCTTATGCATGTCCTCAGGTTATCCCATGCAATGCTAAGTACGAGGGAATTTAGTGGTCATGTAAAGGAAGCTTTCAATAAAGATGTTGTATTTCATGTTTTAAGTTTTTATGTAACGGTCCTAAGCCCTAAATACACTAAACCTCTCGATCTTATTTTTTGTATCAAGTGAAGTTTTATGTAATAAATCATGTTTAAGTTTGTAATAAAAGCAGGGTTGTCATAGTTGGTATCAGAGGATAGGTTTAGTTATTTTTGAGATTAGGAAACCCTAGTAAAGCCTTAGATACAAGACTAAGTATAATAAACATCCCTATGTTTTGGTAAGTACTGGGTAAGTGGTTTATCAAACAAATACATCCCTGTCTGGAAACGAGCAGGTAGAGGCGGCTCTGGCACAGATGTATCCTAGGAGTAAAACCCGAAAACACCACTTTGAGCTAGACTCAAATGGGAACTGGTGCACGACAACGGGCCTTGCTACACTCTTGGTTACGACACTCCCATGGGATATGTTTTGATAAATTCAAAATCTTAGTATGAACCCTTATTAAGGGAAAAAATTCCCCTAATAATATATGTTAGAAAGTAGATCATGAAAAGCCTAGATTGAAGCCTATAGACTCATGAGTTAAGGAAATGAATGTTTATTTATAAGTCATCAACTTTTATCTTTGGATTACCCTTTATGTGTTACCCCTAACTTCCCTTTTATTCCAGCCAATGGCCGGTAATAGGAGGACTCGAGCTAACAACCGTTGTGAAGATCAGTGTGATGACTATACTAATGAGATGCCAAATCCAATGGGAGCGGGAATCATGAACTTTTTCATGCTTCTCTCTCAGCTAACTCAAGTTTTGAATAGAAACACAGGTCAAGAGGAACGTTCAAACCCCCCTAAGAAAGAAAAAGTCACTATCGAGAGCTTCATGAGACAAAGGCCTCTTACTTTTAGTGGATCATCTGATCCCATGATCGCTGAACAATGGATCAACTCCATTGAAAAGATCTTCTCCATCCTTCATTGTTCTGAACAAGAGAAGGTTCTCCTGGATGCCTATCATATGGAGGGTGAAGCTGATCAATGGTGGATGTTGATAAAAAATACGAAGCCTGAGGAGGAGATCGAGGCGTTGGAATGGAAGGATTTCCGGAAGATGTTTTTCGATAAATATTTTCCGCGCACCCTCCGGCTTAAGATGGAAAGGGACTTCCTTTCCCTCAAGAAAAAAGATGAAGAATCTGTTGGAGCGTACGAGGAAAACTTCACAAGACTTGCACGATACGCTTCCGGCATTGTCGTTACCCCCGAATACAAGGTTGACCGCTTCTTTGGTGGGCTGAAGCCTAGCTTGCGGAAAGTAATAGCGATCCGTGACTTCGACAGCTATGAGGAAATTTTTTGATGTTCCCTCAAGGTCGAAATGGATAACGAGGAATCACAGGGGTATCATGGGGACAAGAATCGTAAGGTGGACTTCAATACTGGTGGTCTGGTGGATAAATCCAACGGTGCTAAGAAGATCCAGCACTCCACTTGCCAAAAGTGCGGAAAGAAGAACCCTAGAAATTTCCTTAAGGGGACGAGAAAATGCTTCAGGTGTGGAAGAGAAGGGCACCTAGCTGTTAACTGTCGGCAAGAAAGACCCACGGTTGCAACAGAGGAGAGGAATGCTCTGTTCTAACCTCAACGCGTTATTCAATGCTACAAATGCAAAGAACCTGGTCATTTTTCAAATCAGTGCCCTAATCCAAGGGTTTTTGGAGGTGACCAACAACCTCCAAGGCAGTAAGGAAGAGCTTTTTCCATCACTTCTGCCGAAGTGAACCCCGACAACGAAGTGGTGACAGGTACGCTAGTTATTCATTCAAGAATAGAGAACGTACTTTTTTATTCAGGTTCTACACATTATTTTATATCTCAAAAGTTTAGTAGAACAATCCCATCACCACCACAAATCATGGAAGTAAAGATGTTAGTGAGTACGGAAAATGGGGCAATCATTTCATCCCATGAATATAAGTCCTCCCCTGTTATAATCTGTGGATTAAATTTCCCGGCGAACCTTGTCATACTCCCTCTAGTGTAATTTGATGCGATTCTTGGCATGGATTGACTTTCCTTATATAGAGCCAATATAAATTGTTGGGAGAGGGAAATCACACTCCATATGGAGAATCGACCCCTGATTCTTTACAAGTGTCAGGAGGAAGATGAATCTCTTTTAGCTCCATCATCTCAAGCATGTATATTACTACCTTATGAGCACGTGTATCTGGCTCAAATGATTGAGTCCAAGGAATAAACCATCCTTGAAGAAATGCCTATTGTGAGGGAATTCACTGAAGTGTTTCCCGAGGAACTGTCTGGTCTTCCTCCTAGAAGAGATGTTGAGTTCTCAATTGAACTTATACTTGGGACGCTACCAATATCCAAGAATCCATATAGAATAACTATTGTTGAGCTTGAAGAGCTAAAGAAACAACTACAGGAGAATCTGGATAAAGGGTTTATACGCCCAAGTGCTTCACCATGGGGTGCACCAGTCCTCTTCATCAAGAAGAAGGATAGGTCAATGCGGCTCTGCGTCGATTATCGTGAACTTAACAAAATCACGATAAAAAACAAGTATCCTATCCCAAAAATCGATGACTTGTTTGATCAGCTGCATGGAGCACAATACCTCTCTAAGGTGGACTTGCGGTCAGGATATTATCAAGTAAGGTTCAAGAAGAAAGATGTCCCCAAGACTGCTTTTCGTACAAGACACGGGCACTATGAATTCATAGTAATGCCTTTCAGACTCACCAATGCTCCAGAAATATTCATGGACTTAATGAATAGAGTCTTTAGAGATTACCTAGACAAATTTGTGGTAGTCTTTATAGATGATATTCTAATATACTCCAAAACCAAGGAGGATCATGAGGAGCATTTAAGAACTGTACTGGAGACTTTGCGCAAGGAGAAGCTTTATGTAAAGTACAACAAGTGTGAGTTCTGGTTAAAGGAAGTCTCATTATTGGGCCATAACATCACAAGCAATGGGATTTCTGTGGACCCCTCCAAAACAGATGCAATTGAGGGATGGCCGAGGCCAACATCGGTAACGGATATTCATAGCTTCTTGGGGTTAGCTGGATATTATCAACGATTTGTGAGAAATTTCTCACGATTGTCCAACCCTCTTACCAAGCTAACTCGGAAGGGAGTAAAGTTTTCTTGGAGTGATGAATGTGAAGAATGCTTCAAGGAGTTGAAAAGGAGGCTTATCACTGCGCCCGTGCTCACTTTACCCACAAGTGGGGAAATTTTTGTGGTATTCAGTGATGCTTCAAAGAAGGGCTTAGGCTGTGTGCTGATGCAGAATGATAAAGTGATATCATATGCCTTAATAAAGTTGAAAATCCATGAGCGAAACTATCCAACACATGATCTGGAGTTGGCGGCTGTGATCTTTGCCTTGAAAATCTGGTGGCATTATCTCTATAGAGAGAAATGTGAGATATATACTGACCCGAAGAGTCTTAAATATATATTCACACAGAAAGTGCTTAATATTTGCCAGAGAAGATGGATATAGATCATCAAGGATTGTGACTGTTCAATACATTACCACCCTGGGAAAGCGAACAAGGTGGCAGATGCCCTAAGCAGAAAGGATCCAACGATTCTATCAATGATGAGAATTGAGAAGGATCCAATCTTCTTAGACTTGATGAAGATGGACATGGGAATCATAGAGAAGGGAACATCATCAATCCTTTCACAAATGATTGCTCAACCATCTATTTTGGAAAGGTTAAAGGATGCTCAAAAGGATGATATGGGAATTCAAGAAAAAGTGGAAGCTATCAAAAAGGGGAAATCCTCAGAGTTTAATGTTAATGAAGAAGGAATTGTGCGGTTTGGGAAAAGACTATGTGTTCCATCAAGTCTGGAGCTGAAGAAGGAACTTTTGGATGATGCACATAGTTCAAATTTCTCTATTCACCCAGGGAGCACAAAGATGTATTGAGATCTACGAGAAAACTTTTGGTGGGATAATATGAAGAAGGAGATCGCTGAATATACATCAAAGTGTCTGGTGTGTCAGCAAGTGAAGGAAGAGAGGCAGAAGTATAAGGGGATGATGCAACCATTTCCCATACCAGAATGGAAATGGGAGAACATCACCATGGAATTTGTCACTGGACTTCCAAGGACATCCAAAGGCAACAATGCAATCTGGGTTGTTGTGGATCGTCTTACAAAGACTGCACACTTCATTGCTATTCGGGAGGATTTATCATTGGATCAACTAGCACGGATATATATCAAGGAAGTGTTAAGGTTTAATGGAGTACCACTATCTATTGTGTTTGACCGATATCCAAGATTCACCTCTAAGTTTTGGAAGAGTCTTCAATATGCTCTGAATACTAAACTGAACATCAGTACGGCCTATCATCCTCAAACTAATGGCCAATCCAAGCGAACTATCAAAACACTTGAGTATATGTTGAGAGCATGCTCAATGGACTTTAAAGGAGGATGGGATCAACATATTCCTTTGGTTGAGTTCTCTTATAATAACAGTTTCCACTTGAGCATCCAAATGGAACCATATGAAGCCCTGTATGGGAAAAGGTGCAGAACACCGGCATGTTGGGATGAGGTCAGTGAATGTAAGATGCTTGGACCAGAAATGGTCGAAGAAATGGTGGAGAAGGTGAAAACCATTTAGCAGCATATCAAGGCATCCTAGATTCGACAGAAGAGTTATACAGATAATCGTCGACGAGCCCTAGAGTTAAAAGTTGGAGACATGGTGTTTCTACACATATCTCCGTGGAATATGGTCATGAGGTTTCGAAAGAAAGGGAAGTTAAGTCCAAGGTACATCGACCCCTTCGAGATTCTTGATCGTGTCAGGGTTGTGGCTTATCGACTAGCACTTCCACCTACTATGGACAAAGTACATGATGTCTTTCATGTATCCCTCTTAAGAAAGTACATATCGGACCCTTCACATGTACTCTCTTCTGAGGTGGTATAATTGGAATATGATCTTTCTTATGAGGAGCAACCAGTGAAGATCTTAGATCATAGAGAAAAAGTTCTACGAAATAAGATAATTCCCCTCGTCAAGGTATTATGTAGAAACCACAAGTTTGAAGAAGCAACTTGGGAATTGGAGGAAATGATGAATCTAAGTTACCCACATCTGTTTTAGTGTGGGAAAAGGAAAATTTCGAGGGCGAAATTTCTTAAGGGGGGAATATTGTAACGACCCAAAGTTTCATTAATGGAAAATCCCTCTTGATCTAGTTAAATGTATCTTTATGCAAAATATTTTTATAATATGTCAACTTCTTTGGATTTATGTTAATAATTTTGACCGTTGTTAATATAGTCGTTGAACAGTGATAACATGATTAGTATAAATATAGGAATTTAACAAATCCAATTTACTCAAACAAAAGAAGCGATGGCCTCATCGAGTAGAATTGCCCCATACGAAGCCCATTTGTCGAAGCTCGGAAAAGAGGTGGAATCCTTGGGCTTCGCTCTTGACCAAGCCCAAGATGAGATTCACCATGTCAAACTCGAACGGGGCCGTTTACGGGAAAAGTGGAAGTTGATAGAGATTACCACTCGAGTGATGTTATCCGAGCCACCCCAAGAGTCAGTCACCATCGCACACCTTACCCTTAGGTCTTATGCAGATGTTTTAAGGGGTTATGTAACAAATAATTAGTACTATGTTCATGTACATTATTTTTCTATATAATAATGAATATAATTTCTAGCCATTTTCGATACATTGTAAATTTTTTTAAAGTACAAATGGTGTTTTAGTTATTATTTAATTAAGAAATGTATTTTATTAAATTAAGGGATTTTTTAATTAAATAATATTTTAATAAAATATTATTATTATTATTAAATTAATTTTTATTAAATATAAATGATCTTATAATTTTATGAATGCAATTAAAATTTTTATTAAGGTTTGAAATCCATTTTTGTCAAAACCCGTGAATTTTCGATAAATGTCAGTTTTTATTTTAAAAGTGAAAATTAACATATTTAGAAAATTATTTATATAAAATAAATGTTATTTCTGGAATCAGGACATCGAAATTATCCAACGGTGAATTTTTCATAATTTTCTGAGACAGTAATATTTTTGGGTAAAAATTAAATACCGTTTAAATATATAATGTGTTTTATGACATCATAATGACCCAATACTGATTCAATAAAATATTATAATCCTTCTGTTCGTCCAATATATGTTTTAACATTAAAATATTGTGGTTTTGGGTTTTTTTAACTTACTTTTCAAAGCATTAATGGACCCCTCAAGACTTATTCAACACCTTGCCTTTTTAAATTAATTTCCATGGGAGTGTGACTCACCTCCACATAAGCAACCCTAATATTTTAAGAAGTTTGGACTTTGGACTTATAAAATATAGTTTTCCTCTTCCCTTTTATAAAAACCATGGGAAAAAACCATGGGATGGTTTGTGGTTTGGATTAATTTAATATAAGGGGTCCCAAACCTAAATAATAAAGAATTCCCTCACCTTTCCTATATAAACCCACCCAAGCTCCCACTTCCTCATAACTCAAAGCCTTTTGAGTTCGTCCAACTTCTACCCTACTCTCTCTAGGATCCTCCCAAGGTTCCCCAATCTCCCAAGAAGCATCTCACAAGCCTCTCTCTATCCTTTGGAAGCACACCTCCAAGTAAGGGTTTTTTCTTCCTTTCTCATTTTTGTCAATTTTATTTAAGTTTTATTGCTCTTTTAATTTCAATTATGAATGTTGGGGTATGGTTTTGAACCTCCCCCATACTGCCCTCTTTATGTTTGAATTATGGGAGACCCCTTTCTCTCTCATTAAATTCCTCCCATGTACACCCGTTACTATGCCGAAATTCCGAAAGGAACTTCTCTCTCCTCTTTTCCATTCAAGCAATACTTTTGTATCATGAATCTAAATTACATTACAATTGTTGGGACATGTATCTATATGACCTCCTTACTGCCCATTACATGTAAATATGATGAGGAACCCCTTTCTCAATCATCAACCATTTTTATGAATTCTTATGTCACGTCGTTACGCTGCCGAAATCCCACTGATTTTCTAAGCCAATGTCATTGTGTTGTGAATACCATGCCCATTTCTCCATCAAGGGTATTCACCTTTATGCACATTTACTTATTGATTGTAAAGTTTCATGTATTAATTCCACATTCCTTTATCGTGGAATAAATGATTATGTTTTATAAATCCATGTTTTATGATCCATGTGGAACACTTATGCATGAAATGAAATGGTTAAGAAGGGTGCACCCTTATAGCGCTCCAATGCATTGGGTAAAGTATAGTATCATGATACGTCATGTGCAATGAGTGTTGAATCATGCTAATTCAAGTGCAACAAGGGTTTACTCATGCTTTATGTGCAATGAGGATTTACTCATGCTCCATGTGCAATGAGCCTTGGCTCATGCTAATTCCATGTTAAGTGTTATTGTCACATTTCCATGTTATGATTATCATGATTTATCATGACTTTATGTTCATGTTTCTTATATGCTCTATTGATATTCCTATTGTCTAACATGTATTGTACTCCTCATGTTATTCCATGTGTACTCCCTTACTGGGCATTATAGCTCACCCTTTTCTTATGCATGTCCTCAGGTTATCCCATGCAATGCTAAGTACAAGGGAATGTAGTGGTCATGTAAAAGAAGTTTTCAATAAAGATGCTGTATTTCATGTTTTAAGTTTTTATATAATGGTCATAAGCCCCAAAGACACTAAACCTCTCGATCTTCTTTGTTTTATCAAGTGAAGTTTTATGTAATAAATCATGTTTAAGTTTGTAATAAAAGCAGGGTTGTCATAAAAAACGTGATTCGTGGTATGAAAAAATATTCATTGGCAGTCCATACAGTTGAACTATCTCCCAATAATACAATTCTCCCAAATTCTCCACTAATAAAGTATCCCATATAACAAAGAAAGTTGTTACCTTTTTCAAACTATTTACAATCACCCAAATAGATTCATTCTTCTAGGAATCCTTTGGAGGCCCACCAAAAAACCCATAGTCACTTTGTCCCACTTCCATTCTGGAATGGTCAATGACTATAATAAACCACCAAGTCCTTGATGCCCAGTCTTCATCTTTTGACTGGTGTAGCATCATGTCATAAACCATTCTATCTTCTTTTTCACGCCCGACCACCAAAATTATCATCATTGGCCCTGCTACAGTTTGGACACAACTAGATGTACCACTGACTTCAAAGGATGAAACTCACACATAAGATCCTCAAGCATACTCATAGGCACAAAAACCCATTTCTTAACGTAGATGATATCTTCTCCATCAATCGTTCAATCTAAAAGTGACTCCCCACCTTCAATTATTTCCCTCAAGGTCAAGCATTCTAGATCCTCATACTTTATTTCTCTAATCCACCTAAATAGTGTAAACTCCATTGAAACTGATACAAGAATCATATGGTCCTAACTCTCTTGAACCACAATATTAATCTTAACCTATAAATTCATTTTCCTTCACTCAGCACTAGACTCCTGAACAACCTGAGTTTGAGTTTTCCCGCTCAAAACATCAATCACACTATTACCCTTTTGGGTGTATATGCTATATGAAAATAAAATGAATGCATATACTCAACCTATCTCCACTACCTAAGATTCAAATATCTTTGTGAAAATATATACTTTCTACTCATGTGATCAGTATACACATTAAAACTCTCACCCAATAGATAATGATTCCAACACTTTAAATAATAAACAACTACTTCCAACTCAAGGTCTTGCATAGGGTAGTTCCATTCATGTGTCCCTAACTGTTGATACCCATATCCCAAAACATGGTCTCCTTGCATCAATAAAGCTCCAAGGCCTATCTCTGAAGCATCACAATACACTGTATAATCCTCACCAAGCTTAGGTATCATCATGAGTGGTGCTGATTTCATGTACTTATTCATCTCTTGGAAAGAATTCTTACATGCTTCACACCAGTCAAATTTTATCCCTTTTTTGGTCAATCCTAAAAGTGGCACTACAAAACCAGAATAGTCCGAGATAAAACTCCTATAATATCAAACTAGCCCCATAAATCTATGAATATCGAACACATTCTTTGGATGCTCCCAAGAAACCACTGCCAAAACCATATTTGTGTTCAGAGACATACCTTCCTCTGAAATAATGTGACCCATCGAGTTTACCTGATCAATCCAACATTGAAACTTATAATATCTTGGAATATAATCAATTCTATCTCATTTTACTCAGGACACTATCAAGATGTTGGGAATGATCTCCATGAGTCTTTGAGTACACAAAGATTTCATCCAACAACACCACCACAAACTAATCAATGTATGGATGAATGATTCTTCTCATTAAAGCCACAAAAATGTCTAGTGCATTAATAAACCCAAATGGTATTAGGATGAATTCATATAGGTCATAACTACTTCTGAAAGCAGTCCTTGGTATATCAAAAGTTTGAACTCTTAACTGATGATACCCTGATCTCAATTTGATCTTTGAGAAAACACAATCACCTATAAAATGGTCAAAAAGATCATTGATACATAAAAGAGGATACCAGTTCTTCACATTCATCTAGTTAAACTTTTGGTAGTTAACACACAATCACAAACTCTATTCAGCCATCTTAGAAAACAAAACTAGTGAACCCCAAGGCGATGTACTTGAATGGATAAATCCCTTATCCTCCAACTCTTCTACCCAATACTTGATCTCTTCAAGCTCTATTGGTGCCATTCTATAAGGTGGAAATGAAATTAGATCAACCCTAGGCATGATCTCAATGGTGAAATCCACATCTCTATTAGGTGTTAGCCCTAATAATTATTTAGGACATACATCCTAAAACTAATCCACTACAGGTAGAAATACATCATACTTTACACCACCATAATCTAGTAATAACTATAAACCTGGGTTGTGATATCTCCTATTTTTTGAGTAATTGGACCTTATTTTCCTAATTGGATATTCCACTCTCCATGGTGAACATAACTTTCACCCTTAGGAGATGTAAAATTCAATCTACTATGACAACAGTCTATGTGGGATCGATGTACTACTAACCAGTCCACACTCATGATCAAGCACATCTATAAAATAAGGATATTTACACACATATAGTGCCCCGATTTTATTAACTATGGAAGTAGATAACTTTATTTCCACAGTTTACAACTAAACTATGGAAATTGTCAAGCTGCATACCCCCCCCCCCCCGAAACCCTAACTCCCATCCCTCCCTCCCGCTCTCAAATGCTCTAACCCCCCACTGAAAACCCTTCCCTCCGTTTCTCAGATAGACAAACCCCCCACCAGAACTCCCTTCCCTACCTCTCTCAGGAAATTAAAACACTTCCCACCCAAACTCCATTCCCCGCCTCTCTTAGATGATCGAACTCCTTCCCCGACTATACTCGTGAAGAAATCAATTGGGTCCCGATCGAACTCTCTTCCCTATCTACTATCAGGATGATCAAACACCCTTTCCCTGCCTGCCTGCTCTCATGAAGAACTCGGTCAGGTCCCTGCTGTCGCGATATCATCTCATGAAAAAGAACCCTACCTACATCTCACTCTGGTGACATCGACTGAATCCTACCTACTCCATACTCTCCCTTTTATTGCAATTCGCCCATTCTTGTAGGTAAGAAAATTCTTCTATCCCTTTGAATGAAATGAAAACATATGTATTTAACCTCTCGGGACATGGACCTAATTTGCCTCTCATTGGAAGCCTGACCCAATTCTTCTTTCCCTTCTACTATGATCCACCCTCTCATTGTATTTCACCTCTAGTTGCATTTCCCTTCTTCATAGATACCAGATTTGAGGTTAAATTGGTCTTCATTTCACAAATTTCTACAATACAGTCTTCTTGTTGTACATGAGTTCCCTTTTTTTCTTCCCTTTTACCACTATTTCATTTTTCATTTCTTAAAAAAATTATATTCTTATTTCAAATTTATCATATATATTTTAGTTTTTCATATTTGGTATACTCATATTTTCCAACTGCATATGTTTTATATGAATTTTTCATGTGTTTTATATGAAATTTTCATATGTTTTATTAATATGAAACTTTTAGGGATTAATGAGAAATACTAAAATCCGATGATTAAAATAAGTTAATACCAACTAATGTATATAAAAATTGTAAATTTTTTGAAATTATAAATGGTAATAGTGTTGAATAATGTTATGAAATATTTTATTAATATGGTTATGTTTGTTATATAGAAGGTTAAAGTGATTTTATTGATGTTGGAAGTAAACATATGGATTCATTTTCCAATATCACATGAGAATCAATATTTTCTATGCCTAAATTCCCTTTTGTGTAATAGTTTGTTAATTTTATATAAAACAAAATCTATTTTCTTCTCTTAAATTTATTTTTGTGGTTTACATGCCTTCTTACCATTTTCCCTCTCATTGTTCTGTAATAGACAAAAAATGATACTTGTAATGGGAAATAATCATATCTCTTCTTTTTTATTAGGAATAATTTTCTAATATGACTTTTTATACATGGATACATTTATCCCAAATTGTTTTATTTTTTACCTTTATTTTCTATTGACCTTGAACTCCATTGAAATGTGTGAAAGATATCCTTTTTATTAATATATGCATGTTCACTTTCTCCCACCACATTCTTTGGTTTTCTTTATATAGCTTCCTTTCTATGTTTCAATGATTCTTCAAATTATTTGTATTTAAAATCATATTATTTTTAAGAAAAATGATTTATAAAATTTTTATTTTTTAACAAAAAATTATCAAACATGTAAAGGGTATCCATGTCTCTTATTCTCTTCTTTTTCTACCTACAGAAGAACATGTACTCTATAATCCTATTTTTTTCTCTAAAAATTTTCTTCTTTAGTTACTCTCCCATATTTATATAGTATCGGTGAGTATCCATTTATTTCTAATAGTAAAAACAATATCTGTGTTCAAATTTGAATTTTAAATTCAAATTTGACCTTTCAACTTCCTTAAAAATAAATTAACTTTATCTCTATAATAGCATCAAATACCCTTGTATAATAGTGGTAAATCTGAATTAAAATTAAAATTTCATATATTTAACTACTTCTAATATCTTTTAAACATTTCTTGATTAAAAAATGATCCATTAGATCATACCAACATTTTAAACCACATTATATTTAATTTAAGTGTCATAATGATGATCAATTTTCTGATCTAAGTCATCTAGACCACACAAAAATAATTTCAAATAGTTTTTTTTAAGTTAATTTTTATTTCTACCAAAAAAAATATTGTTTCAGTCTTGATCCCATTCAATATAGAGGATATTAATTTTTTAGAAACTAGAATGACTCTTACAAAAGCATGAAATGACAGTTACATCGTCCCTTTACATCTGAAGTGATTTTTATAAATTCTAGAATGACTCTTATAAAAGTTCAATGTTAATATTATGAAATTGCTTTTGTTTAGTGAAAAATATAATTAAATCTCATTGTTACTCCTACAAAATTCCACATCATTAAAGATGAATCTAATAAATAATGAATGTCTCTTATGAAATCTCAGAGTTATTGTTACTAAATCCAAACATTCTCATATTTTCACTCGTATTCTAATATTTAATTATATAAACAACATTATACCTCTTATGCTCTAATTACTTTTCTATTATCCATCTATTTTGTCATATTTACCCTTTTTAGTAAGATCACTCTTATGTATAAAACAATTTCCTAAATATCCACTAAGCCTATCAAAATTATCTTTATGGACATTGGGAGGTTCTCTTATATTAGATGATTTTTAAGAATTATTCCCAAATTTACCCTTAGGATTAAAGTACAATGATGATTAAGAATTTGAGTTACCCAATTTTTCAATCTAGATATGATAAATTCTAAAAATCCCAAGAATAATTCCAAAACACCTTCGATCATATTCCAATCAAATATAAAAATATTAACATCCTTCACCAATCATAATAAACATTTTCTTTGTGATTTTAAATATGAATTACATCTTAAAAACAAAATCCTATATAGTTAACATATCCAATCCTTTAGTTCTCTAAAACTACTTCCCTAGAAAAATACTAAAACACCCCTTATACTTCAAACACATCTCCATGGGTAAAAAAGTATCCATAAAAACATAAATTGGTTTCAATAATGTCCCCATTGGTAAATCTGTTGTCAACCAAAGAGCGTAAATCACTATCAAACTCATCACAAAAATTATGACATAATTACATAATTTATTTAAGACTATATGAGTTAAATCGGAGTAAGAAACAAGAACATTGAAAAATAATATAATGTTTTTCAAAAAATAGAATGCATAAGCTAAGGGGGGTTGTTGCATGGGGTGTGGTGGGGGTTGCTTTAGTGGGATGGGTGGGGTGTGTGGAAGGGGGGATGCCTCCTGGGGGTGTCCAAGTGTAGGAGGCTGCTATAGGGGGTTGGGGATGGGGGTGGTAGGGGTAGGCAGGGGCGAGAGGGGGGGCTGTAGTGGGATGGGGATATAGTGGTGTTGGGGGGGGGGGAATAGGGGTGATGATTTGGGGGGTGGCAGTGGGTTGTGGGGGCTACTGTAGTGAGGTGTGGTAGGGGGAGGTTGGGGAAGGGATCTACTTCCTGTGGGTGGCCAAGGGTAGGAGGGATGCTGTTGGGGGTGGAAAAGGTGGCCAGGTGGAGGGTGTGGGTGTGTGTGGGGGGGAGGGGGTTGCAGCCTGGGGCAGTCAGCGGTAGGAAGGCTATTACAGTGGGGTGGCAGGGTTGTCTAGGGGTAGGGGGTACTGTAGGGGGTTGGGGGCTGGGGTGTTCAGGGGTGGGGGTAAGGGTGTAATTCTATCACTACAGAGTTCCAAATAGGTTCAAGTGTTTTTTTGTTATTTGAATGCTTCCTAAAACAAAAGCCTTTCCAATTCCATCCCATATAGCCCAAAATAAGGCAAAAACTGCTCATTACAGTTGATATTTTTCTACTAGAAACATCAAAAAAGTTTATGATTGCATTCAACTCATACAAGCATGGAAAAAACTCCTAAGGTCATTTTTAGACCATATTATTTCTATTGTAGTTATCTTATTTTTTTGGATGTTTTCCTTATGTATATCCTCTTAAATTATTTATCTTTTCTCTTTAACCTAGAAACTTTCTATTTTAACATCTATGAATTAGCAAAGATTAGATCATCTATTGACTCCCTCCTGAAGATATGGAAATAAGCGCACACACAATATGAGTGAGTGCACAATTTTAATTAGTAGTACCCCTCCCCCCCCACAAAAAAACCTCTCATGTAAATATAGAAGAAGTAGGGGAGGGGGAGGGGTTAGTGCAGCATGGGAAGGTGGAGGGGGAGGAGCTTGTGCAGTAGCGGGGAGAGGGGCTGGTGTAATAGGGGTGGGGAGGTGAGTGGCTAGTGTGGTATGGGGGAGGGGGATGGGAGGGGCTATGTAGGGGAGAGGGTGAGGGGCTGGTTTAGTAGGGGAGGTGGAGGGGTTGTGCAGGGTAGGGGGAGGGGTGGGGGAGGGAAGTGGGGGTACAGGTTGGGGTGGCTGGGGTAGTAGGGGTGCAGGTGGGGGGTGCAATAGCGGGGGGGGTGAAGAGTGGGAGGGGGTGAATGGGGTAGGGGCAGGGGCAGGGGCGCTGTGGGTGCAGAGAGTAGGGGTGCATGGGGTAGTGGGGGTGAAGGGGGTGGGATTGGGGGTGGGGTGGGGGCAGTTGTATTCTCATGTGTGTTTTATCAGTCTGTGTGTGGAGTTTCTTCTTGTTGTTGGTGGTGATGATCTTTAGGTTTTGTTTGGGTTTTTATTCAATTTATTATATTGCTCGGTTGGAAAATTATTTAGAATGGTGTTTTATAGTTATAATATTGTGTTGATGATAGGTTTTTCCTTCTGATGGTGTTGGCTCCTGGAAGTGTGTTGATCTCATTCCATCCCCCCTAACTCTGTCATGGTGGGATGGATAGTTATGGGTTTTTTATTGGTGATGACTTCACTATGGATTCTCCCTTCATTCGGGTTTGGGTAGCCTATTTCTTCAGTAGGGAGGAATTATCTATCTCACTTAAGTGGGATGGATTTCTTGTACTATTTCCAACAATGCATATTCTAGTTGTCTATACCATTCTAGAATCTTTATTTGGGTTGTCTGGTTCATCTTTAACATATTGAAGTTATATAGAATCTAAATTTTTAGTTTTTCATGAAGAATATTATATGTTGTTAGAAATAAATATTCACAATGAATCATTTTTTAGGTAGATAAGAGTATCTAATTTCTTGGTTCCCCTCTTCTCGATCTTCTTCATTTTAATTTTAGACAAATGAAATTTTTAGGCTCTATTTATCCTTGAATTTCATTTTTGGTATGTGGTTTATTTTATACTTTGGAGGGGGTTTACAGGGGTTGTTTTGGGTTGTGTTGGGGTTGTTTAAGGGTGTGTGAGGGTGTATAGGGGTGAAGGTAATGAAGGGGGTGTGTAGGGTGTGTGTGTAGTGGGTGTGCAGGGTATAGGGGTTGGGGGTATGTAGGGTACAGGGGTAGGGGGTGTGCAGGGTGCATGGGTAGGGGTGTCTGTAGGGGGTATAGGGAGTGTGTGCAGTGGGTGTGTAGGGTGTAGGGGGGTGATGGAGTGTGTTCAGGGGAAGGAAGTGTGCATTATAGGGGGATGGGGTGTGTCGGGGTTGTGCTATGGTTTGAAAGGGGAGTGTACTGGGTGTGTGCAGGGGGTGTGCAGGGTACTGGGGTGGGGGCTGTCTGGGAGATTGTGTAAGGGGTGGAGGGAGTGTGTGTGTAGGGGGAAGGAAGTGTGCAGTGGAAGGGGAGGGGTGTTTCGGGGTTGTTTTGGGTGTTTGTTGTGTGTGTATGGGGTAGAAGCTAGGTTCGCCATGCCATGTTTTTTAAAAATTTGTTTTTTAAAAAAGTTATTATTTCTTATGTTAGATAATGTTTTTAATGAGAAAGTGTTATTTTGTAAAGTCAATGTTTTGGCATGTGTTTTTATTTGATGAATGGGTGTTTTTTAACTTTTCATCTTTATTAACGATCATGTTATTTAGTATTGGGATGTATATATCAATCTGAATATTATTTTTTCATTGTTGTTTATGGATTCATGTATCATTTATCATGAATAGTTGACACAATGATCATATATATATATATATAATATGTTGTTATATCTCATTTCTTTTCCAACTATTTCCTTACAGGTATTTTCTTATGATGAGGATGGTTCTATCCACCACCACCGATGATAGTGAGTTCAACATTGGATTTGGGTAATTTTATCCCATTTTTATTCTTTAGTCCAATTTTAATTTGGGCTTTTGTGATTTTTGGGTTTCTTATATTTTTATACTGCATTTTGGATCTCGTTGAGGAGACTAACCTCACATTCCCAAACTCCCATTCCCTTACTTTGAAGACCTAGTCCCTCACACCATACTATGTTTTCTTTGACATATACCAAGATGAAACCCTACACAGCCTACTACCATTCCCTTAGATGAACTGATAAATTTCATTCACATATATCAAAGTGACCAAACCCATACCATGGTGTTTTTAGTTGTCAAGATTGGTAACTGGAAATGGATGCATTCCCAGGATGGTTTTTTCCTATCAAAAGACCCCCTACATGGGTGTGCAGGGGGGTACAAGGGGGGTGTCCAGGAGGGGGGGGGGGGTCGGGGCATGGGTGTGTGGGGGGGGGGGGGGGGGTTCAAGGGGGATGTCTAGGGGTGAAAGGTGGGGTATCCAGGAGGTGGTGCAAGGGGGAATGGGTGTGTAGGGGGGAGGTGGGGGTGTCTAGGTGGGAGGGGATGTCCAGGAGGGAGGGGTGCAAGGGGGCATGGTTGTCCATAAGGGGGTGTCCAGGGGTGGGGGTGGGATACTACAGGGTGTGCAAGGGGGTGTCTAGGGGGGTGGGATACTGCAAGGGGGTGTTAAAGGGGGTGAAATGGGGATATTTAGGGGTGGGAAACTACAAGGGGGTGCTAGGGGTGTTCAAGGGGTGGCAAGGGGGTTGTCCATGGGGGTATTCGGGGGGGGGGGGGGGGGTTGTCCATAGGGGGTGCTAGGGGTGTTCAAGGGAAGGAAAGGGGGATTTCCAGGGGTGAAAGGGGGGTGTCTAGGTGGAAGGGGATGTCAAGGAAGGTGAGGGGGGTCGGGGGCATGGGGGTTTAGGGGGGTGTTCTTGGGGGTGAAAGGGGGTTGTCCAAGGGGTGCAAGGGGGCTATCTAGGGGGGCATGGGGGTGTGGGGGGGGGGGTCAAAGGGGATGTCCAGGGGCTGTGTGGGGGGCATGGGGTGTAGGGGGGTATTCAAGGGGGTTGTAGGGTTGTCTAGGGGGAATGGGGGTGGGGGGGGTGTTCAAGGGGGAACAAGAGGGTTGTCCAGGGGGTGAATAAGAGTTGTCTTTGGGGGGGGCATGGGGTTGTTGGGGTGTTTAAGGGGGGTGTGGGGCTGTCCAGGGGGCATGGGGGTGATGGGGGTTGTTCAAGGGGTGCAAGGGGGCTATATAGGGGGCATGAGGGTGTAGGGGGTTGTCCAAGGGGTGCAAGTGGGTGGTCCAAGGGGGCATGGAGGTGTAGGGGGCTGTCTAGGGGGTTCAAGGGGTCTATCTAGGGGTGTAGGGGGTTGTCCCGGGGGTGCAAGGGGGCTGTCTAGGGGGGGCATGGGGTGTAGGGGGGCTATCCAGGGGGTGCTAGGGGCTGTCCAGGGGGGTATGGGGGTGCAGGGGAGCTGTCCAAGGGTTGCAAGGGGGCTGTCCATGGGGGGCATGGGGTGCAGGGGCTGTCTAGGGGGGAATGGGGTGCAGGGGGGGCTATCCAAGGGGTGCAAGGGGGTTGTCCATGGGGGTGGAGGGGGTTGTTCAGGCGGTGCAAGGGGGCTATCTAGGGGGTCATGGGGGTGAAGTGGGGCTGTCCAGGGGGTGCAAGGGGGTGTCCAGGGGTGTAGGGGGTTGTCCAGGTGGTGAAAGGGGGTTGTCCAGATGGGCATGGGGGTGTGGGGGGACTAGGTGGAACTAAATTAATTTTTTATACCATATAAATGAGATAACCACGGCTTTAACCATGGAAGTAGGGCCCTAGTTACATGGTTAAAATCATGGTAGTAGGCCCCTTAATGCCACAGTTAAACTGTGGCACTAGGTCCCTACCTCCACGGTGATAGCGTCCACGATTTTCCAAAACCATGTCCATAACCTATTGCCACGATTTTTGGGCCTAAGGAAACGGTTCCAATACGTGTCCATAGGTGAATTTTCTAGTTGTGAAGCCAAATCATGAAATGTCTTGGAAGTAAATATCCCATAGAAAATGACACTCCCCAACCTCAAGGGAGCACCCCTTGTATAAGAAAATATGTCTCAATCATACTCCTAGAGGTGTGACTATCATCAACACCCCACTCACAAACTCTATCGCTAGGCTCACACCCTTAACAAGTTTAGTAGAAATAATGGAATGTGTGGCACTATTATCAAACAAGGAACTAGCAAGAATAGAAGCTGAAAGAATAGTACCTCTCATTATTGAGGGTCTGGCCTCCCCCTCTACAAGTTTAAGTTGTATCACATGTAACTATCCTACCCCTCTTACTTGTGGTGCAGTCTGAATCCCCTGAGTTACACCACTTTGTTGATAGAGGTTCTCTTGCCTCGATGCCCCACATCCATTTTCTCTACCGCCATGACTAATAGATCTCCAACTACCAACCTGATAGGGTGTAGAAGATCCCTTTCCTACACTCTGATTCTGTCTAGTTTCACCCCCACTGACCATCTATCATTGGGTCCTACAAAACTTCTATAGATGTCCCATTTTAGATCATCATAATACTAGATTCTAAATATGTTAATTTGTTTTATCTTTAACATAAAAATTAACATATATTAATTTTATACTTTAAGTAATTCCAAGGGTTCCCCTCCCCTCACTTATAAAATAGAGCCTCCTCTCTTCACTTACTCACACCTTTTGAGAACTATAGTTAATGAAATACCTACAAAATCACTCCCCATTCTACCTAATAATTTCCTAGAGGTCTTGGTATCACCAAAATTCAAGACCTAGATAAATTAAGGTGTAATCCAAAGAGTTTATCTGAGGAGAAGGTATAAGTCCTAACCGACCTATTTCAAGTTAATTTATTCTTTTAACTTATTTAAATATTATTTAAACATGGTGAAATATTTTCATAATTGTCTTACATATAATTAAATTTCATTATTATAATGGTATAACCCTTTTTCATGTCCTTTTCCATCCAATGATAAATGAAAACATTGTTCATGTGTACCTGCGGATTACTACCTCCATGAAGCGATGTGCTTTGTTTTTCATCACCACCTCACAAGGATGGTTATTATGATGGATCTAATTAATATATATATATATATGTATGTATATATATATGATATTAATGAAAAAATTATTATTATTTAAAAATAATATATCATCTATTTCCTTACCTTTCCATCCATTGAAAAATGGTAACATCGTTCATACATATGTGTGGACTACCATCGCCACAAAGTGATTTGATTTATTTTTAATGTACATATCTCAAATATTGTTATAATATTGTATTTAATTTATAAAAAATATAATTATTTTTTTATTAATATTTTTTATATGATGAAGTAGTTACCCCTTTAACCATTTTCATCCTACCAAAACTGTTTTTAGATAATAAACTGAACGTTCTTAAAATACCCAATGTAAACTTAACTGATTAACTAACTAAAAAAATAATAATAAATTACATTAAAGGGATAATTATATTTTAATTAAAATTAAAATGGTTTATAATTAATTAAATAATTATTATATTTTTTTTTATATATGATTTAATGAACATATGTGGTGAGTCAGACTCGAGTTAAGGTATTTTTCATTAAAACTTTCTATTAAAAGGGTTAATGTTTTTATTCTTCCTTTCCTCTATATCCATGTTTATTAAAATGTTTCAAGAATTTTAATATTTTAACTTTAGGAAATTTCAATGCTCATTACCAGTAACCTTTACCTTTATTTACTAGTTTTTAAATCGATTCTTTTTATCATTTTCTAAATGAGGTACTTTTACTGAATGTGTAAAAGGAAATTTTGTTTTAACTTTTACAATATGAAGAAATTTATTTAAATCATGAATTTTTATTTATTTCAAGATTCATTTATAGTTATCCATATTTATTTTAAAATAAAATCATTTCCACAATATTTTGTGAAGTTTTTATTTTAAATTGTTTTCAAAAGTAAGAGACAATTTTCTCTATTTTTATATGAAAATGGAATGATTTTTTCATATGGGTTCAAAATAGTTTTTAAGTCTTTTTTATGAAGATAATAAGCTTAAAAAATGTTGGTCATGATATGGTACTTGAGAATTATAGACGATGAAAGGTGATCCCAATAAATCTTGTACAATGGGTGAGTCTGATATAGCTCTCCAATGCATTGAGTAATATTCCTTCAAGAATGAGAGAACCAAATAGGGATTTTTATCCTATAGATTTTACTAGGATCTAGTTATTTCTGAAAAGAGTGATCAACAAGGGTTATTAATATAATTCTCTGAGATCCTTAAAAGGGTTTCTATTTTCTTTATATGGGGTTTAAAGGTTATCTTTGATTAACTAGTATATCTTTTATTTTGATATAATTTATTTCATATTATCAATTAATAGTGTGAAAAAGGTAATAATTTTATGGTTTTTCATGTTTTTTCACTAGACTAATGGGATTACTTTATTTTGATGTCCCTTACTATGATTTATTTTGTTCATCCCACATTTTCAATAAAAATTCATAGGTCTTATAGAAAGGTGGAAAATCTTATAATGTATATAATTGAATATGTAAGTTTATCCTTGAATGAAAAAAGTGTGATTTTATAAATAATTGTTTTATGGGAAAATTTGATACTGTGTGGGAACTTCCATTTTTTGTGTAATATTGTTTTCTAATTCTCTAAAACCCTCAATAAAAAAAGATTATATAAATGAAGGAAATTGAAAACCTAATCATAAATCATCTATTTGAGGGTTGAATTAGATGCAGGACTTTATAGTACAAATCCTCCTTGCTCTGAATCCAAGTTGTACACACCAATACCAAATCTGAGGTGCATGGGGAGAAGGATATTTCCTTTACTTATCATATGTTTGGATGATACCCATTTAACTATTCTACGATGAAGAGAGTACTACTGATACCTGTCCAAACACTAGTGTTTCTGACCTTTCATCCTCCAAGGGATCCATAACAACCACCAACTCTAGGAGGTGTACCAAACTTTGAGAACATGAGTGGATTTCCATAATTGACTTCTAATTTCCTCCATGAGATGTCTATAGACCATGAAACCACTCTAACCCATCATCAATATCCCGTAATCATATTTTAATGATTATAAATTGCAAAAATCATAGAATCATATCGCTAACAAACTATAATAGTGATATAGGCCCCAATATCATGTTCTAAGTGGAAAGATACTCAAATTGAACAAATCATTTTTTTCAAAACCATCTCCAGGGATATAAAATAAAAAAATCCCAATACATATGATAGTACACAACATGTACTATGATTACACCACCTATCCATTCAAAGCCTCACCATGGTCACGTCCTCAGACCAATCTGGCATTTACTACTCCAATATATTGGGTGTCCCTATAAAACATGAGGTGTGGATGCACGAATACTTGGTCATGTACCACACCCCAGGTTGTGTCTGGTAACCTTGGCATGGAAATTACAAGAATAAAGCCATGTTCCACACATATATGTCTGAACGTGTACTTGATCTGACCCCATGTCATATTCCCTAGGGTCCCACTTGGTATGTAAATTAGACCTACACTTAATTCACACTTTGTCTCTATCCTGATACGAACAAATGAGATAAAAGACGTGTGTTCTTAAGACCACATGTCATATTGTTAGAGATTACATATATAGATCAATGATGACCTACCCAACTCTACGTTGAACACTCTGATTCAGATCAAGAGAAAATGGAAAATGAAAATTAGACTATTCATGATCCACAATGAAAGGTGAGAAAAAAATTAAATTAATATGGGAAAAATATAAAATAATGATTCAGGTATCTTGGTGGATCCCTGTATATTTAAAATCAAATGTTTCTAATTCCCAATCCATTGTCGTTGAATTTAGATATGAATTTCAATCATCCCAGGGATAAGATTTATTACTCGGTTTCCACATTTATCTCTCTATATTGTCAACAAATAAGGGAGAAGTGGGAGCGGATCCTCTTGTATGAACCTAGTTTTATAATGTGACATATGGAATTAGGTATCTAGGTTCTATTGTATTTTCCATTTAGGTTAAAAATTATGGGAGGTTATCAGTGGCCTAAAAAGTATTTTTTGGTTTTCATATTAAAAAACGTCTAGGACCATGGTTGTGGTGGTGGTTGTGGTATGCTTGAATGTTTCATTTGTGAAATAGCTATCCTAAAATGTCATAGGGGTAGATGTGGCCTAGGTTAGATCATGATGGTGGTCACCATATGATAAATGGATAACAAGGCTCACCATGGGTATGGTGAATCTCTTGGCCAGGAAAAAATGGCTTGGGATTTGGAACCAGGGTGTGGCCAATGGTCGTGGTCTTTTTCCTGGAAAAGCTACCATGGATTTGGTGGGTTCTACAAGGGATTAGTGGAATAGGTATCAAAATTTTAATTTAATTACTGAATCCCTATATTTAGTGGGTGGTTACTCTAGCCATGAAAAACCATAATTGGGGGTTTTTTAAGTGTTTATTGAATCATTTTTCATCTATTAAACCATTTTTACCCCACCCCCCGGATTGAATTTTAGATCAAACACATTATATGAAGAGTTTTTGAGAATTACACTCTCATTCAGTATTGTCTTGGGGTTTTCCCTTATTATTTTTCCTGCTCTTAATACATAAGGTCTCAGGTGGTCCATATTTACTTATTTCTTATCAATAGTTTTTAAAGGTAACAAGGTTATATTGGTTCTTGAGGTGGGTGTCTCTATCCTTTTGTTTATCCCTTTGCATGTCTTATGTTATTATGTTTCCCTTTGGTTTTGGTTTATGAAAATTATAATTTGAAATCTATGAGAGGTAAATTTGATCTTTTATGGCTGTGGAAGTGATTTATAAAATGGTATTTTTTAGAAAACCATTTGATACCATGATGTGTTTTGTAAAGTTCCTCAAATATGATTTTAAATGAAAGTGACTTTATAATCATGGATGTGGATTTTCTACTGAAAATGTTTTATGAGAATGTGGGATTCTAATTGAAATACATTTTCCTTGAATGCTATTTTTGGAATCGTGAATTTGGTTTCATGAATGGAATGAAAAGGTATTATAACATCAGGAATACATTGGGGTTTGGAAAAAAACTAGACATATGAAATCCCTAGTAAAGTGAGTTGTCACTAGGGCTGGTGCTCATGATTCCATGGATTTCTATTGGGTTATCTTTCTGAGGGACTGATGTTACCAAAATATATAAGCCACTTATGCCAATTGGTCTTATCTTTTACCTTCATTGTGTACACCCTTATGTTGTTATTATCCCCTCGGTGCTCTATGGATACATTACACGCATATTCATTTTATATACTTATTAGCATGTTGATATGGATATTGATCATTGAAACCTATTTAATACATCTATTTATTCCTCGTAGATAAATTTTAAGTTGTATTTATTTATTTATTTGAATTTGGAATTATTTTTAAAATAAAACCAAAGGGTGATTTTATATGGAAAGTAAACATATTTATCTATTTTATAAATGAACTAACAGATGCATGTTATAACACCCCGAACATTTAATGGTATGTTTCTCTTTAATAAATTATATTTTTAGCCTATATTTTATAAAGAAATATGTTTATTAGAACAACACTTGGTTATTTAGGATGTAGTCATAACATAGCCATTAAACAAAAATTTTCCACTTATGTGTTTTGAATTTTGAAAAACGGACATACACTGTTGCAATCAAGGTGATATGTGGAGTCTGATAGAATCAAGTTAATTTTCAGTGAATGGTAGATTACCCTTATGAATAGTAACATACTCTTATGAACAGTAATACGAACCTTATGAATTGTAACCTTACTCATGAATGTATAAATAAAATTTAGGCACTTTAAAAATGAGGATGAATATTTTAAGTGTTGGTATTTTTCGATTAAATAATGACTTTAATACAAAAATAAATTTCTCATATTTAGAAAATTATTTTTGAAAAATGGAGTTTATTTTTGGATTCTACATGTCGAAAAATGGTTAGGGTTATTTTTTTGGGATTTTTCTAAAATTCCTGAATTTTTGATGAATAGTAAAATACGATAAATTATGATAAATGTTAAATACTTAATTTACTACATCATAGGTTATGTAAGGATGATGTAAGTCCCCTTGGTTCGAACTCACATGAAATTATCACTATTTGGTATCACATGAATCAAGACTATTCATAGTCTTGAGAAAAAATATTAAAATAATGATTAATGTAATGTAAAATCACTCCTCCCCTCTACTATATAAACCACCCCTCACCCCCTCTTCATCTCACACCACTCAAGATTCAAGACTTGTCTAAATTATGCTCAAATGTCTACCTAATCTCCTCTCCCATTTCCAAGAACTATTTTTCTCACCAAAATGCCAAAAACAAATGCCTTAAGAAGATTCTCAAGGAGGAGTACTCAAGAGGTGAACCTCTCTTCTCTATTCATTCAAATTCTTATACAAGTTCCATTATTTTGTTGCTCTATCCTCACCTCCCCACATCGAAATGATATTAAAATTATATTACATTACATAGACTATAATTTTATTATGATAATGTAATATTTCATCATAATACCCCTTTTCCCCCACCTCTTACACTAAAAAAAATACCATCTCATATGTGTTAATTTATCATATTCAAGGATGATGAGTTTTCAATTTCTATTACTATCTTTAATACTAGTCATGAAACCCTTTTAATGGTTTAACCAGATCATAACATGTTTATTTTACCTTATTAAATGTTATTTAATCCTAGCACACTCATAATATAAAATAATAATACAAAACAAGTTCATTAAACACAAAACCGCTAAGTTAATCCAAGCATTTGTAATTAACTTTTAACTAATGAGTCATCCTCATGGTATATAATAAAAAATAATTATAAGATAATTTACATCTCTAGAATATTAAAAATAATATATATTAACAATTCTGGACATTTGACCAAATTTCAAACAAACTTCCATTCGTGAGTACAAGTAAACTGATCAAGGAAACTATGGATGAAAATGCTTCCAAAACAATAAAATTGAACCTATTAAACCCATAAAAAGGGCATGAATGAACCTAATAAGATTATAATAAATCCATTACATGTTTAAGAGGTTATGGAGTTATTAATTAAAGAAGCTAAATTTAATTATTCATATTATTAAGATCAATCATGAACACCTTTGGGCATAAGGTAATGGATCCTCTCTCTCACTTTTATTCAAGAATTTCCCCCATGTTGTGTCCTTTTATTTTTAATTCCTAATGATGGGGTAAATTTTTTAACCTCCCCCATACTTAACTTATGATATATAAATTGTGTTATACCTTTTTACCTCCCATTAATCCCTCACAAGAACACTTGTTACCATGCTGAAATGTTTGTAAGGGGTTTCTCTTCTCACTTTCATTTCCATGATATCTTAATTGTTCACCACTTATTTATAGTACGTGGTGTATTTTTACTGAAATTTGTTATATAATATCATTATTATCTTTATATTCATGTTATTCAACTATTCATTTGATGGTTATTAATTTTTGGTCCTATGTTTTGACTGATTACATTGTGGTAAGGGACTTTGTCTCAATTTCCATTTCATTGGGATTTACATGGTATTGTCCACCTAATCATCCTTATGTGTTGTACCTAATTCCCCTTTGGGATAATTTTTCATCTGAAATTTTAAATATTTTATATATCCATATTCTAGTTTCGTGGATATGATTATTATCTTAATCCGTATACCATTTCACATACAGTGTTTATTTGGAAAGTTGTTTTAACTATGGAAAAATTGATGAATCTGTATTCTCTACTATGTATGGATATTTATATTAAATATATGTATAAATAATGATTTAGACATTTAGTGATAGGAGGAGCCTACTATAGCCCCTCGATGCATCGACATTTCTCATGATAGAAATCAGTTGGCTATAAACCCTTTAAGTTTGTTTCCAAAAATCAGATGAGTTTCTACCCTCAGACTTAAACTGTTTTGACAGTACAGTGGTGTCATGTTCCAGATACATGATGTCCAATTAATACGAATTATATTTTGTCACGACCCGACCCAATGAGGCTCAATCCGCGTCTCCCCAAGCCCACCTCCAATAGGCCAGGGGCTGGCGACCAGCACCGAGTAGGCTATCACACACATGGGAGGCATTAGCCTAAGGTACCTGCACACACGCACCCACAAACACCTCCATGAAATAGTGTAGAGATATAGAAACTGAAAAGTAAATGCATGAATACAATCTATCTCAAACCAGAGTGCAACAGCAAAAGTACAAAGGGAAAAACAGGGCCCACCAAAGAAAACTACAAAGCACGTCCAACCTGCTCTGAAGAAGGGGAATGCTGCCACAAACACCCGCCAGAAAGATCACTCGGCACAGCTCTGGTAGACACCCCGGTCAACTCGCTCACTAAGCTCTGCCTGCTCCGGGTCCTCCTGGGACTCCGTCAAAAGGTCTGTGGTTTGCACAAGACACAAATATGTGCGGGAAAAGCCTTTGCAGGGGTGAGTATAAACATACTCAGTAGGCACCCCAAAAACCCAAAACCCAAGGGAGAAACTGAAAGGCAACAGTCCGCTCAACCCAGCCAGAGGGGACCCAGACAAGAGAGAAACTCTATCTCGTGACCATCCTCGGCTAAAAAAAACTAGTCATCTCGGCTCAGCTCAGGTGTATGCCCATACATACACCTTGAACAATCCAGATATACTCATCTCACTCACCAAGCCACAAGAGGAACCAACCTCGTCACCAGAAACTGTCCACAACCAGGAGAATACACCAAACGAACACTGTCATACCAGATGACACTCATCCGAGAGATACACTCCATCGGGTCCCAAAAAAACGTCTCAGACGCTCACCCGAGAGACCACGCTCGTCGGATAACATCACTGAGGAAACATCGCTGAAACACCATAACCACCAAACTCCTCAGATAGGGGATCGCCGCTAGGGTCCCCTAGGGGATACCAAGACCCACTCCGGTATACGTAGATCACAGATAGAGGATCACTCCCAGGGTCCGCTGGGGGATACCACGACCCGATTTGGCATACGTAGTACTCAAAGATAGAGGATCACACCCAGGATCCGCTGGGGGATACCACAACCCAATCTGGCGCTCGACAGAAGCTCAACACTCAGATAGAGGATCATCGTCCATATAAAGATGGTCACGACGATACCAGAACCCTATCTGGTATAACTCGCGATGTAGGGGATCGAACCGACGATGCCGCAACCCTACCGAAACCACGCGCTGAGTAGGGGATCGCATAACCAACGATATCGCAACCCTAACAACACCAAGCGCTGAGTAGGGGATCGTATAACCAACGATACCGCAACCCTACTATAAACATCATGATGAGTAGGGGATCGTAAACCCGACGATGCCACAACCCTACTGTGCACAACCCACTGCGTAGGGAATCATATTCCTGATGATGCCACAAACCATACGGGGTTAACCTGCTAGATTGGGGATCGCCGCCCCTAAATAAGCGGTCACAGCGATACCAAGAACCCGATCTAGGGTAAAGATGCTAGAGGATCCACTCCGGGCCCACCGGAGGGATACCACAACTCTAACCGTTTAAACATCCCATCGAGAGGATCACAAACCCATACGAAGGTTGCGATACCACACGAACCCTCATAGGAACGAACCAAGGGAGAACCCCCAACCACTGCTGGTCCAAACATCGCTAACCCGAGCGACCCGCCACAACGCCACACTGTGCACCTCCTAGGACAAAACCGAGGCCACCATCGCATTCCACGTAGAAAAACACACAGGATAGGCTGTTTACTCGCCCGAAACGGAGCACCAGTGAAAAATGCACTATTCACCGTAGCTAGCTCTTGCGGGGCCCACACAACGATCCTGAAACCCATCGAGCGGATCACACCACGGCGATCCCCTCGGAAAAACAAGCGGAATCGACTACTCTCTCGTCCAAAACGGACACCCGGTGAAAAAGGTACTATTCACCGAAGGCCAGCTCGGGTGGGGCCCACGCCAGGATTCCGAAACTCATCGAACGGATCACACCACTGCGATCCTCTCGGAAAAACACACAGGATCGACTATTTATCCGCCGAAATCGGACTCCTGGTGCAAAAGCTGTGTTTCTCCGCCAACGCTAAAACCCGACCTCATGGGGCCTGCACCCCGTTCTCAGTCCCAACACCCGGTAACCATCTCAAAAAGTCCTTCGTATCATCAGGGTCTCAATGCCAGTGATGGCACGTCAATCGGATGCTCCAGGTAGAAGTTACAACGGCCCGAAGTCGTAAAATAATAAAATAATATTATTTTTTACAACGTTTCTAGCTGTCGGGCCACAATCCTGAATCTTTAAACCCTCGAACCCACACCGGAGGGTTTGCCTCGTCGTCAGGGTCACGTCTCCGCAAACGGCGCACGAATCCGGCTCCCTGTTTGCAAGATACGGGGGTTTAAAGACCCCCGTATAGTAAAAGAGGCCGGACCGGCCGCTGCCGCCGGCCCGCCCTGGTCGGCGGCCCTCTGCCGCGCGCCGCCGCGCTGGGCGGCCGGCGGATCTTCCGCGGACCGCCGGGGGCACCCAGGTGGTCCGTTTTACGATCCAGAGGCGTCTACATGACCCTCGGGACCCGATCTATACTGCTACGGCTTCAATTTACAGAAAAATACAGCAAAAACGGGATCGGGGGTTAAAACTCAAATCCGCCTACCTCGCGGACGAAACGCCGACGTTCTGCCTCAGATCCGTGCTCCAGAGCTTCCTCTGCGCGCTCCTGGAACGTCCAACGTCGAATTCCGAGCTCGTGGGCGCTTCGTTTGCTCGATTAGGCGGAGTGGCGGCGAAGAACGGCGAAGAACGATAACGGGGGGGGGGGGGGGGCGCTGATATTTATATCAGCTGCCCGCCGGCGCCAAACCCGCCTCGGACCCGACGCCCGATGCGAACAAAAGTAGGGTCACCCCTAGGGTAAAAGCGCCGTTCTGAATGCAACGGAGGACTCAGATTTTCCATCCGAGACTCCGTTCAGATGTTATTTGAGCCGACGCCCGCACACTAACTTCGACACTTATTTACGAAAACGCCCCTGGTGGCGTTTCTCACCGCAGGCCCGCGCCCACAAAGTTTACACCCCACCTAGGGTAAACGTCACATTCCAGACGCAACCGTTCTCTCAGATTCCAGTTCTGAGCTACCGTTTAGGAGATATCACACCCCTGCCACATGCATAGTATAAAAAAACTTAATATTTTTTATAAAATTAATTCTGGGCACACCGGGCCACGGAATCGCACGCCGTCTTCGCGCCTAGCTCTGGAATTATTCCTAGAAATATTCCAAAGTCTGACAGGGCCAAAAACCCGAGTCTCTACATCCTCCCCCCCTTAGAACTTTTCGTCCCCGAAAAGCTCTAAGCACAAGGAAAGCGACTGGACTCTCAACTGGATCGCACACACCAACGAGCTCACCAACAAACACCCACACAGGGTCTTACCAACGCCCTGAACAAAACTCGAGCAAGCAAAAAAAAAAGGAAAGAGTACCGCTAAATAGTGTCTGACAACCTACTGCAGTAAGTAGAATGACACAAGGCGTACCTCTATCCATCCGCGGTGCCTCTGGGTCGACTGCCTCCAGGGCATGCAGCTGTCCTCGCCCTCGGCCACCAGCTCCCTGAGCTTGGCGTAGACCACCTGGGGGTGGGGGTGGTGGCAACTGGTACTGCCTACCACCGCCTCCTACTACACCCGCTCCGCCTCCACGTCCGCCGCCCTGCGGACCACCTTGCTCGAGACGCTTCCTCTGCCAAGGCAATCCATCGACCGGCTCCCTCTCAGTAGCACGTCGGGTCGGACAATCTCTAGCAAGATGTCCCCGATCGTCGTAAGCGTAACACCACCTCTCATGCGGCTGACCAAAACTGGCCTGCGAGCCCTGTGAGCCCTGAGGCTCAGATCCTCCATCCTGGGGTCGCCTCCTGAAACGTCGGCCACGTCCAGACCCATGAGTCTGTCATCGGCTACCAGATGCCGATCCGACCGAGGAAGTCTCAGCTCTCGAGTGCCCAGCACTAACAGGGGGAATCTGCTAAGCCAGAATACTCTCCACCACCAACGTTCACTCCAGCACTCCAGCATAGGTGGGCAGGCAAAAGGAAACCACACCTGCTCGGATGTCCCTACGTAATCCCTGCTCAAAGGTCTGATCCCTAAAGAACGGATCTCGAACCATATCCAGGGAGTAGCGCGATAGGTCTGTAAACCTCGCTGAGTACTCAGATACGGTCATTCTCTCTTGTCGAAGCTGCAGAAGCTCCTGAATCCACACTGACCTCAGCGTCACCGGATAGAACTCTTCCCTGAAGAGTCGCTCAAACTATTCCCTTGTGAGCATCTCCTCGTCATGGGACTGCGTCACCAAACTCCACCATCGTCTAGCAGAACCATGCAGAATGCTCGCTGCTAGGACCACCATCTGATTTGGAGGTGTCCTCATTAGGCGGAAAACTCTGGTGACTGCCTCAAGCCAGTCATCAGCTGCCTGGGGGTCTGGATCACCCCAGAACCTCAGAGGTCGCTGCCTCTAGAACTCATGCATCACACTCAGCCTGCGCGCAACCTCGTCCTGTACTACCGGCACAACCAGCTGCTCGACAGGTGGAGGCTCAATTGGCAGACCACCTGGAGGTGAAACCTCAGAACCTGCACCCTACTCCACAGCCTCTACACAGGGTGGGTCGTCAGCACAATCCTGCTGCGGAACCCTCGCTGGCTGTCTCCATGGAGGCATCCTGAAAAACATTCAAGACACACCACAGTCAAAAATATATCTGGAGAGCTGACTCAAGAAGGACAAGGAAAACCCAAAAACCCAGTCCTATATGATGCATGTACCATTATGTCCCTACGAATTGTGTATGAATGTCCCGAGTCGAAAGGCAGGTTATCAAAGTCCTGGTGTATGGATACATCGGTCACCGCACCAACACTGGAGTCCCTGGCCTGAAAGTCGAACTCGAAACATCCTAACACTACCGCTATGCAACCCAAACCAAACTCAGAGCTAGACCAGCTACGCTCTGAGATCCCAAAGGTGGAACCTCCTCTGATACCACTCTGTCACGACCCGACCCAATGAGGCTCGAGCCGCGACTCCCCAAGCCCGCCTCCAATAGGCCAGGGGCTGGCAACCAGCACCGAGTAGCCTATCACACACATGGGAGGCATTAATCTAAGGTACCTGTACACACGCACCCACAAACACCTCCATGAAACAGTGCAGAGATATAAAAACTGAAAAGTAAATTCATGCATACAATCTATCTCAAACCAGAGTGCAATAGCAAAAGTACAAAGGGCAAAATAGGGCCCACCAAAGAAAACTACAAAGCACGTCCAACCTGCTCTGAAGAAGGGGAACGCTGCCAAAAACAACCGCCGGAAAGATCACTCGGCACAGCTCCGGTAGACACCCCGGTCAACTCGCTCCCTAAGCTCCGCCTGCTCCGGGTCCTCCTGGGACTCCGTCAAAAGGCTTGTGGTCTGCACAAGACACAAACATGTATGGGCAAAGCCCATGCAGGGGTGAGTATAAACATACTCAGTAGGCACACCAAAAATCCAAAACCAAAGGGAGAAACTGAAAGGCAACAGTCCGTTCAACCCAGCCAGAGGGGACCCAGACGAGAGAGAAACTCCATCTCGTGACCATCCTCGGATAAAAACAACTAGTCAGCTCAGCTCAGCTCAGGTGTATTCCCATACATACACCTTGAACAATCCAGATATACTCAGCTCACTCACCAAGCCACAAGAGGAACCAACCTCGTCACCAGCAACTATCCACAACCAGGAGAATACATCGCACGAACACTGTCATACCAGATGACACTCATCCGAGAGATACACTCCATCGGGTCCCAAACAAACGTCTCAGACGCTCACCCGAGAGACCATGCTCGTCGGATAACATCACTGAGGAAACATCACTGAAACACCATAACCACCAAACTCCTCGGATAGGGGATCGTCGCTAGGGTCCGCTAGGGGATACCAAGACCCACTTCGGTATACATAGCTCACAGATAAGGGATTACTCCCAGGGTCCGTTGGGGGATACCACGACCCGATCTGGCATACGTAGTACTCACTGATAGGGGATCACACCCAGGATCCGCTGGGGGATATCACAACCCGATCTGGCGCTCGACAGAAGATCAACACTCAGATAGAGGATCATCGTCCATATAAAGATGGTCACGACGATACCAGAACCCTATCTGGTATAACTCGCGATGTAGGGGATCGAACTGACGATGCCGCAACCCTACCGAAACCACGCGCTGAGTAGGGGATCGCATAACCAACGATACTGCAACCCTACCGACACCAAGCGCTGAGTAGGGGATCGTATAACCAACGATACCGCAACCCTACTATAAACATCATGCTGAGTAGGGGATCGTAAACCCGGCGATGCCACAACCCTACTGTGCACGACCCACTGCGTAGGGGATCATATTCCTGATGATGCCACAAACCCTACGGGGTTAACCTGCTAGATTGGGGATCGCCGCCCGTAAATAAGCGGTCACAGCGATAACAAGAACCCGATCTAGGGTAAAGATGCTAGAGGATCCACTCCGGGCCCACTGGAGGTATACCACAACTCTAACAGTTTAAAAATCCCATCGAGAGGATCACAAACCCATACGAAGGTTGTGATACCACACGAACCCTCGTAGGAATGAACCAAGGGAGAACCCTCAACCACTGCTGGTCCAAACGTCGCTAACCCGAGCGACCTGCCACAACGCCACACTGCGCACCTCCTAGGCCAAAACCGAGGCCACCATCATGTTCTACGCAGAAAAATACGCAGGATACGCTGTTTACTCGCCCAAAATAGAGCACCGGTGAAAAAGTCACTATTCACCGTAGCTAGCTCGTGCGAGGCCCACACAACGATCCCGAAACCCATCGACCGGATCACACCACAGCGATCCCCTCGGAAAAACAAGCGGAATCGACTACTCGCTCGTCCAAAACGGACACCCGGTGAAAAAGGTACTATTCACCGAAGGCCAGCTCGGGTGGGGACCATGCCAGGATTCCGAAACTCATCGAATGGATTCCACCACTACGATCCTCTCAGAAAAACACACAGGATCGACTATTTATCCGCCGAAATCGGACTCCTGGTGAAAAAGTTGTGTTTCTCCGCAAACGCCAAAACCCGACCTCTTGGGGCCCGCACCCCGTTCTCAGTCCCAACACCTGGAAACCATCTCAAAAAGTCTGTCGTATCATCAGGGTCTCAACACCACTGACAGCACGTCAATCGGACGCTCCGGGTAGAAGTTACAACGGCCCGAAGTCGTAAAATAATAAAATAATATTATTTTTTACGACGTTTCTAGATCTCGGGCCACAATCCCGAACCTTTAAACCCTCGAACCAACACCGGAGGGTACGCCTCATCGTTAGGGTCACGTCGCCGCAAACGGTGCGCAAATATGGCTCCCGGTTTGCAAGATACGGGGGTTTAAAGACCCCCGTATAGTAAAAGAGGCCGGACCGGCCGCCGCCGCCGGCCCGCCCTGGCCGGCGGACCTCCGCCGCGCGCCGCCCCGCCGGTACCGCGCCGGAGGATCTTCTGCGGACCGCCGGGGGCACCCCGGCGGATCTTCTGCGGACCGCCGGGGGCACCCCGGCGGTCCGTTTTGCAATCCGAAGGCGTCTACACGACCCTCGAGACCCGATCTATACTGCTACGGCTTCAATTTACAGAAAAACGCAGCAAAAACGGGATCGGGGGTTAAAACTCAAATCCGCCGACCTCGCGGGCGAAACGCCGACGTTCTGCCTTAGATCCGCGCTCCAGAGCTTCCGTTGCGCGCTCCTGGAACATCCGCCATCGAATTCCGAGCACGTGGGCGCTTCATTTGCTCGATTCGGTGGAGTGGCGGTGAAGAACGGCGAAGAACGATAAAGGTGGGGGGGCGCTAATATTTATATCAGCTGCCCGCCGGCGCCAAACCCGCCTCAGACCCGACGCTCGATGCGAACAAAAGTAAGGTCACCCCTAGGGTAAACGCGTCGTTCTGAACGTAACAGCGGACTCATATTTTCCATCCGAGACTCCGTTCAGAAGTTATTTGAGCCGACGCCCGCACACTAACTTCGCCACTTATTTACGAAAACGCCCCTGGTGGCATTTCTCACCGTAGGCCCGCGCCCGCAAAGTTTACACCCCGCCTAGGGTAAACGGCATATTCCGGATGCAGCCATGACCTCAGATTTCAGTTCTGAGCTACCGTTTAGGAGATATCACACCCCAGCCACGTGCATAGTATAAAAAAACTTAATATTTTTTATAAAATTAATTATGGGCACACCGGGCCACGGAATCGCATGCCGTCTTCGCACCTAGCTCTAGAATAATTCCTAGAAATATTCCAAAGTCTAACAGGGCCAAAAACCAGAGTCTCTACATATTTATTTATTTTCATATATTACTATCCATGAGGTTTTCTCTATGAAAAAATCTATGGATGCAGTTTCATTCTCAGTTTGTTAATGGCGTGTTTTTTCATTTATTCACCATTCCATATTGATTATGTAAAATTGTTTATAATTCACTTATTATTGATTCATGATTCCACTATTTTTAACCCTTACTAAGAATTTGAGCTCACCCCTTTAATTTTCTTACCTTCAACAGGTTATGAAGTTGAGATAATTTATTGAGTTTTTGTGGTTCCTGTTTTTTATTTTTTGTTATGTATTGTATTTTTGTTACCTTCCCAAATTAATATGAGTTACATATATGTATATAGTTTCATTAATACTACTAAAATGATCATTCCTTTGTGATTTCACTCATTTTAACCATGCCAATGTAATAATTAATTCACCGGCTTCAGTCTAGAGGGGTCGGGGTGTTATAGTTGGTATCAGAGGAAGTTTAGTATCAAACTTGGAAACTAGATTAGAAAATGTAGATTAGGTAACAAAACCATAATGTAGTATTTGAATAAAAACATACAATAACGTCTTAAAATTTTGGTAAGGAATATATTATGTGGATATTTCTAGAAAATACATCCATGTTTGGAAACAAACATGTAGAGGTGGATCTAGAACATATGTACCTAGGGGTGAAAGCTCCAATAAGAAGGTTCTCACTTGACCCGGGTATCTTGGTACATGACAACGAGCCTTTATAAACTCTTGGTTTGACACTCATGAGGGATATTCTTAGGATAATTCACATTTTCTTTACAAGCCATTATGATGGATTTTAATGTAAATTTTTCCTCATAGAAACCATGTTTATGAGATTAGCTATGCATAGAATTTTGATTTATGTTAATTAATTTTCTAGTTGAGATTATAAATTATAATTCATAACCTAATCTAGTGTATTCCATTATTTAGAAATGGTTCCTAATGGAAGAAGGGGAATCAATACTCATGGAGAGTATAGGGATTTCCCCACTAAACATGTTAACATAGTAAATTTTGGAGCAGATCAAATCATGACCATATTGGGAAAACTTAATCAGGTTGTGATGAATACCAATGTTACACTTGTGTTGGATCATTTCATGTGGATGAATCCCCAATCTTTTTGTGGGACTATAAATATAGTGGTATCTGAGCAGTGGATCAAGTCCCTTGAAAAGATATTCATGGAATTAAGATGCAATGAAAATGAAAATTTAGTGTTGCTAGTATGTTGTCTTAAGGGAGATGCTGATCATTGGTAGTCCTTGATCTATAATAAAATGAAGGAAGAAGAAATAGAAGATATGTAATGGATGAATTTTAAGGGAATATTCCTCAACAAATATTTTCCTTGAGAGAAAAGAACCAAAATCAAGAGGAAATTCCTTGTCTTAATGCAAAGGAAAGAAGACGGTGTTTCAGAGTATGAGGATACCTTAACAAGACTAGCAAGGTATACCATAGATTACATAGGTGACTCAGAAGACAAGGTTGATCAATTCTTTGAAGGTATTAAGCCAAGTCTTGGAAGAGAACTAGCTTCTAAAAAAATTTCATCATATGATGAAATTGTATTAAGTGCCATGAAAACAGAGAGGGAGTTTTCTAGATCAAATTTGTTCAAGGGAAACCAAGAAAATAAGTGGTACTCTGATAACTATGGAAAATGTGAAGTTCTAAAGAAAAAAAAGGGAATGAATCAATTCCTATTATACAAGAATTGTGGAAAGAATCATCCTGGGAAATACTTTAAAGGTGCGAGAGTCTTCTATAAGTGTGGAGAAATGGGTCATCGATCTAATGAATGCAAGAGGAAGAAACAAGTAAATGATTTTCAATGCTATAATTGTAGAGATATGGGAAACTATGTAGTCCTAAGATCCCAGAAAACTTTCCTTAGAAAAGATCATGACAGAAAAGAAAAGCTTATGTGATTACAACCATGGAAGTTGAAGTTCATAATGATGTGGTGGCATATACTTTAATTGTTTCCTAAAACTTATCCAATGATTTATTTTATTCTAGATCATCTCATTCATTTATATCTTCCCAGTTTTCCAAGAAAATTAAACATGTCAAATTTGATTTAATAAATGAATTTTCAGTTAAAACTCCAAGGGGATGTATCATTTCAACAAAGGCATGTCGATCATTCCCCCTCATGACAAATAAAAATGCTTTAGTTTCTGAACTTATCATCATAACAATGACTAACTTTGATATAATTATCAGTATGAATTGGCTATCAAATTATGATGAGAAGATCTATTTCCAGAAGAAGGAAGTTTCAATCTATGAAAATGGTATAGAATCCCTTATTTTTTAGAGAAGAAACCTGCAATCTGATTCTTATGTAGATCCACACCCATTAGCTCTACAGAATGAAATTCTTGGAGAGGAAGAAAACCCAATATCTATGGGTGAGGAAGTAAATCTTCAAATTGAAAATGTACATATAGTAAAAGAATCCATTGACATATTTCTAGAGGATTTACCTAGACATCCTCAAGAGTAGGAAGTTGAGTTATCTATTGATTTAATTCCTGGTGAAAGACCTATATCATTGACACCCTATAGAATGTCCACTATGGAATTAGTGGAGCTAAAGAAACAACTAGAAGAATTATGTGAAAAATGATTTATTTGAACTAGTGTTTCTCTATGGGGAGCCGCTATCCTCTATGTCAATAAAAAAGATAGATCCCTGAGGCTATGCATTGATTAAAGGGAAATCAATGCTATTACAATAAATAATAAGTATAATCTACCATGAATTGATGATTTATTCGATCAACTTCATAGAGAAAAATAATTTTCGAAGATTGACCTTCGATCTGGTTATCATCAGCTATGTGTGAGGAATGAAGATATCCCAAAGACAACATTTCGAACCAGGTATGGGCATTACGAGTTTATAGTGATGCCTTTTATATTTACTAATGGACCCTCTATTTTCATGGATTTAATTAATAGAGTTTTCAAGTAATATCTTGATAAATTTTTTGTGGTGTTTATCCATGATATCTTGGTATACTCCAAAAGATATCAAGACCATGAGAATCACTTACAGATTATTCTTAAAACTCTTAAGTGAAATGAATTATATGGGAAGTTTAGCAAGTGTGAATTATAATTTCAATTAGTTTCTTTTCATAGACATATTGTCTCTAAGGATTGAATCATAGTTTATCCTATGAAGGAAAAGTAAATCCAAGAATGGCCCATGCCAACAAACATAACCGAGGAACATGGTTTTATTGGATTATCAAGTTACTATCGGCATTTCGTTTAGAATTTCTCCTAACTAGCTAAATCAATAACCAAGATCACATGTAAAGGGGTTAAGTTTGTATTGAAAAAATAATGTATAGAACTCTTTGGAGAATTGAAAAGAATATTGGTCAATGATCCAGTTTGGACTCTTCCATCTGGAAATGTTGGATTAGTGTTATACAGTGATACATCAAATAATGGATTGGGTTGCGTCCGTATGTAGGATGATAAAGTTATTGTTTATGCATCAAGGAAGTTTAAGATGCATGAGAAAAAATTACCAAACTCCTGATCTTGAGTTAGAAGTTGTAATATTTTCTTTGAAAATATGGGGACGCTATCTCTATTGTGAAAGGTGTGAAATGTATATAGATCACAAGAGTTTGAAATACATTTTTACACAAAAAGAAATCAACATGAGGCAAAGGAGATTAATCAATTTACTCAAAGATTATTATTTTTAAATACACTACCACCCATGAAATGAATATAAGGTGGAAGATGCATTAAGTAGTAAAGATCATAGACTTCTAATCCAAATGAGGATTAAGAGAGATCCCATATTCATGGATATACTAAAGATATATATGGGAATTTTAAAGGAAGGGTAATCATCTTTCCTCTTTCAAATTATTTATAAACTATATTTACTAGAGAATATAAAAATCTCTCAGTCTGATGATGAGAATCTATACAAAAAAAATTAATTTTGTTAATGATGGGAGATTGGAAGACTTCGTGTGTGAGGAAGGAGTTCTGAAATTTGGAAAGATATTGTTCCTTTCATCAGTACATGAGATAAAAAGGGAACTATTATATGATGCTCATAGCTCAAATTTCTCTATACAACATGGTAGAACAAATATGTATAGAGATCTGAAGGAACATTTTTTGTGGGATAATATGAAGTGATAAATTGTTGACTACGTGTCAAGGTGTCTAGTTTGTCAACAAGTGAAGGCAGAGAGACAACATCCTAGAGGGGTGATGTAACCTTTACCTATTACTATGTGGAAATGGGATGAAATTATAATGTACTTTTTCACAGGACTACCAAGTACACCTAGAAGGAATGATGCAATATGGGTAATTGTTGATCATCTCAAAAAAATCATCACATTTCCTTACTATAAAATTGGATTTACCACTTGAGCATCTAGAAAGAATTTATATTAATTAAGTTGAAACACTTCATGGTGTACCTCTATCGATTGTGTCCAATTGAGATCCCTGATTTACATAAAAAATCTAGAAAATTCTTTAGAAGGATTTGGATACTGAGCTCTATATGAGTGCTGCTTATCACCCCCAAACCGATGGAAAGTCTAAAAATACTATTCAAACACTAGAAGATATTTTGAGATATTGATATATTGACATTCAAGTTATGTGGGATAAATACATTCCTTTGGTGGAATTTTCCTACAATAATATCTTCCATTATAGTATTCAAATGGTTCCATATGAATCATTATATGGAAAGAGTTTTCGAACTCCAACTTGTTGGGATGAAGTTGGTGAGAGGAAACTTTTAGGCCTAGAGCTTATCAAAGAGACAACAGTAAAGGTAAAGAAAATTCAGGCCCATATTAAAGTATCCCAAAGTAGGCAAAAGAGTTATTTTGAAAACTGGAGAAAAGATTTGTAATTTCAAGTATAAGATCACGTCTTTCTAAAAGTATCTCTTTGTAAGGGTGTCTTAAGGTTCAGTAATAAAGGTAAAATAATCCCCATGTACATTAGACCATTTGAAATTATTGAAAGAATCAGATCTGTATCTTACCATTTAGCAATTCCACCAAGTCTCTCAAAATTTCATAATGTGTTCCATGTATCATTTCTGAAGAATTACATGCTATAACCAATGCACGTACTCACTTATGAAGAAATAGAACCGGAACATGGTTTTTTATACTATGAAGAGCCTATTGAGGTTCTTGACACAAGGGAGAAGGTGTTGAGAAATTGAAAAAAATATTCTAGTAAAGGTTCTTTGGAGAAACCATAATATGAAGGAAGCAATGTGGGAACCTAAGGAAGTTATTAATAAGAACCACCCACATTTTTTTATGGAGAAATATACATGAAAAATTTCGTGGACAAAATTTTAGATGGTGGGAATAATATCTTACCCTAAACATTTAATGATATGTTTCTCTTAAATAAATTTTATTCATAGACTATATTTTATAAAGCACTGAGTTTATTTGAAACAACACTTAGTTATTTAAGATATATACATAACATATCTAATAAGCATAAATTTTCCACTTCTGTGTTTTGAATTTTGAAAAACGGACATACAAAGTTGCGATCAGGGTGATATTTGGAGTCAGATAGAATCAAGTTAATTTTTGGTGAATAATAACATACCCTTATGAATATTAACATACCCTTATGAATAGTAATAAGACTTATATGAATGGTAATATTACTCATGAATGTATAAATAAAATTTAGGCACCTTAAAAATGAAGATGAATATTTTATGTGTTGGTATTTTTTGATTAAATAATGATTTTAATAAAAAGTTAAATTTATCATATTTAAAAAATTAATTTTAAAAAATGGAGTTGATTTTTGGATTATAAATGTTGAAAAAGGGTTACGGTGAATTTTTGGGATTTTTCTGAAATTCATGAAATTTTTATGAATAGTAAAATACAATAAATTATAATAAATGCTAAATACTTGATTTACTACATCATAGGTGATTCAAGGATAATTTAAGCCCACTTATTTTGATATCACATGCCAATATTACTATTTGGTATCACATGAGTCAAGACTATTCGTAGTCTTGAGAAAAATATTAAAATAATGATTCAAATAATGTACAATCCCTCTTCCCCTCTACTATATAAACCACCCATCACCCCCTCTTCCTCTCACACGACTCAAGCTTCAATACTTTCCTAAATTCTTCTCAAATATATCCATAATCTCCTATCGCACTTCCAATACCTTTTTGTCTCACCAAAAGGCCAATAATAAAGGCCTTAATGAGATTCTCAAGGTAGAGTACTCAAGAGGGGAACCTCTCTTCTCTTTTCTTTCAAATTCTTTTACAAGTTCTATACTTTTGTGGCTCTATCCTCACATACCCACATAAAAATTCTATGAAAATTATATTACCTTACATGGAATGTAATTTTATTATGATAATGTAATATTTCATCATCATACCTCTTTTCCCCCACCTCTTACACTAAAAATGAAAATATCATCTGAGAAGTGTTAATTTATCACATTCAAGGATGATTGGTTTTCAATTTCTATTAATATCTTCAAGACTGATCATGAAACCTTTTTAATGGTTGTAAAAGATCATAATATATTTATTTTACCTTATTAAATGTTATATAATCCTTACAGAATCATAATATAAAATAATAATACAAAACAACTTCATTATGTAGAAAACCGCTATGTTAATCCAAACGTTTGTAATTAAATTTTAACTAATGATTCATCATCATGGTATATATACCCAAATAATTATAAGACAATTTATATCTATAGAATATTACTAATAATATATATTAAAAAATTTGGATGTTTGACCACATTTCAAATGAACTTCCATTTATAAGTACAAGTAAACCGATCATGAAAACCAGGGAAGAAAATGCTTCCTAAACAATTAATTGAACCTCGTAAACCATTCAAAAAGGGTAATAATGAACCTGATAATATTATATTAAATAAATTAATTGTTTATTATGTTCTATAATTATTAATTAATAAATCTAAATTTGATAATTCAGGTCATTACGATCAATCAAGAACACCTTTGGGCATAAGGTAAGGGGTTCTCTCTCTCACTTTTATTCAAGAATTTTCCCTATACTGTGTCCTTTTATTTTTAATTACTAATGATGGGTTAGGATTTTTCACCTCCACCATACTAAACATATGATATATAAATGACGATATACCCCTTTACCTCTCATTAAGCCCTCATAAGAACACCTGTTACCATGCCAAAATGTTTGTAAGGGGTTTCTATTCTCACTTTCATTTCCATGATTTTTACATTTTCTCCAATTATTTCTTGTATGTGCTATATATGTGATGAAATTTTTTTTATAATATCATGATTCTATTTATATTCATGGTATTAAATTATTCATTTTATGGTTATTAAGTTTTGGTATTATGTTTCGACTGATTACATTGTGGTAAGGGACTTTGTCTCGATTTCCATTTCATTGAGAGTTACTTGGTATTGTGTACCTAATCATCCTTATGTGATTTACCTACTACCCCTTTGGTATAATTTTTTATTTTAAATTGTAAATATATTATATATCTATATAATGGTTTCATGTATATGATTATTTTCTTAATCCGTATACTACTTCACATATGATGTTTATTTAATTTTTTTTAAATATGGAAATATTAATGAATTCGTATTCTATACTCTATATAGATATTCATATTAAATATATGTATAAAGAATGATTTATAAATTCAGTTATGGTAAGGGCCCTCTATATCCCCTCAATTCATCGATAGGTCTCATGAGATAAATCAGTTGGTGACAAACCCTTTGAGTTTATTTCCAAAAATAAAACAGTTTTCTACCCTCACACAAAAACTATTTCAACAGTACAGTGGTATCATGTACCAGATACATGATTTCCAATTAATAAGAATTATGTTTATTAATTTACAATTATTACTATCCATGAGGTTTTCAATATGAAAAAATCTATGGATGCAATTTCATTCATAGTTTATTAATGGAATGTGTTTTTCATTTATTCACCATGCCATAATGATTATGTAAAATTGTTTATGATTCACTTATTATTGATTCATGCTTCCATTATTTGTAACCCTTATTGAGCATTTGAGCTCACCCTTTAATTTGTTTTACCTTCAATAGGTTATGAATAAGAGATTATTTATTGAGTTTATGTGGATGTAGTTTTTTAGTTTTTTTTATGTATTATATTTTTTTACCTTCCCAATGTAATATGCATTACATCTATGTATCTAGTTTCCTCAAGACTGCTAAAATGATAATTCCTTTGGGATTTCATTCCTTTTAACCATTCCAATGTAATAATTAATTCCATAGATCTGGTATAGAGGGTTTGGGGTGTTACACACGTGGATATACATTGTATTGATTCTTGGTGGAATCCTACAAAGCATTGATTCCCACACCATTCTTTTTTATTTGGTAAATTTTAGCATTGGTTTTATATGATTCAGGTAAATAGAAGAGCATTATGGACATGATGACTCTCTTTATTTGTGTTTTCTTCCATTGGGTTGGGATGGGGGTGACATATGGTCATGTGGAGATGGAATGATAGGTTTCTTTGGGTTTTATGTTATTGGTCTTGTAGCTTGTTCATCTAGACCCTGTAATCCAAATTTTGGATGCTACCTTTATGGTTTTTGTTTCTTTGACATATGATGTATTTTGAATATCTATTATCATGCCCTATTTTTTCCATCTTATCATATTTCTATTCAAGATGAATTTGTTCCCACATTACTTTTTATGATAATCTGGTGATTTTCAATAGCTTATAGTGATCGAGAACATGCTTCATGACATTGGTGGGATAATTTGAGTGATAATATGTTTTAACCTAGGTTGGTATGTTACAAATTGGTATCAAAGGTTCAGGTTATCATTAAATATTGTGATCATTCTCATGTATCACCTTATTATGTTTGGAGGTTATTGTTAGACTCAATATAGGACTCCCGAAACTTAATAGGTAATGTAAGAGTGTGCCTAGAAAGCTAACTTTCAAGATATTCCTTTAGATTCCATAGTAATTTTGGGATTGTCTAGCATACTTGTTTATAGTTTTATCCTTTTTTTTATTTATTTGTCTAAAATTCATTTTATGATAAAGGGATTGATTTGTTTCATGATGGGTTTTTTTCTCTTTATTCTATAGAATATAGATCCTCCGAGAAACCCATCTTTGAGTTACAAAGAAGAAGTTATCGAGAAATCTCAAGATTTTAATCCTCATGTTGACTTGGATTTGGTGGAAACTATTGTTTTAATGATCTAGTCTTGGTTAAAAGTTTTGAATATTGAATTGAATCAGAAGGTGGATCCTGTAATGGGGTTTTCTAAGCAGCATCCACCAATATTCTAAGGTGACAAGGGTCGATAAGAAACAAAATAATGGATCAAGAGGATTAAGAGGATTTTACACTTACTTAATACTCTGGAATAATCTAAGGATGGTTCTTCTATTTATATACTTGAGAGAATGATAAGTAGGTGGTGGGACTATCTTGCGCATGAAAATTTTTATGAAGATCTCACCTTGACTACTTTAAAGAAAGAATCAAATCAATAGTTTTTTCATGAGACAATGAGAGTACTGAATACTTGGGAATTCTTAACCTTTTTGTAAGGGTATAATTTAGTTTTGGATAATTCTATTTGTTTTTTTAGTAGGTTCACCTATCACTCGATCTTGTTTTGAATGACTGCCATAAATATCAGAGGTTTGAGATGGGTTTGAGGTCTGATATTTGGTTAATGTTAATCCCCTTATACCTTCTAACCTTTTTTAAGGTGGTAGATAATATATTTATAGACAAGGAAAACTTATCTGGGATGTCTATCTTAAGTGGAGATTTTATGAAAGTAATAGGTAGTTAGATTTTATTTTCTAGTCATAATAGGAAGTAGGGTGACTAATTTTGATGTGGTGGAAGGAGTTCAAAAAAACATTAGGGTAAAGTCAAGTGGTATGTTACTAGTTTGGGAGAAAGGAAAGCCTAAAACCTGATTATATGGTTTCAATGAAGGTATTTCATGCATATGGAAAATCTGGTCATCTTTAGTATTTCTACTATAGGTTATCCTAGGTAAGTAGAGATACATCCACCTTCAATAAGGGTTCTTCATTTAGATATGATGTAGTAAAATGTGTGGGATCTCGGCCTCATGACAAGTGTGATTCCTATATTTTAAATAAAGGTAAATATGATGTGTGATGTATCTATGAAGTAGAGTACACACAAGAGGAGTTAGATAAAGGTATGGATAACATGGGAGGTATGGTGTTTATTATATCTTATATGGTTATGTCTTGGTTTGATACTAGTGAAGATCATTACATTATCTCTTCCAATTTTATCAATGTGCTGGGCTTGCAATTAAATATTGTGCCTTTCATGATAAGACTGTCCACTCTAGTGGGAAAGAAGTTGGAGAAGGGTCTTTGATGTCTTGAGAGTCAAGTGATTATTTTTTACCATGAAATCATTTGGGTTTTTCTAGTTCTTGATCTTGAAATCCTTGATATCATTATTATAATGGATTAAATGATTATCTATAAATACTAGATTGATTTTTAACATAGTTGGGTGAAGTTTATTTCTTTCAATGGGGTCACAAATGTCTTTCAGGGTGAGTGGGATTCCAGATCAAGGAGAGAAGGCCCTATTTATCCTAGTGATGAAATGATCTCATGCTAGTTTTTAGATATGTTTTATGTTATCGATCCAAATATTAATGGACCTTTTCCTGTGGTGGTTAGTGGTTATCCCAAGATTTTTCTAGAGATTTCTATGGGTTCCACCTCAAAGGGAATTTGAATTATCTATATAATTTCTTCTAGGTACGAGCCTTGTCAATTTTCCATTATACCGTATGAAACCAATTGAATTAAAAAATTAAAGGTTTATATTGTGGATATTGAGGATAAGGGATTTATTTTCCCTTGAATTTCACATTGGGAGTCATAAATTCTCATTGTAAAGATGGTGGATTGGAGTCTCTATATTTGTGTGGATTAATATAAACTCAATTAGGTGAAAGTTAAGAACAAATATCCCTTACATAGTACAAATTTTCGTTTTGATTGTCTCAAGGGAGACTAGTGGTTTTTGAAAATTGATATGAGATTGGGGCACCACCATATGAGGGTCCAAGAGAAAGATATTTTGAAGATGGTATTTAGGAGTAGTTATAAACTTTATGAGTATCTAGTCATGTCATGTTTTCTTACTAAAGCTCTGATGGTGTTTATGGATTTGGTTAATTTAATCTTCCATCAATTTTTGGATTATTTTATTGTTTTATTTATGGATTATATCCTTATTTATTATAGAATAGAGTAGGATCATGTTGAGCATCTGAATACCATCCTTGGGATCTTGAAATAACATCTTATGTATGTAAATCTACCCAAATTTTAGTTCTAGATTCAATGGGTGAAATTTTTGGGCCATTTGATTTCTAAGAAATGTGTCTTAGTGTATCTTGAGAATATTTGGGTAGTTATATCATGGGATTACCCCAGAAACTTTTTTGAGATCCAAAGTTTCATGTGATTAACTGGTTACTATAGGCACTTCATGTGTTACTTCTCCAATCATGCATCTCCTATGTTAGAGTTATCCTACAAGGGTGAGATTGTTTTTGGAGTGGCCATTTTTAGATATCATTTGAAATGTTAAAAGTGATAATGACTTAATATCAAGTATTTATTATTCATGGGTCATTTTTGGGATATGATGTTTTCTAGGATGCATTAGGTACATGTTTGGGTTGTGATATGATGTGGGGGAGACAAGTGGTATCCTATGTCCCTTAAAAATTACCCCCTAATTAGAAGAACTACCCCACTCATGATCTTGAGTTGGAAAAAGTGATTCATGATCTTAATACCTGGTGCCTCTACCTCTTCGGGGATTGGTTTACGACATCTTCATACTACAAGAGTCCAAAGTATATCTTCACCTAGAGGGATTTGAACTTGAGAAAAATATGCTAGGTTAAGTACATTCAGACCTCTGATTTTGATATTACATACACCCTTGAAAAAAAACATGGTTTCATATACTTCGAGATGAAAATTACAAACTCATGAAGTGAAGGATTTAGTGGAAGAATTGTTCTTGAGGAGCATGTTTACTAAGATACACTTTGATTAAGTGAGAGTTGATGGATATGTATTCCTCTCCTGTACTTGTGATAAATCATCTATGGATGATCATATTTGACTTGGATGGGGTAAATATGTGAAGTGTTAGTTCTTTAGTAGGAACCTTAATATGGGGAGACCTTTAGTGAGTGGTCTCATCCTCCTAATGTGCTTTTATACTTCTAAAGTAGGATGGTTGTTTTGAAAAATATAATATAGGAATTTAAGGGTAATGGATACCAATATTATTAGTTTTTTCACCCTAGAGATACCAAAATGTATCATAAAATGTAACTTCATTAATAATGGCTAGTAATGAGGTGATCAATTTTAGTTTTTGTGTCTCATTACCTCAAATGTTAGAGAATTACAGCAAAACATTAGAGGCCTACTAGTTTGTACAACCCTTACGCATTCTAGTATGGAAATGGGATCATATAGTCATGGAATTCATGATTGGGATGGCTCAGACTCTTAGTTGTAAGGATGAAATATGGTTTATTATTAATCATCTCAAGAAATTAGAGGGTTTCCTAACTATCAAAGATTCAATGAAGGTGATAGATGTTGGTCACTTGTATGTGCAAGGTATTATTAGACTCCATGGAGTTCTATTGGCAGTTGTTTCTTATTGGCACTCTTTCTTCACATACTATATTTGGATAGGATTGTAGGTAGTGATGGGTTCTCAGTTGAAGTTGATCATGGATTATCATCCTTATATTGATGTCCAATCAGAGTAGACTATCCATAATCATGAACATTATTCATTTATGTGTGCCTGACTTTAGTGGTTCATGGGAGAAATATATTACCTTAGTTTATTTTACTTATAACAATAGTTATCAGGATTCGATCAAAAAATATTTATTTTAGGTGTTGTATGGAAGGTCTTGTAGATCACCTCTTTGTTTAGAAGAGGTAATAGAAAAGTCCTTGGTAAGGTTAAGCCTCATTTAGGAGATTATGGATATTGTGCATTTGATCGAGAAAAATTTAGTGACATATCAGAGTTTCCAAAATTCATATACTGATCAAAATAGTTATCCATTAGAGTTTGAGGTATGTTCTCTGGTTTTCCTCAAAGGTTCACCTTGGTTGGGACATAGATGTTTCAGCTGGTAGGGTAAATTAGCACCCCATTTTTTCATCCCATTTGAGATTATAGAGAGACTTGGTATGGTTACTAATCAATTGAACTTACCATCTCATTTGGATTCTATCCATGATGTTTTATATGTTTCCCAACTAAAGAAATATAGACCAAATGTATCCCATGTTATTGAGTCATAGGACATTGACATTGAACTCGACACCTCTATTTTTGAAAGACTTATTCAGATAGTGCACCGACTGAGTAAGGTGATGCACTAAAAGATGATACCATTGGTTAAAATGATATGAATGTATAATTACCAATACCATGAGACAAGGGAGAATGTGGCCTTGATGATTCAACAATAATCTTATATCTTTTCGAGTTCATTATTCCAAGACTTTATGGTGATATAAATATTTTATTTAGGGGATAATTATCCCACCATAACATGAGGAATCAGGTATAGAGCCTCTATTTTCTTTGTATTTTTTGTTTCAGAAGTGTTAGAGGTGCTCGGTGGCTTAAAAAAAGAGTTTTTGTTTTTCATGGTACGAAATTTCTATGAACTTGACCATGGTGGTTCTCATGGTCTTCTTACACATCTCTTATGTGAAAAGTCCATGCTAAAATGGCCTAGAGAGGGTATGGCATAGGGGGAAGCACACTTGTAGCCGCCCAATACTTCATAGACTATAAGGCTCACCAAGGTCATGTTGGAGATTGTAGCTTGGGCCAAACAACCTAGGTTTTAAAAATAGGGTGTTGCTAGTGGCCATGGTCCATTTCCCAGGGAATAAACCATAGACATGGTGGGTACCACTAATGTGTGGTAAAGGGGGTTTCAAATTTTGAAACATCTGATCAATTCATGATCTTCTATAGGTTATTTCTCCAGTAATTTGTAACCTTAATAGGGGGTTTGAAGTGTTTCTTGACTTGGTTTTCATTAATTAAACCACTTGTTCACTCCCCTTTTAGTTCATATTTCAGATCAAACACATTATTGAAAGGGTTTTTGTGCATTCCAATCTTATACTATAGTGACTTGGGTATTTACCTTATTATTTGTATTCTCTATGGTATATCTAGGCTCATGTAGACCAGATTTACTCTTTTTCCATCACTAGTTTTAATGGAAATATGTTTTTCTTGGTTCTTGAGGTATGTGTCTCGATCCAATGGTTTATCCCATGGAATTCATTATGTTCTTATGATTACTTTTGGTTTTGGTTTATGAAAATGATTATTTGAAATGAATGAGAGATGAATTTGATATTTGATGGCTATGGAATTGATTTCTAAAATGTATTTTTTTAAATCGTTTGACACACATGATGAGTTTTTTAAAATTCTTCAAATAATATTTTTAAATGAAAGTGGTTTTATAATCATGGAAGAGTTATGTATTCTCTATTTATAATGTTATATGAAATTGTGAGATTAAAAATGAAATAGATTTTCTTTGGAAAATGCTTTAAGAAACATGAATTTGGTTTCTTGAATAAAATGGAAATGTATTGGTACTTCAGAAATGCCATGTGGTATGGGGAATACTAGACATATGTGGGCCCTATAAGAGTTAGATATCACTAGGGGAGGTTCTCATGATGCCATGGATTTCTAGTGGGTAGCCTTTCTAGAGGAACTAGATTCCCAAATTATAAACGTCCCTTATGTCGACTAGTAGTGTTTTTCATTTTAGTTGTGTACACCCTTATGTTTGAATCATCCCCTTGGTTTCGTATAGATACATTACATTTATGTTTATTAGATATTATTATTTTCCACGTGATATGGATATTGATGCTTGAAACTTTTTTCATACATCTGTTTATGCCTATGGATAAATTTTATGTCATATTGGTTTTTTTATTTGAACATGTCATGTTTATGAAAGGGAAACTAAAGGAGGATTTTATATGTAAGGAAAATTGATTTATCAGTTTTATAAAAATTTTTTATAAAATAACTGATAGATTTACTCGATAAACATTATATAGATTCATAGTGGAATCATACTAAGATTTAATGTTCACGCTCTAATTTTTCCTCTATGTATTTTTAGCATTTGTTTTTAAATATTATGGTAAATGTAAGAGAACTGTGTAGATGATGGATATATTATTCTTGTTTCCTTCTAGTGGGTTGGGATAGCAGTGACATATGGTCACATAGAGATGGATCAATAGGTTTTTTTTGGTTTCCATGTTTCTATTCATACATATTTTCCACCAAGAACATGTAATCCAGCTTTTGGATGCTATCTTTATGGTTTTTTACATATAATTTATTTTAAATATATATTGTGATACCCTATTGGTTTTCATATTATCATATGTTTATTTAGAGTGAAATCATTTTCAAGTTCCTTTGTATGATACTGTGGTTTTTATCATCAGCCTGTACTGATCAAGAACACACTTTGGGCCTTATGGTGGGCCAACTCGAGTGACATTATGGGTTGAACTTGGTTGGTGTATTACACTTGGGGAGAGAGCTGGTGATATTAGGGTATTTAATTAAACCTAATCATATAAAATGGAAAACCCATCAAATGGGATTGACCGGGGTCGGAAACCTGAAGTAATATTTTACCTCACTCGGGTAAAACCTCCCATTCTGTATCCAATCACAAATTCAAAATTTCTATCTAGATCTTAATTTATGATATTTCATCATTTAAACTTGTGAGAATAAATATTATTTTTTTAATAAATATTAAATATCCTGAATAAATCACCTAACATAGAATCTCTTCAAATTCTTCCCTAGGGTAAACACCATATTCCAGGATCAATTGAAACCATATAAAATTTTACCAATATTATTACCCTAGGGAAATTTATTATTTTACTATTTATAAAGGAATGAGTCTTTGAATGTCCAAAATGATCTAATTATTCATCCCAGGAAAACCCAAATCATTATATTCTCCCCACATTAATTATTTTCATTCTAAAAAAGGAACAATGACTAAAATTATCTAATAATCCACCAAATAACCTCACACATGAGACAAGAACACCACCATATGAGTAAACCTAGCCATGGAAGTCATCGCACACAGTGATCCAGAACATATCACACTTGAGAACACATCACATACCATGAGAAACTTTCCATTCACAATCTTATCAAGGCTTCACAATCAGCATACTTAATATTCCTATTTCATATAATTTTAGTGATCCAATCATGTTAATAATACATGAATGAACAGTACCTGATACGGGTTTTCAAGGAAATATCTAGGGATGACACTCTCCCCTCCTTAAAAGGGTTCTACCCCAAGACTATATTTCATAGACAATACAAACACATCAATATAAAATATCAGAAACCTCAATAAGAGTTTCACACCACACTTCCTCTATGAGACTATGTTAAATAATATCTAGTCATAAACACACTGGCATTGGCCAGTTCATGTCATTGGGGTAAAATCAACCCCCTCATCCTAACCTCATGAGCGATAGTATGGATTCCACACAACACTAAATTCCTCAGAAAGGTTCTCCTCCATCATATAATAATTTATATGTTTACTCCAAATCTTAATTTAAATGACTTCATACTTCCAAACTCCCACAAAAAATAATACTAAATGGACTTATATACCCACATTCACAAAGATTCCATGAGGAAAATTCAGTAAAATATACACCAAACCTAAAAAGGGGCAAAAAATCAAGATGATTTTAAGTTATTCAGCTTGATTATAGGGTATTATAAACTATCATGGTGAAAAGAACTTTTGTCCATGTATATAACAATGACTAATGATAAGGGTGTCATAGGGTATTATGCACGTGGATCCATTCACATATAGTGAAAAATAAAAACATCTCTCAACCTCCACTTCATCCCTCAAAACCTCCTAAATCATTTCATATCCAATGAATCATCATTTTATTCATTTCTCATGTAAGAAACAGTGCTATGAAAAAATAAGAAAATCCCTTTTTGCTATAGCTGTAGTTATGATCCTTGAAAAACTGTAGCAAACAAAACTAATCTTTCCAACCTAAAAGGGAATGGGTTGAAGCCTCCCAAGGATTGTCCCAATCACCATCTGGGTCGCACTCCCAAGGAAATAAAATGTGACATGTCCATCTGATATCCAAGGTGCCTCAAAAAACTAGTCACACATTCAATCCCAATCTGAGGTGATCATCCATCATCCTGACATCGCCATTAGGTATATCTCTTACATTGAGGAATCTTCAAGGAGTTCACATCCTAAATCATTTTTCATAACCAATTAAAACAAGGATAAACGTTCACTTCCATGAGGTGCCTTAGAGCTCACTACACTAGTCCAAAGACCATATGAGGATCTTTGGAACTCTAATCAGAAAAGATATATCAATATAAGAGAAAAATTTGTGGTTGATAATGAACACACACACCCCGAAAAGGTTGTAAACTATACCTTGGTTGTCTTGACCCCTTCTTAGTCTACCCATATACCTATCACACTATGAATCCATTGTCATAGTGATGACCATACAATACCTCCTACATCTATAAAGAAAGTTGTTTACATAAAGGGTTCCCCACATGCTTGAGGGAAGAACTTATCCACCCATGGTTCCTAATCCTATCATCTAACTTCTTGGGTAGCACATACCTGAGTCAAGGATCCTCATTCACAACACTCTAAATTAGGAGATCACATTAAACATCACATCAATCCAAATTTACATCAATCATTAATCTATGTTGAAGGAGATAAACCTCTTCGAGTGTGTCCAAAATATTCAAGTGGGTTACCAATCTCAATTTTGTTGGATCCCATGGCCCAAAATGTGGGGGAAGTATCACACCAGAAGGGTAGAATGATTATACCCTACGTCACAATGAATTTAAACCTCTATATATAGAGGAACCAAACCCTATCTCATAGGTGGTTACTAACACCACTACAGTATAGAGGACCCCAACCACTTCTGGATTCAGAAGGTATTGACCCCATGTCCAAATAACATGATCATTAGTTAAAGGGGAACCCACCCCTCCCATAGAGGACCCACACCCTACCGTTATAATCCAATTTTTTCTCATGAGATAAAGATCATAATTTCTAGTTCAAAACTCCATTTGGGTTCTATTAGGTTGGTTTTGATCTTGTTAAATGATATTATATAGTCCTTTTGGGTGATATTGAGAAGAAACATTAGCTACAGAGAAGTTGTAGGAGAAGTTTAGTGGCAAACAACATATGGTGTAAATCAGTGGTTTATGCTATAAATTAATAATTTACTTCACAAACCCCTCTTTCATCATAAATGGATCAAGAAGAACACGTGAAGAGGGGTATTTATGGTGAAAATCCTCTTTTTATGACATAAATGTGTTGAGAAACATAAAAATAGGGGTAAATTACGTTTTCACCCCTAATATCTTATAAAAAAATATCCTTTCACCTATTAATTTCACACATAGTAGTAGTTCAATAAAAATAGAGCTCCAATCCTCCCTCACCTAAGCCTTGGGATTAATCCTTTATACAGTGTTTGTTTTGATCATCATCGGTCATGTTGGATCCATCTGGTAATCTCTTCAATCATCTTCATTCCTTTCTTTTCTTAACACATTGTATGGAATGCTAGATCCATTTGGGATAATATGCCTTATTTTTTGGGTGTTCATTCATTCCTTAAATTTCTCTCATTATAAACTCAATCAAAATCTAAAATTTGATGGGGAGTATACTACCAAGATATTGTAGATGGTATCATACTTTACCCTTAATGTATAGTTGTATATATATTGGGATGTTGTTTTTCAAACCATAATTCTTGAGAATCACCTCTTAAAAGATGTTTTTTTACATTAAATGGGTGGTTCTATGTTATATGACCCATAATTATCAATGAGGTTTAAGAACCCCAAGTAGAGTCACCCCTTTGGGTGTGTTTCTAAACTAGTTTAAACAACCATGAGTTTCTTATAAATTTGGTTCACTATTAGAGGAGTTTTTTTACCTTATAATTGGGAAATTATAATTAATTATATGAGATGGGTTGATTAAATATAATAGAGGGTGTGAAACCTTTCTATGCCTGATAAGACTAGGATATGTGTTTGAACCACCTTCTAATATTAGTTTTTTTCCTTTAAACGAAATAGACATTGTGAATTAAATGTATAATTAATTGGTATGGTTAGAATGTGATCCCATAACCATTCCATATGGTATGCCTAGGGTGATACATGGGTTTTGAATTGAAATTACATGGAAAGAATCATCAGGTTTTTTGAATTTTAATGAATTAATAACTATATTATATCATGTTTTGGGAGATACATGGGTTTTCTTATGAACACATTGGATGGGCACACCTAGAGAGTGGATTTATATTATTCTATGAGTTACACTTGGTTTTCCACTATAGATTTCTAAGGATGGTCTCAGATGGAAGTTTACTAGATTATTCCATGACTAACAGTTGAGTTTCCTATGGGGAATGATAAGGACAGACTCAAAGGGAAATGAATTTACACCACACCTAGAGCGATACCTATATTCCTATGCAAAATTCCATGGATGAGATTATAGAGTGATGAGTTCATAGTACATTGGGAGTGATACTTAGGTTCCTTGTATGGAATGCCTTGGATGACATTAGGTTTCTAATTAATTAATTGATTGATTAATTTAAGTGATGTTTCTACCAATTCAAAGAATATACTTGGATTCAGCTAGTGATTTACATACATGAAGACATTATTTTATTCCTTTCTCAATCTGTAAATGCTAAGGGATGTGTTCATACATTATACTAATATGATTCATTGGGGTTCCTAGGATATGATCCTGGTCCCGAGACCTTTTTTATAAATTAAATCATAATCTTTAATCATTTAGAGATATTTCAGCTTAGGCCAAATTAGGTGGTATCAAACGAGTGTCATGTTCAAAACCCACCATGACATGTGATTTATGTATTTCATTCAGAATTTATATTATTATAGGCACACATCTTTTTTGTATATTCATTGGATGGATGGAATTAGACACCATTGGTGGTGGCCTACTGGGTATATCTCACATGCTATTTAGTCTACCATTTGGTACTTAAGCGGACTTCATGCATACAGGTAGAGACAAGGGAAAGAGAATGTTTATGGATTCTTGATTGTTTTGCACCAGGATGGAGTACATGAATGGAGAACTGAGTTTATTATCATGATACTACTTGAGACAGATTTTGACATTTTCTCTATTTTTTATATCATTTTGTATATTCCTATTTCTTTGTATCCCATGTACTTACCTTCTTCTTAAAACATGACATGATCATCAATATTTTGTATATTATATTGGATCTGAATCAATTATTATTTTGATGTTATTACATTACTTATTATTATACTAGATATTACGATTACATTATTTAATCTTTTATTATTATATAGTTATACCACACTCTAATCATGAGGGAACATTATCCCCACTATACTATTATATACCCTCTCTACTAGTCAGTATTTTGTTGCATACGAGGAGGTGTGATTGAGTCCATGTGGCCTCTATTTCGGCCACTGTTATCGACTGAATTATGCCAATATGCCATAAAGTGGTATCAGAGAACTTCTTTTCCTTTTTTCTTGCTATTCAGGGTTAGTATAAAAGTGACTAAGAATGTGTTAGATTTTGGAAATGATCTTTTTCCTAGGACTAGATAACTCATGTATAGGGAAAATCCAAATTACCTAAGATGTGGATTACTTTTGTGGATTCTACTTATTACTATTGTATTGATTTCAACAATGGGTTACACACATGAGATGTGGAATTTATTATTTTTTATATGGATTCACTTTTACCCTTATCCTATTATGGTAAAGAGGTATTAGACTCATAAATCATCATAGGCACTTGAGGATTTATAAGTCACGCATATACTATGCCATGCCTATTTTACTATGAGATTTTTTAATGTATGTTATTAGTGACTTGATTGTTATACCCATGAAATTGTGATAACATTTTATGTAGAGAATGGATAAATAATTGGTTATTAAATTTGTTGCATCAATCTAAATGGTGTTTTCCCATATATCTTGATTTTGGAATCTTAATTTACCAACAATCTCATGTTTGAGCTATGTGATTATGATTACATGAGTTGAAACATTAGTTATATAAAATTACATGGATTCTAAATTACAATTTATGAGGGTGGAACTTCTATAAATTGGGAATGGAGATCTATATAATTGATCTATCATTATGGACATACGGAATTCTGATTCCGTATGTAAAAGTCAAGCCATAGTTACATGATGTTCTAGTGGAAACTTATAAAGCATATTACTTTATAACATGTAATGGTAAAACTTATAATTGCACCATTATATGTAGTAATGTGTATATAGTATTGATTCTTAAAAAATTAAATGGTTTTCATTAAATGGTGATACTAATTACAACTTAAATGATGTTTTCCTCTATTACTTTCAATTGACCCACTGTATACCATAACCTTAGTTGTAAGAAAAATAACTTGACCTAGACCATACCTTAGTAGTGGGAAGTAGGAAGTGAATCTTATGATTTTTTATAGTCTTATATATTTCCAAAACCTATATTAACTAGTAGGAAAAGGGTTATGACTCCTATATATAAAGTTTTGTACCCAAAATATTCTATTATCTATGATCTTATATTTTATTAAACCTTGTATGAGGAATTTTTTTGAATGTGTAGATTCATAACACTATAATTTCATTGATTCATGCACTAGGAGGGTGGAAATGACCATTCTCCAGAGGGGGTGGGCCATGAGCTATAAGTATTACCTCAGTAGTTCCACTTGTGGAACCTCTTTCTATACCTAATCTAGGAATTGATTCCTAGTTTCAATTGGGTTTTCTATGGATCATGAAAACCATATAGGGATTCTTGTGACATTATCCTACAATGTAAGAGTTGACACAAGAATTTCAACAACAATATCCTCCCACATATTTAATATATAGTGGTCCATAGGCTATGGAGTCCTGGTTAGAGTCTATACTATCTATTTTCAAGAATCATGAGAAACCAATTGAGGGGAGATTCAATCTCACTGTGTCTATGATATTAGATTTTTTTAAGAGATGATGGTATGTTATTACCCAAGAATATCATCATCGAGCCATGGTTTGGAGGGGTTTAAAAACTCCCTTATATGATTATTTCTATACTAATGTGTTGATGGCTGAAAAATACAAGGATTTTATACACTCGGAGAAAGGTGTTCATTAGTTATAGACTACTACACACATTTCATAGAGCTCCAATGTTTCACATCGATCCTTTTAGGTGATGATTTTTCTAGAGCCATGAGATTTAAGGATGGTATCAAGTTTTATGTCTGATCATAGGTGAAAGTATTTCGTTTGAAAATCATACTTGGGATGGTGAATCAGGAACTCGTTACTGAGAACAACCTAAGGGATGTTAAAGGTGAGATTTAAAGAGTTTTTGCTCATAGACTCAAAACTACTTTGACTACCAGTAGGAAACATAACTTGGATATTTCTAATGGGAACAGTAGTATCCCGAATGTGTTCTTAGGTATCCATGTGGTATTCCATTAGTGTGGTAGGCCAGGAAATATGAATCCCCAGTGTATCAAAGGCACAGATGAGTTTTGATCTTGTGATAAGATGGGTTATCTTTCATGATTTTGTATAGATTTATCTCCAGTGGATAATAAGAGAGGATTTACACTATCTATGGGTTTATGAGTGGGTTTAGTAGCCCCTCATTGGGAAAGGATCTAAAATACTACCAGCTGATTAGGCTAACGAGGTCTTCATGGATGATGAATTCAGACACATGATTTATAGTACTAACAAATAGGGCATGTCCAGGGTAGTCAGGAAGCATCTCAAGGTCGCAAATAGGGCCAGATATATGTGGTGTAGTCAATCCCTAAATAGAAAATTTATGGTCCATCTATGGTTAGAAGTACAATTTTAGTATCCTCTAATATTGTTACTTCTATATTTGATACAAGAACTTTCCACTCCTTCATATCTACTGCTATTATGGAGAGCCTTGGGATTGACATTTAGCATTTCTATGGAACAATGACACTCAATACTCTGTTGGGTTATATATTAGAGAGTGTATTCTAGTTAAATGAGTTCCCCATGATATAGGTGGGTATAAATCCTTATGAGACCTCTTTTCTCCAGAGATGATAGATTTTTATATCAATATCAAGATGGGTTGGTTGGTTCTTTATCATGATTATACCAATTTCTATCATCATTGGGTTTACTTTTCACCACTAGAGGGAAGTAGTTATATTCATAAGGGTGAATGTGGTGTCCATGAAAGTCAATTTGGACCCAAGAATTGTGGTTTGGGTGGGGTGAAAGAATAGTTTGATAGCCATTATATGGATGATCAAGGAATGTATTAGGCTGATTTACCTCATATAGTCGATCATTTTAGGGATGTATTCCCTAATGAATTTTCTAAACTAAAAACTAAGAGAGGGGTAGAGTTTACTATTGATAATATTATAGGAGTAGCATTGGAATCCATTCCTCTTTACATGATGGATACTAATGGGTTGTGGGAGCTCAAAATAAAACTAGTGGATTTAGAAGCTAAAGATTTTATATGGCCCAATAATTCCATGTGGGGTTCACCTATTCTTTTCACCAAGAAGGTGGATGGTACCCTTAGGATCTTTATATATTACCACTAGTTGAACCAGTTAATAGTTATGAATCGGTATCCATTACCTCATATAGATGACCTCTTCGACTGGCTCCATAGAGAAAGGGTTTTCACAAAGATTGATTTGATGTTGGGATACCATTAGGTGCATGTTAGACCATCAGATATACTGTATACCAAATTTCATAGTAGATATGGATTGGATGATTATTTTTTCATGTCATTTAGTATCATGAACACACCAGAAATTTTCATGGCTCTAATGAATTGGTTTTCCCACCCATATTTGGATTCATTTTTGGTAGCATTCATTGATGAAATCTTGATGTACTAACATACTTACCAAAACATGCCCAAAATCTTGATAACGTTTTGTGAACATTGAGATAGCACCATTTTTATGCTATGATCATAAATTTATACTTTTTGATTAATAAGGTCCACTTCCTAGTTCACATTATCTCAGAGGTAGGAGTTTATATTGAACTAGAGAAGGTGGGAGCCATTGTTTCTTTGGATCATCCTAATATCATATTTAACATATGTAGTTTTTTTAGGGATGGAAGATATTATAACTGATTTATACAAGATTTTTCACATTTTTCAACACCACTCACAGGCTTGACCAAGAATTTTTCCATGTTCACATGATCTAAAGTGTGTGAGAAAATCTTTTAGGAGATGAAATGGAAATTGAATTAAGTGTGGATCCTAATTTTACATGATCCTGGTAAAGGCTAAATAGTTTATTACAATGCATTAGGAAATAGTTTGGTAGACATTATGATGTAGGGAGATCGATTTGTGGTGTATGGGTCTCTTTATTTATAGACTCATGAGCATAATTACGTAATGCATGATCCTGATCTAGTTTACATGGTTCATGACTTGCTTTATTAGAGTAATTACTTAATGGGAGAGAATGTTTTGTGTTTAAAGATCACAAAATCCTTAAATACATATTCACGCAGTGTGGCATGAAACTTAGAAAGAGTAGATAGGTTTAATACCTAAAATCGTTCAACATCGAGCTTAGTTATATTCTTGGTAAGGGAAATGTCATTTCTGAAGCTGTGAGATGGAAAACTCAAACACAGGCAGTCCAGGAAGTCAGTAGTGAATAGAAGTTCATGTCCTTGTTTATTTAGATGCATATAGAGATGATGGAAGGTCGTGTATATCCTATAATAGAATATATTTTTAGTGTCCTATTCACTTCTATATATACTAAATATGGGGTAGATTTTAAATCCTGGGTGATTTATCCTACAACAGAGTTTTTCAGGTGATGACCCACCGCCTGGATAGTTCATTGATGGGGATGTGTTCTTGTGCACTCATGGATGTGTCTGGTTTCCTACAGACATACAAGAGGAGTTTATGTGAGAGTCTCATGCCTCTACATGGTAAATACATTATATTCATATCAAGATTTACCATGGTTATGTTGCTAGTATTGGTGGTCAGTGATGAAACGAGAGATCACAGGTTTTGTTACTCAATGTTCAACCTATTAGTAGGTGAAGGCGGAACACTAGTGTCCAGTAGGTATTTTATATTCATTTCTCATTCCTAAGTGGAAATGGGATTAAATCACTATAGATTTTGTGATGGTATTACCTAGGTCACCTCGAGGGTGTGACACATTTGGTTGATCATAGTTAGTTTGACAAAGGTCACTCACTTTCTACCTATCATAGGGACATTTTTAGTGGATGATCTAGAAAGGATATATGTTAGGGAGATCATACACATTCACAGAGTCCCATGTGCTATCATATTAGATAGAGAAATTCATTTTACATTTTGGTCCTAGAATGGTTTTCATTGGGAAATGGTTTTATAGGTACTACTGATTACAACTTATCACCCATAGACTGATGATCAGTTTGAGCATGCAATAAAGGTGTTAGAGGGCATGATCTAGGCATGCGTCTTTGATTTTGGTTGCTCTTGGGAGAAACACATATCACTTACAAAATTTTATTATAACAATATATTTTACGAAACTATAAAAATGTATCTTTATGAATACTTATATGGTACGTCATTCTTTTCACCCCTATGTTGGTTAGAGGCATGAGAGGTAGCACTTTTAGGACCTCCTATCATCCAAGAGACTTTGGAACTGGTACAACTTATCAAGAAAAATGTGGATATATCCCTATTTAGGAATATGTCTTATGAAGATCATCACTACTTACCAATAGAGTCTGAGGTGGGGCATTATGTTTTCTTATGTTCTCCACCTGGAATAGAGAATATATTAATTTTTAGATAGGGAAAGCTTTAAACTCATTATGTTGGACCATTCAATATTTTGGAGAGAGTCAGATCGATAGACTACCAGTTATAGTTACCATTGAGGTAATGGGCCTTGAATAAGATCAACTATGTATCTTAGCTTCACTAGTGTCATTCAGACGTATCTCTTCTACTTTATCTTGATGATTTTGAGTTGTACATTGATTCTTCTTCTGAGGAGCATCATATCTGGATCATTTATTAAAGAATAAATGGACTATGAAGAAGTTATGTTCCAATGGTACGATTTATATGGAAACACAAACATGTACAAGATAATAAATAGGACCAAGAGGAGGAAGTATATACTCACTGGTAGGATTTATTCTTAGGTTACACTCAACCACCCTCAGAAGGGAAACTTTTGGATGATTTTTTTAAGGATGGGAGATTGTGAGATCTCAATTTTTATCTTAAGGTAAGAATATTAATTTATGATTTAAACCTATCTTTTAGTTTTTTTGGGTTGGTTTGGACTATTTTGAAGGATCTTATATAGGCCTTTATGGTGCTTCTGGGAGAAAATAGTGGTTGTATAGAAGCTACAATAGAAGTCTAGTATTAGACAACTTATGACATAAATTAGTGGTTTACATTATAAATTATTAGTTTATAGCATAAACCCATATTACATTGTAAATAGTCTATGAATACCCCATAAAGATGGTGGATATACATTATAAATTCCCTGTTTACACCATAAATGTGTCATGAATCTTAAAAATTAGGAGAAATTATCTTTTCACCCATAATGCCTGATAATCTAAAATTCCATTCTTCTCTTTATTTCATGCATAGCATTAGTGCAGTGCAAAGAGATCTCATATACTCTCTCACCTAATCCTTGGGATTACTCCCTCACATGACATCTAATTTGATCATCATTAGTCACATTAGATTCTTCTTGGTAATCTTTTTAATATAATTCCTTCCTTCATTTATCACACCATATGGAATCTAACTCCATGTGAGGTAATTTGACTTATTTTTAAGGTGTTCATATATTTATTATATTTCTCTCATTCTATGCCAAATTAGAAGGTGAAATCTTATGGGGATTCTAATACCAAGCTAAGATTGGTTGTCTCATGATTTTACCTCAAATTCTAGTTGAATATATATTACATCATTTTGTCTTTCACTAAAATTCTTGAGTGTAACTTACTAAATAAATTTATATTACATTAAATGTGTGTTTATATGTTGTATGACTAATAATCATCTATGAGGGTTTATAACATAAAGTAGAACCACCCTTTGGGCGTGTTTATCAAATAGATTAAATGGTCATGAGTTTCTTATAAATTTGGTTCACTTTTAGAGGAGTGTTCTTGACCCTTGTAATTGATAGGTTATAATTAATTAAATAAAAAAGATTATTTAAATATAATATAGGGATTAATACCTTCATAATAATTTTAAGCATATTCTATGTATTTGAACCACCTTATAAGGTTAGTTGTGTTTATTTAAATGAAATGAACATTAGGAATTGAATGTATTATTAAGTTGTATGGTTATACTGAAATCCCCTGACCATTCATTATGAAATGTGAAGGGTTATACATGGGTTCTGACTCAAAATGATATAGATGGACTCATTAGTCTTGTTGAATTTTAATGAATTAATAACTATATTTTCTCATATTATGGGTGATACATGGGTTATCATATGAATTCCTTGGATATAATCACTCAGTGGGTGGATTTATATTATTCCACAAGTGATACTTGGGTTCCCTAAATTAAATGACATGGATGGTCTTGGAGGGTAGGTTGTTATATTATTCCTCTATTGAAACATGGTTTTTCTATGTGGAACACAAAGGCTGGGCTGAGAGGGTAATGACTTTATACCACACGTAGAGCAATACTTGGATTCTGAAGAAAAATGCCAAGGATGGGATTATAGGGTAATGGGGGAATAATACTTCAAAATAAATACTTGGGTTCCTCATATAAAATTCCTTGTACGGGCTAATACTTCCAATTAATTAATTAATTTAATTGTTGTGTATGCTAAGTCAAAAAAAACGTACATGGATTTGGTCAATTCTTTTGCTACCTGAAATCCTACTTTTGTTCCTTTATCATATTTTAAATGTTAATGGGCAAGTTTATATCTTATACTGATATGATCTATGGGGGATGCATTTGTTATGATCCTGGTCCTAAGCCGTTTTTATTAATTAAATCATAGTTGGTAATCATTCAAAGAGATTTCATCTTAGGGAGAAGTTGGTTGTATAAGAAGGTTGTCATGTTAGAAACCTAGTCTGACATGTGATTTATGTATTTGATTCACTATTTATATTATAACCCAAACACTTCTTCTTTATATGTTCAAAATATGGAAGGAATTATACATCATTGATTGTGACATTCTAATTATATCTCACACCCTATTGGGCTATCATTTGTTACTCGGGAAGACTTCATGGATGCAGGTAGGGATATGGTAAAGTGGTATACCAATTATAGATTGTATATACTATGATAGAGTACAAGAGAAGAGGAATGATCTTATTCTTGTAATTCTATTAAATATGGATTTGGATTTTTCTCCATTTTTGTATATCATGTTGTATATTCTTATTATTATGTATCCTGTGTACTTTAATTTCTATATAGTATGACATGATCATCATAATTTTGTATATGATATTGGATTTGGTATTTTTTATTTTTTTATGTTATTCCATTAATTATTATTATTCAGGATATTATGCTTCTATTGTTTCATTTATTATTATTATAATGTCGTGTTTCTCTCAGATCATGAGCACATAGTATCACCATCATACTATTATAGACACTCACTGTAAGACACCAAGGTTTTCTAAAAATAAATTTTAATGCATAAAACATTGTTTTAAGTAGATATTTATAACTAGCCTTTAAAAATAATTTTTCCACTTCTATGTTTTGAATTTCAAAAAATTGTCATCTAAAATTTTGTTCAGTAAGTTATTTAGAGCATAATAAAAACAACTTGTTTCTTTTGGTGAATAGTAACATACCCTTATGAATATTAATATGACTATAATGAATAGTAAATTGTGGTATTATTTTATTTTCTTAAGGTTTTAATATAATGACATCTTGATTAATTTTTCATTGTGATATAAAATCAGTTATAGATTTTAAATTATTATTTTTTGAATTAAGTATGATTTTATTTAAAAATTAAATTAATGATATTTAGAAAATTATTTTCAAAAAATGGACTTCATTTTGGTATTCTACACATAGTAAAATTTTTAGGGTGAATTTTTGGGATTTTTCTGAAATTTCTTGAACTTTCAATGAATTGTGAAATACGATAAAATGTCGTATATTCCAATTATCAGTTAAATACACTATTTATGACATCATAAGTGACGTAATCCCACTTTTTTCAAACTCAAATTCCATTATTACTATTTTGGGTCACATGAATTAAGACTATTCATAGTCTTGAGCAAAAATATTATAATAATGATTAAAATAATGTTAAACACCTTCTCTCCTCCACTGTAAATATCATCATCATTCCCCTCTTCCTACCACACCTCTGAAGCCTTGAGACTTACCTAAGTTCTTCAAAAAACTTCTCCCAAGGATCTACCCCACGTCCTAGACCTGTTGATATTACCAAAATTCCAAAACCAAAGGCCTTAAGAAGGATCTCAAGGAGAAGAGATCAAGAGGTAAACATCCTCTTTTGTTTTCTTTCTTTTCATTCATTTTATGTTATTATTTTTCTTTCCATTTGGATTATGTTGGGATATTCCATTAAATATTACCCTTACTTCCCATATTAGGTAATATTGATGAGACAACCCTTTCCCCTGATCAAAATATTTAATGAAATTTTAAGTTACATCGTTAGGCTGCCGAATTTTCATGAGAGATTTCTAAATTTTTCTTTTATTTTGAGATCCTTTATTTTATTCTTATTTCCTCACATACTATTATCCAAGAAAAATTAAAGCTCCAAAATCATTAATATTTTGGATGTTCTCATGTTCATGTGAAATTTATCATCAATCTTCTTCTCCTCCCCCACTTATTCAAGGAATTAAAAACATTGTTCGTGATGTGTCGAGTTATAGACATCATGGACGATGTGATTTAAATCTTATTTAATTCAACAAATGATGGTCATGAAACCATTTTTTTGGTTGAACTAGGTTATATTATATGTATTATTTCTCATTCATGGTTCTGGAATTCTTTTTTACACATGGTTTTAATTTATAAAACAAAATGAGGTCGTTATTATCAAAGAACCACTAAAATGATCTAAACAAACATCATTAATGTTTTAACTTATGAATCATATTAATTTTAGAATTAAAATTGATAAATGCTATAATTTATGGATTCTAGAATATTTAGATACCATTACATTCCAATTATGGAGTTCCACTTCTAATTGACAAGAATAACCATCATGAACAAATCATGGAAATCATGTAAAGAACTCACCCAAAAATAGTGCAAGGAACAAAATAATAACAATTAAAGGGTGAAATGATGTAATTAAATCATCATATAAGGTATTATAAAGATGTATACGTTTTTTTTAGATATTAATAATACAATTTTAACCATTATACAAGAGTTTTAAACAAGTTTTAAGTAACACAAGCCACAGTTAAGGGAATTCTTAACCCGATTTCCATTCTTTTGGTTAACATTCTACTTCATTATTTATGTGGTATTAAAATTGTTTTTGTGATGAGTTTTGTTTATATTATGATGAATTATGTTTATTTACAGTGTTTATACATATTCTATCCACTCTAATAATCCTCACTTGAATTATATGATATTTCGAAGGGGCTTTTTCTTTTAAAATCCTCCTTTAAAATTCTGTTTTACAAAATTCAAAAGCAATGTTTTTAGGAAATTATTATTATTGTATGATTATTTTCTGGTTTTTGGGAATTTTTTATAATTAAGAGTGGGACCTATATTTCCCTTCAATGCATTTGGTATGTGTAAGTTGGAGGTCGGTCTTATGGTTACTCCAAGTGTAACTGCGATGGTTACACAAATTGTAAGGTAGCCATGAGGGTTACAAATTATAAGGTAGACGAGAGGGTTTAAAGATTATGTAAGTAATTCCCCATGATACCTTTATGATTATTTTTATTTTATTATTTTTTTTTGGATATTTGGAAAATCTCATGTTTCACAAAGTAAGAATATATGGGTGACAGGTATGTCTTTTGAAAATGATTTCATACGTTACAAGTGTTTGTGGACTAATGTGTTCTTTCCTTCTTTTTATATCCCTTACTGAGATTTTGTTCTCATCCCAAGTTTTTAAATTATTTTTATAGGTTATAAGGATGTGTAATAAAATTAATTAATCCAAGTTAAATTTTTTCAGATTAGTCAAATAAATCATGTTTTATGTGAAAATCATTATATTTTGCAAGAAATGAATACTGTTTTTATAGTATCCACTCTGTAATAATGTGTAATTTTATGAATGAATTATTTCACAATTCTCTAAATCTATAAACTTGAAAATATACTCAATGTGAAAGGAATTTAATTCTTTACTAAATTCAAGACTATGTAATGTAATAAGGTCAGGTATTTATACTCACTACTAGTCAATATCCTCTAGCACATGGGGAGGTGCACTTGAGGCCATGTGGCCACTGGTTTGGCTACTATTATCGAGTGAGATAAGTCGAGATGTCATACTTCCCAGAAGGGGGTTTTGAGACACATGGTAAAATGAAAAACATCTCATTTCATTACATATATTGATCATTGAATAAGGAGGAACCACACCCTACTTGATAGGGGGTTACCAACCCCTCTCTATTGTATGGGGAACCACACCTCATCTGAATTGATGAGGTGATACTCATATGCCTGAATGGAGGACCAAAACCCTAATAATGGTAGTTTGTTACCATTTAAACATGAAGGGGGTGTTTAAATCCACAACCTCATATGGTGGACCCATGACTCATTAGATAATACATGACAAACAAGGGGGTAACCACCCCAATTAATGGATTCCATGCCATCAAATCTCTTTGAAAAAAATTATTCTGACTATGAAAATATGTAATTTTGTTCCCTCATGAAAAACTGGGAGTGGGTAATAATGATCCTATATTAATATACAATCAACACTCTAAAAATGATAGATTAATATATAGAAATCACACACATTTTTGGGTAATATTTGGGATCTATTCATCCACAACAGGACCATTTATTTTGAATTGAAAAAGTATTACTTTGAGGGAAATCAAAATCCTCATTTCATACCAAGATATCAAACTATGAAATAAAAAAATACATATACTACTACATTATCCATGAACCTATATAATTTTACTTTGGGATTAATAGAATAAGAACCCTAATTAGTCACCCATATTTTCAAAGCCCTTGTGTAGGAATGTGTTGGCCACCACACCCTAGATGGGTTCCCTGGACTGAAAACTCATCCTACGAACTCCCATCCATTATCAGCACACATTTCCTAAACCAAACTCATAATGCACCTATCTCTAAACCCCATACCTAGGAAATAATTCCTTTTATACCACTATATAATGACCCATCACACCAAGTCCCCACCTGGACTAACAGTAATTCATTTGTGACACTCCAAACCAACATCCAGTAGGCCAATGGTTGAGACTCGAAACAATAAGGAATAAAAAATGAGATACCTTGACCTAAACATCCTATTGTAAGAAAATACACCATTTAAATAATATAACCAGGGCCATGTGGGATAAACATGTCTAGTTATAAATTAAAAATATGCATGTGTACCTCTCAAGTGATTGGGAAAAGAATTCAACCATGATGTTCCATCTTCAATCCAAACATTAAAAACTCCTGAACCCCTTTAGATCCACCAAGATTTAGCTCTATAGATATAATTATGAAAATTCAACAATTTATACTCCATATCACAAATAAAACATGTGTGGGATTGAGTCCTATATAGGTGAGAGCATAAATATACCCAACAAGATGTTTTGAAAACAAAAATGTAAACATTGATGAAGGACATCTCATAAATAAGTTCAAACCATAGGACTGCCCAACACAACCCAAGGGAACTCAAACTAGGTAAATACATCACCAAAAACCACAAAACTCAATGGTAACCTTATCTGGTAGGGATACTTGAGCCAGCCCCAAATGCTCGCTTGACCACACCATGCAGACACCCCAAACAGATCTCACACATCAGGGAAAGACACCCCCTACTAAATTTTCTCCATGGAAGACTAGTTGGATCAGTCGGAATAAGGGAAACACCTTATAACACCATCATCACACCCTAGGTAAATCGGATGAGATCCCTAGATAATGATGGTATAATAGTAAAAAAAACCACATTAACCTCACCATAATCACTACAAACTCTCAAGAGGAGTAACTAGGTCTAGAATCATGCCATCATTACCTGAATGATGCCCCACACTACACTGATCTAATCATGGTGGACAACCAACAGTTCCCCATGCTATTAACATTTTGAAGAGTATTCTACACACCAGATCACCCAAAGGAAAGGAATTCATCAACCAACCTAATGGAAAGTAAAACCTTCAAGTCATTGTGGAATATGAGAACCCAGAACCCTAGATGCTCCTGGGGGTTAAAGGGGAATAGCCATAATAAGAGTAACCCCTATAAGAACTCACTCCTCTTTAGAAATGAACTAATAGGGAAGGAACTAAGTAACCTTATTCTCTTTAAACCTCTATGTTCATGAACCATCCATTGAAGTTATCCATCATCACCAAAAATCCATGTAAATCTAAATCCATCATGGGAGGCCCATTCCATGCCAATAAATGCCTCTGGGATAAGAGGTTACCATCCCTAGACACTTATATGTGTCTACAAAATAGACAATTTCAAGATGAACCAACACCGCGACCATATTGGGGATCTCATTCCACACCCAGAGGGAAAGATCATCTATGAAGTGGATTTTCCCCATCCATGAAATAACAGTCACACCTCATGAGAGGGGATTTAAGAAAACATTTCCCAATATGTAGTAACAATGACCTACCTGGTATGGGTGTTGCATCAAATAACTAAGAGTACTACTCACCCCTCAACCTATAACACAATATCAAGGAAAGTATACATGTTTAGATACCTCACTATAAATACTACCTAAGCATTTACCATAACCGTTTGGTGAATGGGGCCATTAAGAAAGTTCCAAAAATTCTTCCCCACCTTCTTTAATCACAACTTGAGAAGCAACACAGGAGAGGGGGGAGTAGGAGAGAGTGAATATCTACCATCAAATAAAGATTTTCCATGGAGGCCATCTCAATAAATGAGGGATTGTATAACTACTATGTCCACTGAATCTTAGCTACATACACCGATACTAACTTTAAGGTTAATGGGGAGAAAGATATTCCTACATGAGTCATACATATAACTAATACCCATCAAACCATGCTATGGAGAATAATTTACTTCCCACTCTGGGCCAAACACTAGAATATGTAACATTTCATCCTCTGAGGAGACCATAACCATTAATAACTCCAAAAGGGTTACTGGACTCTAAGGACACATGATGATTTTTAAAATTGACTTCTAATCACACCATGAGAATTCCACAATCCTCGTGATTTCTTTACTCCAAATTTAGTATCCTATAATCATCGCCATGGGATTAGAAACCAAAATAAGCTTTAGATCATATAGTTAACAACCTCTAATAGCAAATAGGACCCCACCACCGTGTTCTATATATAAGGATACTCAGAATGTACTAGTAACTTTTCCAAAACCATCTCCATGTTGATAAAATACAAAAATACGGGTACATAGGAAAATATATGGTAATTACTCTAAGTACACAGATTTTTCACCCAAATCATCGCCTGAGGAATATCCTAGGACCAACTTGGTGTTGACTTTTCCAGTTCATAGGGTGGAATTATACCACATGGGGTCTATGAATCCACCGTTAAATACCCATGTACCCCACCTTAGGTTGTGTCGTTCCCCCTAGAGTGGCGTGTACATGTACACACCCATGTGCCTCACATGGTTGTCTAGTCATCTATATGGCCAGACCATGTTCCATGTCCTCTAGGGTCCCACTTAGTGTGAACATAATACCAAAACATTTTTTAGACCCCGTATCTATCTATATATGAACAATAGAGATGCACAATGTGTTTTCTTGAGACAAAACATCGTGTAGTCAGAAATTCTGAATATAGATCACCTAGGATATAATCAATTCCTCAGAAAACACTCGTATTTAGGTCAACATCAAGTGGAAAATGAATATTTGTCTATCGAGGATATAAAAAAAAGGAAATATCAACTATAAAATAAAAAAGAGATGTAATATGAAATAATGAGTTCTGCCTCTTGGCGGATCATTATAGCTACAAAATCACTTGTTTTTAATTTTCGATCCATGATAATTACATCCAAGTCCACATTATAATCATCCTATGTTGAAGATTTATACCTCAATCAACACATTTATCTCCTTGTGTCTTCAGAGAACAAGGGAGAGGGGCCACACCTCTTTTATGGACCTATGGAGAGAGGAGAGATTTTGGTATTTAATTAACCCTAATTGATTTAAAAGTAAAACCCATTAAATGGGCCTGAACCAAGATTAGAACCCAAATATAGATTATACATCACGTAGGAAAAATATACTATTCTAGATCCAAATATGGAGTCATAATTTCTATTATGATATTTTTTAGGAGATTTGTAGAATAACCCTGAACCTACACAATTGGATACAATTCTAAGAATATAAGCTTTATGTTTTTTGGATTTGATAGTGATAAATGTGACCTAATTTTAGTCATCCAAAACATATAACAAAAAATTATAATATTAGATCACTTTATTACCCAAGATAACTCTATTTTTATAGTTTTAGATAATTGTTAAAAACTCTTCCAAGTGGATATTTCAACAAAACAGGTTCTTTATAAAGACAAGTTTTCTTTATTCAAGGTAACTTCTATATCGGGAACATGGAATTTATTAACTTTTATAATAATCATTCAGACCTATAAAAATTCATTTTAAAAATTTGGGAAGATTAAAAAATATCTTAGTAAAGGACATAAAAGTAATAAATTCATTAGTATGGTGAAAAACATGAAAACCTTTCCAAGTTATTATTTTACCATATAAGAGTATATCATATCCACATTGAAAAAAAACTTTTTTATAAAATAAAATTTTTAAAACCTATAGCCAAAATATAGATTTCAATGTTGGAAAAATATAGAATTATATTAATAACTTGTGTTAACCTTGTGTAAGAAATAATCGGAGCCTGGTTAAATCTATATGATAAAGCACCCCAACTAACTCCCTCCTTCATTCCATTGAAGAAAAGTAAAATTACATAATGAATTGTAGATATTTATCAGGATCACCCAATATATAATCTATAACAGTCTCATGCATCATATAATTTGTATCAGGATCACCTGCCCTATAAGCTTTATTGGGCTCACTCACCATCAATGATAATGCTTAAGTACCATATTAGGAATAAAAAATTTTATTATTTCAAAATTTCTTCATAGATACCTTGAAAATTTATTTTGAACACGTAATAAAAAACCCCATTTATTTTTACATAAAAAATAGAGAAATTTATATTTCCCTTGAAAACTCTTTAGTTATGTTAACGTTGGCCGTTTTGGGGATGTTCAATTTATATTCCAAAAAAAGATTTGGTGGGTTGATCATGTTTAAAGGTTCCATTGGTCTAAAATATAAAAAATTATAATCATTATAAAATAATAATTTTTATACATTAAAAAAGATTTTATAAATATCCATGAAAGGCATATTGGAAAAACAAATCACATGGCTTCATGGAGGTGGTAATCCACAAGTATGTTATCATTTTCCAATGGAAGGAAAGATGAAAAGATAAAGGTATGTTATATTTACTAAATTATAATTATATTATGAATATCATATAAATAAATTAAATCCATCATTATAACCATTTGTAACATGTGATGATGGAAAATGTATTGCATCAGTTCACAAGGAGGTAGTCCATCATACACATGAATGATGGGTTCCTTTACCATTTGATGGAATAGGGAAACTGATTAAGGTTAATACATTAACATAATAACATCTCATTACATGGGATATAATGATATAATTATATCACAGTAATTAGATGTGTTTTTATAGAGATAGAATAATAAATAAAACTAAAACATTTAATTAAAAGTTATACCTATTCTTCAAACAACCTTCATTTATTTACACCTTAACCCATCTAAGGATGGTATTATGCCCAAAATAAGACATATAGTATGTGGGGAGTGATGTTAGGAAGGTATTTTTATAGTTATTGGATGAACTATAGTGCTCAAAATGTGTGAGGAATAGGGGAGAGGAGGTTCCCTTTTATAAGTGAGGGGATGGGCACTCTTGGAGCTACATAAAGTATTAAATTAATAAATATTAATTTTCATAGAAAAGTGGGTAATTTGATCTATTTTTAATATAGGGTGATTATGAGTCAAAATATTCTCATCTAATTAAAGTTTGAAAAGTTTAGGTGGGTTTTCACCCATATCTCATTATTGTATCCCCAAATAACCCTTTTGATTATTACTATGGTGTCAAATTTTTTAACACTTTAGGGGTCATAAAAGTTATTATAAAAGGAAAAGAGACAAATAAATGGAACATGGTTCATATTTTAAACCATATCTAATAAACATGGTCAAATATAGGAATTTTTTGAAATTTTTATCATTTAATAAAATATTTTTTTCTTATAAAATATCATTAATGTCATTTTTTGAACTATCAACTTAATTTGAATTTAAAGTTATAAAGATAAAAATAGAATTTAAATATATAAAATTTTAAAATATCCCTAATATTTTTTATCTATCTAAAAAAATAACAGGACATTATAAATCACCCAAATAATATTAATTTTATATATTTTATAATTATTTACATGATTTTTATACTCCTTCCACAAACATTGTATCAATGTTTCATAATCATTTAAGGTAACTATTTTGCCACTAAAAATTAAAAAAAATTACCATGATAAAAAAATAATTTATCTCTAAAATAATCATATATAACTAAACATAACCTATTTTTATGCCTACAAAAAATTATATATATTAAAAAAATAGTGACATTTTGTTTTTATTATTTTTTTTAAAATTATATTAAGTTCATTATCAAAGAAAAGTGGTAAGAAATTTCCATATATTCAAAATAATTATGGTAATGAATGGAAAAAAATTATATAATTAAATAAATAAGAGTTAGGGACATATTTAGGTCTTATCACATTATTGTTAACCATAATTATATACCCTTACATAGGTGAAAAATATTTACCACTATTTTTATTAATAGTAACCAAAAATAAAAGGGACCTATTTACAAAAATTAAACCACTGAATTATAAATATGGAATAAATTTTATTAAATTCATTTCATCCAAGCGGTAGAATTCAATTTATAATTAAACCTAAAAATTTTGAGGAAAATGGTTCTTTAGAAAAAAAAATTAAGTATAAAAATGAACTTATACCAAAACCATTAATAATGATGATTAATATGTAATTAATTATATTAATTATAAAAAAGTACACTTATGTAACTTTAAGGTCAAAGGGGACTATTAAATTACTATATTTAATGAAAAGAAAATAAAGTTTTACAAAAATTGGTAATTTTCACTACTTACTGAAAAAATAAATCTTTTCATATAAATATAAAAAATTAACCTTATTCTAATTTTGATATGTGGATTAAAAAAATGGATTAAATTTTTTCAAATTAAAATTATAAAATTTAGAAATTAAACTTTTAAATAAAAACATATAATATAAGAAAATGATTTTGATAAGAATAAAAATATTTACTCTTTGATTGAAAAAATTCCTTAGTATTCATATCATGAATATAAATATATAAAATCTAATTCAAAAATATTAATAAGGCATAAAATTTGTCACGGACCAGCCTGATTACCCTGGTAACCTGATAACCAAGCCAGTCCTGACATAACCTGAAGGGCATTCCTGATCCTCACAGGTCAGCGATTAGCACCTGGCATCATACAAAATACAAGTGGGAATGATTTCTGCCACAAGAACACAGAATCCAAGACAAAAGATAGTATAGATATCAATAGGAAAACTCCACATGGAGAAAAAGTAACAGAATACAAATAGGAAGAAAATCCAAAGTACTACAACCCTGAATACTAAACAGGTAAACAACCCCAAGGTCCCTAATGACACAACTCACCACATCCAAATCTCAACAGCTAGATCCACCTCCAAGATGTCCCTTCCCTTTACTCAAGAAAGGAAGAAGAAAGTATACAAATACTTGAAGGAAAAAATTAGGGTGTGAGACTAATCCTAGTAGGATGCAACCAAATATTCCATAGTAGTTGGAAAATATATATTATCCAAAGAAAAGCTTTCAATTTTTTAGAACAAATGGGTTTGTAAATTTAAAATCATATTTAAACAAAACATGATATACATTTTCAAAATGATAAAAAATACATTCAAAGAACAGGATATACTTTACAAGAGATGGATAATTTATAAAATAATGTATTAAGTAAAGAATTTATATAAAACAGTTTATATAAATTAAGTGGGCATGTATAGCAGTTCAAACGATATTGGAATATATTTATATCTCAGCATATAAATAAACAAGCAAGCACCACAGTCATCTTCCAAAATATACTGTATTATTAACTAGTTATAGGATTCCAAAATCTCTATGTGAACTCATAAAAATGTGTATACACACATCCCTATGACACTGGACAAAAGGGACTCATCACCATCTCGTCGGGGATGTGACCCGCTGCATGTATGTTTTAGAGCATTGTCGTATCGTAGAGTGTATCCAAATAACTCACTAACTACCTATGGATTTCTTGCTCTCTTACATGATGGGAGAAATATTTTAAGAATGCTTAAAATATGATTAATTCCATTCCTCCATTTCAAAAATGCCAATTTCATTCCATTTAAAACAAAAATAGGTTTTATTCAAAAATATGTCTTTTCACAAGATAAAACCACTAGGTTTCTGTCAAATCATTTTAATATATTCACAAGATTGAAATTCATTCAAAACCAAATTCTATCCCTTTCATAATTCATTTTTCCAAAATTAAATTGAAAATATTTCCATCAAATCCAAAATTTAAATATAGAAATTTAAACTAAACAATTTTCATAATCCCACCCCAATTCAATGGAATTGGGGGTTTTCCAAATTTTTGTGCCAAAACCATTTCAATCTCCCAATTCACTAGAATTGTTTTTTATCAAAAAAAATTGAAATCAAGATTGATCATTTCAATTTCAATCAAAAATTGAAATAAATCAAGCAATATGATGGTAATTAATTTGGGAAATCGGGATAGAACCACCTACCTCTTTTTCAAAGAACGACACTCACAACGACATCTGTCAATGAGAATGAAGGTGAAATAGATCTTGAAACTAAAACTAAAAGCAAAATCCAACACCACATGTAATAGATCCATCAATAACTAGATGATCCATTGAAAATCCAAGAGGGGAGAAGAAGATAAACTCAAAAAATGAGGGATAATACTTACCTAGGAATCACACCACAGATGTAACAAAGATCTGATGTTGATCGAATCAAACCGAAAGGTGGGGAGCCTCTGAAAAATTCTGAGGGAGAGTCTAGGGTCGAGATCTAAGAAGTTTAGGAGTAAAAGACTGAGAGGTATTTCCAAATGTGTGGTTTTAACCTGGGAATAGGCTTGGTCTTGACGTGTACCCCTGGTCGCAATGTGAAGGCCGCGCTAGATAATTACACTGAAAAACCCATCACCTCAGGTTAAAACCCCCCTACACGATGTGTAACAGCTCACGACATCATCTCCCCATTCATGACCTAAAACAATCACCATGTACATGACGTGAACTTCAGGTACATGATGTGTACCTATTCTATAGTATGCAGTAAACCTAGAAAAATCACATAAAATGATTTTTAACTGAACAAGAACTTATAAAAGGTGTAAAATTACCTAATCGGGGCAATGTTCTCTTAAAACCTACCCACCATAAAACCCTTCTATCCCTAGAAAGTCTAAAAAGAAGATTCCACACCAAAAATATGGGTCCATTGCTCTCTCATATATACCTTGAATTCCCAAATCTTGTGATTATCAGCACCAATCTGGCATATCACACAAACCAAAGGTATCTTCCTCCCATAAAGGAACTCGGTCTTAGAATCAACTATCCTGACTGGTTTCTCAGACAAAGATAAATCGGGATCAATCTCAAGATCACTCCCACTCAAAATGTGAGATAGATCAAATAGATACTTTATCAACTATGATACTTGGAACATGTTATGTATCGATTTTAGTTGTGGTGGTAGTGCTAACCAGTACGCAACTTTCCCCACCTTCTCAACAACCTCGAAAAATCCAACCCAAGCCGTTGATGAACCAATTGGGGGGAAACATTCAATAACACCTAGTCACCAACAAGGAACTCCAAATTTCTATGGTATCAATCAGCATAAGAATTATATCAGATTTTTTCTATCAATATCCTCTGACAAATCAGCCAAATATTTGATGTCGTCTCCCACATCATGCTTGGTCCAGCCAAAGAACTTTCACAAACCTTCGGCCAACACAACATAGATTTATAAGGACGACCATACACGGCCTCAAAATGTTCCAGTAGGATAGAGTAGTTTTAACTATTGTTATAAGAGTAGTCAACCAGCCCCAATTGATCATCCCAAGCCCTGCTGAAGTTGAGGACACAGGTACAGACCATATCCTCAAAAATCTATATAGGTGTTTTGTCTCGCAATCCGATTGTCGATGGTTGGCCATGATCAAATGAACATGAGATCCTAGTACCCCTTGAAGGCCTATCCAAAATTGAGGAGTGAACTGAGGATCCCTATCAAATACTATAGTAGATGGAACTCTATGAAATCAAACAATCTCTTTTATATATAAACTGACCAATTTCTAAATTTTGGTCATATCAGGAATGGGTATAAAGTGAGTAGACTTGGTTAGCTTATCTATCAAAACCCATATTGTATTATTTATTCTCTAGGTACAAGGAAACCCAACCAAAAAAGTCCATAGAGATCACATACCACTTTCATGTAGGGACTGTAAGTTGTTGAAGCAAACCTGAATGAATCTGGTGCTCGACTTTCACTTGCTGGGATGTATAGAAATGAGAGACAAACTCAGCAATGTTACGCCTCATACATGGCCACCAGAACTGCCGCATCATTTCATATAACATATTAGTGGTTCCTGGGTAAACATCCCACTTAGAAATATGGAAATCTACCATCACTTTCTTCCTTGACACTAACGTCGCAATGAAGTGATTCTGGTAGCATAGAATACCCTCTTTGGAGAACAACCACTAATAAAATGTCTCCCCACCATAAAGGTATTATATAAGTCTATAGAACTCATCATCGGGATCTTGATCCTGAAGAATGATCTCGAGACGGGTATACATGAATTTCATACAGGATAAAGAAATTCGAGCCCCTTTCTCTTGAACTCCAATATGAAAATGTGAAAAAAGAGCCATCAATTTCCACTCTTCTAAAGATTCTTTTACAGCTTGGGTCAGAAGTTTCCTACTCAAAGCGTCAGTAATGACATTCCCTTTCCCCAAGGTATAGGCGATGTCAATGTTAGATTCAAATATTTTTGGGAGAGGATATAAATAAGGGTGTTTTGGTCTAAATACACCATAAACCTTTCTCCAAAAAGGTAGTGCCTCCAACATTTAAGCACATTCATCACATCAACATGTTCCAGATCATGGGTAGGATAATTATCCCAGTGTGGCCTAAGATGAAGAGATCCATAGGCTAATACACAATCACCCTGCTTAAGAACACAACCCAAGACAGAACCTAATGCATCACAAAAGACCACATAGCCCTGCCAAGATTCTGGAAGAGTTAACACTGGAAATATAGTCAATAGATGTTTCAGCTCAACAAAATAACTCTAACATTTATCATCCCACACACACTTCACCCCCTTATGAGTCAGAGAAGTCATTAGTGAATCCAAATTCAGGAATTCCTTTACGAACTTGTAGTAATATCTAGGTAATCCCAAGAAGCTCCGAATCTCGAAGACATTTTGTGGTTCCCATTGAGTCATAACAGGATTTACCTTTTCAGGATCAACTTATTCTCCCTATTCAAACACCATGTGTCCCAAAAATTTCACTTCCTGAATCCAAAAATCATAGTTTGAAAGCTTAGCATAAAGGCGGCGATTTCTTAATAGATTCTGAACTATTCTTAGATGTTGTGCATGATCCTCCTTAGAGTTGGAGTAAACCAGAATTTTATTCACAAAGGAATCCAGATACTCTTGGAAAATGTTGTTCATTAATTCCATAAAAATACTAAGATCATTTGTCAAACCAATGGTCATAAAAAGATCCTCAAAGTACCCATACCTACTTCTAAAGGTGGATTTCAGAATGTCATATTCTTTTATCCTCAACTGATGGTAACCAGATTGAAGGTCGATCTTTGAAAACCACTTTCCCCTTTTAGCTGGTCAAAAAAATCATCAATCCATAGAAATGGATATTTTCTATTTATCGTAACTTGATTGAGATTTTTATAATCAACACATAAGAAAAGAGACCCATCAACCTTCTTAGCAAAGAGAACTAGAACTGGCCAATGTGACACACTTGGACGAATGAAGCCTTTCTCCAAGAGATCATCCAACCGAGCCTTCAACTCTTTCAACTCTGCTAGTTCCATATGGAAACAGGGGATATAGGCTGGTTCAGTACCATATATTAAGTCAATAGAAAACTCAACCTCTATCATCAGTGGAAGACCTAAGAAATAATAAGGGAACACATCGAAAAACTTGGCGACAATTGGAGGAAGATCACCACCCATTGAATCTCTCTATAGGTCAAAAGAAAACACTGATATCACTTTACCCAACTCTAGATAAGAATTTCTATCTCTTCTCGGCCTTAAGTCTTGTTCTCCTTGAAAGACAAGAGACACACCATTGGGTGTAGAAAATTAAACCCATCTAAGATAACAATCAATTCAGGATTTTTTGGTGATGAGAAAATTCATCCTTAATATGACATCAAGTGATATAATATCAAGAACTAGAAAACTTCATGCTATCTCGACATCAGATAGAGAAAAGACACATACAGTACTATGGAGGCCCTGCTCTCTCTTTGTACCAAAGGGTGTAGTAATATCCATTGCACATGATAGTTAATCCATAGAAAGATTTAGTAAATTAATTGTATGGGATGAAATAAAAGTGTGATATGCACCCGTATCAAAAAGAGTAGTCAATAATGACAAGGAAATAGTAATGGTACCTCTCATAGTCACTGGACCCATGTCTACTTCCTCTGGAGACTCCTTTACTGTGTAAAGAAGCTTCGTTCTAGATTCATATGGCTAAAACTCTTTTAAATGTGAAGCATTTGATTTCCCCATAGTGCTAGTAGGATATGATGATCATATCCCACTACACGGATTAAAGAAGTGATGAAAGAACCTCTATAAATGCCCTGAACATCCGCATGAGCTATAGTCATTGGGTGCCTCAGTGAAAATACTCCTAGAATTTCATGGATTTCCACACTGGTATCAATTAAAAGAACTTATTCCTAGAGCTGTGGGAGGTCTGTAATAACTCTTCCATCGAGAAATTTCATGAGGATCATTCCACTTCTATTTTCCTTTGAAGGAACTAACGCTGCCACTAGGAGAAAAAGTAACTCCCATCAACCATGACTTGCCATCCAAGTCCATCTCAACCATAATCTCCCTATCTAGAACATTAGAATAAGTGGGAAGCTTCAGTAAGAACATCTAAGAATGGATATCTAATCAAATTCCCAACTTGTACCATCAATCCTTCATCCTCTCAGTAGATACAATTTCAGGAGAAAACAACACCAGCTCAGAAAATATATTTTAATACCCAGTGATGGTTTTTTCGGCTGTCTCGAGATTGAAAAAAACTCCAAAGTAGTGGCCAACACCATTGACTATAGATAGAATTGATTAGGAAAAATAAAATTGATGTATTTATAATGTAAGACTTCATGTTTCCCTACCATCACCATCATGTCCCACCATCTCCTGCTCATTCCTTCCAGCACGAAGGTGGAACACTTCACCCCAATCACTTCCAGGGTCTCCAGGAACTCAAACAAATGTTCTATCTTTCCCAACCATTCCTCAGCATGTTGAGGATCAGTGTATCCTTTGAAAAATGGTGGCTTCTGGTGAAGGAACTCTTGAGAACAATTCCAAATAACATCCCCTTGAGGATCCATAGCTGGATCCTAAGAGGGAACTAGAGGCGGTGTCTATCCTAGAGCTTGGATAGTTCACACAATCACATCAACCAGGTTTGGATCAATAATAGAATTTTCTTGCAGAGGTTCAACATCAGCATTTTCCTGTATCTGATTCACACGTCTTCTCAGAGTCATGATTCTAAAAAACATCAACATATAATAGAAGAACATTAGATTAACACTCAAAATGAGTAAAAAGAGAAATTATTCTCATCAGAAGGGACAAACAAGATTTGGATTTCAACCTTTCAAAATCCCTATAGGGAAAAGAATAGAACTAATCCATAAGACAGCTTTCCCTCACCACCCCTAGAGACATAAGGTTCATCATGGTGAGAGATGGTCAGGCACTCAATCACAACTACCTCCAAAGTCCCAACATGATTTCAAAAATTCATACTGAATTCAAGAAAGAGAAAGATAAATTGCCTCCTTTGATACCAATTTGACACAAACTATCTTGGGTACCCTGGTAACCTGATAACCAAACTGGTCTTGACATAACTAGAATGACATTCCCAATCCCCACGAGTCAATGACTATCACCTAACATCATACAATATACAAGTTGGAATGATTTCTTCCATAAGAATGCGGAAGAAAAGACAAAATATTGTATGCATATCAATAAGAAAACTCCACTGGGATAAAAAGTACCATAATACCAAGAGGCATTAAATCCAAAGTACTACAACCCAAAGTAATAAACAGGTAAATAGCCCCATGTTCCCAAAGTAAACAACTCACTATGTCCAAAACTCAATAGCCAGATCCACCTCCAATAGATCCCTTCGCATTGCTTGATCCTGGAAGAAGAAAGTCTACAAATAACTGAAGGAAAAGTAGGATGTGATACTAAGCCCAGTAGGATACCACCAAATATTTCATAATAGATTCCAAATATAGATTATCCAAAGAAAATATTTCAATTTTTTAGAACAAATGGTTTTGGAAATTTAAAATCATATTTAAACAAAACATGATATACATTTTCAAAAAGATGGAAAATACATTCAAAGCATAAGATTTACATTACAAGAGATAGAAAATTTCTAAAACAATGGATTAAGAAAAAAGGTTATATAAAATAGTTTATATAAACTCAGAAGTCATGTGAAGCATTTCAAACAATATTAGCATACATTTATATCTAAAATATAAATAAACAAGATAACAACATTTTCATCAAACAAAATAAATGATAGTATTAACTTGTTATAGGATTATGTACTCTCTATGTGAACTCAAAAAAATGTGTATACATTGGTCCCTATGACACTAGCCAAAGGATACTCATCACCAACTTGACAGGGACGTGACCCACCGCATGTATGTTTTAGAACATTATTGTAGCATAGAGAGTAATAGATTTGGAAAACCATTAGTATAGGTGCCTTTTGGGTACCTATACCAATAATTCAACAAACCAGTTGGTATAGCCATCCTATACCAATGGTTTTTCAAACCATTGGTATAGACTATATTTATAATGGTGTATGTTTATTCTTAATTGAATACCCCCTCTTATTGGTATTCATTTTGATTGATACTTTCATTTGATCTTTTAACACTCATGTATGTTTCGTTATATTGAAAATAATCTTTGAAATACTCTTACATATGCTCAATATATCGTAATTTTATGCATAAGTATACTTTTTGAATCAATTTTACATGTTCCTAACTTTAATATTATGCATAAAACATTCATTACTACATTATCCTAATGTTTTTAAGTTCACTATTATTTGTTGTTCATGTCACTCTTACATATTTTTTATGCACATGGATATTTATTTTACATATTATGAAGATTATTTTTATATATCCTTCATGTTTTTAATATGTATGGTTTTTTTAATAATCTTACATTTTCTCATTGATATACTTTTTATTCTTATGTATCCTTATCAAAAGTTATCTTCTCTTACATATTATTTGTGCTTAACTCTTGTGTTTTATTTTTTTTATTTTTCTTTCCTTATTATCATTAGAGATATCCCAAAGGGAGGAAATAAAGTTATGATGTCCAAAAGGGGGAGAGATAGATGAAAATATCCCAAAGGGAGAGAATAAGGTAGGTTAGGAAAGTTGTGGAAAAGTGGAGATTGTTTTAATGGGGGGAAAGTTATCTTTCTTATCATTCTTATTCAACTCCCTTGTTTTTTTTCCTTTGATTTTATTTTACTATTTATTCTTTATAATCATAATGGGGGATGAATTTGTTTTTTTATTTTATAAAAGGATGTAAACATAGTTAAAGGTTAAAGTGGGGAGAGGTTCTAACCAGATGGAGAAAGATTAATATTGTTCCATCTCTTGAGTTTATGTTCCTTTAGAATGTCTGGAGTTAAGGGGGAGAAGTTTGACATCATAGGGGGGATTTGATACAAACTAGAATAAGATAATGTTTATTCATAAAAGTGGGAGAAGATGTGTTATGAATCGTCCCTTGGGGTCTATGTCATGACTCCCCCAAGCATGCCTCTTAAAGGCCAAGGGTTGGATACTAGCGTCGATGTAATCCACCTACAAGTGGGAGGCATTTTCCTAAGTACCTGTACGCACACACACACAACCATGTACCAAAAACTGGAAAGGTAAACATGAATTCCACTAAACAACCATTGAGTAAAGATACAAGTTGTATGTCAAATGGTCCCAAATACAAACCAAACAAAAGACAACTGAAAATAGGAAAGTACAATTGATCTCTAGAAGTTGTCTGCTAAAAACCCCACCTGATGGAAAGTGCAGAGTAGCTACTCGAAGTTATAGAATTGTGCCTCACCTGTCTGATCTCACTAGGCCTCTCCTAGACCTAGTCCACCAAGCCCTCCATTAAGGCATTGGTTGTCTGAACAAGACACGAAAAGTGCAAGCGAAGCCCGTGTAAGGGTGTGTAACACAATACTCAATAGGAACCCTAAAACACAAAGGAAAGTATAAAAATGGGATTTTCAGCTCTTGAAGTGTTAATCTAGAGAATAGAAAGTATGATCATTAGTTACAACACTAAAATCCTTGGACATCTTGGGTACTCATCCTAGATGAGTACCTTGGATATGTTGGGTCACATATAACTGCTCCCCACCATGGTCCTACCAGGTAACACAGAGCTTCTTTCCACCTTGAGTATCGTGGGTCTGTTGGGTAACGCAGACTCACTCCCCGCCATGGGTCTGTCGGGTCACACAAATCTGCTTCCCACTGTTCCATCATATCTTATCAACCCAGGGTCTCTTATAGCTAATCCACACAGGGTAACTTTTCAGTAGCCTTCGATTCTTAGTCAGCCATAGGATTCCTACATGTAGTGTGATTGATTTCAAGATAAACCACTCCTCAAGCCATTCATTACATTTCAACATCCATGAAAACCTCCTTAGAGTATTCCAAAAGAATTTACTCATCACAAGGGTTTTAATGTCACAAACAACCCATCAATAAGATGTGCGATACGAAAGATATTGGTGTTTTAGTAGTTGGGGTCCAATCGCTTCTGGGATTGATCCGCCTGATTGGAATGACCTGACCAACCTGCACTAGGGAATCCACATGCCCCCACCAATTCAACTGATCCAACCCAACCCATATTGGGTATGGGACGACCTAGTCTATCCAGGCCACTGGGCTAGGAACATTGGTCCTTGTTGGTCCCAACCTGGTATGGCTGGGGGTCTAGCCTACCGGGTCACCCAACGACTCAGTTCTCTCCAGCCCAACCCGTAACAGGAGGGCCGATTCATTCCCAACCCAGGCTGCCCAGCAGCCCAACTTTATGTCGTCGGCCCGGCCCACAAAAGCGGGCTGACTTTACTCTATCCTAGGCCTCCCCGTGGACCAGTCCCCCCCCCCCCCGGTCTGACCCGCAACTATTGGGTCATCCATCTCCAGCCTGAATGCCATGTGGTGTCTGGTTCTTGCATGTTGCACCCACATGCGGTCACTGGACAATGTGCCATCAAGTCGTTGTGGCCCACGCACTGAGGTCACCCCCACTGGCATGACTGAGTGGCCACATCCCTATCTTCCAGTCGCCGACCCACTGCCGGCGTCTCATGACACAACACCACAACACCTCCCTCGGCACGCTGTCATGGCGTACCACCACCTGCCCATGACCACCATAGGTAGAACCTTTCGTAGAGCACCAAGTCCACTCCAGTGGTCCATTATTCACGCTGCCTATGCCTCTGGACTTTATTGTGTTCCATCTTCCCTACTATGACCTCAAAAACTCCTTACCTTAAACTTTAAGTTTCAAACAAGAAGAACGTACAAGAACGTACAAAGGTTGAGGGTCTCATGCCTTGTTTATGTCATCCCGCACCCTCTACATTAGAGTTTAAAACAAGGGAGCGACTCAAGATTATAACCACAAGGTAACCCTAATGCAAACCCTGAGTATAAGCGCCCTCTCGCAAGAACAAGCGATCCACAGATCAACCTGTTTGTGGGTTAATCAGTGTTCATTGTTTTAGAATGAGGAATGGGGAAAATCAAAATAAAAAAATAACCCTGAACTAGTACTGATTCATGACAAAGGGAAACTCTCTATTGGTGGTGATCTATACATGGATATTCAAGAGTTCTAAGTTGTCGACATTCGTCGCTCACTGGTCCCATTCTTCTGGTGCGTCGTTGTCGCTAGCGATTCTCCGACCTTCGTTAGAGAGGATTCATCACCATAGATTCATCAGAGGAGTTCTATGTATTTAATACCATTTCTATAACCTCTTTAATCAATTAAAATAGAAGCATGTCACAACATTTCTATTACACCGCATTATCACATCGTTATGATGTTTCATTTATGAAACAATGTATCTATTACACTTCATATAATGAGTCATTACCCTGCATATTAATGAGCCATTAAATGAATCCATCTAATGCAACTCTTTTTCACCACATCATCACACTGTAGTGTTGACATGTCATCTCTCAATGGTGAAGGAAACAAAAAAATGAATTTTTAAGCTATTTTTATTTTTCTCCCAAAAAGTCCAAAAATAATATTTTATGGTCGACCCTTGTCAGTTGATGTTAGGTATTTTCTAGGAAAATCTAAATGTATTGAGTTCAATGGTGCCCACAATTTTTTGATCTGAGTACTGGTTTAAAAGTTTGAAAAACCTGCTCACATACTTATTTAAATGAACTAAAAAAATTCAAAATTCTATTCCAGGCTCATTGGGCCTTGGAATCAAGTGTCTTCTGATATTCTAGTATTGAAATAATCCTATATAAATAAAAAAATTATATGGAATCTCCAAGGCATTAAATTCTCCCCACTATAGGGATTTACACCCCTGAAAGCTAAAACAAGTGATTAACAAATAAAATGGGGTAGTAAGCATTAATCTGAGCCTCCCGCTCCCATGTATATTCCTGAAGATTCCTATGATACAACCAAACATGCACTAGAGGAATCGACCATCCATGAAGGACCCACTCCTATCGATCCTCTATCTCTACCAGAAACTCCACAAATGCCACCCCATCATCAATGTCCAGCTCACCCTAGTCGATGATGTGTGATAGATCATTCACATACCTCTTTAGCTGCAATATGTGAAAAACATCGTGTACCTAGTGCATCTATGGGGGAAGAGCTAGGTAGTACGCCACCTCACTAACTCTGCTCGGGGTCTAGGAAGTTTTGATGAACCTCAAAGATAACTTGCCACCCTAGCCAAATCTCTACAATCCCCATCAGAGTGATACTTGAAAGAACACATGGTATCCCTCCTTGAAATAAAAGGGCCTTTGTCACATACCAGCATAAGCTTTTTGCCAGCTCTATGCAGTCATCATCCACTCTTGGATGATCTGCACCCTCTCAGTGATATTCTGTACCAACTCTGGACCCATGAGTGTTGACTCCCTTGGGTCTGTCTAGTATAGAGGTGATCTAAAAGACTGCATGTACAATGTCTCAAACGGTACCCTGAAAATGGTGAAGTGATAGCTTTTGTTGTATGAAAACTCCACCAGTGGCAGGTGGTCCTCCAAACTACGTCCAAAATCAAGTACACAAGCAAAAAGCATGTCCTCCAAGGTCTATATGGCCATCTCCATCTGAACATCATTCTGTGGGTGGAAATTTGTGCAAGAGCACAGCTGAGTCCTGAATGCCTCATGTAATACCTTTCAAAGCTATGATGTGAAGAAATCATCATTGTCTGAGATGGTCATCAAGGGAACCCTATGAAGCCTCACTATCTCATGGACATAGAGGTGTCCCAAGACCTCTACCAATCTTTACTCTCATATGGGTAGGAAGTGAGCTGACATGGTGATTCGGTCAACTATCACTCAAATAGAATTGTGGACCTTTGATGTGTGTGGTAACCCCATCACAATGTATATTGAGATAACATCCCACATTGTAATAAACCAAACCTTTGAATAATATTTGTTTCCTAAATTTTTGTGTTATTTCATTTTATACGCCACAAAACTATATCCTTCAATAAATGAAGTGATACCATTGGTTTTTGACTGTTATATGATTGTTGGTCAATATGACCATTAGAAACTAAACTCTTAACATTATAATTATTTTTTATAAATACCAATGATCTTGGTTAATTAATATAGAAAGAATAGTCGATTGCCTCATCCAGTAGACTCTGGTCGTACGAAGCCTATCTGCCAGAGCTTGGGAAGGAGGTAGCATCTCTGGGCTTTTCTCTGGACCAAGCCCAAGCTGAGCTTCAACATGTGAATCTTGAATGGAATCACCTAAGGGATAAGTTCAAGATTATATAAATCACAACTCGGGAAATGTTGTCCGAGTCTCCCCAAAATTTTATCACCATAGCACACCATACACTAAGGACATATGCAGATGTTATAATGGGCTATGTAACGAGACCTTAGTTACATTGTGTAATCAATTTGTATAACTAAAATTTTTATTTTTTATTATGTAAAATTTGTGAATTTCAAATGTCTTGATAAAGGTAGGATGATGTTCCATATTATTGATGAATTTTGGAAAAAAGGGATATTTTAAAATATTTTTGTAAACATTAAATAATTAATAATGTGAAATGATTTTCAGAAAACAGTCTTCTACAATTATGACCGGTAAGAATGTTAGAGTCTAATAAGATAAACATATTTTTTGGTGAATAGTAAAGTATGAATAGTAATATACCTTCATGAATAGTAATTAATATTAAATCAGACAAAAAAATTGAAACTTCGCCCGTGAATGTATAAATACAATTTAGATATCTTAAAAGTGAAAAAATGATCATAGTATAAGTTTTGTTATTTTTGTTGGTCATAAATATTTTATTTACACTTTTATAATTAATTTAATAATTTAAAATGAAAATTTATTTTCATAAAATTTAATCATAAACTGTTAATTTATTATCTAATGGTTATACGATAATTTTATGAGACCTTGATTACTTTTTCAAGGTGTTACAAAATAAGTTATAGTTTTAGAGTTGTTTTTCTGAATAAATACTTATTTTATTTAAAAATTAAATTAAAAATATTTTAAAAATATATTATTATAAAATGGAGTTCATTTTTGAATTCATAGCATCAATATTTGGTCAGGTAAAATTTTTGAGATTTTTCTGAAACGGTTGAATTTTTGGTGAATAGTAAAAATACAGTTTTGGGTTTTGTGTGTTTAATGGCATCATTGATGATGTAATAATGATGTAATAAATCTGGTAGACTTGTGAATAGTAATATATTTTATGAGGTGTCCCAAGTGGCCAATACCATGAGCATGCCCATGGTTTTGCAAATACCACCGTTGAGGTGTCCCTTGAAAATTAATTAAAAATTCCCTCACTTTTCCAATAAATACCAAGCCATTCCCTCATTAATTTCATTCCAAAATCCACCTCAACGAAGCTCAGGTCTTTCTACCTCCCAATTATTTCACCCAAGGAGACCTCAAGCCCCCCACGGTCTGAACCTTCGAGCTTTCAAAGATACTTTTCATGGTAAGGGAACCTTTCACCCTTCTCTTTTTAGTCATGATTTACTTTATGTTATCTCTTCTAGTTTCCATCTTCTTATATGGGGGTATGTTATTATATATTCTTATTACATTACATTTTATGTCCAAATTATGATAGACCCTTTCCTCTCTCATCAATTTATTTTCTTAACTTTTATGTGACGTCGTTAGGCTGCTGAATTTTTCGTAAAAGAAAGAGCATATTCTCTTTTCTTCTAAGTTTCCTTTTAATGTGGTATGTAATTCAAATATTAATACCATGAACTTATTATGTTCCAATATTTTATTATGAATTATTTATGAGTGGTTACCTTTTTCCCCTCTTCTTTCAATGTTTTCGAAAATGATGTTATGTAACCATTATGCGGCAGAATTTTCATCTCAAAATCTCTCTCTTTTTCTCAAGAAATTATCTTGTATTATTTATTTGGATACCCAAATATATTTTCATTTCAAGGGGTATTTATCAATACATAAAATTGATCTATTTTATTCTGTAATTTACATACATATAACCCTCACTCCCTTTCCATGGGTTATAAATGACATAATGATCTTATTTTTAAGTACTTTTTTAAATGTCATGATTTTGACATGAAACCTATTTTTTTATTCTATTTGGGTTATTTATGAAATTTTTTATTATGATATATGTGTATCACATAAAAATAAACATATTAAGTGTTCTCCCTAATAGATCTCCAATGCATTGGGTAAATAATTAATCTCTAGAGATGACAAGTTTCACGATACCTTGGTGAATAACCTAGATAATATTTTTATGACACCTTGGGAATGAACCTTGGTGATATGTTCATGAATGTATAAATAAAATGTTGTAGCCACATATTCAAGTTGTGATTCATGTTATTTTTATTATGATATGACTATTTTTACATTTCTCATGTCTTGTGGTTTTCATCAAGTTCTTATTGATATCATAAGTAAACTGATTCCCTTGATTTTCTTTATTAGGCCTTCTTCTCACCCTTTCCTTTGATTTATGTATCCAGGTTATGAGATGAAGCAATTATACTTAGGATGAACTTATGATGAAGCCTTACAAGTGTATTAAAAGAATTTTTTATGTTTTTTTCATGTTTTTTGTTCCTGATTTCCAAGACATTAGACTTTAAAGATCCTCTGTTTGTAAAATGTAATGAAAAGTTATGTAATAAAAAGGCGAGATGTCATACTAAGTATCAAAGGAAAGTTTAGTTATTTATGTAAATTAGGCTATGAAAACTTCAGGAATAATCCTATAGAAAATTTTAAATATCGTAAAACTTCTTAATATTTTGGTGAGTATTGAGTAAGTGGTTTATCAAGAAAATACATCCCTGTCTGGATACGAGTAGGTAGAGGCGGCTCTGGAACAGATGTTCCTAGGAGTGAAAAATCCGAAAAAGAGTTTTGAGCTTGACCTGGGGTATCCTGGTACACAAAAATGGGCCTTGTTGCACTCTTGTTTATGACACTTTGGGGGGATATGTTTGGTTAATCATAATCTTTTTATGAATCATTATGAAGGAATTATAGGGAAATGTAATTAATTAAAGCATGAAGTTTTAAGACATAAAATCCTTTATGGTTAAAAATTTTGTAAGGCAAATAAGTTTCTCACTAAGGTTTTATTATTTTAGAAAATGGAAAGAAATAGGAGGAATCATTCAAATGGTGACTGTAATGGACCATGCACTGATGGCCCTCCGATGGAAGCTAGAATGGAAACTTTCATGCGAATGATGAACCCACTGACTCAAGTTATGGGAAATAACTTGAATCATGATGAGAGAATGATATCACCGCGAAGGGAACAACTTTCTGTTGAATACTTTATGCATCAATGACCACCAACCTTCAGTGGATCTACCGACCCCTTGATTGTTGAACTGTGGATCATCTCTATCAGGAAGATCTTTTCTGTGCTCCACTTTTTAGAGAAATAGAAGGTCACCCTGGCTTGCTATCACTTAGAGGGAGAAGATGATCAGTGGTGGGAACTGATTAAAAACATGAGGCCAAGAGTGGGGGTTGAAGCTATGGAGTGGGAAGAGTTCAGAGGGATCTTCTTCGGCAAGTATTTCCCTTGATCGATGAGAACAAGAATGGATAATGAGTTTCTCGAGATGAAGCAGAAGGAGAATGAATATTTGGGAAGCTACAAGATGAACTTCACAAGGCTTTCATGTTACACCTCTAGATTTTTCATGGATCCAAATGGTAAGTTTGATAGATTCTTTGGTGGACTAAGACCTCATCTGCAGAAGAATCTAGGAAACCAAGATTATGATAGCTATGAGGAGATCGTTTGAAGTGCGATGAAAGTCGAACTAAAGTTTGGTGAGATGAAATGGTCTCATAAATCCAATGACAAGAAAATATTGATGGATCCAAGATTAGGGAGGAGCTTCGATCAGGGAATTGGAGGAAAGAAAGTGAAATGTCCCACATGTAATAAATGTGGGAAGAAGTATTCGAGGAACTACATGCTCAGGAGGGGGAAATTCTACAATGTTGTAGAGATGGCCACATTGCGCGGAATTGTCATGGTGAGATGAAGCCAAAACTTCCCAACACTAACGACTAGGGGAAGATGGTGCAGGCCCTACCTGATATCTAATTTTATAAGTGTAGAATGCTTGGGCACTTTTCCAATCACTTTCCAAATCCGAGGGCAGTGGAGGGGAATCACCATCAGCCTCAGAAATGACCAATAGAACAAGGTCGTACTTTTACAATCACTACAACTAAAGTTGAAGCACCAAATGATGTGGTGTAAGGTACTCTTGCAATTCTCTCAAAGCTAGCATGTACTTTTTTTGATTCTTGTTCTATGCATTCCTTTATTTCCTCCAAGTTTGCAAAGAATTTAGAATCAAACCCCGATTTTCTAAAATTATAGTTATCAGTCAAGACTCCTACAGGGATTATCCAAGCATCGTCACTGTTTAGAAACTCTAGTATTTACTTTAGTGAGGAAAAACTTATCGCAAATCTAGTAGGCATTCCCATGATCGAATTCGACATTATACTAGGGATGGACTGACACTCAAAGTATAATGCTAAGATCAAATGTAGAAGAAATGAAATATCAGTAGTCTTGAATGGAAAACCTATAGAAATATTACAAGGAGAGATTTCTCAACCTGATATTTCTCTAGAAGAACCTCGTATATCCTTCTTTATGGAGTTGATAGGCGAAGAAGAAGAAGTAAATGAGAGTTTGAGGATAGAAAATGTCCCCATATTCCAAGAATATGTTGATGTATTTCCTAAAGAGTTACCCAGACCTCCCCATCAAAGAGAGGTATATTTCTCCATTGAACTCATACCTGGGTCTCATCTGATATCTAAGACCCCACGTAGGATGGAAAATGTGGAGATAGAAGAATTTAAGAAACAACTCCAATATCTTTTGAAGAAGGGGTTTATCTGGCCAAGTGTGTCTCCTTGGGGAGCACCTATTCTCTTTGTGAAGAAGAAGGATGGATCGATGTGGCTATTCATTGATTATAGAGAACTTAATGGGATCGTAGTGAAGAAAAAATACCCTCTTCCAAGAATTGATGACTTATTTGACCAACTTCGTGGGGCTCAATTATTCTCTAAGATTGATCTTCGATATGGTTATCATCAATTATGGGTAAAGAAAGAAGATATTCCAAAAACTGCATTTCGATAAAGATATGGGAATTATGAGTTTATTGTTATGCCCATCAGACTGACTAATTCACCCGCTATTTTTATTGATTTGATGAATAGAGTTTTTAAGGTCTAACTTGATAACTTTGTGGTAGTTTTTATTGATGATATTTTTATATATTCCAAATGTTGTGAGGAGTATAAGGATCATCTAAGGGGTATTTTAAAAACTCTATAAAAGGAGAGGCTTTTTGGAAAGTTCAACAAATGTGAATTCTAGTTACAACAAGTTGCTTTCTTGGGGAACATTGTTACGAATGAAGGAATCACAGTTGACCCTACAAAGAAAAATGTTGTAGAGGAGTGGCCTCAGCCTACAATAATAACCTAGATTAATAGTTTTCTTTGGATTAGCAGGATATTATAGTAGTTTTGTGAAAAAAAATCATGAACTTCTAATACATTAACCAAGTTAACTCGAAAAGGGGTCAAGTTCATCAGAAAAAAGGAGTGTGAGGAATGTTTTCAATAGTTGAAGAAGAGATTGGCTACTTCACCAATGTTAACTCTGCCCTCAAGTGTATAAGGATACGTTATTTTTAGTGATGCATCTATGAAATGGATTGGGTATGTTCTCATGAAAAATGACAAAGTCATTGCTTATGCATCTCAAAAGTTGAATATTCATGAGTAGAACTATATTACTCATGATCTGGAACTGGCTGCAGTTGTTTTTTCTTTAAATATATGTAGGAACTATCTTTATGGGGAGAAATGTGATATATTCATAGACCATCAAAGTTTAAAGTATATTTTCACACAAAATTAATTGAACATGAGTTAGAGGAGATGATTGGAACTTATTAAAGAATATTTTTGTTCAATTCATTATCATCCTGGAAGAGAAAACAAAGTCATTGATGCATTAATCTGGAAATACCTAGTAGTTATTTCCATGACGAGGATACAAATAGATCCTTTGATCAATAACCTAGTAAAGCTGGACATGGGAATTATAAGGGAAAGGACATAATCAACACTAACCCAAATGATTTCTCAACTGTCATTACTAGAGAAGATCAAGAAAGTTCAGAAAGAATATACTTTATTAAAAAAGAAGTTTGAGGCTGTGAAGGATGGGAAGTTTCTTGAGTTCAATATTGATCAAGAAGGTGAACTGAAATTTCATACAAGACTATGTGTTCTATCTATCCCATAAATAAAGAAGGATCTGATGGATGAAGCTCATAACTCTACTTTCTCTATACGTCCTGGAAGCACAAAAATGTATAGGGTCCTTCGTGGTCATTATTGGTGGGATAATATGAAAAGGGAGATTTCTAACTGCACTTCAAGGTGCCTGGTATGTCAGCAAGTAAAGGAAGAGTGAAAACTTTCTAAAGGTGTATTGAAACCACTACCCATACCAGCATGGAAGTGGGACAATATCACTATGGACTTCATCCTTGGTCTCCCGAGAACTTCCAAGGGAAACAATGTGATATGGGTTATTATGGACCGTCTCATAAAGACTGACCATTTTATCTCTATTCAGGAAGATTTCCCTCTTGATCAGCTTTCCAGGATTTACGTGAAGGAAGTGGTAAGGCTGTATGGAGTTCCACTTTCTGTTGTATCTAATCATGATTCGAGGTTCACATCAAAATTCAGGAGAAGTCTTTAACATGCTCTGAGTACTGAATTGAATTTCAGTACGACCTATCATCCCCAAACTGATGGTAAATCTTAAATGACTATTCAAACACTCGAGGACATGTTGAGAACATGCTCAATGGAATTTAAGTGGGGATGGGATCAACATCTTCATTTAGTTGAGTTCTCTTACAATAATAGCTTCCACTCAAGTATTCAAATGGAAAACTATGAAGCTCTATATGGGAAGCGATGTAGAACAACTACTTGTTGGGATGAAGATGGTGAGAGAAAGCTTCTTGAGCCTGATCTGGAGTAGGATTTGATAGAAAAATTCCATTCCATCCTGCAATACATTAAGGTTTCTCAAAGTCAGCAAAAGATCTATGCCAACAACTTTCAAAGGGACTTGGAGTTTGATATTGGTGAAAAATTCTTTCTTTTAATTTCACATTGGAAGAGAGTCATGAGGTTTGGGAAGAAAGGGAAGCTCAGACCTAGGTACATTGGCCCCTATGAAATCTTTGATCGCGAGGGAGCAGTGGCCTATCGGCTTGCACTTCCTCAAAATCTTGCACAAGTTCATGATGCCTTCCATGTATCCTTATTGAGGAAGTAGATACCTGACCCTTCACATGTACTAAATCTAGAGGTGGTAAAACTAGAACATGAACTTTATTATGAGGAATAGCCGGTAGAGATCTTGGATCGTAGATACATGGTACTACACAACAAGACTAGCCACCTTATTAAGGTGTTATGGAGGAACCAAAAATGCGAAGAAGCCACATGGGAACCATAGGAGTTTATGAGGTAGAAGTACCCATAATTTTTCACTTCTTAGGGTACGAGTTAAAATTTTGGGGATGAAATTTATTTAAGGGGGAAGAATGTAATGACCCAAACTTTTGAATAGTATTTGTTTCCTAAATTTGTGTGTTATTTGATTTTATACTCCGCAAAACTATATGCATTAATTAATGAAGTGATATCATTGGGTTTTGACTGTTATATGACCGTTGTAAACTAAACTCTTAAATTTAAATTTATTTTTTATAAATGAAAGTGATCTTGGTTAATTAAAATAGAAAGAAGAGTCGACGGCGTCATCCAGTAGACTCGGGCTGCAGGAAGCCCATCTGTCAGAGCTTGGGAGGGAGGTAGCATCTCTGGGCTTTGCTCTGGACCAAGACTAAGCTGACCTTCAACACATGAAGCTTGAACGAAATTTCCTAAGGGATAATTTCTAGTTGATAGAAATCACCACTTGGGCAATGTTGTCTGAGCCGCACCAAGATTCTATCACCATATCACACCTTACACTTAGGTCTTGTGCATGTGTTATAAGGGGATATTTAACAAGACCTTAGTTATATTTTTTAATCATTTTGTATAAATAAAATTGTTATTTCTTATTATATTAAATTAGTGAATTTCAAATGCCCGGATAAATATAGGATGAAGTTCCATATTATTGATGAATTTTGGAAAAAGGGGTATTTAAAAATATTTTTGTAAACTTTAAATAATTAATAATGTGAAATGATTTTCAAAAAATGTTCCTCTACAGTTGTGACCAGTAAGAAAGTTAGAGTCTAAAAAGATCAAATTTATTTTTGGTGAATAGTAAAGTATGAATAGTAATATAGCCTTATAAATAGTAATGAATAGTAAATTGGCCAAAAAAATAGAAACTTCACCCATGAATGTATAAATAAAATTTAGACATCTCAAAAGTTGAAAAACGATCATAGTATAAGTTTTGTTATTTTTATAGGCCATAAATATTTTATTTAAAATTTTATAATTAATTTTATAATTTAAAATGAAAATGTATTTTCATAAAATTTAATCATAAATTGTTACTTTATTGTCTTATGGTTATACGATAATTTAATGGGACCTTGATTACTTTTTAAAGGTGTTACAAAATAATTTATAGTTTTAGAGTTATTTTTTAAAATAAATAATGATTTTATTTAAAAATTAAATTAAAAATATTTATAATTTTTATTTTCATAAAATGGAGTTCATTTTTTAATTCATATCATTGACATTAGGTTAGGGTAAATTTTTAGGATTTTTCTGAAAGAGTTGAATTTCCAGTGAATTAGTAAAAATACAGTTTTGAGTTTCAGGTGTTTAATGACATCATTGATGATGTAATAATGATGTAATAAATCTAGTAGACATATGAATAGTAATATATGTTATTAGGTGTCCCATGTGTCCAATACCATGGTAAAATACCATGGCCAAGCCCATGGTTTTTCAAATACCACCGATGAGATGTCCCTTGTAAATTAATTAAATATTCCCTCACTTTTCAAATTAATACCAAGCCATTCCCTCATTAATTTCATTAAAAAATCCTCCTCAATGAATATATGGTCTTTCTACCTCTAAAGGGGTCCTCCCAAAGTTCCCTCAATACCCCCAAGGTCCCAACCTCTGAGATTTCGAAGATACTCTTCAAGGTAAGGGAACCTTTCACCCTCCTCTTTTTAGTCATGATTTTCTTTATGTTATGTATTCTAGTTTCCATATTTTTATTTGGGGTTATGTTATTATATATTCTTATTACTTTCCATTTAATTTCAAAATTATGATAGACCCTTTCCACTCTCATCAATTTATTTTCTAAATTTTTAAGTGATGTCATTAGGCTGCTGAATTTTTCGTAAAAGAAATAACATCTTCTCTTTTCTTTCATGTTTCCTTTTCATGTGGTATGTCATTCAAATATTCATACCATGATATTATTATATACCCATAATGTATTATTAATTATTTATGAGTGGTTTAACCTTTTCCACTATTTTTTTAATGTTTTCTAAAATGATGTAATGTAGTCGTTAAGCTGCATAATTTTCGTCTCAAAATCCCTCTCTTTTTCTCAAGAAATTATCTTGTATTATTTATGTTGATGCCCAAATATTTTTTCATTTCTAGGGGTATTAATAAATACATAAGATTTATCTATTATATTCTATAATTTACATACATATAACCCCAACTCCTTTTACATGGGTTATAAATGACATAATGATCTTATTTTTAAGTACTTTTTAAACGTCACGATTTTGACATGAAACCCATTTCTTTGATTCTATTTGGGTTATTTATGAAATTTTTGATTATGATCTATGTGGATCACATGAAAATAAATACATATAAATGGTGTTCCCTGATAGTGCTCCAATTCATTGGGTAATGAATTAATCTCTAAAGATGACAAGTTTCACGATACCTTGGTGAATAACCTTGGTCATATTTTTATGACACCATGGGAATGAACCTTGGTGATATGTTTATGAATGTATAAATGAAATGTTGTATCAAAATATTCAAGTTTTTATTCATGTTATTTTTATTATGATATGTCTCCTTTTCTGTTGCTCATGTCTTGTGGTTTTCATCAAGTTCTTATTCATATCACAAGTAAACTGATTCCCTTGATTTTAATTACTTGGAGTTCTTCTCACCCTTTACTTTGATGCATGTCTCCAGGTTATGATATGAAGCAATTTTACTTAGTATGAACTTATTATGAAGCCTTAATAGTGGATTAGAATAATTTTTTATGTTTTTTTCATGTTTTATGTTCCTGATTTCCATGACACTAGACTTTAAAGATCATGTGTTTGTAAAATGTAATGAAAAGTTAGGTAATAAAAAGGCGGGATATCATACACTTCCACTTCGATAACTCAAGTGGTTGTACCAAACCTGCTAGAACCTGATTCTCATCTTTTACTTTCTAACAAGTGAGGCACCATGAAATGAACTCAGCCATCACATTCTTTATCCCTGGCCACCAGTACTAACGTCATAGATCTTGGTACAACTTCACCACTCCATGATATACCACCAAAGGGGAGGTATGGAACTCTCTGAAAATATCCTCTCGCAACAACACGGGTACTACTGCACACCCTCTAAAAACGATGATGTTTTCCCCATCTATCTAAAATCCATCAGGAGCCTGTTATGAGTATAATTGAGCGTGTCGGGCACTACAGTCAGCATCCACAAGTTGTTCCCCCACTAACTCACTGTAAGAGTAGGGGACTGACAGTCATTGACTGAAGGTGAGATGCTCAATCATCATCCAAAAATTATATCTACATCATGTATAACTAATGTGTCACCTCACTCAGTAGCTACAAACCAGATCTCTTGCTAAGCACATCCACAACCATATTCCCCTTGCAAGGAGTATAGACTATCTCGAAGTTATAGTCCTTTAGTAACTCCATCCATCACCATTGTCTCAAGTTTAGGTCCTTCTAGGAGAATATATACCTAATAATTTTATGGTTATAGCAGATGGTAAATTGTTCACCCCTCATGTAGTGTCACCACATCTTCAATGAAAATACCACTGTTGTTAATTCCAGGTCATGGTTCATGTAATTCTGCTTATGTTGCCTCAACTACCATAAACCATAAGCGATCACTGCTCGATCATTCATCATAACACAACCCAGTCTGGTCCCTAATTCTTCACAGAAAACTACTTACCCAATTCCCTCCTCTAGTAGTCTCAATATGGGGGCACTCGTCAATCTCCACCTCCGCTACTAGAAACTCTTCTTGCACTTCTCCATCCACACGAAGGTTTTTCCCTTCTGTGTAAAAGCCGATAAGGGTGCTTCTACTCTAGAAAAGTCATGCAAAAACCTCCAGTAGTATCCATCCAACCCCAAGAAACCATTCACCTCAGTCACACTCCTGGGTGGTCCCCATGAAAGCACTACCTCTATCTTAATTGGATCCACTGAAACTCCAACCTTGAGATGATGTGTCCTAAAAATTGGACCTCTCGAACCTAGAATTATCACTTCGAGAGGTTCCCATAAATTTGGTTCTCTCAGAGTGTATCCAGGACTATCTTTAGGTGTGTAGCATTCTCCTCCTCTAACGCCGAGTAAACCAAGATGTCATCAATTAAGACCACCACAAAACGATCGAGGTAAGGCTGTAAGATCCTATTCATGAGTCCCATGAAAACTACTTAGGAATCGGTCATGGTGAAGGGAATCACTAAGAACTCGTAATGGTTATATTATCACCTAAAGGATATCTTTGGTACATTCTCATCATGTACTTGAAGCTGGTGATAGCTTGATATGAGGTCTATCTTTGATAACCACCTCGCTCCCTTTAGCTGGTCGAAGAGGTCAACCATTCTCAATGGTGGATATTTGTTCTTCACGGTCACCCAGTTCAGGCACTGAGAGTCCACTCATAGCCTCAAACTTCCATCTACCTTCTTGGAAAACAACATTGTGGTTTCCCATGGTGAAAAAATAGTCCTCACGAAGCCCTTCTCCTACAAGTCCTCCAGATGTACCCTCAACTCGTGAAGCTCTGTAGGAGTCATCTGATATGCTGGTGTGGATATCAGTGTTGTCCTAGGGTACAAATAGATGTAGAAGTCTACCTATCTATGATGAGGTAGTCCTAGAACATCATCAGGGAAGATTTCATCATACTCATCCACCACTATAGGAAAACTTGGACTCCTCTTGTCCACCGCATAGAGGGTGAGGATATCCAATTGATGAGTGATTGGTTTCATCCTCCTCCAAGAAACTCTATCATGTGCTGCAAGAGTTCCCTTCTCGCCATTGAAATAAATGCTGGTCCCATATTCATAGGAAAACCACACTCTATTTCTAATATAGTCGATCTGAGCATGAACTATGAATAACCAGTCCACACCCAAGATGTCATCATAAGTCCTCAACACCACTAATTGGAAATCCCTACTGAAGCTATAGCCTCCAAGAGTAAGCTCACACTGCCAGCACCAGTGTGTAATCATCGAATCCCCTCCCATAGGAGTCTCTAATCGTAAGGATTGAGACAATGACTCCATCAGAATATACAAGCCTTGAATGAGGTCTGTGTAAGGGTAAGAGTGACTAGAACCTATGTTTATAAGAACTACAACTAAGTTGGAGAAGACATAGATCGTACCTCTAATAATATCTAGAGTGTCTTCATCATAGGCCTCTACCACCTGAAGCAAAGCTTCCCCTATCCACGTGCTTTCTGAGGTTGGGGTAGACCACCTGGGGTAGGTGGAGGTATTACCTCGAACCGTTTACCACCACCTACTGCTCAGAATGCTCCCCTGCCATGTCTGCCACCTTGCGGACCTCCTCGCTCGAACCTTTGCCTCTGCTTTGGAGGTTCCTCAACTATCTACTGATTGTCGGTACAAAGGTTTAGGTAGTCATGAGCCATGTGTCCCTGTCTGCCACACATGAAGCATAGCCTGGATCCCTACTAACTCCCTCTTCTCTGGGATCCCTGCACTACCAAACCAGAGTTCTGGGGTAATCCCCTAAAACATCTGACCCACTTGGGTCCCCAAGTCTCCTCCCTACTATTTACCACTGAAGACTCTACCACTTGGTGTCAACTAGTGGCTTTAGTTGTCGATGCCTTATCTTCTAAGAATTTATCCACAAGAAGGACTCACTCTAGCACCCCAGCCTTAGTGGGGATGATAAGGGAAATCATTGATGCCCTGATCTCTCGTTAGAGTCCCTACTCAAAGGTTTGGGCCTTGAAGAAAGGGTCTCGTATCATATACGTAGAGTAATGGGATAGGTCTATAAATCTCACAAAGTACTCAGCCACTAACATGTTTCCCTACTATAGGTGAATCATCTCTTGTATGCACACTGATTGAAAGTTCGCGGGGGAAGAACTCCTCCTAGAAAAGCTTCTCAAAGTCAGACCAAGAGAGGGTCGCCTCATCATGAGTCTAAATCATCATGCTCCACTATCTCCCTACTGATCCATGAAGAAGGCTCATGGATATGATTTCTATCTAGTCAAGTGGAATCCTCACTAAGTGAAAGACTCAAGTCACCGACTCCATCCAGTCCTTAGTGACCTAAGGATATTTCTCTCCCCTGAACCAAGTAGGTATTTGTCTCTGGAACTCGTGAAAGGCGATGAGCTTGTGTGCATCCTCTACCAGTAATGCTGACATTAACTTCAGATCAAAGGGTGGTGGTAACACTGGTGCACCACCTGGCGGGGCCATCTCTAGAACATGTCCCTAAACCAACACCTCATTTCTAGGCAGGTTGTCCTCATGGTCATGCATCAGAATTCTAGCAAGATATATGTGTGGAGGCATACTTAATTAGATCAATATGTTACACAGTCAATATATTATATCTAGTGAGATGACTCTGATTCAAGAAGAACAAAAGGAACCACTCAATTCCTATATGATGCATGAAATAAGTGTTTTTATGTATAGAGCTTAAAATCAGAATTCAAGGTCTTGGTGTATGGATATGTTTCCTTCCACACCAACACTGAACTCCCCAAATCTGAAATTCAAACTTGAAACATTTAACATTGTTCCCAAAAAACAAAATAATAGACTCCTGATATTTGAGGTAGAACTGACCACCTTTGATACCACTTTGTCATGACTCATCCCCCAAAGTTTGTTCCATGACTCCCCCAAGCCCGTCTCCCAAAGGAAAAGGGTTGGAGACTAGCACCGAAGGCACCTTTAAGTGGGAGGAATTTTCCTGAGTACTTGTATGCACGCACACACAACCACATCCCAAAAACAAGAAAGGTAAACATGCATGACACTAAACAACCACTGAGTAAAGGTACAATATATAGGTTAAATGTTCCATAATACAAACCCAACAAAAGACAATTGAAAATATGAAAGTACAAAATATCTCTGGAATTCATCTATTGAAAACCCCACTTGATGGTAAGTGTAGAATAACTACTGGAAGCTATTGAAGTATTCCCCACCTAGTCCTAGGACACCAATCCCTCCATCTAGGTGCTAGTAATTTGCAGAAGCCATGACATGTGAGAGAGAAGCTAGTGTAGGGGTGAGTAACATGACACTTATTAGGGACCCCGAAATACAAAACGAAGACCACAAAGGAAAGTAGACACATGGGACTGTTAGCTCACACATGTATAATCTAGAGTATAGAAAGAAAGATCATCAATCGCAATACTTAACACCATGGACTGTTGGGGTACTTATCTCTAATGAGTACCATGGGTATGTTGGGTCACACAAATCCACTCCCACCCATGGGTTGGCCAGGTCACACAGAGTTTCTTTCCACCTTGGCCATGATACTGAGGTACTCGTCCCTGATGAGTATTGTGGGTCTATCGAGTCACATAGATCTTCTCCCCACGATGGGCCTACCGGGTCCCATAGATCCACTTCCTATTAAGACATTGTAGCTGATCCACATAGGGTCTCTTGTAGTTGATCCACACAGGGTCGTTTGTCACCAGTCTTTGAGTCTCAGTCAAGTGCAGGATTCCCGCACATAGTGCACTAGATTCTGAGAGAAACCTCTCCTAAATCCATTAGTCGCATTCCAAATTCCATGAAAACCTCCTTATAGTATTTCAAAAGAACTGCCTCATTTCCAGGGTTCTAATTCAATAAATATCCCATCAATCGGATGCTTGTTCTGAAAGATATAGGTGTTTTAGTAATCGAGGGTTGGTTGCATATGGGCTATGTCCAACTCGGTCGGACCAACCCAACCAACCCGGCCCAGGGACCCCACAATCCTTGGCCCAATTTGACTATGTACATGTTGTTTTAAATTTTAATTACTCCATTAAATCTTTTATTGGTTGCAATAATTCATAGTCTAGTTTCATTTGTAATGGATTGCGATACCATTTCATGAAACTATAATTTATATGAAAATGTGTTTTATGATAATTTTTATATTAATCCACTAAATCATTTATACTGGGACAACATTTTTGTATTTTTGAAACAACCTCTTTGGTATCTGAGACCATTTATAAGATTTTTTTATTTGTAATAGATTAGGACACCAGTGATAATACACAGAAACAACTCTAATTCCTTTAAATCTCACATCCTGTACTGAAGATCAAAATCTTGGGACATTATTTCACTATGTGAAAGTGATATAAGATAAAAATAATACACAACATCAACCTCTTCAATTAGATATATAATAAACATAATGATCATCAGTTAAACATTCCACCATGATTGAAAGAATATAGTCTTAACCATTTATATAATCATTCCCTTTCAGCTCTAGATTCTATGATATAAATAGCCAAAATTGAGCAACTATAGCTATAAATAAAAGGCCAACAAGATTCTATGTGTAGCTGAAATCACCACATAATGGGAAAAAATACCCCACTATACTTACACTACCACATATTTATACTCAATGTGGAACATTAGTTCAAAATAACTCATCACACCATCCAAGATGTGGTTATATAATACAACACTATTCTATCTTGAGGTAATATGGTAAACTCCCCATAAATAAGAGAATGTTTCTAGAGGACTAGTATCCAATAACAGAACCCACAAAATCCAAAAATGTAATCCATAACACTGGGTATATCCCTAAAAAGTGATTTGATGTTCATTAAAACTTGTGAATTCACAACCACATCTTCTATGAAAACAAACAATATCAAGGAATGAAACTCAGATTTCCCCAAGATATACTAAGCATGAAAACTACTGATATGGGATTTATCTTGAACGATGTCATCATTACACTCTAATAAAATATTCTCATATGGCTCAAGTATAATGTAAATAAGTCAATACCCCAATTTTTTTTAAATCATTTAGGAGAAAATGGATTTCTCAAAACTAAAACTCACTCCAAAATAGTTTTCCACACCATTGGTGTTCTTACAGAAGTTTGAAGACAATTTCCAATAAGTTGAGACACTCCCTGTACATTTTAGTTCAAATTAGTGTGAAATATTGAAATAATACAATTTGGAGACGACATGTGATCTTCAATTCCAATTTATTGTCACAACCATAAAACTGGGATGTATAAATGTTTAAGAACCTGAGAACATTCAATTACAGTTTCTTGTCAGATCTATAAAACTGGGTTGTATAAATGTTTATGAATTTGAGAACATTCGATTCTTACTTCCTATCAAATCCATAAAAATATGATATATAAAGCTTCAAGAGCTTGATAACAATTTCAGTTCAAGTATGATTTCAAAACCATAAAACTAGGTTGTCTAAATATTTATGTGAATGTTGAAGACACAGATTCCAATATGAAACTCCATCATCTAAATGATGTTTCCATACAACTTTTAACAAGTTCAATAATGAAGCAATGTTCAATATAAATCCACAAGTCATCAATTTATTATTGTGTTGGATTCTTCTTATATGCTTGATCAGTTTCCAACTTCTCCATAATATAGAAAAAGATTATTCTATAGTCCAAGATTGCATCACCCTATTAAGAAGTATCTTCCACTTCGAATAGGGGTGTGGGAGGAGTCTTGTCCAAGTAATTATGGCTCCATTTATTGATGATTTCTTTGATAAATGATTTTTGAAAGATGTAAAAATTTAATGAACTCATTTGGTTTATACTAAATTGCATTTCATGTCAATGAGGATAATGTTTACCATTTTTAAAGCATCCTTCTAATAACTATCATGTTCATCACCACCCAAATGAGGCTGCACACACTTTTAGTGGCTGAAATATTTTTTTTCATATAAAAAATCAGCAATGTCTAGTTTATATTTGTAGTGTTGATGGGGATGAAAAGTTTTCTATTTAACTGCAGTGTATCCTTAACTGGTTTCTCTACCACATATCTATCAAATTTTGGGTTTTCCTAGAAATTATACAATTTAAATATGAATAAAGTTAAATAAAATATTAATTAATGTATTTAAAAATTAATGAACATAGATAATAACACACTCACCATGAAAACACTTGTAATAATCATCAATTTATATGGGAATATTCTAGCTATATTCCTTATTTCACACTGATTTTTTATTATCTGACCATATACATCAATAACCTAATATAATTGAGAAATATTGGAAGATGTCACACTAATTTAATATTATTTTACAGTATGCTTTGTTAACTTAAATGCTCACTATGCTACTTGTCATTATTTTGTTAAAGATAATGAAAATATCATCCATTTAAAATTAATATAAATTGTTCATAGATTCTCAGGAATATTAAATATAGAATAATAATAGTAATTTATATGAAAACATGTAAACTTTAGGGGACTTTAATAGAAAAATATATATTCAAGGTGTTCATTCCCTTTGGTCCTAACAACATACAGAGCTGAGTCTAACTGTAGAATCTTCTCAAGGCACTCGTAGTTTCTTTTGGATTCAATAACTCTTCCTGACTCATTTTGGTATAACAAATATCCCTGAAACAACCCTTATATGATCTATTTTCTTTGAAACACTAGCTAAATCTATGGATTTTTTCAGCTCAGTTGGATCTTCTACTACTTTTGATTGAGTTGTTGTTTCTCTACTTCTTGTAGTCCAGGTTTCATAAACATATAGTGAATCTATTTTTTTTTCTTTTCTTTCTCTTGGTTTCACATTTAAAATCAATGATCAGTTTTAATATGTTTCTGTTTTTGGCCGTTTTTCTTGGTAGTTGTTTAGGGGAGTTGTGGTTTTTGTAAGAGTATCTTTGAGTTTTTTTTCCTCCTCCTGGATCCTAGCTTCATGGGTCCCTACTATCCAGATTACCTCCATTATATAAGGGGTCATTTCCTATCTATAAATAGATTTTTATCTTCCACTTACCTATTTTTTGGGGTTTCATGTTATCAATATCTATACTTTTTAAAAAAATTTAGCTTGTTTCCTAACTTTTACTTCTATTTTCTCTAATTTTCTTTTCAATGATGAATTTACTTCTTCATGAACTTTTATTTTTCCTTTTCATTAACCTTTTCCTATATGGAAACGCAAAATTTCTAACAAGTTGAAGTCCCCTCATCACTTTCTTCATGTTTTTTCATCTATAATATTTTTTTGTTTACATACCTGTGGGTTAAGAAAATAATTAATTTTAGACTGTAATTGGTAGACTTTCTCCACTAGCTCCAAGTTATAGAATATTTAGTTTTTTTATATTAGCATCAAAATCTAACAAGATCCATCTTTTGAAAGGGGGATTTATATCTTGAACGAATTTTCTTTATTCATAATACCAATACTACAATAATAACAACACTATGAAGAATAATTATATATAAAAGTGAAAATAAATATTAATCTACACTAGTAATGCGAAAATAGAACCCATAATTATTGAGTGATGCTTATAAAATTCTTTAATAGATTTTATCAATTGTTAGTGGATTTCATGAGACCAATTTAGTGTTCTCGTGTCTCTAAAACTATCCACAAAAATTATGAAACCCTTACTCAAGTAAGAACCTTTTAGAAGAGGAAAAATAGTAACATAGGTGTATAAACATATGAGTGTTTTTGTGTCAACGTGATCCACATATTTATTTCCTATTTCGTCTTCCAAAAAAGTTTTTTTCATTGAATATTATATTAATCTGACACCTTTTTGAAATCTCTTTATATACAACACTATTTTGGTTAGATTTAAATAATAAGAGTCTTCCATTTTGATCTCATATTCAGTTATCCCAAATATCATTTGTATATCACTTTCGTAGAAATGAATTTCCACTCCTACAATTCAAGAAGAATTATTTGAGGAATCATAGTTATCTAGTACATAAAAAATAGAACTTTCAGATTTATTACAATCTGTTGGTGATATAGTATAGGATAGAAAATCCTAAAACATATTCCAAAAAGGATTGTTCCAAAAATAAATTATATGACCTTCTTTTAATTGTGGTTGGATTTATTTTATAACTCTTTTTAAAAATGTCATATTGGACCTAAAATGCACACATGAAAATTGAAATTAATACATTTCCTTATAAATCATAGAACTTACAATAGGACTATAAAGAATAGAACAATTCCATGCAGAATCCTGTAAAAAATTTACTACAATATAGAAAACGTGTTTTTTTTGGGAATCCAAAAATTAGAGTATATGTTTAAAAGTTATAATAAGACTTGAACATAAATTGGAATCTCCACTATAAGTCCTATGGGAAAGAACAACATTCCCTAATGAATAAGACTAGAAGTTCCCATGGAAGTTCTTTTGGAACTTCCACTAAAAGTTCCATTGAGAATGAACCGAATGAAATTACCAACTGAATCCTGTAAAAACTTCACTATAATATAGAAAAAAATTATTTTTGTGATTCCATAAATTAAAATATAGGTTTGAAAGATAGAATATGACAAGAAGTTCTACTGGGATTTCTACTAGAAATGAAGAGCATGAATTTTTACTTAAGATATCTTCACACTATAATTAGGTAGAATATATTCTAGTGGAAGTTCCATTGGAACCTAACCTCTAGTGTAAGTTCTAGTGGGAAAGAACAAAATGAAATTTCATGCTAAATTCTATAAAAATTTCACTTTGATATAGAAAACATGTTTATTTTGGGGATTCCACACATTACAATATAGGTTTGAATAGTAGAATATGATTGGAAGTCCCATTGAAAGTTCTAGTGGGAAAGAACATCATGAATTTTTACTTAAGGTAGATTCACACTATAATTAGGTAGAGTAGGTTCCAGTGGAAGTTGCAGTGGATCCTCAAGTAGAATTTCTAATAGAACCTCTATTGGAACATCCAGTGGAACTTCATGGGAATTTGCAGTGGAACCTTTATTGGAAGTTCTAGTGCAAAAGAATGACACAAAATTTACTTCTGAATCATATAAAAATTTAACTACATTATTTTAAACATGTTTTTTTGGAAGATTCCAAAAATTATAGTACAGGTTTGAAAGGTAGAATATGACTAGAAGTTCTAGTGGGAAAAAACAACACAAATTTTTCCTTAAGGTATATTTTCACTATAATTAGGTAGAATGGGATTTAGTGGAACCTTCAGTGGAGGTTCAAGTAGAGATTCTAGTGTAACCTCTAATGTAAGTTTCATTGGGGAATAATCTCAATCCTATAAAAATTATTGTATAAAAGAAAACATGTTTCTTTGAGGATTCCAAAAAATACAATGGAAACTCTAGTAGCATTATCAATTCAAATTTCATGAGTAAAATTGTAAAATAGTTTCTTTCTCCTATGTTCGCACGGGTTGTAGTGGATTATAAATAGGTAAATTACGTATTTTAGAATTGGAAAATTATAAACATTCAACATTTATATAAAACTAAAAATAATAGAGATTAATTAAAAAATAAATGGTAATAAGATAACATTTTATTTTTCCAAAATGGAAAATTGATTTTCCACTAATAAGAAAAATATGGATTTCAGTAGAAATAGATAAGCTATATCACATTCTTCATCCATTGGTTCATATTTTGTATAAAAAAGAGTGGCTGGAGGCTGAGACTAAAAACCATCAGATTCACCATAGTTCTTGGAGAATGAGAATCACACCTTTTCATTCGAGGAGGCTCAAGGATAATGAGGAACTACGTTTAGTGGATTCATTGTCCTCACTGAAGTCATTATACTTAATGAAGTCATCACTGAAGTTATATAGAGTCATCAATGTCATCATTATCATCAGATTAATAGCCATCATCATAGTCACTAAAGTCACCATAGCCGAAACTCGTTCTATCTCAGGTATTTGCCTCACAAAATTACAAACCCACCTACAAATTGAAATACAGAAAATTCCCGACACGAATTCTATAATAGATAAAAATATAAAAGGAAATGTGTAATCATTCTAGGGGTTTATTAGAATATCTAGTTAAAAGGTTAACTGGAGATGATATTGGTTCCCCGTACACCTATAGGTTAGATTTTAATTGTCTCTCCCCTAACCAGCTCTAATTTAATAACACACACACATATCGTGGTATTAATTTTGGGGTGGGTGAGGGGTATGTTGGGGGGTCAACTCCCCAGACATTCATGTTTACTATGATTTTTTTCCTTGTATTCTGTTTCATAGTGTCAGAATTAATCGAACTATTATATATAAATATAAATTTTGGGAAAATAATATATAAATATAATAATAAATATTTTGGAATTAATATATATAGTGTTTCTATTGGTAAATAACATGGGAAAAATAATTAATTAAGAAAAATATCATTATACTTTCTACATATTTATTTTATTCATATTGAAATGGGAATATATGAGAGCTTGGAAGTCAATTTCTCTTAAAATTTCGAAATCAAAATCTTTCAAGAAGTGAATAATGAATTATTTAAAGGATTTATAATGTTTGAGTAAGAATCTATAATCCTCCATTTATAGTATTTTTCCAAAGAATGAATCATTCTCTATTGGATTTTAATGAAGTTCTATCATGTGCACTCTCAAAAAATTTATGATTTTTATTAAGTGCAACATAAGAGTCGGCTCATATCGTTATCTTGAGGAGATTTTGCGGTAAAAAACTCACTACCTCTAATTCACTTTTTTTTTATTTTTTTTATTAAATAAAACTAAATGAAATTTAGGTTTGATAATTTTTAATTAAATTCTAAAATTAAATATTTAAATGTAATGAAAACAAAATGAATGCATGTTGTTAGATAGAAAGGAGATATTCCTGATAGAATCACTATGTGTGAAACTTTTTTGTCTTATTATTAGTTTCAAAATTACTTAATAAGAATATTCCATATTATTTGTGAACATCTACTTCATTTTATGTTGTGAATATATGATGCACTCGATCAACTACACCGCACATCCACCTCCTCGATTAAAGGATAGTATTACATAAAAGATAAGTCTTAAGTTGAAAGTCGAGACACAATGAAACATTTCCCGCTAAGATCCCACTTATCATAAATATATGAAAATAAGAAAAATTAATCTTGAATGTTAAATGACTTGGGATCAAAATTGTATTACTCCCTCATGAACTCCTCGGGTTAGCTGCTCATGATCATGAGTATAAGAGTTCAGTGTGAAAATAGAATGAGGTGGAAACACAAAAGATAAAAATGGGAGAATGATAAGAATAACAATACTAATATATATTAAAATTCATAATACTATTACATAATAATAAAACCCATAAAATCTGAAAAAATGTCCAACTAAAGTTGCTAACCCTTTTAAAAGGATATGAGATGCAAAATTGGTGAAATTTTTAGCTCTGTAATTTTCCTCTAAAAGTTTACACATGGAATAAAAATTAAATGGGTGAATTGGGAAATTTTGTATTTTGGAAAGTTTTTCCTATATCTCTTCTATGATTACCCATGAAATTTTATCTTTATTTTCTATGTAATGAATTAGTTATGTATTTTTTACTCTATAAAATTAATTTGGTCAAGATGACTCTCTATATTCCACATCTCTAGTTTCCAAGGCATTTATAACCTAGAACATTAAGGAAACATGCTTGGACATAGTTATAAAAGTTTTTCCTAGGAAATTTCTATATACCCATGTAAAATTTTTGCTCCATTGGGATATCCATTTATGAGATAAACTCACCTGATATGGGAATAGATTTTGAGGCCTAACTTGTGATCTTCTTTTGGGCCTCTAATATTTGGATTCAACTCTTTTTCCAGTTGAATGAAATTTATCCCAAAAAACTCAAAAACCTAAAATCAATTTTTTTTCAATTTTAATCTGTGTAGATAATGTTGTGGCTGAAATAAAAAATTGAATTGTAATTATAAAATTTAAAAAAATAGTCCATTTTCACAATTAAGCTCAAAATGATTCTAAAACCATAAAATTTTACAATTTCCATTAAAATAACACTATTTTGGGTTTTAAACATTAAAATTAAAATTAAAATAATTGATAATATTGGATCTATAAATTCCCCCAAACTTAAACATCACACTCTAGAGTAATAATCTAATACCATGGTCAAAACAAACTTCCCAATGAATAATTGACAACATAGCTCAATTATCATTTCCAAAAAAAATATCATTTCTCCTACCTGGATAAAAATTATATAAATCCTAAAAAATCATAAAAATTAATTCAATATCATGTTAATATTCATGTTCATGTCTTACCTATCTTCCCATAAAAATATTTTACTCTTCACTCAATGATATTTTGTGTAGAGTTTTTCCCATTCTCAAAAACATGTTTGATCTCTGTAAGCTTGATATCTTCCCAGTGTCTCCACTTTATAGAGTCATGAATGTCTCAATTATTAGTTCTTATACATGGTTTGTTTTGAGGTCATGGGTTGGATATTTTTAAATGTAAAAACATATGAGGTAGAATGAGAAGGGTTAATCTCTAATGTGAAGTAAATGCATGAAAAAACTTTTTCTCAAGAATGGTGTTCTCCTCAATCAACTCAAAAATGAATCACATCCAAACACATATTTATTTTATTAAAAATTTACAGTTGAAATTTTAGCATCAATGATGAATTTATCCCCTCTTTCTCCCCATTTTTATCATTTTTTTAGCTTGAATTTAGATCTATAATTTCTCTTCAAAATCATCTTTTTGAGGCAAAGAGAGAAATATTTTTACCTTCAAATATTGTTGAACACTGAACCATATTTTTAATAATATTTTGGGCCACCCATCCATCTTTCCATTATGAAATTTCTTTCACCAAGGCATAAATAAATATGGAAACAATTTTTTCTTCATTTCAACTCAAACATATTCTTCAGGAAATAAAAATACAACTCATGTTCTCCCTCCATAACACTTGAGTTCAATAGTAATAATGCATTTAACATCTAAAGAAGCATTGAAAGGGAAAATTTTATTATAATGTGGTTACCTAAAAAGGTATTTCATGGAAACTAGTGTTATTTTTGAGAACAATGGAAGAATTTGGTGGTGGATAATGTATTAAAATTTCTTTTAAAATTTATTTCCCAAAACCATTAAAGAAGATCATGCAAGTCAAATTTATAATTAATTTATTTAATATTTTAATAAATAAATACCTTATCTTAGGAAATTTCTTCATTGGTGAATGTTGATCATCTGAAAATACCTGTTTGGATTACCTTTGTTCCACTATAAGGATCCAAGGACAAAATCCCTCTAGTGGTGATCCACACATGATCCTATGATCTTTGAGAAACACCACTCGATATTTGAGTTCCAGTGTAGTGATTTTAATGCCTTGCATTGTTTGTTATTGATCACTTATTCATTGTTATTTAATAAATTTCTCTTTCATTTCTCGTTCTTTAGAGGGATAAAGAAGAAAGAGTCGAGAGGGGATTCATTATGCACAACAATTATCTATTTTCAATTTTCAATTCTCTACACAATATATATAACTTTCTATTTGTAGAGTTAGGATTTATGTTAATTTATTAGTTATTTTCATGTCATCTTTTAAATAACATTTATTACCTTTAATAAACCCCATGCCGCATAATAATATTATTATTATTTTGTGGTATATTCCAACTTGCGTAATAACAAATATTATTTAATTAGATTGTTAATTAATATTTATCACCGGACACAGTCATGGTCCATTCAAGATCCTCTTGCATTTATTGAACACTTGAATAAAAATTTTATTCAAAAATAAATATTTCATTCACATACCGATGAATAAATATTTATTAAATATTCATTAAAATTAATAAATATATTTTTATTCACATGACGGTGAATAAATATTTATTTAATTTATTATATCAATATAACTTGAATAAAATTATTCATTGGTCTTGGGAATAATATATATTCCATTAATTAAATTCAAATATAATTTAATCTAGATCAATGAAAACACTTAGTGTGTGTGACCCTATATGATTCTTCCTCGTTGGAATTAGGTTTGATTTCCTAAAGTTCAAGATTATTATCTAGAAATAGGTCAATACACCTTAGATAAAGAACTTAATGGAATAACGATGAAAACAACATATGAACTCTCACTGTATAATATAATCCCTTTGTCATAATATCTCATCAAGAAGGTTTCATGATGGTGCCATAAACCTATTTACATGATAAATATATCTTTGAGTATCTGAAATAAATACATCATTACACCATGTCCATGGAATTTAATTCAACGGTTCTATTCCAATCAAAGGACTGGGATATCAGATTCTATAAAGATGAAAGGGAAAAATCCTTGCTCAATTTATCCATTAATTACATGTCAATAATGATGCACCCAATGTACCCTACATTATGCCAACATATGTAATGATGGTTTTGGTCATTAAATATAAATACACGATTCATGACATACATTAATAATAATTTTAAAGTCCAAGGACTATTACACAAGCTTGCATATATGAATATCTAATGACATCAAAACTTTTAGAATTCCTACTGGGAAGTCTATTATCATAATCTCCCATCATATAGATTACCAAGTGAAAACTTCATTAGAATAAGACTCGTCCTCTTATGAGCACTCGTACCTGATGGTCTAAATACTATGTGTACCATTATAGTACATTATCCAACTCTTGAACTATATTAAAAATATTTTAATGGAACTTCATGGTTCTCATCATAACGGGGAACTGTTATGACTTTATCAATGTGAAAAATACTCTAAGTCATTATTACATTAAATCCATATAGAAACAATGAAAAATATGTATTAAGATATTAAATTAATATTCAATACACCATATATAAATTTAATAAAAATATAATTAGTTGGTCCTAGGACCCAAAATATAAAAACTAAGGGATTAATAAATGTCAGATGAAAATTTTGGCCAAAAATTATAGTTCAATGTAAAAAAGGCTTTCAAAGTGGAGCCTCAATAAAACAAAACACATTCCATGAACTCTAAAAAATTTGAAAAATATAAAAAAAATCTTGGATCAAACAACAAGTATCAACAATCTAAATAAAAATAAAAATGCAAATAAAATTTAAAAAAGGTTTATAAACCTCTCGAGTTAGGCAAGATTTTTGATTCATACAATATTGGTGCACATTAGTTTCACAATCAATCAAAATTCCTCAAATGAAAAGATGGGAAATTAGAAAACTATATCTATTTACAAATCATTTAAGTCTTCAAACATTAAAATCAACTAATGTATCGAAAAAAATAATATTGTTTGAATCTTCCAAAGTATTTGATTCAACGGAATATTTTAAAAAACACACCAAAAATAAAAATCAAAACATGAAAAATCCTGAAAAACAAAAAACCTAGAAAAAATGGAAGTATAATAAAAATATATGAATATGTTACCCCCCCCCCCCAACACATACACACACAGAAACATTTATTCCAATTACTACACTCTTTTTAGTTCAAATTATATTATGAAATATTTTCATAAATAATTTTAATTGTGTAAAAAATAAAATAAAGAGAAGGAAATACAAAACCTGGTCTATTTTTAAGTGAGGTCCATGAGTTAACGTCCTAGATTCTACCACTTTAAACCTAAAAAATAAATAAATAAAAATAAGATGAAGAAAAATAAACAGAAATGGGAATGAAAAGGGATAATGTTTGGGTGTTGCATTTTAACTACCCCTAGTCAGGAAGTTGCAGAATTTTATCCCCAATTTGATGGTGGGTGTGGCTTATTTGTGCTAAACCACCATGTGTGACTTTTCTCAGTGTCCATGAGTAGTAACTAAGATTGGATAACCCAAATAAGATAATATAAGTCCTAACCCCTAATAAATAAGAAAGATAGAATTTTAGGTCTAGATAGGGAAGGAAAATAAGATAGGGGTGCTTCATATTAACTTTGTGGTGTGCTTCTCTATATGGTATACAAGTTATTGTAGAGGAGGTAGTAGCATCACCACGTGTTTCTCCAACTCTTCTTATTTAGACACTACTTGTATAAATTCTTCCACAACATCGAAGGTCTTCTCCAATTATGCTATGTAATAAATTTTAGGAAAAGATAATTCAAAAAATAATTCTACTTGAATAAGATTAAACCATGAAGAATAAAAAAAGAAATCCCTAATTTCATGTATGTCGACATGGAAATTTATCTCTTCTAAATGGACCATTGGAAACTCAATCCCAATAGGTGAATCTTCATCATCATCTTATAATGTATGATAAAGGAAGATAGGTAATGATTTTTTCATTATGAAGGATGGAAAGATCATATTTAGGTTATCTTTAACAAAGCTATTCTAGGATTTATCCGAAAAATATTGATCTCCCCTATTTATATCGCCTTGCATGTTTTTTAGGGACCTCATCAATCAATGGTTGTGAGCATATTTTAGGCTATAAATATTTGGATTCAAATCATGGTATAGTAGAATTAAATGTATCCCAATGAACAATGGACCTACCAAAGAGGAATTTTTCAATTTAGATCAGTATAGAGAATGTTATGGCCAAAATAAAAAAATAGTATTACAATCATTAAAATTTAAAAAATATTCCATTTTCACAATTAAGACCAAAATTATTCTAAAACAATAAAATGTGACAGTTTCCCTTAAAAATAACACTATGGTGGGATTAAATCATTTAAATTTAAAGTAAAATTATTGAAAATATTGGATCTTTCACATTTTAACATTTCAGAAATGTTATGAAATTTTAAATGAATGTGAAATCTTTTTAGTGTTTGACTCTTAATGTTTGTGAGAAAGAGAAAGATAGACATTAAAAATGATAAAAATAGTTATACATGGTAAATTTCTATAGAAAATGAAAAAAAATTAATTCATCTATCAACTTAAACAGTTCCATTATTCATCAAACACGTTCCATGTTCAATATAAAAAAACAGCTTAATCAATATACAGTGTAAAAAAGGCATAAAAATAATTCCTTATATTTACCATTGATGAGAAAACTATTGGATGTGCACTAAAACATATATATAATATATGATATTATATATATAAGTGAATATTTAGTACATGCGTGTGATGTTGGTATCTTAATTTATGTATTAAATATACTTGAAACAACATAAATATATATTTCTCTTGAACAGTTTTATTATCAGTTATAAACCATTATGAATGTTTTAAAAAATTTATATTAATTCATTGAAAATGTTCAATAAATTAACCGAAAATTATGGAATGAATAAGATGCAAGGAGCCTCAGAATTTTCCTATATAGAAGGATGGTGTCTACTTCTGTTAGGAGTGGTGAAATCTCTCTTCCTCTCATATTGTTGCTTATTGTATGAGATTAAGGGACTTAAACCCCTCTAAAATTTGAGTATCCTTGTGATATGATCTCAGACTATTGGTCGGTACCCCGCCTACAAGGTAGGGTGATTTTATTCATTTCTTTTTTATCTTTATCAAGCATTATCCTTCATCAAGAAAGAATAATACTACTACTGTTGGTATTTTTTTGGTACTTTGTTTTATAGTTTTATTTATGTTTTGATTATTGAAGATAGATCTATCTATGTTTGGGTTGTCATTCAATGCATATGGTCATATAATGATCATACAAAACTCATCATTGGTACCAGAGGGCATAAATAATTGATGAATCAACATTTTTTATTATTTTTTGAAAAAACCATTTTACTAATTATAAAACAAGATATTTAAATCCAAAAAATAAATATGAAAATTAATATTTAGTAATTAAATAAAAATTTTGTTTAATTATTTATGTTATTTATATTCATAAAATTATTTATAAAATGGTAAGAACATTAATAACCTAGGCTTAATAAGATTTTCCTTATCAATCTTTTTAAAATATGAAAAGTTAATATCTATTACTCTTGTTTATGATAAATAAATGTAGTATTTATTTTATTCAATAGAATTCAATTATAAATGGAATTATATTATTTATAAATTATTTATAAATAATGGAAAAGATATTTTGAAATATTTATAAAATTTTATAAAAATATATTCTAAATTTATTAACTATAAAATGTTTATGGTTAATTAATATATATTTTTGAAATATGCATTGATTAAAAAGGTTTATAAATCATTTGATAAAAAATCATATTTTGTGAAGTTTTTAATTTGTAAATGGTTTCTAAATTAATTAATTATAAATTATTTATAATTAATCATATAAATGTTTATGAATCATTTATTAACAAAATATTCCAAATATTAAATATTAATATTTAAAATTCATTTTGAAAAATTAAATAGAATGCATTATGATATGGAAATAAATTTTTTATTCAGAACTAATAAAATGTGATTTATAAAATGTTTATAAATCATATCATATATGATATTTAGATTATATAAAAATGTTCATATAATTGATATTGAATTATAAAATTTTATAATTCATGAAATATCTTATAAATGATATTTAATAAAAAATATGATAGGGTTAATATTTATATGAATATAAAATGTTTATATTCCTTCTAATTTATAAAATGTTTATAATTAACATATATTTATGAATAGTTCATAAATGTAAGATGTTTTGGAATATAAATAAATTTTTTATTTATTTATTATATGTAAGATCCTGTGTTTTGAACCGGGTTAAAATTATGAACGTTTCTGAAATTCTTTTTCGATTTATCAACGGGTCATTCTTTTAAAACCGAGCTTCAGAATTTTATTCAGAGTGTTAGAGCACTTAAAGATGTCATTTTTTTAACATTGATATAAGTTTTGAGGTAAAGTGGAAGTCGCACGGGCGGTGCACGGTTTTTCTAACCCTGCGGCTAAACCGTGTGTAGTTGAAGTTTTGAGGTAGTAGCTCCCGCATGGTTGGCACATAGTTATGAGATACCATGCGATGAGGTCATGCAAGAGGGGTGTCCGAGGCAGTAGCTAATGCACGGTTAGCACACTGTTTGTCTAACCGTGCAAGCAAACCATGCAGGCACTTATGTGAGATCATAAAAAAGTGGATCTCACATGTTTAAGTCTCATGATGGCTTGTTTTTCCTCCTAAGCGGCCATAACTTGGGATTACTCTCCCTTGAAGGTTGGAAAACCTATCTGGAGGCAATCCAAAGGCTTCTCTTGGTGAATCGAAGCTGAATTCTTGAGGCAGGTAGATGTTCTTCTTCGTTCTTGTTCAGTTTGTTAGATCTACATCTCCTCTTATTAGTGTTTCTAAGATATAAACACATTATGGGTAAATCTAAGTGTGTGGATGACAAGTATGATGAGTTTTGGTCTTTGTCTTTCTAGGAGAAGTGATCTAAGGTGGGTTCTTTAAGAATTAACCTATTTCTCTTGAGGGTTCTTCATTCGTTGTGGTTTCCGTCAAAACCCTGAGGTAGGGTCCTAAATATTTAACAATTTATATGAGAATTTGATCTCCTTTTGATAAATTTAGAATTTGAGTTTCCTTGATTATGATATTTTGATGCATGGCACTTTTGATGTTATTAAATAATGCCTCCCATATGAGTTAAATGAGGACTTGAACATGTGTTGATTTTAAGCATGCGTTACTAATTTAGTTAAAGTGATATTATTAACCTGTTGAATGATTTTAATGGGAAGAATGAGTAATATGGTAATTAATGGTAGAACTAATTATCAATTCATGAGTTGTAATGAAATTTTGGCTTTTACTGATTATTGGGAATATTGAATATTTGACATGTTCGGTATATAATTTGGAAACTGGTAATAATTAATGGATGGATTAATTATTACATGTTAAATAGTAAATGGTTAACTAATTGATGATTGGTTAAATATATGGGATTTAATTAATTATTTATTCAATTAATTAATTTTCATGCATTAAATTAAGATTGTGAATTGATTTTTTGTTACGATTGTTATCCAGAAGTACTTTTGATGTGTATTAGTTTTCCATGCCTTAAGTTATCTTGGATGGAGTTGTTTGAAAATATGATATGTTGTGAGATGGTTTCTAAATATCTTGGCTTTGTTCAGCATGTTTTGTGAGGATTATGGGGTGCTTGTAGATTGTTAAAGTCCTAGACGAATCACTGTTTGAGTGGATGGGTTCAGACTTGTTAAGGAATATGGTTAATTAAGTGTTGACTTATCTAAAGAGTGATTTGTGTTGCTAATTAGTTGTTGAATTAATTAACGGATTGGTTTTGTGGTTTTATACATGGTATTCTACACCAATGATAGATATATATGTATGATTTATGAATGGGTTATGAGACAAGGACTGATGCTCCAAATACACACGGGGTTCTAGACATGGCGTTCTACACCGAACTTGCAAGCAAATATTATTTTATGATATAGGGACTGATGCTCCAAATACCCATGGGTTGTGAGACATGGAAAAATTCTTCGAATACTCATGAGGGTGCTAGACACGATTTTCTACACCCATTATTTAACATTGGATTGTGGGTCCAATTGCTCGTGCATGAAATGACGTTATTGGAAATAAAAGCATTTGTGAAATAATTATTTTGTGATTTGATTATGAGAAAGGGTTTAGACTTATTAAGGAATTGGGTGAACCACTGTTAGTGGATGGACCCAGGAGCGAATCACTATTTTAGTGGATGGGATTACATATAGAATATAAAAAATTAAATTGAATAACTTATGACGCATTATCCAAGCCAAAGCACAAGATTTGATTCGATCTTTACTTTGATTACTTAGATGGTCTTTAGATACATCTGTGGTGACTGACTTATACGGGGGATGTCGGAATAGGCCCAATCTCAAGACTTTCATAAAAATATTTGTGTAATTGATGAAAGAAAACTGATTATGTAATGATTATTGAGTATGCATGACAAATGAATAGTGCAGGTTCAGACAACAGCTGAGGGTTGAAGTAGGTACTTGAGTATATAGTTACTTTTTACATTTTACTTTATTTTATGCATTCCTTTAGGTGTTATAAATTATTTATTAAATGTATGGATTTGGGGTAGACACTGGTGGTCCCGACCTAATGAGATTTATATGTCACACCCTACTCAGGCCGCCATTACACTGGGTACCTGAGTAGATTCTTTTTGGTTTCAGGACTATGATGTTTGCATTTACATGGAAGTTAGTAGCAGAGGACCGAGCAGAGACTCGGGATGCTCGAGGAGATCACCCTTGTGGCTTTGATTCATTATTTAATTATTTCTACATTGGAATGTAAAGCATGTTGTTTTGTTCATTGTTTTCTACTTTAGTATCATTAGCATGTCATGCATGCATCTACTGTATAATTTGGTGTTGGCCATTTGTTTTGTACAAGATTTAGAAAATCTGTTTTCTGCTACTTTATCATTATTAGACCATTTCTGCTACTTATTTTCTCTGTCTATTTTTTAACACTAAAATGAGGGTATAGTCTCCCCAATGACTATCCTTAGACTCTTCTAGTGTAAGGGGAGACGCGCTTGAGGTCATTTGGTGACCAGTCTAGCCACTGGTTCAGGGGTGACCCGGGTCAGGACGTTACATTATATTTCCTTGGTATTCCTGTTTGGTTAATTATTTATAAAATATGAATATTTTGTTTTCCCATTTATATGATAAATTTCTTCTAGGATAGATCATTTCATATATTTCTAGGTTTGATATAATAAAATTTAGTTTTCATCTACATTGACCTCAATTTGTAATTAGAGTATTGAGCTTGAAAATAGTTGTTGGACATGGTTTCTGCATATCAGGTGTTAGAGTTTTCATGAATTGAATTATATCTTGAGCAAAGTCCAACTAGGTATAGGGACTTGGTCGGACCACCTACTTTCTTGGAGGCTATCCTTGGCTAGGAAAGTGAATGGGGTTATGTCTCTGTCACTCTAAGCTTACTCATATGGAGTTTTTAAATCTACTATAACATTATGACTTAGAATGAGGTGTCTATGTACCTTATTCGTATGATACATTTGAATATGTATGAGTATACTAGACTTTTTTTAGGGTGATTAACAAAAACTTGTGGGTTGTATAGATAGTTACACATTAATGTGGTCTGGACATTTTAATTTGTTCTTTGGAATAGGGATACCAAAAGTAAATTATTAGAATCATGGATACAAAAAATTATAATAAAACATGAAAAGTTAAATATTACATATGATGTAATAGTTATTAATTTAATATGAATATGATGTATATTAAATTGATGAGGCTAAAAATCAGTCAATTTCTAAGTGTGATATTCCTTATAAAGAAACACTTTTCAAGACCTCAATCATCCAATTAGGTAGTTTAATAACTACATTATGTGCCCCCATATTATCTTGTGTAAGAGAAGAAAATAATTAGTGAATTAGGATTATCATTTTGTGAAGTTTCATGCATATTCTAGTGCCCCTCTATTTTCCTTGGTTAGATTTTTTTTTGTGTTTTCTTTGGGTTATACTAGCTGGGAATTTCTAATGGTTAGGATACCAAAGGAATAGAGTTGTGTATATCCATATGATAGATTTGGATAAGTGTTTATCTGCTCAACTATCCAAGAGTCACAATTATTATTATTAGGATGATTCCATACCTAAAAGACTATGTATTGAGATGAATTTCAAAGGAGAGTCATTATTTAGTGAAATATTAATCTGGGAACCTAAATGGATATGATTTATTGGGTCATCATTTGAGTGGGAGAACATTCATTTAAATAAATTAATTAAAGTACTTAATACATGATACTCACATACTGATATGTTTTTAATGTATATTATAGCATACTTAAAACTAATCATATTGAGAAAATTAATAGTAATGACCTATAAAACAATTAAATATTGGTATCTATAATTGAGAAGTGTTCTAAAGGAGAAACATTCAGAGTACCCAAATGTGAATGTTATAGAAATAAATTTCTCTAACTCTGACTCATAGGTATTAGACTTTATGCATGCATTACACATTTGTGATGAAAAATGTAGGCATAGAGATAAGATCTAATTATCAGATAGTTAAGTAGATATTCATTTCAGAAATGGGGAAAAAGTTTCTATATTAAATGTTAGAACTTATGATAAGATTTTACCAATTGGATTGATCCTAGAATTGAAAAATTATTATTTTGTCCCTTCCATAAACATGAATATTATTTTTGAATCTTATTTAGACAAGATATGTTATTAATTCATTATTAAGAACAATATTATTTCTATATATAAGAATGAAATTTTTTATGGAATTAAGAATATAATTAATGGTTTATATATTCTTGATATAAATAATCATTTTTATATCATTAAAAATAAGAAGGTTGATGTTGATTCGAATACCTCATACCTTTTCCATTATTTCCCTAGACACATAAACAAGAAAAATATCCAATGACTCTATAGAAATGGATTGTTGGAATCATTCAATTATGAATTATTTGATACATGAGAATCTTGATTTTTGGAAAAATGAAAAATTCACCTATTGGGAGAAAATGATAGAGGGATAGTGGACTATTTGATTTTATACATAGTGATGTATATGGACCAATGATTATATAGGATAATGGTGGTCATAATAATTTTATTACATTTACTGATGAGTTTAGTCAGTATGGGTATGTGTTTCTAATAAAACACAATTATTAAATTTTTGAAAAGTTTAAAGTGTTTCAAAATGAAGTACTAAATCAACTTGGAAAAAGTATTAAATTCCAACATTTAGATTGAGGTGGTGAATACATAAGTCAGTAATTCATAGCTTATCTAATAGGTTATGAAATTGTTTCAAAACTCACTCCTCCTGAAAAACTAAAATGGAATGGTGATCCAAAAGGAGGAATCTTACCTTGTTAGATATTATCTAATCGATAAAGATTTTATGTGACCTTACTATATAGTTTTGGGGTTATGAATTGGAAACTACTACATATTTACTACACTATATGAGACGTGTATTTGTAAACAAACCATAATATGTTTTATGAGTGTTTGGGGTTGTTAGGAATTCATACTATGAATGGATTCAGAAAAACTTGACCCTATATCTGAAAATTACTTATTTGTTCATCATCTAAAGGAAACTAAGGGATGCTACTTTTATAACCCCACTGAACATAAATTATTTGTGTCCCAACATACTATTTTATTTGAAAAAAAAACATATAAGTCAAGGAATAACTGAGAGGAATGTTGAAATTGGAGAATTCTAAGATCAAAAAACAAGTGTTCATGAAATGAAAGTTGATCTGATTCCACAAAGAGTTATGAAGAAGAACCAACTTAAGTTATACAAGAAACTTTAATGTTTGGTACAATCTATAAGATACCCAAGAGATATAAACTTCTTGTGTAAAATGGTGATGAAATAATGTTAATAGGATATAAACCTACTTCTTATCAAGAGGCCATTGAGAATTCATATTAATATAAATGGTTAAAAGTCATGGAATCTAAGATAGACTCCATACACACTAGCCAAGTTTGTAACTTGGTAGATACACCTAATGGGGTGATAACCATAGGGTGAAAACTGTTTTCCCATAATTAAACTATCATAGATGGTATAATTTCAACCTATAAATATTTCCTATTGGTAAATGGTTAAAAACAAATTCATGGTATTGATAATGAATATAACTCTTCACCAGTTGTGATGATAAAGTCCATTCCGATTTTTATATCCCTAAAAACTCATTATGATCAAGATATATTTCTAATGGATATAAAACTACATTACTTAAATGGAATTTAATTGAGTACATGTATATGATACAACCCATGGGTTTTGAAGTTCCAAATGAGAATTATAAGGTTTAAAAGTCACAAAAGTATATTTAAGGACTAAAGCAAGCATCTCAGAGTTGGAATATATAGTTTGATGATGCATCCAAGGAGTTTGGGTTCATAAAAAATGTGGATGATTTCTATGTATACAAGATAATTAGTGAGAGGATTATAGTGTTTCTAATACTTAATGTTGACAAAATAATTCTTATTGGAAATGATGTCACAACACTTCACTCTATCAAGATGTGGTTGGGTAAATATTTCTCAATCAATGAAATGGGTGAAGCAGCTTACAAACTCGGTATGAGGATCTATTGAGATAGATCTAAGAAACTACTTGGACTGATTCAGAACACATATAGTAGTAAAGTGTTAAATCAGTTTTTCATGGAGAACTGCAAAACAGGGTCTTTACTAGTGTTGCATGGAATGAATATTAGGAAGATTAAGGATCCTTTTAAAGAGTAAGATAGTATGGATATGATTCATTATGTATCCTCCATATGATCTATCATATATTCCATGTTATGTAATTTACATGATGTAATTAAGTACTTAAGAAAGACTAAGGATGCGTTATTGGTCTTTGGAGGAGATATGATCTATTTTTAATGTCTTACTTAGATTTTAGTTTCCAATCCAAAAAATATGATATGAAATCTCAATATGAATTTTTGTTTTTCGTAAATAGTGGAGTAAATAGATGGAAAAGTTTCAAACAAGACACCACAATGGACTTGAAAATAGAGGCATAATACATCACTACATTAGATGCTATAATGATTTTTTTTATCGGAAAGTTCATTTCTGAACTTAGAGTGGTTCCTATAACTGAGGGAGAAATTGAGCTACATTTTGAAAAGAACAGCGTTGGTCTCAGGCTAAGGAACCTGGTCCCATCAAAGGAAAAAACAAATCCTTCACAAATATCATCTCATTAAGAGATCATTGAGAGGGGTGGTGTAAAGATAAGTTGGGTGGTTATAAAGGATAATGTAGAAAATCTATTAACAAAACCATTATTGCAACAACAATATGGGGGTCATATAGAATCTATGAGTGTTAAAACATTAGATATTGGTTGTAATGGATGGAAATGTATCATGTTATTATAATAATACATATATCCATTTATCATTCATTAATGTATTTTATAATTTACTTTACATAAATGGTTGAATGATAAATATCCCCTAAAAGTACAAACATTAAGGTGTACCTAACTTATGATCATCATAGAGTATAATTGGATGTGATTATAATAAAATGTTATCTTTAATAGATTACTATATACATTGTAATGGGTAGTATATGTGATATTTAAGAATAGATTCTTAAGGTAATTAGTATACATGTCACTTTGATATATCAGCTAAAGTATATATCAAAGAATTTCATATATTCATGGATATACTTTGGGGTGTATGCTTATTGTCAATCCTTATTACATAATGTTTAAGAGATACCTAGCATAAGAACCTTCATACTTGAATACCCTACTTACACAAGTTATCATGTGAACTTATCTAATCATTTCATCCATTTGAGTGAAACCAAGATGAGATTTTTTCACTTGTATGAAAAGAAAAGACATATGGCCCTTGATTTAATTAGATTTAGAAAATGCATGTCCACTCTTAGTTGTTTCTCATATTATCTGTTCAACTACATAAATAAATTATATATTATGTGAATCAAGAAAATAATGAGATTCCAATACTATATTGACACCTTCCATGTATAGTGGTTGCTCAATGTCATGGATAAATAAATTATATAAGATATATATGATGTATAAGATATATCTTATGGTTTAAATGTTCACATAGAGATATGAGTATGTTTGATGAAGATCACAGTAGACTCCTTAGTAGCTTGAGTAACATTGAGGTTTTTCTAGAGGAAACTCCTTGATTACATCTATGAAAAAAGGATTTCATAATTGTTGTATCATGAAATGACCTAGATACCACAATAAACGAATACCTAATTTGACCCTGACATAGCCCGAATGTAATTCTTGATACCCACAGGTTGGTGACTAGCATTTGACATCATGTCAAACCTTTAAGGGAACCATTTTTGCATAAGAACATCCCATTATAGGTACATCAATGAAAAAATTAAATAAATAGTCTATATTCCAAACACTCCTCAAGGAGAAAAGTATCCTAAGTAGATAGATAAACATACCAAGGTAAACCAAAGTATAACACAATAAACATTAATAAAAATCTTCACAATCCCTATGTATTAGGTGGACTATAGCTCCACTGATTACCACCATCACTCTAGATCCCCATGGATCAAGCACACCACCACCTCCAAGTGGTGCTTTACCTTTCCATAGACCTAGAATAACAATATATAAAAATTCCCAAATTAAAAGGTTGGGTGTGAGATAAAAAACCTAATAGGTTCTCACTAAGTGTTCTATAATAAATTCCATAACAATTAAACCATTAATGCTTTTAATTTAAATAAAAAGTCATAGTGGGTCATTTACATATTTTAAATCAAAACATGATTTCAAATCAAGTATATGGAAGATATATCTAAACAATAATAAATTAAAATTTTATATACAAATTTTAAATAAAAAAAATGGAATGAATAATTAAGTTCTTTAAATAATGGAATCCATAATCAAGTCAAACAAAACAAAGCCCCATGGTAATATTCTGTATGTTACATTAGTTTTAGGATCTCGGATCCTCACCCTACTTAATCATCAATCACAAATTGAATATGCGTGAACAAATAACTAGGATCAGTTCAATGTGATTAATCAATCAGTATCCCATCGAGGACAAATCATTCTGAACTTGGTTTAGTTAGATCTATAATTTTCAATCCATTACTAGGGATTCAAATTCCTAGTGTGCTTGTCTTAATCACCCACTAACTAGATAGTTTCACATGTGCTTCAATAAATCAATAAATAAACTAATCATGTCAAAATGAATCATTTCAATTCAATTCATCATTCATAGTTCAAATTCCCAATTTTAGGTTTTTAACATACCATTTCAGTTTTAAAATTGAATCATAGTTTTTCATCAATTTCAAACCTTTCAAATAACCATTAATATTAATCCAAATTTTCTTAAGAATCAAAATCAAATAATTTTATCAAATTATTAATCATTTCAATCCATCAGTTTTAGAAAAATCTACCCAACAATTTCAATACCATTGAAATTTTGGTTTTTCACAATTTCCATTCCCTTTTTAAATCAAACATGCAATCATCTCAAATTAGGTTTTTATAAATCAATTGAAAATTCATGTTAATTAAATCAAAAAAATTATGGTTTCAATTGTAGGATAAATCCTTGTGGAACCACCCACCTTTAATCATGTGATCAAAAAAATCAATACCCATAATGGAAAATGCCAACAAATAGACAAAGGTGAAGTGGACCTAGGAACAATCCCTGTAATTAGAGACCAAAAAAAGTGATCTATCAATGATGAGATCTAATCCATAAACAACATTGGGATTCACCACTCTCAAAAGAGAGAGAAATAAAGGAGGTAGAAAACCCAAACCAATAGAGAAACCACATATAGTATAGGGATTGCGATATTTAACTAGAACTTGGATTCACAAGAGAGGATGTTTCAGGAGATAAGGAATCCTCTAGAGATCCTCAAAAGGCTGAGTAATTATATTATGGTTGAATAGGGGTGATTGGAGGTTAAAATAGGGGGTTCATGATTTTAATTAATTTTTTTGGGAGGATTAAAAGCCTACATATATGGTTTATTAGTTTGGTTGTATTGTTAGTAGTAGTCATGCGCCCTAACTATGAATCCATACTATAATTCTGAAAAGGGTACACAGTTTGGCCTCATTATTAAACTAGCCATAAGCTGACCATTTAAGTACTGTTATCCAAGGTTGCACGGTATGAAAGGTGCTACACGGTATAGAAAAACCATGTACCCCCCCCCCCCCTCCTCTAGAGAACCAACAAAGGGGGGATGATTTACTAGTCCAAACTACATGGTTTTCCATAACCATGTGAAAAACATACATAGTCCCCAGAACTTCCATAGTTTCTCAAAGTTCCCTAAAAAATCTCAAAACAAGTTACAATCAAATGGAGATCAAAATAAGGGTAAATAATTACCTAAAATCTAGTAATAAAATTTTTCAACCTCCCCATTATAAAAACATTATATACCCTAAAATTCGATCAAGAAGGCTCTATACCTAAAATATGAGACCACTTCTCACTTATCAGTGTCTCACACTCCCAAGTCTCATGTGAATCAGATCCATGATTCCATAGAACATAGGAAAAATGTATATAATTCCCATAAAGAACCTTTTTCTTGGAATCAACAATCTTGATTGTATGATCAATCATGGAAAAATCAAGTTCCAGATCAATGTATACCTGTATCAGGACATGAGAAGGTTTAAAAAGATACTTATTGAGCTATGATAAACGAAACACATTGTGGGTTGATGTAAACTATGATGGTATGGCTAAATGGAAATCCAAATTTCCCACTGGATTAACAATATAAAAAGCACCCAAAAATCTTGGTTCAATATTTACTTACTTTCTAAGCCATCAGTGACCTGATCCAGGTGATACTATCAAAAAAAATTACTCTGAAGGTATATATCAATGATAAACATAGGATTTGTACTAGATCTATACCATCACCATCCTCTGATTAATCAAATGAATCTTCACCATCATCTCTTGGACCAAACCGGGTACAACCAAGGAAGCTTCACCAATCTCTGACCAACACAATATAGATTTACAATGCCAGTTATAAAAGGCATCAAAATGATCCATTCTAATATTTGAAGTTTAAATACTACTATAGGAAAACTCAAATAGTACCAAATGGATATCCCAATATCTACCAAAGTTGAGAATTCTATAATGTATCATATCCTCAATAATATAAATAGCTCATTCTATCTTTCCATCCATCAGTAAATGATATGTCGTGCTTAAACTGAACTGTAATCCAATCCCCTCCTAGAGGTCTCTCAAAAAATAAAAAGTGAACCAGGGATCTCTATCAGAGATTATAAAAAATGAAACTCCATGCAATATGAAAATCTATTTCACATAGAGACTTACCAAATCCTCATCTTTCATTATGTCTTGAATAGAAATAAAGTGATATGATTTGGTCAACTGATTGATCACTAGCCATATCACATTATTCCCTCAAGGGGTACGTGATAACCCAACCAAAAAATCCACAGAAATCTTGTCACAATTCCACGTCGTCTTAGGAAGGGGTAGATGAAAACCCAAAGGTTTTGTGTGCTCAACTTTGACCTATTGGAATGTATAATAATGATAAAAAAAAGTTAGTGATATCTCACCTCATACCTAGCCACCAGAATCATCACCACATATCATAGACCATCATTGTGGCACCAAGGTTCATTTCCCACTATGAGTTATAGAAACCATAAATCATATATTTTCTCACTATAAATGGTACAAAATAATAATTATAGAAACATAGGACACCCTCATAAGAGAACAACCACTCACCAATGGTCTCCCCCCCTATCATAGATTTTATTACTAGAAAGGTACAACATACCAGTTTTAGAAACATAAGACACCCTCAAAGGAGAAATAACACTCCCCAATGCTCTCCCAACCATAAAAAGAGTCCCTAATTCCATATAATTCACTATAAATTTTTTGATCTTGAAGATTCATATCAAGAATAGGATAGGTTTACTAAACATTTGATAGAAAAATGTCGACCACATTCTCCCAGACTCCCAAATGAAACTGATAAAATAGATCCATAAAAGTCCACTCTTCTAATGATTATTTCATGTACTAGGTCAGAAGTTTCCAAATCAAAGAATTAGTAATGAGATTCCCCTTACCAGAGGTAAATGAAATTTTGAAATCAAAATATTGTAGGTACTACACCGATCGTCTCTGATGAAGGTTCAAATATTTCTGAGAGAATATATAACTCAATATTTTTTATTCATAATAAATGATAGTACCTTATATAAAAAGTTAATTCCACCAAATAATATGAGCATGAATCTTGGTAACAATCTCAAGATCATGGGTTAGATAATTCCTCTCATGTGGCCTAAGATGTTGGGAACTGTATGACACCATGTGATCACCCTGTATGAGAATATATCCCAAACCTAAACCTAATGAATCATAAATAAGAAAAAATACCTACCCAACCTCTAAAAGATTCAACAATAACATAAAATTGAAAATATTATTGAAATAAAAAAAATAATTCTGACATTTCAAATATTGCATGAACTTCACCCCTTTCTGAGTAAGAGTGATCATTGGATAAGCCATATTTGGGAAATGTTTGACAAAATGATGGTAATAACCAAATAAACCAAATAATATATGAATATTTAATACATTTTATGGTTGTTAAAATGTCATAAAATCCCTCACCTTTTTAGGATCAACTAAAATACCATGTTCCGAGGCCACATCTACCAAGAACATTACTTCCTAAATCCAAAAAACACATTTCAATATATTTTCATAAAGTCGATGATCTTTCAGGGTTTATAGATTTGATCATATATGATTCATGTGATCTTCCTTATTTTTAGTTTAAACAAAAATTTCAACCATAAAAAACACCATAAATTAATCAAGATACTCATGGAATTTCGTGTTCATAAATTCCATAAAAACTACAAGAACAATGGTTAGACTAAAAGGCATAACGAGATACTCATAATGGATATACCTACTTCTGAAAATGGTCTTTTGGATGTCATATTTTTTTATTATCAATTGGTGGTAACCAACCCAATGATAAATATTTGAGAACCACTTTTCCCCTTTCAACTAGTAAAAAAAATCATCTATCGTGTGAAATGGATACTTGCTTTTTACCCTAACTCAATTAAATTTTTTTAATCAACATAAAGGGGAAGTGACCAATTAGGTTTATTTGGAAAAAATAACAAGAATAATACAAGGTGAAACAATCGGACATATAAATAATTTTTTCTATCAAATCATCCTACTGAGTTTTTTAACTATTTCAATTTAGAGTGCCATCTAATAAGAAAAAATAGACACTGGATAAGTTCTAGGTAACAAATAAATGGAAAAATCCACCTCCTAAACAAATAGAAAGCCAGAAAAATAAGATAAAAAAATGTTAGAAACTTTATGAAAACAAGAGAGAAATAAAAACTCAGAGATTCATTCTCCATGTCAAAAGAAAACAATGATATTACCCAGCCTAACTCTAGAAAAGAAGTTCTGGCTCTACTTGACCTTAGGTCCCATTCTCCTTAAAAAAAATAGAACACCACATCAGGTACGGTAAAGAATACTTTCCAAAGATAAAAATAAATATGGGATTTATTAGCAATCAACCAATCCATCCCAAGAATTACTTCAAGAGGTTTCATGTTGAGAACTATAAAATTATAAGTGACCTCAATTTATTATATAAATAAAATACAAGAGATACATTAGAGACCCTTCTCTCTATTCTTTTCGAGGGGCATAGTAATACCCATCACATAATATATAAACTTCATAATAAGGTTTAGAAGATACATATCATGAGTAAATAGGAAAAAATTAGATAAAATGGTATCAAATAAAGAAGTCATTAAAGATGAATCTATAGTGATGGTACCTCGCACTATTGCTGGACTCACATTAGCTTCCTCTGGAGACTCTTCCACAACATGAAGAAGTTTTTTTCTAGACGCTTATAGCTATAACCCCTTAGTTCCTAAAACATCTAATTACAACATAGTATTTTTAGGAGTTTATTAAACAATTCCATTTTGTGGGGTAGAAAATATATGGCAGAACTTCTATAGGTGTGAAATATAGATATTTAGTGCATCAGTATAAAATAATTTTGAATGCCCAAACTTTCCACACCGTAAGTAAGAAAAAGGGCCTCTTCTAGACACCAAAAAGGTTTTGGATGATTTGTTCTGCCAAAAACCCCCATGAGACTCATTAAACTTCTTATTTTCTATAATTTAACTAATATAACCACCAATATGAGTAAGAGAAATTCCCATTAACCCTGACTTACAAGACAAATAAAGTGCAACCATCAAAACTCTATCCATCATGTCCATATAATAGGTTAGTTTTATCATGAAAACCTAAGATTAGATGTCTAGTTGAAGACCCATCTCAAATAATTGATCATTTAACTTCTCATTCATCACTTTCTTAGGAGAAAACTAAACAAGTCCATCAAAATTATTTTCATACTGATTCACATTTTTTTCACCCAAATGAAGGCTGAGAAACTCCATGGACTTTTCTAACACCATAGATTCTAGATATAACTACAATATAAAAATAAATCTAATGTATTTAAACATTATACCCTCTTATTTATTCATTGTCACCATCGAATACCACCATCTCCTATTAGGTCCTTCTTGCTTAATGGTAGCGCATTTATATTTATATAATCTATAATTTTCAAGAACTAAAAAAGTACCTCAATATTTTTCAACCAATAATTATCCTCTTTAGGTTGATTTTATTCTTATAAATCTATTAGATTATGTCAAAGAAACTTCTAATAATGATCTTAAATTTTATCCCTTCGAGGTTCCACTATAGGGGCCTGAATGACAATAGTTACCTATCCCAATGATTGGGTAGCACACACTACTCTCTTGATAATATTTTTTTCAACTATAGGATTATATTTCTATGTTTCTCAAGAAAATTATTCACATTTCCTATTAAAATGTCTCCACAAATACATGATACTATACAATATCAGTAGGTAACACAAAACAACAACAATACTTTTTATTTCATCAATGCAATCAATATATTCAATAATATCAGCTCCATCAAATATAATTCAACTTTATAAGATCTAAAAAAACTCAGATATATTTTGGAAAATACTAGAATCATAACAATTTATTCCCCAATGAAAATTTTCCCAAACAACCATGGTGACTTAAGGCTCGTTACAGTGAGATCTGAATAAGAACTCACCCATAACTACCTCCTAAGCCCTGGAAATCAAAACTCATATATTCTAGGGAAAACAACAAAAAACACACTAACATCAAAGAAAGAAGGTAAACCTTCCATTTGATACCATTATTTCATGAACCTACCCAGATACCCTGTAATAATGACACATGTTTCAGAATTAACATAGGATAAAGGGTGTTCCTGATCCCCATAGGTTGGTGACTAGCACCTGGCATCTTATCCAACATAAAAAATAATGATTTTTCCACAAGAAAAACCCATAATGGGTACAAAAATAACAAAAAATAACAAGTTAGTATGACAAACACTCATTAAAGAGAAAAGAACCATAATAATATAGATAAACATCCCAAGGTAAAACATAATCTAAAGGAAAACACAACAACCATAAAGAAAAAATTAAAAATCCTTACGTAATAAGTGGAGCATATCTCAACTAGTCACCACCGTCACACAAGTATCATGAATCAAGAATACCCACCACCTCAAAGTGGCACTTTCCCTTTCCTTGGACCTAGAATAACAATATGTACAAACTCCTAATGGAAAAGTTAGTGTGTGAGCTAAAAACCCCAATAGGGTCTCACCAAGTGTTCCATAATCAATTACATAACAATTAAACCATTTATGCTTTCAATTTAAATAAAATAAAAAAATTCAGGTCATTTATAAATTTTAAATCAATGCATTCTTTCAAATAAAGTATATGGAAGAAATATAAAAATAGGTTTCAAGTCGAAATTTTATATTAAAAAATTATATAAAACAATTATCATAAATAAATTGGTACTTTAAAAAATGGAATGCATAATCAAATCAAACACAATAAATAACCTTGGTAATATTCCCTGAGTTACATTAGTTATAAGCTCTCAGATCCTTTCACTACCGAATCATCAATAATGAATTAAATATGTGTTCACATATCCTTAGGATCAGGCCAATGAGACTAATCAATCATCATCCCATCAAAGAAAAATCATGTCACACTAGGTTCATTTAGAGTTTTCATCATTAATCCATTTCTATGGAATCAGAGTCCTAGTGTTCTTTTCCTAATCAACCACTAAATACTCAATATAACATGTGATTTAATCAATAAATCAATCATGAGAAGATCAATCATTTTAATTCAATTCATCACCTATAGTTCAAATTCCCAATTTTTGGTTTTTAACATGCCATTTCTTTTTCAAAACCAAATCACAAGTTTTCATCAGGGTCATAACTTTAAAATAATATTTCTTTTAATGAAATATTTTCTAAAGAATCAATTTCATATTATTTCATCAAGTCATTTCTCATTTGAATACATCATTTTTCTCAAAATCCACCAACAACAATTTTAATGCCTTTTAAATTTGATTTTTTCACAATGTCCATGCCCTTTTTAAATCAAACATCAAATCATATCAAATCGGGGTTTTATAAATCAATTTTAAAATCATTTAAATTCAAAAAATGAATTTAGGGTTTCAATTTTGGGTTAAAACCTTATGGAACCACATACCTTTAATCAAACAATCAAACAAATCATCACATGCAACGGGAAACACCAATAGAGAGATAAAGGTTAAGGGGATCTAAGAAAAATCCCTAGAAATACAAATAAAAAATATCAATAAAAACCAATATCTAATCCATTAGAAAAATGATTATTCCCCACTCTCAAAATTTAGAGAAATAAAGGAGGGAGAACACCCAAACCAAGAGAAAAATCATAGACTGGATAGGGGTCGAGATCTTCTATTGACACTTTTATTCACATGATAGGATGTTTGAGGAGAAAAGGAATACTTTAGAGAGCCTCCAAAATCCAATTCATTCGATTAGGGTTGAATGGGGGTGATTAGAGGATAAACCAGAGGTTTGGGATTTTAATTAAATGTTTAGACTGATTAAAAACCTACACACACTATTTCTTGGTTGGGATGCTCATTTAGTAGTAACTGTGCACCCTAACTATGTTCCTTTACTAGGATTTTGGTAAGGGTACATGGTTTAATAGTACAATTAATGTAAATTTTTAACAATAATGAAAATACCTCTGTCCAAGGGTGCACAATTTGAAGGGTGAGGCCACACGATTTGGAAAAATCATGTACCCTCTCCAAACACCAACATAGGGTGCATGGTTTGATGTGGAAACCCACAGGGTTTTACCTAACCATGTGCCAACCATTCACGGTCCCCATAAATTGAAAAATTTTCTTTAAATTCACCAGAAACTCCCCCTAAAAAGTTTCAATCATAGGGAGATCAAAACAAGGGTTAAGAATTACCTTAAATCAAGTAATAAAATTTTACATGTTTTCAATGATGCAAAGGATAATAGGGGACACAGTTAGGCCCTTGGATAAAGATAAAATTCTAGAAAAAGTAGTTTTTCAAAATTAATATTGTTTCATAAAAACAATACCCAGAAGACTAGTATGGATTAATAAAATATGTGAAGTTATGCATAAAGTTCTTATGGTTTTTTAGTTCAAGTGGGTGATTTTTGGGTGTGCACCAAAATATAAATATGATATATGATATTATATATATAATTTGATATTTAATATATGTATGTGATGCAGGTATATTTATTTATGTATTAAATATACATATACTAAGAAATATATATATGATATGTATTCATTTCTCCCGAATGGTTTTATTATCAGTTACAAACAATTATGAATGTTTAAATGGATTTATATTAATTCATTTAAAATTTTCAATGAACTAACCCAGTAGTATGAAATGAGTAAGATGTGGGGATCCTCAATATATACCTATATAAGAGGATGGTGACCCACTCTTTTGGGTTTTGTGAATTCTATATTCTTCTCATACTGTTGTTCCTTATCTGAGATGAATTTTCTTACACCACTTCAATATTTGAGTATCCTCATGATAAAATCACGAATCTACTGTTCAATATTCCCCACATGGAGGAAGGGTGATTTTATTCAATAATTCATGATATTTATCAAGAATTATCCTTTGTCAAGGAATAATAATACTATTATTGTTGGCATTTTCTAGGTACTTTGTTTTATAGTTTTATTTACAAGTTTATTATTAAAGATAGATCTGTCTGTGTTTGGATTGTCTTTCACTACATATGTTCATTTGATGATCATAAAAAACCAAAAAAACTAAATAATATTTGATCTCAAATTAATAAATTAGGACATCATCTCTCCTAAATAATTCTCACTTTAATTTCACTCCCTCTAGAAACCTACACCACAACCATGCCAATAATAAAACAACACAACTCAGTTGAGTGTTATAAATAGTTTACTACCAAACTTATCCTTATAAAGAAACACATATAATGGGTTATGTGTTTTCACAAAGAAAATCATTATGATTCTATGGGGTAATCAAAATTTTTTTGAAATCATACACATGTGCAGAACTGAAACATATGTGAAACTATGAAATCCAAGACCCGTGAATTAAAAAAGGATCGATTGTATAACCAAACCATTAAGAGAAGAAATAGTATTATTCTTTTATTCCTCATAGGAAATTGTTGCCCAGTCAAACCCATTCTATTTATTTGTTTCTAATTCATAATTGACCCCTTGGATTTACCACATCTCTATATTTATTGAACACCTCCTTGAGATGGGAATCATCAACATCCCTAAGAAAATTTCTATCATTGATGTTGTGAAATAAAACAAATTTATAGGTAGAGAATTCTAGTTATTGAATTCCACTTGGAGAATCAAAATTTACTTTCAAAAGACTTAAATTTATATCTTGTTAAGAATATATGAAATTATCAAAAATCCCTTAAACAATCATATCAATTCCAATATGAATAGGCATAAGCATAACTCAAAAAATTAAATTTGGTTGGAACATCAAAACCTCATTGTAAACTTCATGTCAAGTACACTAACCATTCATTATTGGTATTATCCAAATTCTATTATATAAAAAAATTAAAATCATAATATAACACTTTCCACGTAATTCAAGAAAAATAAAATTTTTTACAAGTGATGTTTTATTAAAAAAAATAGGGAGAAATTGAAGAGTAAAATCACCACCACTAAAAATATTGATTAGTTTCTTATGTTCATTGAAACTTAAATATAATAAATTATCAATAAATTGATAGTTTAATATAACTTGTAGGTAATAAATAGAATACATAATGAATAAAATTAATATGTAAATAGAAAATGGAGGTTCTTAAGGTATCATCATAACACAACTCTTACCCAGAGCTAGGGGGAATCTATACTGTCCAATGTGAGGAAAGCAGGGAATGAAGATTACATCCCCTAAACCTTAGGTAAAGTGTATAGTAAGATGTGATTGGGATTATAGGAATTATATTATTTCATTCATGGGGGAGATCAGGTAGGTATTTTTCCATGATCAATAAATTATGTGTATCAACAACCTTTTTTTGTTTCAGAAAAAACCTAACAATAAATTCAAAGAAATATCATTATAATATTAGAAATTTATATTAAAAATCATTGTTAGTTTTCATATGTGAAAATAAAAATTTTATTAAAAACATTTTTAATAATATTTATCCATAAAATTCTAGAAAATAATTGAAAAGGGAGGTGCATAAAAAAATAGCATGATGGATTCAGATATGATTTAGAGGTAATAATACAAGGTTATAACAAAATTAATTTTCAGTATATTAATTTATAGAAATATAATGAATTAAATGAATTAAAAAATATCTTTATGAACTATGGTAGGAGTACCATGTCGGGGTTCTTGACAGACATTATAAAAAATTGCTTAATTTAACTAAAAAATAAATGAGAGGAAAGGTAGGGTAGAAACCCTCCATACGTTCATTTAAATCATAGTGGGATGGAGAAGATATCCAAACATGAGTAATGATAACAGAATCTAGTTATGGAATAGAGATTATCAAGAAATTGTACTATTTCTACTCCTTAAAATCTATAAGAAATTATAATCATAGGTATGTTCAAATATTTTATGTTATTGGAAATTATAATGTTTTCTTATTTTATTATACATGTTGTATCATAGTTCTAGAAAAAAAACACATTCCCATAAAAAATATGTATGTGAATAGTGTTATGATATCCCATTATATATGCTCTATCACAATTCTATAACAAAAAACCATCCCATAGAAAAAACATATCTGTAAATCATTTAAGGTATTGTAAATTCTAATTGGACAATAAGTTTGTAGGGAATTTTTACTTGAATACCATTAGAAAAGGCTATTAAAGAGATTTCCACACATTATCTTGGATAGAATTGATCTCAAACCATCATCATTACATATAATAAATTTATTATTAATTAAATTTAATATGCAACTCTAGGTTCATAAAAAATAGTATCAGGTAAATTATATGATATTTAAAGAAATAATATTTTCAAAAAAAAATATTAAAATTTAATATTATTATAAAGAATATACCTAATATTATTTGAATATAATGATTCAATTCATATTATATTATTTAAATTATAATCCCTAGATTTTATGGGAGTAATTATTTTATTAGTTGAATTTTTATTATTGTTTTAGAAATTCATTTAACCAAAAGGAGAAAAAATTAAAATTTATTATGGAACTAATATTGCCAGAAGAAATTATAATGGATATTATAGGGTTTTGTACATATGGGAGACATATTTTTTGGAATGTTCTCAATGATATTAATAACCATTCCTTAGTGATTGGTTTTATAAAGTATCAACGTTGCTTATTTTTATTAGGGATATTGACTTGGAGTTATATTGAACTGTCAGTACTAGTCACTATGGAAAGACATAGTGGTGGCCAAAAATCAAGGCATTCCTAGAAAAAACTTTAAAAAATACATGCATAGTAAACCCTAGTGAAAATAAATAATGATGATAAGAATAAATATTTACTGGGTATGATTTATATTTAAACATACCTTGATAAAAAAGTTAAAGGTTTTATCTATCCATTCCCTCAAACTCCAAACTAATACACACTCTCCAGGAGTCAAAAGTACCAGAATCCAATTTTCATAGTTATTCAATTACATAATTTTGTATTATCTAATACAAAAGAATACCTATTTTGTGAAACAATCAATTTTCACAAAACACTACAAAAAAAACAAAACATCATACATGTAATCGACCAATGCCATATGAAACTGGAGATCCAATGTTTGATTTTCCAACCATTTTGTCTTGATGTCATAAAAATATGTAAAACTGAAAAGAATAAGAGACTTTAAAATAAAATAGAGAAAATTAAATCAAAATGTTAAAAAAATAAAGAAGATATGTAATTTAATAATGTTGGTTTAAACATTAACCTACCTTGTTCTTTTATATCATGACTACTTTTAGATACAATGGGTATGTTAGGGTGAAAAAATGTTGACTAAATAAAAATAAAAGGAATAATAATAAATATATTTAATGAAAAATATTTGATTTAGTGGCCTCAAGCATAAAACATGTGTAGTTGCGTAAAAATGTAAACAATTTTTTTTAAAAAAAAGACATAAATTAAAAAAAACTTAGGGGAATAAATAAAAATTGTGTGAAAATATATTTAAAAAATAAAAGGTAGAGTATGGATGCATAAGGACATGTTCATAAAAAAAATATTTGTGTTTCATGGTTAAACACATTTTAATAATAAGTATATACTAATATTTCTTTTAGTTATATATATGATAGCACACCTATTGCGGGGTTTGGAAAAAATAAAAATTCTAATTTTTTCTAGTGTAACACAATGGCTGACTAGGGTTGTCTCACTTGAGGATCTTCACATTTGATTAACTTACATAATATAATTCACTTAAAAAACACAATTTTTTGTTTTTATTAATTTCTAAAATCAAATATATATTTGGGTTTTTCTATTTTATATAATAATGAAATGACAGGTAATTATAAATTACCATGAAATTAAAATAGAATGTGTTAGAAATGAAAGAAAATAGATCCTTAGGGTTTGGATTTAGATTCCTTACATTATTCATGTTGGTTTAATAAATTTATTCTAGTAATTCAGTCATAAATTCTCACCCTCGAATTAATATTCTTTTATTTAGTAGTTTTGAAATCTTGAATGCCAAATAAAACTCAATTCCACCACCTCGTAAAATAAAAGTATATGACACACCTCAATCGAGATTGTGGCACCTTCTAGGACCCGACACCATCATATTTTGTTTCATCCTTTTAATAGATCAAATCATTCATGTGAAGAGATTATTTTCAATGGAAGGAAGGGAAAATTTTTAAACAAAATAATAAAAATTGGTTCAAGATCCATGTCATAGTAGATAATTTCCACAGCCGTACGAAACTCTCTTACTCACCACAAACACTAATTAAGCATTTAAAATTGAAGAACATAATTCAAGAATACCTGATCCTCTCCTGGGGCTAATCCTTGGGCCATCCACCCATTATCGGGAGTAATAGGTCACAATGGTGATAAGAATAAGAGAATAATAAAATAAAAATAATAATGATGACGATGATAATGAGAGACATAAAAAATTAAAATAGTGGGAAAAAGAGAAAATAAAATAAGAAGAATAAGAAGTCAATGGAAAAGCGCAATTGGTTAAAAATGTATGAATTGTTTAATAAAATAATAAAAATAAAATAAAATAATTATATAAAATAATAAAAATAAAATAAATAGTGAAGAAAAAATGAACTAGGAACCAACCTCTCCTCTTCTTAGTGTCTAAGTCCCTCAGTAGTAGAAAACCATTCTTCTTTTAAAGGAAAAAAATAATGATCCTCGGTCCTTGATCATCACTTCCATTTCTCTCTAGGATCTGTCTTGAACATAGATAATCAAATATGCCAGATAGATAATGGGGGTTTCCTACACAATGTGGAAGAAATTAGTGTGAAATATTTAGTATGTCATCAAATGTATTGTAGTGGTACAATGTGGAATCCATGATGGAACTTCATTATTTTGGTGAAAATTATGGTATAGAACAATGTCATGGGAGTGGTTGAACTTCATCAAGCCCTACCGCCTTTAATGTTGCTATAGTTATCTCAATTCATTACATGGATTCATTTTCCCTAAAATTGGTTGCAACAGAGGTCGTCTGAGGACCTAGATGGGATTCATGGTGGTTCGGGTTCTCAATAGTGGATAAGATCTCAAGATTAATATTATATGGTGGCAGTAATAGTGGTATTTGGTGAGTATCTTCCATGGAAGGCATCAAACGACAGTGATTAGTGGTGGACATGGTGGCTCGACAAATTTTTGATTGGGGCCACGTTTTGTTGAAGTGGAATGGCATCATATGAGTAAGTTTAACTATACCCCAAAAACTTTTCATCCCACATCAAAATAGAATATGGAGGACACACTCATCTATATTGAAACATACCATATCCCAGACTCAAAATCCTACTCTAGGGATGGACTCTTGGTATATTTTACACACACATATGGGTTTCTCCACACCCATGTGGCGTGTGTGGTCTTTGGACCACCTATGGACCCTCAGGCTCCTCCCCACGGGCCACATGCTATATATGCATTCTCCCCTATGTGATTTGCATCCCTACCATGAGTAGGATGTCCCATTAGACCTTCTTGGTTGTCCTACCCCTTGTGAGTGGGATATTTGGTTTCTGGCCCAATGGTTGAGGGATAGACAATTGGACGAATTTTGACCACAAAAATTTGAAAATAAGTAATTAAATTTCAACATAATATCAAAATAAATACCAAACTTCAAATTCTTTTATTTATTTTAAATAATTTTAATTCTAAATTAAAAATGTCCCACATTTTCATAAAATAATGAATTAAATGGGAATATTATTTGAAAACCATAAAAAATATCTAATAAAATACTTAAAATTATGAATGAAAAATGAGTGTGTTAAATACCCCCACACTTTTTCCTTAAAGGGTATTGCATCCCTTTCACCATTATTTTCGTCACCCCCACAATTCAACTTTAAAATATCTTACAAATATTAAGAGGGTAGTAAGGGATAAATGTATATGGTGATCTCAAGGAAAAGGTTTTAACAATAAAAACACCTCAATCATTTTTAATGTGTTTTTTCATAGTCATAGATTTTAAACGTTTCATTGAAAGTTCATGTAGGTTGAATATCCTAATATAAATCAAGGAATATGCTTAAGATAATATGAAATATTTGTCTAGAAATCCTCTCAGGAATGGAACATATGACACTAGACAATCACTCATAGAATGAATAATAATATGAAATCAATTCACATTAATTTAAATTTTTCAATGTGTGATTTTTTTTGATAAATTTCATTTACATGAATCAACCAATTTTATCAAATCATGAGTCCTCATTTTAATATCAATTATTCACTCTAATAATTCAATTATTCATTTTACTCATTTAATATCATTATTAATGAAATCTTAAAAATGGTGTCATAGGGATCCTAAGAAACTCAGGTATCCTAGATAAGTCAATAAAATCCTTAAATTCAACTATGGTCATACACTTTTAAATTTCAACATTCAAAATATATATTTATACACAACTATTTGGAGTTTAAAAGATAAACATTAAAATTGAACTCCTATTTCTCATGAAGTTTTTGTCATCTTCTTCCACTGTTTAGGGGAGGCCTTGTGCCATCATAGACCTAAATAAGATAATAAATCATTAAAACTCAAGGATAATGTCATTAAAAATAAAAATGACAGAGGTATCAGGATGCATGTAATTTCTAATAATGAAATTGAAATATAAAGTCCTAGAAAAAGGAATAGAAATATAATAATTGGTTTAATCACCCAATTAGGCCCCAGGTTTTTGAATACCTTTAGAGGGGTAGTTCCAACTGTTATATATATTCTAATGGTGGGTGGATTTTCATGGATTTTAACCATCATATGTGACTTTTCCTAACCTCCACTTTTTCTTGATTGGTGAGGAGTACATGGATAGAGGAAAAAAATTAACCCCCTTCACAATTAGGTATATCATGCATGGAGGGGTAGGATAAAGTATGGATCATCCTTATTCTTGGTTGATACTTATACAACACCCTCATTATTGTCAAATTCTTGCTCAAAGTGGTATGTATGAATTTTAATATCAAAATTAGGGTGGATCATTTTGATGCCTTTTATGGCTGGCATTGTAAATCTTTATTGTGTTGGTCATAGATTGGTAAAGCTTCCTTGGTTGTATCAGGTTTGGTCCAAGAGATGATGGTGAAGATTCATTTGATTAATCAGAGGATGGTGATGGTATAGATCTAGTATAAATCCTATGTTTATTGTTGATATATACCTTCAGAGTAATTTTTTTGATAGTATCACCTGGATCAGGTCACTGATGGCTTAGAAAGTATGTAAATATTGCACCAAGATTTTTGGGTGATTTTTATATTGTTAATCCAGCAGGAAATTTGGATTTCCATTTAGCCTTACCATCATAGTTTACGTCGACCCAAAGTTTGTTTCGTGTATCATAGCTCAAGAAGTATCTTTTTAAACCTTCTCATGTCCTGATCCAGGTATACATTGATCTGGAACTTGATTTTTCCATGATTGATCATACACTCAGGATTTTTGATTCTGAGAAAAAGGTTCTTTATGGGAATTATATACATTTTCCCAATGTTATATAGAATCATGGATCTGATTCACATGAGACTTGGGAGTGTGAGACACTGATAAGTGAGAAGTGGTCTCATATTTTAGGTATACAACCTTCTTGATCGAATTTTAGGGTATATAATGTTTTTATAATGGGGAGGTTGAAACATTTTATTAATTGATTTTAGGTAATTATTTACCATTATTTTGATCTCCATTTGATTGTAACTTGTTCTGAGATTTTTTAGGGAACTTTTAGAAACTATGGAAGTTCTAGGGACTAAGTATGTTTTTCACATGGTTATGGAAAACCATGTAGTTTGGACTAGTAAATCATTCCCCCTTTGTTGGTTCTCTGGAGGAGGGGGTTACATGGTTTGTCTATACCGTGTAGCACCTTTCATACCGTGCACCCTTGGATAGTGGTACTTAAATGGTCAGCTTATGGCTAGTTTAATAATGAGGCCAAACCATGTACCCTTTTTAGAATTATAGTATGGATTCATAGTTAGGGCGCATGACTACTACTAACCATGCAACCAAACTAAGAAACCATGTATGTAGGCTTTTAATCCTCCCAAAAAAGTTAATTAAAATCATGAACCCCCTATTTTAACCTCCAATCACCCCTATTCAACCCCAATATAATTACTTAGCCTTTTGAGGATCTCTAGAGGATTCCTTATCTCCTCAAACATCCTCTCCTGTGAATCCAAGTTCTAGTTAAATATCGCAATCCCTATACTATATTTGGTTTCTCTATTGGTTTGGGTTTTCTACCTCCTTTATTTCTCTCTATTTTGAGAGTGGTGAATCCCAATGTTGTTGATGGATTAGATCTCATCATTGATAGATTACTTTTTTTGGTCTCTAATTACAGGGATTGTTCCTAGGTCCACTTCACCTTTGTCTATTTGTTGGCATTTTCCATTATGGGTATTGATTTTTTTGATCACATGATTAAAGGTGGGTGGTTCCACAAGGATTTAGCCTACAATTGAAACCATAAATTTTTTGATTTAATTAACATGAATTTTCAATTGATTTACAAAAACCTAATTTGAGATGATTGCATGTTTGATTTAAAAAGGGAATGGAAATTGTGAAAAACCACAATTTCAATGGTATTGAAATTGTTGGGTAGATTTTTCTAAAACTGATGGCTTGAAATGATTAATAATTTGATAAAATTATTTGATGTTGATTCTTGAGAAAATTTGGATTAATATTAATGGTTATTTTAAAGGTTTGAAATTGATGAAAAACTATGATTCAATTTTAAAACTGAAATGGTATGTTAAAAACCTAAAATTGGGAATTTGAACTATGAATGATGAATTGAATTGAAATGATTCATTTTGACATGATTAGTTTATTTATTGATTTATTGAAGCACATGTGAAACTAGCTAGTTAGTGGGTGATAAAGACAAGCACACTAGGAATTTGAATCCCTAGTAATGGATTGAAAATTATAGATCTAACTAAACCAAGTTCAGAATGATTTGTCCTCGATGGGATACTGATTGATTAATCACATTGAACTGATACTAGTGATTTGTTCACACATATTCAATTTGTGATTGATGATTAACTAGTGTGAGGATACAAGAGCCTAAAACTAATGTAACATACAGAATATTACCATGGGGATTTGTTTTGTTTGACTTGATTATGGATTCCATTATTTAAAGAACTTAATTATTAATTCTTTTTTTTTTATAAAATTTGTATATAAAATTTTAATTTATTATTATTTGGATATATCTTCCATATACTTGATTTGAAATCATGTTTTGATTTAAAATATGTAAATGACCCACTATGAATTTTTATTTAAATTAAAAGCATAAATGGTTTAATTGTTATGGAATTTATTATAGAACACTTAGTGAGAACCTATTAGGTTTTTTATCTCACACCCAACCTTTTAATTTAGGAATTTTTAGATATTGTTATTCTAGGTCTATGGAAAGGGAAATCACCACTTGGAGGTGGTGGTGTGCCTGATCCATGGGGATATAGAGTGATGGTGGTAATCAGTAGAGCTATAGTCCACCTAGTACATAGGGATTGTGAAGATTTTTATTAATGTTTATTGTGTTATACTTTGGTTTACCTTGGTATGTTTATCTATCTACTTAGGATACTTTTCTCCTTGAGGAGTGTTTGGAATATAGACTAGTTATTTAATTTTTTCATTGATGTTCCTATAATGGGATGTTCTTATGCAAAAATGGTTCCCTTCAATGTTTGACATGATGTCAAATGCTAGTCACCAACTTGTGGGTATCAATAATTACATTTGGGCTATGTCAGGGTCAGATTAGGTATTCGTTTATTGTGGTATCTAGGTCAGTTCACGATACAACAATTATGAAATCCCTTTTTCATAGATGTAATCAAGGAGTTTCCTCTAGAGAAACCTCAATATTACTCAAGCTACTAAGGGGTGTACTGTGATCTTCATCAAACATACTCATATCTCTATGTGAACATTTAAATCATAAGATATATCTTATACATCATATATATCTTATATAATTTATTTATCCTTGACATTGAGCAACCACTATACATGGAAGGTGTCAATCTAGTATTGGAATCTCATTATTTTCTTGATTCACATAATATATAATTTATTAATGTAGTTGAACACATAATATGAGAAACAACTAAGAGTGGACATGCATTTTCTAAATCTAATTAAATCAAGGTCCATATGTCTTCTCTTTTCATACAAGTGGAAAAATCTCATCTTGGTTTCACTCAAATATATGAAATGATTAGCTAAGTTCACATGATAACTTGTGTAAGTAGGGTATTCAAGTATGAAGGTTATTATACTAGATATCTCTTAAACATTATGTAATAAGGATTGACAATAAGCATACACCCCAAAGTATATCCATGAATATATGAAATTCTTTGATTTATACTTTAGTTGATATATCAAAGTGACATGTATACCAATTACCTTAAGAATCTATTCTTAAATATCACATATACTACCCATTACAATGTATATAGTAATCTATTAAAGATAACCTTTACTTATAATCACACCCAATTATACTCCATGATGATCACAAGTTAGGTACAACTTAATGTTTGTACTTTTAGGGGATATTTATCATTCGACCATTTATGTAAAGTAAATTATAAAATACATTAATGAATGATAAATGGATATATGCATTATTATAATAACATGATACATTTCCATCCATTACAACCAATATCTAATGTTTTAACACTCATAGATTCTATATGACCCCCATATTGTTGTTGCAATAATGGTTTTGTTAATAGATTTTCTACATTATCCTTTATAACCACCCAACTGATCTTTACACCACCCCTCTCAATGATCTCTTAATGAGATGGTATTTGTGAAGGATTTGTTTTTTCCTTTGATGGGACCAGGTTCCTTAGCCTGAGAACAATGTTGTTCTTTTCACAATATAGATCAATTTCTCCCTCAGTTATAGGAACCACTCTATGTTCAGAAATGAACTTTCTGATCCAAAAAAATCATTATAGCATCTAATGTAGTGATGTATTATGCCTATATTTTCAAGTCCATTGTGGTTTCTTGTTTGAAACTTTTCCATCTATTTACTCCACTATTTAGGAAAAATACAAATTCATATTGAGATTTCATATCATATTTTTTGGATTGGAAACTAAAATCTAAGTAAGACATTAAAAAATAGATCATATCTTTTCCAAAGACCAATAACACTTCCTTAGTCATTCTTAAGTACTTAATTACATCATGTAAATTACATAACATGGAATATATGATATACATATACTGATAAATACACATATGATATGTATTCATTTCTCCTGAATGGTTTTATTATCAGTTACAAACAATTATGAATGTTTAAATGGATTTATATTAATTCATTTAAAATTTTCAATGAACTAACCTAGTAGTATGAAATGAGTAAGATGTGGGGATCCTAAATATATACCTATATAAGAGTATGGTGTCCCACTCTTTTGGGTTTTGTGAATTCTATATTCTTTTCATACTGTTGTTCCTTATCTGAGATGAATTTTCTCACACCACTTCAATATTTTAGTATCCTCATGATATAATCACGAATCTACTGTTCGATGTTCCCCACTTGGAGGAAGGGTTATTTTATTCAATAATTCATGATATTTATCCAGAATTATCCTTTGTCAAGGAAGAATAATACTATTATTGTTGGCATTTTCTAGGTACTTTGTTTTATAGTTTTATTTACAAGTTTATTATTAAAGATAGATCTGTCTGTGTTTGGATTGTCTTGCACTATATATGTTCATATCATGATCATAAAAAACCAAAAAAAAATAATATTTGATCTCAAATTAATGAATTAGTACATTATCTCTCCTCAATAATTCTCACTTTAATTTCACACCCTCTAGAATCCTACACCACAACCATGCCAATAATAAAACAACACAACTCAGTTGAGTGCTATAAATACTTTACTACCAAACTTATCCTTATAAAGAAACACATATCATTGGTTATGTGTTTTCACAAAGAAAATCATTATGAGTCTATGGGGTAATCAAATTTTTTTTGAAATCATACACATGTGCAGAACTGAAACATATGTGAAACTATGAAATCCAAGACCCATGAATTAAAAAAGGATCGATTGTATAACCAAACAATTAAGAGAAGAAATAGTATTATTCCTTTATTCCTCATAGGAAATTGTTTCCAAGTCAAACCCATGTGATTTATTTTTTATAATTCATAATTGACCCCTTGGATTTACCACATCTCTATATTTATTGAACACCTCCTTAAGATGGGAATCATTAACATCCCTAAGAAAATTTCTATCATTGATGTTGTGAAATAAAACAAATTTATAGGTAGAGAATTCTAGTTATTGAATTCCACTTGGAGAATCCAACTTTACTTTCAAAATACTTCCATTTATATCTTGTTAAGAATATATGAAATTATCAAAAATCCCTTAAACAATCATATCAATTCCAATATGAATAGGCATAAGCATAACTCAAAAAATTAAATTTGGATGGAACATCAAAACCTCATTGTAAACTTCATGTCAAGTACACTAACCATTCATTATTTATATTATCCAAATTCTATTATATAAAAAAATTAAAATCATAATATAACACTTTCCACGTAATTCAAGAAAAATAAACATTTTTACAAGTGATGTTTTATTAATAAAAATAGGGAGAAATTGAAGAGTAAAATCACCACCACTAAAAATATTGATTAGTTTCTTATGTTCATTGAAACTTAAATATAATAAATTATCAAGAAATTGATAATTTTATATAACTTTTAGGTCATAAAGATAATAGAGAATGAATAAAATTAATATGTAAATAGAAAATGGAGGTTCTTAAGGTATCATCATAACACAACTCTTACCAAGAGCTAGGAGGATATATACAGTCCAATGTGAGGAAAGCAGGGAATGAAGATTACATCCCCTAAACCTTAGGTAAAGTGTATAGTAAGATGAGATTGGGATTATAGGAATTATATTATTTCATGCATGGGGGAGATCAGGTAGGTATTTTTCCATGATCAATAAATTATATGTATCAACAACCTTTTTTTGTTTCAGAAAAAACCTAACAATAAATTAAAAGAAATATCATTATAATATTAGAAATTTATATTAAAAATCATTTTTAGTTTTCATATGTGAAAATAAAAATTTTATTAAAAACATTTTTAATAATATTCATCCATAAAATTCTAGAAAATAATTGAAAAGGGAGGTGCATAATAAAATAGCATGATGAATTCAGATATGATTTAGAGGTAATAATCCAAGGTTATAACAAAATTAATTTTCAGTGTATTAATTTATAGAAATATAGTGAATTAAATGAATTAAAAAATATCTTTATAAACTATAGTAGGAGTACCATGCTGGGGTTTTTGAAAGACATTATAAAAAACTGCTTAATTTGACTAAAAAATAAATGAGAGGAAAGGTAGGGTAGAAACCCTCCATACGTTCATTTAAAGCATAGTGGGATGGAGAAGATATCCAAACATGAGTAATGATAACAGAATCTAGTTATGAAATAGAGATTATCAAGAAATTGTACTATTTCTACTCCTTAAAATCTATAAGAAATTATAATCATAGGTATGTTCAAATATTTTATGTTATTGGAAATTATAATGTTTTCTTATTTTATTATACATGTTGTATCATAGTTCTAGAAAAAAAACACCTTCCCATAAAAAATATGTATGTGAATAGTGTTATGATATCCCATTATATATGCTCTATCACAATTCTATAACAAAAAACCATCCCATAGAAAAAACATATCTGTAAATCATTTAAGGTATTGTAAATTCTAATTGGACAAAAAGTTTGTAGGGAATTTTTACTTGAATACCATTAGAAAAGGCTATTAAAGAGATTTCCACACATTATCTTGGATAGAATTGATCTCAAACCATCATCATTACATATAATAAATTTATTATTAATTAAATTTAATATGCAACTCTAGTTTCATAAAAAATAGTATCAGGTAAATTATATGATATTTAAAGAAATAATATTTTCAAAAAAAAATATTAAAATTTAATATTATTATAAAGAATATACCTAATATTATTTGAATATAATGATTCAATTCATATTATATTATTTAAATTATAATCCCTAGATTTTATGGGAGTAATTATTTTATTAGTTGAATTTTTATTATTGTTTTAGAAATTCATTTAACCAAAAGGAGAAAAAATTAAAATTTATTATGGAACTAATATTGCCAGAAGAAATTATAATGGATATTATAGGGTTTTGTACATATGGGAGACATATTTTTTGGAATGTTCTCAATGATATTAATAACCATTCCTTAGTGTTTGGTTTTATAAAGTATCAACGTTACTTATTTTTATTTGGGATATTGACTTGGAGTTATATTGAACTGTAAGTACTAGTCACTATGGAAAGACATAGTGGTGGCCAAAAATCAAGGCATTCCTAGAAAAAACTTTAAAAAATACATGCATAGTAAACCCTAGTGAAAATAAATAATGATGATAAGAATAAATATTTACTGGGTATGATTTATATTTAAACATACCTTGATAAAAAAGTTAAAGGTTTTATCTATCCATTCCCTCAAACTCCAAACTAATACACACTCTCCAGGAGTCAAAAGTACCAGAATCCAATTTTCATACGTATTCATTTTCATCATTCTATATTATCTAATACAAAAGAATACCTATTTGGTGAAACAATCAATTTTCACAAAACACTACAAAAAAACATCATACATGTAATTGACCAATGCCATATGAAACTGGAGATCGAATGTTTGATTTTCCAACCATTTTGTCTTGATATCCTAAAAATATGTAAAACTGAAAAGAATAAGAGACTTTAAAATGAAATAGAGAAAATTAAATAAAAATGTTAAAAAAATAAAGAATATATGTAATTTAATAATGTTGGTTTGAACATTAACCTACCTTGTTCTTCTATATCATGACTACTTTTAGATACAATGGGTATGTTAGGGTGAGAAAATGTTGACTACATAAAAATAAAAGGAATAATAATAAATATATTTAATGAAAAATATTTGATTTAGTGTCCTCAATCATAAAACATGTGTAGTTGTGTAAAAATGTAAACAATTTTTTTTTAAAAAGACATAAATTAAAGAAAAACTTAGGGGAATAAATAAAAATTGTGTGAAAATATATTTAAAAAATAAAAGGTAGAGTATGGATGCATAAAGACATGTTCATAAAAAAAATATTTTTGTTTCATGGTTAAACACATTATAATAATAAGCATGCACTAATATTTCTTTTAGTTATATATATGATAGCACACCTGTTGCGGGGTATGGAAAAAATAAAAATTCTAATTTTTTCTAGTGTAACACAATGGCTGACTGGGGTTGTCTCACTCGAGGATCTTCACATTTGATTAACTTACATAATATAATTCACTTAAAAAACACAATTTTCTGTTTTTATTACTTTCTAAAGTCAAAGATATATTTGGGTTTTTTTATTTTATATAATAATGAAATGACAGGTAATTATAAATTACCATGCAATTAAAATAGGATATGTTAGAAATGAAAGAAAATTTATCCTTAGGGTTTGGATTTAGATTCCTTACATTATTCATGTTGGTTTAATAAATTTATTCTAGTAATTCAATCATAAATTCTCACCCTTGAATTAATATTCTTTTATTTCGTAGTTTTGAAATCTTGAATGCCAAAGAAAACTCAATTCCACCTCCTCGTAAAATAAAAGTATATGACACACCTCAATCGAGATTGGGGCACCTTCTAGGACCCGACACCGTCATATTTTGTTTCATCCTTTGAACAGATCAAATCCTTCACGTGAAGAGATTATTTTCAATGGAAGTAAGGGAAAATTTTTAAACAAAATAATAAAAATGGGTTCAAGATCCATGTCATATTAGATAATTTCCACAGCTGTACGAATCTCTCTTACTCGCCACAAACATTAATTAAGCATTTAAAATTGAAGAACATAATTCAAGAAAACATGATCCTCTCTTGGGGCTAATCCTTGGGCCATCCACCCATTATTAGGAGTAATAGGTCACAATGGTGATAAAAATAAGAGAATAATAAAATAAAAATAATAATGATGACGATGATAATGAGAGACGTAAAAAAATTAAAATAGTGGGAAAAAGAGAAAATAAAAGAAGAATAAGAATAAGAAGTTAATGGAAAAGCACAATTGGTTAAAAAATGTATGAATTGTTTAAAAAAATAAAAAAATAAAATAAAATTATTATATAAATAAATAAAAATAAAATAAATAGTGAAGAAAAAATGAACTAGGAACCAACCTCTCCTCTTCTTAGTGTCTAAGTCCCTCAGTAGTAGAAAACCATTCTTCTTTTATAGGAAAAAAATACTGATCCTCAGTCCTTGATCATCACTTCCATTTATCTCTAGGATCTGTTTTGAACATAGATAATCAAATATGACACATAGATAATTGGGGTTTCCTACACAATGTGGATGAAATTAGTGTGAAATATTTAGTATGTCATGGAATGTATTGTAGTGATACAATGTGGCATCCATGATGGAACTTCATTATTTTGGTGAAAATTATGGTATAGAACAATGTCATGGGTGTGGTTGAACTTCATCAAGCCCTACCACCTTTAATGTTGCCAGAGGTATCTCAATTCATTACATGGATTCATTTTCCCTAAAAGTGGTTGCAACAGAGGTCGTCTGAGGACCTAGATGGGATTCATGGTGGTTCGGGTCCTTAATAGTGGAGATGATCTCAAGATTAACATTATATGGTGGTAGTAATAGTGGTCTTTGGTGAGTATCTGTCGCGGAAGGCATCACACGACAGTGCTTAGTGGTGGACATGGTGGCTCGACAAATTTTTTATTAGGGCCAGGTTTTGTTGAAGTGGAATGGCATCATATGGGTAAGTTTAACTATACCCCAAAAACTTTTCATCCCACATAAAAATAGAATATGGAGGACACACTCATTTATATTGAAACATACCATATCCCAGACTCAAAATCCTACTCTAGGGATGGACTCTTTGTAAATTTTACACACACATATTGGTTTCTCCACACCCATGTGGCGTGTGTGGTCTTTGGACCACCTATGGACCCTCAGGCTCTTCCCCACGGTCCACATGCTATATATGCCTTCTCCCCTATGTGATTTGAATCCCTACCGTGAGTAGGATGTCCCATTAGACCTTCTTGGTTGTCCTACCCCTTGTGAGTGGGATATTTGGTTTCTGGCCCAATGGTTGAGGGATAAATAGTTGGATGAATTTCGACCACAAAAATTTGAAAATAAGTAATTAAATTTCAACATAATATCAAAATAAATACCAAACTTCAAATTCTTAATAATTTTATTTATTTTAAATAATTTTAATTCTAAATTAAAAATGCCCCACATTTTCATAAAATAATGAATTAAATGGGAATCTTATTTGAAAACCATAAAAAATATCTAATAAAATACTTAAAATTATGAATGAAAAATGAGTGTGTTAAATACCCCCACACTTTTTCCTTAAAGGGTATTGCATCCCTTTCACCATTATTTTCCTCACCCCCACAATTCAACTTTAAAATATCTTACAAATATTAATAGGGTAGTAAGGGATAAATGTATATGGTGATCTCAATGAAAAGGTTTTAACAATAAAAATACCTCAATCATTTTTAATGTGTTTTTTCATAGTCATAGATTTTAAACGTTTCATTGAAAGTTCATGTAGGTGGAATATCCTAATATAACTCAAGGAATATGCTTAAGATAATAGGAAATATTTGTCTAGAAATCCTCTCAGGAATGGAACATATGACACTGGAAAGTCACTCATAGAATTAATAACAATAAAAAATCAATTCACATTAATTTAAAATTTTCAAAGTGTGAAAAAATTTTGAGTAAATTTCATTTACATGAATCAACCAATTTTATCAAATCATGATTCCTCATTTTAATATCCATTATTCACTCTAATAATTAAATTATTCATTTTACTCATTTAATATCATTATTAATGAAATCTAGAAAATGGTGTCATAGGGATCCTAAGAAACTCATGTATCCTAGATAAGTCAATAAAAGCATTAAATTCAACTATGGGCATACACTTTTCAATTTCAAGGCTCAAAATATATTTTTATACACAAATATTTGGAGTTTAAAAGATAAACATTAAAATTGAACTCTTATTTCTCATGAAGATTTTGTCATCTTCTTCCACTGTTTAGGGGCGGCCTTGTGCCATCATAGACCTAAAAAAGATAATAAATCATTAAAACTCAAGGAGAATGTCATTAAAAATAAAAATGACAGAGGTAGAAGGATACATGTAATTTCTAATAATGAAATTGAAATATAAATTCCTAGAAAAAGGAATATAAATATAAGAATTGGTTTAATCACCCAATTAGGCCCCAGGTTTTTGAATACCTTTAGAGGGGTAGTTCCAACTGTTATATATATTCTAATGGTGGGTGGATTTTCATGGATTTTAACCATCATATGTGACTTTTCCTAACCTCCACTTCTTCTTGATTGGTGAGGAGTACATGGATAGAGGAAAAAAATTGACCCCCTTCACAATTAGGTATATCATGCATGGAGGGGTAGGATAAAGTACGGATCATCCTTATTCTTGGTTGATACTTATACAACACCCTCATTATTGTCAAATTCTTTGTTAAGAACTAAATAGGGTTTGTGAATAAATCTTGTTTAACTTTATTAAATATAGATTTTATTAAGGATAAAAATTAAAGTTTTTAAACATATAATTAACCCCCTGTAATTGAGCAATATAAATATTCATTTCTATCCTATAATTGGTATTAGAGAAGGTCTCTGAAATAATTATACTTACATTTAAGTTTTCTTGATCAAATTTTCTTTCTTAACTTTACTTGTTCATGTTTTTTCTTAAATATTTTATTTGTTTATAAACATTTTCTACTAATTCGTTTGGTGGAAAATATATTTTTTATTTTTTTTAAATGGCAGGAATAAATGTTTGATTAGAAGACAATATAAATCCTACCCGACCCCCAATTGTTTATAGAAATGATTATGAATATTGGAGAGATAAGATGAAGACTTTTATTATCAATTCCAGTGTGGAAAACATTTCTATATTCATTGGAGAATACAAGATTCCAAAAAATGGTATCAAATAATTCACCAATCAAGAAAATTAAGAGTTTGAGATTAACTTTAAAGTATGAAATATTTTATTATGTTCCATGACAAGGAATATCTATAGTCATATTTACTCATGTGAATCCCCTAATAGAATCTCCAAGAAATTAGAAGTTACACATTTTGTCACATCCAAGGTCATTGAAACAAGAAGAGCTATGCTTATAACTGAATATCATGGTTTTATGTTTCCTTATAGAGAACCTGTGTATAAATTTCAACAAAGTTTTATGAATATTGTCAACATCCTTTAGTATATGGGTGAAAAAGGACTTGATGGTGAGATTATTGAGGATAATATAATAGATATCATGCCTAATGAGTGGGAATCTAAAATAATTGTGATTTATGGGAATAAAAAAGTTTCAAATATCACCCTTGAGGAGTTATTCGGGACTCTTCTATAGCATGAAACTAGAATGAAGAGAGATACATAGATCAATAAAAAAATAATGGTAATGGAAGTGTTTCTTAAACTACTACATCAAATCATATGAAAGCCAAGACTCGTTAAAGATTTTCCAGATCAAAATCTATGAAAGCTACTATTATATCTAAATCAAGTGATAGTGATAATTCTGAGAATGAAAATTCCAATATTCCTTGAAGAATGAAAAATATTGCTGGGAAGAAATATTTTCAATATAGATAGAATAAGAAAGACAGAATGGATAAGAAAGATTTAGAAGTAACATGTTATGAATGCAAGAGAGAATGTCATATCAGACTAGACTATCCTATGCTAAAAAGGAAATAAATAAAGGATATTAATTCATAAATAAACAATAAGAATTACTATAAGCCTATTTCTAAGAAAGTACAAAAATCTAATGACACTTGGAGTGCTAGTGGTGCTGATTATTCTAATGAATCATTGGATATTTAATCTTCTGGATAGAAGAATATTGGTCTTATATCCATAATTCCTACTGAAAATCAATTTCTCGTGGCTATGGTAAATACTACTGAATCTTTAACCAATATTTCATTAAATGAAAATTTTCCTAATAAATAGTATTATGAATATTTGGATAAAGAATCTTCCTCATCAGAAGATAAAAATTTACCTACTTTTGAAGAAGTATCTAGGTTTAAAATTTTACTTGAGATTGAAAGTAGTAAGATAAATAAGAAAATTGATATGGAAAATTATAGAATCTCTATTTTATAAAAATAAGTATCAGACCTTTCGAAATATATTGATCAGAAAACTCTTGATTTTGAAAATATTTACAAAAACCATAAGGAAGTTAATTCTGGGAAAAATAAACTTTCTAAGGATCATGAAAATATTATGTTTAAGAAAAATGTTTTATAGACTAACGAACATTCTAAGACTAATGACTATGAGGATAAGAATATAGTCATGATATTAAAATCCCAAATATTTTTCTTAAAGAAACAATTGATAAAATTTACTCAGGGAAAGGAAGCTTTTTATAAAATGTATTCACAACTTCTTCCTCTAAGGAGTTATTCTGGATTTTGTTATTCTCATTCAAAACTAATTTTTAGTCCTAACTATTTTTTTCCCCAAAGTGATCCTTTTTTTCACTAAGTTTCAATGTGGTGGGAATTAGGACAAAAAAATTCTTTGAACAAAATTCAATCCTTATGTTTTCATAAAGCCCATTTTTCTAAGAAAATGTGCATACCTAAGATTTTACTTTCTAACATTTTTGGATCCAAGAAAGTTTGGATTCCGAAAGTCTAAATATTTTATTTTCAGGAAAAAAAGGAATTCCCAACAACAATACATGGTATGTGGATATTGTATGTTCCCAGTATATGACTAGTAATAAAAAGTTCTTTGAAAATATTTTTAAGTTGAATGGTGGAAAATTAACTTTCAGAGACAATGTTAAAGGAACAATTATTGGTATATGTAATATTGTTCTTCTTGGAAAAGCTTTAATTTCAAATGTTTTATTTGTTAAAGGTCTCAAGAACAACCTTATAAGAAAAAGTCAATAATGTGATGAAGGTTACCTTGTGAATTTTAGGAATGATAAATTTCTAATACACAATTCTTAGGAAGAGTTTATTCTCTCTTCACTTAGGCATTAGAATGTTTATATACTTAACCTAGAAGTCCTTAAGATACAAGAATTAGCTTTTAATAGTGCAATGGAAGATCAATCTTGGTTATGGAATAGAATATTAGGACACCGTAACCTTAGAAAATTAAGTAAACTCCCAAATAAAAGACTTGTTAAGGATCTACTGAAGCATAGATTTAATTCTTCCAAATTATGTGATCCATGTCAATATGGAAAGCAACATAACTCAAGATTTAAATCAATTATTTAAGTCTCAAATTCGAATGCATTACATCTTGTGCATATGGATATTTTCTATCCAACACAAACAGGAAGTATTGGAGGAAAATACTATGTATTTTTTCTAGTCGATGATAACACTAGATTTACATGGGTCTATTTTCTAACAAAGAAATATGAATCCTTTTATTATTTTAAATATTTTTCATCCAATGTTAAAAATGAAAAAAAGAATTACATTGATAAATATTCATTTTGATCCTAGAAGTGAATTTGAAAATTTATATTTTGAAACTTTTTGTAGTAAGAAAGGCATTACTCATAAATTATAATCTCTAAGAACTCCTCACGAAAATGGTGTTGTTGAAAGAAGAAACATAATTCTTTAAGAGATAACTATAACCATTATGAGTGAATACTCTATTTCTAAACACTTTTGGGCCAAATATGTTAGTACTAATTTCTATACTATAAATCATTTTTCTAATCAGAAATTTTCTTAATAAAACACCTTATGAGTTATGGAATGGTGGAAAACCTAAAGTTTCTTACTTCAAAGAATTTGGATTCAAAGTATTCATCTTGAATACTAAATATAAATAACATAAATTCACACCCAAATCTGATGAAGGTATTTTCTTAGTATATTCCACAACTTCTAAGGCTTATATAGTTTTTTAAAAAATATATTATACTATTGAAGAAACAATACATGTTAAGTTTGATGAAATCGGTCCTTTTGATTTTAAACCACCCCAACATGCACCTTCAGATGTGTTTTCAAAAACTTATTATCAACATTTTATTGAAGATTCTTATAATAATAAAAATACTCAAGAAATTTTCCTTAAATTATTCACCTCAGAATATTTTTTACCTTATGTTGATGAACTGGTCTTACACAACCCAAATCACTTGTTTCTTAATAATCATCCTAGTGATTGTATCATTGGTGATGTAAATAAACCTGTAAGGACTAGAAGTTCTCTAAGTAATAAAGTATAGCATCTAGAATTTATTTCCCAATTAGAACCTAAAAGTACTTATGAAGCTTTAGGTGATGATGATGGGTTTAAAGCTATGCAAGATGAACTAATTTAATTCGAAATGAACAAAGTCTAGACCTTGGTTGAAAGACCTAAAGAAACTTATGTAATTAGAGTAAAATGTGTCTTCATAAATAAGTGTGATAAAAAAGGAATCATTATAAGAAATAAAGAAATATTATTTTCTAAAGGATATAATCAAAAATAAGGAATAGACTATGAAGAAACCTACACCCTAGTATCTAGACTTGAATCTATTCATCTTCTACTATCCTTTGCAACATTTTTTAATTTCAAACCATTTCAAATGGATGTGAAGTGTGATTTACTTAATGTATATGTTCAAGATGAAGTTTATGTTGAAAAAACTCATATTTTTGAAGACACAAAACATACCGAATATGTTTACAAACTTACCAAAGTTTTATAAGGACTTAAACAAGCCCCTAAATCCTGGTATGATAGACTCACAAGGTTTTTTGTTACAAAATAATTATGTAAATAGAACTATTGATCTAACCCTTTTTATAAATAAATATAATAAAAATGTTTTGATTGTTCAAATTTATTTTGATGACATTATATTTGTATCAAATCATCAATCCGTAACCGATTCATTTGAGAATATCATGAAATCTGAGTTTGAAATGAGTATGATGGGTGAGTTAACATTTTCTCTTGGTTTTCAAATATCTCAAAAACCAGAAGGAACTTATATATCTCAACATAAGTATATTAAAGATATTCTTAAGAAGTATGTGTATGAATACACTAAAAGTATAAGTACTCTAATAAGTACCTCAAATACTCTTGATCTTGATGAATATGGGAAACCAATAGATCAAACATATTTTATAGGTATGTTAGGAAGTTTATTATACTTAATAGCTAGTCATCTATACTTAATGTTTTTAGTATTCTTATGTTCAAGATATCAATATAATACAAAATAATCTCATTTAAAAGAAGTGAAAATAATTTTTTGCTATTTAAAGGGAACCATGGATTTAGTACTTTTCTATTCTTATGGAAATGATTTTGTTTTAAAAAGATTTTTGGATGCTGAATTTTTTTGTTATAGAATGGATAGAAAAAGTACATCCAGAAATTTTCATTTATTATGATATTAATTAGTCTCTTGATCATGCCATAAACAACACTCAGTAGCACATTCCACTACTGGAGATGAATATGTAGTAGATGGAATTTGTGCTCAAGTGTTGTGGATACAACACACACTCACAGACTATGGCATAAATTTTACCAAAACATAGATAATGTGTGATAATACTGGTGTTATTTCTCTAAGAAAAAATCATTCATGTCATTCTATTTCAAAGAACATATATTTTAGGCATCACTTTCTTAGGGATCACAAACTTAAAAGATATATTATTATTTAATTTATTGGAACACATGATCAACTTACTGATATATTTACAAAATAATTACCCTCTGATAGATTTGAATACAATAAACAAAATTTATGAATGACAACCATAAGGTAATCATCTATATTAACTTTTTGTTGAAACCTACCTTCTAACATTAAGATGATCATTTTCATAGGAGGAGCACATATGTTTATTATTTTATATTACCTTTTCTAAAATTTGTTTTGAAACCAAAATATTCAGAACCTAAAATGTTTTCTTTCCCTAATAAAACTTTTCAGAACCTGAGTTTTATAAGAGGAACCTTATCAATACTGAAAAATATATCTGATCAATCTGGAAGGTATGTTTCCTTATCTATATCATCGTAATTTCATTTATTCTTCTTGGTATTTCAATCTTGATTTAAGAAAACCCTATCAGATTCAATTTCCTTAAATCTGATTTTTTCCATAAAACCTCAAAAGATCAGAACCTAAAAATCATTGTTAAACATTAATATTAATTGTCAGATCTGATCAAGAAAATATCAATCATTGGATTGATTTGAGAAAATGAACTGTCGTCGAGAAGCCTATATAAAGGACCCTCATATTCGCGTCCCACATTAATTTTCTCAAAATTTTTGTGTCGAATCTCTGTCGCCCTTCAAGTGTGTCATTAATTTTTTCCCTTCTCTTCAACTCCAAATGTATCTTGAAGTTCCCTCATAGACTCTGATGGCATCAAACAAAGAACTCAAGTATTGGATAATTTTCAGGGAAAGGTTGGTGGATCCAAATTTCATTCCCAAGTATGACTCCTTGATTTCAAAAATCATAAAAAATAATGGATGGGAAATTCTATGTGTATCCAAATAAAAATTTCATGATCTAGTGAAAGTAGATTTGGTTATATAATTTTATGATACAGTTCATTTTTATGAACAAGGATGAAGAGATTTTTTTTCGTTCAAGAGTTATGGAAAGACTTATTCTTCGTCATTCAACAAGGCTGCAAGTATCTTGGATATAACTTATGAAGGAGAAGCCATATTTTTCTCACAAAGGCTGCCATATAAGGAAGGATCTTTTGAGAAAGTCAAGGATATTGAGTGCCTTGAGCTTAAAAGAGTGGAAACACCAAAGATCACTCATATTTCAACAAACCATAGATTGGTTACTCTTTGGATGCTTGTTTTCTGATTCTAAGAAATAAAGATAAGGATTCTCTTAAGATATGTGATATCTTCATGATGAAATTTTTAGTGAATATAAGGAAGTTGAATATCATCAAGTAAATTCTTTTGACCATCAGTAATATAAATAATGGCACTATCAAATCCCAAATCATTATGTATCCTACGATCTTGTCTAAGATCATTGTCTTGTACTTAGAATCCTTCACGATTCTATAAAATTCAAATCCCAAAACCTTCAAGATAATGTTGTTATGTGATAATCCCTTGATAAGAATTAAGATTGGATTCAGCAAAAAGTTAGGAGAGTTCTTTAAACTTTTTAAAAAGGGTTATCAAGATACTAGAAAGAAAGAAGATATTGGGGAAATCTCAAAATAAACACCTAAGAAAAGAAAAGATAAAGATCCAGAATCTAAGGAGAAAGCACCAGCACCTAATTCTATATCTTCTCCACCCAAGCCAAAGAAACAAAAGACTTTTTCTGATGAAGTTTTTAATAAATAGAGAGAGCTTAAGAAAAAGAATAAGGAAGGTGATGCAGTTTTTAGAATAGATCCTGCTAAGGCTAAGGCCTTATAAATCTATGTAGCTGAAGATCTTAAGAGACAAGACAAAGAAAAAAAGCTGAAGAAGAAAAATTCCAAATCCAAAATAATCCAATATATTCTTAGAGATACCAAGAAGGAATCTAAACAAGTTCAGGTACTAGAATCTTTTTTTCAAGAAACTGAGACTCTAGTAAAAGTTAACGGAAAAAAATTTATTTCTATTCTGTAACCCATAATTGAAGAATAATAAATACAAAAAGAAGAAGAATAAGAGGAGTATGAAAGTGATGATGTATAATAATGATTTAAGAATATCGATATATGTAAATCCCTTCATAAAAGGTTTCAAAAATAACTTCCTAAGCTTCCTCCACCATGATGTTTCAGAAGAAAAATCTATTTAGAAAGATGATGTTGTCAAAATGAGGTAAATAAAGCCCATTTAGATGATGAGAGTAGTAATGATGATATTTTTCAACATGTTTATGATAATTCTGATAAGTAAGTTTATGAGAAAGGTGTTAATGTTGATAAAGTCACTGATAAAGAAATAGATGATGAAGATGATAGAATTAATCAAGTTTCTAATGGAGATCTTGAGGCTTAGAATCTTGAGAAGAAAAATTCTAAGAAATAAAAAGGAAAGGAAATCATTGTTGAAACACCTAATAAGGTTGTTATTGAAAAATAAAAGAATGATATTGGTGGAACTTCTAATAGAAAATAAGATGATCAAGATAAAGTTCCCTCTCCAACAAAATAATCTATATTGAAGTCTTCATCTTCTTTAGGTCATGATTTTGTGGTTCAATGATTGAAAAACTTGTGAACTCCATATCTATCTTTCCTTTAATTGATTCAAGATAGCAACTAATTAAATATTCAATCAATCAGAAGTTAGATTCAACAATTATTCTTATAGAAAAGGTCATAAAACTTGAATCAGAGTTCAAGACATTTCAGATCATTTATGTTGCTCATATGATGTATTGAAAATAAATAACTAAGTTTTCTAATTCAGTGATAGATGATCTTAAATTTTTTTATGATTTCACTGACGTTGTTAAAGATTATTTTAACAAGTTGGATGACAAGATACCAAATATTTCAAAAAGTTTTTCAAAAAATCTAAAGAAAGAACAAGTTATCCACCAACAGGATGATAAATATCTTAATAGGAAACTGAATTCAATTTATATGAATAGAAAAAGGGAAAGGGAACTCAGGGAAGAAATGGATGAAAAACTCAAAGATTAGAAAGAAGTAATAAAGTCTCAAGGAGAAAATCTTAAGTCCAAGGAAGACATAATCAAATATCTTGAAAAGAAAAAATAGGATCAGGAATAGTTGATAAAGAAGTTTGAAGATGATCATAAGGAATTGAAGAAGTTGAAGGAATCCTTGAAAAAGATGATGAAAAAGGATAAAAATAAGGATGAATAATCTTCTCAAATCTGATCTTTTGTTGTATTTTAATTTTTAACAAATTTTGTGATCTTAATGAAATTGTTTATCTTTCCATAGTTTTGTTTTGTATATTCCTATCCTTATAGGTAATTGTTTTTATTTCCATCCATTCTTTTTTGAAAATCACAAAGATGGAGAAAACAATGATTAAAAATGAATATTGAGTATGCCTAAGTAAGGAGGATATTACTTAAAGAATAAATTCATCATTAAGGGGGAGTAATTTCTCTAAATAAAGACAAGAATAAGATCCTTAGGGATTTCAAAACCTTAGGGTGAGTTAATCATATTCATCATGGGTCATAAATAAAAAGGGAGATAAGTGTTTCTTTTAATCCTAAAAATGACAACTTTAGTCCTTATATTCTTTTACGAAAAGTTGTTTGTGATTTCCAAAAAGGGGGAGTTTTTTGAGTCAATAAGTTTCCTTATGACTTCTCCATTCATTTATTTTTTGAAAATCACAAACACATTTTCTTAATGAAATTTTTTTTTCTGCAAGAAACTTTCTCTTAAGGAAAATTTTCTTTCTCAAAGAATGGTTTTTAATTTACCTATAGTTTTCAATGACTTATATAATTTTTTCTTAATTAAACCTAAGTATATTTTCCTTAAGTCAAAAATCGGATCCTTATCTCTTACTCAGAACCTTACAATTCCTGAGAATCAGATTTCTCTAAAAATTAGACTCGGATTTCTTTTGAAATCAGACTCTGATTTCTTCTGAAATCAAGCTCTTATTTATTTAGAAATCAGACTCTGATATCTTCATAAATCATACTCTGATTTATTCTAAAATTAGACTCTAGTTCTCTATTATTTCAAAATCTGATTGTCAATATTTATATACTTTTATTTTCACTATCCTAAGAATCTGACCAAATGTTTTTTCTTACAGTTACTTAATTTCATCAATGTAACGTTTCATTTTATCGGATCCTAAATATGATAATGTTTCTTAAGCATGTTAATGGTTCTCATAGTTTTCTATTCAAAACAATTTCGTCCAATTCATTTTGACTTAACCATTTCCTAAGTTACATGTGTAGAGGTCCCTCCAAAATTCAAGAAAAAATATGACTGTTGGAGGAGGAAGTTGACCATTTGAATCCATGCCTATAAATACCAATCTGTTTGAATGAGATTAGTGCTAGTGTTTTTGGTGAGAGTTGTTGATCTCTAAAATAATGTGGTACTCTATGAAATATCTGCTGAAATCTACCTTGTGTGAATGTTGTGAACAACTTGTTCAAGCTTAGAAAATCTTGTTCAACCAAGCTAATGTGATTCCAATTATTACTAATCAGTCAAGGGATTCCGGGGATAGGAAGACAGATGTACCAATCACCTTAGAGATCGAGGGCTTGTGGGGATAGAAAGATAGATTCTGATCTTTGTATCAATGTCTTACCCTCACTACGGGAAAAAGGACTTTTTGCGAGGGGCTTTTTGCGACGGGAATAAATATCATCGCAAAAAGTCCGTCCATGTGGTTATTTGCGATGGGGGTAACAACCCGTCACAAATAACCGATTATTTGCGAAGGGATTTCGTGTCCCGTCGCAAAAGGTTTGGCACTCGTAGCGCGCCAAATTGCACGAAGGGTATTTACGACGGGGGGATCCCGCCATCGGAAATACCCGGCGGTGGTTAATAGTTTTTTGCTACCGGATGTCCTCCTGTCGCAAAAGGTGTGTCGGCAGGAACTATTTGCGACGGGTCCCGTCGCAAATAACTTTTTAACCGTCGATGGTAATTAATGCAGGCGTAGGTATTTGCGATGGGTCACGTCGCAAATAATTTAACCTAAATATACCCCCATCCGTTTTTCTTCTCATTCCTCTCAATTCCTAGATCTTGTTTCTCTCTGAACTCTACTTTCAAAGGGAAAATTTTTCTAAGTTAATTTTTTTGGACATGAAGAAGTTGTGAAGCCGTCTACATCAATATCAAATCAAGTTTAAAGGTATTTACGTTTTATTTAATTTATTATTTATTTCAATTTTTTAAGTATATTTTTAATATTGTTGATTAGTTGTAATTAAATTGAATTTAAATTGTTTTGTCATGACTATTTATTTGTACTAGTAAATTGAAATTTTTAGTATTAATTTTTAATAATTAGTAGTAATTAGTAATTATTAACGATAATTCGTAATATATATAATTAAATTTTAGTAATTAATAATAATTGGTAATAAATATTATAAATTCAAATAATTAGTAACAAATATTAATAATTATTAATAAATAGTAATAAATAGTAATAGATATTAATAAATAGTAATATATAGTAACAAAATTATAATAATTAGTAATAAATTGTAATAAATTGTAATAATTTGTAATAAATTGTAATAATTAGTAATAAATTGTAATAATTAGTAATAAAATGTAATAATTAGTAATAAATTTTAATAATTAGTAATAAATTGTAATAATTAGTAATAAATTGTAATAATTAGTAATAAATTGTAATAATTAGTAATAAATTGTAATTATTTGTAATAAATTGTAATAATTAGTAATAAATTGTAATAAATTGTATTAATTAGTAATAAATTTTATTAATTAGTAATAAATTGTATTAATTAGTAATAAATTGTAATAATTAGTAATAAATTGTAATAATTAGTAATAAATTGTAATAATTATTAATAAATTGTAATAATTAGTAATAAATTGTAATAATTGGTAATAAATTGTAATAATTAGTAATAAATTGTAATAATTAGTAATAAATTGTAATAATTAGTAATAATTAGTAATAAATTTTAATAATTGGTAGTAAATTATAATAATTAGTAATAATTGGTAATAAATTGTAATAATTAGTAATAAATTGTAATGAATTGTAATAATTAGTAATAAATTGTAATAAATTGTAATAAATTATAAAAATTGTAATAATTAGTAATAAATTGTAATAATTACTAATAAATTGTAATAATTAGTAATAATTAGTAATAAATTGTAATAATTAGTAATAAATAGTAATAAATTGTAATAATTAGTAATAAATTGTAATAATTAGTAATAAATTGTAATAATTAGTAATAAATTGTAATAATTAGTAATAAATTGTAATACTTAGTAATAAATTGTAATAATTAGTAATAAATTGTAATAATTAGTAATAAATTGTAATAATTAGTAATAATTAGTAATAAATTGTAATATTTGGTAATAATTAGTAATAAATTGTAATAATTAGTAATAATTAGTAATAAATTGTAATATTTGGTAATAATTAGTAATAAATTGTATTAATTAGTAATAAATTGTATTAATTAGTAATAAATTGCATTAATTAGTAATAAGTTGTATTAATTAGTAATAAATTCTAATAATTAGTAATAAATTCTAATGATTAGTAATAAATTGTAATAATTAGTAATAAAATATAATAATTAGTAATAAACTCTAATAATTAGTAATAAACATTAATAATTAGTAATAAACATTAATAATTAGTAATAAACATTAATAATTAGTAATAAATTGTAATATTTAGTAATAATTAGTAATAATTAGTAATAGTTAGTAATATTTATTAATAAATTCTAATAATTAGTAGTAATTACTAATAATTAGTAATAATTACTAATAATTAGTAATAATTACTAATAATTAGTAATAATTACTAATAATTAGTAATAATTACTAATAATTAGTAACAATTAGTAATAATTAGTAATAATTAGTAATAATTAGTAATAATTAGTAACAATTAGTAATAATTAGTAATAATTAGTAAAAATTCATAATAATTAGTAATAATTCGTAATAATTAGTAATAATTCGTAATAATTAGTAATAATTCGTAATAATTGGTAATAATTAGTAATAATTAGTAATAATTAGTAAAAATAAGTAACAATTAGTAATAATTAGTAATAATTAGTAATAATTAGTAATAAATTGTAATAATTAGTAATAAATTGTAATAATTAGGAATAAATATGAATAATTAGGAATAATTAGGAATAATTAGTAATAATTAGGAATAAATAGTCAAAATTAGGAATAAATACTAATAATTAGAAATAATTAGAAATAAACAGAAATAAATAGTAATAGATATTAATAAATAGGAATAATTAGTAATAATTAGGAATAAATACTAATAATTAGGAATAATTAGCAATAATTAGCAATAATTAGCAATAAATAACAATAAATAGCAATAAATAGCAATAATTAGAAATAAATAGCAATAATTAGAAATAAATAGCAATAATTAGTAATAATTAGCAATAATTATCAATAAATAGAAATATATATCAATAATTAGCAATAATTAGCAATAATTAGCAATAATTAGAAATAATTAGCAACAAAGAGCAATAATTTGTAATAAATAGAAATAATTAGGAATATTTTGGAATAATTAGTAATAAATAGGAATAATTGATAATAATTAGGAGTATTTGATAATAATTAGAAATAAATGGTAATAATTAGTAATAAATTGTAATAATTAGTAATAAATACTAATAATTAGTAATAAAGACTGATAATTACTAATAATTATTAATAAATACTAATAATTAGGAATACTTAGCAATAATTAGAAATAAATAGGAATAATTAGTAATAAATAAAAATAATTGTTAATAAATAGGAATAATTAGTAATAAATATGAATAATTAGTAATAATTAGTAATAATTAGTAATAATTAGTAATAGTTAGTAATAAATAGTAATAGTTAGTAATAAATAGTAATAGTTAGTAATAAATAGCAATAGTTAGTAATAATTAGTAATAATTAGTAATAATTATTAATAATTAGTAATAATTAGTAATAATTAGTAATAAATATGAATGATTAGTAATAAATAGAAATAATTAGTTAGGAACAGTTAGGAACAGTTAGGAATTTTTTTTAATAAATTTTAATAAATTTTAAGAAAAATAGGGAACAAGGAAGTCGACATCAGTCATTATTAGATGATCACGCTTGGATAAATCAGCACGGTAATCCAAATGGTTCTGGTTTAAATCATTTATATATTGAGGGTGTTGAATCTTTCTTAGCATTTACATCATCAAACTCATAATATGTTTCAGAAGGCACAATTAAGTGTCCTTGTAAAAAATGTGCTCTGAGAACGTTTGACACATTTGACAAGGCTGGGGGGACATCTCTTGCAGTTTGGTTTTTAACCAGATTATGTTTTTTTGTATCAACATGGTGAACGTAGTTCCAGAGAAGAAACTAATAACTTGATTCTGGATCCATCATGGTTCCAACATTTTGTACATGATGTTGCAGGTCCATCTCTTCAACAAACTGAAACTCATAATGATATCGATTTAACTCCTGAGTTGGCACCATCTGAATTTTATGAGTTGTTGAGGTCTGTTGAGGATGCATTATATCCTGGTTTCAAGATAAGCAAGTTAGAAGTGGTTATAAAATTTATGGTTCTTAAATCAGATAATTGAATGTCAAACAACTGTTTTGATTGGATATTTTATTTGGTTAAAACACTATTACTTGAAGGAAATGTGTTGCCTGTAAATTACTATGAGAGCAAGAGGCTGGTTCGTAATCCGGGCCTTAGTTATCGGAAGATTCATGCATGTGAAAATGATTTCATCTTATATTCTGGTGAAAATGAGTCGTTGGATAGTTTTCCCACATGTGGAAAATTGAGGTATAAAGAAGCTCAACCAGGGAAGTCAAGATCGATTCCTGTAAAACAGTTGAGATATTTCCCCCTTACACCCAGGCTGCAACGTTTATTTATGTCTCATAACACAGTGTCAATGATGTCATGGCACAAAACCAATATTTCAACTGGTAAAAGCTTGAATCATCCATCTGATGGTGATTAATGGAAACATTTTGATAGTATGTATCTGCCTTTTGCTTTAGAAGCCCGAAACATGCGATTGGGTCTTTATACTGATGGTTTCTGTCCGTTTGGTTCTTATGGTAGTCAGTATTCATGTTGTCATGTCTTTATAACTCCGTACAATCTACCTCCATGGATGTTGATGAAGGAGCCCTATATCTTTTTGACCTTATTAACCCTAGGACATCCAAAAAAGAATATTGAAGTTTATTTGAAACCATTGATTGATGAGTTAAATTCATTGTGGAGTAATGGTGTTAGTACATGTGATGTTGCTGTAAAAAAAATTTCACATTAAAAGATGCATTGATGTGGACGATTAGTGAATTTCTGGAATATGGCATGTTATCTGGCTAGAGTACACATGGTCTGAAATCATGTCCTTACTGTATAAAAGACAACAAAGATTTTATGCTCATCAATGGAAAAAAACATGCTATTTTGACTATCATTATAGATTTCTTCCAACCAATCATCCTTTTTTAAGGAACAAATCTCATTTCAAAAAAGGCACAATTGAAAGGGATGAACCTCCAAAAATGATCTCAGGTACAGAGTTAAAATCTGTTGTATTTTTATTACCTCCCGTCACATTTGGAACAAAAATAAACCAACAGAAAATTGATGGTTTTGGGAAAGAACATAATTGGATAAAACGAAGCATTTTTTGGGATCTCCCATATTTTTCTGATTTATTGATCCGCCACATGTTGGATGTCATGCATATTAAGAAGAACTATTTTGATAAATGAACCATTTTTACTGGCTCAACAGGCACATAAAATTTATTACACAAAGTATTGTGCTACTTCAAGAGACCTGAGTGATTGGTGGAGCATAATAAAAATAAAATCTCGGGAAAATAAATTTACTCAAACTGAATGTGGTTTTGATTAAGTGGAAGGAATTGAAATTTTTTAAGAGACTACTCAAAATACATCTTTTTCACAAATAAACGTGAATATCGATGATGACACCCCACAATTAAGGGTCGATGGTGATGAAGATGTTAATGATGTTACAAATGAATTTCAAATGACAAGGGATGGTGAAAGTGAAGCTCATATGGATATTGATGATGCTGAGGAGGAATATGAAGACATTGACATCGTTAGATATGAAGATGATGATGAAGGTTAACATTGACACAATTAAATGATGGTTATGATCATAACTAATATATATCTATATATGATAGTTATTTTTAACTATCTGCTAACAACAATCATTTTGTGTTTCATATGGATCCTGATCTATTTCGCGAGTTGTAGGAGGCTGATCTACCTTTGGATGAGGGGGATGTGAGATCATCTGACCCTCAGCCTACTGGTGGTTCAGGAGGTACGCGGAGGGGGCATGGTCTTGCGCGACTGATGATTTCAGACCCTATCCCCGAGCGACGTCCACGTCTTGGATTCGATCCATGCACATAGAGGTATGATAACCTATATATTTTAGTTAGATTTTTCATTAATTTATTTATATATATACTAATTGTTTGATTATTTATTCTTTTTTCACAGTTTTGCGCATGTAACTGTTGGACAGGGGAGCGCTATCTTGCGTAATTATTTTTCTCAACCATGGATCACATGGGAATAGATTATTGTTGATGTGCAGCTCACCATGTACAATCATTGGCTAGTACATAAATAAATAATTTTTATTTTGAAATTTATTTTATTCATAACTTGATATTATAAATTATTTGTCGGGTTTATAGTATCCCATCAAGGATAGCAAGCATGACACAATCTATACAGCATGGGAGGTGTCTATGCATGAGCGTTTGCATCGGTTTTTGCACAATTTAAGAAAGACAACCATTAAGAAAGCAGGAGCGATAATATTTTATGAGTCGTGTAGAGCCCACAAAAAATAGTACATTTCATCTCAGATTTGGGATAGATTATGTGCACACTGGTTGGGTAGTGGATTTCAGAGGAGGTCTTTATTAGGTCGGTGGAACTGGGGGAGATAGGAGGTGACGCATCGAGCTGGTAGTCGTAAATTCAGTACGCATAAAGAGCATCTAGTAAGTATATTTTTTAAAAAAATTATATAACTTTAAATATAAACATTTTATTTTATATTTCTATAGACAGTCAAGTATCCCGATATTATGAAGTTTGATGTTTATCGAAGGATGTATAGTGATCTAGCCACTGGAGAGATTAGAGGTGATCGCCAACGTCAGATTGTGGTTAGTATTATTTTTTCAGTTTGACAATTAACTGCATATAATATTTTCACAATTTTAATTTCAAATTGGAATTGAAGGAGTCATATGAAGTTGTGACCTCTCAAACACAGGCTGAGGGTCAGGATGAGGTGACTGATCAGACCAGTGCACACCATTTCGACGAGGTGGCATGGATGCAGGTGACTCAGTATACCTTTGAGAAGGGTCGATTAGTTGGTATCAGCTCTCATGTGACTCCTGGTACTTATTATGGTACTACTGTGATGTCGGCTTCCAGCTCGAGAGAAGCTCGTGGAGAGGCATCATCTTCTGCCTCACAGTATCAGGAGCAGTTACGAGCTCAGAATAACATTATAGAGAGTTTGTAGAAGCAACAAGAAGAGATGTGTCAGCAACAGCAGCAGCAGAAGCAGCAGCACGAGGAGGAGATGCGGCGATGGCAGCAGCAGCATCAGGAGCAGATGGAGTACATACGTCGTCTGACTCATAGTTTGGGTATGGAGTTTCCTCCATCATCTCCTCCAGCTCCTCCAACTCCTCCATAAGACAACCCCCCTAATGATTTTTTTATGTTAAAAACATTTGAATTTAACATTTGTTCTAATATGAACTATTTATAGTTTTTGGCTTTTATATTGGTGCGAATATTAGATAATTTAATTTTTAATATTTCATGATTTTTTTGGGAATATTGATAATTTTAATAATTTTTATAATTTTTATTATTTTAATAATATTAATATTATTATTTCATTAATCATAATTTTATTAAATATATTTTTTTAGTATTATATTTTTTATTTTTTATTTATTTTACTAATAATAATAATAATAATATTTTTTGATTTTTCTAATATTATTTTGTTAATATTGAGAATTTTAATATATTTTTATTTTAATTATTTTAATAATATTAAAATTAATTTTTCAATAATCATAATTTTATTAAATTTATTTTTTAAAAAAATTATTTATTATTTGTGATGGGATTTGTTGCAACGGGTTCCCGTCACAAATAGTCTAAATAATTTTTTTTTAAGTATTTGCGACAGGATTAGGGACCCGTCACAAAAATTATTTGCAACGGACTCATCGCAAATAGTCTAAATAATTTTTTGTATAAACGTATTTGTGACGGGACTACGGGCTCGTCGCAAATATTTGTTTTTATGGGCCCATCGCAAAAAAGTTTATATATATAAAGTATATAATCGGAGACTTCTTTGCGACGGGGAAGTAGCCCATCGCAAAAAATATTATTTGTGACGGGCCCGTCGCAAATAATATTTTTTGCGACGCCGTTTTTGGCCACGGCCTATTTGCGACAGGACCCCGTCGCAAAAACTTATTTGCGACGGGATCTCATCACAAATATCTAGAATTATAGTAGTGCCTAGTATGGGTAAGATAGACTTTCTTGAAAGTATAAATCAAGGGACCTTTATCCAAGGTTATTGGATACCCTTCTCTTTATGTTAAAAGATTTATTATAGTTTTATTATTTTATTTCAATTGTTAATTCCACTGCATTTTTGTTAAATAAAAAAAGTGTAACATTATTTTACTTTCTTACACTTGTATACTCTGATATAAATAAGATTTTATAAGCTTTAAGGTAGAATATTTCCCTAAGTAAACTTGTCTTAAGTTTCATTATCGGATCCATATTATTATATCCTAAGAAAGTTAGTTTATTCGTTAAGAACTAAAGAGGGGTTATGAATCCATATTATTTGACCTTGTTAAACATAGATTTTCTTAAGGATAAAATGAATTTTGTTAAACCTACATTTCACCCCCCCCCCCACACTCTTGTAATTGAGAAATCAATATATTCATTTCGATCCTACATGTGCATGTCATTCATCTTCCTCTAAGGAATAACATGGATTGGCCAAATCTAAAAATTCAAAACAATGGGGAGTGATAATAAATTCATATTGAATAAAATAATAAGAGATATAGTTTAAGGAAAGTTCAGATCCTTGAGGTAGTTATGGTTCAATCACTTCCTTAGTGTTAAGTGCCTCTTGTAGATAGATGGTAGCAAGTGGAGGTTGGTAGTATGTCTCCTCCATCATCCATTAAAATTACACCAATTGGATGGTGTCTTCATATTTAAAATATAGAGTTATATATAGTTGTTTTAACTCTTCTACTATGTAGAGGGTGAGGAGATCATGTTGTAGTTCAATTTATACCCAATTTCTCCAAAATTTATCCAGATTCACATGATATCCCTCTTGTAAATTAGCAGAAAATTTCCCTTTATTTATCGCCTTTGGAATTGGTTGAGTGAGGTTGAATGAATCCTTGGGTATATCCTCCTCTACCTCCATGGGTTTTTCGACTTCAAAAATGAGTGGTAAAATCTCTTCCACCTCTATCTTAGGTTCTTTCTTTAGTTCAGGTTTGGTTTTCACCATTAATGCTCGAACATATTCAAACTCCCTTCCTACTTTTCTTTTCAATTGTTTTATGTACTATCCAAGTTCTTATACCCAATATCTGTTATAATCTCCTTTTTCTTTTTGTTTCTTCACTTTTGACTAATATATCCATGCATAATAATCTAAATTTCAATACATCATAGAAAAAAATTGGTTTTATTTCTATAAAATTAATGGAAACTATCTATGAAGTATAAAAAAGAAAATAAAAATAGACTACTAATTGACTCCCTTGAAACATGCCAGTTTTGACAAAAAACACCTATCACAGGGTGTGGCAAAAGAAAATTTCAAATTTCTTCAAGTGCAACATATTGGCTGACTGTAGTTATATCACTTGAGGAGTTTCAAAGTTGATTCACTTAATCTAATTCTCTTGACCTACTTTTTTGTTATTTTTTTTATTTTCTGAAAATAATGATATTTTTTGGTTTTCTTATTTTCTAAAATAATGAAATGACATGAAGTTATAAATTTCCATGAAATTTAAATTAGATGAGTTATAAAATAAAGAAATTGGACTTTTAGGGTATGGATTCTAGTTCCTTAAATTATTTATTCAGTTTGATTAAATTTATTTTGATAATTCAATTGTGAAATATCACTCTTGAATTACTATTCTTTTATTTAGTATTTGGGAAATCTTGAATGCCAAAGAAAAATAAATTCCACCACCTCCTATAATCAAGGTTCATGGAATACCTCAATCAAGGGTGTGGAACCTTCCAGGACACATCTTCATTGTATTTCATTTTATCCTTTGAATGTATCAACCCCATAATGTGAAGATCATATATTCAATGGATGGGAGGGAAATTTTAACAAAGAAAATAGAAATGTGTTTAAAATCCATATCATAATGTAAATTCTTCATACTCGTACACATCTATCTTACTCACCACAAAAAATAAATTAAACATTTAAAATTAAATAATAGAATTCAAAAACACCTGATCCTCCCCCGAGGCCAGGCCTTGGGTCATCCACCCATTATTAGGAGTAAGAGGTCACAACGGTGAGAAGAATAAAATAAGTGTAAGGACCCAACCCCTGTTTCCCAGAGCGGGTTCCTTATTTAATTACATTGGCATATAAAAAAGGAATATGCACCTTGAAGGACCAAGTAGTTTAGTATAATTGGAAATATATATATATATATATATATATATATATACATAATTTCATCATTAAAACATGAAATGAGAAACAACATAGAAATTTTTTTGACAACATCCATAACTCCTAGTTTATTTCAGCATGCCATTCATAATAAGATTCTTCATGTCCTGAGAAAATGAAACATAATAAAGAGGTGAGCTCAAATTCTCATTAAGGGTAAACAATACAATGGAATATATCATAACATAAACATTAGACATATTTAATAACTAAAAACATATGCCTTTAACAAAAAACTTGAACACATTATGGTAGGAATTAGAGATGAATAAATAATGCCATAATCATGGGTATTCTACTAGTCGAATAACCAAATGAACCATAAATAATATTTTCATAACGATGGAATTCATAATGAGGTACATCATAACCATATCGTCAAGGCCTCATTCCAAGACCATAAATAATCATTTTGTCAAGGCCTTGTGCCAGGACTGTAGTTTGTCTCATGAGACCTACCGATGCACTGAGGGGCGATACCATGCCCCACCTAACACTTAATATGTCTAATTCATTTAACATATGAACAAGGATAAACACAAGAAACTTATACATTCATATTGAAACTAATATATGAAATTTAATTAACTTTCCTCGAACATTAAGCATAAACACTAACCATTCAGAGTAAATTGGCGAATGTTTTTAAGATAGCATGTCCATAGTAAAAATAATAATAAACCATTAAATTAAATATGGTAGATTATACCATGAAAAATTAATCCCAATAATACATAAAAATCAACAAGTGTGTTGAAATATATGAATATATTCTTATAAAATCTTTGAGTAATTCTTGAGATAAATACACTTTTACTTTGAAAAGAAGAGTTATTTTGTAAAAATAAATGTATAAATCCATAAGTGAAGTAAGATAGTATTTTCATAATAAAATTAGTGATTTTATAAATATAATGGTTTCCAAAAATATATTATATAGTGCCCTTGAAAATTGTTAAGAATTTGAGAAATTTCCTTGAATCGGGCTTCTATTTCGGAAACAATTTTGAAAGTTCCTTTTAAAGCGTGTAACTATCCCTAAAACAAGGAAGTATTATAGTTGGTTTACATATAAAGAACACTAAAACATAATTTATGAGTACTAAATAATAATACATAAGAATTTAATTGAGTTAATTAGGCAATGAAAGTAACCTTAATGAAAATGGAGGTTTGAGTAGAAAACTCTTACCTTAACTCTGAATGTGTTCCTCTCTTGAACATGAGGTACTGGAATATGAAATTTGAATCATTAATAATTTAATTAAGAACCTATTAGTAATTTATTTAGTTTATCATAATTTTATTAAGTTTATTATATCTATATTGATTAGTTATAAGATTGAATTAGGTCATTTTGGAGTGTTCGTTTTCTTGATTTCCATAATCAGATCACTTGATTTTATATAATGGAGTTCATGTGGAATGAATGTAAATCTCCAAAATTGAATTTACACAGTAATTATGAACATAAATAGGTTTTAATGGTATTTTATATCATTTTTTTACATGTAATGAGGATGAATCATTAGATGAAATATTAATTACATTCACTTAGATTATTTTAGCGATATTTTGATTATTAAGAACTAGTTTGGTCATATGATTTAATAATATGTATGTATATTGGTTATTGAATATTAAGTAGGTTATAATAAATATATTTTATTCTATTTCAACCATAAAAATGGTTTCATTACCAGTAATGAAGGAAAAATTGAAGAACGAAACTTCGTCGTCTATGAAGGTTGTAAATTGGAACCTCACGGATGATGATCTCGTTTATAGAATAAAAAGGAGAGATTAAGAATATTTATGATGTTTATTTCATTAACATGATATAATTCTATTATATAGATGATACTGGAGTAATCATGTTCATTCAGATAGATTATGTGATAAGAGGATAACAATAGGAAGGAATATGAAATGAAAATGAATGAAATAAAATGTGAATTTACCTCTTGAATCCACCTCCTTGAGAATCTCTTTAAGGGAAGGGATTTTTGTCTTTTGGAAAGACCAAGAGCTTATTGGATGTGGGTACTGACTAGGGAAAGGTATTTAGGAAGATAATTTAAAATATTCAAGGATTAGAGGAGTGAAGAGAAGAGGGAGTGATGGGGGGTTTTATAGTGGAGGAGAGGGATGAATTTTGAATATTTTACTCATTATTTTATTATTTCCCTCAAGAAAACCAATAGTTTTGTTTCATGTGACCCCTAATAATAAAAGGTTCATGTGAGTTCGAACAAAGTGGCCTTGAATCACTCATTATTTCATAAATAGTGTATTTAACTAATAATTTGTATATATGGTATTTTACCGTAATTCATTATTCATAAAAAATTCACAAATTTCAGAAAAACCCCAAAAATTCACCCCAACCATTTTTCGACGTGTATAGTTCAAAAAGAAACTTCATTTTTTTTAAATAATTTTTTAAATAATATTAATTTAATTTTTAAATAAAATCATAGGTAATTCTAAAAATAACAATTTTAAATTATAATTACTTTTATATCACATTGAATAATTAATTTAGATCTCATTATCGTATTACGTTAATTAAATAAAATAATATCATTATTTACAATTCATAAAGGTCAAATTACTATTCATATTACTATTCATAAGGGTCTGTTACTACTCACTAAAAAATCAAGTTGGTTCCATCAGACTCTAAATGACTTACTAATCACAACTCTAGATGACCGTTTTTCAAAATTCAAAACATAAAAGATGAAAAATTGTGTTTAATGGATATATTATAAAATGTGTTTTTTTATGGACTCAGTGTTTCATGCATTCAATATTTATTTTCAGAACCTTGGGGTGTTACATTCTCCACTCCTTACAAAAAATTCATCCCCAAAATTCACAAAACATTACCTCAAAAAAATATTTGGTTATGTCTTCATGATGAGATCCTCATGCTCCCATGTTTCCTCTTAGATTTTATGATTTCTACAAAGTATCTTTACCAGATGATTAGTTCAATTCCTCAACACTTGTTCTTTAGTGTTCAAAATCCAAATAGGATCTTTACAGTAAGATAGGTCAGGTTCCAACTCTATACCATCAGATGTGAGGACATGCATTGGGTCTGATATTACTTTCTCAGCAATGAGACATGGAACACATTGTGTACTTTAGACTGGCTAGGTGTCATAGCCAAACAATATGCAACAGCTCCAATTCTCCCCATAATTTCAAAAGGGCTTATGTACCAAGGGCTCAATTTCCCTTTCTTCTCAAATCTTATAACACCCTTCAATGGAGATACTTTTAAGAAAACATGATGTCCCACTTGAAACTCCAAATCCTTCCTTTTATTATCATCATGGCTCTTTTTTATGATTTGATCTACTTTGATATGACCTTGAATAGCCTTTACCTTCACTATTGTTTCCTCCACAAGCTTTAGGCCCACATGCTTCCTTTCCCCAACTTCATCACATCATGTTGGTGTATGACATCTCTTCTCATACAATGCTTCATATGGTGCCATTTGAATACTTGAATGGAAACTATTATGGTAGGAGAACTCCAATAAAGGTAAGTATTGATCCCACATACCTTGGAAGTCAAGTGAACATGATCTCAACATGTCTTCTAAGGTTTGGATCATCCTTTTTGATTTCCCATCAGTTTGTGGGTGGTAAGTAGTACTCAATCGAAGTTTGGTATCCAAATATTTCTGAAGAATTTTCCAGAATTTTGATGTAAATAATAGATCATAATCAGAAATAATTGAGAGTGGTGCTCCATGATGTATCACAACTTCATTAATATAGTGTCTTATTAGGATCTCTAGTGAAAAATCCTCCCTTATAGTGAGGAAATGTGCAGATTTTTTAAGTCGATCCACAATTACCCATATCGGATCATTATTCCTTGGAGTTTTGGGAAATCTGGTGACAAAATCCATTGTGATGTAATCCCAATTCCAAGTAGTGATAGGTAGAGGTTGTATGACCCCTTTTTAATATTTCCTTTCGACATTCACATTTTGACAGACTAAACATCTTGATACATAATCGGTAATTTCCCTCTTCATGTTATCCCACCAGAAATGTTCCTTCAAATATATATACATCTTAGTGCTACTAGGATGTATGAAGAAATTTAAACTATGAGCATCATCCAATAACTCCCTTTTTAGCTTAGGTAGAGCTGGAACTCAAATCCTCTACCCAAATTTCATAACACCATCTTCACACTCAAGGTTAGTCATCTTTCCATCTTTCACAACATTAATTTTATTTTGAATGTTCTCATCATCAGGTTGATAACTTTTAATCATTTCAAATAAATATGGTTGGGAATCCAAATGAAAAATTAGTGATGTTTCGCCCTCTTTGATAATTCCCATATCTATCCTCACTAGATCCATGTACAAAGGATCCTTGCCAATCCTCATTTTGTTGAGAACTCCATAATCCTTCCTACTCAATGTAACATCTACCTTGTTTTCCTTCCCTTGGTGGTAGTGTATAGTAAAATAAAAATCCTTGAGTAGTTCGATCCATTATCATTGTCTCATGTTGAGTTCTTTCTGTGAGAAGATATACTTTAGGATCTTATGATCCATATATATTTCACATTTTTTTCCATAGAGATAATGTCTCCATATCTTCAGAAAAAATATTACTGCTACTAACTCAATATCATGGGTGTGACAATTTTTTCGGTGAATTTTTAACTACCATGATGCATAGGCAATAACTCTATTATTCTTCATAAGGACACAACCAAGTCCTTTCTTTGATTCATTGCTATAGATCACAAACCCATCATTCCCCAATGGTAGGGTTAGGATCGGAGCATTCACTAACATCTTATTCAATTCTTCAAAATTGTCTTCACATTATTTTTTCCATAAAAACTTAACCCATTAATGTGTAATCTTGGTCATTGGGTTGGAAAAATGAGTGATGTTCTGAATTAATTTCTGATAATAACCTGATAAACCAATAAAATTATATACCTCAGTTATGTTCGTTAGAGTAGGTCATTCTTGTATAGCCTTTGTCTTCACATGATCAATAGATATTCCATCCTTAGAGACAATGTGACCCATAAAGGAAACTTATTGAAGCTAAAATTCAAACTTTCTAAACTTACCATATAATTCCTTTTTTCTAAGAGTCTTTATAATAGCGCGCAATTGATTTTCATGATCTTCAGAGCTTTTAGATTATATCAAGATATCATCAATAAAAACCACCACAATTTCATCAAGATATTCATTGAAAACTCTATTCATTAGATCCATGAGAACAGATGGTGCGTTATTCAGTCCAAAAGGCATTATTGTAAACTCGTAATGCCCATACCTGGTTCAAAATGATATTTTTGGAATGTCATCCTTCCTCAAAAGTAACCGATGATATCCAAACTGAAGATCAATCTTTGAAAAATATTGGGATATATGAATTTGATTAAATAAATCATCAATGTGAGGTAGGGTATACTTTTTCATTATTGTTATAGAATTGATCTCTCTGTAGTCAACCCACAACCTCATAGATCCATATTTATTCTTAATAAAAAGAACATGGGCTACCCATGGAGAAACACTAGGGAAATAAATCCTTTATCACTCAATTCCTCTAGTTTTTTCTTTAGTTCCACTAATTTCACAGTTTTCATTCTATAAGGGGTCTTTGATATGGGCCTTGAAGCAAGAATTAAGTCAATTGAAAACTTAATTTCCCACTCTGGAAGATGTCCAGGTAAATCATCTAGAAAGATGCCAACACATTCTTGCACAGTAGATATATCCACTATTTGAACATTCTTTTCCTCACCCATATTTGTTGTATTCCCTTTCTCTCTAATAGTTGAATTCAGTAGAGATAGTGGGGTGAATCTAGATGAGAATCAAATGGTGATGTTTCTGCCCTAAAGATAAGGGATTTTACAACATCCTAAAAAATTTCAACCTCTTCTTCTTACAATAAATTTTCACATCATGGTTCAAAATCAAATCCATACCAAGGATTATATCAAATTAAATCATGGGTATGACAATAAAATCAGCAGATAAAGCATGTTTATATGCCATAATGGGAACTACCTGACACAACTTTGTTGCAATGATACATCCCTTAAGAGTTTTTTCTGAAAAATCCCTTATTAAATAAAATTGGAAATATCTTATTTTCTTGTCAAACTAGGAAGATATGAAAGAATGCGACGATCCATAATCAAATAAAGAATTTACCAATTTTGAGTGAATGATTAAAGTACATGCAACCACTTTGTTAGGAATTTCAAACTCTATAGTTGTGACATCATAAGATTGGCCTTTCTCCCTTGGACTTCTTTGGGGGATGTTTTCTTGATACTTAGAACATTCATGTTCATAATGTCCCATCTCCCTACAATTGTAGCATTAAAAATTGGTATCTTCTTTCTTCGCCTTACAATCCTGAGATATGTGTCTTTTTTCTCCACACTTGTAATAGACTCTCATTACCTTTAAGCAAGTTTCAGGGTGTTTCTTCCCACAATTAATGCATGATGGAAGGTCAACTCTTCCCTTCTTCCCCATTTCCTTATTTCCTTCTACAAACTTTTTAGCATCCCTCTTCTTCTCTTATTTTCATTTAAATTCATAAGACTTATAAAATTCATTTTCCGTCTTGATATTACTTGAGACTATATATTTATATGAAAAGAAACTTTGGGAGACTAGTCTGTTTAGAGGAGTGGTTTTAAACCATCAAACTATCGATCAATTTTTATCCTTGGATTACGTATGTAGTTCACAACATGACTTTCCATCCTTGTAAAGTTGGTTTCCTACTTTGCAACATTCTCATACTTTTTTCCCTAAAATTCAAAAACTATCTTTCCATATCTTCTCGCTGTAAATGAGGGAAATATTTTTTCAGGATGATTTTCTTAAAATCCCTTCATTCCATATATGTTATTTCTTCCTCCTAAATTTTGTTTTGGATTAATGACCACCATTGATCTGTATATCCTGATAGATGATAAACTATCATTAAAACCTTCTCTCTTTCATTACACACCAAAGCAAGGAATATCTTCTATAGGGAACCTATCCGCTGGTCAATTACAAATGGGTTTGTCGTCCCATTGAATGATGGAGGTTGTTGTCGCATAAAGCGATCTAACATAGCTCATCCACGTGGTGGATCTGGATGCTCTATACGGGTAAGTTAATTATTCATAACCTATGTAAGTTATCCCAATATAGTTATAAGTTTCTCAGCACTAGTCATATCACCAGATCCAACATCATTATTCTACATAGGAGGGAAATAAAAACATGGGACAAGCACATTCATGCGGTTTCCATTCCTTACACCAGGTTCCATTTACAAATAATGGAATACACTAGATTAGGGTATAAATCATAATGTATAATCTCAATGTAGAAAAATACTTATCATAAATCTGAATCCTATACATAGCTAATTTCTTAATCATAAATATGGTTTCTTTGAGGAAAAATATACATTTAAATCCTTCATAATGGATTGTAAAGAAAATTTGAATTATTCTAAGAATATTCCCCATGATTGTAAAAACAGGTGCGTAGTAAGGCCCATTGTCATGTACCAAGATACCCTGGGTCAAGCCCAAAACTTCTTGTTGAAGTTTTCACTCCTAGGTACATTTGTATCAGAATCACATCCACTTGTAGTATCCAGACAGGGATTTATTTTCTAGAAAGATCCACATAATATATTTTTTACTAAAATACAATGATATTCATGTATGCTTATCCCCAAAGACTAACTTAGAGATTTGTTACATAATCTATGTTTTCTAAACCTAGTTTCCTAGTTTTCTACTAAAATTCCTTTGATACCAACTATAAGGACATGACCCTAATTTCCCGAAGCCAGTTCCTTATTTAATTACATTGGTATATAAACAAGTAATATTCATTACAAAGGACCAAGTAGTTTAGTAGAATTATAAATAAGATACATACATAAGTTCATTATTACAACTTGAAATGAAAAACAATATAGAAATTTCTTTGACAACATCCATAACTCCTAGGTTATTTCAGCATGTAATTAATAATAAAATTATTAAAATCCTGAAAAAATTGAACTTTAAAAAGCGGTGACCTCAAACGCTCAGTAAGGGTCAAAAATATATCAAAATATATTATAACATAATCATTAGGTATATTGAATAACTAAAATCATATGCCTTTAACAAAAAACTTGAACAATTATGGCGGGAATAAGATCTGAATAAATAATGCCACAATCATGGGTATTCTACTAGTAAAATAACCACATGAACCATAAATATTATTTTCATAATGATGGAATGCATAGTGTGGGGCATTATAACCATACCGTCCAGGCCTTCTGCCAATACCATAAATAATCATTTTTTCAAGACCTTGTGCCAAGACCGTAGTTTGTCTCACGAGACCTACTGATGCACTGAGGTAATATAGAGGGCACCAACCGACACTTACTATGTCCAATTAATTCCTCATATGAATGGGGATAAACATAAACTACATATACATTTATATTGAAACTAATATATGAAATGTAAATAACTTTCCCCAAACATTAAGCATAAACACTAACCATTCGCAGTAAATTGGTGAATGGTTTTAAGATAGCACATCCATAGCCAAAATAATCATAAACCATTAAATTAAATATTCTAGATGATACCATGAAATATTAATCCTAATAATTAATAATAATCAACAATATTTTTGAAATATATGAAGATACTCTTATAAAATATTCGATTAATTCTTGAGATAAATACTCTTTTACTTTGAAAAGAAAAGTTCTTTTGGAAAAATCATTGTATAAAACCATAAGTGAAGTAAGATAGTATTTTCATAATAAAATTAGTGATTTTATAAATACAATGGTTTCCAAAAATATATTATATAGTTCCCTTTAAAATAGGTAAGAATTTGACAAATTCCCTTGAAATGGGCTTGTATTTCAAAAACAAATTTGAAAGTTCATTTTAAAACGTGTAACTATCCATAAAATAAGGAATTATTCTGGTTGGTGTACATATATGGAACACTAAAACATAATTTATTAGGATTACATAATAATACATAATAATTGCATTGAGGTAGTTATACAATGAAAGTTACCCGAATGAAAATGGAGGTTCAGGTGGAAAACCCTTACCATAAGTCTGAATCTGTTCCACTCTTTAACTTAAGGTCCTGGAATATGAAATTAGAATCATTAATAACTTAATTAAGAACATATTAGTAATTTATTTATTTTACAAAAATATTATTAAGTTCATTATGTCCTTATTGAATAGTTATAAGATTGAATTTCTCTGTTCCGGATTGTTCATTTTCTTGATTTTCATAATCGGTTCACTTGTTTTTATGTAATGGAGTTCATGTGGAATGGCTGTAAATCTACAGAATTGAATTTACACATTAATTATGAAAATAAATTGGTGTTAATTTTATTTTATATCATTTGGTTACATGTAATGAGGATGAATCATTAGATTAAATATTAATTACATTCACATAGATTATTTTAGTGTCATTTTGATTATTAAGAACTAATTTAGTCATATGTTTTAATAATATGTACATATACTGGTTCATGAATATTAAGTAGGTTATAATACATATTTTTTTCTATTTCAACCATAAAAATGGTTTCATGACAAGTAATTAAGGAGAAATTTAAGAATATAACTTCTTCTTCCATGAAGGTTGTAAATTAGAACCTCACGGATGATGATTTCATTTATAAAGTAAAAGGGAGAGAGTACAAATATTGATGATGGTTCTTCCATTAACATGATATAATTATATTATATATATGATACTAGAGTTTTCATGGTCATTTGGATAGAGTATTTTAGGAGAGGATGACAATATAAAGGAACTTGAAATGAAAATGAAATAAATAAAATGTGAATTTACCTCTTGAATCCACCTCCTTGAGAACCTCATTAAGGGAATGGGTTTTGGTCTTTTTGAAAGACCAAGAGATTATTGTACATGGGAAGTGACTAGGTAAGGGTATTTGGGTAGAACTTTGAGGAGATTCAAGTCTTAGAAAAGTGAATAGAAGAGAGAGTGATCGGTGGTTTTATAGTGGAAGGAATGAATTTTGAATATTTTACTCATTATTTTATCATTTCCCTCAAGACAACCAATAGTGTTGTTTCATATGACCAATAATAGTAATAAGTACATGTGATTTTAAAACAAGTATAATTTCATCACTCATGATGTCATAAATAGTGTATTTAACTGATAATTTGTATATACTGTATTTTATAGTATTTCACTATTCATCAAAAATTCAAGAATTTCAGAAAATCCCAAAAATGCACCCCAACCATTTTTCGATGTTTAGAATTCAAAAATGAACTCCATTTTTCCAAAATAATTTTCTAAATATTATTAATTTGATTTTTAAATAAAATCATAGTTAATTTGAAAAATAAAAATTTTAAAGGTATAATTAGTTTTATATCACATTGAAAAATTAATTAGGATCTCATTATCTTATTACCTTAATAAAATAAAATAATGTCATTATTTCCATTCATAATGGTCATATTACTATTCATATTACTATTCATAAGGGTATGTTACTATTTATCAAAAATCAAGTTGGTTCCATCAGACTCTAAATGATTTACTAATCACAACTCCACATGACTGTTTTTCGAAATTCAAAACATAGAAGAGGAAAATTTGTGTTTAATGGCTAGATTATAAAATGTAATGTTTTTTAGGGACTCATTATTTCATGCATTCAATATTTGTTTTGAAAACCTTGGGGTGTTACCAGAAGAATAAAATAATAATAATAATAATAATGATGATGATGATAGAGAGAGTGAGAAAAAAATAAGCAAATAAAATTAAAATAGTTGGAAAAAGAGAAAATAAAAATAAGAAGAAGAAGTAGGTGGAAGAACACACTTGGTTAAACAATGAATGAACTATTTAAAAAATGAAAATTAAATTATGGAAGTAAAATTATAGAAACAAATAAAAAATGAAGAAATATTTAAGCAAAATTTTAGCAGGACCTAACCACTTCTCCTTTGGGTGTCAAAATCCATTGGCAGTGGCATGATTTTTTTCTCTTATAGGAAAAAATAACTTTCCTTGTTCCTCATTCCTCAGCCTTCTCATCCCTTTATCTCAAGGATCTTTTTTGAATGTAGAAAATAAATATTCCCTATAGATAATAGGGGTTTCCTTCATAACACAGAAGAAATTAGTAAGTCATCTTTGATATGTCATGGCATATATTTTAGTAGTGCAACATGGCATCCACAGTGGAACATCATTTTTTGGGTGAAAACTGAATTTTAGCATGATAAAAGGGGCATGGTTTAACATATTGGTGCCCTATGGACTTCACAGTGGCTTGAGGGATCAAAATTATTTTCATGGCTTAATTTTCCACAAATTCAAGGCCATGTATGGGATACATGGTAGTTTGGGGACTTGGAAGTGAAGATTATCTCAAGTTCAAGCTTCTATGGTGAAGAAAATGATGTTCTTTGGTGATTAGCAGTAGCAGAATGCGTCATCGATGGTATCAAATTGTACAAACGATGACTTCGAAAGTGTCTGAGTGGGGACTAAGTGTGGTTGAAGTGGAACAACATTGTATGAGTATGTTGAACAGGACCCCTCAAAGTTGATGTCCTGAACTAAAATAGAATATGGAGGTCACACTCGTTTATATTGAAATATGTTGCATCCTGAGCTCAGAAGCCTACTTTGTGGATGGGATCCTAGTACACAGCACAAACACCTATGATCTACACTGCACCTGTGCGGCCCAAGTGGGCTTTGGACCTAAAATGTAATATAATACTAGAAAGTTAATTTTTATTAAAATAAGGTTGCAAGAAACACCTAAATACAAATAAATCCTCAAGGGGGTGAAAATGGTGAAGGCCAAGGGCATACCCTTTAAAAAAAATTACATTCCAACGAGAGATATCCTAAACAATCAAAGATGATAAGAGTGTCATTTGGATTCCCAACACGAGCAAGAGCATCAGCTAGAAAATTTACTTCTATCCAAATATGCCTCACCGAATGGCCACCATCAGTATCTAATGAGAAACTTCTATAGGGGTAATCCAACCCCCAAGGAGCACCGCATTTCCCCTGAAGAATTATAACCAAAACCTCAGAGTCCGACCTGATTTCTATCACTTGAAGGCCAAAACCTTTACACAACTTGAGGCCAGAATGAAGCGACCTCACTTATGCACCCAAAAAATAGCCTAGACCATAAAATAGACTATAACCAAACCAAATAGAACCCACTGAGTCTCTAAGAATATGGCATCCCGCCTTCTTATTATATAACTTTTCATTACATTTACAAACAGTGGATCTATAAAGTCTAAAGTCTTGGAAATTAGAAACAATAAAACATGAAAACATAAAAAACTCTTTTAAATCCCTTTGAAAAGATTCTTGAAAAGATATTCCTATGTACAATTACTACATCTCCTAACCTAGAGACATACATCAAAGAAAAGGGTGAGTTGAAGGCCTAGTAAGGGTAAACAATGGAATCTGTTTACTTGTGATATGCACATTAGCCTTAGCCCGGTTGGTAAGGACTCTGTAAGTGCATCCGGGAGACCCAAGATCAAATCCAGGTAGAGACATTATTTCTGGGTACTATATAAGTACTGTAGTAGGTACTGTAGTAGGTACTGCAGCGGGAACTGTACAGTACTGTAGCAGGTACTGTAGTGGGAACTGTGCAGTACTGTAGTAGGTACTATAGCGGAAACTGTAGCAGGTACTGTTTGACACTATAGCAGCCTAGAATATTCCCATGTTTGGGCCTTCGGGCCACCTATTTGGTCCCCAAGTCCTTTAAGGCCTTCGGGCCACCCAGGCCTTTGGGTCAGTAAGGCCTTCGGGCCACCTCAAGTCCTTCAGGCCACCTTAAGTGCAGATGCAAACTAGACGACCTATGAGGAAGAAGATCTACAAGGAGGATGATCAAGGAGCTTTCACCACAGCAGAAGCTAAATGGATTGAAAGAATGAGAGGGTATGGAACCTGCTATCAGGACAAGCCTATAAATGCATGGGAATGCCTAGCCGAACAGCCATGCGAAGGTGGAGAGCCGATTTCACGATGAAGATGCTGGGGAGGAGCAGTTCCAAGTAGTGAGTCTGGGTTGTATGTAATTTTTGAAGCCTACGGGAAAATTAATTCCTCTAAGTCCTACGAGCCATGTAATACTTATGTCTACGGGCCTTGTAAGGGTTCCACCTAACCCCTTGAAAGGTGGATTATCAAAATCAATAAAAAAATGAAGGCCTTCGAGCCATTTGATGGATGTTTACTTGTGATATTAATAAGAACTTGACAAAAAAACATAAAGACATGGTCAATGGAAAATAGGCATGTCATAATAAAAAAGAACATGAATCATAACTTTAATATGTGGCTACAACATTTAATTTAAAAATTCATGAACATATCACCAAGTTTCATCCCCAAGGTGTCATAAAAATTACTAAGGTTATTCACCAAGGTATCGTGAAACTTGTGATCTCTAGAGATTAAATTCTTTACCCAATGCATTGAATCTATATCAGGTCGCACACTTAATATGTCTTTATTTCCATGTGATACAAATATATAATAATCAGACATTTCATAAACAACCCAAATAGAGTAAAAGAAATGGGTTTCACTTCAAAATCGTGACGTTTTAAAAGTGCTTAAAAATAAGACCATTATGTCATTTATAACCCATGGAAAGGGAGTAAGGGTTATATGTATCTCAATTAAAAAATCAATAATATAATTTTTATGTATTTAGAAACATCCATAGAGATGAAATAGGTCTGGTTATTCACATAAATAAGATAATAGAATGTATTGAGAGAAAGAGAAAGAAATTTTGAGATGAAATTTCTACAGCATAATGGCTATATAACAAGGTTTTAGAAAACAATAAAATAAGATGGGGAAAGGGTATCCCATAAATAAATGAATAATTTATAGTATAGGTATAGAATAAAAATAAATAAGATCATGGTATGGATATTTGAATGACTTACCACATGCAAAGGAAACTTGAATGAAAAGAGAAGATGCGATTTCTTTTACGAAAATTCGGCAGCCTAACAGCATCACTTAAAAATTCAGAAAATCAATTGATGAGAGTGGAGAGGATATATAATCATTTTGAAATGAAATGGACAGTAATAAGGATACATAAGAACATACCCCAACATAATAAGATGGAAACTAGAAGACATAACATAAAGGAAGTCATGGCTTAAAAGAGGAGGGTGGAAGGTTCCCTTACCTTGAAGAGTAACTTCGAAAGCTTGTAGGTTGGAACCTTTAGGGGATTTTGGGAACCTTGGGAGGACTCCATGGGAGGAAAAAATATCATATCTTCATTGAGGATTATTTTGGAATGAAATTAATGAGGGAATAGCTTGGTATTTATAGGAAAAGTGAGGGAATATTTAATTAATTTTCAAGGGACACCTCATCGGTGGTATATGCAAAACCATGGGTTTTCCCATGGTATTTGCACATGTTATTGGCCACTTGGGACACCTCATAAAATATCTTACTATTCACAAGTCTACCAGATTTATTACATTGTGATTACATCATCAATGATGTCATTAAACACCCGAAACTCAAAACTGTATTTTTAAAATTCACTGAAAATTCAAGTGTTTCAAAAAAATCCTAAAAATTTACCCTAACCCAATATCAATGCTCTGAATTAAAAAATTAACTCTATTTTATGAAAATAATTTTCTAAACATTTTTAATTTAATTTTTAAATAAAATCATTATTTATTCCAAATAAACAACTTTAAATCTATAACTCGTTTTGTAACACCTTGAAAAAGTAATCATGGTCCCATAAAATTATCGTATAACCATAAGACAATAAAGTAAAAATTTATGATCACATTTAATGAAAATAAATTTCCATTTTAAATTTTTAAATTAATTATAAAATTTTAAATAAAGTATTTATGACATACAGAAATACCAAAACTTATATTGTGATCGTTTTTCTCACTTTTAAGATGTATAAATTGTATTTATACATTCATGGGTGAAGTTTCTATTTTTTTGGCTGATTTACTATTCATTACTATTCATAAGGGTATGTTACTATTCACCAAAAAATTATTTTGATCTTATTTAACCACATTTTTCACCCTGATTACAACCATGTATGACGGATTTTTGAAAATCATTTCATAGAAAAAGTTATTTAATAATAAAATATTTTTTTAACTATTCGTCAAAATAACACTATTCATAAAATACTATTAATCAAGAAAACACTATTCATCCAACATTATTCATCAAATAAAATACTATTTATAAAAAAATTGATATTTCTTAGAAAACTTCTAAAAATTCAGCCTAGATTAATTTTGACATTTGTAATTAAGAAATGATGTTTATTTAACCATAATAATAAGTATGAGAAATTTATCTTTTAAATTTAAAAATACTTATTTATTAAAAATAATAGTGGATAGAAAAGGAATACTGAAATTTCATAGTGAAATTTTTGACACTTAAAAAAATTATCTTATCATTTAAATTTAAAAGGGGAGTTTTAAATATACTATTTAATTAAAATAATCATTATTCCATATACCTTAATTTGTTATAATAATTATATCATTTTTGAAAACTACAATTTGGGTCTGAAGTAATTCGATGTTCTTTTATTGTAAAACATAATAAAAAGTTATTCATAGAAAAGAGATTCATAAATAAAAGTACATTTTTCGGGTCGTTACATTCTTCCCCCCATAAATAAATTGCATCCTCAATATTTTCTCTAATTATAAATTTTTTAATATTAAAAAACTTATCATTATAATGTAATTTCATGTCTAAAAAATATTATTCTTTAACAATAATTACATTTTCTATAAATCCTGCATAATGATTCATAAAAAGATCATGATTAACCAAACATATCCCCCAGGAGTGTCATAACCAAGAGTGAAGCAAGGCCCGTTGTAGTGTACCAAGATACCCCAGGTCAAGCCCAAAACTCCTTGTTAGAGTTTTCACTCCTAGGTATATTTGTGTCAGAGTCGCCTCTACCTGCTCGTATCCAGACAGAGATGTATTTGCTTGATAAACCACTTACTCAATACTCACCATAATACCAGGAAGTTTTCCTATAGTTAAGCTTTTCTATAGGGTTCTTACTAAATATTTCATAGCCTATTTTCCATAAATAACTAAACTATCCTTTGATACCCACTATGGAATCCCACCTTTTTATTACATAACTTTTCATTACATTTTACAAACAGATGATCTTTAAAGTCTAACATCTTGGAAATCAGGAACAATAAAACATGAAAATATAAAATACTCTTTTAAATCCCTTTAAAAAGATTCTTCAAAAGTTCATCCTATGTACAATTACTGCATCTCATAACCTAGAGACATACATCCAAGAAAAGGGTGAGCTGAAGGCCTAGTAAGGGTAAACAAGAGAATCTGTTTACTTGTGATATCAATAAGAACTTGATAAAAAAACATAAAGACATGGTCAATGGAAAAATAGGAATATCATAATAAAAATAACATGAATAATAACTTGAATATGTGGATACAACATTTAATTTATACATTCATTAACATATCACCAAGGTTCATCCCCAAGGTGTCATAAAAATTACCAAGGTTATTCACCAAGGTATCGTGAAACTTGTCATCTCTAAAGATTAAATTCTTTACCCAATGATTGGAGCGCTATTAGGGTGCACCCTTAATATGCCTTTATTTTCTTGTGATCCACATATATAATAATCATAAATTTCATTAATTAATTAAATAGAGTAAAAGAAATGGGTTTAACTTCAAAATCGTGATGTTTTAAAAGTGCTTAAAAATAAGACCATTATGTCATTTATAACCCATGGAAAGGGAGTGAGGGTTATATGTATGTCAATTCTTCAATCAAGAATATAATTTTTATGTATTTATGAATACATATTGATAAGAAATAGGTCTGTTTATTCACATAAATAAGATATGAGAATTTATTGAGAGAAAGAGAGCGAAATTTTAAGACGAAATTTCTGCAGCATAACGGTTATATAACATGATTTTAGAAAACAATAAAATGAGAGGAAAAAAGGTTCTCCCACCAATAAATTAATAATTTAAATTATAGGTACAAAATAAAAAGAAATAATATCATGGTATGGATATTTGAATGACATACCACATGTAAAGGAAACTTGAATGAAAAGAGAAGATGCAATTTATTTTACGAAAATTCGGCAGCCTAACGACATCACTAAAAAATTCAAAAAATCAATTGATGAGATTGTAGAGGTTTTATCGTAATTTAGAAATGAAATGGACAATAATAAGGATATATAATAACATACCCCAACAAAATAATATGGAAACTAGAAGACATAACATAAAGGAAGTTATGACTTAAAAGAGGAGCGTGGAAGGTTCCCTTACCTTGAAGAGTAACTTCAAAAGCATGAAGGTTGGGATCTTGGAGGTATTGAGGGAACCTTGGGAGAACTACTTGGGAGGTGAAAAGATTATATCTTCATTGAGGACGATTTTGGAATGAAATAAATGAGGGAATGACTTGGTATTTATAGAAAAAGTGAGGGAATATTTAATTAATTTCCAAGGGACGCCTTATCGGTGGAATTTTCAATACCATGGGATTTCCCATGGTATTTTTCCATGGTATTGGCCACTTGGGACACCTCATAACACATCTTACTGTTCACAAGTCTACTAGATTGATTACATCATGATTATATCATCAATGATGTCAATAAACACCCGAAACTCAAAACTGTATTTTTACTATTCACCGAAAATTCAATTGCTTCAGAAAAATCCCAAAAATTTACCCTAACCTAATATAGATGCTCTAAATTAAAAAATGGACTCCATTTTATAAAAATAATTTTCTAAATATTTTTAATTTAATTTTTAAATAAAATCATTATTTATTCCAAATAAACAACTTTAAATCTATATCTTGTTTTGTAACACCTTGAAAAGTAATCAAGGTCCCATAAAATTATCATATAACCATAAGACAATAAAGTAACAATTTATGATCACATTTTATGAAAATAAATTTCCATTTTAAATTATTAAATTAATTATAAAATTGTAAATAAAGTATGTATGACATACAAAAATACCAAAACTTATACTATGATCGCTTTTTTTCACTTTTAAGGTGTCTAAATTGTATTTATACATTCATGGGTGAAGTTTATATTTTTTACCCAATTTACTATTCATTACTATTCATAAGGGTATGTTACTATGAACCAAAAATTTATTTTGTTCTTATTTGACCACATTTTTTCCCTTGATTTCAACCATGTATAACAGATTTTTAAAAATCATTTCACAAAAAAAGTTATTTAATAATAAAATATTTTTTTAACTATTAATCAAAATAACACTATTCATCAAATACTATTCATCAAGAAAATACTATTCATCCAACATTATTCATCAAATAAAATACTATCTATAAAAGAATTGATACTTCTTAGAAAACTTCTCAAAATTCAGCCTAGATTAATTTTGACATTTAAAATTCAAAAATGATGTTTATTGAACCATAATAATTCTCTAAGTATGAGAAATTTATCTTTAAAATATAAAAAAAGTTATTTATTAAAAATACTAGTGGATAGAAAAGGAATACTGAAATTGCATAATGAAATTTCTGACACTTAAAAAATTATCTTATCATTTACATTTAAAAGGGGAGTTTTAATCATACTATTTAATTAAAATAATAATTATTCCATATACCATAATTTGTTATAATAATTATATCATTTTTGAAAACTACAATTTGGGTCTAAAGTAATTCAATGTTCTTTTATTCTAAAACATAATAAAAAGTTTTTAGGAGAAAAGAGATCCATAAATAAAAGAAGTACTTTTTTTGGGTCATTACAAAAATCCCCCCCCCACATATAACCATTCAAGCAAGAACCATCAATATTGAGCTTCAGTCCATTCATAGGAGGGGGCCACCTAACCCATCGCCCCTTAGACCTATCGACCATGAAAGGCCTATTCATCAACCTGGAGAGGGAGATCATATTTTGACCCCCTTTGAGAAGGGATCCCAATTCCTCCAACAACGACCGCATTCTCATCGAGATATAAATTAAAGAGCGAGTGTGACCCATTCTAACATGGTTACAGGCTTCCCAAAGATTCCAACAAATAGTAGTGAAGATGGTACTCTGAACCTTGAGCTCCATGTCATTCTGATCTGATCCATGCAACCTAGAAGCAATGAAAGACTGCATGGAGAACTGCTCCTCCGTGAAACTGGACTGGTGCCTAAAGGAGGACCAAAGGGAAGAATCCAATTCACTTTGGAAGAAGAGGTACATCATAGATCTAGACTTTGGAATAGAACAACAAAAACAAGGGGAGGCCAGGGGAATTCCCCTCTGGAAATTATCATCAGTTGAAAGTTCCTTGTTCCTTAAGCACAAAACAAGAAAATTCATCTTCGTCAGGAACTCCTTGTTCCATAACGACCCCTCCCACACATTATGCTCCACCCCTGCCTGAAGGAGATTCATGTAATAACGGCCAAAGAAAAACCCCGAACTCAAACAAGTAAAACAACATCTATCAGCCTCCTCATTTAAGAGAATATTTTCAAACACCTCCCACTGCTCTTGGGAGAGAAGCATCCTTACCAGTTCTGGGAACCCACTCGCTTCCCTGAAGGAATTGCATGGGGTTGGACAATCAGGGTAGAACATCCTCTCCCCTTCCCAGTTGACATTTCAGAAGTTGATATCGCCTTACCCCACAATCCACCATGACAAACCCTGTAACTCTTCTAGAATGTGAAATAAATGGTGTGCCAAGTGAGAGGGACAACCTATATGAGCCTCGCCACCCTCCCATTGATTATTGTATCTACCTTTAAGGACGGAATCCCAAAAAGATTCACCTTCAATGATATCCCATGCAAGAAGGGCATTCATTCCTTGCATGGTTTTAGAAATGTCTTGTAATTCCATGCCTCCTTCATCCACCGACCTGGCCATGAGTTTCTAGAAGGCCCAGTGGCATTGCCTTATAAGATTAGATTCCCATAGGAATGTCATCATAATCTTCTCCATCCTCTCAATCGTGCCTTTTGGAGGAGAAATGGTAGATAGAATATGCATGGGGATGGACGTTAACACATTGTTAATCAACACCACTCTTCCACCAAAAGACAAGAATTTATTCTTCCAGTTACAAATTATTCCCAACATCTTGTTGATTATATCATCAATGAATATCTTCTTGATACAACTAAAGGAAAGAGGAGTTCTAATATAGGACATTGGAATTGACCCTTTTACATCCCTACAAGGCTTTTAATTTCCCTGCATCTCCTATCAAAACACTTCTTTGAGATGTAGACTCAGCTCTTCCTTGGATTAATGCATTGTCCACTCAAACCTCCATATATGGACATGACCTCCAAGAATCCACGAAGTGAAATTTTCCTTCCATGAACAAAAGTCAAGATTTCAACTTCAAACATTATGTGAGAAACAATATTTTTACCTCTTTGATTGTAGAATTTCAGAATTCTTCTTTCTTGCATGCTATTATAAAGATTCCTCGACAGAGAATCTTGGGAAAGGATTAATAAAGAAGGTGAGAGAGGGTCACCTTGACAGAAACCACACATGATTTTGAAAAAACTAAAGCCTTTCCCTATTAAGGAAATAGAGATCCAAGGTGAAGAGTAACACTTGAAACAAAGGTCGCAAAACCACTCATGAAAGCCAAATTTCCTCAAAACCTAAATGATGAAGCTCCACTCAATTTTTTCGTAAACTTTTTCCATGTCGACTTTCATGATGAAATTTGAACCAATGGAACTTTTGTTAATATTCCAAACTATCTCATTTGAAATTGCAATTGCCCCTTGGATACTCTTGTCTTTAATAAACTTATGTTGTTATTTGGACACCCACTTTGGAATGAAACTGTTCAGCCTTTCGGTGATAATAATAGCCCGAATTTTATAGGAAACATTACAATGGAAAATGGGTCTATATTGATTAAGGTTTGTGGGGTCCATAACCTTCAAAACCAGGATCACTCCTGAGGTACAGACGCTCCTAAGAAGGTATCCACCCTATGAAAAATCTTGAATGGCCTCCACCAAATTACCACCCACAACGTCCCAAGCCTCCATATAGAAGGACACCGAAAATCCATCCGGTCCTAGGGCACTATTTAGAGAAATCTTAGAAACAGTCTCCTTAGTCTCCTTCTCATCAGGTGGCACAATTAAATGACTGTTATCAGGGCTATTCATCATCTTTGGAATGCACTCCATAAAACCCTCCTCTAAATCCACCGAACGAGAGGCAACATCCCCATTAGAAATTGTACCTACTAACAATCCCTCAAAGTGTTAAAGGGTCATATTTCCAGCCACATCCACATCCAACATAAAGGAACAATTATCCAAACTGATATTAATTTTCATACCTTTCTTCTCCTTCAAGCAGACTTAAAAGAAAGTTGCGTCCCAGTCGCCCTCTTTAAGCCAACACAAACGGGCTTTTTGTTTGTAGCTCATTTCCATCTCCAAAATTTTTTCATCCAATTCCACTCTCTTATCAAAAAGCATAGAAAAATAAATCTCATCCCATCATGATTGAATATCCTCCTCCATACTATCAATTTCCTCCTTTAATATTTCCAGAACAAAGTCCTCCTTAGGCTGGTTAACCAACCAACCTTGAATGTATTTCTCCAGCCGCTTTAGCCAATTATAAAGGCCAACCCAGAACCTCCCCTCGTCCTGAAAGTTCCACAAAGACCTAAAAATTTCAATGAAACCCTCATCCTGATACTAAGAAGATGAGTAAAAGAAATCTTAGACCTGGGTGTAGTCCTTTTGAGATCCACCAGCAGCAGGGAATGATCAGAGAGAGACCGCAATACATTTTTAACTAATGCCTAGAAATAGGAGTCCAAGCCTTGGAGATTTTTCAGGGATCTATGTAGGTGACTCCAGATGTGATTAAGTCCCTTGCACTTATTTCACCACACGAACTTGCTACTAGCAAACCCCATATCCATATGACCCTTTGATCCTAGGAAATTCTAGAACTTCTGCATGCCATTGTTAAAGATCTCAGACCCACCTCTTTTCTCTAAAATATCCACAATGGTGTTAAAGTCACCTGGCACAAACCAAGGCTATCCCTTTGCAATAAAGGACTCTAGGAAACTCCACAGAGTGCCTCTGATGAATATCACAACTGGCATAAACAAATGAGAAGAAAAACTCCCATGTGAGATCTTGGTATTGATACACGGATCCATATGGTTAACCAGATCAAGTTGAAGTTTATGCTTCCAGAAAATCAAAATATTGTTATTAATGGGATACTCGTACATGCACCCCATGAACCCCAAAATCCTAGAGAAGGGAAAAAGTCTGCTAGGATTCTGAATTTGATCTAGAATGACAACCAAAGAGGACTGAAACTTTTTGGCCTCATAATTAATGAAATCTCGTTTGGCTGCACCCCTAAACCACGGTCATTCCAAATAATCAAGGAGATCATTACAAGGGGACATTACTAGCCTTCTAGTGGGATAAAACTGCATTAGAAAAGGGGGTAAGCCTCCCCGCCTCCTTCGACTTTGATCGAGTGACCGGCCTAGAACCCCCCTCTGACCGACCTCACTTATTCATAGAATGATTCCTCTGTTTTACACAAGGAAGATGGCAGAGAACCGAAATCTGTTTCATCCTGAAGCAAGGAGACCAGTTATATTCTCTGAGGAGAACCCTGAGAGGATCACAACTCCTTCACCGCAACCTCAGGTGACTTTCCTTTCTGTGACCTCTCCTTGAGGGGAACCACCCTGTCAGAGCTGTTAAGTAGAGAGCGCTGTAAAAGAATCCTGCGAAAACTGGGAAAAAATCCGAAAAGATGAAGGAGGGGGGAACCAACACCTTTTGGGGATGAGGTTGGAGACAAGGCAACGAGTCTCACTGATTCCAAGAAACCATTAAAGAATGAAATGGGATGGTTGGTGACGAAAGAGACCACTCGGCAAGGCTAACATTAGGAGACCACGAAATCAGATCCGGAACTTCACCCTGCACCGACGGCAAAGATGAAAAAGGGTCCTCGCCAAGGTTGACCATGTTATAAGGGTCAGGCACCTGAGGCAATAAATTTGAATTCAAAAATCCCACTTCCCCAAGGGTAACTAGCACCCTCTCCTCCATCGAGTAGGCCGGCCTAACACCTCCGTCCGCTGACGTCCCTGGATCCTGTTGAGATTCATCACATTTATTGATGAGAGAGAAAAAATATTAATGGAGGGATTCATCACATTTATTGATGAGAGATGAAAATTATTAATGGGGATATTTATATCACCATTAATTTGGTGCGAGGTTGACGCATGTTCTGGTGAAGATCTCTGAGGTAGTGATGTTTCACCGATAGAAGGGTGACATTTTGTCACAAATTGATCTTCTGATACATGGCGTCAGTGGGATGTTTATCATAGATGAGGCAGAGGCATATCGGGGTGTGGTTTTCACACAGGTTTTCTACGCTCTCTTATTGCTAATTCAAGTTCAGGCATTACTTGGATTCTTTGTACTTTCGGATTCATAGTGGATATTTGGGAATTGCACCATGGTTTTTTAATCCTCTGCATGGGAGAGTTTTTTCACGTTAAAAAATCATGTGTGTTGATTTCTTCATTCTGCTTATATCGTTTCGGGTTTCTCACGATATTTTTGGCAAGCAATTTTCGGCCCGGAATCGGGATTCTCCCCAACAAGTGGTATCAGAGGAGGTTGGTTTGTGCTTTCAGTTTAACGTGAGGATTTTTGGAAGATTCGAAGAGGATCACAGATGCGTGCGTGGAGCATAATAAAGTTTGAAAATTAAAGCAGGCTGAGAGAGGTGATGCACATGCCGGCTCAGGAGATGTTGAGCATGGGGGAGAAATTTTTTCCTACTGGTGCTCCAGATTATGTGGCGATCACGATTATGGGGGAGCCATATGTTTCTGGTTCTGGTCTTATTCAGAAGGATGGTGCAGATACAAATTTGACGACGATTTCGACATTTGATTTTCTTTTTACAGGGGGAGCTGATATTTTTTTTTATCAAAAGTGAAAAAGGACGTTGTCATATTTTCTACAATTGATGATGGTTGGTGTGATACCAACATATTTTCTTTCCAACTAGGTTTGTTGGATGGATCTATTAATTAATGTGATGAAGGGGGAGGTTGTTGAGATTCATCACATTTATTGATGAGAGAGGAAAATTATTAGTGGAGGGATTCATCAAATTTATTGATGAGAGAGGGAAATTATTAATGGGGAGATTTATATCACCATTAATTGAGGATTTTCTCCCAACATTAATGGATATTTAATTCTCAATATTAATGGATGGAATAATGGATGTTGACTACATTAATTGATTATTATAGACTTGGTGTCTATATAAGGAGGATGTAGAAACATATTTTGAAAAATAGAAGGGTGTGCCAGCAAGATGTAGTCGACAAGGGAGACCCAGGAAGGGTTTGCCGCGTTTGCGGTGGCCTGTGTGGAACGACGACGATGGCGCGTCGGCGTTTGAAAGGTGAAGAGCAGCGACTACGGAATTGATGATCACGGCCACGTATCGAAAGTCTTCCTAATAGTGGCGATCAGGTGGTGTGTCCCGATTTGCGATTGGCGGTACATCATAATGGCGAGATCATTCGGGTGTCGCAAGCTGGTGTGAGGTTGACGCATGTTCGGGTGAAGATCTCTGAGGTAGTGACATTTCGTCAACAGAAGGGTGAAATTTTGTCATAGATTGATCTTCTGATACATGGAGTCAGCGGGATGTTTTTCAGAGAGAAGGCAGAGGCGTATCGGGGTGTGGTTTTCACACAGGTTTTCTACGCTCTCTTATTGCTAATTCAAGTTCGGGCATTACTTGGATTCTTTGTACTTTTGGATTCATAGTGGATATTTGGGAATTTCCCCATGTTTTTTTAATCCTCCGCATGGGAGAGTTTTTCCATGTTAAAAAATCATGTGTGTTGATTTCTTCATTCTGCTTATATCGTTGCAGGTTTCTCACGATATTTTTGGCAAGCAATTTTCGGCCTAGAATCGGGATTCTCCCCAACAGATCTGACCTGCAGGCCATAGATTTCTGTCTTCGACAAACCTCTACAGAGTGAATTAACACTCACATAGGTAAACATACTGAAAGATACATTTCCATGAAAATCCTCGGATTATCAACCGCTTTCAAGTATTCAATGTTGAGATCAAAACATAAAAATGACCCCAACGAGTCTCTAGTTGACCTCTGGATCGAAGGATTCTAGGATGGTAGTGGAAGACTAGGCAACTTGATTTACATAGTCACTGAGGAGGATTCCTTGCCAAAGTGGTAGTCCCAAGACTAGCAGGATAAGGAGAATCTCCACGAACCGCAACGTCACTCCTCCCTAGCCCGGGCCAAAAATTTTAAAGATGATGATTATATACAAAAACATTATTTATATAAAGGAAATGATTGATAAATATCAATTTTTTTGGAAATAAATAACGCATTATAATTGTAAGAGTGTAAATAACATACCATTTAATGATATAGTAGATAAAGGAAACTAACTTGATATTTTTTAGATGATGTTAGATGATGAAATTGTATCCATATGAACAATATTCCACAGTTTAGTACTTTAAAGTATTGAACTTGAAGAAGTAGATCTACCTAAACTAATTATAATGATTTTTATTCAATATAGAAGCTCATAATAATTAAATTTCTAAAAACCTAGATTTTCAGAAAATATTTTTTAAAACCTCATTAACCTTCAATGAAATCTAGCTTCCTTAGAAGCTACGTAGGAATTAAAATCCATATCTAACATGTTTTTATGATTTTAATAAATTGAATGAGAATTGTAAATGCCTAGAGACAAAATAATTTGAAAGTGTATTGATAAAAAATAAAAATTCATTGGATGATATCTGAACTAAAACCATAGTAAATTGTACCTTCATTAAATTGTATGTTCATTGTGCATTTATAGAAACCGAAATTTTATTAATCTGAAAGTGCATGATACATTTATAAAAACATATTATAATGTAAGGAAGCCATTATTTCTGAGGAACATACTAAAATATTCCTTACAAGCTCATGGAAGTAGGAATTAGTGAATTTATCCATAGCTATTATAATCATGTATACTCAGTGAAATATAACATGCCAACTCAATATTAATGTACATAGTATAATTGCAAGTGAAAAAAATATGTTGAAATGGGAGAATAAATATCTCAAAGGTCCCTACATTTGAAATGTGTTAGGAAATAAGGTAGTAGGTTTCAATAAAAAAATAATTGTTATCGAGTACTTTTCTAAAGTGTGATGCTTTCATATTTCATGAATGAAATCATCTATAATATCTTTATCAAGGGTTGTAGTAGTATGTAGAACTGGTAATTAAAAGGATTTTTTTTGTGATGTATGATGCTGACATGTAATGGTTTGAATGGGCAAACAACATAATGTTAAAAAAAATTAAACATTGTCAAACATAATCACATTTCCAATATTTAACCTTGTATATGTTGCTATTTATTTCAATAAATCAAAAACACAAAAAATGGAAACAAAATTAAAATAATAAAAGATCATTTTTTATAACTAATAGTGCCAAAATATGTATGAACATGATGAATGCAAAGAATCAAAATGAATCCACACAAGATAAATTATTTTAATAAATATGAAAAAGTGATGAAATTGTTAAAATGATCCAGGGTTTTTATAAATGAAAATTTTATAAGAATGATATAAATGAATGTGCATAACTAAAACCATAATTATAACTATAAAATTTCCACATATATGTTATAGAAGTATTGAATATATAGTAATATTGAAAAAGTAAAAATAATATTGAAATGTTATAGCATTAGTCAAGGGAGGTAGAAACAATAATAGTTTCCAATATGAAAATATACAACTACCCATATTGTCTAGTTTAATAATATGAAAAAGGGTAAACTATTATAAATGAACTTTAGTGTTAAATTAAAAGTAAAATTTCAAATTTTTCATTCCTAGAACTATTGAATATTGTTTTTTTATTTCTCTCCATACTAGAACTACAAAATACAGAAATATATATCCATTAATGAAGAACGTTATGTAATTTTTAAGTTATTAAAAGGTTTTTTAAATACTAAATAGATTAAACTATGTGAAGGAATTTGGTTATGAAATAGTGTCTATGTACTTATGAATAACGAATATACAGTAATTAATAGTCCATGAAAAACATGATTTTCGCCTCGTACAGGAAATCAAGTTTCAAAGAGATTATGAATCACATGCCTAAATTTATGTAGTGTGTGCCTAAATTTAGTAATTAGACACTTAAATATGTCATAATAATTAAAAACTATCCTATTAAAATTGAAAATTTTAAAGTTGAAAAGGTAACAGTTCAGAAATTGAAATTCTTATTACAGCTATAATACTTAAATATAAGTCCAATACATCAAGTAAAACAAAAAATCATAAATGAAAATATTAAAATATGATGTTTTGAATATATAACAGTTGGTATGTAACATATAAAAGAAAATTTCAGAATATTCCATAGAAAATTCTATCAGCAGCTTCATATTTAATTTAATATAGATAAAAAATTAATATAATGTTCTTCCATAATATAAATAAATATATTATAGTGAAACTAAAAATTCCATAACAAAATAAAAAAATAAGATTTGGAAATGCATGACAGGAGCAGTGATACCCTAGCCAATGAATGAAGATTGTAGTATGAAAACTTCAGAATTGGGATGGTATACCAATAAGTTTTGAATCGAAAATCAGACATGGATGTTAAATAGAGAAGTTTAAAATAAAATAATCATATATGAGATTTTGAATATATAATATCTATTATGTAACATATAAAAACATATTTCAAAATAATGCATATAATTTTTTAACATCAGGTTCAGATTTAATTCAACATTGATATCGGAATAAGTATAAAATTGATTTCACGGTAGGTTCTGAGAGATTATAATGAAATATAAAAAATTAGAACAACCTAAATAAAAAAATATAAAAAAATATATCATAGTTCAGAGCAATAAATAATAAATATAAGATCAAATTTTATAATTTAAACAAAAACATTTGATTGAAAATTTCAACCCATAACTAAATATGAGGTGACTAATGCATGTTATTAGGGAAGTTTAGGAAACTGATTATGGAAAATTAGAACACTTATTATAGTAGGAACAAAAATTATATTATGTAGATATATTCAAAGATAGATAAAAATGAAATAAAATACATATCAGATGTAGTGATAGAGTGTAGAGGAGTAGTGATAGAGGGAAAGTAGCAGTGAAACCCTAGCTAATACATGATGACTGTAATACAATGACTATAGAACATGGATGGTATACAAGTATATTGGGTAACGAAAATCAAATGTGTAAATTTAACATTGATGTTTCAAATAGAATAAAAATATAAGAGATTTCGAATATATAATATCTAGTACGTAACATAAAAAAATAGGTTTCAAAATATTGGATAGAAATTTTTTATAATTGGAACATATTTAGTTTCATGTAAATAGAATAATTAGTATAATATATGTTTCATAATAAGTTCAGATATATGCACATGAGCCTCAGCCAAGTTGGTGAGGTCTCTCTTAGTGCATCCATGAGACCCAGGCTCAAAACTAGGAGGAGGCTCATGTAGTAGGCACTGTAGCAGGAACTGTAGCAGGCACTATAGTAGGCACTGTAGTAGTTACTGTTCGGTACTGTAGCAGCTGGAAATATTCACCTTGGGCCACCAGTTTGGGCTTGGAGTCCTTAAGGCCTTCGGTCCACCCAAGGCCTTCGGGTCAGTAAGGATTTCGAGCCACCTCAAGACCCTCAGGGCCACCTGATTTGCAGTAGCACAGACAGATTCTACAAGGAACCACTCCAGAGGAGGAAAGAGCAGGGCACATCCACTAGAGCAGGGCTAAACGGACTTTTGAAGAATGAGAGGGTATGAAATTTGTCATCGGTACCACGCATGTGCACCCCTACACATGGACATGCTAGCCGAACAGTCATGCAAAGGTGGAGAGCTGATCATGATGCAGATGCTAGGGAGGAGCAGTTTCAAGTAGTCATAGTTTGTATGATTTCCTTAAGACCTATAGGTCATGTAATGTCTCCAAGCCTATGGGAAATGTAATTACTAAGCCTACGGGCTTTTTAAGGGTTCCCCCTCATCCCTTGAAAGGGGGGTTATCATAAAATCAATAAAAATAAGGCCTTCGGTCCATTCACTCAGTTTAGATATATTATAATGAAATTATAATTTCCATATTAAAATAAATAAAAAAATAGAATAGAAAATATCATAGTTCATAATAAAAAAAATTAACGATTCTGGTTCTGTTGGATTAGTTATTTGAATATTTATTAATATATCTTTGGATTTTTCCTCAGAGTTTGAATTGTGTTTTAGGTGTCATAGGAACCCAGAATTAATATATTAAAAATATTAATATATATTAAAGCATGTACATGCATATTTTTAGAATAAATGGTTTCCTTGTTGATTGGGACCTCATATGAGAAATATGAGACTACAATTATTTTTAGAATGCATGGTTTACCCTAGGAACAACATAAAGTTTTTCAGTGGTGGGTTTTTGGTTAATGGAGACCATTAGAGATTGGGTTAAATAAATTAAATGACTAATTTATTTAATTTATTTAATTTATTTAAATTCCAAAAACCCTAACCCTACTCTATTTATCCCAAGACATTGAAAGTATTGAAAACTCATGAATTATTGACCTTGTATAAAATGGAGTGTTTAGTTTTGGAGTATGCTACTTAGTTTTCTGAGTTGGTGCACCTATCTCTTGATCTTATTTCTAATGAATTTCTTAAATATTGTATGTTTAATTTGATTTTGAGGGGTGATATTTAATATATGTTGATCCTCTTGTTCCTTCCAACCATTATTGAGGTAGTTGATAAATTATCTATGGTTGAGGCAGTCTTAGCTAGAGAGACCGATTTAGGTGGAGCTTCAGTGATAGTAAAAAGGTAGCTAGAGTTCTGTTTTTTAGATAGAAAAAGAAGCAAGGTGAACAATTCCAAGGTGGTGGCAAGAGTTCACAATAGAAATTAGGGAAAATTCATGTTTTCTATTACCAATGTGGGATAAAGTGACACCTTAACCCTGATTGAACATCTACACCCATGGTATTTCATGCATGTGGGAAATTTGGTTATCTTTAGTGTTTCTATTAGAGAGGATTCTAGGGAAGTAGAGCTGGATCCACCTTCCCAAAGGGATCTCAGTTTAGATCTGATGTATAAAAATTGGAGGGATATCAACCTTGTTCCAAGGGTGATGCCTAAGTTTCAATGAAAGTAAAAGGATGAGGCTGGAAAAATCTATACAACAGAGTATGCACTAGAGGAATTTGAAGTAGGATTAGAAACCATGATAGGTATAATGTTTATTTATTATTATATGGTTATTTATTTGTTTGATACTGGTACAACTCAATCATTTATTATGTTCAAGATTTTCTATATGTTGGCCTTGAGAGTGGAGTTTATTCCTTTCATAATGAATCTTTCCACTCCTTTAGGAAATAAGTTAGAGTAGTGTATTAGATGTCCTGAGTGTCGAGTGATGATTTCTAACTACAAAACCATTTGTTTTTTTTCAAGTTCTTGATATTGACATCATTTATGTCATTATTGGAATGTATTAGATGATTATCTATAAATCCCAGATTAGTTTCTATCATCCCCAGTTGTAGTTTCGTTTTTCATATGGAGTCACTCATGTATTTTAGAGTGTGTGGGGTCCTATATTTTGGATAGAAGTCCCCATTTATCCTAGTGTTGAAATTATCTCATGTCAATTTTTGGATATTTTTCCTGGTCTTTTTAATCCACATCTTAGCGAACCTCTTCTTGGTATGGTGAGTGAGTATCCTAAAGTTTTTCTAGATGATTTATCTAGGTTCCCACCTTAGGGGGAATTTGAGTTCTTTATTGACTAGCTTCTTAGGATGAGGTTCACATATTTACCTTCAAACCATATGGAACCCATTGAATTAAATTAATTAATGTGTCAAGTTGAGGATCTTTCATATAAATGATTTATTCATCCTAGCATTTTACCTTGGGTATCACCAGTGCTCTTTACAATGAAGGTGGGTGGGGTCCTCTAGATTTGTGTTGATTATTGGAAACATGATAAGATGATTGTTATGAATAAATATTCATTTCCTAGGATTAATGACCTTGTTGATCAGATCAATATATCCTAATAGTTTTCTAAGATTGATCTATGATCTGGGTACTATAAACTAGGGGTTTGAGAGTAAGATATTCCAAAGATGACATTCTGGATAAGGTTTGTACATTATGAGTATCTAGTCATTCTATTCAGGCTTACGAACACTCCTGTGGTGTTTAAGGATCTGATGAATTTAATATTCTATCATTTTTTGGATTCTTTCTTGGTTTTCTTTGTGAATTATATCCTTGTTCATTCTAGATCAGAGTAAGATCATTCTAAGCATCTGAATATCATCCTTAGTTTCTTAAAAGAACATCATGTGTATGGAAATATTTCAAAATTCTGAGTACACATTCAATAGGTGAAATTTATGGTCCATTTTATTATTAATAAAGTAATATCAGTGGATATTTAGAATATTTGAGTAGTAATTTCTTGGGAATAGTCCAGAAATGTTTTGGAGATCTAGAGTTTCTTGGGATTAGTTGGTTATTACATGCACTTTGTTCCATAATTATCCAAGCTTGCATATCCTATGACCAAGTAAACTTGTAAGGGTTTGAAGTGTTTTTGGATTGTTCATTTCCATATATATTTTAATTATTTAAAAGTGTGATCAACTTCAAATCCAGTATTTATTATTCTCAAGTCTTGCATGAGATATAATGTTTACTATGATGCCTCGGGTATTGGTTTTGGTTTTGTTCTGATTCAAGAGAGATAAGTGGAAGCCTATGGATCTTGAAAATTTTTCCCTAATGAGAATAACTACCCCATTCATGATCTTTAGTTGTAGGAAATTATGTTTTCCCTTAATAATTTACACCACTATTGATTTAGGGAGTGGTTTATGATGTATTCAATTCATAAGAATTTGAATTATATCTTCACTCAGAGGGATATAATCTTGAGATAGATATATTTATTAGAGTAACTTTATAACTTTGATTTTTATATTTTATACACCCTTGTAAAATGAAACATGGTTACAGATGCTTTAAGAATAAAATTACCCACTCATGAAGTAAAGGAATTGGTGGAAAAATGGTTCTTGATGAGCTTGTTAGATGGTAAGCACTTTGATGAAGGGAGATATGATGAATAGGTATTCCAATCCTATAAATTGGTTGGATGATCTATCTATGATGATATTTTACTCAGACTTCATTAATATGTTGAGTGTTGTGCTTTAGCAAGAACTTTTATGGTGGGGAGACCACTGGTGAGTGGTTTTAGCCTCCTGATGGGGTTGTGTGCTTTTGAGGTAGGATTGTTTTGTCGATAAACCTAAGATATAAATTGAAGGATAATTTACACTGATATTATTATTATATGCAACATGGGGATACCAAAATGTTTCATGTTCATAAATTTCATTACTAGTGTCTAGGAATGAGGTGATCAATTTTGTTTTTTGTGTCATATTTCCTTACATGTTAAAGAAATAAGGCATAACATCACAGTCTTACTGGTTTTATGAAACTCTTACCCATTACAATTTGTAAATTGGATGAGACATTCATGGAATGCATTATTGGGATACCTCAAACACTTAGCGATAAGGATGAAATATGGTTGATTGTTAATCAACTCACAAAATCAGAACATTCCATAACTATCAAGGAGTCAAAAAAGGAAGTGGATCTTGGGAACTTGTATGTGTGAGAGATTATTAAACTATATTTTGTACCATAATCTACCATTATAGATAGGGACTATCACTTTAAATTCTAGTTTTGAAGTGGATTGTAGGTAGAGATAGGTTCTAAGTTGAATTGGTCATGGATTATCATCCTTAGATGGATGAACAGTTTGAGAGAGCCATCTAGATTCTTAAAGACATGCTTTAGGCATGTGTACATGATTGTTTCGGTTCATGAGAGAAATATCTACCCTTATTGTAGTTTACCTATAACAAGAGTTATTAGGAATAAATTAGGATGGTTCCATTTGAGGCATTGTATGGGAGGGATTATAGATCACCTATTTGTTGGTAAGAGGTTAGAGAATGGTCCTTGATTAGACCGAGCCTTATTCAAGAGTTGATAGATATTGTGAATTTGATTAGGAAATAGTTAATGATAACTCATATTCATCAAAAATAATATATTGTTTCATTTAATCATATGTTTAAGTTTGAGGTGGGTGATTGGTTTTTCCTCATAGTTTCACCTCGATTGAGATATAGATGTTTGGGGGGGGGGGGTTGGATAAGTTATCACCACATAATGTTGGCCTATTTGAGATTGTGGAGTGACTCAGGAAGGTGTCTAATCGATTATACTTAAAAGATTTTTTCCCTTATTTCCATGATGTGTTCCATGTTTTCGAAATATATATGTATTAATAAGATATGTCCCACATGATTTATAGTGAGGAAATTGATATTGAACCTAACACCTCTATAGTTTAAGGACCTGTTTAGATAGTGGACTAATAGAGTAAGGTGTTTCATGGTAAAATGATCCCACTTGTTCGAGTGATATTGTAGTATAGTAGGGACAACCATGTGACATGGTATCATGAGGTATTCATGTTGTAGTAATAACCTTATCACTTTTTGGGTTTTGGATATTGAGCCTTTTTGAGGATATAAATCATTTATGGTGGGGGTAATTGTCACATCCTGACATGTGGAATTAGGTACATAGTCTCTCGTTACATTGTCCTTTGAATTTAAATTTTTTTTGAGGTTCTTAGTGTCTTAAAAAATATTTTTTTGGTTTTCATGGTGAAAAATAGCTAGGACCATAGTTGTGGGGCTAGTTGTGGTCTTCTTTTATGTTTTTTATGTGAAATATCTAATTCAAAATGTCTTATGGTGGGTGTGGCCTAGGTTAGAGCATACCAGTGGATTCCATGTGCACCACAACCTACAAGGATCACCAAAAATATATATCTCCTATTGATTGGCCAAAATGGCCTAGGATTTGGATTCATAGTGTGGTTAGTGGTCATGGTCCAGTTTTTAATGAAGCCACCATGGCTATGGTGGGTACCTCTAGGTTGTAGTGGTGGTGGTTTCAAATTTTGAAACATTTAAGTGACTCCCAGTCTTATGGGGATGGTTACTTCATCTATGTGATCCCTTAATGGGGGGGATTAAAAGAATTTATTATTATGGTTTTCATATATTAAAATATTTATTCACCCACATAACACAGATTTCAAATATAGTGCATTCCACGAAGGTTTTTTTAGCATTCCTCTCTCATACAATAGTGTCTTGGGTGTTTCCATTTTTATTTGGATTCCCCTAGTATATCTTGGCTAATTTGGACCAAATCTAATCATTCCCCAACACATGTTTCAAATGAAACATGGTTTTCTTGGTTCTTGAGGTTGGTGTCTCTATCCTATAGTCTATCCCTTGAAATTCTTTATATTCTTATGATTCCTTTTGGTTTTATTTTATGATAATGAAGATTTTAAATCTATGAGAGGTGAATTTTATCTTTTATGGTTATGGAAGTGATTTATAAAGTTTTTTTTAATTAAAAAAACTTGATACATATGAAGTGTTTTTTAAAATTCCACAAAGATGATTTTGAAATGAAAGTAGTTTTCTAATCATGGAAGTGGTATGGATTCTCTATTTAAAATATTTTATGAAAGTGTGGGATTATAAATGAAATGGTTTTTCCATGGAAAATGTTTTATAAAACATGAATTAGGTTTCTTGAATGAAATAGAAATGTATTAGAGTATCAATAATACCTTGGGGTATGGCAAAAAACAAGATATATGTGATCCCTAGTAGATTTAGATATCACTAGGGTAGGTGCTCATGATTCCATGGATTTATAGTGGGTAGCCTTTCTGGGGGACCGAGACTCTCATACAATAGAAGTCACTTATTTCAGCTAGTGGTATTGTTCATATTAGTTGTGTGAACCCTTGTGTTTTGATCATCCCATTGGTTCTATATGGGTACTTTACATGTATTTTCATTTTATATGTTTATTACCCACTTGATGTGAATATTGATACTTGAAACTTGCTTCATACATCTTGTTATGACTCATGGATACATGTTATGTCATATTACATTATTTATTTGAATATGGAATGTTTTTGGGAAGAAAAATGATGGACAATTTTATATAGAAATTAAAAATATGTATCTCTTTTATAAATCTTTTTTATACAAAAACTAATGGACAGACATGGATATACATTGTGTGTATTCTTGGTGGAATAATACTGAGCTTTAGTTCTCACACCCTACTCTTTCCTTTGAGAATTTATAGACTTAGTTTTACAATATTTAGGTAAATGGAAGAGTGTCACATAGAGGATGGATCTTATTATTCTTGTTACCTTTTGGTGGATTGGGATGGTAGTGACATATGATCACATGAAGATGGACTTATGGGTTGATTCAGGTTCCATGTTGTTGGTCGTGAAGATTGTTCATCATGACCTTGTAATCCATATTTTCAATATCTATTATGATACCCAGATTTTTTATCTTATCATATGCCTTTTGGGGGTGAAATCATTCCAACATTCCTTTGTATGATACCCTAGTACTTGTCTTCATCACGTGGCAATTGGTAATGCACTAAGAGCCTTGTGGAAGGCATATACAGGTGATAATATAGAGTGATCTAGGTTAGTCTATTACACCTAGGGAGAGAGTGTCACAACCCGTCCTCGGGGCTCGTGCCGTGACTACGCCAAGCCCGCCTTTCATAGGCCAGGGGCTGGCGACTAGCACCAAAGGTAGATCCCTGATAAAAAGGGAAGGCATTGCCTTTAAACCTGTAACACACACAGTCTGAACACAAGCATTAGAAGAAAAAAGTACTAATATAGAAAATAAATATGTGATGAAAGTAAGTGGGCCAGTATACAAACCCAACTGAACAACAAGTACAAGTACAATTAAAAAGGTAAAATATCTCCTGGATCGTCCACCGGGGAATCCTGCCTGAAGGGTAGGTACAGATCTCAAACAACTCATCCCTAAGGTACGTCCCGTCTAGTCCAGATCCGAGCAGCCTCCCATCTATCACCCTCAGCCTCGATCACTGCTAACCATCATCTACACAGAACACAACAAGGTGCGGGTGAAGCCCGTGTAGGGGTGAGTATAACAATACTCATTAAGGGACCCTGAGACCCCCGAAGGTCTCCCAGAATCCACTAAGGATAAACCGGAGTAGTAAGATACAATCACGAAGTATCAACCATCCCTACTTAGGTATATGCCCAAAAAAATACCTAAGTTACCAATCACAGTCTGACTCCAACACTCGAGCACAAGCACAACCCTTTCCACAAAAGGAAGTAAATTCAATCATCTCGATGATAACAACTGAAAGTCAAGAATCAGCTCACACAGGTATACAACTCATGTAGAGGGGTAGAGATGATTAGATGTAGCCACTAAATCATATCCTATGTTGAACCCACTTAGGATCATGGGACAATATCAGCGCTGTCGAACCCTATGTCGAACCCACATAGGATCCTAGGACAGTATCAGCGTTGTCGAACCCATGGAGGAACCCGGTACAGAAGTCATCACTGTCGAACCCACAAAGGATCCTGGTCCAATACCATCACTGTCGAACCCACGGAGGACCCTGGTAAATTATCATCGTTGTCGAATCCACTGAGGATCCTGGTACAGTAGTAGGTCCGCGTAGGATCCTATAATCTCAGTCGTAGCCAGCCATAGGGTTCTCGCACACAGCACGCTCGATTCAGGGAGGTTCTGATCCTCAAGCCAAGTGTCGTTGCATCAACTACCACAAATTCTTGATTTTATGCATCCCATAGTTTCTTCTCATCATAATAAACCCAATGTGACAGATGGTGCGTCAATTAGATGCTCGGTCTGTGAGTTATTGGCATTTCCGCTCCAAGGGCCCGGTTGGATTTAGGTTCAATCCAACCCAGCCATACCCAAACTGCTTCCAAACCTCAAGTTGGGTATTTCAAAAGAACCTTCTTTCTCTAATCTTTTCTTCTCCGTAGATGGTTCGTCAATCGGACACTCGTAGCCCAAGATATGGGTGAAAAGGTCAAATGGGTCAAACTGGGTCCGGGTCCGGTCCGGCCCAGTCGGACCGACCCGACCCGCCCCGGACCGACCTGACCTGCCCCAGACTGGGCCGACCGGACTCGGTTCAGGTCGACCCAACCTGGGTCTAGATCCAGATTGGGGTCCGACACGGCCCGCCGGAAACCAGCCCGGCCCGTAGGAAACTGGCCTGCGTGGCTGGGAGGCGGACCAACAGCCAAAGCCAACGGTGGTCGCGCCTCACGGGGCCCGCCCTGACTGAGAAAAGTGGGAGTGTTCATCACCCCCCATCTCCCTGTAACGGCCGGCGCGTGGCATCGGCCCGGTGACCATGGGACCCGAAGGGTCCTGCCTGTGGTGCGCCCGCTGGTGGCCGACTCAGTCGGCCGCCCTCCTCAGTCCGCCACGGCCTTTGGCCACGGTTCTTCTCCATTGCGGCATGACGACACTGCACCCAGCCCGTCCAACCACTGTGGCCTAAGTGGCCGCGACTCCTTCCTCCGACATGGTGCGACGGCACTGCGCCCCTCCGGCACGGTCACGGCCCGCCTGGCCATGACCCAGTTCTCCACACGGCGCGACGGGGTCTCGCTCCTCTGGCGACCCGGCGACCCTTGCACCGCCGGTTCCTCCTGCGGCCTGCCCGTCGCCAGCCACCGATGCTCCATCGTGGTCCTCCCTTCCGGTGGCACCATTTCACCACCACCGTCATCAACAAACGAGATAGAACAAAGGGGGAGGGTCAGGCCGTGTTCGTGCAGACCGATCCCTCCTCATTATGGTGATATCAATCGGCAATTCTCAAAACATAAATTGAACAACAAATAATGGGAATAAATTCTACTCAAATCCCCTACCTTGTATGATGATGATCATTGAAGAAGTCGTAGAAAGGCGGCGTTGATTCGTCAAAGTCGGAAAAGTAAGAGGATATTCGTCGTTAGCGGATGAGCGTTCAGAGGTGAAGAAGTCGAGGATGGCGTTCTTCACGGTCGACTCCTTCTCTTTTGGCATGGTTGAAGATCGATGTAGGTGTTCTTCGTTCTTCGGTGGAGAAATCTCCTCCTCCTCAATTATCCTTTCCAAGATCTCCCAAAAAGGCCAACGCCCAACAAATCAATAGATTAAGACATGCTATTAATTTGTTGGAATAGAATTCAAAGAGGGGGGTTTAATTAATTGAGTGATTAAATAAAATTAATTAATAGAGAGGGTTGACGTAATTAAATAGTGGTGGAAGATCAAGGCTTTCACCACTTAATTGTGGGTTCTAAGGAGTTACAACCCCCAGGTGGTCACCACCAAGATATCCTCCCAGGGGTGGTTATGTGCGGGTGGGCCCCAGCACTAACCTCCTCTTAGAGATTTTAACCACCAAGAAATAAAAATAAATCTAACATATTATTTTTATTTAATTAAATTAGAAACCCCAAAATCTAACTTCCATTATCATTAGAATGCAACTATGGTGAAGGTCTCACTAAGTAATAGCCGATATTGCAAGTTCAACGGTGCCCTCAGATTTCAGTTCCGAGCCTTGGTTCAAAAGTTATAAAATCCTACTCGTATGTTTACTGAACGTACCCAAAAAAAACTTCAGAACTTGATTCTGGGCACATTGGGCCTCGAAATCAAGCACCATAAATTTTCGCGGACTCGTAAAAATCCCATGCATTTAAGAAAAAAAAAATCCACGGAATTTCTGGGTCTTTACATTCTCCCCACCTCATGGAATTACATCCCCGTAAGCTAAAACTCAAACTAAGGGAACAAATGGGGGTACTGAGCACACATCTAAGATTCCTGCTCCCATGTGCTCTCCTGGAGGTTTCTGTACTGCCAGTAAACGCGCACCAGATGTATCGACCGTCAACACAGGACCCTCAACTGTCGATCCTCAATCTCCACTGGAACCTCCGTGAATGTCTCCCCGTCATCGATGTCCATCTCTCCATAGTCGATGATGTGGGAAGGGTCGTGCATGTATCTCCTCAGCTGAGATACGTGGAAGACGTCATGCACCCAGTGAAACTGAGGTGGAAGAGCTAAGCGGTAATCCACCTCACCTACTCTGCTGATGACCTGGAAAGGTCCGATGAATTGCAGAGATAACTTGTCACCTCAGGCAAATCTCCATAGACCTCATCATGGTGAGACTCGTAGAAAGACGTGGTCTCCATCCTCGAACTCTAGAGGTCTCTGTCTCCTATTAGCATAGGACTTCTACCTGCTCTGTGCTGTCTTCATCCACTCCTGGATGATCTGCACCTTCTCCATCATAGCCTGCACCATTTCTAGTCCCATGAGTACTAACTCCTCTGGGTCAGTCCAGCACAGAGGCGATCTGCAAGGTCAGTCGTACAGCGCCTTGAAAGGTGCCATCCCGATGGTGGAGTGGTAGCTGTTTTTGTACACAAACTCTACCAAGGGTTAATGATCCTCTCAACTGCGATCGAAGTCGAGGACGCATGCACGGAGCATGTCCTTAAGAGTCTGAATGGTCCTCTCAGTCTGACCATCCGTCTAAGGATGGAAGGCGGTGCTCAAGCGAAGCTGTATCCCGAAAGCCTCCTGCAACCCCTTCCATAGTTGGGAAGTGAAATGAGTATCTCAATCGGAGATGATCGTCGATGGCACACCATGAAGCCGTACAATCTCCCATATGTAGAGGTGTCCCAAGCTCTCTAGTAAGCCCTGCTCTCTGATTGGTAGGAAGTGGGCTGACTTGGTGAGTTGTTCAACGATCACCCATATAGAGTCATGTCCTCTAGATGTACGTGGAAGTCCCTTCACAAAATCCATGGATATCCCGTCCCACTTCCACTCTGGGAATTCTAAGGGATGAACTAAACATGATAGAACCTGGTGCTCCACCTTCACTTGCTGACAAGTAAGGCATCGAGAGATAAACTCTGCTACTGCCTTCTTCATACCTAGTCACCAGTGTTTTCGTCGAAGGTCCTGATACATCTTCTCCACTACTGGATGTAACACTAGAGGGGAAGTGTGGAACTCCCTCAACACTTCCTCCTGAAGTGCAACTAGTACCATGGTACGTCCTCTGAAGAGGATGATGTACTCCCCACCTTCAGAAAATCCATCAAGTGCCTGCCCTGTGGATATCTGAGCACATCGTGTCTCGTAGTCAGGGTCCCCATGCTGCACCTCCCTGACTCTCTGATGAAGTGGAGGTGTGACTGTAAGAGACTACAGAAAGGCTGCTCCATCTCAATCCATAAAGGATATCTGCAACGTGGTCAGCTTCTTTGTCTCCTCTCCTAGCAGTTGAATTCCTGATCTCTTACTGATACCATCTGCTACAATGTTCCCCTTCCAAGGAGTACAGACTATCTCGAAGTCATAGTCCTGGAGGAACTCAAGCCAACGCCGATGTCTCCAGTTCAGGTCCTTCTGTGAGAAGATGAACCTGAGACTCTGGTCATCAAAGTAGACTATAAAATGATCACCCATCAGATAGTGCCGCAAAATCTTCAAGGTGAAGACCACTACTACTAACTCTAGGTCATGGGTAGCTTAGTTCTGCTTGTGTTGTCTTAGCTGATGAGAACCATAAGTTATCACTGCTCGCTCCTATATCAAGACACATCTGAGCCCAGTCCCTGATGCATCGCAATAGACTAAGTACCCAACACCCTCCTCCGGTAGCCTCAATATGGGTGCACTAGTCAGCCTCTGCCTCAGCTCTTGAAAACTCTGCTGGTATCTCTCTGACCACATGAAGGGTTTCCCCTTCTCCGTCAATTCTGAAAGTGGTGGTGCAACTCTGTAGAAGTATGGCACAAATATCATATATTACCCATCTAGTACTATAAAGTTTCGTACCTCCGTCATAATCCTGGGTGGCTCCCAAGAAAGTATTACCTCAATCTTCGCTGGATCCACTGCAACTCCAGCCTCTGAGATGACATGTCCCAGAAAGTGTACCTCTCGGATCCAGAACTGGCACTTCGAGAGCTTACCATAAAGTTGGTGCTCTCAGAGTGTGTCTAGTACTACCTGCAAATGGTGGGAGTGCTCCTCCTTGGTAGCTGAGTAGATCAAAATTTCATCGATGAAGACTACCACAAAGCGATCAAGGTATGGCTGAAAGATCCTATTCATGAGTCCCATGAATACTGCTGGTGCATTGGTTACAGCGAATGGCATAACCAAGAACTTGTAGTGGCTATACCGGCATCTGAAGGCCGTCTTCTGCACATCTTCATTCCGTACTCTAAGCTGGTGATAGCCCGACCGAAGATCTATCTTCGAGAACCAACACCCTCCCTTCAGCTGATCAAAGAGGTCATCAATCCTCAGGATTGGGTACTTGTTCTTCAGGGTCACCTGGCTCAGGTTCCGATAATCAACACATAGACGAAAGCTCCCATCCACCTTCTTGGCGAACAAAATCGAAGATTCCAAGGGTGAAACACTGGTTTGGATAAATCCCTTCCCCTACAAGTTCTCCAGTTGTACCAGTAACTCACGAAGCTCCGAAGAAGCCATATGATATGCTGGAGTGGATATCGGTGTCATCCCGAGGTATAAGTCAATGTAAAAGTCTAACTCTCTGTGAGGAGATAGTATCGGAATGTCATCAGGGAAGATATCCTCATACTGATCCACCACAATAGAAAAACTCGGACTCCGCACATCAACCGCTCTGAGAATGAGGCTAGCCAACTGATGTGTGATCGGCTGCCCCCTCCTATGGGTAAGTCCATCCTGTGCTTCAAAGGCTCCCTTCTCACCGGTGAAGGTAAACCTCATCCCATCCTCATGGACACACCGCACTTTCTTCCTAATGCAGTTAATCTAAGCATGAACTGTGGATAATCAGTCCATACCCAAGATGACGTCATAAGTCCTCGACGCCGCTACGAGGAGATCTCAGCCGAATCTCTCACCTCCTAGAGTAATCTCACACTACCGACACCAGTGTGTAATTGTAGATTCTGCACCTTTAGGAGTCTCTAGCTGTAATGATCGAGCCAACGGCTCCGTCGGAATCTCCGAGCTTCAAATGAGGGCAGCTGCAATAAAATAATGACTCGCACCTCTTTCTATAAGTACTGCAGCAAGGGTGGAGTAGACACAGATAGTACCTTGAATTATCTCAGGTGCACCGTGGTCATAGACCTAGACTACCTATAATTGAGCCCACCCCTGTCCTCCATCTCCCTGTGGTCGGGGTGGACCTTCTGGTGGTGGTGGTGGTGGTAGGACCTTGAAACGTCGTCCACCACCTGCGGCTCGGCCAGCTCCTCTGCCACGTTCACCTGCTCCTTGTAGACCACCATGGTCGAACCTATACCTATGTCTAGGAGGTCTTTCTACTATCTGTTTCTCTTCTGTATGGTGGGTCGGGCAGTCACGAGCCATGTGACCCTTCCCTCCGCATGCATATCACTACCTGCTCCTCGTATGGATGGCTCTGTCTTGTGTGCCCCGCACAACCAAACCTGTATCCTGGGGTCGACCACCTGATGGTCTGATCTGCTTGGACCTCTGTGACATCTGTCTACTATCGGCTGCAGAAGACTCCACTACATGTCGCCCTATGGTGGGTCTCTCTACTGGTGACTGCTCAGCTAGAAAACTCTCCACAAGAAGGGCTTGTTCCAATACTCCTGCCTGCGTCGGAATGCTGAGGGAGATCATTAAAGCCCTGATCTCATGCTTGAGTCCCTGTTTGACGGTGTGGGGCCTGAAGAACAGATCCCACACCATATATGTGGAGTAGCGCGAGAGGTCGGTGAACCTCGCTGAGTATTGTACCACCGTCATGCTGCCCTGCTACAGATGAAGCGGCTCCTAAATCCAAACCGCACAAATGGTGGCTGGAACAAACTCTGACCAGAAGAGGATCTCGAAGTCTGCCTAGAGTAGTGATGCCTTGTCATGCACCTAGAGCATCAGGCTCCACCATCTGTCTGCTGCTGCCTGCAGGAGACTCGCTTCAAGGATCGCCAGGAGGTCGGCTGGTGTCCCTACCAATCTGAAAACTCTCACAACAGCTTCCATCCAATCCTCAGCTCCCTGTGGGTCTCTCTCTCCCCTGAACCTGGGTGGCCTCTGGCACTAGAACTCATATAACGCAATCAGATGGTGTGCACTCTCTGCTGTTGGAGCTGGTGGTATCAGTGGCCCAGTGGGTAGTGGTACCGCTGGTACCTTCGCTGTGATGGGGCCCTACACCGAGGCTGTGTCGCTCGGTGGGCTACCATCTCGTACAAAACTCAGAACCCTGGATGGCTGCCTATGTGGGGCCATCCTGAAAAGTAACAGGTGTTCCACGGTCAAAACAATATACCTGGTGATATGACACAAAGTAATCATGAATAAAACTTTTCAAAGGAAACACACACGCAATCAATGTTTTCGTGCACTGAGTCAGAAGTCAGAAGTCAGAGTCCTAGTGTATGGATACGTCGGTCGCTACACCAACACCAGTTTTCCTAAACTGATAACCACACCCAAAACACTTAACACTATTTCCATTAAAATAATTAGAGTATGAGTTCTACGGTAGAACCGACTCCTCTGATACCAATTTTTCACGACCCATCCTCGGGGTCGTGCCATGACTACCCCAAGCCCGCCTTCTATAGGCCAGGGGCTGGCGACTAACACCAAAGGTGAATCCCTGATAAAAAGGGAATGTATTGCCTTTAAACCTGTAACACACACATTATAAACACAAGCATTAGAAGCAAAAAGTACTAATATAGAAAAGAAAGGTGTGCTGAAAGTAAGTGGGCCAGTATACAAACACAATTGAACAACAAGTACAAATACAAGTAAAAAGGGAAAATAGCTTCTGGATCATACACCGGGGAATCCTACCTGAAGGGTAGGTACATATCTCAAACAACTCATCCCTGAGGTATGTCCCATCTAGTCCAACTCCGAGAAGCCTCCCATCCATCACCCTCAGCCTTGATCACTGCTGACAGTCATCTGTACAGAACACAACAAGGTGCGGGCGAAGCCCGTGTAGGGGTGAGTGTAACAATACTTAGTAAGGGACCCCGAGACCCCCGAAGGTCTCCCAGAATCCACTAAGGATAAACCACAGTACTAAGATACAATCACGTAGTATCAACTATCCCTACTTAGGTATATTCCCATACATATACCTAAGTTACCAATCACATGTCCGACTCTAACACTTGATCCCAAGCACAACACATTCCACAAAGGAAGTAAAGTCAATCATATCGATGATAACAACTAAAAGTCAAGACTCAGCTCACATAGGTATAAAACTCATGTAGAGGGGTAGAGATGATTAGATGTAGCCAATGAATCATCTCCTATGTCAAACCCACGTAGGATCTTGGGACAGTATCAGCGCTGTCGAACCCACGGAGGATCCCGGTACAAAAGTCATCACTGTCGAACCCACAGAGGATCCCGGTCCAGTAACATCATTGTTGAACCCATGGAGGATCCCGGTATAGTATCGCCACTATCAAACCCATGAAGGATCCTAGTACAGTATTAGGTCCACGTAGGATCCTATCATCTCATTCGCAGCCAACCATAGGGTTCCCGCACACAGCACGCTCGATTCCGGGAGGGTCCTCTCATAGATCCAAGTATCAATACATCAACTACCATGATGTCGTGAGTTTATGTATCCTATAGTTCCTTATCATCATAAGAAACCCAACGCGATAGATGGCGCGTCAATCGGATGCCCGGTCTGTGAGTTATTTGCGTTTCCGCTCCAAGGGCCTGGTTGTATTTAGGTTCAATCCAATCTAGCCATACCCCAACTGTGTCCAAACCACAAGTGGGGTATTCCAAAATAATCATCTTACTCTAAGATTTCTGTCGCCACAGACAGTTCTTCGATCAGACACTTGTATCCCAAGATATGGGTGAAAAGGTGAAATGGGTCAAACTGGGTCTAGGTCCAGTCCGGCCCAGCCGGACCGACCCGACCGCCCCGGACTGGGCCGACCCGACCCGGTTTGGGTTGACCGGACCCTGCCCACAAGAAAACCAGCCTGGCCCACGATAGTGGTCCGGCCCGCGGGTGGCATGGCCCGCGTGGCTAGGAGGCGGACCACCAGCCGAAGCCAGCAGTGGTCGCGCCTCATGGGGCCCGCCCTAACTGAGCGAAGGGTGGGTGGTCAGCGCCCCCCCATCTCCCTGTAACGTCCAATGTGTGGCGCTAGCCTGGTGACCATGGGACCCAAAGGGTCATGCCTGTTGTGCGCCCACCGGCGGCCGGCTCAGCCGGCCACCCTCCTCTGTCCGCCGCAGCCTTTAGCCACGATTCTTCTCCGGTGCGGCGTGACGGTGCCTCGCCCCGCCCGTCTGATCATCGTGGACTAATTGGTCGTGGCTCTTTCCTTCGGTGCGGTGTGACAACACCATGCTTCTCTGGCACCGTCGTGGTCCACCTGGCCATGGCCCGGTTCTCCGTGCGGCGCGACGGCGCCATGCTCCTCTGGCAACCTGGAGGCCCTTACACAGCTAGTTCTTCTCGAGGCCGGCCCATCGCCAACCGCCGATGATCCACCACGATCCTTTCTTCCGGTGGCACCGTTGCGCCACCGCCATCATCAAAAAATGAGATAGAACGAAGGGGGAGGGTTGGGCTGTGTTCATGCGGACCGATCCCTCCTTGTTATGGTGATATCAATCGGCAATTCTCAAACCATAAATTGAACGAAGAATAACAAGAATAAATTCTACTAAAATCCCCTACCTCGTATGATGATGATCATTCACGAAGTTGCGGAAAGGCGGCATCGATTCATCAAAGTTGTAAAAAATAAGAGGATATCTATCGTTGGTGGATGAGCGTTCGGAGGTGAAGAAGTCGAGGACGGTGTTCTTCGTAGTCGACTCCTTCTCTTTTGGCACGGTTGAATATCAATGTAGGTGTTCGTCGTTCTTCGGTGGAGAACTCTTCTCCTCCTCAATTCTCCTTTCCAAGCATTCCCAAAAAGACCAACGCCCAACAAATCAATAGATTAAGACATCCTATTAATTTGTTGGCATGGAATTCAAAAAGGGGGGTTTAATTAATTAAGTGATTAAATTAAATTAATTAATATAGAGGGTTGGTGTAATTAAATGGTGGGGGAAGTTCAAGGGTTTCACCACTTAATTGGGGGTTCCAAGGAGTTACAACCCCCAGGTGGTTCCCACCAAGATATCCTCCCAAGGGTGGTTATGTGCGGGTGGGGCCCACCACTAACCTCCTCTTGGAAATTTTAACCACCAAGAAATAGAAATAAATCTAACACATTATTTTTATTTAATTAAATTAGAAACCCCAAAATCTAACTTCCATTCTCATAAGAACGCACCTACGGTGAAGGTGTCACTAAGCAATCACTGACACTGTGAGTTCAATGGTGTCCTCAGATTTTAGTTCCAAGTGCCGGTTCAACAGTTATAAAATCTCACTCGTACGTTTACTGAACGTACCCGAACAAAACTTATGAACTTGATTTCGGGCACACCGAGCCTCGAAATCATGCGCCATAAATTTTCATGGACTCTTAAAAATCCCATGAATTTAAGAAAAAAAAATTCCACAGAATTTTCAGGTCTTTACAGAGAGAAAAGATATTAGTGTATTTAATTGAACCTAATAAATTTAAAAGGAAAAATCATTAAATGGGCTCAACCTGGATCCAAAATCTGAACAAATAACTCACCTAGGTAAAACCCCCCATTATTGATCCAACCAAAAAGTCAGAATTTCCATCTAGAGATTCATTTAAGAGATTTTGTTTTTATAAATTATGAGAATAAATATTATTTATTTAATAAATATTAAATATACCAAAATAATCGTCTGACTCGGAATCTCAACAAATTCTTTCCTTAGGGTAAACACCATGTTCCAGGATCAATGGGTACAATTTTTTTAGATTATTCTCGAAGGTAAATTGAATGTTTTACCCTTCATAAAGGCATGAGGCTTCGAAATTACAAAACAAGGTAAGTATCCCACTCATGAAAAATAAGATCATTGCATTCCTCCCACCTTAATTCTTTTATCCTATAAAAGGAATAAAAACTATGAGTGTCTGATAATCTACTAAACTAACCTCATTTGGGAGACAAGAACACCACCATAAGAGTTACCCTATCTATGGAAGTCATCACATGTAGGGACCCAAAATTGTTCCCACTTGGGAACACATCTCATCCCATGAGAAAATTTCCATGTGAAAACTTATCAAGGATTCTTAATAAACATCCTTAATATTCTTATGTCAGGGACTCTCGATTTTTCGACACTTTGTAACTCTATAAACCAATAGTATCTATCATATATTTTTATTTCAATGAACTCTCTAGGTATGTCACACTCCACACCATAAAAGGGTGAAACCCCAATACTATTTTTTAGAGATAATAAAAAAAACACTAATATCCACTCTCAGACGCCTCAAAAAAGAGCACCACACCACACTTCCATTACGAAACTTTATTAAACAACATCCTAGAATACACATATTGACGCTAACTGGTTTAGGTAACGGGGGTAACATCAACCCCCTCATCCAAACCTCATGAGCGGTAGTAGGGATTCCACTTATACACTGATTTCCTCCTAAATGTTCTCATCCACTACATAATAAATTATATGTTCACTCCAAATTTCAAAAACAACACCTACATGTTTCTAAAATCCCATAGAAAATCCAAAAAAATGGATATCAATACCCACATCTATTGATAGTTCATGAGGAAATAACACCAAGATACACACCACACTGCTAAAGGGTCAAGAAATAAATTTAATTTTCATATATATAGATTTATAATAGGGTATTATAAACTCACATGGTGTAGTTCACCACTTTCCATATATATATAAAGACTCAATTCTAAAGGAATTTATGGTACTATACATACGGCTCTATTTTTGGATGATAAAAAATAGAAACATCTATCAACCTCCACTTCAACCCCTAAAAACCTATTTAATAAGGTCATATCCAAGGAATAAGTGTTCAATTCTTTTCTATGATTAGAAAAACACCAAATTAAAAGAAGAAAGCCCCATTTCTCAACTACTTGAGGTCTGATCCTCCAAAAACTACAGTGTATGAAACCAATCATTCCAACCAATGAAGGATTGGGGTGATGCCTTCAAGGGATAGTCCCACTCACAAGATAAGTCCCACTCCAAATGGAGTGAAATGTGTCATGTACACCCCATTTCCAAGACACCTCACAAAACTAGTCACACTCTCAAACAAGGTTTGAGGTAACCATCCATCACCATGACATCACTACTAGGTATCTCTTTACTATTGGAAAATCTATAGGGAGATCACTATCTAAATCATCTCTCATCGACGATCGAAATAAGATTAAATTTTCACTTCCATGAGGTCCCCTCGACCTCAATACACTTTTCCAAAGTCCCTAAAAGGATATTTGGAACCCTGAATAGTAAAGAAACATCTAGAAAAAAATAAAATATGTGGTTAATAATGAACATTCACACCCCAACAATGGTTATAAACCGTACATTTCACATCTCGATCCTTACTATTCTACCCATCCATAAATTGAAATATGAATCCATCAATATAGTGATCACTATCCAATATCTACCTATATTTTCTAGGAAAGTTATTAACATAACAAATTTCCTTCATGCACGAAGAAAACACCTATCCACCTAGGTTTCCCAATCATATCACCCAACTAACTAGGTAGCACATACCTAGATCAAGGATCCTATTCTACAACACTCAAATTTATGATATCACGGTAAATATCATGTTGGTACAAACTCACATCAAACAATAATCTATGGTGAAGGATGCACACCTATTTGAGTGTCTACACACTATTCAATGGGGTTACTAACCTCACCTATGGAGGATCTTGCACCAAAAAATGTGGGGAATGTATCAGACCACAAGGGTTGAATGCCCACACCCCACATCACAATGAAATATGACCTCTATAGATAGAGGACCCAAAACCTATTTGATAGGGGTTATTAACCCCACTATAGTATGGAGGACCCAAACCTCATCAGGGTAGAGGGGATACCTAACCCATGTCCAAATAGTATACATATCAGTTAAAGGGGAACCTATCCCTCCCATAGAGGACCTACACCCTTCCTAGTAAAGGGTTATAATGAACATAGTCAAATGAAAAATATTTCATTTCATTGCAACCATTGATCTATTGTATATGGGGGACCCAAACCCTGTCCAATAGGGGTTTCCAATGCCTCTCTATAGTATGGGTGAACCACACCTCATCTGAATCAAAAAGATGATAATCACATTCATGAATATAGTAACCATGCCCCATGAATGGTATTACATTCCCCTATACTCATTTTGGGGGTGTTCAACTCTAAAATACAATATAGGGGACTCATGCATCATCAGACTATACATGCCAGACAAGGGGGTACCCACCCCCAAAAAAGGTCATTATCCCATATAATATCTTCAAAATGTGGAATGATTATTCTATAGATAGGTTATTATGTGCTCTCATGAAAAACAAGGAGTGGGTAATATTGATCTTATCTTAATATGGTATCAGCCATTTGAAAATTGGGAGAGATATCCACAGAAAGGACACATATTTGTGGGTAATCTTGAGGATATCTTCATCTATAAGAGGTTCATTTCATACCACTTGTAAAATAATTACTATAAGGTAAATCAACATCATTATTTCATAACATCAATGTCTTTTCAGGAAATAACACCATGAAATCAAAAAAAAAAATACACTAACTGAAACCTGATTCTTAAACCTATATAATTATACCATGAATAAAATGGAATAATGATCCTAATTAGTCACTCATATTAGAAAATTCCTTGTATAGGAATATGCCAGTCACCGCACACTATTTGGGTTACCTAGTTTGAAAACTAATCCTAAGAAGGCCGAGCATTGTCACCCCATATTTCCTAAACCAAAATCTTGAGATACCTATCTCTAAAATCCATCCCTAGGAAATAACTCATTTGATACCACTATGTAATAACCCAAACCACTATGGACCCACTTGCACCAACAGTAAGTTGTGTGTGACACCCCAAGTATACCTCTAATAGGCCAGGGTATGTCGACTAGAACCAAGAAGGAATATAAAACAATAGGTTTCATTTTCTAAAACATCCTATAGTTAGAAAAGATACTAGTCCAATAAGATAACTAGAACCATGAAGTCTAAACAAGTCTAGCTGGAAACTAAAAATATCCATTTGTACCTCTCAATTGGATAGAAAAGTAAATCCACCATGTTATTATATATCTAATATGACACTTGTTATCTCCTAAACCATACTGACTCATCCATGCTCCAGTACCATAGTTTTAAGTCTGAAAAGTCACAAATTTATACTTCATCTACACAGAAAAAACATGTGTGGGACTGAGGCTATGAGAATAAATATACCTAATAGGATTCCATAAAAACAGAAACGGAAATATGGCCATAGGAAAGGTAAAAAACATGGCCAAACTATATGATTTCCCACCAAAACCCAAAGGAACTCAACCTAGGTAAAGTCATCACCAAAAACCACCAAACTCAGAGGCTACCCTATTAGGTAGGGATACCCAAGAAAACTATAATGAATCTCTCAACTACACCATAGGGGAACACCAAACAGGTATCATACCTTAGGGAAAGACACATACCTGTATAAATTTTTCCCTGGATGACTGGATCAATAATTTTGAACAAGGGAAACACCTTACAACACCATCAACGCATCCTAGGAAATTTTGAATAGATCACCATCCAATGATGGTATAGAAGGCAATAAACCAAATTTCCATCACCAAAACTGCTAAAAACTATCAAGGAGAGTAACCCATAGTCCTCATAACAACCAATAACTATAGGAGGAGTACCAACCTTTTAGAAAACAAAATTATTAACACACTCTACTTCCAACCATTAGATGATAATTCCCTAGTCCTCATACTCTCTCAAATATATCATCAGTATCCTTTCATCATCACTAAGGGACTAAAAGCTACAAAAACTTTCAGATCACATTGTCAATAACCTATAATAGAAAAGAGAAAGACACCATAACATTATATGTATAAGAATAATTATAATATACTACAAATTTGTCCAAAAAAAATATCTAGGATGAGAAAATACACAAATCCCAGTACATAGGATAATACACAGTGTGTACTCTAAGTACACAACATGTCCACCAAAAAACTCACCTAAGGTGTGTCCTAGGACCAACCTGGTGGGAATTATCTATTACATGGTGTATCCTAATACTACAAGGGGTATTAGGGTTCATGGATACCTATCCATGCACCTTACCTCAAGTTGTGTCACGTCACTCGGCATGTTTTGTATGTAATGTCTAGAGTTTTTTAATGGGTTGGAAAATTCTATGAAAATATGATCTTTTTAGTTTGGTGGATAGGAATAATTTAAATTTATGATAAGGAGGTTAATTATAAGATATAAAACACATAAATGTGCTATTTTTAGATTAGGTTTAATGCTCGATAAGTGTCTTGAAGGTTCAATTTGGTTTCGAGAGATTTGGTTTTTGAAACCAAAACCCATAAGACACATCATTGGGTGTGCTGTTAGTGTACAATTAATGATAACCATGCAAAACCAAATAATTGAGCCCCTTTTTACTGAGGAATGGTTATAGATAACCATACAAGGTGGAACATGAACTTATAAGGTACCTCTAGAAAAATGAAAAGTTGATTTCACAGGTTGTGTAATGTTTGAAAACTGTTCACCTAGCCACGTGAGGTGGGGTTACCTTTGTACAAAGGTATTTCATTGTTGGAAAAAGGTTTTCCAAACCATGTAGTTTATTAAAAGGGGTAAAATTACCAAACTGCACCACCCTCCTTTATACTTTCTTCTCCTCTTATTTCTCCACATTCATGTACAACTAGCCGCGGGGCTCTATCTTCTTCCCTATTTGGTGAATTTGGGGGATATTTTTCATTAGAGCTCAGATTCAAGTGTCATCTATCAAATTGGATAGCTAGATGTAAGTCTTCTAGTCCCTTTTATTACTTTATTCTTTTAACTCACTATTTTTAATTCTATTTCAATCCAAAATCATATTCCCCATTTCTGAGGCATTTGTTTGATTCTTCGTTTTCTTTCAATACAACTCGAATTAGAGGCCAATATTTTGAGAGTGATCACCTCCGAGTGTATGCTAGGTGGTTCCTAGATTTATCCCTTTTATATTAATTTTTTATGGATAAATAAATACATGTGAGTGGGGTGGTCTGGGTATAACCATTTTATTAATGTTTTTATTATTCTTGTATTATTGTGAGATGTCATTGGCATGTCTTGTGGATATTAGGGTATAGTTGAGCCGGTAAGGGATTCATATGTGTGAATGGCTTTCCAAATTAGTTTGTAATTATGTTTTAGTTGTTTGATTTAATTTAAATTATGCCTTTGGATATTTTGGTTTCATGGGAACGTGTTGGTCATGGCCTAAGATATTTGGGATGATGTTGATCATTGGGTTTAGGGTGACATGGTTCGTCGGGTTGAAGCGGATGGTGATGACCATGTCAAGGTAGAGAAATGAGGTTTTTATTTGGCAATATATTTTCTCTAGATAATGTGTCTTAGGATGGTTAGTCAATATCTCTCACCTTTTTTGGTCGATATAATCATTGGAGTCATGTGTACAGAAAAAAGTAACTAAGTGAGGTGGTGTTGACCACTAATTATGGGTGGAGGTCTCTAATTTTTTTTTTTGAAATAGGGGACAGTGATGACCATTAGTTATAGAGGAGGTGAACACTGTAGAAATCCACAATTTATGGTTTGTGACCATCGAATAGGGGATGAGGCTTGAGTTGATATTGAGGTTGATGGACTGGGTTTATGGGAGGATGGAGATCAGTATGCCTTTAGACATTAGGAAATTGATACGATAGTGGTTGTTCAAGTGGAAGTCTGAGGGACTTGTGAATGGATATGGGAATACCTATTGGATTCCAATTTTATTTGATATGTGGGATATGAGGTGTCATCTGTCATGAGGATCCGAGTGACATATATATGGATGGGAGATGAGGGTTCTCTGTGAATGACTGACCATGGATACATCAATCCATTTTTGGCATTGTAAGAAGTAAGAAGCACTCCCTTGTATATATTGAGAACAAGTGGAGTAGGTTAATTTTGTATGGTTTGGTGATATTTATTTACATATGCATACACTAACATAAATATAAATATAAAATAGGCACATGTTGGTGGTGGCCTATTGATTTCATACTCACAACCTACATGGGCTCCTCTGAATTCATGTAAAATTTATGGATTTGAGATCAGGTAATGGATCATACTCACGGGTTGGACCTTAGAGATCAGGGATGTGCCGTGAGTGCATGCGATGGATGGTGGATAGACCAGGGGTTATTTTTTACATCAAAATAAAGTTTCTTTTTTTACTTTTGAGTAAGTTCTTATATGATCGGCCTATGGGGGATCTTGCATGATATTTTATGACTATCATGAAATATATACATTATCTAATATATATATTTTGTATGATTATAGTTTGTTATTACCACTATTAATCATTGATTCCACTATGTTTTATTAGATGCTTTCATAGTGCAATTTTAATGACCGTCCTTTAATTATTATTATCACTAGAGGTTCTAGTCTACCTAATATCTCCAAATTAGACCATTAAAGCTATTTGGAGTCCTTCATCATATAGGGAGTCATTCCAAAGACCTAGTAGTCTTTCAGCCCTGAGCACCAATTGAGTGGATCCCAGGCTGGGGTGTTATAAGTGGTATCAAAGTACATCAGTTAATTAAAAGAGGCAACATCATTTGGCTAGTTGTAAAGTGATATTAAATGATGGCTTTAAAAATGGTATGATATTTGGGCTATAGTAGGCTAGAGACTAGGTTCTAGTTGGAATTAGGTAAATTTCTTGTGTTTGGGTTCCAAAAACCCCATGCACAGGGGATAAACAAAGTTTACATGGGTGGTAAATGATATTCTTATTTTTTTTCTTTACAGGTGATTCATTTCCACCAGGTGTAGTGCACTTGGGTGTGATGTTTTTTATTTATTAGATCATGATCGTTAGCCTATTATGGAAAGGTAAGAGTATTCATTCATCCTGATAAGTACAAGATTCACATGACATGTGTATGTTCTTGTTACTATCGTTTGGAACCTGGAATATGAGAAAAGGGGTTGTGTTGTTTAAACTGTCTACAATATGATAAACAAAATTTTCTTGATTATATTATTTGGGGAATTCTACTCAGAAAACCAAGGTATCTGGTTCCTAATGAGATTAATATATAATCCTATGTGTATGTAGTATATATGTTATTGACTTTCATAATGGTAGGAAGGAATAAAGAAATGGGGTGAGTAGAAAGTTTCTCCAAAAAGCTAAATAGTTTTTTCCTGATTAGCTTATTGGTGGAATCCTACTCAATCACCCCAAGATGGTGATTTTTTAGTATGCTTGGTAGGTTATTCCAAACTCAGATATTGGTAGATAAGGGTCCATGAGGCCGGATAATATATGATATGGGTGCGTTAGTGAAGTGTAAGTGTGGTGTGATGCACTTCCTATTACATATTTTCCTACTTGCATTATACACACACACACACACACACACACACACACATATATATGTATGTATATTGTTATTGATGTTATTTACTGTGGCTTTGGTAATTTAGTGAGCTTCCACCTATACAGATTTCGGTGGAGTGTGAAGATGTTTTTTCACTAGATCATTCACAGGATGATGATCTTGAGGTTTAGGATAAGCATGATTCATAGGTAGATGCTATGAGGCAGGTGGTTCACCTACAATATATGGAAGATATTTGGTCATAAATAAATTAATAACTTAGTGCAATCTTGATACAGGTGGTTTATAGTATTGATAAAAGAGCTCATGGATCTGAGTCATCCATGGAATATCTGATATGTGAGTTCAATTCATGGAACCCACCATTATTTCTAGGTGAGGGTGGACCGCAGGAAGTATAAAATTGGATAAATACTCTACGAACCATATTCAATCAGATCGATACACCCCCATGTAAGAGGGTGAAGATGGCTACATATATTCTTAGGGGACAGACAAATAACTGGTGGGATGTACAAGTATATACAGGTAGGCATGATAGGATCACATGGAAGGATTTTAAGACCAGGTTCTTCGATCATTTCTCCCTGAAGATGTTGAGGGAGGATCAAGCCTATGAATTCATAAACATGAAGTTGGGGGATACATTCATCATGGATTGTGTAATAAGTTTCATAGACCTTTCTCATTTTGTGACCTCTATGTAGGGGGGTAAAATTTCCATGGTGAGGAAATTTGGGGATGGTTTTTAGATACAATCAGGGTGCTAGTGAATATCTTCAGGTTGGCCTCATTCTTAAAGGTGGTGAATCAAGAATTGATAGAAGAGGGGAACCTTACATACATGATTTATTCAAGCTTTGTGATGGTGTTAGGTGAGCTAGGTAGTGGTGCTTTGGGTAGACAAAAGTGAGGTAATAAGGAGCCTTAGTGGGGTAGTCATATTAGAGATTCAGATATATCACCAAGGAGTGGATAATTGATAGTTTTCTTCTAATGTGGGTAGTTAGTTCATGTTTAGACCCGATGTGAGAAGCCTCCAAAGGAGTGTCAGGTATGCAGGTAGATTAGACACCTAGAGAGGTTCTTCTGGAAGACTTCTCAGATATCTTGGAGTTAGGGACTAGGTCAAACTCAAGGATCTAAGGTAGTTCCATGAGTGGAATCAGGAGTAGTAAAGTGGGATACTACTACACACACAGGTCATGGTAGGGAAAGAGAGACCCAGAAGTGGGTTTAGTGGCCTATAGCAGGTACAACTCCATATGGAGGATAGAATTTTGGGATACTAGCTTTAGGAAAGATGTATATATCCAATATGGTAGGGATAGAGTAGGCTAGAGAGTCGATGATGGATAGAGGTACACCATGGTTATGAGAATTTTATTTTAATTTTTGTATGACTAATTTTGGTGCATGAGGTGAATGTGTGATTTTTGAATTAACCAGGAACGAATTAATAGGTGGGAATCAGGAGTGATGTATGGATTTTATGATATGTGTAGACATCAGGAGGTTTTTTGGGAATGCATATATATATATATATGATATTTCTTTTCGACATCAGTTGTGATGTGGGATTGTGTGGGAATCATGTGTAATGCGGGTATAAATTGAGGATCGGATAAGGTGCAGTAATGAAGTTATGTCTTGTGGGGACTTTTATGTCTAGAGGATGGTTGGAGGAACCATCATAATGTTGGATTGGATCAGGAAATGATTAAGTAGGTAATTTATAAGGTGGGGAGCCACAAGGGGAACTAGCCTAAGAGTGGGGATTGGGGTAATCCAGGGAAATTTTAGGATATGGGTATGTTCATTGTCATATCAATGTGAGACAACATTTCTCGGGGATGAGATATTGTAAGGTGGGGTGGTTGTAAGGTCCCAAGTTTTTGAATGGTTTGAAAATTACAAGGAAATTTGAAATTTTTTATTTGGTGGTCAAAGAAACATTTAATTTATTAATATAAGGTTAATTCCAAGAGATACAATGCATAAATGTCTTTTTTTGTATGGGGGATAATTCTCAGTAAGTGTCTCGGGAGTTCGGTTCGGTTTTAGGAGCATAGAGGATCAAAAACCAAAACTTTGAATACAGATCATTAGGTACATAGTTAGTGCTAACCATGCAACCCAAACAGTGTGGCCCATTCATACCAAGGCATAGTTAGAGTTAACTATGCAATGAGGTGAACATATGTGTGAGGAACTTGTAGAAAAATGCATAGGTGAAGCACGGGCTATGAACAGTTTGAAAAACCATGCATATAGAATCCCGCCTTTTTATCACACAAACATTCATTGCATTTTTCAAAACAGAGGATCTTTAAGGTTTAGTGTCTTGGAAACCAGGAACTTAAAACATGAAAACATAAAACATTCTTCTTAAACACTTGAAAGGCTTATCCTCATGTTCATCCTAGGTTCATTACTGCATCTCATAACCTGGGGACATACATCAAAAGAAAGGGTGAGCAGAAGGCCCAGTAAGGGAAACAAGAGAAACATTTTACATGTGAACTTGAGATACTTCAATAAGGTCATGAAAAGAACTTTAAGGCATGAGAAAGAAGTCATGAGATATATCATAATAAAAATAACATTTTTCATAACTTGAAGATGTGTATACATCATTTAACATAGAAAATCATGAACATATCACCAAGGTCTATCCCCAAGGTGTCATTTGAAAATTACCAAGGTTATTCACCAAGATATCGTGAAAATTGTAATCTCTAGTGGTTATATCATTACCCAATGCATTGGAGCGCTATCAGGGCGCACCCTTAAATTTGCCTTTATTATCATGTGAGCCACATATATAATCATCAAACATTTCATAAATACCCATATAGTATAAAGTAAATGGGTTTCATTTCATAATCATAACGTTTTAAAAACTGCTTTAAAGACATGATCTTTACGTCACTTTAAACCCACAGAAGGGGAGAGCAGGTCTCATGTATGTAAATCCCAGAATTTAAAATAGAACATTTTTATATATATTTGAATACCCCTGTAGAAATAAGAGCTTTGATTATTCATTTTATAACATAAAATAATTTTGAGAAAAGAGAGAGGCATTTTGAGACGAAAATTATGCAGCATAACGACTATGTTTCGGGGTTTTAGAAAACATTGAAAAAAGATGGGACATGGGTCAAACATTAATAAATGACCCATAAAAAAGTAGAGGGATAGAATAATAAGGATATATGAACATGGTAATTAAATTTGAAGGACATACCATTCGAAATGAAAAACATGGAATGAAGACAAAAATTAGATTTCTCTTATAAAAATTCAGCAGCCTAACGGCGTCACTTAAACTTCAACAAAAATGATTTGAAAAGATCAAATAGGGTCTCTCATCATGTGAACATAAGAGTTCAGTATTATAGATATAGAGATCATAACCCAACATAATAAAAAGGATCTTGAAAGACTTGACATGAAAGTAGAACTTCAAAATGAGAAGGGTGAAAGAACCACTTAAAAATTCGGCAGCCTAATGGCGTCACTTGAAACTTCAAAATACTGAATTGAAGAGATAAAATGGGGTCTCTTGTCATATGATCATAAAATATTAGTATGATATATATAGAGATCATACCCCAACATAATAAAAAAGTAACTTGAAATACTTGACATGAAAGTAGATCTTTGAAAAATGAGAAAGGTGAACGAATCCCTTAAAAATTCGGCAGCCTAACGGCGGCACTTAAACATTCTTAAAACGAATTGATGAGAGAAAGATGGGGTCTCTCATCATATGAACATGAAAAGGGAAGTAATATGAATGTAGAAGAACATACTCCAACATAAGAACATGGAGTATAAAAGAAATGACATAAAAGAGATTACTTGAAAAGAAAGAGAGAGGTCAGATCCCTTACCTTAAAACGTAACTCTTAAAACTCAAAGGTTGGGACCTTGAGGGCCTGGGGGCACCTTGGGAGGAATCCTTGGGAGGTAATGAGACCATAAATTCATTGGGGGAGAGTGGGGAGTCGAATGGATGAGAGGATGGCTTGGTATTTATAGGGAAAGTGAGTGGACAAGGCATTAATGGCTAAGGGACACCTCATTAGTGGTTTTGGCAAAACCATGGGCTTCCCATGGTATTTGCCCATGGTATTGGTCAGTTGGGACACCTAATACCTTATCTTACTATTAATAAGTCGAAAATATTGATTACATACTCAATACATCATTTAATGATGTCATTAAACGCCCGTAACTTAAAAACTGTATTTTCACTATTCATCGAAAATTCAACTTTCTCAGAAAAAACCCAAAATTTCACCTTAACCAAATATCAATGCTCTGATTTCAAAAATGAACTCCATTTTATAAAAATAATTTTATAAATATTTTTAATTTAATTTTTAAATAAATACACTATTCACCGAAAATTCATTTTTTTCAGAAAAATCCCCAAAAATTATCTTAACAGAATATCGATGCTCCGAGTTCAAAAATGAAATCCATTTTATAAAAATAATTTTCTAAATATTTTTAATTAAATTTTTAATTAAAAAATACTATTCACCCAAAAAAACTAATACTTGACTAATAATTTATGAAACCGTTATTTAACCATTTTATTGAATCACATTACTTAATCAAGGTGCCTAGATTATATTATTGCTTTATTTAAGTGAGATTACTAATCCATTTGGTCACATTACTAATCCTAAGCATAAAATCACTATTCATAATTTACTATTCATCAAAAATCAAGTTGATCTTATTAGACTCTAAATTTCGTACTGGACATAATTGTAGAAGACCATTTTTTTAATATCATTACACGTTTTTAATTATTTAAGGTTTACATAAACTTTTTTAAAATATCCTTTTTCTAAAATTCATCAAAAATATGCATACTATATTTATCTGGTCATTTGAAAATTCATAAACTTCATCATAAGAAGAAATCCCAATTTTTATTTAAAACAAAGGATTACACAAGGCAGTTACGATCTCCTTACATAGCCCCTTATCACACCAGCATAGGACCTAAGTGTAAGGTGTGATAAGGTGAGAGAATCCGAAGGAGGCTCGGCCAACATCGCACGAGTAGTAATTTCTATCAGTTTGAACTTCTCATGAAGGCGATTACATTCTAGCTTCACACGATGAAGTTCAGCTTGGGTTTGGCCCAGAGTAAAGCCCAGTGGTGCTACCTCCTTCCCAAGTTCTGTTAGATGGGCTTCGATCGGTCCAAGACTACTGGGTGAGGCCATCGAATCTTCGTTCTATATTAATTAACCAAGATTGCTTGTATTTAGAGACAATAATCAAAATGTTTAGTTTCGAGTGGTCATATTGACCAATGGTCATATAACAGTCAAAACCCAATGGTCTCATTTTAATTATACTCATGTTATCAAATGAAACAGTTTTGTTGAATATGAAAAATAAAATAACACGCAAAATTAGGAAACAATATTTATTCAAAATTTTGGGTCGTTACAATCTTCCCCCCTTAAGAAATTGCGTCCTCGAAATTTTTAAAATCGGGTTTTGAAATTTCATTGAAAGTCCCACATCGGAAAAGAGTCAGTAAAACTATTACTTTAAAAGAAAGAAAGGGAAGTACAATGGTCACCCGAGTTAACCCATACTAGGATTCCATGGAGGAAAACATGGATATGGAAGAAAAAACGAAGGGTCAAGTTCTGGGGGAGAGTGATAGAAAACATGATTAGGAGAAATTTAACCACAAGAAAATCCAAAACTTATTATGTGTGTAAACGGTCTTTGATTACCTAGTAGGAAATGTAAACCAACAACATTTTTGTTTTACGTTTCTTTTCATAATTTTGAGGAATTCATTTACTACATAGAACACAAACATAGGGAAATATACCAACCTTCAAGTAGAGTTTCATCCTTTAATAAGTTTCTACCAAAACTAATCTTTTCTCCAAACAATGAGCATTCAAAACTACTTGGTCTCATCAAAACACAAGAATCATCTTCTAGAGAATCACATAATCCACAAAAGATTAACTATATATTTCTTCTATCTTTAAACATTATCCCAAAAACAGAAAGGGTAAGGTAAAACAACTTTTCAAAAAGAAAGAATACCACAGGAATGGAAACTACTTTTAAATATTCAAAGTTCCATGGTACTACCCAAAGTTCATCATAGACCATTCCATAAATAACAGTCCTTAAAATTACTCAAAATAAACCAAACTAAGATTGAAACCCAAATACAAGAAGGATTTGATAACATAGTCTTCCAAGGTAAACTTTATCATTAATCTCCAAACAACATCAACCACCCCTAAAATATTATAACAAAACTAACTAACCTAAACATATTTACCCCAAGATAGGTTAATCATTTCTATAAGTAACCTATAATACTATAAGTTCACCTTAAATTCATCGATTCTTCATAATATAAGTCAACCTTACTCCTCAATGAAAATACCGTAGTAATCTATTTACCTCGATCATATGGGGTCCCCAAAATAGTGAACGTCTTCCAAAATAATAATCATCTTTTAATCCTCTAATCATCTTTCTCATATTAATACGTCAATCATCGCATTTCCTATCACATTGGTTGTTGGGACATGTTCTTCCATTTCCCACCATTAACTAAGAAGAGGAAGTATAATTAGGGGCTTAAATACTTAGCCAATAATCATGAAAAGGAACTTAAAGAATATAAGTATAACTTGTATAAGAAAAGTATACCCTAACTTGTGATCCCCTAGGTTCCCATCTAGGTTATCCATGATCATATATTCTTATGTGAATCTTTATTTTATTTTATCTTTGTTCCTTTAACTATGGTTTATACTAAGCTTATGAATTTACCAAAGCATATCCCTTAGGAGTGTCGTAACCAAGAGTGCAGCAAGGCCCGTTGTCGTGTACCAGTTCCCATTTGAGTCTAGCTCAAATTGGTGTTTTCGGGTTTTACCCCTATGTACATCTGTGCCAGAGCCACCTCTACCTACTCGTATCCAGACAGGGATGTATTTTCTTGGCAACCCATTACTCAATACTCACCAAAATACCAGGAAGATTTCATATATATAAACTTTTTTATAGGCTTCTTCCTAAAGTTTTCATATCATAATTTCCAAAAATAACTAAACCATCCTTTGATACCAACTATTGCATCCCGCCTTTTTATCACACAAACATTCATTACATTTTACAAAACTGAGGATCTTTAAGGTTTAGTGTCTTGGAAACCAGGAACTTAAAACATGAAAACATAAAACATTCTTCTTAAACACTTGAAAGGCTTCTCCTCATGTTCATAATAGGTTCATTACTGCATCTCATAACCTGGGGACATACATCAAAAGAAAGGGTGAGTAGAAGGCCCAGTAAGGGAAACAAGAGAAACATTTTACATGTGAACTTGAGATACTTCAATAAGGTCATGAAAAGAACTTTAAGGCATGAGAAAGAAATCATGAGATATATCATAATAAAAATAACATTTTTCATAACTTGAAAATGTGGCTACATCATTTAACATATAAAATTATGAACATATCACCAAGGTCTATCCCCAAGGTGTCATTTGAAAATTACCAAGGTTATTCACCAAGATATCGTGAAAATTGTAATCTATAGTGGTTACATCATTACCCAATGCATTGGACCACTATCAGGGCGCACCCTTACATTTGACTTTATTATCATGTGAGCCACATATATCATCATAAAACATTTCATAAATACCCATATAGCATAAAATAAATAGGTTTCATTTCATAATCATAACGTTTTAAAAACTGCTTTAAAGACATGATCTTTACGTCACTTTAAACCCACGGAAGGGGAGATCGGGTCTCATGTATGTAAATCCCAGAATTTAAAATAGAACATTTTGATATATATGTGAATACACCTGTATAAATAATAGCTTTGAGTATTCACTTTATAACATAAAATAATTTTGAGAAAAGAGAGAGGCATTTTGAGACGAAAATTCTGCAGCATAACGGTTATGTTTCGGGGTTTTAGAAAACATTGAAAAGAGAGGGGACATGGGTCAAACATTTATAAATGACCCATAAAATAGTAGAGGGATATAATAAGAAGTATATATGAACATGGTAATGAAATTTTAAGGACATACCATTTGAAATGAAAAACATGGAAGAAAGACAAAAATTAGATTTCTCTTATGAAAATTCGGCAGCCTAACGGCGTCACTTAAACTTCAACAAAAATGATTTGAAAAGATCAAATAGGGTCTCACATCATGTGAACATAATAGATCAGTATGATAGATATAGAGATCATACCCCAACATAATAAAAAGGATCTTGAAAGACTTGACATGAAAGTAGAACTTCAAAATGAGAAGGGTGAAAGAACCACTTAAAAATTCGGCAGCCTAACGGCGTCACTTGAAACTTCAAAATACTGAATTGAAGAGATCAAACGGGGTCTCTAATCATATGATCATAAAAGATTAGTATGATAGATATAGATATCATACCCCAACATAATAAAAAAGGAACTTGAAATGCTTGACATGAAAGTAGATCTTTGAAAAATGAGAAAGGTGAACGAATCCCTTAAAAATTCAGTAGCCTAACGGCGCCACTTAAACATTCTTAAAACGAATTGATGAGAGAAAGATGGGGTCTCTCATCATATGAACATGAAAAGTCCAGTAATATGAATATAGAAGAACATCCTCCAACATAAGAACATGGAGTATAAAAGAAATGACATAAAAGAGATTACTTGAAAAGAAAGAGAGAGGTCGGATCCCTTACCTTAAAACGTAACTCTTAAAACTCAAAGGTTGGGACCTTGAGGGCTTGGGGCACCTTTGGAGGACTCCTTGGGAGATAATGAGACCATAACTTCATTGGGGGAGAGTGGGGAGTCGAATGGATGAGAGTATGGCTTGGTATTTATAGGGAAAGTGAGGGGACAAGGCATTAATGGCTAAGGGACACCTCATTAGTGGTTTTGGAAAAACCATGGGCTTCCCATGGTATTTTCCCATGGTATTGGCCACTTGGGACACCTAATACCTTATCTTACTATTCATAAGTCGACCATATTGATTATATACTTAATACATCATTTAATGATGTCATTAAACACCCGTAACTTAAAAACTGTATTTTCACTATTCATCGAAAATTCAACTTTCTCAGAAAAAACCCAAAATTTCACCTTAACCAAATATCAATGCTCTGATTTCAAAAATGAACTCTATTTTATAAAAATAATTTTCTAAATATTTTTAATTTAATTTTTAAATAAATACACTATTCACCGAAAATTCATTTTTTTCAGAAAAATCCCCAAAAATTGCCTTAACATAATATCGATGCTCTGAGTTCAAAAATGAAATCCATTTTATAAAAATAATTTTCTAAATATTTCTAATTAAATTTTTAATTAAAAAACACTATTCACCCAAAAAAACTAATACTTGACTAATAATTTATGAAACCATTATTTAACCATTTTATTGAATCAAATTACTTAATCCAGGTGCCTAGATTATATTAATTCTTTATTTAAGTGAGATTACTAATCCATTTGGTCACATTATTAATCCTAAGCATAAAATCACTATTCATAATTTATTATTCATCAAAAATCAAGTTGATCTTATTAGACTCTAAATTTCGTACTGGACATAATTGTAGAAGACCATTTTTTTAATATCGTTACACGTTTTTAATTATTTAAGGTTTACATAAACTTTTTTAAAATATCATTTTTCTAAAATTCATCAAAAATATGCATACTATATTTATCCGGTCATTTGAAAATTCATAAACTTCATCATAAGAAGAAATCCCAATTTTTATTTAAAATAAAGGATTACACAAGGCAGTTACGGTCTCCTTACACAGCCCCTTATCACACCAGCATAGGACCTAAGTGTAAGGTGTGCTAAGGTGAGAGAATCCGAGGGAGGCTCGGCCAACATCACATGAGTAGTAATTTCTATAAGTTTGAACTTATCGCGAAGGCGATTCCGTTCTAGATTCACACAATGAAGTTAGGCTTGGGTTTGGTCCAGAGCAAAGCTCAGTGGTGCTACCTCTTTCCCATGTTCTGTTAGATGGGCTTCGATCGTTCCAAGACTACTGGGTGAGGCCATCGAATCTTCGTTCTATATTAATTAACCAAGATTACTTGTATTTAGAGACAACAATCAAAACGTTTAGTTTCGAGTGGTCATATTGACCAATGGTCATATAACAGGCAAAACCCAACGGTCTCATTTTAATTATTCTCATGTTATCAAATGAAACAGTTTTGTTGAGTATGAAAAATAAAATAACACACAAAATTAGGAAACAAGATTTATTCAAAATTTTGGGTCGTTACAATGCACCTATCCATGTGTGGCAGGGTGACCTTTGGACAGTGGCACCACACTGTTGGCATATGGTTAGCCAAACTGTGCAGCCAAATTTTGTTGTTCATTAAAGATGGTGAAATTGAAAAAATTCCCCTCACAACTTTATACTTTATTCCCTTATTCTTTCTTCCCATTCATGCACAACAGGCCATGGGGATCTCTATTTTTTCTTTTATAGATAATTTGTGGGATCTTCATCATTCAAGATCTGATTCGAGTGTTATATATTGCATTAGATAGATTGTGATAAGGCTTCTAGTCCTATTGCTTCCTTTCTTATTTTATCTTAATGTTTGGAATGATATTTCCATCGATGATTATATTCCTTATTTCTAGGGTGTTAGTTCAATTCTTTGTTTTAATCTGATATAGGTAGTTTGTGCCTAGATTTATCCATTTTTATATGTGTGTTTGTGTGGTAGAATAAATACATGTGAGTGGTTTGGTCAAAGTATGACCATTTTGTTAATGTTTTTATTATTATTTTGTTATTTGGAGATGTTTTTTGATTGCCTTGTGTCCATTAGGGTATTGTTGATCTAGGAAGGGCCTGGTATGTGTGAATGGGTTTCCAAATTGGTTTTCCATGATGTGATGGTTGTTTGAGTTAATTTAAATTGTTCCTTTGGATATGTGGGTTCCATGGAAATGTGTTGGGATTAGACTAATAGATTTGGGGTAATGTTTATCACTGGGTTTGGGGTGACATGGTTCATCGGTTTGAGTCAGATGGAGATGAAAATGTCGATGTTGGATGATGGGGTTTACATGTGGTGACAGACTTCCACCGGAGGGTGTGGATTAGGATGGTTGGTGATTTACGCTCATTGTTGTTGGATGATTGTGTCATTGGAGTCATGTGAACATAGGAATAGACTCAGTGGTATGGTTTTGACCACTCTCTATGGGTGGATGCCTCCATAGAATTTGTTTCTTAAGGGATGGTGATGACCATCAATTATGGAGGAGGTTCTCACCATAGAAATCTATGGTTGATGGTGTGATACCATCAGATGGGGTTTGGGGATCACCATGATATTGAGGGTGATGGGATGGGTTTATGGGAGGATGGAGATTGTCATGCCTTTTGATGTTGGGTTGTTGAGCTTATGGTGATTATTCAAGTGAAAGTTTGAGGGACCTGTTATATGGATATGGGCATGCTGACAGGATGCCAATTTTATTTGACATGTGGGATGTGAGGTATCAATTTTCATGAGGAACCAGGTGAAATATTTATGGATGGGATACGAGGGTTCTCTGGGAATGTCAGGTCACATATACATCATTCCATTTCCAGAGTTGGACAAAGTAGGTAATGCTCCCTTGTGGTTATTGAGTACATGTGAAGCAGGTTAATTATGTGTGGATTGATGTTATTTACTTACATAATAATAAACTGATATGAATATGGTTATGTGATATAAACACATTGGTGGTGGCCTACTGATTTCATGGGACTCTCGGGACATGTGTAGAATTTATGGTTTTGAGAGCAGGTAAGGGATCGGACACATGGTTTGGAACTTAGCGAGAAGGGATGCACCATGAGTGTATGGGATGGATGGCAGATGGACTAGGTATTTCTTTCTCATCAAGACAGAGTTTATTTTTGGACTTTTGAGTGCATGATTATATGATCAACCCATGGGTGATCCTGCAAGTTTTTTATTACCGTTAAGAAATGCATATATTATTTGATATATATAGCCGGTATGCTTTTGGCTTGTTATTTATGATGTTTATCATTTCTTACACTGTGTCTGATTAGATGATTTCACAGTGCCGTTTTTATGTCCAACTTTATTATTGTTATTACTACCATAGGGTATAGTCTTCCCAAAATCATCTAATTACACCCTTACTGCTACTCAGAAACCTTTGGCTTATGGAGAGGTGCACCTAAGGCCCAATGGTCCTCTAATCTGAAGCACTGATTGAGTGGCTCCCACATCAGGGTGCTACACTGTACATGTTTATACCAATGTGCCACACAAATATGTTTGATATTGTATAAGGCCAGACCCTGTTTAGTGTGCCCTAGGGTCCCACTTGGCGTGTACATAAGACCAACACATCATGCGGGAACCATCTTTATCCTAATATGAATAATAGGGATACTTGGTGTGTGTTCTTGATACAAAATGTCGTGTAGTTAGAAATTTCAAGCATATATCGCCTACAAACTACCCAATTTTGCATAGAACACCCAGATTTAGATCAATACGAAACAAAAAATGAAAATAATTCTATTTATGATCTAAAACAAAAGGCGGGGACAAAAATAAAAAAAAAGTGGAGAAATTCAAAATAATGAGTCTTACCTCTTTACAGATCATTGATGCTTCACAGTCAAATGTTTCTAATTCCTGATCCATGGTCATTGCATCTAGATCCACATTTTTATCATCCAAGAATGAATATTTCTACCTCGATCGCCACCTTCAACTCTCTTCATCATTAACATAGAAGAGGGTGAAGGGAGGATATCCTCATGTGCACACCTATGGAGAGAGGGGGAGAGATATTGGGGTATTCAATTAACCATAATTAATTTTTAAAGGAAAACCCATCAAATAGCCCTAACCTGAGTTTGGAACCCGAGCGAATATTATATGTCACCTAGGTAAAACCCCCCATTCCAGATCCAACTACAGAATCAGAATTTCGATTCAGTGCTTTGTTTAGGAGATTTCATTTTTCAATGTTGAGGGAATAAATATTATTTATTTAATAAATATTAAATATCCCAACCAAATCGCCCAAATCAGAATATCACCAAATTCTTTCCCTAGGGTAAACACCACATTCCATGACAAATGGAAACATTGTTAAAAATTTATGAGATTGTTCTACAAGAGAAATTGATCATTTTACCCTTCTTAAAGGCTTGGGGCTCGGAAACTTTAAAACAAGCTAAGTCTTCTACTCAAGAAAACACATATCATTGCACTGTGTACTGATATCCAAAATAATCAGTACTCGATAATTTTAATTTTATTTGAAATTATACTTTTACATTTAAAATTTACATATGCATAAGGTTTTTATTACTTTCACATATGAATAGTATATCGATAGTTATACTTTTGCATAGGGTTTTTTACTTTGAATGTTTTGTTTTACATTCTGATTTACTCCTTGAAAAATGGGAGTCTGTGTTTTTGGTTAACATTCTTATAGAAAGTTTTATATTTTTTGAAGTTTCAACAAAAGATAAGAGATCATTTCAATATATTTTTCAAAACCACACCTAATGGGAGTTACTTTGTTAGTTGAATTTAATAGTAGTTATCTTCTGAAAGGTATCTTTTTCATTAACGTTTATTCTTAGTTGAAGCATGCCTTTTATTGGTAGTCATCTTTAATTGACTTTTTTGTTTGATCTTTTTACATTCGTGTATGATCCGTTATCACTACAAGAAAAATACCCTATACCAACGGTTTGGAACCGTTGGTATAGGCCTCCAAACCGTTGGTATAGGTTATACCGATGGTTTGGAGAACCGTTTCCAAGTAAGCCGTAAGGATAGGTCTATACCAATGGGTTTGAAAACCGTTGGTATAAGTAATATGAAAATATGTACCAATGATTCCATAAACCATTGGTATACGTAATTCAAAAAATAATCACCTGGTTGGTTTTGATCCCAGCACCTCCCGTTTGTGATTAAATGACCTAACCACTAACCTAACTTACTTTTGTGAACATAATTTCATAAATATATATATGTATTATCATAAGTATTTTAAATTTTGATTTATTTAATGTCCATTGTAAGAAGATTCCATTAAAAATACATGTACCTGTACCAACGGTTCTCAAAACCGTTGGTATAGACCCATACCAATGGTTTTGAGAGCCGTTGGTATTGGTTCTTTGATTTTGGGACCTATACCAATGGTTTTGGAAAAACTGTTGGTATAGGGGGGACCTATACCAACAGTTTGGCCAAACCGTTGGTATATGGTTTCTATAATGGACCTATACCAACGGTTTTGGCCAAACCGTTGGTATAGGTCCAAATTAGTGAACTATACCAAGAGTTTGCCCAAAACCGTTGGTATAGATCATATTTCTAGTAGTGTATATTGAAAATAATCATTGAGCTACTCTTACGCATGCTCACTATATCTTAATTTTTCTTATAAGTATGTTTCTTGACTCACTTTTACATATTCCTGAGTTTATTTTTACACATAAACCTTTCATTCTTACATTTGCTTAATGTTTTTAAGTTTACTCTTATTTATCTTTCATGTCACTCTTACATATGTTTTATGCATATGGAGGTTACTTTTATGTATTCTTAAGATTAATTATGCATATCCTTGAGTCTGCTAATATGTATGATTTTTGCAACACTCTTATGTTTGCTCGCCGATGGACTTTTTATTCTTATGTATCCTTATCAAAAGTTGTCTACTCTTACATATTATTTGTGCTTAACTATCATGTTTCCTTAGTTTACTGTGTGTTCTTCCTGACTATCCCAAAGTGGGGTGAAGTAAATATATCCTGAAGGGGGAGAGAGATGAAAATATCCCAAAGGGGGAAAATTTGGCAGGTGATGAAAGTTGTGGGAAAGTAGAGATAATTGTAGGGGGAGAAAGGTTATCTTTCTTATCATTCTTATTCAACTTCCTTGCTTCCTTTTGCCTTGATTTTATTTTATTGTGTCTTTTTAATAATCACAAAGGGGGAAAATGTTGCGTGTTTTTGAATGTTTTAGAAAAGGATGTAAAGTTAGTTGAATGCTAAAGGGGGGAGAGGTTCAACCCCGAGGGAGAAAGATTATCATTGTTCTATCTCTTGAGTTTTTGCTCATTTAGACTACCAAAAGATAAGGGGGAGAAGTCTGACGTCATAGGGGAAGATTTGTTACAAAAAGAGAGAAGATATTGTTTAGCCAACAAAGAGGGATAAGTTAAAGATTGGGTGAAGTTGTGTTAAGTAACTTCCGTTCTCATCTCATGGGGGGGTAATTTTCACGGATGTTATAGAGGTTAGATAGAAGTTACTAAGAGTTTTCTAATTTTCTTCATTTCAAGTGTATTTACACTGTTTGGTCATTTATCCATTTGTCGTGTTTTATGATTGTCAAAAAGGGAGAGAATGTTGAGTCATTTTTCTAAAAAGATCTCTTGTGGATCCATTGTTTTGATAGATCTCAAATACCCTCCTTGTTTACCTTGTGCATACTTGAAGTGTTGTTATGTTTTGAGTTGTGTAGACTTGACATCCAAGACACCAACTTTCGGTGAACTGAACTGGTCCATTTAATTTCTCGAGTGTTGTGATGAAACACTCATTCGCTTCAACGAAAGATAGGTTGAAGCTTCTGAGCTTTCGATGTAGTTCTAACTGTATTCGATGTTTGTGGATGTTGTTACTCCAAGTTGGCTATATTGGTGTCAATAAATTGGACTGAGGACTTCATGGCATGGAATATGTCAAAAGACAACTAGAACAATTTCATTCGAGTTGAAGGTGTGCTTCATCTGTGTCCCCCCACCCCACCCCACAAATTTCATTGTGGTTCTTTAAACCCGTCGTGAAATATATGCAAAATTTTTTAGTGGCAGTTTTAAAGCTGTCGTGAAATAACCATCTTTGTTTTTTAAGACTTCAAAAATTACTTAATAAATGTAAATATAAAAAATTATTGGGATAAAATCTTTTTAAAATTATATAAATGATTTAGAACTTTTGTTTTTGAAGTAATTTTTTTTATATTTTTATTAATTGAATTAGAAACATTTTTTAAAAAAATATAAAAACAAATTATTAGTTTTATAAAGTATCCAAAAATTACTATTTAATTATAAATATAATTTTTTTATTGTATTCATTTTTTAAGTAATTTGAAATTTCTTATTTTTGTTAAGTATTATATATATTTATGAATTGACTGGGAAATTGTTATTTTTTGAAATATAGCTAAAAAGTCTAATTTTTGAAAATTCATAAAAAAAATTATTAAGTGTGAACATAAAAAGCAGAGGTCTGGTTTGGGTAGGCCTCATTCTAATATAAAAACGAAGAGGTGTCCTTTTTTATGTGACGTGATCTGTTGGCAAATAAGTCAGACATGCACAGGCAGATTGTGCCACTTGGCATCGTTATTTGATAGCCACAACTTGGACAACAGGCCCGACGTCATCCTTTGATAGCCACAACGGCGTACACAGGACGTTCTCTAAATGACCGCATCGATGTGTTTGCCCCCGGAATGCACGGCACAGATAAAACTCTATAAAAGCCTGAAGTAGATTGGATCAATTGATTCACCAGTAATCATTCAATGGCCTCTCGCTGCTGCTGCCTCTTCGTCCTCCCATTATTCCCCTTACTATTATCTTATTCCCTTCCCTCCCCACTACCCTCTGCACCGTGCAACCAGCAGGCCCAGCTCAACTCCATGGTTTCCATCTTTTCTTCTTCAACGTCCCTGCATAACTGGTCCACATCCCTTCATTATTGTGAGTGGGAAGGAATTGATTGCGACTCCCATGCCTGTGTCACTCGTCTATGGCTTCCTTCCCGGGGGCTTAGAGGGACACTTTCTCCCTCAATTACCAACCTCTCAACCCTCGCCCACCTCAACCTCTCACAGAATACACTCACCGGCTACCTCCCAGCTCACCTTTTCTCATCTCTAAACAACTTGAAAGTCCTAGATCTCAGTCATAATCTTTTCCAAGGAGAACTGCCATTGTCATCCCCGCTCTTTTCTTCCCGTCATCAACGCCTGCCCACTTCCATTGAAGCGGTGGATTTATCGAGCAACCGTCTCAAAGGGTCATTGCCGTCTTCCTTCTTCAATGATGCCAAGAAATTGTCTCACCTCAATGTCAGCCATAACGTTTTCACTGGTACCATCCCCACCGCGTTGTGTGACGTATCTTCCTCGCTCCTGGTGCTGGATGTTTCCATAAACGGGTTTACTGGAGCGATCCGTCTGGACGGATGTGTGAAACTACAGGTTCTTCGAATGGCTTCCAATAAATTCTCTGGGACGATCCCCGATGATATCTATTATATTCAAACGTTGCGTGAACTGAACATGGCTTCCAACCAACTGCATGGGCCCATATTTAATGGCATCGGTAATCTCACCGCCTTAACCATCCTCGAGCTTCAAGGCAATGGGTTGAGCGGTGAGCTCCCTGGAAACATGGGTAGGCTCTCCAAGCTAGAAAAATTGGTTCTCTATCTGAACAACTTGAATGGATCCATTTCAGTTTTAATGAACTGCTCCAGCATTAATGAAATGAATCTACGATTCAATCAATTTGATGGAGATATATCAATTCTGGATTTCTCCAAATTCTCTAAATTAAGGATAATCGACCTTGGTTCTAATATGTTTGAGGGTGAATATCCTTTGAGCCTTTATTCTTGCAAGTCTCTTCGAGCCATAAGACTATCATACAATAATATACTCGGTGACGTCTCACGCGGCTTTCAAAACCTGCAATCCTTGACTTTACTGTCACTTAACGGCAACTCCTTGACCAACATATCGGGGGCCATCAAAATTCTAATGGGTTGCAAGAACCTTGAAATCCTTACTCTTTCTGAGAATTTTATGGGTGAAGTCATCCCACACGATATGGACATCCGATCATGTTCACACTGCTTCCAAAACCTAAGGTATTTTTCTCTCAGGCACTGCGATCTCAGAGGTCAGGTTCCCAGTTGGTTGAGCATGGTAAAGAATCTCCAAGTTCTCCGGTTGAATGATAATAAACTGGGAGGTCCTTTGCCGGGTTGGCTGGGGAGTTTGCCTAACCTCTTCCACATGGACCTTTCTCAGAATCTCATCACCGGAGAGATCCCATCAGCATCGCTATCAGGACTTAAAGCACTGACGTCCGACTTCCCTCTGGTGGCTAAATCAGACCGGGCTCTCGACTTATCCCTCTTCCTCACTTATGGCATCGTTGACCCTCATTCCAGGCAATACAGACAGCTCTCAGACCTCCCGCGCGCCATAATCCTCTCAAACAACCATCTCTACGGTAGCATCCCTCGTGAAATCGGTTCTCTGAGGTATATTCAGTGGTTGGAGGTGGGGATCAACCATCTGTCGGGGCGGATTCCAGACGGTATTTCCAGGCTTTCTAATTTGGAAATATTGAACCTGTCCTCCAACCATCTGACGGGCAGGATTCCGGAGTCGCTCGCTGCTCTCAACTTCCTCCGCGAGCTGGATGTTTCGTTCAACGATCTTGAAGGGCCCGTGCCGAAGGGCACTCAGTTGCAGAGCTTTGGTAATTCTGCGTATGAGGGGAACAGGAGACTGTGCGGGGCGCCACTTCCAGATCCATGCCAGGGTGCCCACCAGCCGAAGGCTGCAGAGGAGGGTGATGGCGGTGGGAGGGGTTGGTTCAGTTACATCGGCATGGGTGCTGGTTTCATCACAGGTTTATTCTCTGTTTGTGTAACACTGTTGGTGAGGAACTTGAGGAATGTTTAAATTAACTTTTAACTTAAAACCCACCCCGGGCCAGGGTGGCTAGATGCAGGGCTAGCACCCAGTTTAACGGTAGATGTAAATGCACCGTATGTAGTATTTTAATATTAGTCAGCTTTATTTTTTATTTAATATTACCTAGTTTTTGTTTTTGTTTTAAATCAGAGTTTAACATTACAAAGTGTTTGAACAATTTTCTTTCTTACCGCTATATATATTCTATATTTTAATTTTAGATAAATAGTTTTAATTAATGTTGTTTTATGCCCCACATCCTCTAATATAGAAACTCAACCCATATCTCTAATTAATGCAGTCAACATTCATTATTTCATTAATTAATATTGAGAATAACTCTCCTTTAATTTTGGGAAAAAATACTATATTAATGTTGAGATAAATCTCTCCATTAATAAATTTCTCTCTCCTCAGTATTTAAAATTTAAATCATAAAATCCCAACAATCTCCACCTTAATTTAAAATTCAAATACTCCACATTCAGCGCTTTTTTACCATTAATAAAGGTACCATCTTTATCAACATTTTTTTAGCACTGATAAAGGAACTCCCGTTATCAGCGTTTTTTAGAAGTGATGATAAAGACCTCACTTTATGAGCATTTTTTACAAGCACTGATAAAAGTATACTTCAAAAAAAATTATATTTCATTAAAAATGAAATTTTAATGTTTTAATATATATATATATATATATAATATATATATTTTTAAAATATGGTTTAGATAAAACTAAATAGGCATTTACATATATAAGATAATTAGTCAAAATGGCTTTAAAATAATTAAAAATGTTTTTCAAATTAATAATTTTCTAATTATTATCGAGTAATAGTCATTTAATAACAATTTGAATATTAAAAAAATAAAAAATAAATAAAAGATCGAAAATAAGCTGAAAACGTAACTCTAACTTCAAACGACCATAACTTTTAATTCGAGTATCCGTTTGAGTTCCACCACATATCAAATCGAAGCTTGCAACGAGATTTACACCCTTAGAAACATAGATTAACCTCTTTCACATATTTTGAGTCTAATAATGGCCCATATGGCCTCCAAAACTGAGTTTTTTATCGGGGTACCCTAATTTTTTAACATTTGATGGGTTTTCAGCCTCATTTAAGGGGGTCTTGTTATCTTTTTTTGGTGGAGACTGAATTTATTTCTAGTTCTTACATTCATATTGATATTATGGTTTTTAAATTTTATAGTTTTTCACAATGTACTGTTATTTATAATCAAATATATAACAATATATACATATTGTTTATATATTCACCCATAAAAATTTAATTTTATAAATAAATAATTAAACGTGTTTATATATAAAATACAATTCTCAATATATTAACCTTATATAAATAAAAAATAATACCCATTTTATTTAAAATACAAATGTATGAATATTTATATACATACACATATACAATTAATGTATATATAATGTTTATATATATATAAATATATTTGCTTGTATTGGAAAACATATATATGTTTACCTATATATTCTAATATATGTATATAAATATTAATATATGATATATTTAAATAAATATAAATATGTATAATTATATTTATAGATGCACACATATATATAAATATATATATTTATGTATTTATAAACACACACACCCACAAAACATGTTTTATATGTGTATTTAAATATATATATATATATATATATAAGTGTGTGGATAAAAAAATGTAACAAAATATATATATAAATATATAGATATATCATAAAATGAAAGACAAAACAATATAGGCGAGTGACAGAGTCGCGGACACATGAGGAGGAGGTCTTAGATTTGAAACCCAGTAAAGGCAAGGGCACGCGGGCGAGGGTGAGTAGGTGTCTAGCACTAATAAAGGGGGGTGGGGGGAAGCTAGCACTGATGGGGGGGGGGGGTTGAGTGCAGATAAAAGGGGGGTTGTCCACCCTTCGATTTGTAGAATCGTTTTTTATGAGCTTTATCAGCGTTTATTTAGCATTGATACAAGCCCCCTTTTAATAACACCTCGATTATCAGTGTTTTCATAGTACTGATAAAGGATTTTTTAGCGCTGATAAAACCCTATTTTGTGGTTGAGATTTTCCTGTTCCATTTGATGATCTGCTGACATACCATCATTGTTCTGTAGGGCGCCTTGATTTAAGGTGATCGAGCATTTCTGGCAAAGGGTTTTCATCTAGTTCAGATGGTGAGCTCCCGAGGTGAGTTTCCTTTAGTGCACAGAGAGGTTATCAAAGAAGAAGAGGGAGAACATGAGTTTGTCGGCCACTCGCACTCCCCTCTATCATGATTTTTCCGCCTCATGGAACTGGAGTACCGCTCCGGCGAAGATTCAGTGGTGATCAACTCGATCTTAGGTCTATGATGACTACGCACCAAAGGAGGTTCCAGATCTTGACGTCCTTCAGTCGTAACCAGGTTTCAGTTTATGATTCTTTTCTTTGTATGTGATTAATTCATTTTCTGTCATGATTGAAACTGTATACTTCTTAGGTGTTTGCATGATTCCTACTAGGAGTGGACGGTGCTGACTCTACGTGACGAGTTTCATCACCGCCACCTATTTCAACAAGGTCGGCCTCCTCAAATAGTTTCTATGGTTATCTTATTTATACTTCGACTATGTATTTCTTTCTTGATTTTTCTTAGTAATAAAAAGAATAACGTGAGTGGTGTTCTCATTGTGCACGCAGGATCACGCTGATCCGAAGCACATTATATCTGGAATTATTTTTTGTTCTTTCTTTTATGTTCTTGTGATTCCAGTGGTTCGTTTGAATAAGAAATTTATTTTGTTTTCTTGTTATAAACATTCTAAATTGATCATACCGAATCTGTAACCAAATTATATGTATCAGTGGGTCCTGGATGTTCTTAGTGTTAATGGCTTATCCCAATAGTTGGTATCAAATCTTGCTAAAACATAGATAATGGGATCTACAAAATTTGATATTGAGAAATTTGATGGTGAAAATTATTTTAATCAATGACAGATTAAAATGACTGCACTTTTGGGTCACAATGATTTAATTGATCCCCTTTCTAACAATAAAAAGAAAGTAACTACCCTTTCCCTAGATGGGTATACTGCTATCACCTATGTAGATGTTTGAGAAGTAACCCTTAGGAGAGATTTTAGTTTAATACTATAATCTTTAGGATAAAATGTTTTTAGAGAGGTTTCATGTGAGTCTTCTTCTACTGGTATATGGTTGTAAAACCCCATCCCTTTTTGAAGACATCATGGGCTTGTTCATAGGTACTCTTTTTCCTTGTGTTGAGTTCCTTTCATTTGGGTTTTACCTTGGGGTATGTTTGAGAGAAAATTTTAGAAAAATAGAAGAAAGAGGTAAGTGTACGGATGATGCACGGTTTTCCCTAACCGTGCACCCTTTCCCAAAAAACCGTGCAACCCTGGACATAGAGTTTGTGCACGAATGGAACATGGTTTTCCAAGCCGTTCTCCCTAAAAGGAGAAACTGTGCCCCCCCCCCCCTAAAAGAGTTGCATGATTAAGGCACAGGGTTTGGAAAACTCTGTGCCTCTGCCCAGCAAACTGTGCGTGGGGTTTAAGTTAATCTGAAAATTTGTTTTAAAAATTTTTGAGCCCCAATTTTAACCCAAAATTGACCCCCACTCGACCCTAACCTCTCTTTCACAATTTTGTAGGCTCCTAGATAGATTCCAAGCCTTCCTAACCTCATTTCTTGGAAAATAGAAGGGCGGATTGAAGGTCCACACCTTCATGGGTATGTGATTTCTTCCCGTTTAGATCTCTCCCTATCTCTCCCTCTCCGCTTCCCGAATAAAATAAGGGATGTTTATCTACTGTTGGTTATATATCTAGATCTAGGTTTATTAGATCTTGATTTGTTTAATCGTGGATCTAGATTTCAGATCTAGATCATTTTCTTTTAGCTTTCGAGATTAATCCATTTGAAATTAAGGATTCATCCATTAGTGAGCGTTTGTCAATGAATTGAGTTAGGTGGTCTATTATTCAAATCTCATAGTCATGATTTCAATTACGTGTATGTAATTGTAGAATTTCTTGAGATTGTTTAGTAATTGAATTTTATATTTCAATTAATTAATTTGGTAAATTAATTAATTAAAGTATTGTGGGATTTTGGGAATAATTAATTGTTGAATTAATTATGGGATATTGAGATTGTGAAATTGAATAATTAATTGTTGAATTAATTATGGGATTTTGAATTGTGATTTAGAATAAATAATTTTTTAATTAATTCACTACAAAAAAAATGATGGTTAACAGCGGTTATTTAGTGGACTAGCAGAGGTTTAAATCATCGCCTAATTGTTTAGCAGTGGTTCATAAAACCACTGTATATTTTAGGGTCACTATTCAATTAGAGGTGGTTTATTTTATTTTGCATCAGTTATTTTAAGTGTCATTTTTGGAGCATTTAGTGGCATATATTGTTTAATTAGCGGTAGTTTTTTCATAAAAAAATATTCGTTGGGAATATAAATAAAATAAAAATAACTGCTGTAAAGAATTTCATGGAGGTTATTTTTAGCTACGATTAATCTAAACCACCAATAAATACATTCAGTAATATATGTTTAGCGGAAGTTACAACAAACCCCTGGGAAATCTGTTTTGATTTTTTAAAAAATATTTAATAAAAAACTATAAATATACAAAAAAAATGAAATGCTATAAACTAAAATATAAATATATGATAAACTCACCATTCATACATCACACATCCACAGTCATACAAACAACCACTGTCATCATAACTTAAGTCTTAGTCACCCCATACATCAATCAACACCTCAGTCATCAATATATACATATAAAATATTCCCAACAACAACCAATGTTGAATAGAGATCCATGTCATGACCTCCACTGCATCTGTCTGCCTCCACATCATCTCATCAATTGAAACTCACCACGTCATCTCATCTGCTGTAATAAAAAACGAAACAAAAAGTAAAACTAAACATAATGAATCAGAATTACTTTAGAATAATTGATAAATTTTTAACATACCACAGAAATTAAGAACTGTCATGGCTATCTTATGAAAAATGATGTGGATCGGAATAGTCAACCTCCTGCCTACTATCGTCATCTACCACCTACAATGAAAACCAGAACATTTAGGAAAATAAACTCGAAAGAGAAAAGATGAAGTATATATTCAGAATGATGCACATATTTTTTTTATTTTGTTAATAAAAATGAGGGAATTTTAATATAAAAAAATAATATATAATGAAAAACACTTTTAAAATATAAACATACCTATTTTAGATAAGATTTAACACTTGAAACTGAAAACATATAAGTAAATATTCTAATTTATTTTTTAAGTGATGTGCGGTGTGCTTGAAATTTGTTTAATAATTTTTTTAATGAGTTTGATATCACAACATGTCCTATATTTAAAAAAACTAAATAGTGGTTATCCCATGATTTCATATCAATATGAGGTCATTTTCTATGGTTTTGACCATTCCACACACATTTTAGTGTTTTAAAACACAAAAAATGCATTTACGACCATAACGGGTAAACCGTCATTCAGAATGGAATGTCGTCAGTTACTACATTTCAAAATTAAATATACAGTCATTTCCTCTGATTTCAAGACAATCTGATGTTGTTTTCCAAGTTTTGACAATTTCATGCACGTTTTAGTGTTTCAAAACACTAAAAACGTGTTTACGACTATAACGGATAAACTGTCACTAGGAATGACATATCATCAATTCCTACATTTCAAAATTAAATCTATGGTGTTTGTTCCATGATTTTAGGACAATCTAATTTTTTCCCCTGGTTTTGACCGTTCTATACACATTTTAGTATTTAAAAATACTAAAAAAGTATTTACGACCATAATAGAAAAACCATCATTCAGAATGACGTGTCATCAGTTCCTACATTTAAAATTAAATATATGATGGTTGTACCGTTATTTCACATTAATCATAGGTTTTCTTCCTATTTTTTACCATTTCATGCATGTTTTAGTGTTTTAAAACACTAAAAACATGTTTACGTCCATAACGGGAAAACCGCCATTCGAAATGACGTGTCGTTCGTTCCTATATTTCATAATTAAATCTATGTTTATTTTCCCCTGATTTCAGTACAATACAACATCATTTTATTGGTTTTGATCATTCTATGTATGTTTTAGTGTTTTAAAACACTAAAAACGCATTTACAATCATAATGAGAAAACCGTCATTCAGAATGACGTGTTGTTGGGTTGTACATTTCAGAATTAAATATATGATTGTTTTACTCTGATTTTAAGACAATCCAATGTCATTTTTCTAGTTTTAATCATTCCATACACGTTTTAGTGTTTTAAAACACTAAAAATGCATTTACGGACATAACGGGAAAACTGTCATTCAGAATGACATGTCGTCAGTTCCTACATTTCACAGTTAAATCTATGGTTGGATTCCCTTGATTTCAAGTTAATCCGACATTATTCTCCTTGTTTTGATCCACTAAAACTTATTTTTAAAGGCTTTTGTTCCTTTCATAAGTGTTTGCTGAGTAATTCTGATCACATTGCACGTCAAATTGATGTGTTGTCTATGAATACACATCAAAAACAAAAAATTGGTTGTTGTCCCTTAATTTTAGGACAACCAGACATCATTTTATTTGTTTTTACCGTTTCATGCATGGTTTATTATTTTTAAAACATTGAAAACATATTTAAATCCATAACGAGCAAACCATCATTCAAAATGATGTTTTGTCAGTTCCTAAATTTTACAATTAAATATACGGTGTTTGTCCCAAGATTTCACAACAATTGTAGGTTGTTTTTCTAGTTTTGATCGTTTCATGCACGTTTTAGGGTTTTAAAACACTAATAATGAATTTATATCCATAATAGGAAAATTTTCATTTGGAATGACACGCCATTAGCTCCTACATTTCACAATTAAATCTACGGTCATTGTCCTTTGATTTCTGGACAATACGAAGTCATTTACCTTATTTTGACCTTTCCACGCATGTTTTACCATTTTAAAACACTACAAACACATTTATGGCCATAACTGGAAAACCATCATTTGGAATGATGTGTCATCGATTTGTACATTTCATAATTAAATATACAATGGTTTTCCCTTGATTTTAGGAATATACAACATTTTTTTTTCTAGTTTTGACTGTCCCACACATGATTTAGTGTTTTAAAACACTAAAAAAATGTTTACAACCATAATGGGAAAACCTTCATTTGTAATGATGTGTCTTCAGTTCCTACATTTCAAAATTAAATCTATGGTCATTTCCCCCTGATTTCAAGGAAATACAACATCGGTTTCAGGGTTTTTATCCCCCGATACTTGTTTTTAAAGGCTTTTGTACCTTTCATAAGTGTTTACCGAGTCAAAATCGATCACATTGCACATCAGATTGATGTGTTTTCTGAACGTACACATAAAAAGATAACGGTGGTTTTTCCTTTATTTTAGGACAATCTGACATCGTTTTCTTTGTTTTGACCATTTCATGCATGTTTTTGTGTGTTAAAACACTAAAAATTCATTTACAACCATAACGGGCAAACCATCATTCGGAATGACATGTCATCAATTCCTACATTTTACAATTAAATATATGGTGGTTTTCCTTAATTTCCAGACAATCTGACAACATTTTCTTAGTTTTTACTATTTAACGCATGTTTTAGTGTTTTAAAACACTAAAAACACATTTACAGGTATTACGGGAAAGAAATCATTCAGAATGACGTATAGTTAGTTACTAAATTTCAAAATTAAATCTACAGTCATTTTCCCCTTATTTCAGAACAATTTTATTTCATTTTCTTGGTTTTGACTGTTTCACGCACATTTTAGTGTTTTAAAACACTAAAAACATATTTACGGCTATACTGGGAAAACCGTCATTCAGAATGATGGACCGTAATTTCCTACATTTCATAATTAAATATACATTAATTGGTTCATTATTTTAGGTCAATAAAACATTTTTTCTAGTTTTGACCATTCTATGCATGTTTGAGTGTTTTAAAACACTAAAAATGCATTTATGACCATAACGAGAAAACCGTCATTCGAAATGATGTCTCGTTAGTCCATAAATTTCAAAATTAAATGTACAATAATTTTACCTTGATTTCAAGATAATCCTAAACCATTTTTCTAGGTTTGACCATTCCACGCACATTTTAGTGTTTTAAAACACTAAAAATTCCTTTACGGCCATAACGGAAAAACCATCATTCAGAATGACGTGTAGTTAGTTCCTACATCTCACAATTAAATTTATGACCATTTTACCCTGATTTTAGGACAATCCAAAGTTTATTTTCCTGGTTTTGACTGTTCCACACACCTTTTAGTGTTTTAAACACTAAATTTTTTTTACAGTCATAACAGACAAATCGTTATTCAGAATGACATGGTGTCAGTTATTATATTTCATAATTAAATCTCAAGTCATTTTCCCATGATTTCATGTCAATAAAATGTCATTTTCCTAGTTTTGATCCCTCTATACTTGTTTTTAAAGGCTTTTTTACCTTTATTAAGTGTTTATTGAGTCAAAAATGTGAAAACAAACTCGGATTGTTTTAAAACCAATGGATAATGATCTATAATTTATTTTTGATGTGTAGGAATCAATAACACATCAATTGGACACAAGATGTGGTTGGTATAACTCAAAATAGATGTTTTCAATATAAAAATGTCATTTTAGTTTTTTTGTAGATGTTGTATGTGTTCTTTGTAAAGTCTATGGGCGTGAAACAGAGTCAGGGGCATAAAAATGAAAAAAATATCTAGAAATAAAAAACATAACACTTTATAATCATATTAAAAAAGTTACTCATGTATTTTAAATTAGTTATCACAGAATATTAAATTAATATTTCCTTTTCTTGAGTATCAAAGACCTCATTTTTCCAAGATGTAGGAATATGAATCTAATCTTTATCTATTTAAAAAATGATTAAACAATTAATAAAATATAAAGTTTTTTTTAAATGACATACATACCATAAACGGTAACCCGCCAATATCCCCTACATAGGGTGACCAACTGCTCTATCACTAAAGGTGAATTAGGTGGTGGGATACCAATGACATCTAGAAAAATAGATGGATCGCTAGTAGTCTTGGGTATAAGAGAATCACTGGGATCCATAGAAAATGACGGTGGTGGTGGCGTACTCCAAGATGCTGATTGGATAGAATCCAGAAATTTTTCTTTTCTCAGCATTTTTACATTTCAAATTGTTAAGGTATATTATATATATAAAAAAATGAGGAACTAAAATATTTTTACAAAAAAACTAGAACAATGTATATATGTAAGAAAAACTTATCAATGAGAAATTGCAATATAATTTCATTACCAATTTATACATTCAATTATCTTAATCTTAATTATCTTCATTGTTATCAACCTCTATTACAATGAGTCCTTAATTTTCACCCTCTCTTTCAAGCTCTATCATTTTGATATTGTCAGGAAAAAACTATTCAATATTTTGTGGCTGATGAGGTTCACAATCACAAAACACCAATTTTTATTCATCACCCATATCATATAAGTCTCTATGCTTTAAGTGTACAACAACACTCTAACCTTCATGTATTTCATCATCCATATAATAAACCATCTTCACTTGTGAATCCAAGATAAATGGATCAGTCTCTACATGCTCACTAGTATCCATCAAGTGAGATAATTTTACAGAAGTAAAATGTAATGAATCTTTCATTATACCCCTATCAATGTTTACCACTTGTCTTTGAATAATACAATTGAAAAATGTCCACAATAGTTTAATTCAATTATATCAATCAGCTTCCCATAGTATCCCACCTTTGCAAATGTAAATACCACACTATTTTGAGTTTTCAATTCTTCTTCATGATAAGTTCTATGAAACATAAATCCATGAATATAGTAGTCATCGAATCTCTTAGACTTCCTTAGAGGCCCTCAAGTCAAAAACTTCAAATCATTCAATACTTCAGCTTGATTGTCAACATTCATTAGCTTGACAAAAATATATAAGTTGTTACTTTTAACATAGAAAAAATACCTACATGTCAATAATATGAATATGAGTATATACTTACACAATGGGTGGACCATTTGACAAGATCCTTATTAATATGTTTTGTTAATTACATGTCATTTCGAGATCAACCCCTTAGTCGCCTATTTGTTTATAGTTACAATTCTTCAATACATGAATCTTCAATAACACTATTGAGTAGCACATATCTATGTGCTTTTAGAAACTCTAATTCATATAGTGTAAAATTTAACCACTTTCCAATTGGTCATCAACTAGTTGTAAATACCTATGAGTGATTTTTAAAACTATAATTAGTGGAGATTTCCTCAACACGTCTAACATAATATAATCTATTCTCAATCCCATCCAAATAACTAGAACAGAAGGTCAAGCACTCTTTAGCTATGTAACCTTCACTAATAGATTCTTTTGGTTGATATTTATTCCTCACATATGATTTTAAATGACCTAAGTACCTGATGAAAAAAAATAAGAAACATATTAAAAAAAATACACAATGTTTTGATAGAATTGAATTCACTAATGAAAATAATAAAGTATCAATGCACCTCTCAATTAGATACATCCATAGATATTGTACTAGTCCACCATGTTTAGCTTCTTCAACCAAATAAATAGTCAAATGTATCATGACTGGGAAGAATGAAGGGGGAAATAACATCTCTAAATGGAATAGTGTCAAAATTATTATTTCTTAAAGATTATCAAGCTCGATTGGATTTAGAGTTTTTCCACAAAAAAACCTCTAAAAAGGGTAAAAACTCAACTTCAACTATAGTTACTTTTTCAGGTAAAGTATTATTCAAAGACAATAACAACAACTTCTCTATCAAAATATGTGAGTCCTGACTTTTCAATCCATGTAACTCTCACTATTTTAAGTCAACACACCTTGATATGTTACTTGAATATCCATCTGAAAATTTTACATTCTTTAAAGATCAATGGAATACGTATTTGTCATGAATTTTCATTGTAAAAATAGCTAAATGATACTTTTCATTCTCATTTTTCCACAAACCAAGCTTTATATCATTGACTCAAAACCCTTATGATCATTAAGCCAATCATTCAATTTATCCTGCTCATTAGGCATTGTAAAAATTAAATTTTCATAGATGTTCTTCTCAATATGCATTACATCAAGATTATGACATATAAAATTAAACTCCCAATATTGAAGTTTAAAAAATATACTCTTTTTCTTCCATCGTTGTGTTCCAGCTTCTTTGGATACTATACCTTGTACCCTTTCCACCTTCTTTAAATTGATGACATTTTCCAAATTCTTCAGTGACATTCATTAATTGTGTGAATGTTTTTGAACTATATAACACCTTTGGTGACTTTCTCATTTTAATATCTTCATTTAATCATGTCTTGTTAAAACTGAATTTATGAGAAGCATCAAGAAATCAACGATGAAACATAAAACACCATTTTCTTCTATGAGGTAATCATTGAGTTTCAAAATCAAAAAATTACAAGTTGGACAATCCAAACCAGTATGGGTGTTCCAACCAGATAAATTTCCTGGTCTAAGAAAGTCACTTATTTTCCACATTAAAGTTTCATGCATTTTGAATAGTTTTATCATTGAATCATCATATGTTTTCATGCCATCATCCCATAATTCTCGCAATTATTTGATTAGAGGTTGAAGGTATACATCAATGTCATTTATAAGAATTTTATTTCCTAAAATAATCATCAAAATAATGAAATAATTATTCTTCTTACACATCCATGGAGGTAGATTATAGGGGATTAAAACAACTGAAAAAAATCTATAATTAGTATATGAAGTACCAAAAGGGTTAAAACCATCAGTATCCAATCCCAAATGTACATTCCTAGGATCCCAAGAAAAATTTGGATATAGCGAATCAAACATCATCCATGATGTTGAATACTTTAGACGTCTCATTAAGCCATCATTACTATCCTGAGCATGCCACTTCGTGTCATGCCCAGTCTTAGATGACATGAATAACCTTTGCAAGCATGGTTTCAGATGAAAGTAACACAATACCTTTTTAGGAGTTTTCTTCTTCTGTTTCTTCCTATAGTTTCATTGATTTATACTCTCACTGTTGTTCATTAACTTCCATTTGCCTACATGACATATTGTGAATTCTTATTTATCTGACTCTTCTCCGTTGTAAATCATTCAATCATTAGGGCATTCATGTATCTTTGTATAATCAAGTCCACGTTTGTTGATGACTTTCTTCATCTCATAGAATGATGCATAAATCTTACCTTAACTAAATAAATCATAAAGAAAATATAAAATCAAGGTCATTGATTTGTCAATAATTCCATGGAGACACTTGATATGATACAAATTAAGTATAAAATGAAACTTTGAATACTTAGAACACCATTCATACAATTCTTTTTGTCCATTTTTAACTTATTCATAAAAATAATTTTTTTGATCACTGAAGTTCTGAGAAAGATTAACCTGATCAAGATCAACTGATGGTTCTTTTGATTGATTTAAATCTTGGATATTGTATTCTACAAAACCAAATGAATCATTTAACAAATTTCAAACTGAATTCTCCTCTGTTAGGTCACTTTCTATTTCATTGTCAGTATTTCTATTATTTCAACTTTATATAAAACTTGATTCACCATGAAAAATACAACATACATATTTAGTAAGACACTATTTCAATATCAAATTATCATATACTTCATTTCTATCAAATGATCATATACTTTGTTCCACTGGTTGGTTTTTAGTTTCATAATCTAAAAATTCTTCCAAACCCTTAGCATATTGAGGTGTTTTTTGATGTAAATTAATCCAACTTTTATCCATAGGTATTGGATTGTATTCTACCTATACATTCATATATAAAGATAAAAATTTTTAATCAAACAACTAAAATTAGAATTAAATATCACCCAACTTTTCCATTGACTCTTTTTTAAAAAATATATTGGAAAATGGGTTGAATCAAATAATGAGATTTTTCTTAATAAAATTATAATATAAAAACATGAATCAAATAAATTATTATTTCTCACAAACATAGATGAATGAGATGGATCAAATAAAATATAATGGTGTATTCTACCATATTGTTGTAACTAAGGAGAGTTTGTTCCATTGAAAAAATAGCTACATTGATCAATGTCCAAACCATTTTCCATGATATAACTAAGGCCAAGAGAACCCCTTAACAAATTTTAATTCAAATCATACTTTATTTGGATATCACGATATATCATCCATACTCAAAATATTCAACTCAATATGTCTATATTCTATTGATCTGGTTTAGTGTGACATCATGTTGTTCCATGAATTATATAAATCAACTATGTTCACATAACATCAAATTGGATGTTCCTTCAATTTTAGATAAACACAAAAAACATGATGTTAACATAAATTTTAATAATGTCTATTGTGATTTTCAAACCAAATGATGAAAAATTAGTCATTTGACTCAACAAAAAAACTAAAAACTACAATTAGTTTTATTAAAAATCACGTTAGTTAAAATAAAATCAATGAAACTATGTTGGTTTTTCCAGTTACCATAATCAATAATTTATTATCGTGCATGTAAAATTTAACCTTAACTACTCTATAATTATTCGATAGATTTTATTAAACTAAATGATTCCTCAGATATGCATAAAACATGAAGCATTATGATAAATTTAAAAATGTTATATTTTCTCATTTTCAAGGACTTTATCCTAGAGAACTTTTTGGGGTTGGTGATGAAACCATGTGTGACCCCAAACCCTACCACCAATTGGTCATGAGTTGTAAAATAGTCTCAACTATGTATCTGTCAAAAATTGGAGGCATTATCATATATAGAACAAAGTGTAATTCATTAATATCAAATAAAAACCATGAAATTATTAATGATCTAGATTCCATAACTGAGATATATCTGAAACAAATTTATTTTTTTAATTTAATAAAACAAAACCAAAATTGATGATTATTATAACTCCAAACAACTAACTGCAATTTCCAAATAACACATTATAAAACAAAATTACATATATATTTACTTCCCAATGAATAAAAAACAAATTCTATACTATTTTTTACATTCATGATTGTCCATATAAGGATAATGAATAATAAAAATAGGGGAACTAAGCTAGGCTAAGGGATATAATCCAGGTAGAGGGAGCTCAGAGGGGGGGTCCTTGTCACTGATGAAGAGGGGAACTGAGCCAGGCTAAGGGAGGTCGGGGGGGGGGGGGGAGGTTCACATTGCTGGTGAACCATCCATAGAGGAGGTCATATGGGGAAGGGTCACAGGGGTCAAGGTCGGAGGTGGGGGGTAGCGGGATCGGGGTCGCGGGCCAGGGGTTATGGGATTGGGGCCGTGGGCTCAGGGTCACCATGGGGGAGAGGATAGAATGAGGGATGTGGGGAAAGGGGGTTTTGGGCTTGGGGTCTCTACTAGGTATAGGAGAGGAGGAGTCCATGTTGGGGGGGGGGAGGGTTGGAGTAGCACAGAGGGAGTGGGGAAGGGGGAGGGATAAGGGTTTTTTTTAAATGTCTAGCAATGGTTTAAATGAAACCACCAAAAATTGAGAACATAAAAAAATATCATGGTGGTTTTAAGAAACTATTGCTATATTATATATATATATATATATAACCAGGTTTATTTCATGGTGGTTACTAGAACTTCCATGAATAAACCACTATTAACCATCACTTTTTTTGTAGTGATTATTGGAAGTTGAGATTGTGAATTGATTAATTAATTGTTAAATTAATTAATGTAATCAATGTGATTAATTATTTGTTGAATTAATTATTGGAATGGTGGGTTTGTGCATGGAAAATGTGATAGAGTGTTAATGTTGATTAACCTTGAATGTTGTGTTATTTGTTTTTTATTGATAATGGGATGTGGGACACGAAATGATTCTCTAAATATTCATATTTGGCGCTGTGTTTTGGGTGTTACAAGAATCTATAATTAATATATTAAAAATATAAATATATTTTATATCACACACAAGAATATTTTTATAAATTTTTTTTACCATTGATCAGGACCTCGAATGAGAAATCCAATACCGCAGTTGTTTTTGAAACATAGGGTTTACCCTAGGTCCAATATAAAGTTTGTTGGTGATGGGATTTTGGTTAAGGGAAACTGTAATCAGGTGAATTAATTAAATTAAATGATTAATTTATTTAAATAAAAAAACACTAATCCTAATCTATTTATCTTGATACATTGAGATTAGTGAAAACTCAGTAATTCTTGACCTCATATAAAAGGGAGCATTTAGTTCTCAAGTATGATACTTAGTTTTTTGAGTTTGTGCACCTATCACCTAAGCTTTTTTCTAATGACTACCTTAAATCTCAAAGGATTGAGTTGGTTTTGGGGCATGGTATTCTATCAATGCTGATACTATTTTTCCTTCCAACCTTTATTTAGGAAGTTGAAAAAGTAGCTATGGTTGTGGTGGGCTTAGCTGGGAAGACTATTTTATGTAGAGCTTCAGTGATTGTAGGAGGTAGCGTGAGTTCATTTTTTGGTCAGAAGAAGAAGTGAGGTGACCATCACTGAGGTGGTGGTAGGAGTGCACAACTGATGCTAGGGAAAGGTAAATTGATCTATTACCAGTGTGTGGGAATTCGACACCTCAAACCTGATGGTACGGCTGCACCCAGGGTATTTCATGCATGACAGAAATCCTATCATCTTCAGTGTTTCTATATGATGGAATCCTTGGGTAGTAGAGTTGGATCCACCTTCACAAAGGGCTCTCAGTTTAGATCTGATGCAGTAAAAGTAGTGGGATCTTAACCTCATTCCAAGGGTGGTTCCTAGGTTGCAAAGAAAGGGAAGGATGAGACTGAAAAAATCTATACGGTAGAGTTTTCACCAGAGAAGTCATAATTAGGACTGGCTACCATGAGAGGTATAATGTTTATTGTATCTTCTAGGGTTATGGATTTTTTTGATACTGGTTCAACTAAATCATTTGTCTTTTCTGAGATTATTGATGTGTTGGGATTGTGATCAGAGCTTATTCCTTTAATAATGACTCTTTCCACTCCTTTATGAAATAATTCAGAGTAGGGTCTTAGATGTGTTGAGTGTAGGGTGATGATTTTTGACCACTAAACCATTTGGTATTTTCTAGTTTATGATATTCAATTGTTTGATCTCATTATTGGTATGGATTTAATGATTATCTATAAATCCCATATCGATTTATATCATCATTGCATGTATTTTTTTTCTTTCGATGGAGTCACTCATGTCTTCCAGGGTGATTGAGATCCTAGATTAGGGATAGATGTCCCCATTTATCCTAGTGTTGAAATGATCTCATGCCAGTTTTAGAGATATTTCTTGATTTTTTTAATCAATGTATTAGTGGTGGTATTCCTATGGTGGTGAGTGAGTATCCTAAAGTTTTTCTAGATGATTTCCCAAGGTTAGAACCTCATAGGGATGTCAAGTTCTTTATAGACATGCTTCTGAGGATGAGTCTCATCTCTTTACCTTTATACCATATGGTACCCTCTAAATTAAAATAATTAAAGTTTTATCTTGAGGAACTTTAGGAAAAAATATTTATTAATCCTAGCATTTTACCTTGGTAATCACCAGTTATCTTTACCAAGAAGGTGGATGGGATTCTCTATCTTTGTGTTGATTATCAGAAACTCAATTTTGTGATGGATAAGAAAAAATATCCCTTTCCTAAAATTAATGAAATTTTTGATCATATTAAGGGGTCCCAATGGTTTTTAAATATTGATCTAAGATTGGGTTACCAACGACTGAGGGTATGATAGGAAGATATTTCTAAGACATTATTTAAGAGAATATGTAGACAATATAAGTATTTGGTAATTATGTTTAGCCTTACTAACACTCATGAGGTATTCATGTCTTTGATGAATTGAATATTCAATCGATTTTTGGATTATTTCTTGGTTTTATTTCTGAACAATATCCTTGTTTATTTTAGATCTGATCAGGATCATGTTGGTCATCTGAATATAATCTTTGGTATCTTAAAAGAACATTATTTATATGGAAATATTTCCAAATTCTAGGTCTAGATTCAATAGTTAAAATTAATAGGCCACGTAATTTTTAATAAAGGTCTCTTAGTAGATCTTGAGAATATTTAGGTAGTAATTTCATGAGAATATGCCATAAATTTTTTTAATATCTAGAGTTTTTTTTGGGATTAGTTGGTTGTTACAAGTGCTTTTTTCAAGACTTCTCCAAACTTACATCTCCTATGACAAAGATAACTCATAAGGGTGTGAAGTTTTTTTGGAGTGGTCAATTCTATAGATATTTTAAATATTTTAAAGTGTGATTGAATTCATCTTTAGTCTTGATTCTTCCTGAGTCAATCTTGGGATATAATGTTTACTGTGATGCCTCTAGTATAGGTTTGGGTTGTGTTCTGATGTAGGAGAGACAGGAGGTAGCCTATGGATATTTTCAATTATTCTATCATGAGAATAATTACCCCATTCATGATCTTTAGTAATTGGAAGTGATGCATGCCCTTATTAATTGGAACAAATACCTCTTCAGGTAGTGGTTTACAATGTATTAAAACCATAAGAGTTTTAAGTATATCTTCACTCAAAGGGATTTGAACTTGAGATAAAGACACTGGGTAGAGTAACTTTGGACCTTTGATTTTATAATTTTATACAACCCTAGAAAATGAAACATGGTCTTAGATGCTTTGAGAAAAAAATTACTAACTCAACCAGTGAAGGAATCAGTGGAAGAATGATTCTTAATGATCTTTTTTATGTGATATGAAGTTCCAATAGATCGAATAACAATTGAGAGGGGGGGAGGTTGAATCATTTGTTTACTTTTTGTAATTTTTAATACTTTTAAAACATAAACCCTACAACATATTAAATTTTATATCCTTATTATCTTTAAGTAAATGCTCATGCATAGAAAAGTAGGAAATAAAATAAATCACATGAGATTTATAATGTCTGGACTTAGTGTGAGAAACTACATCCTCTCCGTAGCCACTCCCATGGGTCTATGGAAATTCACTATAAAAAAGAAGGGAATATAACTTGTGTCAACTCCCATTAGACAAATTCTATCTCTCTATAGGAATTATTATACTGAATCTCATTAGTTTAATAATTTTGTTTATAAATAATTGAGATAAAAAAATAATAAATAATTTTCTTAAACTACTCCAAAAAATTTTATGGGTTTGATGACCCAAAGTTCAATGGCCTTCAGTATAATGAACACAATCCAATTGAATCATTATGATTAACACAATATGATGATCTATTTCTCAATCTCCAATTCTCAAACTCTACTCAAAATATCTTTTCGATCTTCCTTAGTATGATATCCCTCAGTCTGATTAACTGAATAAGATGTTTCTCAGTTTGGTAAACAAAACAACAAATGTCCAACCTTCTAGTGATATCTCTATCTGGAAAGAACTACTACTCAAAATCCATAGTGATATTCCTTTTCTACTCTCATAAAAAAGTTACAAACTATGAATGTAGTGAGAAACTGTTTATAGGATTCCTAGAATGAAAAAGGTGGTAAACTTGAAAACTTTCCCCGCTCTCTCAAATTCAAAAACTTAGAGATATATTCATATTTCAATTTCATGTTTGACCACTTCAAATATTCAAAAAACTTATCATGATTTCACTAAAAGTAGTAGTTTCAAACATACTAACTTTTCTTCAGTTTGATGCAACTTTATTAGCTTCAGTATGATGGAACTTCCTCATCTCACCAAAATCTGACTTTCTTCCTCTACTCCTTACGATCTAGCTATCTTCCTCTGCACATTATGATCTAACTTTCTTTCTCTGATAATTAAAATATTTCTATCCTCATTAGAGTTAGTTTAATGGGATTTCCTTCTTAGACTCAATCTAATTAACTTTCCTTCTCAGAGTTAGTACTACACACTTTCCTTTAAAGAGATCTTCTAATTAAATTTCCTTCTCGGAGTTATTCTGATTGACTTTCCTTCTCAGAGTCAGTATAATGTAATAATCATAATAATGGAACTATCATTACAATGGAATTATAATTACAATGGAAACCTCATTATTATGGAAACTCCACTTAAAAACTTTGAAATTATTCACACCTCATCATCTTTACCTAATTAAGACTTCTGAAAATATCTGTACCCAATACTTCTGGATCTGATCCTCTATTTCCAATTTTTTTGGAACCGATAAATACTTTACTATTCCTCCATTTGTTGATAAGATTTTATCATGAGAATTTTTCATGATTTATAAGAACTCCATGACCAGAAAATAATAATTTGATTTAAGGATAGGAAGTGTGAAAAATGTATAACTCCTTACTTCACTTTCTTAAAACATCATCTTTAACAACATTTTGACTTTATAATCAACACTGAGTCTAATAAATCTATAACTTCATGATGATGGATATGAGTCTGATGGTGCATCCAATCAACAACTTTACATAACTTTCAGCTATTATCTTTTGTATAACTTCTATTTCTGATATTGATCAGTCCAAAAACCTATTCCTAGAAACCTATTTCTGGAATTTTTTTTCTAAAAGTCAAAAACTATTCTTTTCCATTGTGTTTGGATTCAATCATTTAGCAGCTTTCAGCTTTAATTTTTATGGACTAGGTCTGATCTTGAAGAACAAACACATTCTTTTACAAAAAAATTAGTTTTCAACAAATACAAAACATTGATAAAACATATCATAAAAAAGGTTCTTCAATATTTACTTTGATGAAGGGATAATTAATGAATATGTATTCCTAGACTATACTCAGGATTAAGGATCTATGATGATTATATTTGAATTTGACTAGCTAAGGATGCAGAGTGTTAGAACTTTAGAAAGAACCTTTATGGAGGGGAGACCTCTAGTGAGTGGTCTTAGTCTCAAGATAGTGTTTTGAACTTTTAAGGTAGGATGGTTGTTATGATATACCTGAGATGGAAATTTAAGGATAATTGACACTGATCTTATTGGTCTATGCACCCTAAAGATACCAAAAAGTGTCATGACATGAGATGCCATTAATAGTGTCTAGGAATGAGGTGATCAATTTTGGTTTTTGTGCCTTTTTTCCTTACATGTCAGATAATGAAGACATAACATCATTGGATTCTTGGTTTGTTGCAACCCTTACCCATTCCAATTTTGAAATATGATGAGATATTCATGAAATATATGATTGGGATACCAGGAACTCTTAGTGATAAGGATGAAATATGGGTGTTTATTGATTGACACATGAAATCAACACATTTCATAACTATCAATGAGTCAATAAAGGAAGTGGATCTTAGGCACTTTTATGTGTGAGAGATTATTAGACATTGTTTTATACCATCATCTATCATTTTGGATAGGGACCCTCACTTTACATCCTAGTTTTGGAGTGGATTTTAGGTAGTGATAGGTTCTTGATTGAAGTTGAGCATGGGTTATCATCTTCATATGGACTCCCAATCTAAGTGAGTCCTATATATTCTTAAAGTTATTATTAGAGCATGTGTACTTGAATTTTGTGGTTCATGAGAGAAACATTTATCCTTAGTGTAGTTTACTTATTACAATAGTTATGAGGCTTTGATCGGGATGGTTTCATTTGAGGCATTGTATGGGTGGGTTGTAGATCACTTTTTTGTTAGCAAGAGGTCATAGAATGGCCCTTGGTTGGATTGAACCTCATTCAGGAGATTGAATATATTGTTCATTTGATTTAGAAATGGTCAGTGACAACTCAGAGTCACTAGAAATCATATATTGATTGATTTCATCATCTGTTGATGTTTGAGGTAAGTGATAGGGTTTTCCTCAGAGTTTTAAATTGATTGGGTCACATATTTTTGGAGGGGTAGGGTAAGTCAACACCTCATTATTTCATCTCATTTAATATTGTGGTGAAACTTGGAAAGGTGGCTAATCTATTGGACATACTAGCTTGTTTTCCTTCTATCCATGATGTGTTCCATGTTTCCTAATTTAAGAAGTATCAATCGGTTATATCCCACATGATTTAGTGGGAGGAAATTGAGATTGAACCTAATGAATCTATGTTTTAAATATCTTTTAAGATAGTGGATCGAAAAATTAACATGTTACATGGTAAAATGATCCCATTTATTTGATTGAGATGATAGTATTTTAGGGAATACCATGAGACATGGGAGTGTGAGGCCTTGATGATGCAATAATAAACTTATCTATTTTTGGGTTCGTGATCCTGAGCCTTTAGGGAGACAGAAAGGTTTTATAGTGGGGATAATTTTTATACCCTGACTTGTGGAATTAGGTAAAAAGCCTCTCTTGTCAATTTATTTTCAGTTTTGAAATCATTGTAGGTTTTTTAGTGTATTAAAAAGGAATTTTTGGTTTTCATGGTGAAAAATATCCAAGACCACAACCTTAGTGGTGCTCAGGGTCTTCTTTCATGTTTACTATGTGAAAAAGCTAGGCCAAAATGGAATGGGGTGGATGTGGCCTAGGGTGGAGTGTGATGGTAGATTCCATGTGTGTGATAGCCTCCAAGGCTCACCCAGGGAAAGGTGGAGCTTGTGGCTAGGACAAAACAATCTGGGTTTTGGAACAAGGACATGGTTGGTGATCATGGTCCATTATCTAGTAAAGCCACCATGACTGTGGTGGGTGTGATGTGGTGTAAGGGATTTAAAATCTTGAAACATCTGATGAACTCTCGGTCTTTTGGGGGTGGTTGCTCCATAGATGTGTGTCACACCTCGGTTATAAAATTTTCATTTGTTCTAGTTCGGGCTGGTTTTTTAGTTGTTTTCTCAAGATCTGGCTTTTAAGAGTTTGAATTTATGGAATATTCTTCCCTTTTTATCAATTTTTTATCTTTTCCCCTTGATTTTCCTTGGATTTTTTGGAGAAAAATGTAAGATTTTGGGTTGTAAAGACTAGGCACACTATTTGCGCATAGTTAGTAGTAACCATGCACCAACCCAAGAAACTGTTCGATAAGAGATAGAACCTACCAAATAGCCTCCAAACAGCTGTTCTATTCAGCCCAAGTAAGTGTTCGGATGGGTCTATTTCAGTAGAGGTAGTCGCACGGTCTCCGCATGGTTTGCGAAACCATTTAGACTAACCGTGTGGTCATGCAAGCACATTAAAAATGTTTCCCTCTTTTTCCATCTCCTCGATTTTACCCCATTCCACCCCACTTTCTCAACACTCACGACCTCCCCAACCCTAGGCGTGCCTCCTCCATCCTATCCTATCCTTTTGCCTCCCCTCTTTGTGTGATTTTCACCCATATTCTCTAACAAAACCTCATGTAAGTCCTCTTTATCTGGTTTCCTCCCTCTATTCTTCGGTTCTCTTTTTCTTTTCTTTGGGATTTCATATCTCCAGCGGTTAGGGTTTCAAATTTGGGTTTTAATATTGGGTCTTTGTGTTTGATATTCTTTATTAGCATTGATTCTTTCCTCCTCGTGGTGCTAATGAGGTGCAGATGTGATTTCACACCATTTCCTAGAAGGTTCTTGTAGGTGGTTCCATGCCCTAACATTATTAGATAAATTTAATATGTTTGTTTGAGTTTATAAATGTGTTCTTTGGTTTGATTATGTGGTGTGGATGGTTTTTTTTGAAGTGTTTGGTGTTTTTATGGGTTAGAAATGAATTTTGACAAAGGGAATGCCTATGTTTTTGTGTGTGTTATGATGTAATGTTTCTAAAGAGGCATTTAGGGGTTGTTTGGAAGGTGTGAAATGTGTTTTAAAAGGGAATTGGGGTGTGTGTGTGTTTTAATGGGAGTTTCAATGGAAAATGGATCATTTTTGGCATGTTATCCATGTTGTTCACTTTTGATTATGAATTGTACATTTTTTAAATGATGGGAAAGATTGTTTTAAAAATGGACTTTAATGTATGTGTAGCTTTATAAAGGGGATTGGCCCTTAGATTTTTTTGGTTGTAATTGTGTGTTTTCTTGTGTTTGTAAAAAAATAAATATATGAATTGTGTGAGTGATGGAAAATTTATTTAATGTGGGGTTTTGGTGTGAGTAAAATAGAAAATGGTTGGTTTTATGGAAAACAGTGGTTTCCTTTAAATTCATGGCATCGAGTTGTCATGGTGGTGATATGTGTGATTTGTAAACATTTACTCGAGCACAAGGGAATCTTGGGTATCTAGGTGGGCATAGTAGAACTAGTATGCTAGTGCTACAAAAGTTTCTTGTCCCAGTTTCACTTAGCTAGATTGAAACTTACAACACTAACTAAACTATGATGATGATTGATCGCCACTAGAACTTTGGAGGTTTCTCCTCTATAGTGTCTCATGTATGAGGATGCTAATGGTTGTGGTTTCTATACAACCTTTCACCAAGGTACGAGGTTCTAGGGTCCCACTCAAGCTAGATCAACCCTAGGGGATTTACCCATGGTGCTATGATATATATGATGTAGCTCCATCTGTCGGCATATGGATAACCATTTTAGTGTGTGTGTGATACTTATAAGATTCCTTTCTCATTAAATCTAGTGTCTATGAAATGGTTTTTCTTCAAAGTGTTTCTTTCTAACTATTTACCTAATAATTTTATTCTTAGAAGTGTTTTTAAAATATTGAATTTAAATGAGAGTGTTAGATTATATTTTAAATGTTATATCATGGAACCTCTTTTTTGGGTGACATACTACTGGGATTTAGCTCACACCCTACATACACCTTTGGGTGTATGTATACCTTGTTCTATGTTTATTCCAGGTAATGGATGGATGTCTAGTGTTGTTCAATTGAGCTTCTAGTGGTCTCGGTGTGGATATTAGTGGTGGAAGCTTGAGGATCTTTCTCCTCTTGTGGCATGGAGGTTTGAGTTGAAGTCTTAGTTTTCTTTTCATTATAGTCCCCTTTGGGATTGAGTTGAATTGTGAACTTAAAATCTGAAAAAGTTTAAAGGCTTGTTTGAGTGTTTATTTTCAATTTTTTTATTTAAAGTGTTGGTTGTTTTATTTTTATTAAATCAGGGAAATAGTTCCCACACTTTACTTTTGATACCTGGGCACTTGTGCTAGCTTGTGGGGATCAGGAACGCCCTTCAGGCCATGCCACGACCGGGTTGGGAACCGGGTCAGATGGTGACCCGGCTTGGTTCATGACAATGTGAATATTAAATGGGGTGTTTTCAAGCATCTATTGGTTTAGTTTTAATCTACTAAATCATTTTTAACCCCCTTGACTTGGATTTCAGATAGAGTGTGTTCTGGGAAGGGTTTTTTAGAATTCATATCTCATCCAGTATCAATTTGGGTATACGGATGTCTATAAATTAGATCAAGTAATTAAAGGAATGGAACGTGTTTCATGACAACTAGAACAAATTAATTCATTTTGAATGTGCTCATCATCTATTTTTTTCCCACAAATTTCACTGTGGTTCTTTAAACCCGCCAAAAAATACATGTGGAATTTTTTAGCGGTGGTTTTAAAATTGTTGTTAAACAGTCGTATTGGTTTTTTAAGACTTCAAAAATTACTTAATAATTGTAAATATAAAAAAATATAGGGATAAAATCTTTTTTAAAATTATATAAATGGTTTAGAAATTCTATTTTTTACGTTTTTTTTATATTTTTGTTAATTGAATTATATATTTTTTGAAACATAAATACAAAATAATTGTTTATAAAGAATCAAAAAAAATATCCATTTAATTATAAATATAATTTTTTTATTATATTATGTTTTTAAGTATTTGAAAATTTTAAATTTCTTAAGTATTGTTTATTTTTATGAATTGATAGAGAAATTATTATTTTTTGAAATATAGTGGAAAATTATAATTTTTGAAATTTATTCTTCAAAAATTATTACCAAGTGTAAAAATAAAAATAGAAGGGCCTAGTTTTTGTAGGTCTCATTATAATATAAAAATAGAGAGGTGTCCTTTTTATTTGATGGGATCTTTTGGAAAATAAGTTAGACATGCACAGTCAAATTTTTCCACCCCACATCATCCTTTGATAGCCACAACTGTGTACATAGGACATTCTCTAAATGAATGCATCAATGGGTTTTCCCTGGAAGGAGTGACACAGATAAAACTATATAAAAGGCTGAATTACATTATATCAATAAATTCACCATTAATAATTCAATGGCCTCTTCCTACTCCTATCTCATTATCCTCCTATTACTCCCCTTAGTATTTTTCTATTCCTTACCCTCTGCACTAGCCTCTGAATCATGAAACCTGCTAGCCAAGTTAAACTCCATGGTTTCCATCATTTATTCTTCAATGTATCTGGATAACTGGTTCATATCCCTTCATTATTGTTAGGGTGAAGGAATTTCTTGTGACTCTTAGGTCTATGTCACTCATCTTTGGATTCCTTACCAGAGGATTTGAGGGGAACTTTTTCCCTTAATTACAAACCTCTCAACCCTCGATCACCACAACCTCTCAGAACAGACTCACCATCTTCCTCCTATGTGACCTTTTCTCATCTCTAAACAATTTGAAAGTCCTATATCTTAATCATAATCTTTTACAAAGAGAACTACCATTTCCATCCTCACTATTTTCTTCCCAGTATTAATGTCTGTCCACTTCCACTAATGTCATGTATTTATCAAGAAAACATATCAAAGGGTCATTTTTATCTTCCTTCTTTAATGATGCCAAAAAATTGTCTCACTTCACTTCAATTTCAGTCATAACATTTTCACTGGTACCATACCCACCATTTTATGTGATGAGTCTTCCTCACTCCTAGTGTTGGATGTTTCCATAAATAGATTTAGTGGAGAGATCCATTTGTATAGATATGTGAAACTATAGGTTCTTTGAATGGAATCCAATAAATTCTTAGGGGAGATCTCCGATGAAATCTATTATATTTAAACGTTACGTGAACTGAACCTAGATTCAAACCATCTACATGTAACCATACACAATGGTATCATTAATCTCACTGCCTTAACCATCCTCAAGCTTCAAGGCAATGAGTTGAGTGATGAGATCTTTTAGGACATGGGTAGGCTCTCCAAACTAAAAAAATGGTTTTGTATCCTAACAACTTGAATAGATCCATTTCAGTTTTAATGAACTACACTAGAATTAAAGAAATTAATCTATGATACAATCAATTTGAAGGAGATATATAATCTATATTTTTTAAAATTATCTAAACTATCGATTATTTAACTTGGTTTTAATGTATTTGAGGATGAATATCCTTTGATCCTTTATTCTTTAAATTCTATTTCATCCATTAGACTATCATAAAATAATATACTCGGTGATATCTCACCGTCCTTTCAAAACCTAAAATCCTTGAATTTACTATCACTTAATTTAAACTACTTGACCAACATATTGGTGGACATCAAAATTTTAATGGGTTACAAGAACCTTTAAATCCTTACTCTTTCTAACAACTTTATGGGTGAAGCCATCCTACATGATATCGACATCCTATCTTGTTCACACTTCTTATAAAACCTAATGTATTTTTATCTCAGGCACTACAATATCAAAGGTTAGGTTCCCAATTGGTTGATAATGGTAAAGAATCTACAAGTTCTCTGATTTAATGATAATAAACTAAGAGGTCCTTTGTCAGGTTGGCTGGGGATTTTTTCTAACATATTCCACATGGACCTTTGTCAGAATCTCATCACCCGAGATATCCCCCCTACATTACTATTTGGACTTAAAGTACTTTTATTCGATATTAAGAAAAATAAATAAATCAACACACATGATTTTATATGGTGGAAAATCCCTCTAATTCAGAGGATTAAAAAATCACAGGGACATTTTGAAATATCCACTATGAATCAAAGAGTACAATATCCAAGTAATGACCGAACATGAATTACAAATGAGAGCATAAAATAATGCATGAAACCCACACCCCGATATGACTCCACCTTCTCTCTGAAAAAAATCTCACTAATTTCATGCTTTAAAGATCCATCTATAAAAAAATGTTACCCTTCTGTTGATGAAACAACACTACCTCAGGGATCTTCATCCGAACATGCATCAGCCTCACACCATCTTGTAACACTCAATGAATTTATCTATATTTCATGATCTCACCATCATTATGTACCATAAATCCTTAATTGGTATGCCCCTCTTGATCACAATAGTCAAGAAGACTCTCAATACATGAATTTGATCATGGATCGTGTCACTGCTGCTTCTTACCTATTCAATGTTGATGCATTGCACATGCTACTGCAAACACAGTATCTCATCACATCGTAGATCCACCATCTATGCCTCATTCTCCATTGATTATGACACAAATAGGCTTCTAAAAACATGTCATCCCCTTTCCCCTTGATCTTGGTAGACTACATCTTGAGAAACTCACTCTCCATTTACCACTAGCTACTTCCCCCTTTTAAAACCTTCATAGATTCCTTTTTCAAAATATAAATAAGATATGAAATATTATATCTTAAATTTCTAAATCACTATTTATCTTCCATGTTAATATTCAAACACTTATCTTGTCAAAATAGTTATAAAAGATATATCTCCCCATGAGAAACACATGTAACATTGTCTGTGTGATAGGATTAAACATATCTCATATTCAAAAACTATCTTATCTAGAATTTTAAAATACCCATAGGTTGAATCCTATCACAACCATCAGATGGGTAGGATTTTGGAGTCACTCTCTAGACTAAATTTCCTCCATGAGCTCGAGGGTTCCCTCCAGCTAAAGTGTGTAGATGGGAGTTTTTTTATGCATTTTGGTAATTTTTTTAAAATATTTCTAGGTTAAATAATTTTAGACAATTAAGTCTACAAGGTGGTAGGGGTTATGCCACCTTTTGAGTTAACTGAAAGGCAACAGGGCCTCTACCACCTTTCAGTAAAAAAAAATTAATTTAAATATACATGATGGTATATTTAAAAATATATATGTTATTATATATGATATATATATATATTTTGTTTTATTTTATTTAGAATTATTTCAATAATACTTGAAAGTAAAAATTTTCTGTTTTTAAGTAATAAATTTTGTGACATGTAAATTATCTCTTACTTAATATATTTATGATTTTTGTTTATTTTTAATTTTGTTTTATAAGTTGCATGATTTCAAATTCACTTACATGAAACATAATAATGTTTGAAGTTGGTGTCTTTAAAAGTCTATAACTTATAAAATATAAATATAATATAAATGATATCTAACATGCTTATTAAACATATGAAAAATAAATCAAAATAGCAATCATTTCTTAAAAACAATTAATAAAAAGTAATTTTAGTAGAACAATATATTTTTGTTTTAAACCATTACAATGGTATTTATAATATTTTTTTAGATTCCATTAATTTTCAATTATTTAATGTATTTATGATTTTTTGTCATCAAATTTTTAGATTATGGGGCTATGTTTTAAGTTTTATTTATATTGTTTTTGTAGTTTATATTTTATATGCTTTTAAAGTTACCTACTTGAACTTTACTAATTTTCACTATGATTCAAGTAGTTGACTTTGAAATCTTATAAAATATATACTATGACTAAAATATAAATGAAAATTGAAATAGTGGATAAACATGTAAAAATGGTTGATAGTAAAAGAAATTTCTTCATTTTAATAGATATAATATATATACATGACCAAGTATAATCACTATCTATGGTGAGGTTTCATATCACATGGTGGTGTGCGAATGGGATGACTATATCGAGAGTGTCGATATTTATGTTGGGGTGTAGTATGATGACATTGAGAGGGCTGATCCCTAGGCACTGGAACCTCAACTGTCATATACTCTATCTGTGTCTGAATGGGAGGAGGTGTTAACTAAATGCCATCCTGCATAGCCGATCCTTATCCCACTATGGTAGTATAAGGACCTTCCATCATTGCATGGGGAACCATATATGTTTTCAAGTATTTGGAATAAAAGTTGAAGTCATGGGAAATGACCCCTAATAGAATCTTGAATAATTTTCACCCGGAGAAAACTGTGGATATATTACCAATTCAGATAGATCTCATTTCTCTAGATGCACATACCTAGTCGGATGAGATTGGACTGCTAGAGGGATGACCTCTAATTATGGAAGAGGCGAGGCCTCATGTGTAGCACAATGTGGTCTATGTCATCGTCATCATGGATCCTCAGCATCAACAGCTTCTGGAGGAGATTCCTGAGCAAAAACCTTCACTCACTGGCTAGGAAATTCAACTACCTGGGGTGGATGATCGAAGATACTATCTTGAACCATGTGATAAGCTGGAATCCACCCCTATGCTGTAGTGTGGATCAATCTCAGGCTAGCAACATCCCTCTAGATCAGACATGCAAATAAGCTGATTTACTCGAATATGATGTAAAGATATTCAAAATGAATTAGAAAATAGTATAATAAATAAACTAATGTAAATTTATTGACTTACCATATCTCAAAACCCTCTTCTGTGTCTAGTAAGATACAATATAGACTTTAGTCTATACCATGTCTCATACTCGACCTAATGTGATAGATGGAATCACATCATACGTACACACTCAACATGAAGTGATGATTTTCTTCCCCAGAGGTTGAGATATTGTTCATGTTGTCATCTCCAGTTGACATCCTGCCTACCCGTCATCTTCAAAGAATGAATGTCATGTAACTTCCTCAATGGAAATTAAATATGCAAAACATAGCCAAACTGGTGCATGACTCTATTAGGCTGGTTCCACTCAATAATATTAAATTGAATTAGTGGAATTACAACCATAACATCATAAAGACCAGCAGTGCAGTATGCATGCAACTGGTCTAATAAATCACAGTATGGCATTCATGAAATCTAAAACAACATGTGAGATTTTTCAAAAAAGTTCCTTACTAAAAACAAAAAATGATGTTATTATGAAATTTTTTAGTCAATGGAAGATTTTATATACTTAAATCATTGGGTAGGAGACTATCCAACATGAGACTATATTCACCCAAATGGTGCATCGAATCACTGAAGAAGTGTTGTACCTGAACCCACCTATAAAATACAACATTTAAAGTGATAAATAATAATAAATTAAATTCAATAATTACTACTAGAATTAGAATCCAATAGAGATGAGTGATCATACTAGCATCCACAAAGAGTGTCATGCAACACCTCTATAGGCAGCTGATGACTAGAAACATCAGGGAAGAGGGAGGGGATGCACTCTTATTCCCACATATAAAGAAGGATGAATCATCCCTCAATATCTATGTGATTTGAGTGACATACTATGAATTTTTCAATGTAAGTGTAAGACAAGAATGTAGGTCCTCAGTTGAATGTCTCATCCCGATCAAAATCCTCCAGTTTCCCTAAATACATCATGTTTACATGCTTACCTAAGTGATCAACGCACAATGTCCCTCTAATAATATGTAAGATATAGGCATAGGCATGACACATGATAGTCTTCTCATCAGTGTCATCAGGTAAATGTGAAAAGTGCATATCAAGCCAACTAATAGATATCAACCCGCCATCTGTAGAAGTATCATCAACCAAAATATTGACATGTAGCAATCTATGTTCAAGCTCATTCCATTATTCATGGGTGGGTCTAATAACTACAACCCCCTAGATAGAAAGACTGTGAAGGAATTCCATATCCTTGAGAGTGTTGGCCATATCTCCCTAAGGCAGGTGGAATGTGTGTGTCTCTGGTCTCCACATCTCTAGGAGGGAAGAAAATATGTGTTGATCAATGAATGTGAAATCAGATACCATAATTCCATACAATTCATAACATCATAAGTATGGTATAATGGTAGCTGGATGTAGCATGTGATGATGATGGCAGCCTAATCCGTTAAATTGGATGACCCTCTATCATGGTGCAGGAAACATGCATAGCCTTATTAGTGAGTAGTATAGTATTCTCCACCTGTATATAAAAAATGATATAAGTATTAAGTGTAAAATGTAAATATAACATTACGGTTAGAATAATGTTATGACTGGAAGAATATAATACATAACATGTTTATTCCCATTGTTTTATGAAGTTTTTTTACCAAAATAAAAAGGTCATGTCTTCATGTTTCTCAAAGAATATTTCTAAATTATTTTTGAGATATGTTTTTACCTATAAAAGGGTGTTTTGTAAGATATGGTTTTATATATTTATATATATATAAAAATTTCTTCGTTATCTAAAAGTTTATAAGAAAATGGTGTGCTTTTTAATTTATGTATGATTTTTCACATGATGGTATGTTTCATGATCATTTGATCACATGATTCCTTTATGGTTTAGCCATGTAATATTTGATTATGCTCTCATGTCACCTCACACGTACTTGTAATATTCCTTTTAATGTGAATATGAAAGGATTATTGTTATTTGATAATAAATGTATTTTGAAATGTCAGAAAAATTTTCAAAATAATGGTTCTTATATTAATACAATATAAATAACACTATGAGAAGATCACATTGGATAAAATATATCATTGTGTATAAGAGTATGGACTTGATTCAGCACTGTTAGTAAATCATTTCTGGTTATGAACGTCTTGATGAAATATGTTGCATCATAAATGTTTCCCTTGTTCTTGAGGCCAGTCCATCTCATTCTGCATCCTGTTGGACTTCGATCTACCTCATTTACACAACCTGTTGATGTCATGTATCAATATTAGTTGGTCTTCAGTCATTGGGAAATATTGAAACTCCCCAATAGGCATCCACGGTGCATCATAATATTTAGAAATGATGTACAACTGATACAATGGATCAACATATGTTTCCCATGATATGTTCACAGAGGCACATGTTGTGATGGCATGTGTGCAAAGAAACTGTAATTCTTGGATGTTTCCATATTGACATTTCCTCGCTTCCATTAATACCACTATTTTTTCACCGCTCCTACTTGTGATGGGGCCTATACTCTCTTGAACTTAAAATTGAGAATATTCTCGAATGAAAATGCACACTAAATAACCATAAGCTTCTTCAATTTTCTTTTAAATCTCTAATTGAAATTTCCTTTAGTACCTTATCCCCCATTGAATATCGTCTGAGGCTAGTTTTTTCTATCAATGAAGTACTTCACCCATTAATAAAATTTCTCCCAAACTAGAGAAGTTATAGGTAACTTGAAAATACCATTGAAGACACCATTGATGCACTCCATAATGTTTTTGGTCATGTGTTCATACATATTACCCCTTCATATACTAATTTCCATTTTTATTTTGGAATCCACATTATATAATCATACACTTATTGATTAGACTTGTGGATTTTTTTGAAATGTTGTTCAAACCTTCATTGATCTGACTCATATTCTACACAGAAGTGATCATATTTCACATAAATTGATTTTATCTTTATGTTGAAATAGTGAAAAATAACAAATACATTGCATAAAAAACCTCATGATTTACTTATTTATAGGTTCATTGTGGAGTTTTGTTTGCACGTTTCTAGAAATGTGTCAGATGTAGTATCGATGATGCGCATTTGGGGGTCTCTATGTATCAAGGTCCATATTGATTGCTTCATTGATTTCCTAATATCGATCAGATATGAAACAAACACCCCCGAATACAGGTGAAATGGTTGCTGATACATTCAAAAAACTAGATCAATGGTTCATAGTTTTCCATATCCAAAATGGAAAATTCAATCGGAATAGGTGAATGGTTTCTATCTTGCGTTTCCGCAATAAAAAATAAAACCTTGTATTTTCTATATATAAATGTTCTATCAATCTATATGAACTATTATTTGAAACAAAATGAAAAAATAAAGGGCAGGAATGCCCAAAACAACTGATGAAATTGAATATGAGATGGATCAAGTCATTTATCTTGAGACACATGTTCATTTGTATGAATATGGAAGGCATCTTGTCCGTTTTGTTTTAGTATGGATAAAAATTGCAACAACACCTGATATGAGTCATCCCACTCACTATAGACCTTAAAAATTTCCTTTTGTATCGCCATTCATGCCTTATTATAGGAAATAATATATCCAAAGGTTTGTTTTATACTCTCTTGTAAAAGGGCTACAGGAACATCTTGGAAGGCCCTAATCATCTTGAAGATAATAGTGTCATAAATTCATAATCCAATGAAGTATGATCTTATGTCAGGTTTGGCTGAACGGAATAATGAGATACCTCAATCTTCAAAATTGTCCAACATCCAAATGTAATGTCCAGAATCTCCCTCAAGAGGAATCTAAAATCATTACCATATTTATCAAACTATATGACGCATCTTTTATGGCTTGATTCCTAAACTAAATATCTATAGTGCCTGTCTATATGAAATATTTTTTGTATGATTTTAATTCCTATTTACTTGGAAAATCCCTTCCAACATATAGTGTTTTTTATAGCTCACTAAATCTATACACTACAAATCCAATAAACTTAGTTTCATATTTGATAAAATTGAATTCAAATTTAGTAAAACATTCTATTTCTTTTAATCAAGATGTAAAGAGTGGTGGATGATTTAGTATGGGTCGAGGATGTTATAAAAGTACGACATTTCTCGAAACTTCCTCCCCAACTTCTACTACTCCCTCCTTATCATTAAATTTTTATCTATTTATTCCATCATTAAAAAAATACTCATTGTAAGTTAGATTTACATGTATATCCAAAATATCATCTAGGTTATCATCTTCCACAATATAGGGAGGAGCCTCAATTTTTTGGGAAGAACATTCTTCAACCACTATTATAAGTCTACATCTTTGTAAAATTAGACATTATTTTTATACAGTATAAAAATCAACATATAACTCTACCATGGAACCATATGATCACTAATAAAATGAATTTACTTATTTTAACCACTGCTCATCAAAAATAAATGGAAAAGCTATATGACATAGTGTAGCTGGGAATTGAAAATGTCTATAGTTAATAGACTTGATCTCTTGATGAGGTCCCAGATTTAAGAAACCATTAATTCTAACATAAATTTCACTTAGTGTTACACAATTAGATGTCATAACCATTTTTATTGGGGTTTTAATATAATAATATCCTTTCTGAGTTTGAATAACCTCCCTATAGCAGTAGACATAGACAAACATGACTCTCTATGTCAAAAAAAATTAATCAAGGTTCTGATAGTGTAAATAATATTCACAATGAGGGTTTACCATATAATCATTATGATACTAAAATTTTAGAACCTCTTTTTATATTCTAACATATGATACTAATGTTTCATTGTATAAAATTTCATTAGAAAATAAGTCACAGAATGTTTTGGAAATAGAGGGGAAAAGAAGATAAAACATGAAATCAGTTTATTTATCCATGATAAAATGATAATTATGATAATATAAAGTGAAATGAAGAATAAAAAAAATTAAATAACACATGAATTATTTTCAACAGACAAGAAATACCTTAGAATTTTTCAACAGAACAGAGTTTGGATGTGGTGAGCCTAACTTCAAAAGTGAAGTAAAATCCAGCTTATTTTCAAGTTTTTTCTTAATAACATATTCCAAAGAGATGTGAACCCTTCACAATCAACACCAATTTCTAAGAAATGTGTTGTTGAAATTTTTTTAGGGAAGGTTCATACTAGATGTGTATGGGGGATGGGTTTTGGTCATACTCCATCAGCTATCTTTGGTAGGCTAGCGTCATCCATTACTGCTACACCTGGTGGGTGATCAATTATTGTCATTGATCGGGGATCACAAATAGAAATTGCAAGAATGGAAGAAAAATTCAAATAACAAGACTCTTATAGGAAAACACAAGATCAGTGGCAGTCACAAATGGAAAATTCTTTAGTTCTTGTATTTCAGTAGAGGACTGACACAATCCCCAAGGAAATTAAAAGCCTTATAGCTCATCCCATTGAGGTAAATTATAAATTCCATAGATCATTCACGCATTTTCAAAGAAAACATACACCATCCATACATAAAACTAAAATGAAACTTTTATATTGAAAATATGCATTTCGAGTCATACAACCACATCTTGTGCCATATTGATGTGTGGTTGATTCCTACACATCAAAAATTAATTATCCATAAGTTTTAAAACAATCTAAGATTGTTTTCTCAGTTTTGATTAGGTAAAAACTTCTAAAAGGTACAAAAGCCTTTAAAAACAAGTATCAGGGGGTCAAAATAGGGAAATGATGTAGAATTTCCCTGAAATCATGGTATAACAACTGTAGATTTAATTGTGAAATTTAGGAACCAATGATGCGTCATTCTAAATTTCGGTTTTCTCATTTTGGACTTAGACATGTTTTTATTGTTATTAACACTAAAACATGCATGGAATGGTCAAAAAAAATAAAAAACCTCATATTGATGTGAAATCAAGGTAAAAAAACTTATGAGTTTTTTTATTTCTACACACAGACAAAACATCAATTCGACATGTGGTGTTGTCGGAATTACTCAATGTACACTTTTAAAAGGTATGGAAGCCTTTAAAAACAAGTGTTGGGGGGGGGGGGTAAAAATCTAGAAAATTATGCTGTATTTCCCTAAAATCATGAGATAATGACCGTATATTTAATTATGAAATATAGGAACCAAAGGAATGTCATTCTAAATTACAGATTTCTATTTATGACCATAAATGCATTTTTAGTGTTTTAAAACACTAAAACGTGTGTGGAATGGTCAAAACCATAGAAAAAGACATCATATTCATGTGAAGTCATGGTAAAACCACTATTGAGTTGTTTTTTATGCATAATTATAGACAAAACGTCAATCCAACGTGCAGTGTGGTCTGAACTACTCGGTATACACTTCTGAAAGGTACAAAAGCCTTTAAAAACAAGTCTTGGGGGGTCAAAATTGGGAAACATATTGAATATTTCCCTGAAATCATGGTGAAACAACCATACATATATTTATTTTTGAAATTTAGGAACTAGAGGCATCCCATTCCAATTTTTTTCCTATTACAGTAGTAAACATGTTTTTAGTGTCATAAAACACTAAAACGTGCATGGAAAAGTAAAAATAATATAAAAAGACCTCTGAATGATATAAAATCATAGTAAAACCACCACTAAGTTTTTTTACATGTATGTGCATAAAAAACATTAATCCAACATGTGGTGTGGTTAAAATTACTCATTATACACTTCTAAAAGGTACAAAAGCTTTTAAAACCAAGTGTTGGGGGGTCAAAACTAGGGAAACAACAACGTATTACCTTGAAATAATGGGACAATGAACAAAGATTTAATTATGATATATAGAATCCGATGACACATCATTATGAGTTATGGTTTTCAGTTATGTTTGTAAACACATTTTTAGTGTCATAAAACACTAAAATGTGTGTGTAATGGTCAAAACTGTAGAAAACAACCTCATATTGATTTGAAATCATGGGAAAACCACAACTGAGTTGTTTTTTACATGTAATCATAGACAACATGTCAGTACGATGTGCATTGTGGTTTAAATTTCTCAATATACACTTCTAAATGGTACAAAAGCCTTTAAAAAAAGTATCATGGGGTAAAAACTAGGAAAGTGATGTTAGATTTCCCTAAAATCATGGGAAAATGATCATAAATTTAATTTTTAAATATAGGAACTGATGACACATCATTTTGAATTATGGTTTTTTCGTTATGGCTGTAATCATGCTTTTAGTGTTTTAAAACACTGAAATGTGTGTGGAATGTTCAAAACCAAAGAAAATGATCTCATATTGATATGAATTAATGGGAAAGCAGTACTAAGTTGTTTTTGACATGTACACATAGACAACATGTCAATCCAACGTACGCTGTGGTCAAAATTACTCTGTATAAACTTCTAAAAGGTACGAAAGCCTTTAAAAACAGGTGTTGGGGGTAAAAACAAGGAAACAAAATTCTAGATTACTCTAAAATAATAGGACAATGACCCTAGATTTAATTTTTAAATATAGGAACTAAAGGCACGTCATTCCAAATTATTATTTTCCTATTATGGCCATAAACATGTTTTTATTGTTTTAAAACTCTAAAACATGCATAGAATGGTAAAAACCATATAAAATGACCTCATATTGATGTAAAATCACAGGGAAACCACCTATGAGTTGTTTTTAACGTGTACATGTAGAAAACACATCAATCTGACGTGCGATGAGGTAGCAATTACTCAGTATACACTTTTAAAAGGTACATAAGCCTTTAAAAACAAGTGTTGGGAGGTCAAAGCTGAGTAAATGATGTTATATTGCCTTGAAATCATGGTACAAAGATAATATATTTGATTTTGAAATGTAGGAACTAATGACACATCATTCCAAATTAGGATTTCCCCATTATGGCTAAAAACATGTTTTTAGTCTTTTAAAATACTAAAATGTGCATGGAATAGTCAAAACCATAGAAAACACCCTCATATTGATGTGAAATCATGGGACAACCACCACTGATTTTTTTTATGTTTACTCATAGACAAAACGTCAATATTACATGTGGAGTGGTTAGAATTACTTGGTATACACTTCTAAAATGTACAAAATACTTTAAGAACAAGTGTCAGGGATTAAAACCAAGAAAAAAACATCGAGTTTCTATGAAATCAATGGAAAATAACTATACATTTAATTTTCAAATGTAGAAACCAATAACACATCAATTTGAATTATGGTTTTCCCATTATCGACGTAAATGTGTTTTTAGTGTTTTAAAACTCTAAAATGTGCATGGAACAATCAAAACTATATAAAATGACCTCATATTGATGTTAAATCATGGTAAAACCATCAATGATTTGTTTTTGATGTATACGTGCAGACAATATGTCAACCCAACATGCGGTGTAGTTGAAATTACTTGTTACACAATTTTGAAAGGTATTAAAACCATTAAAAATAAGTGTCGGGGGGTCAAAACCAAGAAAACGACATCATATTTCCCTAAAATCATGGGGAAAACACTATATTTAATTTTGAAGTGTAGGAACCAACGACACATCATTCCAAATTATAGTTTTTATGTTATGGTTGTAAACATGTTTTTTAGTTTTTAAAACACAAAAACATGTGTGAAATAGTCAAACCATAGAAAACAACCTTATATTGACATCCAATCATGGCACAAATACCATTGAGTTGTTTTTGAAATATAGGACATGTTGTGATGTCAAAATTATTAAAAAAAAATATTAAGTAAATTTCAAGCACACCACACGTTGCTTTAAAAGTAAATTAGAATATTTTCTCATCCCTTTTCAGTTTCAAATGTAGAATATTAATTTTTAATATGTATGTTTATGTTTTTAAAGTGCTTTGAATTATATATTATTTGTTTTATGTTATAATTTATTCTTTTTGATAAAAAATAAAAAAATTTGTGTGAATAATTTTGAATACATTTTGTGTACTTTCTCTTTCTCATTTATTTTTTTAAATGTTATAGTTCTAATTGTAGGTGATAGATGTTAGAAGTAGTCTAGATGTTGACCATTCCGAACCACGAAATTCTTTAGAAGGCAGTCATGATGGTTCTTAGTTTCTATGGTTTGTTAAAAAAAATTCAAATATTCTACTATAATTCTGATTTATTATGTATAGTTTTATTTTTTGTTTTATTTTTTGTTACAATTTGTGAGATGATGTATTCAGTTTTAGTTGATGACATAATGTTGAGATAGATAGATGTAGTATAGGTTGTGAAATGGATGTATATTGGGAATGGGTTATTATTGGACATATTGTATATATATATATTGATAGATGTATGGGTTGACTTAGATTGAGGTTATGATGACCGAATGTCTGTATATGACTATGGATGTATGATATATATATGATGAGTTTATCATATATTTATGTTTTAGTTTATTATATGTCAGTTTTTTTATATGTATAGTTTTTTATCAAATTTTTTGAGAAAAAGAAATCTGATTTAGTGGCAGTTTTAAGTAATCACCACTAAATACATTTTATATAATATGTTTAGCAACAGTTACTCTTAATAACTGCTAAAAGAAGCCACTGTTAATATTTTATATGGATATTTCTTTTATTTTATATATATTTCCCCTAGATATTTTTTTTAAATAACCACCACTAAATACTCCAAAAATAACACTTAACAAAACCATCGCTAAATTAAAAAAAACACCGCTAAATGAATAGTGATCATGCAATAAGCTTTGGTTTTAATAACCGCTGCAACACTATTAGGCAATGGTTTAAACCACTACAGGTTCAGGAAAAAACTGTCAGTACTAACCATTTTTTGTTGTGTTAATCTCACAGCCTTAACCATCCTTGAGCTTCAAGGAAATGAGTTGAGCAGTGGGCTCCCTCTAGACACGGGTAGGCTCTCCAAACAAAAAAAATCTTATCTATCTGAACACATTGAAGGGTTCCATTTTAGTTTTAATTAACTACACCAGAATTAAAGAAATGAATCTATGATACAATCAATTTGATAGAGATATATCAAATCTGGAATTTTATAAATTCTATAAACTATCGATTATCAATCTTGGTTCTAGTTTCTTTAAGGGTTAATATCATTTGATCCTTTATTCTTTTAAGACTCTTCGAGCCATCAAACTATAAAACAATTATATACTTAGTGAAATATCACCAGATTTTCAAAACTTACAATCCTTGACTTTACTGTCAATTAATAAAAAATCCTTGACCAACATATCGGGGGCCATAAAAATTCTAATGGGTTGCAATAACCTTAAAATCCTTACTCTTTCAGAAAAATTTATGGGTGAAGTCAACCGACATGATATCAATATCTGATATTTTTTGTTGTGGCTATAAAAGATTGTTCCACTAGTGTAGTGATAATTAAGAGATAAAATAAAGTGAAAAATGTGGAAATAAATGGACACCAGATGTAATGTGGAAAAAAACCCCAAAGTCAAATGGGTAAAAAACCACAAGAAAATGGAAGGATCGCTATGAGTAAAGGTTTGTACACACTCCCTCACTATTACAATAATAAATCCATCATAAAATCTCTTGAATAAGTGGGGAAATAACCTCCCAAAATACCACTCAAATGGGATATGATTAGTGCTGTTGAGATGGTGAAGTTGAAGCTAACTAGAGAAACTCTGGGGAAGCTCTTCATTTATAGGATGCCTCTCCCCCCCTCCTGTTATTTTTCATTGGTGGGTTTGGTGGGGTTGTCCACCCACCACACAACCAACTCACCAACCATGACTGCCTCCCTTGAAAAAGAAATGGGTCATGGAATCCTATAGTAAAATACTATTGAAACATCTCCCACTTGGATATTTTATTGAGAACAAATCACATCTCCACACATCCATTCTATCTGCCAAATCATACTGCTCATGTCTTTGCGAGACCACTTGAGGATCTTCACCATCTGAACTTATCAGAGTCAATTTCTTTAGTCATGAAATCTTCAAGAGGCACACTGACTATCAAAAAATAATGGAATCTACTTATTTCTATTCCCAATATCCTCCATCAACTTTCTCATCAAAATTGCCTCTTTGCAAGCCTATGTAGTTGCCATGTACTCTTCCTCCATCGTGGATAAATCCATAACTGACTATAACTTTGAAATTGAGATCACTGCTCCTCCTATAAGAGTAAACATATAACCAGTAGTGGATTTCCTCTGGTCATAATCACCTACAAAATTTGAATCCACATAGCCTCTAAAATTGAAATCAGATCCTCTATAACATAATGTAGTATCTGTGGTCTCCTTGATGTATCTCAGGATCCTCTTCACTATGCTCCAATGCTCCCATCCGGGATTCACCAAGTACCGACTAACTTATCCCATTGCATGTGTAATTTATGGTCCAGTACTAATCATAGTGAACATCAGACTACCCACTGCTGATGCATATGGTACTCGAGACACCTCTATCCTCCCTACTTCACTGTTAGGAACCATTGTTGAGGATAACTTAAAATCAATAGGAATAGGGGTATATATTGGCTTATAGTCATTCATGTTGAATATTTTTAATACTTCCCATAAGTAATTATTTTATGATAGCCAAATCTTCCCATTATTTATATCACTGTAAATATTCATCCTAGGAATCTTGTTTGCTAGTCCCAAGTCCTTCATATCAAACTCCCTAGACAACTATGCATTCATATCCTAGATCTGATCATTGTTGGGGCATGCAACCAACATGTCACCCAAATACAATAGAATAATGATGAAATCATTACCATACGAACCCCTAAAATATGAACAAGGATCTAAATGATGTTTTTTGTATCCAAGACTCATGATATATGAATCAAATCTCTTTTACCAACACCTCGGTGCCTATTTGAGACTGTACAGAGATTATTTCAACCTAAAAACCAAGTTCTATTTGCCTTATATTAAAAATACTTCCGAATGGAGCATATAGATCTCTTCATCAAGATCACCATGGAGAAAATAATCCTTTACATCCAGATAATCTAGATGTAAAATGTATATAACACACATTTCCAGAATTATCTAAATAGTTTTCAATCTAACAATAGGAGAAAATATTTCATTAAAATCAATACCTTCCTTCTGATCATATCCTTTGACCACTGTTATTGCATGATATCTTTCCACCTATTACATTCTATATCATTTGATCTTAAATATCAATTTTTTCTGATATCCTTTTGTCCATGAGGTAATGGAACAAAATTCAAAGTCTTATTCTTGTGTAGGGATTCAATTTACTCTTGCATTGCCTCCATCCATGAGGATAAACTTGGACTCTGGGTCACCTCCACAAAAGATGATGGCTCTAGATCCTCTATCAATAAGAAATGTGAAATATTTATCTCAGTGACATAGTCTTAGTTCCATACTAGTTCTCTTTTCTCCTGAGTTGATCATCGTGGTTCGGACTCAAATGGTAGTAAATCTTTCTGCTCTGGTAAAGCCTTAGAGGAAATCAGTTCTTCCTTGGATTTTTCCTCTACTTAGACTGTTTCAGTTTCTATATATTCCTTCTCTATATCTCGATCAGTTATCATTTTCACCTTTTCTTCTACAAAAATGACATCTCTACTTATGATAAGTTTGAGGGTAGTGGGGTCCCACAAATGATACCCCTTCACACCATCAGTATACCCCAATAAAATACATTTCCTAGATTTCGAATCCAACTTCAATATTTACTATTCATTAAAAAAATTCATATATAGGACTTCCAAAATTATGTAATTGAGAAAAGTCAGCAGGTTTTCCATTCCACGTCTCCATCAGTGTCTTTAGATCAATCACCATTGAAAGAGATCAGCTGATCACATAATAGGTGACATTCAGTACTTCTGCCCAATTTTTTTGGAAATTCCTACAGTCTTTAGCATCACCCTTGTTTTATCCAATAGGGTTCTATTCATACAATCTTCCACTCCATTATTCTAGGGAGTGTATGCCATCATGAACTATCTCATGATTCCTTCCTATTGATGAAAAGTATCGAACTCTTCACTTCTATATACTCCCCCATTATCAATCCTCAAACACTTGATATTTTTTCCAAATTCAAGTATCTTTCCTGCTTTAAATGTTTTTAATACTTTAAAAACAACTTATTTATTCTTGATTTGATACACCCAACATATATTATAAAAATAATCAATGAAGGATACAATGTACCTTTCTCCTCCCATGGATATAACTGGTGCTTTACAAACCTTAGAATGGATCAAAACTAAGATCTCTTTTCTTTGTGTTGTTGATGTCCCAAACATTATCCTATGTTTCTTTCTCAAAAATAAATTCTAAAAAAATGGTAAATATACTTTTGTAATCCTAGGAAAAAACATATGATCAGTAAGAATCTTTAGGCCTCATTTTGATATTTAAACAAGCTTCTAATTCCATAACATCGTCAACACTTCCATCGAGGTAGTTGATGTGACAAATATCTCTACCTCCTTTTATGTTTCATCCATAAGAACATATAGTTTCTTTGAGATCTTATTTTATTTCATTAACACAAGAACTCCCTTCACAATTCTCATCACACCATTCTCAGTGTGAGTCTTGCATCTGATACCATCAAATTGTCCCAAAGACGATATGTTATTCTTCAAGCCCTTCACATGACATAATCCTTGGATGGTTTTAACAATACCATCATGAATCTTCAATTTGATGGTACCAAATCCAACAATATTTAGGGTGTGATTGTTCCCCATGTACACAAGTCCTTTTAGAGTAATTTCATACAGGTCAAACCATTCCCGTCGAGACATCATGTGCCATGTTGTTCTTGAGTCGAGTATTCATGCATTATTGAGATACTTACTCCTTTTAATAGTCATCACTACTTTATTGAAAATAATTTAACCATTTCTATAAGTACTTATCACATTTCTATCCATGTCATGTTTCTATCTCTCACTAGAACCACACTCCATCATCTCATCTTTCGGTCTTTTTTCAATTGTCAGTCGATAATTATCATTCCGTAGCACTGCCTTGCATTTTCATTTGTGAAAACAGAAAAGTATATCCATTGAATTTTTCGATCCAAAATTTTTCCACCAAATGGAAATGCTGTCAACAAAAAACCTCTTATGTTTCACAATGGTGTATTTAATAATCTCAATATTTTTTTCTTCTAATTTTAAATATCAACTGAAGTTGCAATCATAGAGCATACTCAAAATTATAAGAATTATTAATACCCAAAAAATTGAACAAAACAGGGCCTGAACCAACCCTATGATACCAATTTTTGAGACTATAAATGGTTGGCCCATCATTGTGGTGATAATTATGAATAAAGTGAAAAATGAAGAAATAAATGGACAATAGATGTAATGTGGAAAAACCCCCAAAATGAAAGGTGTAAAAACCATGAGCAAATAGAAGGATAACTATGGGTAAAAGTGGGTACACACTCCCTCACTCTTATAAGGTTGAAACTCTCATAAAATATCTCTTGAATAAGTGGGTAAATTGCCTCACTAAATACTTCTCAAATGCGATCTTCTTGGTGCTAATGAGATGGTGAAGCTGATCAGAGAAACACTAGGGAAGTTATCCATTTATAGGCCACCTCCCCGCCCCCCATGATCTTCTTAGCTAGTGGTTTATATGGGGTTAGCTACCCAACACATATCCAACTCACCAACAATAATCACCTCCCTTTACAAAGCAATAGGTGGTGTCATCTTTCAATAAAATTCTACCGATATTGTTCACACTGCTTCCAAAAACTAATATATTTTTATCTCTGGAACTGCGATCTCAAAGGACAGGTTCTAGTTGGTAGATCATGGTAAAGAATCTATAATTTATCTGTTCTAATGATAATAAACTGGACAGTCCATTTCTAGGTTGGATGGGTAGTTTTTCTAACCTCTTCCACATAGACCTTTCTCAGAATCTGATCACCAGAGAGATCCCCCCTATATTACTATCTGGACTTAAAGCATTAATGTTTGAATTATCACTGGTGGATAAATCATATTGGGATCTTGAATTATCCCTCTTCCTCACTTATGGAATCATTAACCCTCATATCAGGCAATACAAATAGCTCTCAGACCTCTGGCATGTCGTTGTCCCCTCAAACAACTCTCTCTATGGAAGTATCCCTTGTGATATCAGTTCTCTCAGGTATATTTCGTGGTTGGATCTGGGGATCAACAATCTATCAAGGAAGATTCCAAATGGTTTTTCTGGGATTTCTAATTTGTAAATATAGAACTTTTCATCCAACCATATGACAGGTAGGATTTTGGGGTCTCTTGTTGCTCTCAACTTCCTCCACGAGCTTGATGTTTCATTAAATGACATTGAAGGGCTCGTGACCAAGGGAACTTAGTTATAGATATTTTTTATTTATACATATAATGAGAATAAGAGACTATGTGGGTCACCACTTCAAGATCCTTTCTAGGGTTCCCACCACCTAAAGGGTGTAGATGGAGTAGATGGTGGTGAGTTGGTTTATTTACATCAGCATAGGTGTTGGTTTCATCATAGTTTTTTCTCCATTTATGTAAAAATGTTGGTGATAAACTTCAGGAATGTTTAAATCAAATTTTAACTTAAAATCCACCCCAGGATAGGTTGTCTATATGCATGGATGACACCTAGTTTAAGAGTAGATGTAAATGCATTGTATGTAATAAATATTTTAATATTACTCAGTTTAAATTTTTATTTAATATTATACAGTTTTTGTTTTAGTTTTAAATAAAAGTTTTAAATTAAAAATTGTTTCAACTATTTTCATTCTTACAACTATATGTAATCTATATTTTAATTTTAGATAAATAGTTTTAATTATTTAATATTACATAATAAATTTTAGTAAAAACTTAATTTATTGTGTCTGGAAGAAGTCTTAGTTAATAATTCACAATAGTTTAAATTTACGTTGATATTATGTAAATTGGTGACAACATAAAATTAAACTGAATAATTCCAGTCACCGGTGCTTAAACTATCCAGTTATGTAAGAGTAAATTAGGAAAAAAATGAAGAAAACGTATGAATAAAAAAATCATTGACCAAATTGAATCAAGAATGTTATTATCTATATGAACAATATATGTTCCAACAAACTAAATGAATATTGAAGACCCTAGTGCCATCTGATGTACTAAAGTTTTCATATATAGGGAGAAATTCTTGGTTAATAGTCCATAAATATATTCATCAAACCAACAAGAAATTTTTGAAATCAGCTAGGATTTCATATTGAAGAAATCAATTGATGTTGTGCATCACTCTAGATTGTAATCACACTCTCTAGATCATACTCATTCACATATTCAAGGAAATAAAATAACAAAGCATGAGAATTACATGAACTAATATAGATATGTCCTTTAACAGCACATAAAAGTCCGTTAACAACACTAAAAAGTGTTATTTTTCTTAGTGTTATTAAAGGGGGTCCCCTTTATCAGTGCTTTCAATAGCACTAATATAGGGGGCCATTATCGGCACTACAAATAGCACTGCTAAAGGACTAGAATACTGTAGTGTAATGTTTGTATAACAACACACCTGAAAAAAATTATAACCTATATATGAAAAATATATAATTTAATTGAAATAAATTTGACATCATGAATACAAAAAAAACATTACTATTTACATTTCAAACAATGTTTTTTATATTTATATTTACAATTAACCACAAACATTTAAAAACATTAATGTTTCATATTTTACACTACTACATATACACCCTTTAATAGAGTGAAAAAGGCTTTTAATAGTACTAAAAAAGTGTTGTTTTCATCAACACTGTTAAAGGGGGTTCCCATTATTAGTGCTTCCATTAGCGCTGATAAAGACCCAACATGCTATAGTGTGTTGTTTTTATAACAGCACACCCAAAAAATCCTGTAACCTATATTGTATGAAAGATATATAATTTAATTGAAATAAATTTAACTTCATGAATATAAAAAATATATACTATATACATTTCAAACAATGTTTTTTTTATAATTAAATTTTCAATTATCCACAAACATTTAAAAACATTAATGAATTATATTTTGGATCCCACGATCCCCTCTTAAAAAATTCCACCTATGGTATCAGTTTCCAAAAAATCACCTCAACCCAAGAAAAAGAATCCACATATCTAAGAAAACAAATCATATGTTAGTAATACTATAAATAAATACATTAAACATTATTATGAAATAATACATTATGAAAAAGTCAATAAAAAGACACACTTTGATCTATATCGGTCACACTGTGTGTCTTATTGATTTGGGGTTGATTCCTAAACGTCATAAATGAGTTATGGATTGTTGTATTAAAGTATCAAAACAATCCGGACATGTTTTCTCAGTTTTTGGTATGTCATTTGTTCTTTTTATTAAAATTAATGTCAATTTTAAATAAATACACACTTGGAGTTATACCAGTCACACCGTGTGTCGGATTGAGGTAGATATGAATCTTACATGTCATAGATTACTTATGGATCATTTTCCTAAAGCATCAAAACAATTCAAATATGTTTTCTTGGTTTTTATTATGTCACTTGTGTTTGTACTATAATGTCATTTCAAATTGGAAACACACATTTTGAGTCGTACCGATCACATAAGTTGTCTTTTTGATGTGATACTACTTCATACACACTAAAAATGAGTTATGAATCATCTTCCTAAATTATCAAGGAAATTGGAGAGAATGTTCTTGGTTTTTAGTGAGTGAAACATGTTTTGATCTAAAATGTAAATTTTAAACTGATAAAAAAACCTTTGAGTCATATCGATCACACAGTGTATCGGATTGAGGTGAGGGTGATTTCTAAACATCACAAATTAATCATGAGTTTTTATCATAAAGTTTCAAAATAATATGAATGTTTTTTCTCAGTTTTTAGTATTTCACTTGTTTCTTTTACTAAAATTAATGTCAATTTTAAATAAAAAACACACTTGGAGTCATACCAGTCACACCGTGCATCAAATTGATATGTAGGTGATTTTTACATGTAATAAATGACTCATGGGCTATTGTAATAAAGTATAAAAACAATAAGAATGTAATTTCTTAGTTTTTAGCTTTTCACTTGTTCTTTTGACTAAAATTAATGTCAATTTTAAATAAAAAGACACACTTTGAGATATTCTAGTCACACCGTATGTCATATTGAGGTGTTGTTTATTCATACACATCATAAATGACTTATGGTTCATTTTTATAAAGTATCAAAACAATTCAAATGTGATTTATTAGTTTTGAGTATGTAACTTGTTATTTTTTTACAAAAATTAATGTCAATTTTAAATAAATAGACACACTAGGAATTATACCAATCACATCGTGCATCAGAATGAGGTGTGGCTGATTCATCTACATAAAAAATGACTTATGGATCATTTTACTAAAGTATCAAAATAATATGAATGTGTTTTCTCAGTTTTCAGTATGTCACTTGTTCTTTTTACTAAAATTAATGTCAATTTTAAATAAAAAGACACACTTTGAGTTATAAAAGTTACACTATGCATTGTATTGAGGTGATATTGGTTCTTAAACGTCACAAATGACTCATGGGTCATTTTTCTAAATTATCAAAGTAATCTGAATAAATTTTCTCATTTTTTAGTATGTCGCTTGTTCCTTTTACTAAAATTAATGTTAATTTAAAAAAAATAGACACTCTTAGAATTATAACAGGCACATAGTGCATCAAAGTGAGGTTTAAATGATTCATACACATCAAAAATGACTTTGGGATCGTTTTCCTAAAGTATCAAACTAAACAAAATTTATTTTCTTTATTTTCAGTATGACACTGGTTCTTTTTGCTAGAATTAATGTCGATTTTAAATAAAAAGAGGCACATTGAGTTATATCGGTCACACCGTGAAACATATTGAGTTTTGGTTGATTTATAAACAGTATGAATAACTCATGGATCATTTTTATAAAGTATAAAAATAATATAAATGTGTTTTCTTGGTTTTCAAATTGTCACTTGTTTTTTTTACTAAAATTAATGTTAATTTTAAACAAATAGACACACTTGGAATTATACCAATCACCCCATGCATAATATTGAGGTAAGTCTGATTACTAAATGTAAAAAATGAATTATGGATCATTTTCATAAAGTATCAAAATAATCTGAATGTGTTTACTCAGTTTTCAGTTTGTCGCTTTTTCTTTCTACTAAAATTAATGTTAGTTTTAAATAAAAAAACACACATTGAGTTATAACGGTCACACCATGCATCATATTGAGGTGAAGTTTATTCTTAAATGTCACAAATGACTCATGGGTCATTTTCCTAAAGTATTATAACAATATGAATGTGTTTTCTTAGTTTTCAGTATGCCACTTATTCTTTTTACTAAAATTAATATCAATTTTAAATAAATAGACACACTTAGAATTATACTGGTCACACCATGTGTCATATTTATGTTCCTCTAATTCATATACATCAAAAATTACTTGTGAATAGTTTTTCTAAAGTATCAAAATAATCCAAATTTTTTACATGGTTTTCAGTATGTCGCTTTTTCTTTTTACTAAAATTGATGGCAATTTTAATTAAAAAGACACACTTCAAGTTATACTGGTCACACTGTGCATCATATTAAGATGCAGTTGATTATAGCCTATTAAAAATGACTCATGGGTCACTTTCCTAATGTATCAAAACATTCTAAATGTTTTTTATTGGTTTTCAATATGTCACTTGTTTCTTTTACTAAAATTAATTTCAATTTTAAATAAATAAACACACTTGGAATTATACCAGTCACACCATGAGTCAGATTGAGGTGAGGATAATTCTTACCCATCAAAAATGACTTATGTATCATATTCCTAAAGTATCGAAACAATATGAATGTTTTTTCTTGGTTTTTATTGTGTATCTTATTATTTTTACAAAAATTAATGTAAATTTTAAATAAATTGACACAATTAAAGTTATACCAGCCACACTATGTGTCTAATTTAGGTGTGGTTGATTCTTACACATCAGAAATGACTCATGGGTCATTGTACTAAAGAATGAAAACAATCCAAATTCATTTTCTCATTTTTCAGTATGTCACTTTTTCTTTTTACAAAAATTAATGTAAATTTTAAATAAATAGACATAGTTGAAATTATTTTGGTCACACTATGCATCATATTGAGGTGTGGCTATTTTTTACATGTTACAAATTATTTATGGATCTTTGTCTTAAAGTATCAAAATAATCAAAATATTTTTGCCCAGTTTTGTGTATGTCAGTTGTCTTTTACACTAAAATTAATGTCAATTTTAAATAAAAAGAATCACTTTGTGTCAGAATGGCTGTATTGTGCGTTGGATTGAGTTGAGGATAATTCCTACACATCCTAAAGTCTCAAAAAATCCTAAATTCCAATGTTACCAAGTTTTCCATTGGATTTTCTTATCGAACTACCAACAATTAATATTTACTCAATGTTCTTATCCAAAAAAGATTTTTCGCTAGGAACGTTGAATCAATATGAAGTGTTGCAGTTCGACAAAGAAAGATAATGGAAATCATGGTAACATTGGAATAAAGGAAAATTTTATCTCATTTGTGCCTTTTTTAAGATAGTTGAAATAAAAACATGACTTACCAAAATATTTGTGAAAAAAACTAATTAGGTATTAAATAAAAATGATAAGGAAATTAACTTATAAATAATGGATAAAATGACAACAAAATAAATTAGATAATTAATAGGAATTCACCTTTTCATGAAGTTTGTATGCATTCTTGAACCATTTCCTTATTTTCATTATCTCAATTATATCCTCGATGTCCAATCTCTCATTAGTATGAGCAGGTTTAAACAAATCACCAAAACTCAAACAAAATAATCCACCTGTATAAGAAAAAAATTATTATGTGAGTAATACAAAAAATAAATAAATAAAACACAAATATGAAATAATGGATTAATTTTATGGATAATTATTTTACTGTGAAAACATAAATATTACCTCAGTGATTGATTAGTAGAGAGAACTTGAAGGAAAGTGAAAAATGTCAACACTATAGGGGTGAAAATGTTTTGAGGGAGAAGAAGTCTGTGGAAGTTTTGGTGTAGAAAGAAATGAAATATGGACATAAATATTCTAAAATAAATGAACTTTTCATGTAATAATGAAAATTAAATCAACATTTTATTATATATTTTTTTGGGTAAAATAGAGAAAGTATATCATAACATTACCTTTACATCTTCCCAACGGGTTTCCTTTATTATAGTTTGTTCTTTGGTGGGATTTATAACATCATCATGTGCATAAGAAATTTTATGTATGATTAGTAAAACATTTAATTTATATTATGTTAATGTAGTATATAACATATAATATTATGAGGGAAAATGTAGTATATTAAAAAACACTTTAACCTTATTCATGTTATTTGTGTACATTCTGACATCAAGTATGTTTCCCATTAATTTATAAACAAATCTATATTGTCTTGTGAATATGATTTTTTTGTAGTCATAGTAGTACTAGAAAAATATAAATACGCAAAGTATTAATAAATATTTTAAATTAAATATTAATTGTATTCGAAAATACCTCTTCAGGGATGCTAGTTTGTTGATGGAATATGATCTCTCTTATAAATTTACAATTATAATAACAATAATATTCTCCTTTTTTTATTTTGGAAACTACATAAACATTGATAAAAATAAGTAATTTTTTTATATGTGTTTGGATAGTGCATTTTTAGTACATATACCATGATACTTATGCAGTTTTAAAAGTTTGATGGCTCCTTGTGTGCATTACTTTTCCTCATGCTATGATTTTATGATATTTATGCACCACCTTATCATAACAAAATTTTCATTAAAAGATAATATAAAATGTATAACACGAATTTTAGTTCTAAAAACTGTATGTAACATATTAAAAATTGGAAAACATTATCATGTGTGGTCGGTTTGTTAGGTATCCATGTAGTGAATCTAGGTAATAAATCTTTGGAGTATCTAAATTGATAACAACGAGCATCCAATGTTGCCTAAAAACACAAAAAAAAGAATAATTAATTAAAGAAATAAAAATATATTTGATATGATTAAGTTGTATATTTTTACCCCTACATCATTAGTATTAATAATAGTATGTCATCTCTATGTTTTCTTTCAAACGGTTTGGCTAGTTTTTTCACTATGGCACTCATTTTTTTAATATATTTTTATTTGTTCTGTTGAAGTGTTGTGATGAATAATGAGTCCAAATTTATGTTCATGGGGTAATCTATTCAATTGGTATTGATATATACACATCAAAAAAATATTAAATGTATTTATTCATAATTAACATAGTATATCAACTTTTGGGAAAACAAATTTTGAAAAAATACCTTATGTATACAATTAAAACAGAGCCTCTTAGCCATTCATAGTTGAGGATTTAATCTACACTATCATGAGAATTGTAGTCTGTAAATTCCTATTTGTACATTTGTTCTCCAAAATTAACTATGTGACTACTACCATTTTGTAACTTTGTATCTGTATGAACCTTTAATGTTAGTAAATGTGGATATTGAATTGGAAGGGTAATGGTACTTTCAGAAGATATTTTTGATCATTTGGTTGATCCTTTAGATGGTTTTGATTCTAACTTTCCTTTCACCCCTTCCATTTCTCCATCTATAGTAAAATTCATTAGTTATGATCTATTTTCATTAATTGGTAAAGGTTTAGCACATATAATAAATTTTAAATGAATACATCATTATCCGCATGTGTCTTCACAAGATTTGATGGACATGAATCGAATTTTACAAAAGATTTGTCGATCATATGAATATCTTCATCTTCAAGTGGAACAAGTAGTTCGGTGCTCAGATCATGAGCTATGCTAATCATGACTCTCACATGACCTGTTGGATTTGGTCTATTGTGTAGACAATCGTCTTGGATATTGAACACTATAACCCTTTATAAAAGGTGATGGGTGGGTGTTGATAGATATAAATCACAATAATTTTTATCCTGTAGAATATCAAAATAGGAAAAGTATCAATGTATTTAGGATTCACATTTCATAGAAACAATTATTATAATATCGATTTCCTCAACTAAGATATCTCTTTGAGGGAGATATATTTCCTAAAAGATGGTAGGGTTGGGGTAATCTTTAAGCAATAGTTATTCTTGAGTTTTTTCTTCTGTTTTCTTCTCTCCCATAACAGTTTATGGCAACTCAATATTCTAATGAAATTGTTCTTCAAGGGTAGATAATATTTCATCCATCTCTATCATTTCTTTATCTTTATCCTCCTCCTTTTTTTTTCTCAAAATATGTTTGGGGTGTCACCCAAAAATACACACCTATGATGCTTTTATATTGTTCTAGGAGCTTCAAGGTCACTGATAGTAGGTGTTCATCCTGTAAAAGTGTTGATGATTCCTATGACTAAGTTGGATAAAAAATATAGGAAAAAAAATAATCATTGTTATGTAATAGTGATTTAAATCCAATTTTTTTATTATGTTATACTTACACATGTTTCTTACAATTTTTGTGTGTTTTTATCTATTAGTATACCATATTTATTTACATGTGCCTCCTCTAATTGAACATGTCGTGGGATGGAAGTGGTTTTGGTTTTGGATTCATCAATTTGTATATAAAAAAAGTAACGTAATTATGTTATTGTTTCATGTCACATAAAATTATTACGGTAGATTTAAAATGCGTACCAACTTTTTTTAAAGTGAATAATACCCTATCTATGCTTTATGGAAGGGGTGCATTGGTTTTTCTACCTATTCCTTATTTTCAACACTCAATTTTTTGTTTCATAAATAAAAATTCTCAATCAAATTGATGAATACACATATTTTCAAACAATTTATTACCAGCAATGTACCTAAAAAGACATATTTGCATGATATCCAATAAACACATCCCACGCTTCTTGGGTTATCAGGTGTGCATATATAAGGAGTTGGTGTAGGTTAATTTTCCCTTCAACATATTTAAGATGAAATCTCATTAGAATTTTTTTAAAGCATCTATGAATCCTTCTAGAAATCATTAATACAAATTTATTGTGGGAGTCATCTACTATAAATGAAATATATAAAGGATAATGACTATTAAGTCAATGTTTCATTATTTTGATTTTTAGTAAAATAAAGAAAGGATGTCATGATGTTATTGTATTCTCTTCCCAATTTAATGTCTTAAAAATGGGTACAACATGGTTCCATGAATGTACATCAATTGGAACGCAATGACGACTGATGATCCCAATGAAACTACTAAATATAGACTTATTGGGGTTAATATCATAGTCTCACGCATTACATTAGACCTCGAATTTGATGCCTTTTCTTTTTTCCTCAATAATTTTTTCTAACACTATCACACTACGATGCTCCTATCTTTTCTGCATCATCATTTTTTAATCGCCTACCATTTAATCATATTCAACAACTTCAATATGTCAATCCTTTGGATTGGTAGCATCAGCATGTGTAGAAGGTCATTATACCTCTTCACTAGGATCAGTAGTAGGTTGAGAAACCTATTTTTCCTCAGGATTATGAGCAACAACATGTATGTAAGGTCATTGTTACTCTACAATGGGAGCAGCAAAAAGTTGAGAAACCTATTGTCCCTTGGGATTGGGATCACCTGCACGTGAAAAAGTCATTATCTGTAGAAGTGGTTTAACATTTAATTTAGATTACATAAATTCATTAGTGAATAGATAATAAGATGAGGTAACACAATGTATATTAAAAAAACAATAGAACCTAATTATTAAACTATATTTTTTAAAATTTGGAGGGATTTGACCTCTCTATTGAGTATCCAAACACCTTCATTGTGGTATCCTATGATGTATAAAGCCACATCTATATTGGGACCGCTGTGAAATGATTGTGATGTCCCAATGAAAGGGTCATACTCAGTTGAATTTTCATCTGACTCTTTAGTTGTTTTGGTCGATAACAGAACAATTGAACACATTTGGTTTGTAGTATCTGGAAAATAAAATACTTATACTACATGTGATACCATTATAAACAGTTCAAATTTGAACCCTTCCTTAATGAAATCCATTTTCACAAATCCCAATTAAACTATTTTAACATAACTCCTATTATCAACCCACTTGTATCGAAAAATAGGCACTTGAATGTTGTATAATTCAACTTCTAGATTTGATTGATGATACCAAAGTATGGCATATTCTCATAAATTTTATTTTTGTCCTTAGTACCAGAAACATGTATCAATTCAGCCACAAGTGTAACTCCACTATTTTTATGGTAATACCTTCATCATGTTCATTTATATATAACTTATAACCATTAATTATATAACCATTATAAGATAACACATACACACTTGGTCCTTTGGCTATCCATTGAAGTTATTCTAAAATTGAATCTATATTTTCATCTAAATCTTAAAAAATATGGTGTCGAAACCATCCTATAAAATATTGATTATGTTTATTTGATATCAGTATTTTATCCATTGATAGATTTAAATGCCTAATAATTTATTTATGCATTTCAGGGTGCAACCTTCAATTTTTTATAAACAATGTAAAGGCGATCATGCTCCCAATCTGTAATATTGATTGTGATAATATCTCATCCAAAAATTTCTTCACCCACAATCTACCCAATGTGATGTGATTTTGGTAGACCAATGCTTTTCACACCAGACATATAGTTGGCACAGAATTCAGCGGCATCCTCAACAATATATCATTTTGCAAAACAACCCTTTGGCCAACTTTGATTTTTGACATACCCTTTCAAAATCTTTATATAACATTCAATGGGGTAAATCCATATATAATGTATAGGATCTCATAGTTTAATCTCTATCACCAAGTGAACCATCATATCATATAATGATGGCTGGAAGAACATTTACAATTCACAAAATATGATAATAATTTTTTTTCCATAGTTGGTAATTTCACTGGGTCTATAACTTTTCTGGGAGCATATCATTCAAAAGAGAAAGTGGTTTAGTAAAACTAGTGTCACTCCATCCATTTCTTGGTTTCAAATTATACATCTTCATCATGACTGAAAATGTTGTATTTTTAGTGAAACCATCATACAATGACATCTTTTCACAACTTTTTAACTTCTAAAATAATTTTGGACAATCACGAAGTTCATCTTCAACTATCATTGTCATTTCCTCAATATGATCTTTATCATCATTAACACTTATAATAACATCCTCAATACACTCTTCTTAATTTTCCACACTTTTAATCAAATAAGATGATCGAATAAAGGTAGTGATATCCTATTCACTATCTACATTCTCTTTTCTCCCATATCTATTCTAAAATTGATAACTTCGATCAATCCTGTGACAGGTCAAGTGTTCTTCCAAATCCTCTCAACTAATTAGTCTTTAATAAAAATAGTGTAAACATGAAAAAAATATATGACAAGTGTCATATGCATGATATTTTTCAAACTTAATGAACTCTTCCACCCCTTATTCATATTATTTTTTCATACAATTAACATCTATATGTTCTCTATTTTTATCTATCTTATTTGATTTAGTAATATTAATATTTAACAAAAATAAATAAATACACAAAAAGGTTCCTTTAAAAAAAGGGGAACCCAACATTTGAATGCTTCAAATAATTTCATCATTCTTTAAAGGAAATTGGTAATTGAATTAAAGAAAATAATTACTCCACTGGTGGTAGGTGTTATCCTATTAACTCATCTACAATGTTTACTGATACCTTGTATGGGATGACTACTACTCAAAGTAGTTCATGCAACATAGGTTAATGTCTAGAAGAGATGAGGGATGAGTCTCGGGAAACAAGATGTAATGACAACTATTCAGAAGATAAAGTTGATGAGGTCATGATGGATATCATATGGGTTGGATGAGTCTCAGAAAACAAAGTAGGTTTAGAAGTTGAAATGGGGTTAAAAGTTAATTCAACTTTTTCAGGAGTGAGTTCATGATAGATATCCTATGGGTTGGATAGAGTTAGTGACATTCTCTTTCCATGGTGTTATTATCAATCTATATTATGTAGGAGGTGAGATTTTGTGTATCTAGAAGGTCTCTTAAAATTAATATGATCGTATAAATATAGATAACACCCTTTATGAGTAAACCATGGTCTACTGATGCAATTATAAAAAGGAATTTAATAAGTTCCCCCTAATATACTTTGTAGAACATGAAATCCAAAAAAATAAAGCTAATTTTGAAACTCATTAAACACCCAATTAAAAGCATACATCCAACTTCTATCTATTTTGATTTAAAACATAAAATATTGCATATAATAAAATAACTCTTAATTATCCAAATGAATTTGTTGAAAACACAATAATCATTTTACAAAATTATAAAAATATTAAATTATAATTTATTGAAATAATTTTTTTGAATGTATAAAAGTATTAAACTATTGATAAATAGAAAAAGGTATATATGTATAAATGTATAAATTACAAATGTATATATATTTATATTAGTGTATAAAATTATAGACATATATAGAAGTATAACATTATATATAATTTATAAAATAATATATATTTTAAAGAGATATACATAATTTATAAATGTATATAAATTTATAAAGCTATATGAAAGTATATATATGTTATCAAGAATACATAATTTATATAAGTTTATAGTTTTACAAAATTTTAAAAGTATAAAATTATAATATATAATAGTAAAATTTATGAAAGTATAAATGTATAAAAATTTATAATGAATAAAACAATAATTTTATATTAATTTATAAATCTAGAAAACTATAAAATTATAAATATTTAATAAAATTTTATATTTAAAGTATATATGTAAATATGATATACTAAAAAATTTATAAAAGTATATAAATTTATAAATGAAGAAAAATATTAAAGTATAAATATTTAATAAAAAATTATTATTAAATTATATTAGTATAATATGATATAATATAAAATTAATAAAAGTATATAAATTTAAAAATGTATAAAACTATAAAATTATAAATGTTTAATAAAATTATGTATATATATTATATAAATATAATGAAAATGATTCTTCTAAAAAAATAAAATTATAAATTAAATCACCAGGATGAAAGACGCACCCTTAGAAATCCCCATTTTTTATGAAATTTACACTTTCAAGGAAAATCCATAGAGAATTTTCAAAAATGTTACTCATAAAAAATGAAATATTCATAAGCATTATAAATCCATTTATAAATCAATTTAAAATTGTTCAACTTATTTTTTCACGACTCGACCCATCGCGGTATGACCTGTGACCACCCCAAGCCTTCCTCCAATAGGCCAGGGGCTGATGGCTATCACAGAGTAGGCATATCCCACAAATGGGAGGCATTAGCCTAAAGTACCTGTACACACACACACATCTCCAAACCACACAATGTAGAAATGTAAAACAACTTATATAATGCATGCATACAACTAAGATCCCACAACGAGAGTACAATAAGAATTACATGAAAAGTAAATAGGGACAAATACAAGGCCGCCACAAAGAGTCTGTAACACAAGTCTAACTGAAACTGTAGAAGTTCAACCTGCTCCAAGGGAGAAGACTACATCAAAGGTATGCTCCCGGTAAACACCTCGGTCTGCCCATATCCATCTATGCTCCACCCAATCCCAGTCCTCTGTGGACACCATAATAAGGTTCACCATCTGCATAAGACATGATACGTGTGTGCAAAGCCCGTGCAGGGGTGAGTATAACAATACTTAGTATGACACCCCAAGAAACTAAACATGAATAACCAAGTATTGTCAGTTCAATTCATGATGTAACATTGTATAATAGATATAAGAAGCAATGGAAAACCCATATATACTCAAGAAATACTCCATGTTATCAGTCGGTCATAACCAATTGTTAGTGACATGATTCTTCTCAAAGAAACACTCATTCCAGGAGAACTCACTCCTCGAGCCATGCTACCATCGGAGATACTCGATGAAGAGGTCTAGCTCATTTGGGTCCTGCCCAAATAGAATGCACTAGTCTAAGAAGACTATGATACATAGAGAGGGGGTCATTCCCAGAACCACTGGGGGACACCATGAACACAATCTGGATCAAACCACTATGTAGGGGATCATATGACAACAATTCCACAAACCCTACCGATATGGCCTGCTAGATAGAGGATTAACACCCTACTAAAAGAGGTCATTCTGATTCCACAAACTCTACTGGGGATGAAAGAGGATCGCACTCCAGTATTGTGGAGGGACACAACAATTCTATCTGAGACTCAACCTTTAGAGGGGATTACAATCCAGTGATGTGGTTATAATGCTACACTATACCCTCGAGGAAAGGACCAAGGGAATTAAATCAACCTATAATGGTCAAAACTAAGAAAAATAAGAGTTAAAAATCTAAATAAGGTACCTAAAATTGTTATTGAGTTGATCATCTTAAAATCAGGGTCACACTGCTACTGATGGCATGTTGTTTGGACGCTCTATTTAAGAGTTAGGACCATTTGAACTTTCCGCTCGAGAGGCTGTCCGCAGACCTCTTGGGAATCATGGACCTACCACCATGTTTAGTCCACCTACCACTGGGGTTAGTCCACCTATCACGTGGACTGACTGCCTATAGACTAACCATCACGGTCGGTCCACCTTTCATGCTTGACCAGCTGTTATGGTCTACCACTACAGTCAACTGCCCGCGGACCGGCTACGTGATCAGTGCACCCATGACAACTCGAGTTGTCACGGTCGACTGTAATGGGGTTCCACCTCAGTTTTCCCAGATCTGACCTGGGTCAACCTCGTTTGGACCAACCCACCAATCCGACCAGGCCCAACTGCTTACTTGGTCCTGGCCCACCAGTTCTCTTAAGCCCACTCACATGCACCCCGCCTGACCGACCTTCTGTTGTAATTGGTGGCCTAGAACTAACTACTTTGTACTTTATTCATTAATAAATTCCTTATCACAACTTGATTGTTCTTCCGCGTGACAATTCATGTGATAATGTCCTAAGTACAGCTGTTGCATTAACGGGTCATAGCGGATCCCTACTATGATGAGAACCCGGAAGTTCCATAACACTGTTCTTGAATATATGTTATATGGCCGGATGATGTTATTTGAGGGACATAAATAATACAGGCCACTAGGGGTGAGGACTCATAAAACTTTGAGGCACCTTCTCATGGTGTGTGCCCTTGGTAATATCCAGGAGGATATTATGAGAATGAGACCCGCCAGTAGGAAATCCACATTTCATAGTGTCGTTGGATGTTCCTATCTGCGGACGTGTGTATTGGTCCTTAGACTTTAAGATTATTATTAATGGGTATTTCAACTTGCGCACTTAGATGTATTGACGAAAACTATGACGACACACTGTTCGTAGTGAGGTAGGATACGTTGGGTGTGTCACGAGTAATACTGCATTAATAGATAATTCGAGAAAGTATTTTTCTCTTCTGTTCCATAACAGAAGTAGATATCTCAGGCCCTTTGATGGAATTGATATAGCCTAAATAAATCCATGTCCATGGTAAGGAATGGGTGAGTTCAATTCTGGGAAGTCAAAGAAAGAATAATCGAGCACATGGTTTGATGGCACTAGCATGCAACCCGCTTGATTAGAGATATCGAGACAAATGGATTATATTACACGGTAAGCGTTCGTAGGAGGTGACACGTCATTGTGGCATTAACTTCTTTCTCTATGGGTGCCTTGGCGTGTTGCTAGATGCTAACCTTGGACTTTGGGCAGGCTCCGCCTAATGCCACTGAGAAAGAGACATAGATGGTCACACACTAAGTGTGTCCATGTATCTCAGTTAAATATTATTTTAACAAGTTGAATAAAGATTATTCCCGATTGTGGTTTAATATTTATTCAAGGATGTCCAATCACATTTATTTCGACACTAGTTATTCAAGAGAATATATTTTGGGCAAAATAATATATATTTATTAGCGAGTAATGCAGTTACATTTATTTAAGAAATAAATAGCCATTACTCAAGGTCTAAAATATATGGTGGAGGAAAATAAATAAAACTAAAAAAATAAAAGTACACTCCATGTATATTTATATATACATGCCGTGTAGTTTATTTTTCGGGATTCGTGAGAAAATATTGTTTATTTAATTAAATGATATTAAATTTAATATGTTGGACGCATGTCAAGTAATAATGATGGTCAACTATCATTATTAAGACATGGGGTATTACTAAGAATTAAATTAAATGATTAAATGTTTATGGGAAATTAATTTATTTTATTATTCTAGGTATTATAAATCCTAATTACATTATTCTCAAAGGGGTTAGCCATTTTTGGTTGTGCACAACGGATTGGAAATACTCTCAAGCCAAGAGAGAATTCCCTTTCCACCAAGAACGCTTTCAAGTTACGAAAGCAAGATCCTCTACCGGATCAAGGCGATCGAAGACGGACATCGCAAGTGAAGGATCTTCCGTGCTAGCACCCAGAGTTCCCTTCGGCGACATCTAGAGATACGTGGCACACGTGTGGATCACCGCTAGAGGAATCCTACACTTGGATTCTCCGACGCAATGACGGATCACAGGATCGTGACCGGAGACACCAATGAAGAAAGAATTCCATCGAGGTAATTTTTATGAATTAATTAAATTAATTATAACCAACATATGAAGATCCTATCTCAAGGGTTCTGGGACTCTTCTTTTCTTTTTTGTTCTTCGTTCTGTTCCGAAGATCTGACATTTTATATTGTGACGGATCTTGAATTGAACGTCGTTTAACGCTAAAATTAAAGTTGGGAAAACCCACCAATGCGTTTCCGCTGCGCCTGGAACCTTCAAGTGGTATCAGAGCGGTCATATCGTTGATTATAATTATTTAGTTTTTCGTTGGTGATTTACACATTTAATAATTTAGTTATTTTAATTCATGTTTAATCGTTCTGGAAATCTGAATATCGAGATCCGTTCCTCCTCCCTCGTTTCTCATTCACCTCACAGAAACAAATTTTTCTTTTAATTTTGATTAAAATAAAATAGAGAAACTCATCCAGAGGAGCCAAACATTTCTGGTCGTACAACACTAGAATACACGGCGTGTATTTTGGAGTACACGCCGTGTAGTCTAGGTTCAATGCATTGACTGATCCGCCAAATTAGGCCGTGTATTGAGGTCATTTATGACACCGTATGTTGAACATAAAAAAGTGGCACACGGTTTCCGGATTACATGCCGTGTGGTCAAACTAAACATGGCGTGTAGTCCCTTCGGGTTCAGGTTGGGCCGTGTACCCGTACACGGCTTGCCCGGCTGGAAACCGTGTAATGCAGAAACTACACGGCGTGTGTCCAAAAGAACACTCCGTGTACTCCGAAAATTTCCGAAGTACATTTACACTCCATGTCCCCGAGCGTGTGCTTCAGATGGACGATGAAGAAAAGTACACGCCGTGTAGTCAGAACTACACGCCGTGTACTCACCCAAATTATACAGATTTATTAAAATTTAATTATTATATTATACAAACCTTTGAGGCGTCTACCATGGTGCAGGCGTAAAGCTGAGGCACAATAGGTGATAGGTGTTTTATATATATGTGTTTAATTTAACATCTGCGTAATGAACGGGAATTCACCGGGTTTCCTCTAAGGTACAAGTTACGTACAAGGATAATTTTAAATGAATTTATTTGTTTAAAATTATGATGGATGAGAATATCAAGGAAGTTCAGAAATGGGTTTAAGATAAAAGGATTGATTAATTAAAGATAATTAATTTATTCGAGCGTGATTTATCTTAAATAAGAATGATTAAAGAATTTAATGCTAAGTTTTATTTATGATTAAATATCGTTGCATGTATGGATGATCATGAGCTAGAACAAGAACTTTGTATGTGAATTGTTTCTTTTAAATTATTTATTTAAATTAAATTTGATGGCATGCGAGCCATCTCCTCATTAATATGTAGGGCCTGCGTGCCAAAGGATTCTTTTATGTAAAACACCACTTTTTACCCCTCACCTGCATGTGAGATAAATGCATATGTAATGGATAGATCTCCCAAGCTAGTGGAGGCGGCTCAAGTCAGGAGCCGAGGTGAAACCAATCCAAGGAGATACAAAGGTGGACAGGTGGAAAGTTGTAAACACGAACCCGCAAGGTTCAAGGTGTTTTTCTCCTAGGTCTTGGGTTAGTTTATCAACCGCTAGATAAACTAACCAATAGAACAAGCTCATGATCATACCATTTATTTTATTTCTGTCAGCTCATGGTTTATTTATTGTGGGTCTGTTGTCACGATCACACAATTAATGAATATAACAAGCATAAAAGATAGAACTGAAATATGACCGGTTTATACATAAATATTATTTTAGACATGGTTAATCACTTAATTATATTCTAATTAATATTAACAAGAATGTAATCAAAGATAATAAAATGGAAATTTACGTATAAGGATAAAATCCCTCAAAAGAAATATTAAGTCGGTATAGCCTTCCATAATCTTGGTTAGAATCGAACCATAGTTCAAAGTGCTTGACCAACCCTAGTTGGGGTGCTTTCAATTATCTGGGAATTCTAATTCAAGGTTTTGTGCTTACTTGACTTGGTTCACATCAAGGGTTGACTGCCACAGTAGGACTTGGTGTGTCCAAGAGGTAAAGGTTGAGGAAATCCAAAAAATAAAAGGATTTCAGGATTGGGGATTCCACTCAGCAGATCAAGGAGCTGCAAGTTAATGTAGTTGGCATTTGGAATGCCTACCTAAAACCCTTAAAGTTTCTTGACCAACCCTAGTTGGGGTAATGCGAAGGGCAATATGGATCCTTTCCACTAGAATATTCAAGCAACAAAATATTCAAAAGTCAATGGTGAGGGCTATTGGATTTCGATAAAATAGTGGGAGACTAATAAGTATTAATTTATTTATTTGTCTCAATTTTTGTAATAAAGTACTAAACCTTTGCTCATTATAATTTGTAGAAACGACAAGAAAATGACTTCAAACATATCATTACGCACCATACTCGAGAAGGAAAAACTTCTCACCGGCACCAATTTCCAAGAGTGGCAGAGGTGTTTACGTGTCTTCCTTCGCCACGAAAAGAAATTGTATGTGCTGGAAGAGCCTATTCCAGTTGCGCCTGGGAAAGAGGATAGTGATGAGGAATTATCTCTCTACATGAAACACATGGATGATGCCACAAATGTCCAGTGTCTCATTCTATCGGCCATGTCTAATGAGCTCTTGAAACAACATGAAAACATGGACGCGTATAACATGATGTCTCACCTTAAGGATCTCTACCAAGAGAAGGTGAGACAGGAGAGGTATGAGATCTCCAATTCATTGTTCACCACGAAGCTTGGAGAGTATGTGCCAGCTGGGCCTCATGTAGTCAAGATTATTGGCTACATTGAACGCCTGGACATCTTAGGGATTAAATTCCTGGATGAGTTTTGTACAGATCTCATCCTATCATCACTGCCCAAGACCTTATCTAGCTTCATTATCAACTATAATATGAGTGGAAATGAGAAGAGTCTATCGGAGCTTCTGACCTTGATTCGCTAGGTAGATAAGGACATGGGGCGTGACAATCCCACGGTCCTTATGGTGAACAAGAAAAGGAAGGACAAGGAAAAGGGGACAAAGACTTATAAACAGTATGAAGCCCCCGAGCACCGTCCCTCTAAGAAGGGGAAGATCCAGAGGCAGGGCAAGGAACGGAAGGCAGTGTGTTTTTCATGTGGCAAGCAGGGCCACTGGAAGAGGAACTGCACCCAGAAGCGTGGGGACGCAAAAAGTACATTTGTTATCGAGTGCAATATTTCTATTTCTACACATTGGGTATTAGATACAACTTGTGGGGTTCACATCTATATTCAGATGTAGGAACTAAGTAGATTTATAAAGATCGCCAGAGGAGAGGTGGATCTTCGAGCTGCCAATGGCGCAAGGCTGGCTGCGTTGGCTATTGGCGACTACCACATCTCATTGCCAACTGGGATGATTTTGGTTTACATAATTGTTATTTTGTGCCTAGTGTTACCAAGAACATAATTTCTGTATCTTGTTTGGATATGGATGTATTTGTTTTCAAGTTCGGAAATAAGGGTTGTCTCTTTTATAAGAACAATGTATGTTATGGTATGGCACATTTGAATAATGGTTTGTATGTATTAAATTACGAAAACCAAGTGTTGGCAATCGATAACGAAACAAACTCACATGACTCATACATCACACAGTTGTGGCATCACCACCTTGGTCATGTAAATGAGAAGCGCTTGACAAAGCTCTGTCAAGATGGCTATTTAGACTCTACTGAGCTAAAACCACTTGATAGATGTCATGCTTGTTTACAAGGTAAAATGACCAAGCCTCCTTTTGGTGGACAAGGTGAAAGGGCCATAGAGCGTCTAGGATTGGTACACATGAATGTATGTGGACCATTTCCAGTAGAAGGTAGAGGTGGATATTCTTACTTCATTACTTTTAATGATGATTTGAGTAGATATGGATTTGTCTACTTAATGAGGTATAAGTCAGAATCCTTAGAGAAATTTAAGGAATTCAAGAATGAAGTAGAGAAACAGCTTGGTAAGAAGATAAAGAATCTTCGATCAGATTGAGGTGGAGAATATTTGAACCAGGAGTTCATCGATCTTCTACGAGAGTTTGGGATTCTATCTCAGCTCACTCCTCCTTATACACCACAGTGGAATGGTGTTAGTGAAAGGAGGAACCGCACCTTGTTAGACATGGTGAGGTCGATGATGAGTCATGTGGATCTTCCATTATCCTTTTGGGGATATGGATTACAAACTGCAGTATACACATTAAACCGAGTACCAACTAAGGCAGCAAATGGAATTCCCTCCGAGTTATGGAATGGAAAGAAACCCATTTTGTTGCATACACGTGTATGGGGATGCGAGGCATTTTTTAAGGCCTTATCAGGCAATAAACTAGCACCCAGGGCATGAAGTGTATCTTTATAGGATATCATAAGGAAACAGAAGGATATTATCTATATAACCCTCAAGACAAGAAAGTGACTGTCGCCAGACAAGCCATCTTTCTTGAGAGGGAGAACATCCTCAAGAAGGATAGTGGGAGCATTATTGACTTCGACGAAGTTGATGCTCAAGATACACAGGAGTTGGTACATGAACAAGTTCCACAGGTCCCCGTGGAAGAGGTTCCAGAAACACAAGTACTTCGTAGGAGCTCAAGAGAGGTAAGGGAAGCAGAGAGATTTGGTTTCCTAGTCACCGAGGATGGTGAATCATTATTGTTGGACAATGATGAACCTCTCTCCTACAAGGAAGTAGTATAAAGATCATAAGCTGCAAGATGGCTATAATCTATGAATTCTGAGATGGATTCCATGTATCAGAACCAAGTTTGGGTTCTGGTCGATGATCCAGTTGATGTAAAGCCTATTGGATACAAATGGGTATTCAAGAGAAATCTAGACATGGAAGGTCAAGTTAGAACCTAAAAAGCAAGGCTAGTGGATAAAGGATTCAGACATCATCAAGGAATTGACTATGATGAAACCTTCTCGCCAGTTTCCATGTTTAAATCCATAAGAATCATACTTTTCATAGCAGCTTACCATGACTACGAGATTTGGAAGATGGATGTCAAAACAGCATTCCTTAACGGGAACCTTCAGGAATATGTCTATATGACACAACCGGAAAGGTTTGTGACACCAGTTTAATCCAAATGGGTTTTCAAGTTGCAGAAATCCATTTATGGATTAAAGAAAGAATCCAGGTCATGGAACATTCGATTTGATGAAGCCATAAAGGAATTTGGTTTCATTAATAACGAATGTGAGCCATGTGTTTATAAGCGGTTTAATGGGAATGCAGTCATTATCCTAGTAGTATATGTTGATGAAATATTACTTATTGGAAACGACATACCCACCTTACAATCAGTTAAGGACTGGTTGAACAAATGCTTCTCCATGAAAGATTTAGGTGAAGTAGCCTATATTCTAGGGATCAAGATCATTCGTGATAGATCCAAGAGGCTTCTTGAACTAAGTCAGGGTACATAAATTGACCAGATACTAAAGAGATTTAGTATGGAACAATCCAAGATAGGATTGGTTCTAGTGTCACATGGATTACATATTTCTAAGAAAATGTGTCTTCAGACACAAAAAGAGAAAGATAGGATGAGAAAGATCCCATACGCCTCGGCTATAGGATCCATCATATATGCCATGTTATGTACCGGGCTTGATGTTGCCTATGCACTGAGCATGGTTGGCAGATATCAAGCAGATCCAGGGGAACAACATTGGACTGCTGTTAAGACTATCCTTAAGTATCTGAGAAGAACTAAGGATATGTTCCTGGTGTATGGAGGAGACGAGGAGCTTATCATCAGAGGGTATGCTGATACTGATTTTCAGACAGATCAGAATGATCTGAAGTCGCAATATGGATATTTTTTCTATCTCAATGGAGGAGCTCTGAGCTGGAAGAGTTCAAAGCATCCAGTTGTCTCCAATTCTATAGCGGAGTCCGAGTATATAGTGGCTTCTGATGCATCCAAGGAAGCTGTTTGGATTTGGAACTTTGTCTAGGAGCTTTATGTGGTGCCTAGCAGTAAAGATCTCATTACATTGTATTGTGATAATACTACAGCGGTGGCTCTTTCAAAAGAACCAAGGTAATATCAACGGACAAAGCACATACTCCGGAAGTATTTCCTCTTGAGGGATCTCTATCAGAGGGGTGAAGTTGCTGTGAGTAGAGTGTCCACGAAAGAGAACGTGGAGGACCCCATGATTAAAGTCCTATCTCATTAGAAGCATGAATATCATGTGAGAGCTAGCAGGTTAAAGGTTGTTAGCAGTTGTCTCTAGTCCAAGTGGGAGTGTGTTGGAGTTGGTGGCCTAGAGCCAACTACTTTGTACTTTATTCATTAATAAATGCCTTATCACATCTTGATTGTTCTTCTGCGTGACAATTCATGTGATAATGTCCTAAGGACAACTGTTGCATTAATGGGTCATAGCGGATCCCTACTATGATGAGAACCCAGAAGTTCCATAATACTGTTCTTGAATATATGTTCTATGGATAGATGATGTTATTTGAGGGACACAAATAATATAGGCCATTAGGGTTGAGGACTCATAAAACTTTGGGGCACCTTATCATGGTGTGCGCCCTTGGTAATATCCAGGACGATATTATGAGAACGAGACCCACCAGTAGGAAATCCACATTTCATAGTGTCATTGGATGTTCCTATCTGCGGACATGTGTATTGGTCCTTAAACTTTAAGATTATTATTAATGGGTATTGCAACTCGTGCACTTAGATGTATTGATGAAAACTATGATGACACACTATTCATAGCGAGCTAGGATACATTGGGTGCGTCACGAGTAATACTTCATTAATAGATAATGCGAGAAAGGATTTTTCCCTTATATTCCATAATGGAAGTAGATATCTCAGGCCCTTTGATGGAATTGATATAGCCTAAATAAATCCATGTCCATGGTAAGGTACGGGCGAGTTCAATTCTGGGAAGTCAAAGAAAGAATAATCGAGTACATGGGTTGATGACACTAGAATGCAACCCGCTTGATTAGAGATATTGAGACAAAGGGATTATATTACATGGTAAGCGTTCGTAGGAGGTGACACGTCATTGCGGTGTTAACTTCTTTCTCTATGGGTGCCTTGGCGTGTTGCTAGATGCTAACCTTGGACTTTGGTTATGCTCCGTCTAATGCCACTAAGAAAGAGGCCTAGAGGGTCACACACTAAGTGTGTCCATGTATCTCAGTTAAATATTAATTTAACAAGTTGAATAAAGATTATTCCCGATAGTGGTTTAATAATTATTCAAGGATGTCTGGTTGCATTTATTTAGACACTAGTTATTCGAGATAATATATTGTGGGTGAAATAATATATATTTATTAGCGAGTAATGCAGTTACATTTATTTAAGAAATAAATAGCCACTACTCAAGGTCTAATAAATATGGTGGAGGAAAATAAATAAAACTGAAAAAATAAAAGTACACGCTGTGTATATTTATAAATACACACACCGTGTAGTTTATTTTTTGGGATTCATGAGAAAATATTGTTTATTTAATTAAATGATATTAAATGTAATACGTTGCATTTCAAGTAATAATGATGGTCAACTGTCATCATTAAGACATAGGGTATTAATAAGAATTAAATGAAATGATTAAATGCTTATGAGCAATTAATTTATTTTATTATTCTAGGTATTATAAATCCTAATTACATTATTCTCAAAGGGGTTATCTATTTTTAGTTGTGCACAATGGATTGGAAATACTCTCAAGCCAAGAGAGAATTCCCTTTCCACCAAGAACGCTTTCAAGTTATGAAAGCAAGATCCTCCACCGGATCAAGGCGATCGAAGACGGACATCGCAAGCGAAGGATCTTCCGCGCTAGCACCCAGAGTTCTCTTTGGCAACGCCCAAAGATATGTGGCACACGTGTGGATCACCGCTAGAGGAATCCTACACTTGTATTCTCTGACACAACGACGGATCACATGATCGTGACCGGAGACACCAACGAAGAAAGAATTCCATCGAGGTAATTCTTATGAATTAATTAAATTAATTATAGCCAACATATGAAGATCCTATCTCAAGGGTTCCAGGAATCTTCTTTTCTTTTTCGTTCTTCATTATATTCCAAAGATCTGGAGTTTTATATCGTGACGGATCTCGGATTGAACATCATTTAATGCTAAAATTATAGTTGGGCAAACCCACCAATGCGCTTTCTCTGCACCCGGAACCTTCACCTACCTGGTCGGCCTACTCCATGTCTACCACCACCATCTCACGCGCTCACTACCATAATCTCATGTGGTATCTACCACATCCACCACCTCCAAAACCACTATCCCACACTGGTGGGCCCTTCCGCAGACCACCGATCCTCCTCTGATGACAAAAAATTGAAACAATCATGGATCCGAGCTTCTTGGGGCCCGATATACACTGATTCAGCCTCAGCTGTTGATTTTCCTCAAATCCAAGAGTCCGATAGAATTTGGAACCACCCAAAAAAGTCGATCTAGGGACATGGGGATCTAACCAATGAGGAACATGAGAAAAGAGGGAGAAATGAAAAAAGAGAAACCCTTATGAATGAACCTATTCCATTTTTTGTTTCAGCCTCGATCTATTTTTGTAAGAAAGATAAATGAAGAGGATTGAATAACCATGAGGAATCTTCTACATAAACCACATATAACAAAACCCTTCTTGAAAAGAGATTGATCCGAAAATCAATTTGTTCATTGATTGATTTTCATTCATTGAAAAAAATTAAGAATTAGGAATAACAAAACTGAAACAAACCCCCTACCGGGAGTTCGGATCAATCACTGATGAAGAATGGTTGTGTTGTCACTATTGATGAGATCCTCCAACTCCGCTAGTATGACGATCCACAATCTGAACCTGATCCATTATCATCATCCAAGAATTCTCTCTTCCAATGGTGTCTAGGTTTCCAAGGTTTAGTGGCCAACCCAGAGACAAAATCTATAGTTGTATACTTATATATGAGTAAGTCACTTCACTTGAAGAAAAATGAAATAATTCTCTCTTTTAATTTATTTTATTAATTTTTCACTCCCAGAAACTTTTCACAAACAACCCACGCTAACCAATTTTAGGTTTCTCCTAGGGTAAAGACGCTATTCTAAACTCAACGGTGCCCTCATATTTTTAATATGGGCATCCATTTAAGAGTTATTCCACTTTTTCAACAAAATTGTGCATGTATTCTCTATAATATTTTAATATTTTCACACATTTATTCTAGGTACACTAGACCTCAGACTCACACGCTATCTCAATACTTGGTCTAAAAAATAATCCATATAATATCTAAAAATAATACATGGAAAATTCTAGATGTTACGTATTTTTTATAAAATTCAACATCTAAGCCTACACCAAGAACCCACAGATCTTGTTGAAGGATAAGGTAGGCTTATAAGGAAAGAATTTTTGAAATATATCATTGTAACACCCCGACCCCAGTTACCCAGAGTCAGTGCATTATTGCGTAACATTGGCATGATCACAAAGATCAAGTCTCGAAAGACCGATTAGTTTAGTAGCCATGGAACACTAGATACATTCATAAATGTTACATTATATCATAAAGTGAAAAACTAAAATAACATAGTCTCCATTTTCCACACTCATATCCCCTTCAGACTATCCCTGCAGGTCATTCCTAAAATACTTCTTCACATCCTGGAAAAATTAAAACATTGAAAGGGGTGAGCTCAGATGCTCAGTAAGGATAACAATATAGCGGAAGATTTAAAAAATAAACATAAACATTTAAGGTAATTTATGACTAAAACAAAAGGCTTTTAAACTTGAACTTCAACATAATATGGCCAAAGTAAAATGAGATAATGTCGTTTACTTATACACATGGATAATCTACTGGTCGAATAATAACATGCAATATCAATAACCACTTTCATAATGATGGAATGCATAGGACCAGACTATCATAACCACGTAGCCAAGGCCTCATGCCAAGACCACAAATAGGATTTTGTCAAGGCCTCGGGCCAAGACACTAGTTTTTCTCATGAGACCTGCCGATGCATCGAGGAGCTATAGCGGGCTCCACCCGTCACTTATTAAGTCCAATGCATTCCTCATATGAACAGGTTTAAACATATCATAAACTATAACATAATTGTATCACATAAAACATGCATAAAGGAAACATAAAATTTCCATATTTCAATCACAAGATATCAATACAAAACATTGATATAATAAAAACATTTTCAAAACTATTTTCAATACCAAAATCAAAGATAATTAAAACATGGTATTTATTTTTCATTTTAAAAAAAGTTATGGCTTGTAGAGGAAGACAAAACTCAAATAATGGTCACAGTAGTGGAGAAGTCATTGTCGACACATACGTACGAGAATAAAAACATACCTTTTTGTTGTTTAGTAAAACACTTCATATAAAAAGATTTGTTTTGAATAAACATAAATGTCAAAGGGGTTCATACATCGTATAAAAGAAATTTGTGTATAAAACAAAATATGCCTCAATGAATGGAGATTGAGACGAAGTCCCTTAAAAAGATCATTTTTAAATAAAATAGATCTATTATGTGTATTCACTATATGTACACATAAAGAAAGTATAAATACAAGGTAGGACATAATAATATCATGACATAATTTGAAAATAGGCGATTAACCCAAAGAATGGAAATTGGGTTAAGAAGTTTCCTTACAAAGATCATTTTTAAATAAAATAGATCTATTATGTGTATTCACTATATGTACACATAAATAAAGTATAAATAAAAGGTAGGACATAATAATATCATGACATAATTTGAAAATAGGAGACTAACCCAAAGAACGTAAATTGGGTTAAGAAGTTCCCTTACCTCGTGTCTGACTTCACTCGATCGTTCTTTAATCTCCTGAATAATAAACTAGAGTTAATCTCTACTTGATTATGAACCTTTTTTAAAGTTAATTATTCCTTTTATATCAATTATTACCATGTTATGAACATTATGTAATTATTTAAGTTAATAACAGTCGTTTTGTCGATCTTTGGTACTTGAGTCAACAATAAACTTCTTATAGTTACAAGTTGTTTATGTGGTGAAATATCCATTATATCCAGAATTATATTCATGATGTAGATATCATATATATCATATATATCCAGTATATACATTCATTCATAATATTACGTAACATTTAGAGGTAATAAATGAAATGCACCGTTCATGGAGACGGTAAGTCGTACGTACGCATGAACACTACTTTCATTTCTATTTCGTATTTAATGGAATGAAATCATAATGATATAAAGGTGTATTATAATTCCAGTATAATATCATATATAATATCATTTACTCCATCCTTTATACGTCCCACATATGTCATTAACGATTCAAATCACTTTGAGGGGGCGGTAGTCCGCACTTCCTAAAATGAAGATATCACGTTTACCCATAATGGAAACCATAAAGGTATGCCATAAATGAAAAAAATAGAAGCTTAAGTAAAACATAAACATATTATATATCATATATAAATATAGTGACATCTTAATGGCCACCTTTGAAGGTGTTATATGAGTGTTGAACAATCATCGTTTCGTGAGGCAGAAATTCGCCATCCACAGAAACAGTATGTTCTTTAACCATTAGATGTATGTGTGTGTAAGTGTAGCTCTAATACTTCTTATAAAAACATCCTAGTTTATTGAATATACTTTTTTTGTTACAAAATAAAGGAATAAAAAGAGTTTAAGGGGTTGGAGAAGCAAAATAAAACAAAATAACATAAGGGAATACATTACCTTAAAATCGGGTAACTCTTTTTTGATTTGAGCCAAAGGAATCATTGGGAAGAATTCTTCCCAAAGTGAGGATTCTAGGAGTAAGAGAGGGAAGTTGAGAGAGTATTTGGGTAGATTTTGGCCGAGCCAAAAGGCTTTGAAGGTGTGAGTAAGGTGGTAGTGGTGGGGGCCTTTTATAAGAGGAGAGGAGGGGCACTCTTGGAAAGTCATGAAATGTTACATTATTATATAATGAGTTTCGGATTTTAAAGGTCCCACACTTATATATTTTAAGTATAAGGTGATAAGGGTTAGAAATATACTCATCCAATAGGTTTTTGACAAGTGTAAGTCTTATATTTTACATTATCTTTTTATTTTATTTAAATCGTTAATTAAGGAGGTAATCGCTGCATCATCATGGTGTCATAAATAATTTAATTTATTTAATGTCTATAAATTATAAAAAAATATCATGATTTATGAAATCTTTTTATCTTTATAATGAATATTTATAGTAAAAAATATGACTTTTATAACCCCATTTAATTTTTTTTAGTAAAACAACACATGTTTGTGAAAATTTTATTTTTACTTTAAATAAAAAGTAATTATTGTCATTTTCTTACCCAAGTGGCTCCATGGGGTCCCCAAGTTGACCCATGGATTTTCTTGGTCGGCCATGACTCATACAATAGGGGTAGGACAAGTGTCAATATATTTTTATATTTTTATCATATCATTTTTACCTTAAATTTCACTAATTACCTTTAATCGCGATTAATTAAACTTAAAAGTTACTATTCACCAAAAAAATTATTTTAATCCCATTGAACAACATTTTACTTCCTAATGACAACCATGTATGTCGGATTTTTGAAAATCAAATCACACAAGTGGTAATGTTTCATTTAAACAAAAAAATCAGTTTTTTAACTACCACTTAGTGGTTTCACTATTCATCAAAAATTGAAGTTTTTCAGAACAATGCCAAAATTTCACCCTAAGCTATAATTGATATTCCGAATTCAAAAATGATGTATATTTTAAAAAATTCCAAACATATAAGTTGCATTAATTAATTTTATAAATAATTCCCGCTGTTACAACAAATAGCGTGTTTTTAAGAAACAATATATATCAAAAGATTGACAATTGTTTATGACCAATTTCAATGTTAAATTAATTCTAATGACCACCATTGGATAAAATGGTAAAAACATATTCTAATTATACTTTAAAACCACTCAATAGTATAATTAATCACTATAAATTATTTTTATTAAAAAATTTGTTTTTAAGTATTTTTCACTATTCATAAAAAATTGGAAGTTCTCAGAAAAATACCAAAAATTCAACATAGGCTAATTTCGATATTCCAAATCTAAAAATGAAGTCCATTTTGAAATATAACATATATATAATTTCAAAAAGTGGGTATTACTATTCATAATGGCTATTTTGATTGGTCACGGTGTGTTAGATTCTCGAACTTGCGTACAATACAAGCTATTACATTGTTGAAAGAGAAGCGTATCGTGGAAGCTCAGGGTGTTACAATCATGGTCTAGATAGAGTTCACAATAATTGAGCTCTCCACTGAATATCATCACAAAAAAAGGCATAAAAAAGTTATTAATGGGAGTCGAAGGTCCCCACCTCTCTCCTCCTCCCTCCCTCCCCCTTCCTCTTTAGATAAAATATAATGATTAGTTTTCCTAAAAAATAAAGAAAACCCCTCTATAGAGGAATAGGTGAGGCAATAATGAAGAGGTCGTTAGAGAAAGCTCGCACAACTAATTTTAAACAAACACATGCTACACAACAACTTCAGACAGGGGAAAGGTAGTACGTAGATCATGCCAAAATACTGATACCTAAATAGAATAATCTGGAATCACATTCATGATCGATTAGGTGTAACATACCTTATGTTTGGAAAGGATTCAGTGATAGTGTTAGGGTTCTGTGGTAGCGGTCTGCAGTAGCGGCAACGACATCGACGATGATAGTGGTAGCTGTAGCGAAGTCAACGATAGGCTTTGGTGGTGGTAGCAGTAGGATTATGAGGTGGAAGCAGTAGGATCATGTGGTAGTAGGTTTTGATAGTATAATTAGACATGTTTCACGAAAGATTGAATTCATGAGAGAAGGAGACTCTGTTAGGGTAATTTTTATAACATCGGGGAAGACTTTTATCATTGATTTTCAAAAAGTACTAATAACTGAAACTTTGAGTCATAATGGTCACACCATGAACAAGATTTAGGTATGGGTGATTCCTACATGTAAAAAATGAGTCATGGGTCATTTTCCTAAAGTAAAAAAATAATTTGAATTCGTTTTCTCAGTTTTCAATATGTCACTTATTTCTTTTACTAAAATTAATGTCAACTTTAAATAAAATGATAGACTTGGAGTCATACTGGTCACACTGTGTGTTGGATTGAAGTTTCGGTTATTCCTATATGTCACAAATGACTTATGGATCATTTTACTAAAGTATCAAAACAATCAGAATGCGTTTTCTCATTTTTCTGTATGTCACTTTTTCTTTTTACTAAAATTAATGTCAGTTTTAAATAAAAATACCCACTTTGTGTTATACCAGTCACACCATGCATTGGATTGAGGTGTGGTTGATTTCAAAAAATTATAAATGACTTATCAATAGTTTTCATAAAGTATCAAAAAAATACAATTGCATTTTCTTGGTTTTTAGTATGCTAATTGTTCTTTTTACTAAAATTAATGTCAATTTTAAATAAATAAGAACACTTGGAATCATACCGGTCACACCATACATCATATTGAGATACATATGATTCCCAAATGTCAAAAATGATATATGGATCATTTTCCTGTAGTAACAAAACAATCAAAATTTATTCTCTCTATTTTGAGTATGTCACTTGTTCTTTTTACTGAAATTAATGTTGATTTTAAATAAAAAGACACACTTCAAGTTATACCGATCAAACCATGAGTCAGATTGAGGTGTGGTTGATTCCTACACATCAAAAATTAATCATGAGTACTTTTACTAAATTATAAAAACAATCTAAATGTGTTTTCTCAGTTTTCAATATGTCACTTGTTTCTTTTACAAAAATTAATGTCAATTTTAAATAAAAAGAAGTCATACAGGTCACACTATGCATCAGATTGAGGTGAGTCCAATTTATACATGTCAAAAATGAATTATATGTAGTTTTAATAAGGTATCAAAACAATTGTAATGTGTTTGATTAGTTTTCAGTATGTCACTTGTTCTTTTTACTAAAACTAATGTCAATTTTAAATAAAAAGACACACTTTGAGTTATACCAGTTACACCATGTGTCAGATTGAGGTGAGGTTGATTTCTACACGTTATATATGACTTAAAAATCATTTTCCTAAATTATCTAAACAATTTTAATGTGTTTTTTTAATTTTTATTATGTCACTTATTCTTTTTACTAAAATTAATCTCAATTTTAAATAAAAAGACACACTTGGAATTATATCGGCCACACTATGTGTTAGATTGAGGTTTGAATGATTCCAAAACATCAAAAATGAAATATGGATCATTTTTTAATGTATCAAAACAATATGAATGTGTTTTATCAGTTTTTGTTATGTCACTTGTTCTTTTTACTAATATTAATGTAAATTATATATAAAAAGGTACACTTTGAGTTATAGCAGTCACACCATGGGTCAGATTAAGATGAATTTGACTCATAAATATTATTAGTAACTTATGAATCATTTTCCTAATGTATCAAAACATCCCAAATTCTTTTTTATGGTTCTCAGTATGTCCCTTATTCTTTTTTCTAAAATTAATGTCATTTTTAAATAAATAAACACAATTGGAATTATACCAGTCACACCATGCATCAGATTTTGGTGAGGTTGATTCCTAAACATTTAAAGTGACTTATGTGTCATTTTACTAAAGTATCAATAAAATATGAATTCATTTTCTTGGTTTTTATTATGCCACTTGTTTTTTTATTAAAATGTCATTTGATACATGAAACAAGCACTTTGAGTCATTCCAGTTACATCGGGTGTCAGTTTGTTGTGAGACTGTTTCCCACACATCAAAACCAACTTATGAATAGTTTTCCTAAATTATCAAGAAAATCATATCATATTTTATTTTTTTCATTGAGTGAAACGTTTTGAACTAAAATGTCAATTTTAAACTGGTAACAGATTCTTTGAGTCATACCAGTCACACCGTGTGTCAGAGGTTTTTTTGATACATACACATCAAAAATGACTTATAGATAATTTTACTAAATTATAAAAACAATAAAAATTCGTTTTCTTAGTTTTCAGTTTGTCACTTGTTCTTTTTACTAAAATTAATGTCAATTTTAAATTAAAAAACACCATTAGAGTCATATCGGTCACACCATGTGTCAGATTGAGGTTTGGTTGATTCCTACACATTATAAATGACTTATGAATTATTTCTATAAAGTATAAAAATAATATGAATGTGTTTTCTTAGTTTTCTATATGTCACTTGTTCTTTTTACTAAAATTAATGTCAATTTTAAATAAAAAATATTAGGAGTTATATCGGTGACACCGTACATCATATTGAGGTGTGGTTTATTCGTACATCTCACAAATGAATTATGGATTATTTTCCTAAAGTATTAAAATAATCAAAAGGTATTTTCTTGGTTTTTAGTATGTAACTTGTTCTTTTTACTAAAATTAATGACATTTTTAAATAAATAGACACACATGGAATTTTATTGCTCACACCATGCATCGAATTGAGGTGCAGTTGACTCATACACATCACAGATGGCTTTTTGATCATTTTCCTAAAGTATCAAAATAATCTGAATGTGTTTTCCTGGTTTTTATTATGTCAATTGTTTTTTTATTAAAATTAATGTCAATTTTAAACAAAAAGACGCACCTGGAGTCATTCCAGTCACATTGTCCCATTTCCTTTATTTGTCTAACTTCCAACAACACATATTGAGTTGATTTTATTAGTTGAAAAACCTTCCTACAATCTTCTATCTTTCAACAATGAGAAATATTTTTCGTCTAAGAACATCAAATCAATATGTAGTATTGGTAGCTCGATAAAGAAAGGAAATGGAAAACATGGTACGAGTGGCAGAAAGGAACATGTCATCTATTTTGTGGCTTGCTACAGAAAGTTGAAAGAAAAATATGACTTCCCAAAAGATCTGTGAAAAAAAAAAGAAATTAGTATTAGATAAAAATGATAAGAAAATTAACGTTTAAATAGTATATAAAATGATAAAAAAATTAAATAAATAGTAGGAATTTACCTTTTCATGATGGTTGTATGAATTCTTGACCCACTTCTTTATTTTCATTATTTTAGTTGCAGCCTCAAAGTACAACCTCTCATGAGCATGAGCAACTTCAAACAAACCACCCCAACTCAAACAAAAGAATCCACCTATATAAGAAAAAAATTCTTAGGTGAGTAATAATAAAAACAAATAAGTTAAACATAAATATGAAACAATCCATTACTTCTATGGAAGTCACATCTTCATGCTATTTGTGTAAATTTTTTTATTAGGCATGCTGAATATAACACCTTTGATTATTTTTAGGGATCATTAATCACTAAACCCTTGAGATAAATAATTAACATAAATTCTATGCCCATTCCTAACACTAAACCAAAAAATATAGAGGTTGAGCATCAGTTCTAAAGGAATCAATCAAGCTTAATTCTAATTCTAAATCATTCGATTATGATCTAAAACATACAATATTTCATATAATAAAATAACTATTAATTAACCAAATAATTTTTTTGAAAAAATAATAATCATATTACAAAATTATAAAAATATAAAATTATAATTTATAGAAATAAATTTTATGAAATTATAAAAGTATTAAACTATTGAAAACATGAAAAAAGTATTGAGGTATAAAAGTATAAATTAAAAATATATAAATATATATATATATTTATATTAAATTATAAACATATATAGAAGTATAAATTTATATATAATTTATAAAATAATATATATTTTAAATAAATATAAATAATTTATAAATGTATATAAATATATAAAAATATATAAAAGTACATATATGTTATTAGACTATACATAATTTATAGAAGTACAAAGTTTTAAAATTTTATAAAAGTATAAAATTATAATATATAAAATTAAAATTTATGAAACTATATGAGTATAATAATTTATAACGAATAAAACTATAATTTTATCCTATTTTATACATATATAAAACTATAAAAGTATAAATAATTAAAAAAAATTATATTTAAACTATATATATAAATATCATATACTATAAATTTTCTAAAAGTATATAAATTTATAAATGAATAAAACTATAAAATTATAAATATTTAATAAAAATCTATTATTAAATTATTTTAGTATAATACGATATACTATAAAATTATAAACTTGAAACACATTGAATATGTCAAAAGTCATTTGCATACTATGCATTTTTAGTACTACCAATAATTGTTTTGCAAAAAAAAATATGATAGAGGGCCCATAGACTAATTATTAATGTTTTTACTTATTAAATTCATATAAAATGATTTAATAGAAAACCTGTTGTTGTGAAAAATTGCTTCATTTAATATAAACTGAGTTTTGTATGAGTTGTGGATAATGAAAATATATTCATTGTATTCATAAACTATATCATTAATAAAAAAATTTAAAATAACCATATTATATATATTGAATTTCCATCCTAAAAAATATCCATGAAATACTCTTATATGGATAGAGTGAAATAAAATAATGACCTAGGTAATAGCACTCCAACACAAAATCAATGTATCCCAACTCCAAGCTCCAATTGAATCAGTCACCAAAAATCCCTTCAAAATACAAATCAGTATCATATCTATAGAGAGAGTATAGTTATTATATCCCAAATTATATATCTAATATATCCTCTATGAGATAAAACTTTAGTAATCCATGATAGATATACAACCAAGATATATATTAATGTATTATCCTCCTTTTTATCTTCGGGCTCATATTCCTACTCTGAGTTGTTTTCAAACTCCTCAAATAGAGGCACACAAAATCGTATGGGATATGGACTTTATCTTTCTTAAGTAAAATATCAAAATAGGTGCAAGGAGATAAAAATTAACACTTCAAATTTACTTTGTATCTTTAGACAGTGTAATGGAAAACTTATGTGCTGCAAGGCACCCTTCAAACATAATTCTTGAGCCATTAGAAAAACCTGCACATCCTAATGTAGCAACATCCCATGAAAACAAGGATGTGAGATTTTGGTTTGTTGAGAAGAAGTGAAGACACGTGTGTGACTGAAAAAATAGTGTTTTCCAAGGCACAAACTATTGGGGGAGAATCCTGACCTCGGGATTAAAATGATCGCGAAACAATTTGCGAGAAACCTAATAGACTACAGAAGTGATATTATGCAGAATAAAGAAATTAGCACGCATGATTTTTAATGTGGAAAAAACCTTCAGATGTTGGGGATTAAAAACCCATGGGGAAATTCCCAAATATCCACTATGAATTATAGAATAAAAAGAATCCAAGTAATTCCTGAACTAGAATTACAAATTAGAGAGTTTAGGAAACCTGTGTGAAAACCATACCCCGATATGCCTCCGCCTTATCTCTGAAAAATCATCATGAAAACGCCATGATCGAAAGATCCATCTATGCCAATAACATCACCCTTATATCAACAAAATGTTTCTACCTTAGAGATCTTCATCCGAGCATGTGCCAGCCTCACACCATCTCGCGACACCCAAATGATTTCTCTCTCATGATATCGCCATTATGATGTATCTATGATCTTCAATTGGGACACACCGCTTGATCACCGCAATCAAGAAGACTCTCGATACATGGCCCCAATCATTGATCATGTCATGGCTACTTCACACCTATTGAAAACCGACGCACTGCACATGCTACCACCAACACAGTAGCCCCCTTCTTTCTCTTAGTGTACTACATCATGGGCAGCTCTATCTATTCTCCACCAGCCTCTTCCCCTTTTAATGCCTTCATTGATTTCTTTTTCAAAATACAGATAAGATATAAAATGTTATATCTTAAATCTCTAAATCACCATGTATATGTCATGTTAAGATTCAAACACATATCTCATCTAAATAGATATAAAATATATATGTATCCCCATGAGATACACATGCAGTCTTATCTATGTGATGTGATAAAAGATATCTCAAATTCAAAAACATATCTTTTCTCAAATCTGGAAACACCCACATATGAGATGAACCCCAACAACCCCCCAGCCCATCAATGAAGATACCATCCAACATAATCAGTTGGGCCGAAAATCTATTATCATCGCATCAAAAATAATCCTCTCCAGAAAAATGACGACACCCTTTTACAACTCTAATAGAAACCTGATTGCTCCCCCTGTAAAAGAAAATCAAATGATGAAGTCTTTATCATATATGAATCTGAACCACCCTGTCAAACAAGATTTAACCCCGCAATATATGGCTCCCCTATAATCATGATCGCCACATAATTTGGGACATCTTTTTCAACCTGCTTTTGAAGTCTTATTCTCTGTCAAATCTTATTCTGGCTCATGCACATGCCATCGATGCTCTCAAAAAAATACAAAATTTTCACCAAAAATTGCAAACCTGAACCATCACCTCTGATACCACTTTTTAGGAGAGAATCCCAACATCAGGATTAAAATTCTTGTGAAACAATTTGTGAGAAACCTGATAAAATATGGAAGCGATATTATAAAGAATAAAGAAATAATCATGTGAGTTTTTTAACGTGGAAAAGACCTTCTGATGTGGTGGATTAAAAAAACCACGGGGCAATTCCCAAATATCCACTATGAATAAGATAATACAAAGAATCCAAGTAATGCTTGAACTTTAATTACAAATTAGAGAGCATAGAAAACCTATGTGAAAACCACACCCTGATTTGCATCTGCCTTATCTTTGAAAATCATCACACCAATGCTATTCTTGAAAGATCCATCTATGACAAAACTTCACCCTTCTGTTGATGAAACATCACTACCTCAGAGATCTTCATCCGAGCATGCATCAACCTCACACCATCTTGCAACACCCTGAGGATTTCTCTCTCATGATCTCACCATCATGATGTACCTTCGATCTTCAATTGGGACACGATGATAAATACAAACAAGATAAATCTATACATACCTTAGATTTGGAGATTCAATGAGAAACTGGACTGGTGGCAGTAGTAGGTTTCGACGACGGCGACGACGAAAAATTTCGTGTTCCACAAAAGCTTGAGGGGTGAGCGACGAAAGGGTTATGTTAGGATTCAATTTATAAGAACCCGTAAGGCTTTTATCAGTACTTTCCAAAAAGAACTAATAAATGTATAATCATAATAATTTTTTATATCATTATATATATTTATAAAATTATATATATAATAAATATAGATATTTTTAGTTATAATTATATATATAATAAATATATTTATAAATATTTCTATATATATATATATATAATTATTTGGATATATTTATAAATATTTTTATATTTTATAAATATATATATTAGGTGCTTGGGGTATAATTACATTCAAATAATAAATGTATTTATTATAATTTTATAATTATATATATATATATATATAATTATAAATATAAATGAATAAATATATTCTTATTTATAATCATCATTATAAATAAATATATTTTTAAATATTTATATATAATTATAATTATAAATATATATATATATATATAATTTTAATAAATTTATTTATTGTGATTTTATAATTATATATATATATATTTATTTATTTATAATTATAATTATAAATAAATATATGTTGATAAATTTAAAAATATTTTCTATATAATTATAAATGAATATATTTTAAAATATTTCTATATAATTATAAATGAATATATTTTAAAATATTTCTATATAACTATAAATACATTTATATAATTATACCTCTTGGTTTGTACTGCTTTTGGCATATTTAGATAATTATATATATATATATATGTTAACATATAAATATATATAATTATAAATATAATAACTATATATATTATTTAAATATATTTATTATAATTTTATAATTATTTAAATATATATATATATATATATATTTATAATTATAATTATAAATACATATATTTAAAAAGTATTTATATATATATATATATAAAAATTTATAATTATAAATATAATAAATATATTTATTATTTAAATATATTTATTATAATTTTATAATTATTTATGAGAACATAAATAAGTTCATGCGTATAACATGAATGAAAAGTATTGATCATAGAAAACGGGTTATCTCAAACATGGAAAGCATGAATAATATGGGTGACATTGTATAAACGAACATTTCACGAGTCATGAATACATAACATATGCATGTGTCGTCATAAGAATATGAAATCTAACATTTGGAACATAAATAACAACCCAATGATGTGCACAAATAAACTTATAATCATAGCTAGTGTCAATTATACTCACACATATCAATATATGAACATAAACATGTTCATGAATTTCATCATTATGTCATGATATATATATATATATATTGAGCCAATTCATTGGAGACAAATATTTAATTATATATATATATATAATTATAAATAAATATATTTAAAAAATATTTAGGTATAATTATAAATATAATAAATATATTTTTATTTTTAAAAAAATATTATAATATTATAATTATTTAAATATATATATATATATATATATTTATAATCTTATAAATACTTTTTTTAAATATTATATATATATATATATATATATTTCAATTATTAAAAAATATATATTAATATATCATATTTATATTAATTATAAACATTCCTTTTTTAATTAATGTATATAAGTAAACATTATTTTTGAATATAAATATAAGAATTATATATATATATTAATAATATTTTTTGTTAAACACTTTTATCAACGATAAGAATATCACTAATAAATCTAACCTTTATTAGTGCTAAAAAAGCGCTGATAAAGATAACATTTATCAGCACTAAAACCATTATCAGTGCTTTTTTTAGCAGTGATAAATGTTACATTTATCAGCGCTTTTAGATAACACTGATAAAGGTGAGACTTTTATCAGTGCTTTTTTTAGCACTGATAAAAGCAAGCACATCCCTTGCACTGATTTTTAGTAGTGATGATTCAGTCGGATGGCCTACATCCAGGGAAAAACAAGTACTTTATTTTATTCAAATGTGATGATTCAGGCGGTCAATACATTTATGGCAGTCAACCACCACTACCACAAATCCCCATTTTATTTGTTCTAAAAATTTCTTTTATCAGCACTAGAAAAACATTGATAATCTAAGCATCGTTAAATGGGGGTTCCTTTTATCCGCGCTAAAAAAACATTGATAATTACAACTTTTATAAGCAATAAAAAAAGCACTGATAAAAGGGGTCTTTTATCAGTGTTTTTTTAGCACTGGTAAAATACCCCTTTTATCAGTGCTTAAAAATGCTAATAAAATCTAGAATATATATATTTTTTAAAAGTAATTTTTTTCTGAAAATTACAGATTCATAGGTGAAGACCCCCATACCACTCCTCTATATTTTTTTGTTCTGTATTTTAAGGTATGTTTATTTATTTATATATATTTCTTTACATTTTTTATCCATATATATATATTTATATAATTATTTTTAAGTACATATATAAAATATGTTTTGTGTGCATGTGTTTATAAATACATAAATACATAGATACATATATTTATATATATATGTGTGTGTGTGTGTGTCTATAAATATAAGTATACATATTTATATTTAATTACATATATTATATATTAATATTAATATACATATATTAGAATATATAGATAAATATATATCTATTTTTCAATACACACACACATATATATATATATTATATATACATTAAATGTTTAGGTATATAAACTAGTACCAAACTCGTGCATTTTCACAGTATAATCGTAATGAACATGCTCATAATTTGAAGTTTCTAAAACCTTTAGATAGATGCAATATAGGAAGAGAAAAAAATGTATGGGTAAATAATAATTGATATAGTAATTGAATTTTGGTCAAGCTATTCACTTTTTTCATTTCAACTTGGTGTGATTGTACCTAACTGAAATAAAATATACAAACAGATGTTCCAACAATAAATGGAATCATTAAAAATGGCCAAATGAAACACCATCCATATACTATATAAAATCATATATGTAAATTTTTTATCACAGTACCGTGAGGGATTGCTATAGTCATTTGTGAGGGATCTCTGTTTTCAAATGGAATCTATATAAAACAACTATTTTATAATTTTCCTACAAATTTCTATTTTCAATTGATTCCTCTTGTACAATGATTTAAATAAATGATTTGGTAGTTCAAAGAACACATGTAATTTCAGGGTATATTCACATAACTTTAGACAATAATGTTATAAAAATGGAATCCAATATGCAGAAAGTTATGTATTACATGTTAAATAGTTGACCAAAAAGATTTTAAAACAAATTGAATCCAATCTGCTACAAATGCTACAATAAGTGTAATTGAAAAAAATGCATGAATTGAAACATCTATGAAATTCATAATGGTATACCATACTATAAAAATATTCTCAGTTAGTATTTCATGTTGTAAAGATATGCATATTGGTGTACACTATTAACTATGCATACCGATGAATATTCAATTTGGTGTAAAATGCATACTGTAATTCCTATTAACGGAAGTTTTAATTTCACTAATTGATACATATTGTTTAAGGGTTAAAATAAGTAATTTCATACAATAATTGTAGCAACTAAACTTTTCATCATACTGTAAATAATATTTTTTTGAATTTTTTGAATTGTTATGCATACTGTAATTACATGGCTTATAGAATGTATGTGCACTATATGCATTCTATTAAAGGAGTTATAGGATAATGTGTATGCATAATTTATTTATATATATTATGAATTTTGATGGAAATGGGTGATATGTAAGGGAATTATTGATACAGTATAGTGTATATGTATAGTTGTATGTAAATTGAATCAATATATTCATATTCTATGCATAAAAGTGTAAGTACTTTGAAACAATTTTATGCCTACTATATGTGAAGAGCATGTTTAAATTACCCGATTTTTCAATTTATGTATTTTATAAATATAGTTATATGCACATTTTTAAATAAAATATGAATTCTACTTGTATCGACCTATATGCATATTTTAAAAAACATGAAACATGTATACATATATTTAATGAAAAATGTATTCACATTTAAATAAAATATGAAACTTGTATGTAACCTTGTATTTAATTTATTCATATTTTATGCAATCATGATTACTCTAATACTCTTGTGTCGTTTAAATTGTCAATATTTGTAACTTGTATATATATTTTTAAATTACCTAGATTTTCTATCAATTTTATAGTATGCAGTTAAAATAATATGCATAAACCTATATGCATATATTTAAACCTGAATGAATGTTAATCATTTTTTGCAATTAAAATTTTTGTTAATATGAGTTATAATATGCATTTTATATTTGTTGATACATAAATATATTCCTAACATACAAAAACATCACAAATTAGATGGGATAATCATGTAGATAAACTCTTGAAGCCTGAGTACTCTTCCTATATTATGTTTGTACAATAAAATTTTATCTAAAGAATATGACTAATCATGTAGATGACCATTGGTTACATAATGTATAAAATAAATTTCTATATAATAAATAACCTAGATATGAACAATTATATAAATGAAATTTTAGGATTGAACATCAGTTTTATCCAATAGAGGCTTATATTTTCATTTACATAATTTTCAAGACATTATTTTTAAAAGACCCAATCAAATAAATATTTTTTTTTGATATTATTGATAATTAATGGAACATTGATATTGTAAATAAATTTCTACCGAGTCATTTCACACAAACCAGTTATATCGTTGAAGTTGTGTTTGACTACCGAGTTTTCATTCAAGATAGATAACATTTGTTCAGTGAAAGCATCCTATATTATGTAGTTTATAGTTATACCATAGAAAATGATTTAGTTGTTTGAAGTGAAATATATTAGTTTCTTAAAATATATGAAGTTGTGTGAAAAGGAATGAATAAATTTGAACCTTTATTAAAAAATATGAACCTATTTGGAAAATTTTGATAAAATTTTATTTAAAAGAATAAAAAAGGTAACTATATGTGAACATATTTGGAAAAATAGTAAACCTATATATTAAATTGGAATAAATTATAAAAAAAATGAAAAAATAAACCACCAACCATAAAAAATAGGTACATTTATGAAAAATGTATACCTGTATGAAAAAAATATGTACCTATATGAAAATAATATGATAAAATTGGAAAAAATAATGAACATCTAAAAAAATATAAACCTATAAATAAATATGGTTCTATAAAAATAGGAAAAGTGGTAAAAATATAAACCTATAAAAATATAAAACATAGTAATAAATCTCAACCGGTTATAAAATATGAACCAGTAAAAATATGAACCATGGATAAACATATTAACCAATAAAAAAATATGATCTTGCAAAAATATAAACCCTGGTAAAATAAATGAACCTATAAAGAAATATGCACTTGTATGAAAGAAATATGAACCTTTATAAAAAAATATGAAAAAATTGGATTGAAGATAAAGAAAAATATGTACATACATTTGCAAAAAAAATTGTATAAAGAAGAAAACTGTATATTCAAGTGTAATAAATTATAAAAATATTTGAATAACCACTCGATTAAACATAAAAAATTGGTGTATATATGAACAAAAACAGTACATACCTATATTAAAAAATGTACTTGTATAAAAATTATATGAATAAATTTGGAAAAAATATGAACCTTGAAAAAAATATGAACCTGTAAAAATATGAACTCTAATAAAAAATATGAACCTTTTAAAAAATGTAAACCTATAAAACTATAAAGCTGTATAGATATTAACCCAATTAAAAAATATGAACTTGTAAAAAAATGAGAACCAGTAAAAATAGGAACCTAATTAAAACACATAAACATGAAAAAAATATATATACCTATAACAAAAATATATGAACCTATTAAAATATGAATAGTGGTGGAAATATATACCTATAAAAAATAAAACATAGTAAATAATATTAATTGGTTATAAAATATAAACCTATAAAATTATGAATTGTGGATAAAAATATGAACCTATAAACAAAATATAAACCTATAAAAATATAAACCCTAGTAAAATAAATGATCCTATAAAAAATATGTACTTCTACGAAAAAACATGAACTTATATAAATAAATATGAACAAATTATATTGAAGATATAAAAAAATATGTACATATGTTTGAATTTTTTTAATAAATAATGAAACTGTATATTCAAGTTGAATAAATTTTAAAAATAAAAACCTCTTTTAAAAAAATGTAATTGTATTAAAATGATATGAAAATTTCGGTAAACATATGAACCTGTAAAAATATGAAGTCTGATAAAAAAATATAAACTTATGAAAACATGAATATGTATAGATATTAACCCTGGTGAAAAATATGAACCTCAAACACTCGACCACTAGTGCATGTAGCCCAGTCATAACACTCTCTTACCTAAAAGCTTATTTTTTTCCAATTAAAGGTTGGAACACTCCATCTTGATTCCTCATGTAGTATCTGATCAATGTGACTTTGGAAATATTGAGTAAAACAAATTCTATTTTCCATCCTCTGATAGGCCTTTTGGGTCCGTTAAACAAAGTAGTGCACACATCTATAAAATGTATTTTACACTAACCCTGTGATCGGCAATTTGCACACACCCTTGAGGACCCCATTTATACACTCCGCTATATCAGTTGTCATATGGCCATATCTTCTACCACCATCATATGCTAATGACCATTTTTCCTTTTAAATCTACATTATATATATTCATAAAAATCATTATTAGCCCTTATATACTCTTCATGACATCGATCAAACCTTTCTTGTTGAGGATCATATGTTGAAACCATAAGAGAATAATGTATTGATAAGGTTATTATATTTTCTTTCAAAAAAAGTAAGTTTAGAAAAACATACCCAACTTGAGGATCGCCTTCTTTATTGCCTAATCTTTGAAAATCTTGTGCACATTACTTGTAATATTTCTAATTCAATATCGACGATAAACATTCAACTCTCTCCATGAAACTACATTACCATTTATGGCTTCTATAATCGCTTTATGGATATCAAATATTAGACACAATCTCTAGTTTTGTGTCACATGAATTCATATACATGCCAAAAAACAACTCCAAGACTAAAAATTCTCATTTTCAAAGATAAAAAATGCAAGTGGTATAGGTACACAATTACTGTCCTGTGTGGTAGTAAAAAGCAGAACACCTTTACACTTTCCATAAAGGAAAGTGCCATTGACCTAAATGAATTGTTTACAATAGGGAATAACAGTGATGCATGGCCTGAATTCTCAAAAAAACTATTGAACTTCACCTTTTATCGATCAACTCAGTGTTTGGGGGACACATACTAAACAGTGTAAAAATGATAAAAAACTAATTTCTGAGAGACAACAATTCCATAAGTTCTGGAAACATTGCATAAGATTCATCCCAATCACCATACACTTTTATAATTATCTTATTTTTTCATTACAAGGTTTGTTGTAAGATATCTTATAGTTAAACAACTATTGAATTTTTTCCTAAACAAGGGCAATAGTAACATCTTGACACGTTCATATAACCTCAAAATAACAGTTGTTATAAACTCTGTATCAAGTGAAGAGTTATCCCGTGACAAGTTTGGATGCACAAAAGTGTGTGGGCCTTCTAATTTGGTTATCTTACAACATGAAAAAAATGTATCATATATTTCCCTTAATCAGAATTTACATTTTGGCCCATATTTTTCACATCGAATGAGATATTTTTTCTTCTTCGACTCATAAATCACAAATGTAAAATTCCACTCTATGTGGTATTTTTTACAACATTTTTCATGGAAACTTTACTTTCAAACTCCTGCCCAATATAGATGGAATTATCAGTTGATGCAGATATATTCCCTATAATTCCAGACAATTCTGAATTCAATGTAATGACACCCCAATCAAATTTTTTTTCATGATACATTCCTTCAACTAAGGAACTCAATACTTATGGATGATTACCACTAACTAGTGGATGTCATGGATGCATGTCTATCATAGGAACCTCATATGGTTCATTCCCCACATCATCTCCTGATGCCACGACATATACTTCATCCTCAGATAAACTTTCATTCACGATATCAGTAGTACACAAAGGGATGCCCCCTACATTTCCTTCCAAATTCTAATCATCTTCTTCATAAGTTGGTTCTATCATAGTAGTCATATGAGGAGGCAATGGATAAGAGTGTTGTGAAGGACCGACTTCTATAGAGCTCACAAAACATGGTTCGTAGTAGTATGTTGCACCACATCAATATCAGAAATCACCACATACAATTCCATCAGACCATTACTACATTGTTTCCTGAATAAAAAAGATGCATCCATCTAATCCTCATTATCGATGAGAGAGTACTCTGTATGCCATATACGTTTAGGATATTGAAGATGTCGATATGTTATTAAAGTAATTGAATGATTCGCCCTTAGTTTTAACCAACTATGAATCTTATTGAGAACTTCATCCAATTTCACACAATCATGAAAATTTTCTACTCTTGTTGGTGGAAAACTATAACTAAAATCTTGTTCAGTATAAATTACCTCATTGTTTCAATATACTTGCACATACATGATTACCTATAAAAAAATAATTAATAAAATATTATATACTACATGAGAAATTTAAATTATTTAAAATGGTTATGATTGAATAATTGACTTGATTTTGAGACTCTTTCTATGGATTGATTTATCATTATTTGATAAACCAACCAAAACCAAAGGGGATTCTTGCACATCTAGTAGCTCAAATTTCACATACCATTAGTCTCTTATCAGACATGGTGTAAAAATCAAGCTTCAAACAACAAAAGTTCTTGACAAAAACCCTTTTATTATAATGATACTCACATGTAAGTGAGGGGTCTAGGGGTTTAAGATACATAAAATTTTTTAAGCGTACAAGAAGGTACTTACATACTTAGAGAGAGGGATGAGACACAGGTCATTAACAAGCTAAAAAAATGAAATTATTACATATTATATTACTGAACAAAATGCGACATGAATTTTAAATCATACATTGGCCGGTCATCTCAAGATCATCCAATTATTATAAATTAAATAATTGAATACAAAAAAATAAACATGATATTTCAATCATACATTATACGGTCATTTGTTGATCAATAAACATTCTAGATTGCTAACATGTTTCTTTGAGTTATTTATTATGTTCTAAATATTATCTCTTTATGTCCTATATTTAATAAATAATATATATAAATACATTTATTTATAATCATACCATCGCAAAGATTTGTTATTGTTACATATGATAAACTATAACTAAAACCTTGATCGATATAAATAAATTTATTATTGAAGTATATTGATAGCGATATTATTACCAAATAAAATTTAATAAAACGTTATATATTTTTATACCACGTCATCAAATGTTTTATAAATTTTAATTACTATGAATAAATAAACATGACTTGATCTTGAGACTTATTATATGGATTAGATTATCATTATCTGATAAACTAACTAAAACCAAGGGGTGAACTCCTAGAGACTCTATTATCACATATTTTGACAACCACCAGTGTCCTTTCAAACAACAAAGCCTCTTGTTGAATTCCTATTGTGCAAAGAATCTTGTAAAATACCTCTTGTCGAACACCTTTTTATTATAAAGTTACTCACATGCAAGTGAGGGGGGCTATGGGTATTAATACATAACTTTTTTAGGCGAACACACAGGTCATTGCATACTTAGAGAGGGGTTACTCACAGGTCATCAATGCAAAAAAATGAAATTATTAAAATTATTTAACCACAGACACAAAAAAGACATAAAATTTCAATTTTGCATTGGTCGTTCATCTCAAGATCAGTCATCACACAATACTCCTAACATGGTTTTTGGTATACTTATTATGTTCTACATATTATATAACGTTTCCTATAACTAGATGTAATATATAATAAATATCTACAACTGATTTCTAAAATTTTTACTTTTCAATGTGTGTATGTATTTATATTAAAAATAACATTTATTAAATTTAATTAAAAGTAATATAATTACTATACACTTGTGTTATTTTCAATTTTATAAAATTTCATATGTATATATAATATTTTTTTTCATTTTTCTACTTTTAAAAATATAAGAAATTATATTTTATACTTTATTCACTACTACAATACTGGCTTTTAGCGACCACCAAAAGTGGCCGCTAAAGGGATTTAGAGACTGCCCAAAGTCTGCTTTTGGCGGTCACAGTTGCTCTGATGGTAAAGAGCAATACCGACCGCCAATTGTTGGGAAAGACGGGAAAGTGATGAACGCGCAAACAAAAGAAAAAGCGAATGCGCAGCAGAAATTGAATCTTTCCCCCAAATAGAAGAGGATGCGCAGCGATAAAATTAAATGTGCAGAAAATAAATTTGAAACCGGAAATTTTTACGTGGAAAACCCGAAAGGGAAAAACCACGGGACCTAGTCCAGAAAGAGGGATCCACTAAAATCAAGAAGTACACGGTAGAGACTCCCCAAAATGGAAGGGATATCAAAAGTAATACTCAAGAATAAAAGTGTGGATCAAAAGGTGGAGAGCAAGAAAGATGATCATTGAAGAAAGGCGATCACCAAATGAGATTTGCTCTCGGTGTTGTTGCTGCAAGTGATGTTGAAATGCCTTTCCTCTGCCTCCTTGTATAGGAAAATAATCAACATCAAATAATGTCGCCACGTCAAAAGAGTGTTACCACATGAATTAATTCACGTGGTCTTGTCCCGCATTAAAAACACCACATTAAAAGAAGAAACCGCGTGGGCTCCATTTGAGGAGGAGTTACCTGGTGCGCCAACTTGGAAGGCGCCCAACAAACTCCCCCTCCGACTCAAGTGGGGAACACCGCCAACCCTACAATCTGTCGGCATGTCTCGAATTTTCCTTTGGGTAAACTCTTGGTCAACATGTCTGACCCGTTGTCATCAGTGTTGATCTTCTCAAGCTCTAACTGTCTCAAATCAAGGACGTTGCGAATCCAATGATATCGAACATAAATATGTTTTGACCTGCCATGAAAAGTAGAATTCTTTCCCAAACAAATAGCACTATGACTATCACAAAATAAAACATATTTGTCCTGATTTAAATTGAGCTCTCGAATAAAAGTTTTCATCAACAACAATTCTTTGCCCGCCTCAGTAGCTACAATAAACTCTGACTCTGTGGTAGTTAAAGCAACACATTTCTGCAATCTAGACTGCCAAGATACAACTCCACCTGCAAAAGTGATCAAATAGCCTGAAGTAGACTTTCTCAAATTAGTATCTCCTGCCATATCTGAATCTTTAAAGCCACAAATCATAGGTTCCCCTTTTCAAAAACACAATATCATGTTAGAAGTACCACAAAGATAACGAAAAATGTACTTTACTGATCTCCAATGCTCTCTACCTGGATTTGATAGAAAACGACAGACCACACCAACTGCATGAGCTATATCAGGTCTAGTACATACCATTGCATACATTAAACAACCAATGGCAGATGAATAAGGTATGTGCTACATCTCCTCTCTCTCTTTATCAGTAGAAGGTGACTGACTAGTACTGAGCTTAAAATGTAAAGCAAGAGGATTACTAACCACTTTAGCTCTATCCATAGAAAATCTCTGAAGAACCTTCTCAATGTATCTCTCCTGAGATAACCACAACTTCTTGGCCTTCCTGTCACAGGAGATCGTCATGCCAAGGATCTGTCGTGCTGGCCCCAAGTCTTTCATTGAAAAAGACTGATAAAGATCCTTCTTTAATCTGTCAGTTCTAGAAGTATCATGGCCAAAAATGATCATATAATCAACATAAAGCAAAAGTATAATAAAATCATCATCAGTAAATCTCTGAACAAAAACACAATGATCAGAAGATGTCTTCCTGAAACCCTGATGAGAAATGGCAGATTCAAAATTCTTATACCACTACCTCGAAGCTTGCTTCAAACCATACTAGCTCTTCTTCAACTTGCAGACATGATTTTCTTTACCTGTTTCAAAAAAACCCTATGGTTGCTCCATATAAATCTCTTACTCTAAATCTCCATGGAGGAAAGTTGTCTTTATATCCATCTGCTCAATCTGCAGATCTAAACTGGCACCCAAACCAAGAACAACCCGAATGGAAGACATTTTGACAATAGGTGAGAAAATCTCATCAAAATCAATACCTTTCTTCTGACGGAAGCCTTTGACAACTAACCTTTCCTTGTATCATGAAATAGGACTAGATTCTTCATTCTTAATTCGATAAATCCACCGATATTGCAAAGATCTCTTCCCTATCGGTAACTTCACCAGCTCAAAAGTGTGGTTTTCGTGTAATGATGTCATCTCGTCATCCATTAATGCAACCCATCTATCATTCTGTTCACTCTCCATTGCCTCATCAAAAGATTCTGGTTCTCCCCCTTCAGTGAGGAGCACATACTCATCTGATGAATATCGAGTAGAAGCGGTGCGATGCCGAGATGACCTCCGAAGTGGAACTGCGGGTTCATTAATAACCCCTGAAACCGGATCATCAGAAACAAAAGGTGCATCAGAAACATCAACTCCAACCTGTTCACCTTGAGCATCATTCTGTACATCAACATGGTCATAAGAATCAACAATATGAGGTAAATGTGAATCAGAACCTGGCTCAAGACTAACAAAACCACCAGAAGTTGGAGAAGCATCTTTTTCTCCCTTATCAATGTCTGCAATAGTCTGATCCTCCTTAAACACTGCATCGTGTCTTCTGACAAGTTTCTTCAAAACAGGATCATAGAACCTATACCCAAACTCATCGTGTTCATAGCCAATAAAAATACCCTGGCGTGTCTTACCATCCAGCTTAGATCTCTCATCTCTAGGCACATGAACAAAAGCCTTGCAACCAAAAACACGCAAGTGATCGTACCTGATCTCTTTTCCAAACCAAAAGTTGTCGGGAGTGTCTGTCTACAAAGCAACTGCAGGTGATAAATTGATAATATAAGCAACAGTAAGTAAAGTGTCACCCCAAAAATGTCCAAGAAAGTTTTCTTCCGAAATAAAACAATGAACTCTTTCCAGAAAAGTCTTGTTCATCCTCTCAGTTACACAATTTAGTTGAGGTGTCTTGGGCGGCGTCTTCTGATGCTGAATACCTTCCTGCCTACAATACTGATCAAACAGACCACAATACTCTCCCCCATTGTCAGTGTTAATACATTTCATTTTCTTTCCTGATTCCCTCTCAGCAAAAACATGAAATTGCTTAAAAATATTAAGCACCTGACTTTTGGATTTCAAGACATAAAATCAGAGCTTTCGTGAGTAGTCATAAATAAATGTAACAAAATAAAGACCGCCACTAAAGGTCTTCGATTTCAAAGGACCACAGACATCAGAATGTACTAAATCAAGTACCTGTGACTGCTGAACCTCACTCTGCTCTGTTTCCCAGCCATGCAATGATCACATGTGTCCAATTTGACACTCTTCAAATATGGAAGAAGATTTCTCTTGGCCAAACAACCAAGACCTTTCTCACTGATGTGACTGAGCCTCTTATGCCACAACTTGGACGAAACACTGCACTCAACAACACAAGTAGTATCACATGAAATAGAAGCTCTAGTCCAGTACAAACTTGATTGCTTCTTCCCTCGAGCCACAATCAAAGATCCCTTGGAAAGATTCCATTGGCAATCACCAAAAGTGCTGATAAACCCTTCATCATCAAGAACACTAGTAGAGATAAGATTCAAACGAACCTCAGGTGCATGTCAGACATTCTTCAAAATCAGCTTACTTCTTGTACTGGTATTTAAACAAATAGTCATGATTCCTACAATGTCAGCATGTCCACCATTTCCCATCTTCAAAATCCCAAAATTACTTGGGCTATAAGATGTAAAGAACTCCTTCTTTGATGTCACGTGAAAACAAGCACCACTGTCAACAACCCAGCAAGAATCATCAAAAGCAATGTTAATGGAATCATAAACAATAACAAGATCACCCCCTATAGAAGTGGCAACATGATCATCTCCATAGCCATTTTTCTTCTATGAATTTTCCTTCAATCTTTTCTCTCTTTTCAGCTAATAACAAAATTTCTTAACATGCCCCTTCTTACCACAATGATGACATTCAAAATATATCTGCTTCGGTCTAGATTTGCTTCTGCCTCTGCTCTTATCTCGACTGCTCTGCCCCTGGTCCTGACTTCTCCCCCTGTTCTCTGTGACCAAAAGCTCGGAAGAATATTTCTACTGAGTGCGTCTCCTGACCTATTCATTTAAAATAGTAGACTTGACAAAACTAAATGTCACAACACCATTAGTAGAAGAACCAGTTAGAGTAACACATAAGTTTTCCCATGAATCAGGTAAAGTGTTAAGCAGCAAAAGAGCTAAAACCTCATCTTCAAAATTGATACCCATTCCATACAACTGATCAAAACATTCTTGATATTCACTTAAATAATCAGAAATAGATGTACCTTCTATGTACCTAAAGTTCATCATTTTCTTGAGAAGAAACAATTTGGGAAAGACGGGAAAGCGACGAATGCACAAAAAATTGAAAAAGTGAATGCGCAGTGGAAATTGAATCTTTCCCCACAAATAGAAGCGGATGCGCAATGACAAAATGAAATATGCCAAAAATAAATTTGACACCAGAAATTTTTACGTGGAAAACCCGAAAGGGAAAAACCACGGGACCTAGTCCAGAAAGAGGGATCTACTAAAATCAAGAAGTACACGGTAGAGACTCCCCAAAATGGAAGGGATCTCAAAAGTAATACTCAAGAATAAAAGTGTGGATAAAAAGGTGGAGAGAAATAAAGATGATCATCGAAGAAAGGCGATCACCAAATGGGATTTTCTCTCGGTGTTGCTGCTGCCGGTGATGTTGAAATTCCTTGCCTATGCCTCCTTATATAGGAAAAGAATCAGTGTCAAATAATGCCGCTGCGTCAAAAGAGTGTTACCACGTGAATTAATTCACATGGTCTTGGCCCGCATTAAAAACACCACATTAAAAGAAGAAACCGCATGGGCACCATTTGAGGAGGCGTTACCCGGTGCGCCAACCAGGAAGGCGCCCAACACCAATGACAGTCTCTAAAGATTGTCTCAAAATTGCGCCTATTCCTACTATCGGGGACACGGGTGGAGACGTGGGGGACTCAGGCGGGGGTGAGGAGGGACTGCGACCTTCGACTGTCAGGCATAGCAGATTTGTGATGGCTGGAGGGAGGTGCGGTAAGATGATGGCGGTTGAGGTGGGGGTCTAATGTCACGGGGGGTGATGAGGGCAACTACGAGGGGGGAGGGGGGGAAGCTAGCTGTGGAGAGGGTGACCAGATGAGGCAGGGTGGCGATGGGGACAATGGTGGATAGCAGAACTTGTTGCAGTGACATGGTAGGGGAAACAGAATGACGGGGCATGAAAAATCCTTTATTTTTTTGTTCTAGATTAGCGGCCGCTGCTGGCGGTCGCTAATAGTATCAATACCGACCGCCAATGGGGGTCGCTCGATTCCACATGAAAAAAACTCCAAATTCTAGTAGTGATTACTTGGAAGATTAATTATTTATACTCAATATAATTTAAAATTATTACTTTTAATAAACTCTTTTTATAGTATTAAGAAAAATAATATTATATATATTTTTTAGTAGATTTAAATACGACACTTAATATAAATAATATATTTTTAATAATATATATACCTAATTACCACCAACATCTATAGAATATATACATTTTAAAATATATATATATATTATTTTTCTAAATATAAATTACATTCTATAGAATTACAATTTTATAAAAACCTTATTTTAATTTTCTAAACATTCCATGTAACTTAAATCATACAACAAACACTAATTTATACATTCATACATTCATACATTGAAAAATATTAAATAAATAAATCATACAAACAAAATAAATAACATTTATACAACAAAAATTTCAATTAGAAATTTTACATTTTTTTAAAATATGAAAATATATGTTGAGAAAGAAATCTTGCCCAACTACGCAACAAATACCAAAGGAGAAGAATGAGATTTGGAGGGGGCAACCCTTTTATAAGAAATGGTCATTTGGATGTGTGAACCCTGTTCAAGCAACCTTTTGCCAGCCATTCCGCAAGGGAATAGTGAACGACGCCAAGGAAGAGTGAACGCGGTTCACGCTTCTTTGACGGTAGGGGTAAAAGCTTGAACCTCATTCACGATTCTTTCATGGATTGAAGAAGCGTGAAACAGGTTCACGCTTCTTTGGCCCTCTTTTCAAAAAAATTGGGAACCCTGTCTGATTTATAAAAAAAATTAAAAATCAATTAAAAAATATCCTCAGAACCGCCACGGAGTTCGAACCAGATCTTCTCATTTCCAAGTGGCGAGCCAGTTGAACATCAAATCAGATCTGGACAGAATATTCTACCAAGGCCACGAAGCTTCACGTAGAATCTTTTAAGCCGAGCTGAATATCCTCTGAGCTTTGAGGTGAAATTGACAAACCAGATATAGATCCACCCTCTGTTGGGGTGCAGCGAAGGTGCGTGATACAAAAACACACAAAAACAGGAAGCAAACAGATCAACACAGATTTTGTACATGGTTCGGCGGTATGCCTACATCCACGGGAGAAACAGGGTGCTTCTCTATTTCACTCTCTCTGGCGGAGGATCACAAATACACCTTACCCAGATTACACACGTTACACCACAAGGGATTTGATCCCATTAAATAGATGAACCAAAACCAGGTTGGTATGGGGTAGTTCATCAACCCCTTGAGAAGTCTCCTCCCGCTGTAGGCTGCTTCAAAGAAGGATTCTTTGAGTCTTTGGTGTCGGCTGGGTTGGCTGCCAACCCTGGAAGAGGATGCTGTCGACCAAAGACTCCCAAAATGGGAGTGACCCCAACAAATCTCCTCCTCACGACCAATTTGGGGTAGAAGCCTGACCTGCAGTCTCCTTGCAGGTGTTGAAAACTTCAGCAGCAAATCAAACATGCTTCTTCACGCAAGATGACGTGGCACTTCCACCATCTTCACTCGATCTCGGGCTGACTGCGGTCCCCATCAAATGATACAAACCTTGGGACTCATTCCCAGAAAACATCGATGCATCCCCACGTGAGACTTCCAACACTCCACCTGCTATAGAAATCTTGAATCCTCTCGCATCGAGTCTACTCAATGATACTGGGTTTCATCTCATCCTCGGAACAAATTTCACGCCTGCCAGTTTACGAACTCCTCCATCGGGTGTCTTCAATTTCATCATCCCGACTCCTCGAACTTCGCATGTTGACCCATCACCAAGTCTCACTGAGTCTCGCACCTGGTGAAAAGTATCAAATGTACCTCTCGTCGTACATATGTGTGTCGAGCTCCCTGAATCCTGAATCCATCCGTCTTGCTTTGGATTTTGAGCCAGCTCGTTCTTCCTTATTAGAAAATGACATTCCCGATTCATGTGCCCGTATCTTTTGCAATAATGACAATGCACTTCTTCCCGATCAAATCTCTCATCTGAGTGAAAACATCTCGTTGTCACACAGACTTCATCATCTATCTATAGTTCTATGATGTTTGCATCCTCCTCTTCAATTTTTTTCTTCCAAGCAACGTACCGTTTGTGCTCTCCACAATCATTATTATAGTGACCTTTTTTCTCGCACTAGAAACACGTGATTTCGCTAGGATCACGCCCCTTGGATTTTGATCGCCATTCTTTACCTCCTGACTGTCGATGTCGGCTCCTCCCACGCTGATCATCTCGCATCACCATGATTTGCTCGCCTGAATGCATCACGAGTCTTCGGAATGCCTCTGAATCTTGAAGTGACGTCATCACCTCGTCCAACTTCAATGTCTCCTTCCCCACGAGTAATGCAGTCACAAGCCCATCAAATGAGCTTGGTAGGGATGATAAAAGCAAAAATGCTTTATCTTCCTCTCCAACCTTCACACCGAACCCCAATAACTGTGTGAGGATTTTTGTTGAATTCTTTAATGTGATCCAACAAATTCGTTCCCTCGTCCATGCGCAACTGATACAATTTCTTCTTCAGAAATAATTTGTTGGAGAGCGACTTTGCCATATATCGTTGCTCCAACTTCTTCCAGATCTCCTTCGGCGATGTATCGTCCAACACTGAGTACTTTACCTCATTCTCTAGACATAGTCGAATTGTGCTGACGACCCGCATCTCGAGCTCTTCCCAATCATTGACACTAGTTGTCTCAGGCTTTTCTCCGATCAACAATCTGATCATGCCCCGCTGCACCAAAATATCTTTCACCGTGCTCTGCCACAAGCCAAAATTGTTTCGACCATCGAACTTCTTGATATCAAATCTTGGTAGTGCTCTGTCACCCGTTATCGTCGTTCTCGCAAAACGTGATCACCACCGTTGATGTCGCACCTCTTAGTCACCACCTGATTAAGTATGAATTTTGAAAAACTAACTGTACGAATGTGTCCGGAACGGTTAAAATAGTCGGAATCGACTCCTGGATCGTTGAAATTGGATACAAATTGACCGAGATATGGTCAAAACATGTTCAACAGTCCAGATCGCTCGTAACGTGGCGCGGACGTGGCACGCCGGAGTTATGCCGGAAACTCGCTGGAATTATTGCCGGCGGCGTGAACAGTGCGAGCTTCTCCGGCACATGGTACTGTTCACCCGTGAGTTTGACCACCAACAAACTGGTATCAGAGCCGGTTCGAAGGCATCCTCCTCCGCTTCTCTCTTTTTTCTCCCGTGAATTATCTGTTTCGGCTTTGTAAAGCCATCTCCCACCAACAAACTGGTATCAGAGCCGGTTCGAAGGCATCCTCCAAATTCCGAAGATGGCCACCGCGATCCAGCCGCAAGTTCCGACCTTGTCTAAGGACAACTATGAGAGGTGGTGCATTCAAATGAAGACATTGTTCGGGTCACAAGAATTATGGGAGATCATCACCGACGGGTATGTAGTACCCACTGCGGAGGAAGAAGCGGCCTTCACGAATGAAGAAAAGACGACCGTCAAAAATCAAAGGAAGAAAGACAACAAGGCGTTGTTCCTTCTCTATCAAGGGTTGGATGAATCGACGTTCGAAAAAATTGCTGAAGCAACATCGAGCAAGCAAGCTTGGGATACACTTGCCACCATTTTCAAAGGAGTTGATCGTGTGAAGCGGGTCCGTCTTCAAACATTACGAGCGGAGTTCGAAGCGGCGCGAATGAAGGAATGTGAGAGTATCTCAGATTACTTCTCACGCCTAATTCTCATTATTAACAATTTGAAAAGAAATGGTGAAAAAATGGAGGATATTCGAGTTATTGAGAAAGCACTTCGATCGCTCACAACCAAGTTCGAGCATGTGGTTGTGGCAATCGAAGAATCGAAAGATTTGGAAAAATTATCTATTGAAGAGTTGATAGGGTCGTTGGAAGTACATGAGAAGCGAATGCAGAAAAATGCGGGTTCAACAATAGAGCATGCCTTAGAGTCCAAGATGACTCTGCAAGAACCCAAGAATGACCAAGCACAACGGGGCGGTTATCGTGCAAGAGGTAGAGGACATGGATACCATCCAATCTATCAGCACAATCAACAAAACTTCAGTAGCTTCCGTGGAAGAGGATACGGTGGAGGCCGATTCACGCGTGGTCGTGGAAATGCAAAAAATGTTCAATGTCATAACTGTAAAAAAATTTGGCCACTATGACTCTAATTGTTGGAGAAAAGTGGATGATGATGAGCGATCCAACTACGCTGAAGCATCTCATCATGAAGAAGAAGGTACGACACTTCTCCTTACACAAGAAAAGGTATATGAACGCCCCGATGTATGGTATCTTGACACGGGTGCGAGCAACCACATGAGTAGTAACAAAGAACTTTTTGAAGAACTCACTGAAGAAGTTCGTGGCGACGTGACATTCGACGACTCATCGAAGGTACCCGTGTTTGGCAAAGTTAAAATCAAAATCTATCTAAATAATGGTGAGTCGAATTACATTTCCATTGTGTATTACGTACCAAGCATGAAAAATAATATCATAAGTCTCGGCCAACTCCTTGAGAAGGGGTATGTTATACACTTGGAGAATTATTCTTTGTCAGTAAGAGATGCTCACAGGAGGTTGATTGCTCAAGTCCAAATGGTGAAGAATCGCATGTTTCCACTGCACATCAAAACAAAGGCCGAGGAGTGCCTATTTGGGCTCATGAAGAATGATTCGTGGAGATGACATCTGCGTTTTGGGCATCTCCATTTTAGCGGGCTTAAACTTCTATCCTCCTCAAGAATGGTGCGTGGCTTGCCAACGATTGAATCAACAAATCATGTGTGAGAGGCATGTACACTCGGAAAACAACAAAGGAACTCCTTCCCAAGTGGAGTGTCCAGAAGAGCAACAGAACCACTTCAGTTGGTTCACACTGACATCTGCGGACCACTGGAAACACCATCACTTGGAGGTAATAGGTATTTCATTACCCTTATTGATGATTTTAGTAGAAGACTGTGGGTGTATTGCATCAAGGAGAAATCTTCCGCCTTTTCTATCTTTAAAATCTTCAAAGCTCGTGTTGAAGCTGAGAGTGGTCACAAAATCAAAGTGCTGAGATTTGACAGAGGTGGAGAATACACCTCAAATGCATTCCAAGACTTCTGCAGGGAATATGGCATAAAACAACAATACACTGCAGCTTATACGCCACAACAGAATGGAATTGCAGAAAGGAAGAACCGCACTATCCTTGACATGACGAGGACCATGCTGAAGGAGAAAGGGCTGCCAAAGAGTTTTTGGGCAGAGGCAGTGGCGTGTACTGCCTACTTGCTCAATCGGTTTCCAACGAAGAGCGTCAGGAACTTTACACCACAAGAGGCATGGAGCGGCTACAAACCGAGCGTGGCGCACCTAAGAATCTTCGGGTGTGTCGCCTATGCTCAAGTTCCAGAAGCAAGAAGAAGGAAGCTGGATGATCGTGGCGAGAAATGCATCTTCATCGGCTATTGTGAAGCCTCTAAAGCCTACAAGCTTTACAATCCACTAACCAATAAATTAGTGGTTAGTAGAGATGTGGTCTTTAGTGAGGAAGAAGCGTGGAAATGGGATGATGAAGAACCAAACAAGGATGTTGTAGTCGAAACTGAAGATTTTGAAGAAAGGCATGATCATCAGGAGCAGACGCCCACAACACCTTCCTTGGGTGGATCATCAGTTGGAAGAAGTCCAGGAGTACATTTCCTCACTCCTCAAAGCACTCCATCAAATCAAAATTTGGCCAGCTCATCCTCGCCTATGGCTCCTATGAAGATGAAAAATTTGAGTGACATTTATGAGCAGACTAAAGAGGTAAATCTTTTTTGCTTGTATGCAGATCATGAGCCTTTGACCTTTCAGGAAGCCATGAGGGAAGAAAACTGGAGAATGGATATGGAAGAAGAAATTTGTGCCATAGAGAGAAATGACACGTGGGAGTTGACTACACTCCCAAAAAGCCAGAAGAGCATTAGTGTCAAATGGGTGTACAAAATAAAGAGAAATGCTGATGGCGAGATCGATCGATACAAAGCAAGGCTCATAGAAAAGGGGTACAAACAGAAATATGGGGTGGACTACGAAGAAGTCTTTGCTCCTGTTGCTCGCCTTGACACTGTAAGAATGATTATATCCCTTGCTGTCCATCACAGTTGGATGATCTACCAACTGGATGTGAAGTCTGCGTTCCTAAATGGATTTTTGGAAGAAGAGGTCTATGTTGACCAGCCTGAAGGATTTGTCATGCAAGAGGAGGAAGACAAAGTGTATCGATTGAAGAAAGCTCTTTATGGGTTGAAGCAGGCTCCTCGCGCATGGAATGCACACATCGACAGTTATCTCTGAGAGAATGGATTCGCCCAATGTCCATATGAGCATGTAGTTTACATCAAGCAGAATGATCGTGGTGATATTCTTATTGCATGCTTGTATGTTGATGATTTTTTGTTTACAGGGAATTGTCGACCAATGTTTGATGATTTCAAGGAGGCCATGTTCAAAGAGTTCGAGATGACCGATGGGGGTCTCATGTCCTTCTTTCTGGGCATTGAAGTGAAGCAACAACATGGCGACATTTATATATCTCAGAAGAGGTATGCCAAGGAGTTGCTTGAAAAATTCAAGATGGCCGATTGTAATGCTGTAAACACACCGGTTGCAACGAGCTTGAAACTGACAAAAGATGGAGAAGGAAGAAGCGTTGACTCGACTCTGTTCAAGAGTCTGATTGGAAGCCTGAGGTATCTCACAATCACAAGGCCAGATATTGTCTATTGTGTTGGACTTCTAAGCAGGTATATGGAGACACCGAAAGAGTCACACTGGCTAGCTGCAAAACGTATCCTAAGGTACGTTAAAGGAATGGTAGATTTTGGTCTCTTTTATCCATACAACAAAGAAGCAGAGCTGTATGGATACTCAGACAGTGATTGGGGAGGTGACCAAGATGAAAGAAAAAGCACTACTGGGTACGTATTTTTTCTTGGATCGACTGCTTTTACATGGAATTCAAGAAAGAAAAGTGTGGTTGCTTTATCCACATGTGAAGCAGAGTATGTGGCAGCATCCTCTACTGTTTTTGAGGGAATATGGTTGAGAAATTTGTTGAAGGAGATGAAGCATCCACAGGATGGATCCACGGTGATATATGTGGATAACAAGTCGGCTATTGAACTAGCCAAAAATCCGGTGCAGCATGGGAGAAGAAAACACATTGATACTCGTTTTCATTTCCTCATGGATCATGTGAAACAAAAAATGATTAAATTGGAATATTGCCATACTACGGAACAGGTGGCAGATATTTTCACAAAGGCACTACCAACAGATGTATTCAAACGGCTTAGAATGATGCTGGGAATGAAGTCGGTTTTGGTTTGAAGGGGAGTGTTAGAAATTGAAAACCAAAATAAAAGCTATATGTTGAGTTCCAGATCTTCCCCATGCAACCCCTTTTTCTATGTGACTCTTCATTTATCCATGCATTTGTTTAATTCCAAGAAAGCATTAATTATTGCCTTGTTTTTTGTTCCTTTTATTAAATGCATGGGCTGTCCATTTTAGTGTTTTTTTCATACCCTAAATATGGGTGCATATGTAATCTGTTGGTAGAGTTGTGTGTAATACAAAAAGTTTGCTCCTTTGTGTGAAGTTTTCCTCCTCCGCTTCTCTTTTTTTTCTCCCGTGAATTATTTGTTTCGGCTTTGTAAATCCATCTCCCACCAACACAACACATAAGAAGTTTTTCAGAGACGTTGGAAGCGATGAAGATGAGACCGAAACCGGAAGAAATTATGAGAAGATGTTGTTACTCCTGGATTCAATGAAGATCGAAGTGTGATCCTCCTCTCGGAGATATCCAGATGAATTTCTAGCAGCCAAGCTAGTTGATTCACATGGTGAAGTTTTTATGGCTTTACTTTTATTTAATTTTCCAATTGTAATCCTTTCCGTAATTTTAGATTTTGAAATGGGATTGCTGTATGAAGTTTTATTTTTCTCTCATTCCGTTAAATATTTTTCCACCATTCCAAGTTGGTCATATTTCCAATTGAAATGCAATGAACTGTGGATGCAACTTGTTAATTCCATCTGAGTTGGAGTTTGAATTTGATTCACGCTATTTAAAATTCTCAATCTTCGATCAAAGAATTGTGAGTACAACGAGTGTTGTATGTGTTTTTGTTTTCGGTGATTGTTGAGAGCATTGACCAACTCCTTCAAAAATGAGTTCTACTTCCAAGATCTCGGTTGTAGTCTCAAATTAATTAACTGAATGAACATGAGATTTGATATTTCAGTCTTACATTGATAGAATTAAAGTTGTATAATTCGTTAAAAAATGTTGAAGAGAGACTGATCCATTGGAATCACTAGTTAGGCTACTGCAACTTATTTTTGTTAATTTTGATGCTTCTTTCTTTCATTTTATTTTTGGTTGTTTCATTTCTTTTTGAAATTTCTTGCGTGATTTGAATTTTGATTTGTTTTCTATCCAAAATTTACAATCCCTTCAAAAAAATTAAAAACATAAAAGGAGAAAATAAAAAAATGTGGCAAAATAAACCCTACAGGGCGGTCTCGCTAGGAGACAACCTTGGTTGCTACTTTACTATAGTAGTTGGGTTGTAAAATTTGAGTTAGGTTTAAAAAAACATAAAAGCCTTTTGTTTCAAATGGCACTGTTTCTAGGGGGTCTTCTAAGGGGTTAGAAAAAATTGTTAAAAAACATTTAAAAAATAAATAAATAAACTGTTGGCTCTAATTTTTTTCCCTGCATGTCAAAAAACCCAAAAAATTTTGCAACTGAAAATTCGTACAATATTAGAAATAGAATAGTTAAAAAACATTAAAATAAACAAGTTGTAGAGCTTGAAAACATAGAAAAAATAGAAACAACAAAAAAAACCAAAAATAATTTCCATAAAAAATGAAAAAATACAAAACATAGAAAATGTGGGTGACTATAGGAATTTGAAGGAGCTCATTGCTCCTAATATAGAAAATTATAAAAATGGTCTAGGATATCCTAAAATAACTCCTGGTTTCTTGCTTCAATTAGGAGTGATTCATCATTTGCCTAAATTTCACAATCTTCCTAGAGAGGACCCTCATAAGCACCTGCAAGAATTTCACATGGTGTGTATCAGCATGAAGCCCCAAGGGTTGAGCGAGGACCAAATAAAAATGAGGGATTTTATATTTTCCTTGGATGTATTGTCCAAAGGGTAGTTTTACTAATCACAATCCACCACCATAGGTAGTTGTCATCAACTGAAGAATATCTTTTTAGAAAAAAAAAATTCCTAGCCTCTAGGACTACCTCTCCTAGGAAGGACATTTGTGGCATTAGGCAGCTCTAAAGGGAGACTCTCCACAAGTACTGGGAGAGGTTTAAGAAATTGAGCTCTAGCTTCCCCGATCATCAAATTTCTGACCAGCTCCTTATCCAATATTTTTATGAATGTTTAGTCATGATGGATATGAGTATGATAGATGTTGTTGTTGAAAGAGGTTTGGTTGATAAAACTCTCATTGATTATAGGAATATCATATCTAATATGGCCCAAAATTCACAAAAAAATTTCTAGGGGTCTAATTCATGTTAATCTATCTATGGAAGTGTCTTTTCCAATTTTGAAAACAACCGAATTGAGAATCAATTGAGTGAACTTGCAAGTATGATGAAGCAGATGTTGAATTACTCCACTCCTTCACAATCCTGACCTAAAGTTGTCTATCCCATTCAAATGCACTGTGGAATATGTTCTCCCACTGATCATTTTAATGGTCAATGTCCACAGTTTTAAGAAACTTTTGAAAATTATAATGGAATCTTTCTTAAAAAACCATTCCACAATCTGGACAGCCAGTTTCCTATTCAAAATTTCCAATCTAGGCAATTCCAATCAAACCAAAATTTCAATCTAGGCTAGAACAACCAATAGATCAATAGGTTTTGGCCTAATGATCAACCAAATAGAAATTTATAGCCCCAAACATTCAATCAACAACCTAGGTATAGTCAGAATCAATTTGGAAACCAATTTGGTAGTAATTTCTCAAATTTCCAGAATCAAGAAAATCATAAACAACAATTCAATAAGAGAAATTATTCAAACCTTGAAGAGACGGTTTAAAAGAAAAAATATATTTAATAACAAAAAATAGGCGGTGCTACAAAATATGGTTACACAAATTGTTCAAATGGAAACCAAAATTAGTAGTCTAAAGAATCAAAGAAGCGATAATTTTCTATCCCAATCTGAAGTCAACCTGAGAGGAAGAGAGAATTTAAAAGTAATAGTTTTGAGAAGTGGAAATGAGATTCATAATCCCCAAGATGAAAACTGTTATCCTAACTAGGATAAATACCTTGAGAGGGGGTAGGGGTGAATTAGGGTATGAAAGATTAAATTAATTGCCCCTTCAAATCTTGTTTCATTGTCAAACAAAACACTCTCATCTCCCTTTCCCATAGAAATGTATGAATAGAATTGAAATCATGTACAAGAAACAACGATTTTACTTGGTTCACTATCACTGGGCTACGTCTAAGGAGTATACAATGAGAATGTGCTAATATAGAAAATTTACTAAGGTTCACTACCATTTCAAGGTTTAGGCAAGATCACTTCTATGCACAAGTTCACTGCCTTTACAAAGTTTAGTGACAACTCAATGCTTCCCAAGGTTCACTCCCTCAATATTCATTATCTTGCTAACTATTGATGGAAATGATCACATTCTTCCTCTTCCTTTTCTCACTGCACAGGAAAGGATCCGCACACAGTTTATGGATATGTAGGTCCCTTCATTAACAATAATGAATACATACTCAGTTGTAGATAGATGCTCTATTGAAGTTCTACTTTCATCCAATTGATGAATATCACTTTACCACAAATTAATAGGGCAATCCTTTCTAAACACTTTCATGAAGCTCACACAACATTGTCTTTCACACAACCTTTGGATTCCTTGTGCGCAACTCTACCACCTTGCAAGCAACATTTAAGTTTTTTAATGAAACTCCCAACTTTCATGGAACTTTTGGACTATCTTGAAAATTCCTCTTGCGTGCAAATCTTACAATTTTTCACGAAATTTCCTTGGCCATTAAGACACAATTTATTTTCTACATGCAATAAATATTTTGAGTCATTTCTTTGTGAAACTCCATTGCACACGAGTCTTATGCTTTGCGCACAACTCTTATGCGATTCAAAATCCTGATATTCTCTAAGTGTTAATCTACTGAAAAGAAAGGGGTATCCACATATTTATAGATCCATCCGACCCTGAGCTCAAGATTCATATGTGCCTTCCATTGTGCATGCAAGAAATACATTTTTTTTGGAACTCATGCCTTGTGTGAAACTTCCTTCAAGCAATAAACTTTATATTTTTACATCGTATTTGCCGTGTAACATCCTTTCACACCTTACACTGTACGTGAAACATACATTATTTTGTAAATACAACTTTTTTGTAGTTTTATAACTTTTCGGCAACATGAATCTTTTCCATAATTTGATGTGATAATCCTGAATCATGAATTGCATGCAAATTTGAGAATAACCATCAACCTTGTGTGAAACTTTTACATTTACGTGAAATTTATTCATTTTCCAAAAACACCTTTATCCATCATTAAGATTTTGGACCCCAAAAATTAGGAATACACTGGGAAACACCACCACATTGTATACATAATTTTCTATACCATTTTCAGAGCATCCATTCCTTTGCCTTAGCTCTTTTTCGACAAACCTTATCAATAATCTCATTAGAAATTCACAACTGACCATAGAAATTGATAAAAAAATTATTAAATATTTTATTGATAATAAATGATATTATTTCCTCACATTATGGTAAATATGTTCATTTATAGAATATTTGGGATTAGATAATTCATTTTCAAATTTGATAAAAATTCCAGTTTTACCCTTTTAAAATTCACTGTAGTATTTCAAACATAAATATTTTAATATGACCCATTTTAACTTAAAATTTTGTAAAATTGTTCCTCAATTAGTCTAAAAATTTTATGCAGGACACTAGAGCTAAATAGTGCATTTGATTGGACTAAATGGACCATGAAGTCAAAGATGGGCTGGACCCGCCAGATTGGATATCCCTATAGTGTTTGGTCCATATCGTCTTCATACGTGCTTAGATTGAGCACAACTTTTTTGAGGAGGTCTACAGACCAATTTCTCACAAATCAACCTTCTAGAAGGAAATATAATTTACACGTTTTGGTGTCCAAGAAGGTAGTTAAATTTGGCTTAATTTATTTGGCTGAATTTCCCCATTCATACTTGAAACCTCTTTAAACCTAGCCTCCCCTCCACTCTATAAATATGTATTTTTATTATTTGGAGGGGTTGGTACATGAATTAGGAATTTTAGGGACGAGAAGAATTGGTTTCACTCAAATTATACAACCATTTTAAGAGGGGTTTCTCTTGAAGCAAGGATCCCCTCATCAAAGCCTTCTTCTTCTTATCCAGGTTGTAATATTTGTATTTGCGTAATAAAATTATTAGTTCCACTTCGATTTATTCTGTTTTATTATGTTTTTATTCTTATTTGATCTTAATATTTAGGTTGGAACTCAATAGTAGAAGTGTGATCGGGATATACCCATTCTAAAACTTTTCACATGCAATTCTCTTCTACGATGAGTACACTACCCTGGGAAGAGTAGTTCTTTTTAGTAATCGATCTACCTATTACCTTATTCCTTAATTTATTTTAATCAATGAGGTACTGTAAATCACTTAATATGATTCATCAATTGAGTTTTTGAATTATAAGAAATTAATTAAGAAATTGAACAATTAACACAAAAACATGCAAGGTTGAGATTTGTGTAAATTGTGAGAGTGCAATATTAATCAGTAATACAAGACCACACAGGATAAATTTTTAAAGTTAAAATATAATACCTAGACTCAATTAATCTTCATTTAAGGATTGGATATGTTCTATAATTAACCACTGACCATAATCTAACCTTAGAACATCAATCATAGAAGGGTGTTGTGATTTCATATTCTGAAGCTAGTATAAGGACACGACCTTAATACATTACATAATATTGAATTAAATAAATAATTCACATTGAGGATCTTTTTAGGTTTAATATTTTTGAGAATTAGGTCATAAATATTACATATCAACTCGAAAATTACATGTAGACACTACTACTCAGTATCCATTTTTTCATAAAATAAAAAATCTTAAAAAGAAACATGTCTAGTTCCAAGTTTTAGACATCATGATTTTTCATTGATCCCATCCTTGACCCTATTCATCTTTAAGTTGTGTGGAAAACATTTGAAAAACTTGGGATGAGAATAAAAAGCTTAGTAAGGGTTAAAAAATAAGGAATGAAAACATTAACCCATCAATAAATACAAAACAATGAAACCATACTTTTCAATCATAACATACCTTATGAAATCATAATATTTATGAATAACACACAGAAATCATAAATCATAATGGTAAATTATGGCATACATAACATACTTACATTGTAGCTTTCACAGCTACATAGGAAGTTAGATTTGGAATACCTATCACAATATATTACCTAAATCTCTTAGGAGACACATTAACATTTACCTCCGTCACGTTACCCAATGCATTGGAGATCTATCTTGGGTTCACCCACCCTAGGTTTATCACAGAACCACCTGTATGCGTAAACAATTCCCAATAACCATAACATAATCATAACACATAACACAAGCATAATGGAAAGACAACATTTCCACATTCGAATCACAATATATCATATCAAGATATTGAAATAAACAATTCATTATAAAACCACTTTCAAAACCATTTAAAACGTTTAATAAAGAGATTCTTGAATCAAAGTGTCCCATACCACTTTGAAACTTTTAAACGAATCATCATTTAAAAAAATTAATGTCCATATTGTTGGAGTTGGTGGCCTAGAACCAACTACTTTTTACTTTATTCATTAATAAAAGCCTTATCACATCTTGATTGTTTTTCTGCGTGACAATTCATGTGATAATGTCCTAAGGATAACTGTTGCATTAAAGGGTCATAGCAGATCCCTGCTATGATGAGAACTCGGAAGTGCCATAACACTGTTTTTGAATATATGTTCTATGACCGGATGATGTTATTTGAGGGGCACAAATAATATAGGCCATTAGAGGTGAGGACACATAAAACTTTGAGGCACCTTCTCATGGTGTGCGGCCTTGGTAATATCCAGAAGGATATTATGAGAACGAGACCCACCAGTAGGAAATCCATATTTCATAGTGTCATTGGATGTTCCTATCTGTGGACGTGTGTATTGGTCCTTATACTTTAAGATTATTATTAATGGGTATTAAAACTCGCGCACTTAGATGTATTGATTAAAACTGTGATGACACACTGTTCGCAGCGAGGTAGGATACGTTGGGTGCATCATGAGTAATATCGCATTAATAGATAATGCGAGAAAACATTTGTTCCTTTTGTTCCATAAAGGAAGTAGATATCTCAGTCCCATTGATGAAATTGATATAGCCTAAGTAAATCCATGTCCATGTTAAGGAATGAGTAAGTTCAATTCTGGAAAGTCAAAGAAAAAATAATCGAGCACATGGGTTGATGGCACTAGCATGCAACCCGCTTGATTAGAGATATCGAGACAAAGGGATTATATTACATGGTAAGCATTCATATGATGTGACACTTCAATGCGACATCAATTTCTTTCTCTTGGGTGCCTTAAACCATTGTTAGATAGTAATCTTCGACTTTAGTCACGCTCGCCTAATGCCAACGAGAAAGAGACCTAGAGGGTCACACGCTAAGTGTGTCCATGTATCTCAGTTAAATATTAATTTAACAAGTTAAATAAAGATTATTCCCAACTGTGGTTTAATAATTATTTAAGGATGCCTGATCGCATTTTTTTTTACACTAGTTATGTAAGAACCTGGACCTTCTTTTCAGGCATGTTTTTCCTTTTCTGGTCATTTTTGGGAAAAAAGGGGAGAATCTGGAAATTTTCTAAGTACATGCTGTGTACTTTATAAGTACATGCCATGTACTTTGATGCCGATCGAGGCCATGTGCTGGCCGTGTTATGGCCACACACATAGCCATGTAGGGGTGATGTGGAGGCCTCTTAGTGTGGATTATGGAAAGGCCTCGTACATGTCGTGTACTCCAAAAGTACATGTCGTGTACTTTTTTTTCGTTAAACAGACTGGGGCCGTGTCTTAACCCCAAAAACACCTTCTTCTCCAGCTTCTTCGACCGAGAGTGAGGGTACATCCGCGGATATTCTCTGAGCCACCGATCCGTCACTGGTTATCTGAATCAAATGCCACCGGTTGCAATAGAATCACAGCGGTGAATTCTTGGTTCTTCTTTGGCCACGTTTCTTGATTCTTTCTCTTATGAGAGTTATCGTAGGTTGAACATTTAAGACTTTTTTTGCAGATCTACCCTATTCTAGGCCGATTCACGGGCCTAGGTTCAAGTATATCGATCTCCTAGGATCAAGGTAGGTGGTTTGTTGCCTTACGTTGAATGTCTTTGAGTTTTTGTGCAAAAGTGACGGATATCCATGTATTGGGTGTCTCGGGTTAGGGTTTTTGATCCTGTATTAGTATCTACCTTATATTGCTTGTATTATTGAGTTTATTAGAAGAATAACGATTAATTTTTAGCATGTTTGAGGATCACCCCATGGGTGTTTCCCTTGTTTTCGCTGTTTATCGCCGTTTGGCTTAGGTTGCCTGTGAGGCAGACCTTGTTGCATTGATTGTCTGCCTTGATAAAATTGATTGTATGTGTTGCCTACTGTTTATATACTTTTGATGCATTGTAGCTATTAGCCAAGTAGTGGTTGAACTTACTTAGGGCTTCCAATAGTCGATTACGCATGACTTGACTGCTCAGGGCTCTGTGAACCTGGTGCTGTAGACTAAAGAGGGAATTGATGATTAAGGGATTCCCTAGAGAGTCTGTTATAAATTAGTATCATTTGCAGGACCTATGGGAATTGGACTTTTTGATTACTCAGAGTGTCCCTAGTTATGTATTGAGACTACAGGGGGAATTAGACGTAAGTGATTCCTCAGAGAGTCTATATCTATCGTTGCCAGACCGTAGGGGAATTGACGGTGAGAGCTTCCCAAAGTGTTTGTGCCTTTTTATGATTATTTGACTAGAGGGGTCTGCTAATATGAGCCACCCAGAGAGTCAATGTGAAATTTGTTTGGTTGGTTGTGATGAGTCCACCAAGTCAAAGAACAAGCTTGGGTTTTGTACTGCTTGTGTTTAGGTAGTCTGCTGAGATACCTGTTGTGTTACTTACTATGCTTTGGGATTATAGAGCTGTTTGCTGGATTCCTTGGTTGATAACTGAATGATTAAATTAAGCTAATAAATAAATGTGAATGGAGATTTGTAGGATTTTTTACTTTAGTGTACTCCTTTTTCTCTACTGCATTTATTTCCTTTACTTTTTCTATATTGCTCACTGACATTAGGGCACAGATCTTGTGGTGGTTGCCTACTGGGATTAGTCTCACACCCTATTTGGGTCCTGTTTTTCAGCCCAAACAGGTTATATGGTTGCAGGTGTGGATAGGGACTGTGACCCCTCTACTTCAGGTACATGATTGCTGGTTGGAGCTGGAGAGCATAGGACCGAGCTTAGGCTTGCGATGTTGTTGGAGTTGCTGTTTACTTTTAGTACATTGATTCTCAATTGTATTTCAGCACGTTGTTGTGTTTTCTAATTTCCTTAGATACTTGTACCTGCTGTATCATTATCATCATTACTATATATTCATTGCTTCTGCTGTTTAGTTTCAGTTGTTGTATGCTATTTACTGCTTACGCTATTGAATTTTATTTCCATTCCCTTGTATACCTTACCAAATGAGGGCATAGTTTCTCCAATGAATCACCAAGGCCGTCACTGCTAGTCGGCAGCCTTTGGCGTTTTAGGAAATGTGCTTGAGGTCATGTGGCAAACTGGGTACGGGGCACCAGTTGAGTGGCTCCGGATTTGGGTCGTTACAAAGTGGTATCAGAGGGGGTTCTTTTCCTTTATTTTCTATTGACTTACTGTTTAGTGACATTAGACAAGGATAAGACGAAATAGTAAAATGGTAAATGGCTATGCCCTGGAGTTCTAGAACTCGTGTACAGGAAAAAAGCCAGGTTACATCGAATATTGCAATTTTCGAGTTTTTAAAATGTTACAGTTTAATTGATTTCACCGTTGAGTGGTGCACTTGTTTTGTGTTGTTACTATTTATATGATTGTGGTTCTATTTTTTTGCAACCCGATGAGATGAGGGTATGCCATCTCATGCATCATATAGGCACTTGTTAGAAAATCACATGTCATGCATTTTGCCATGCCATCTAAATTGCATTAGAAATTTCATGCTGTTGTGATAGAATTTGTGATAGACTATGCATGCTGTTGTGATATCTGATGTGATATAATACATGCTATGTTGATAGGGTATTTCTTGTTTAGAGCTTCTTTATCATGGATGCCAAACTTTGGTCTTAGAGGTGTTATGGGACCTTGAGGATCGGAATTTGGTGGATCGTGAGTTGTTATACTGTTTACTTGTTATATGTACTGTTACGTTTCCATGCTTTGATTCGCAGGGAGTATGGGCCCTCACGGATTAGAATTTGGCACCTTAACGCTGGTTTTCTGTGTTTTCTGGGCTCTAGAGCTGGTTCTGAGTCTACTGTCTGGAAAAACCCAGAATACACATCGTGTACTTTATGAATACACGCCGTGTAGTCTATAGTCGTGTCACTGACTGTGCGAACAAGGACATGGGGTTCTGGAAAATCCTTTTAGAATACACTGTGTACTAGTTTCACAGGCCATGTAGTTTGATCTAGGTGCCCGACCGTGTCACGAACAACACGGGTCAGTGTCATCCTTTCTCTTACATGCTGTGTTCTCTCGAAACACGCCGTGTAGTGTCATCCGTGTAGCTAACCAACATAGTCTGTTAGGACTTCTTAATACACGTCGTGTCCTTCTAGAACACGCCATGTAGTGTGACCTGGGTACATAGGATGTGTCTCTAACAACACGGTCCAGGTGGAACTCGTTAAGTACACGCCGTGTATGCCTTGAACACACCGTGTAGTGTTGTCCTAGGAGAGATGTGTGGCTTAATAGTGTAGAAGGACTCGGACAAGGAAGATGATTCAAGTACACGCCGTGTGTTGGGACAACACACTATGTATTTGGGGTGTTACATGACCAGTTTAGGCAGGAGTACACGCCCATGTAAATGAATTAAGAGAACACACTGTGTAGTGAAAGAACATGCCTTGTAGTCATGTTTTTCATAACTTGAATGCCTTATTTTCCCTATTCCTTCTTGTGCCTTCAGTTTTCATGTCTTGTTTAATCCTGAATCTGATGTATGTTTTTGACCTTTCAGAGTTATGGAACCGAGACATCCTCCCGTTTTCCGTCATGAACCAGACAGTGACCGTACACCTGATATGGAAGATTAGGGACTAACTGTAGTTCCGCCTATCATTCCAGACATGGCACCCGTAGTGATTCCATACACTGGTGCCGACGCTCAGTTTAGAGAGGGTTTCATGAGATTCATGTAGACCTTCTAGGGAACTCAGCATCCTGCCCCGTATATGACAGAGATGATGCGGGTTTTTCAGTAGCAACATCCTCCCACTTTCACAGGGGATGGAGGACCGAAGGCTGCGGAGTCATGGCTAGAAGCCATGCTATCCATCTTTGAGCATCTGGAGACACCTCTGAAGAGGAGAGTCAATCTCACGACTTATATGCTGTGAAACTCCGCCAAGAGATGGTGGGATGTGGTTTCACAGGAAGTTCGCCAATATGTTATGGATTGGGACGAGTTTCAGCATACGTTCTATGACTATTTATACCCAGCGACGCTAAGGGCTGACAGAGCTAGAGAGTTCATGAACCTGCAGTAGGGTACTCTCACTGTAATAGAGTATTCCTCTTTCTTAACATAGTTATGGCGTTTCACTCTCATTCTGGGAAATGATGAGATGTTTTTAGCAAGGAAGTTTGAGGAAGGCCTCAGACCGGACATCAGATCACAGGTGAACATCTTTCAGTTGACTTCTATTACTCTCATAGTCAAACAGGTGCTCATCACAGAGAGAAATCTGAGGGAGACTGGATATGTAGACTAGGGCGGTTCAACATCCAGGGCTGATCCATTTTAGATAGTCAGCAGGAAGCGCCACCGAGAGTCTACATGAGGTGACCTGAGGAAGCGAGGTATTCCTTCTGGTAGACGAGATATTTTTTTTGGCAACCAAGTGGTGTGCTATTAGTGTGTAAAAAGTGGTCATAAGAAGCCTCAGTGCTCGAGAGACCCAGTGGAGTACCGATCTTGCAGCATGGTGGGTCATCTGCAACGTTTCTGCAGGGTCCTCCTGTCAGTGGCTAGTGAAGGAGGATCAGTTTCGACTTAGCATACAAGAGCATGATTACTAGTTCCGCAGCAGACTGGGGGATGGAGTCCTTCAGGTCGTTCAGTACAAGGTACAGTCCGTGGATGCAATGGTTAGGCTCAGAGAGGGTCAGATTAGGGATCTCAGGCTGCTACACAGGGCCGCAATGCAAGACAGACTTTTGCGGTAGAGAAGATTCATCAGGAGCAGGATCCTGGACCTTCTATAGTTTGAGGTGCGATTTTAGTAGCCTCAATTTTATCCTCTGCACTTTTTGATACAGGAGTTTCTCATAGCTTTATTTCTGTGTATACTGTGGAAAGTCTTAGACTTACTGTTTATACTTCTGATGACATGTTGACACTAGACACACCGTTGGGGACTAGAACGGCTAGTGTATGTCAGTGCAAGGAGTTCCCTCTAGAGGTGGTTGGGTATCACTTTCTATGGGACCTCTATGTCCTAGAGATGACAGGCTATGATTTCATTATTGGAATGGACTGGCTCGTTCCCTTCCAGGTAGTTATCGACTGTTATCACTGTAGGGTGAGTTTAACCTCACCGGAGGGCAGATATTTCCTTCATAAGGGAGAATGAGATGTCCAGGTGGGTAGAGCTAGACCAGAGCATCATGGGCTAGGAGGAGTTACAACTCATATTTCTAGTCTGTATCTGGATGACCGAGGGACTTCACAGAAAGACTTTCCTCCAGTGGCGGATCGTTTCAGGGATGTCTTTCTAGAGGACTTTTTAGGTTTGCCTCCAGAGCGCGAGGTAGAATTTTCTATTGATCTTGTACCAGGAGCGGCACTAGTATCCATTCCTCCTTATAGGATGACTACACCTGAGTTCCAGGAGCTTAAGAAGTAGTTGGAGGAGTTGCAAGCAAAGGGTTTCATCCGACCCAGTACTTCTCCTTGGGGTTTGCCCGTTCTGTTTGCAAAGAAGGCGGATGGTACTTTACGAATTTGTGTGGATTATTGAAAGTGAAACCAGTTGATGGTCAAGAATCGATATCCACTACCATGGATAGATGATCTCTTTGATCAGCTTCGAGGAGCTAGAGTGTTCTCAAAGATCGACTTGAGATCCAGTTATCATCAATTGCGTGTCAGACCATCTAGTATACCTCTTATAGCCTTCCGGAGCAGGTATAGTCTGTATGAGTATTTGGTTATGCCGTTCGGTCTCACGAACATGCCAGTAGTTTTCATGGTGCTGATGAAAAAAGTTTTCCATCCTTACTTGGATTCTTTCATGGTGGTTTTCGTGGAAGATATCTTGGTGTACTCTCACACTCGACATGAACATGCTACCCATCTTGAGATCATTTTGAGTACACTGAGGGAGAATCAGTTATATGCTAAGCTCTCAAAGTGCCACTTTTTGATGGATGAGATTCACTTCCTCGGTCATGTCATCTCAAATATAGAAGTATCAGTAGACCCAGAAAAGGTAAGAGTATTAGTTACCTGGGAGAATCTGAAGAATGTCTTTGTCACAACCCATCCTCGGGGCCCGTGTCGTGACTACCCCAAGCCCGCCTTCCATAGGCCAGGGGCTGGCGACTAGCACCAAAGGCGAAAAATCCCGATAACTGGGAAGGCATTGCCTTTATAAAAGAAAACAGACACCACAGAGTACAAGCGGAAGCAAAACACTAAGTACAAAAGAAAAGATGAAAAGTAAATGGTCCAGAATACAAACCCAAAAGAAAGTACGACTACAACCGAACAAAGTACAACAGCAAAAAGACAAACGGCTGGAAGAAGGAAGCAGCTCCTGGGTCGTCCTCCTCGGATCCTACCTGAAGGGTAGGTACAGATAGCGCAGCTCCTGGTCGTCCACCATGGATCCTACCTGAAGGGTAGGTACAGATAGCCTCCTCCACGCTCTCGTATGTCAACCTCCTCAATGAGTCGTCACTTCGTGTAGTCCACCTCCGGGTACTGACTCGTCGTGTAGTCCACCTCCGAGTACCGTCCAGTCCTCGAACACTCGGCCTCCGTCAGCACTGCCCGTCATCTGCAACCAACACAACGAGGTGCGGGCATATCCCATGCAGGGGTGAGTATAACGATACTCAGTAGGGACCCCGAGACCCTCAAGGTCTCACTAAACCAACAAGGATAACCACAAAGAAAATATCAACAGATAACCTTTACTTAGGTATATTCCCATACATATACCTAAGTTATCAAGTAACCCATCTCAATCATGAGGAAACACAAGGATTGTGAAATCAACGGATAACCACTACCCAGGTATATGCCCATACATATACCTAAGTTAGCAAGTGACCCATCTCAATCATTAGGTAAACACAAGGTCAAAAGTCTCAGCTCAAACCGGGATTTTCATTATCGAAACCGTAACTGCTGAAGAGCTCCGTCTCTGGAGTGTACAATGGTCCTGTCACGACTCCGAGGTACTGCTCACTAACCTAAGACTGCTGAAGTACTCCTCCTGTCGAGTACCGCGGGTCAGCCACCCAGACACAGTAGTGCTTCCCGCCGAGGTATGTCACCCAAACACAGTAGTGCACACCCCCTAGTAGCATGCTGAGGTACTCTCCGGACGAGTACCGCGGGTCTGCAATGTCACACAGGTAGTGCTCCGTCCGCCATGGGTCTGCACCTCAGAAAGTAGTGCTCCGTCCACTGGGCTAGTCGACTCACTCCAAGTCGAGTCGGTCAAGCAGTCGTCAGGTCTCATCCAGTTACACGGTCTCCGTACTCCGCATGCTCGTCATTGGGAGAGTCCGCTCCACGAGCTACAGGTCGATACTCCAAGTATCTCAAAGTCCCACGAAGAAGTATCTCAAAGGACTGACTCGTCATAGGGGTCTCAACACAACAGATGGCGCGTCAATCGAACGCCCGGTCTATGAGTTATTAGCCTTTTCGTCCAAGGGGCCTGGTTGGTTTCGTGAGCGAACCAAACCCGGCCGTATCTCAACTATACCCCAAACACTCATAGGGTATACTCATAGGGACCGTTTCTCAACGAGATCACCAACGCCACTGACGGTTCGTCAAACGGACGTTCTGTCAGAAAGATACCAGCTTTTCCGTTCCAGGGGCCCGGTTGGATTTCGGTGCGATCCAACCCGGCCACAATCCATCTGCATCCAAATCTCGGGCGGAGGATGCCAAAAGTTCCGTATCGTCAACAGGAACTCAACGCAACAGACGGCGCGTCAATCGGACGCCCGGTCTGAGAGTTATTGGCTTATTTTGTTCGAGGGGCCCGGTTGGTTTTTAAGGCAAAAACAACCCGATCGTACTCCACCTGCGTCCAAACCTTGGGCGGAGTATTCCAAAAGATCCGTCTAACTAAGAGGAATTCAACGAAACAAACGGCGCGTCAATCGGACGCCCGGTCTGTTAGTTATTGGCCTTTCCGTCTCACACCCACCCTGGGAAACTTCCCAGGAGGTCACCCATCCTGATCACTACTCTAGGCCAAGCACGCTTAATTATGGAGTTTTAACCACATAGGCTCCTGAAAAGGAAGGTGCACCATGAGTATAGTATACCGAAACGACCGTCTCGATCCAAGGATCGCGTTGCCGCTGACGACGAGTCGTTTGGAGGCCCGTAGCCCAAGATACAGGCATTTGACCGAAAGTGGTCCGAAACTGGGGGTCTGGGCCCGGGCCGACCCGGCCCGACCCCCCCCCCCCCCCTTGGGTCGGCCGAACCGGGTTGACCCGCCCCGGGCGGCGACCCGGCCCGACGACCCGTCCCGGCTCGGAAAACCCGGCCCGGCCGGCGGCGCGGCGACGCGGGCCGGTGCGGCGGCGCGGTCCGGCGCAGCGGCGCGGACCGGCACAGCGGCGCGGACCTGCACGGCGGCGCGGCCTGGGCGCCGTTCGAGTGCCGCGCGCGGGGGGAAAGCCCCCCCCCCCTTTGAGAACCGCGACCCCTTAATTGGGGCCGCTTTTGAGACCCGGCCGGGGGAATTTAATTCCCCCGGCCTCCACTGCCCGGCAGGCCCGCACTGGCCGGCCGGTTTCGCCAGCAAGGACCGGTGACGACCGATCCTTCCTTCTCCGACACCGGCGGCCCGGTGCCGACCGCCGGTCATCTTGCTCCGCCGCGGCCCGGAACCGGCTGTGGCCTATGCCGTTCGGCGCGATGCGACGACATCGCTTCCCTCCGACGCGACAGCGTCGCGTTCTTGGATTTCTTTCCACGGCGCGGCGCGACGGCGCCGCGCGTATCTTCCGTAATAAATCGCGTGGTGCGACGACACCACGTTTTCTCGTATCATCCTCAAGAAACCATCACAAAAAACAAAGGAGGAGGGTCGGCCGTGTTTGTGCGGTCCGACCCCCTCATGTTATTCGATAACAAAAAGGGTTTTAATCCACGATCATCACCAAGTTTGTATTCACGAACAATTAAATAAATAAAAACCCTCAATCATCAACCTCTTGATCGGACGATCCGCGGATCATCCCGGTATTGGTTGGTCCGCGCTCGTCGTTTTTTCTCAAAAGATAAGAGAATTTCAAAATAAATTCCCCTACCTCGGCTTCAAGAACGGAGTTCTTCAATGACCTGTGGAAGACAAGCGTCGCGGAGGTCGGGCGTCGTTCCGTCTAGGTTGGTGGGAGAAGAGCTCGGTGAAGTCGAGCCGAGACGTCACCCTCTGTATACTTTGTAGGCGGCGGTGCTTCCCTTCCTTACTCCGGTTGAAGATGGTCGGGGGTGTTGCTTCACGTTCTTCGGAAATGTGGAACGTTCTTCCTCGAGAGGTTGGTGATCTTCCAAGAGTTCTTCTCCTCTCCTTAGTTCTCCCCACAAGGTTTATGCCAACCCAAAAAGAAGAATATAATCTCTCTTTTTAATGTTGGCAAAATGAATTTAAAAGAATTCAAACACTCAAAATAATTAATTAAGTTGGTTTAATTAATTAATTGCAAAGTGTTGGCAAGAATTTCAAAAGATTGAAATTCAAATAAACCATACTTAACTCACCTCATTAATTAATCAAGTTGTCAAATATTAAAGAATGTGAGTTAATGGGGAGTTGGAATGTGAGGGGTTAAGAGGGTTAGGGAGTTTAAGGAATTTGAAAAGGTGGGGGGTTTGTGTGGGCCCCACCCTTTCAAATATCCACACATGGGAAGTTGGATGGATGTGGGGCCACCACCAACTTCCCATGGGAGAAGTTAACCCCTCAACATTGTTAAAATTTGATTTAACAATTTTATTCACTTTTTTAATTAAACCCCAAAAATTAACTTCTCCTCCCGCACAAACACAACTACGGTAAAGGTTCTCTTAAGCGATTACCGGCGTTGTGAGTTCATCGGTGCAATCAGATTTCAATTCCGAGCACTGGTTCAAAAGATAGAAATTCCCGCTCGCTCGTTCACTGAACGTACCCGAGCTAAACTTCAGAAATTAATTCCGGGCACACCGGGCCTCGGAATCAGGCGCCGTCAGAAACTGCGTTCTTGTAAAATTCCAAAGAAAATTAAGAAAAAAAATTTCCTTGAAATTCCCGGGTCTTTACATTACTCCCACCTCAGGGCTTTACGTCCCCGTAAAGCTTCAACACAAACTAGGGTCACAAAAGCGGTACAGAGCACACATCTGAGCCTTCCGCTCTCATGTGCTTACCTGGAGGTTCCATACAGCCAAAGAAACTGCACCCGAGGAATCGATCGTCCTCGTAGGATCTGCTCCTGTCGATCCTCGATCCACACTGGAACCTCCGTGAAAGACACCCCATCACCATCGTCCAGCTCCTCATGGTCGATGGTATGCGAAGGGTCGAGCACATATCTCCTCAGTTGAGATACGTGGAAGTCATCGTGCACCTGGTGCAACTGCAGTGAATGGGTCAAGCGGTAAACCACCCCGCCTACCTAGCTGGGGACCTAAGAAGGCCCGCTGAACCTTGGAGATAACTTTCCGCCTTGGCCACATCTCCGTAAACCTCGTCGAGGTGAGACCCGTATAAGAACGTGGTCGCCATCCTCAAACTCCAGAGGTTTCCAATTCCTGTTAGAACTGGAACTCAAACGACTGCTGCCATGAGGGTAAGGTTGACCGATTCAAGAGTGATCGGTCGCACCCTCCCGTGAAAGAGTTTATCCCGTGCTACCTGGGGTTTCCTTTTCACCGACCAAGGAAAACCCATCCCGAAGTTTGCCTAAAACCATCAATTTGAGTATGAACAGTTATTGCCCATTCCATACTCAAACTAACGTCGTAAGGCCTCGATGATGTCACCAAGAGATTCCAACCGAAACTCTCGCCTCGAGGGTCTGACCACACCGTCGGCGTAAGTGTGATTATCGAGTCTCCTCCCAAGGTATCTACAGACGTGAGGGTCAAGTCCACGGCTTACCAGAAACTCTAGGTCTGGAACAAGATTTGTGAAAGCAAGAAATGATTCACATCGATGTCCGTTACTACAACAGCTAGTAGTGGACACAGACTGTCCCTTGAATCATTTCTAGAGCCATTGGGTCACACTCCTTGACCGCATGTAGCCGCACTCTTCCTCCGCCCTCCAGCTCCCTGAGCCTGGCAGGAATAACTAAGGCGGGTGGTTGTACAATGTTAGGATGTACACCACCTCATGCTGCTCTCCTAGCTCTGCCTCCACGTCTGCTGCTTCGTAGACTCATCTCTCCTTTAATCTTCCTCTTCTTTAACACGCCCGAGTCTCTAAGACTGGCACCGGTTTCCTGTTTCTTACTGCACTGTGCAATCTTCATCCTCTCTTGGATGTCCTAGCCCTCCTTTAGTCTCACAAGAGCTGCTATGATTTCTTCTTTTCCGATAAGAGAAACCCGGTCTCATCCCCTGGATGAACCACATTCGTTGCCTAATACAGTCAATCCTGACATGAATGATGCATTCATGCCACGGATGACGTCGTAAGGCCTCGACGTAACTACTAAGTGATCCAACTGTCACTCTCTCCTCCAAGGGTCGAGTCACACTGTCGGCATCAGTGTGAGGTCACTGGGTCCCCTCCAGTAGAAATCTCGAAAGTGAGGGTCAAGTCAACAGTTTAACCGGGACCACTCAGTATCAACCAAACAAAAGGACAGGAAAGCAAACGAAGATAAGTGCTTTTTATTATTGCAGCTCATAGTACAAAGACACGAATACAACAACAACATGGAACTATAAGTACAAGGGACGTATCCACTAGTTCCGCTCCTGTCCACCTACTCCCGGAGATCTACTGCCTTGGGGGCTCCTCCAAAGCCTGCGGATCAACTGTACGAGGAGTCGGACAGTCACGTGCCAGGTGACCCTTTCTGCTGCATGAGTAACACAACCTGCTTCTGGCACGCCTAGCTCTGTTCCCACCCCGGGTGCCCCGCACCACCGGTCCTAAAACCTGAGATCGTCCAACTGCTAGTTTGTTCATCCTGGACCTCTGCATCATCTGTCTACTGCCCACAGATGACTCGGATACTGATCGAAAAACACGCGGAAAAGGCAGAAGCTCCTGTACACGCTCGGGGTGTAGAGCTACTGGCACAAACTCCACCCTGAAGAAGGTCTCGAAGTCTTCCCATGCGAAGTTCATCCCATCGCAAAACTGAAACAAGTGGCTCCACCACCTTCCTGCTGCTGCCTGAAGGAGGCTGGTAGCAAAGATCACCATAAAGTCTGCCGGCGTCCCCACTAGCCTGAAGACTCTCACCACAGCCTCCAGCCAAACCTCAGCCGCCTGCGGGTCCGTCTCTCCCCGGAACCTGGGTGGCCTCTGGCGCTGGAACTCGTGCAGCGCGCTCAAGCGTCGTGCATCACCTAATGCTGGGGCTGGTGGCATCGGTGGCCCAATGTATGGTAGTACCGCTGGTGCCTCCGCGGGTGCCTCAACTGCAAGAGGGCCCTGCACCGAAGCCTCATCGCTCGACAGGCTGTCAGCACGCACATCCCTCTGGGCTCTAGCTGGTCGTCTGTGAAAAGGCATCCTGAAAAAACATCGTGACATGGTCAAACATTTATACCTGGTGAGCTGACCTGGTTTGAGTTGTTTTAAGGGAAAACCTTTGAAAACACACACGCAATCAGTGTTTTCGTGCAAAAAGTCGGAAATCAGTTGTCAGGGTCCTGGTGTATGGATACGTCGGCCGCCCGCACCAACACTGGACTCCCTAAATTGAAAACCACACTCGGTACTCTTAACACTATTGCTTCACAGAATGAAAAAGTCAGAGTCATAAGTTCTGCGGTAGAACCAAACTCCTTTGATACCAATTTGTCACGACCCGTCCTCGGGGCCCGTGCCGTGACTACCCCAAGCCCGCCTTCCATAGGCCAGGGGCTGGCGACTAGCACCAAAGGAGAAAAATCCCGATAACTGGGAAGACATTGCCTTTATAAAAGAAAACAGGCACCACAGAGTACAAGCGGAAGCAAAACACTAAGTACAAAAGAAAAGATGAAAAGTAAATGGGCCAGAATACAAACCCAAAAGAAAGTACGACTACAACCGAACAAAGTACAACAACAAAAAGACAAACGGCTGGAAGAAGGAAGCAGCTCCTGGGTCGTCCTCCTCGGATCCTACCTGAAGGGTAGGTACAGATAGCGCAGCTCCTGGTCGTCCACCATGGATCCTACCTGAAGGGTAGGTACAAATAGCCTCCTCCACGCTCTCGTCCGTCAACCTCCTCAGTGAGTCGTCACGTCGTGTATTCCACCTCCGGGTACTGACTCGTCGTGTAGTCCACCTCCGGGTACCGTCCAGTCCTCGAACACTCGGCCTCCGTCAGCACTGCCCGTTGTCTGCAACCATCACAACGAGGTGCGGGCATAGCTCGTGTAGGGGTGAGTATAATGATACTCAGTAGGGACCCCGAGACCCTCAAGGTATCACTAAACCAACAAGGATAACCACAAATAAAATCTCAACAGATAACCTTTACTTAGGTATATGCCCATACATATACCTAAGTTATCAAGTAACCCATCTCAATCATGAGGAAACACAAGGATTGTGAAATCAATGGATAACCACTACCCAGGTATATGCCCATACATATACCTAAGTTAGCAAGTGACCCATCTCAATCATGAGGTAAACACAAGGTCAAAAGTCTCAGCTCAAACCAGGATTTTCATTATCGAAACCGTAACTGCTGAAGAGCTCCGTCTCTGGAGTGTACAGTGGTCCTGTCACGACTCCGAGGTACTGCTCACAAACCTAATACTACTGAAGTACTCCTCCTGTCGAGTACCGCGGGTCAGCCACCCAGACACAGTAGTGCTTCCCGCCGAGGTATGTCACCCAAACACAGTAGTGCACACCCCCTAGTAGCCTGCTGAGGTACTCTCCGGACGAGTACCACGGGTCTGCACTGTCACACAGGTAGTGCTCCGTCCGCCATGGGTCTGCACCTCAGAAAGTAGTGCTCCGTCCACTGGGCTAGTCGACTCACTCCAAGTCGAGTCGGTCAAGCAGTCGTCAGGTCTCAGCCAGTTACACGGTCTCCGTACTCCGCACGCTCGTCACTGGGAGGGTCCGCTCCACGAGCTACAGGTCGATACTCCAAGTATCTCAAAGTCCCACGAAGAATTATCTCAAAGGACCGCCTCGTCATAGGGGTCTCAACACAACAGATGGCGCGTCAATCAGACGCTCGGTCTGTGAGTTATTAGCCTTTTCGTCCCAGGGGCCCGGTTGGTTTCGTGAGCGAACCAAACCCGACCGTATCTCAACTATACCCGAAACACTCATAGGGTATACTCATAGGTACCGATTCTCAACGAGATCACCAACGCCGCTGACGGTTCTTCAAACGGACGTTCTGTCAGAAAGATACCAGCTTTTCTGCTCCAGGGGCCCGGTTGGATTTCGGTGCGATCCAACCCGACCACTATCCATCTGCATCCAAATCTCGGGCAGAGGATGCCAAAAGTTCCGTATCGTCAACAGGAACTCAACGCAACAGACGGCGCGTCAATCGGACGCCCGGTCTGAGAGTTATTGGCATATTTTGTTCCAGGGGCCTGGTTGGTTTTTAAGGCAAAACCAACCCGACCGTACTCCACCTGCGTCCAAACCTCAGGCGGAGTATGCCAAAAGATCCGTCTCACTAAGAGGAATTCAACGAAACAGACGACGCGTCAATCGGACGCCCGGTCTGTTAGTTATTGGCCTTTCCGTCTCACACCCACCCTGGGAAACTTCCCAGGAGGTCACCCATCCTGATCACTACTCTAGGCCAAGCACGCTTAACTATGGAGTTTTAACCACGTAGGCTCCCGAAAAGGAAGGTGCACCATGAGTATAATATACCGAAACGACCGTCTCGATCCAAGGATCGCGTTGCCCCTGACGGCGAGTCGTTTGGAGGCCCGTAGCCCAAGATACGGGCATTTGACCGAAAGTGGTCCGAAACTGGGGGTCTGGGCCCGGGCCGACCCGACCCGACCCCCCCTTGGGTCGGCCGAACCGGGTCGACCCGCCCCGGGCGGCGACCCGGCCCGACGACTCGGCCCGGCTCGGAAAACCCGGCCCGGCCAGCGGCGCGGGACGACGCGGCGGCGCGGCGGCGCGGGCCGGTGCGGCGGCGCGGTCCGGCGCGGCAGCGCGGTCCGGCACGGCGGCGCGGACCGGCACGGCGGCTCAGACCTTCACGACGGCGCGGCCTGGGCGCCGTTCGGGTGCCGCGCGCGGGGGCAAAGTCCCCCCCCCCCCCTTTGAGAACCGCGTCCCCTTAATTGGGGCCGCTTTTGAGACCCGGCCGGGGGAATTTAATTCCCCCGGTCTCCACTGCCCGGCCGGCCCGCACTGGCCGGCCGGTTTCGCCAGCAAGGACCGGCGACGGCCGGTCCTTCCTTCGCCGACACCGGCGGCCCGGTGCCGGCCGCCGGTCATCTTGCTCCGCCGCGGCCCGGAACCGGCTGCGGCCTATGCCGTTCGGCGCGATGCGACAACATCGCTTCCCTCCGCCGCGGCCCGCTCCGGCCGCGGCGCCTTTGACTTTCTTCGATGCGATGCGACGGCATCGTGTTCTTGGATTTCTTTCCACGGCGCGGCACGACGGCGCCACACGTATCTTCCGCAATAAATCGCGTGGTGCGACGACACCACGTTTTCTCGTATCATCCTCAAGAAACCATCACGAAAAACAAAGGTGGAGGGTCGGCCGTGTTTGTGCGGTCCGACCCCCTCGCGTTATTCGATAACAAAAAGGGTTTTAATCCACGATCATCACCAAGTTTGTATTCACGAACAATTAAATAAATAAAAACCCTCAATCATCAACCGCTTGATCGGACGATCCGCGGATCAACCCGGTATTGGTTGGTCCGCGCTCGTCGTTTTTTCTCAAAAGATAAGAGAATTCCAAAATAAATTCCCCAACCTCAGCTTCAAGAACAGAGTTCTTCAACGACCTGCGGAAGACAAGCGTCGCGGAGGTCGGGCGTCGTTCCGTCTAGGTTCGTGGGAGAAGAGCTCGGTGAAGTCGAGCCGAGACGTCACCCTCTGTATACTTTGTAGGCGGCAGTGCTTCCCTTCCTTACTCCGGTTGAAGATGGTCGGAGGTGTTGCTTCACGTTCTTCGGAAACGTGGAACGTTCTTCCTCGAGAGGTTGGTGATCTTCCAAGAGTTCTTCTCCTCTCCTTAGTTCTCCCCACAAAGTTTATGTCAACCCAAAAAGAAGAATATAATCTCTCTTTTTAATGTTGGCAAAATGAATTCAAAAGAATTCAAACACTCAAAATAATTAATTAAGTTGGTTTAATTAATTAATTGCAAAGTGTTGGCAAGAATTTCAAAAGATTGAAATTCAAATAAACCATACTTAACTCACCTCATTAATTAATCAAGTTGTCAAATATTAAAGAATGCGAGTTAATGGGGAGTTGGAATGTAAGGGGTTAAGAGGGTTAGGGAGTTTAAGGAATTTGAAAAGGTGGGTGGGGGGGGGGGGGTTGTGTGGGGCCCACCCTTTCAAATATCCACACATGGGAAGTTGGATGGATGTGGGCCCACCACCAACTTCCCATGGGAGAAGTTAACCACTTAACATTGTTAAAATTTGATTTAACAATTTTATTCACTTTTTTAATTAAACCCCAAAAATTAACTTCTCCTCCCGCACAAACGCAACTACGGTAAAGGTTCTCTTAAGCGATTACTGGCGTTGCGAGTTCATCGGTGCAATCAGATTTCAATTCCGAGCACCGGTTCAAAAGATAGAAATTCCCGCTCGCTCATTCACTGAACGTACCCGAGCCAAACTTCGGAAATTAATTCCGGGCACACCGGGCCTCGGAATCAAGCGTCGTCAGAAACTGCGTTCTTTTAAATTCCAAAGAAAATTAAGAAAAAAAATTTCCTTGAAATTCCCGGGTCTTTGCAGTCTTCGAGGCACGAAGTTTCTTAGGGCTGGATGGTTACTACAGGCAGTTTATACAAGACTTCTCACGCTTAGCAGTGTCGTTGATGGGCTTGACTAAGAAAGGGGTGAAGTATGTTTGGTCAAAATCCTGCGATTCAGCCTTTCAGGAGATGAAGGGGAGATTGACTTCAGCACCGATTCTAGTTTTGCCGGAGCCAGGCAAGAGTTATACAGTTTTCTGTGATGCATCTGACATCGAGATTGGATCAGTGCTTATGCAGGAGGATTGTGTCATTGAATATGGATCTCGGTAGTTGAGGCCACATGAGAGGGACTATCCTATGCACGACCTGGAGTTGGCTGCAGTTTTTCATGCTTTGCATTGTTGGAGGCATTATCTTCTGGGAGAGCATTTTGTGGTTTACACTGACCACAAGAGCCTCAAGTACATTTTCACGCAGCATGACTTGAATCTGAGACAACAGAGGTGGGTAGAGTACCTACCGTCTTTCGATTTTGAGCTTGCTTATACGCCTGGGAAAGGAAATGCTGCGGTAGACGCACTGAGCAGGAGGACTCAGATACATGCAGTTCAGGAGGCCAACAGCAAGTGGAAGCTTATGGCTCTGTTCTCAGAAATGCATTTGGAGGTGCACCACAGACAGGGTTAGATCTTTCTTTCTTCTATAGCTGTTACCTCTACCCTTCTTGACCAAGTTTGAATGAGGCAGCTATCAGATTCTGAAGGCCTAGTCCTATGAGAAAGCGTGTCAGGAGAGGAACCTCTTCCCGGATGGACCTTAGGAGAGGGTGAGATCTTGTGTTTCTAGGGACGCGTATGGGTGCCAACAGATATACGTGAGGAGCTTATGTGAGACTTTCATTCTTCAGTTTGGGCAGTTCATCCTGGCATCACCAAAATGTATCGTGATCTAAACTGCCAGTATTGGTGGCCAGGTATGAAGAGAGATGTTGCTGGTTTTGTCATGAGATGTTCCACCTGTCAGCAGGTGAAGGCAGAGCACCAGCAACCAGTAGGAATTTTGCATCAATTACCCATTCCCGAGTGGTAGTGAAATGATGTCGCGATGGACTTCGTGATAGGGTCACCGAGATCGCCTCGAGGGAATGATGTGGTATGGGTTGTCATTGATAGGCTCATGAAGATTGCTCACTTCCTTCCAATTAAGGAGACTTTCGGTGTTGATGAGCTTGGACGGTTGTACATCCGTGAGATTGTACGGTTTCATGGGGTTTCGAGTACTATCATTTCAGATTGGGATGTCCGCTTCACATTGCATTTCTGGTAAGGGCTACAGAGGGATTTGGGTACACAGGTACTTCCGAGTACAACTTACCATCCCCAGATAGATGGCTAGTCAGAGCGCACGATTCAGGTGCTAGAGGACATGCTACGAGCATGCGTCCTTGATTTTGTCGGTTCTTGGGAGAGAAATATACCTCTAGTGGAGTTTTCCTACAATAATAGTTTTTAAGAAACTATTCAGATGGCACCATACGAGGCTCTGTACGGTAGGTCATGCCGATCACCGTTGTGTTGGCTGAAGACAGAAGAGACAGATATGATGGGACCTCGTCTTGTTCAGGAGACCATAGAACAGGTGGAGTTGATTCAGAGAAGGATGGATACTGCATAGTCTCGGCAAAAATCTTATGTTGATCAGTGGAGATGACCTTTGGAGTTCAAGGTTGGAGATCAGGTTTTCCTACGTGTTACCCCGAGGTAGGGACACAAGAGGATCAGGAGATAGGGTAAGCTTTCACCAAGATATGTCAGGCCGTTTAAGGTTCTGGAGAGAGTTGGGCTGGTTTCTTATAGGTTGCAGTTACCTCAGAGGTACCAGTCTATGCACGACGTCTTCTATGTTTCTCAGCTTCGATGCTATTTCTTAGACCCGTCCCATATTTTTCAACCTGAGGAGGTTGAGATGGAGCAGGATGCATCATTCTAGGAGCATCCTATCAAGATTGTTGATCGTAGTGCAAAGGTACTCTATGGCTGGTCTGTTCCTCTAGTACGGGTGCTATGGAAACACGACCATGTACAAGATGAGACTTGGGAGAGGGAGACCGATATGCGATCATAGTGGCCAAAGTTGTTCGAAGTTTCTTCTTCGTCACCTTGTTAGGGAAATTTGAGGACAAATTTCTTTAAGGGGGGAAGTTTGTAAGAACCCAGACCTTCTTTTTAGCTATGTTTTTCCTTTTTTGGTCATTTTTGGGAAAAAGAGGAGAATCTGGAAATTTTCTAAGTACACGCTGTGTACTTTATAATTACACGTCGTGTACTTTGATGTCGCTCGAGGCCGTGTGCTGGCCGTGTCATGGCCACACACATGGCCATGTAGGGGTGATGTGGAGGCCGCTTAGTGCGGAGTACAGAAAGGCCTAGTACACGCCGTGTACTCCAAAAGTACACGCCGTGTAATTTCTTTTTTTTTCGTTAAATGGACCGGGGTCGCATCTTAACCCCCAAAACACTTTCTTCTACAACTTCTTTGACCGAGAGCGAGGGTATAACCGCAGATCTTCTCTGATCCACCGATCTGTCACCAGTTATCCGTATCGAATGTCTTCGGTTGCAATAGAATCGCAGTGGTGAGTTCTTGGTTCTTCACTGGCCACGTTTCCTGATTCTTTCTCTTATGAGAGTTATCATAGGTTGAACGTTTAAGACATTTTTGCAGATCTACCCCTGTGTAGGCCGATTCACGAGCCAAAGTTCAAGTATATCGATCTCCTAGGATCGAGGTAGGTGGGTTGTGGGCTTATGTTGAATGTATTTGAGTTTTTGTGCAAAAGTGCTGGATATCCATGTATCAGGTGTCTCGAGTTAGGGTTTTTGATCCTGCATTAGTATCTGCCTTAGATTTTTTGTATGATTGAGTTTATAAGATGAATAAAAATTGCTTGTTATCATGTTTGAGGATCACCCCATGGGTGTTTCCCTTGTTTTGGCTATTTATCACCGTTTGGCTTAGGTTGCATGTGAGGCAGACCTAGTTGCATTGATTGTCTGCCTTGATAAAATTGATTGCATGTGTTGCCTGCTATTTATATTCTTTTGATGAATTGTAGCTATTATCCAAGTAGTTGTTGAACTTAATTAGGGCTGCTGACAGTCAATTACGCACAACTTGACTACTTAGGGCTGTGTGAACATGGTGTGGTAGACTAAAGAGGGAATTGACGATTAAGGGCTTCCCTAGAAAGTCTGTTATAAATTAGTATCATTTGAAGGACCTACGTGAATTGGACTTTGTGCTTCCTTAGAGTGTCCCTAGTTACATATTGAGACTACAAGGGGAATTAGATGTAAGTTCTTCCTCAGAGAGTCTCTAACTATCGTTTCCAGACCACAGGGAAATTGATGGTGAGAGCTTCCCAGAGTGTTTGTGCCTTTGTATGATTATTTAACTAGAGAGGTCTACCAGTATGAGCCACCTAGAGAGTTAGTGTGAATTTTTTTTGGTTGGTTATGACAAGTCCACCAAGCCAAAGAACAAGCTTGGGTTTTGTACTGCTTGGGTTTAGGTAGTCTGCTGAGATACCTGTTGTGTTACTTACTATGCTTTGGGATTATAGATCTGTTTGCTAGATTCCTTGGTTGATAACTAAATGATTAAATTAAGTTAATAAATAAATGTGAATAGAGATTTGTTGGATTGTTTACTTTAGTGTACTCCTGTTTCTTTGCTGCATTTATTTACTTTACTTTTTCTATATTGCTCACTGACAGTAGGGCACAGATCTTGTGGTGGTTTCCTACTGGGATTAGTCTCACACCCTGTTTGAGTGCTGATTTTTATCCCAAACAGGTTATATGGTTGTAGGTGTGGATAGGGACTGTGGACCCTCTACTTCAGGTACATGATTGCTGGTTGGAGCTGGAGAGCATAGGACCGATCTTAAGCTTGCGATGCTGCTGGAGTTGCTGCTTACTTTTAGTACTTTTATTCTCAGTTGTATTTCATCACGTTGTTGTGTTTGATGCTTTCTTTAGATACTTGTACCTTCTGCACCATTATCATCATTACTATATATTCATTGCTTCCGCTGTTTAGTTCTAGTTGGTGTATGTTGTTTACTGCTTCCGCTATTGACTGTTATTTCCATTCCCTTGTATACCTTACCTAATGAGGGCATAGTTTCCCCAATGACTCACCAAGGCCCTCTTTGCTATTCATCAGCCTCTAGCGTTTGGGGAAATGCGCTTGAGGTCATGTGGCGAACCGGGTACGGGGCACTAGTTGAGTGGCTCCAGATTCGGGTCGTTACAAGTTATTCGAGAGAATATATTGTGGGAGAAATAATATATTTTTTAGTGAGTAATGCAGTTACATTTATTTAAGAAATAAATAGCAATTACTCAAGATCTAACAAATGTGGTGGAGGAAATAAGGAAAAATGGAAAATAAAAGTACACTCCGTGTATATTAAATATACACGCTGTGTAGTTTTATGGAAAATGAGTACACACCGTATATTAATGATTACACACCGTGTAGTTTTTCTAGTCGGGATTTTGAGGATATAATATTTTCTTATTAAATGATATTTATTATAACCAGCGTGGTTGCATGTCAAGGAATTAATAATTCGAAATGGGGGTTTTCAATACGAGTTAATGAAATAAATAAAACACGTAACACGTTTATTTATTGTCATAACTCTATAAACTGAAACCTGATTATAAATATCCTCACAACCCCAACACTTTTCCCCAATCATTGTGCACAACAATTATGAAGAATTCTTTAAAGGCCGAAAGAACTAATTCCTCCAAGGACGCTCTCAAGACCAAGAGAGATCCTCCTCCATCAGATCAAGGCGATCTAATACGGACATCGCAAGCGAAGGTTCTTCCGCGCTAGCACTCGAAGATCCCTTCGGCAACATCCAGAGATACATGGTACACATGTGGATCATTGCTAGATGAAGCTTACACTTGGATTCTATGACGCAACGCCGGATCACAAGATCGTGACCGGAGACATCAACGAAGAAAGAATTCCACCAAGGTAATTCTTGTGACTTAATTAAATTAATTATAACCAATATATGATGATCCTACCTCTATGGTTTCGGGATTCCCTATTTTTTTTCATTCTTCATTATATTTTGAAGATCTGGTGTTTTATATCGTGACAGATCTCGGTTTGAACATAGTTTAACACTAAAATAAAAGTTGGGCCGCCCCACCAACCCGCTTCTGCTGTGCCCAGAACCTACAAGTGGTATATGAGGGGTCATACTGTTGATTATAATTATTTAGTTTTTTGTTGGTGATTTACGCATTCAATAATTTAGTTATTTCAATTCAAGTAAATCATTCTTTAAATCTTAATCTCAAGATCCATTCCTCCTCTATCATTTCTCGTTCGCCATACAGAATTGACCTTTTATTTTAATTTTGATTAAAATAAAATGGAGGATATCATCCAGAGGAGCCAAACATTCCTGGTCGTACAACACGAGAATACATGGCGTGTATTCAGAAGTACACGCTGTGTAGTCTAGGTTCATGCATCGGACTGGTCCACCAAATCAGGTCGTGTATTGATCTTATCTAAGTCATTTATGACACCATGTGTTGACCAGGAACAGGTGGCACACTGTTTCTAGAGTACACTCCATGTGGTCCAATGAACACGGCGTGTAGTCCCTTTGGGTTAGGGTTGGACCGTGTACCCCATACATGGCTTGCCCGGCTGGAAACCGTGTAACACGAAAACTACACGGCGTGTGTCCCACTGAAAACGCTGTGTACTCTGAAAATTTCTGAAGTACATTAACACGCCATGTCCCCGGGTGTGTACTTCTGATGGATGGTGAAGAAAAGTACACACCATGTAGTAAGAACTACACGCCATGTAGTCACCCAAATTACGCAGATTTATTAAAATTTATTATTATATTATACAAACCCTTGAGATGTGTACCATGGTGCAGGCGTAAAGATGAGGCACAACACGTGATAGGTGTTATATATATATGTGTTTAATTTAACATCTGCGTAATGAATGGGAATTCATCGGGTTTCCTCCAAGGTACAAGTTATGTACAAGGATAATTTTAATTTATTTAAAATTATGATGGATGAGAATATCAAGGAAATTCAGAATAATGGTTTAAGATAAAAGGATTGATTAATTAAAGATAATTAATTGATTCGATCGTGGTTTATCTTAAACAAGAACGATTAAAGAATTGAATGCTATTTTTATTTATGCGTAAATATCGTTGAATGTATGGATGATCATGAGTTAGACCAAGACCTTTGTATGTGAATGGTTTCTTTTAATTTATTTAAATTAAATTTGTTAGCCTGTGGGCCTTCTCCTCATTAATATGTAGGGCCTGCGTGCCCAAGGATTCTTTTATTTAAAACCCCCTTTTTACCCCTCACCTACATATGAGATAAATGCATATGTAATGGATGGTGCTCCTAAGCTAGTGGAGGTGACTCAAGATAGGATCCAAGGCGAAACCAATCCAAGGAGATACAAAGGTGGACAGGTGGAAAGCTGTAAAAATGAACTCAAAAGGTTCAAGGAGTTTCTCTCCTAGGTCTTAGGTTAGTTTATCAACTGCTAGATAAACTAACCAATAGAACAAGCTCATGATCATACCATTTATTTCTGTCAGTTACATGGTTTATTTATTGTGGGTGTGTTTTCACGATCACACAATTAATGAATTAAACAAGCATGCATGATGGAACTAAAATAAAGACCGACTTATGCGTAAATATTATCTTAGACATGGTTAATCACTTAATTATATCTCATTTAATATTAACAAGCATGTAATCAAAGATAATAAAATTGAAATTTACATATAAGGATATAATACCTCAAAGAAATATTAAGTCGTTATAGCCTTCCATAATCTTGGTTAGAATCGAACCATAGTTCAAAGTGCTTGACCAACCCTAGTTGGGGTACTTTCAATTATCAAGGAATTCTAATTCAAGGTTTTGGGTTGACTTGACTTGGTTCGCATCAAGGGTTGACTGCCACAGTAGGACTTGGTGTGACCAAGAGGCAAAGGTTGAGGAAATCCAAAATAAAATGATTTCAAGATTGGGGAGTCCACTCAGCGGATCAAGGAGTTGCGAGTTAATGCAATTGGAATTTGGAATGCCTACCTAAAACCCTTAAAGTTTCTTAACCAACCCTAGTTGGGGTAATGCGAAGGGCAATATGGATCATTACCACTAGAATATTCAGGAAACAGAATATTCTGAAGTCAATGGTGATGGCTATTGGATTTTGATAAAATAGTGGGAGACTAATAAGTATTAATTAATTTATTTGTCTCCATTTTGTAATAAAGTACTAAACCTTTGTTCATATTAATTTGTAAAAACGAAAAGAAAAATGACTTCAAACATATCATTGCGAACCATACTCGAGAAGGAAAACCTTCTCACCGACACCAATTTCCAAGAGTGGCAGAGGCGTTTATGCATCATCCATTTCCACGAAAGGAAGTTGTATGTGCTGGAAGAGTCTATTCCGGTTGTGCCTAGAAAGGATTCCAGTGATGAGGAACTATCTCTCTACATGAAACACACAGATGATGCCACAGATGTGTAGTATTTCATGCTATCGGCCATGTCTAATGAGCTCTTAAAGCAACATGAAAACATAGACATGTATAGCATGATGTATCACCTTAAGGTTCTCTACCAAGAGAAGGTGAGACAGGAGAGGTATGAGATCTCCAATGCTTTTTTTACAACTATGCTTCAAGAGTCTGCGCCAGCAAGGCTTCGTGTAGTCAAGATTATTGGCTATATTGAACGCTTGGACATCTTAGGGATTAAATTCCCGAATGATTTGCGTACATATCTCATCCTATTATCACTTCCCAACACCTTCTCTAGCTTTATTATCAACTACAACATGAGCAACAATGAGAAGAGTCTATCGGAACTTCTAACCTTGATTCTCCAGGTAGATAAGGAAATGGGGCATGACAAACCCGCAGCCCTTATGGTGAATAGGAAAATAAAGGACAAGGAAAAGGGGCCAAAGACTTATAAACGGTATGAATCCTCCAAGCATCGTCCCTCCAAGAAGGGGAAGATCCAGAGGCAGGGCAAGGAATGAGAGACAATGTTTTTTGCATGTGGCAAGCAAGGACACTGGAAGAAGAACTGCACCCAGAAGTGTGGGGATGCTAAAGGTGCATTCATTATCGAGTGTAATCTTTCTATTTCTACACATTGGGTATTAGATATAGCTTTTGGGGCTCACATATGTATTCAAATGAAGGAACAAAGTAGATTTAGAAAGATTTCCAGAGGAGAGGTGGATCTTCGAGCTGCCAATGGCGCAAGGCTGGCTGCATTGGATATTGGAGATTACCACCTCTCATTACTGATTGGGATGATTTTTGTTTTACATAACTGTTATTATGTGCCTAGTGTTACCATGAACATAATTTCTGTATATTGTTTGGATATAGATGGATTTATTTTCAAGTTTGGAAATAAGGGTTTTATATTTTATAAGACCAATGTATGTTATGGTATGGTGAATTTAAATAATGGTTTGTATGTATTAAATTACGAAAACCAAGTGTTGGCAATCGATAATGAAACAAAATCATATGACTCATACATCACCCAATTGTGGCATCACCGTCTCGATCATGTAAATGAGAAGAGTTTGACAAAGCTCTGCCAAGATGGTTATTTGGACTCTACTGAGCTAAAACCACTTGATAGATGTCATGCTTGTTTACAAGGAAAAATGACCAAGACGCCCTTCGGTGGACAAGGTGAAAGGGCCACAGAGCTTCTAGGATTGGTGCACACAGATGTGTGTGGACCATTTCTAGTAGAAGCTAGAGGTGGATATTCTTAATTCATTACTTTTACTGATGATTTGAGTAGATATGGCTATGTCTACTTAATGAGGTATAAGTCAGAGGCCTTAGAGAAATTTATGGAATTCAAGAATGAAGTATAGAATCAGCTTGGTAAGAAGATAAAGAAACTTTGATCAGATCGAGGTGGAGAATATCTGAACCAAGAGTTCATCGATCTTCTACGGGAGTTTGGGATTCTATCTCAGATCACTCCTCCTTATACACCAAAGTGGAACGATGTTAGTGAAAGGAGGAACCACACCTTGTTGGACATGGTGTGGTTGAGGATGAGTCATGCAGGTCTTCCATTATCCTTTTGGGGATATGCATTACAAACTGCAGCATACACATTAAACCGAGAACCAACTAAGGTGGAAAATTGAATTCCCTCCGAGCTATGGAATGGAAAGAAACTAATTTTTTTGCATACACATGTATGGTGATGCGAGGCATTTGTTAAGGCCTTATTAGGTAACAAACTAGCACCTCGGGGCATGAGGTGTATCTTTATAGGATATCCCAAGGAAATGAAAGGATATTACCTATATAACCCTTCAGACAAGAAAGTGATAGTCGCCAAACAAGCCGTCTTTCTTGAGAGGGATCATATCCTCAAGAAGGATAGTGGGAGAAATATTGACTTTGATGAAGTTGATGCTCAATATACATAGAATTTGGTACAGGAACAAGTTCCACAGGTCCCCATGGAAGAGGTTCTAGAAACACAAGTACTGCGTAGAAGCTCAAGAGATGTAAGGGAACCATAGAGATTTGGTTTCCTAGTCACCGAGGATGGTGAATCATTATTGTTGGACAATTATGAACCTCTCTCCTATAAGGAAGTAGTAGAAATCTCAGAAGCTACAAGATGGATGGAAGTTATGAATTATGAGATAGATTCCATGTATCAGAATGAAGTCTAGGTTATGGTCGATGAGCCAGTTGATGTAAATCTTGTTGGATGAAAATGGGCATTCAAGAGAAAACTGGACATGGAAGGTCAAGTTAGCACCTATAAAGCAAGGCTAGTGGCTAAAGGATTCAGACAGCTTCAAGGAATTGACTATGATGAAACCTTCTCACCAGTTTCCATGTTTAAATCCATAAGAATCATACTTGCCCTAGCAGCTTACCATGACTACGATATTTGGCAGATGAATGTCAAAATGGAATTCCTTAATGGGAACCTTCAGGAAGATGTCAACCAGAAGGGTTTGTGACACCAAGTGAAGCCAAACAAGTTTGAATGTTGCAGAAATCCATTTATGGATTAGAGAAATCATCCAGGTCATGGAACATTTGATTTGATGAAGCCATAAAGGAATTTGGGTTCATTAAGAATAAATATGAGCCTTGTGTTTATAAGAGGTTTAATGGGAATGCTATCATTATCCTAGTAGTATTTGTTGATGACATATTGCTTATTGGAAATGGTGTACCAATCTTACAGTCAGTTAAGGACTAGTTGAACAAGTGTTTCTCCATGAAGGACTTGGGTGAAGCAGCCTACATTCTATGGATCAAGATAATTCATGATAGATCCAAGAGGCTTCTTGGACTAAGTCAGAGTACATATATTGACCAAATACTAAAGAGATTTAGTATGGAACAATCCAAGAGGGGATTGGTTCCATTGTCACATGACCTACATCTTTCTAAGAAAATGTGTCCTCATACACAACAAGAGAAAGATAGAATGAGTAAGATCCCATACGCTTTGTCTATAGGATCCATCATGTATTCCATGTTATGTAGCAGGCTTGATGTTACCTATGCACTGAGCATGTTAGGCAGATATCAAGAAGATCTAGGAGAACAACATTGGACTACTGTTAAGACTATCCTTAAGTATCTGAGAAGAACTAAGGATATGTTCTTGGTGTATGGAGGAGATGAAGAGCTTGTAATCAGAGGGTATGCTGATGCTGGTTTTTAGACAGATTAGAATTATCTGAAGTCGCAATCTAGATATGTTTTCTATCTCAATAGAGAAGCTGTGAGCTGAAGGAGTTCAAAGCAGCCCGTTGTCTCTAATTCTACAGTGGAGTCCGAATATATAGCGACTTCTGCTGTAGAAAAGGAAGCCGTCTAGATTTAGAACTTTGTCTAAGAGATTGATGTGGTGCCTAGCAATAATGATCCTATTACATTTTATTATGATAATACTACAGTGGTGGATATTGCAAAAGAACCAAGGTCACATCAACGGATAAAGCACATACTTCGAATGTATCACCTCTTGAGGAATTTCTATCAAAGGGGTGAAGTTGTAGTGAGCAGAGTGTCCATGGAAGAGAACATGGCAGACCCCATGACTAAAGGCCTATCTCAAAAGAATCATGAATATCATGTGAGATCTAGCAGGTTAAAGGTTTTTAGCAGTTGGCTCTAGTCCAAGTGGGAGTCTGTTGGAGTTGGTGGCCTAGAACCAACTACTTTGTACTTTATTCATTAATAAAATCCTTATCACATCTTGATTGCTCTTCTACATGAAAATTCATGTGATAATGTACCAAGGATAGCTATTGTATTAAAGGGTCATAGAAGATCCCAACTATGATGAGAACCCAGAAGTTCCATAACACTATTCTTGAATATGTGTTATATGGCTGGATGATGTTATTTGAGGGTCACAAATAATACAGGCCATTAGGGGTGAGGACTTATAACATACTGTTACGTTTTTAGGTACTTTTTGATGTTTCTAAGTACCCTTGTTTTGGAGTAAAGACTTGGGTTGCGTTTGGGTGAACTTTTTAAGAAAAAAAAGGCAATGGCTTGTGCATGGTTAGCGCATGGTTTGATAAACCGTGCGATCAAACCATGCCAACCTAGCAGCACTGGACAGTGGGGTACGCACAGTGTGTGCACGGTTTGGTAAACTGTGGGACTAAACCGTGCAGACTAGCAACCCTGTACAGTGAGATCCGCATGGTGTGCGCACGGTTTGACTAACCGTGTGGACAAACCATGCGGTCACTTAAAACTAGATCCTTAAATTGTGGATCTAGGCCGTTTTGCCTCTAAATGCCTTATTTTTCCTCCTAAGTGGCCCTAACTCGGGATTTTTCTTATCCTAGGGTTAGAGAAGGTTCTCCCTTCATTCCAGAGGTAATCCAAAGGCTCCTCTTGGTGAATCAAAGCGGGATTCTCAAGGTATGTGATCATTCTTATTCTTTCTTGATCGGTTTCTTAGATCTACTTCCCCTCTTCCCTTGATTTCTTATATCTACACCCGTTATAGGTAGATCTAAGTGTGTGGTGCCAAGTTTGATGAGATTTAGTCTTAATCTTTCTAGGAGAAGAGATCTAAGGCGGGTTCTTGAAGAAGAGACCCGGTTTTCTTGAGCGTTCTCAACCTTTGTGGTTTTGGTCAAAAACTTCGAGGTAGGTGGTTCTGTCCCAACTTTCCAAATTGTTTATCATTGTATTTTCTTGATTTATTTCAATTATTGATTTAAATTCAATTTTTAAAGTTGCTTTCAATTTATTGATAAAAACTCAATTCCATTGAATTGAGATATTTGAAATGGTTTTGGCATAGAAATTTGGGAAAAACCCAATTCCATTGAATTGGGTGTGTTTATGGAAATTGGCCGATTTAAATTGTTGGATTTTAATTGTGGATTTGATGGAAATGTTTTCAATTAAATTATTGAATTTAATTGTTGAAATTAAATGTGTAATGATGGAATTGGTTTTGAATAGATTTCAAACTTATGAAAATGGCTTAGAATGATTTGATAGAAACCCATTGGTTTTATCTTGTGAAAAAGGCATGTTTTGAATAAAACCTGTTTTGGTTTTAAGGAATGAAATTGGCACTTTTGAAATGGAAGAATGGGATTGATCGTATTTTAAGAATTCTTAAAATAGTTCACCCATCATTTAAGAGCGCATGAAATCCTTAGGTAGTTAGTGAGTTATTTGGATACACTCTACGCTACGACAACATTCTAAAACATACATGTAGCGGGTCACATCCCCGATGGGTTGGTGATGAGTCTCCTTTTTCCATTGTCATAGGGACGTGCGTATACACATCTTGCTGAGTTCACATAGAGAGTGAAAAATCCTATAACTGGTTAATACTATCGTACCTTTTGGCAGATGACCATGTTTCTCTCTTGTTTATTTATATTTGAGATATAAATGTATGTTAATGTTTTTGAACTGCTTTACATGCCTGTTGAATTTATATAAACTGTTTTATATAAATGTTTTTCTTAAGCCATTGTTTTTGAAATATTCCATCATTTGTAAAGTTTTTTCTTAAAAATATTTATTTCCATCATTTGAAAATGTATAGCATATTTTTGTTAAAATATGCTTTTGAATTGCCAAACCTATTTATTTGAAAATGGAAAGCCTTTCTTTGGATAATCTATTTTTGGAATCTGTTATGGAATCATTGGTGGTGTCCTACTGGGCTTAGGCTCACACCCTACTTTTGCCTGCGGGTGTTTGTAGACTTTCTCCTTCCAGGTTCGAGCAAAGGGAAGGGATCACTTGGAGGTGGATTGAGTTGTTGATATATGGACTTGGTGAGTTGTGTCCTTTGAGACCTTGGGACTGTTTTCCCCTTTTTGTACTTGGTTTGTAGTACTTTGGCTTTTTGTGCCTTTTTTTATTCTGGTACATTACTCCCAGTTGAGTTTCTTTTGTTATGCATACTGTTTTGTTTTACTCTTGCTTCTGCATTCTTATGGAAAAATAGTTCCCACTTGTATGTTGTAGGATGACAGGTGCTAGTCACCGACCCGTGGGGATTGGGAACGCCCTTCAGGCTATGTTAGGGCCAGCTCGGTTACCGGGTTACCAGGGTACCCGGGATGGTTCGTGACAAATTGGTATCAAAGGCAGGTTTAGCATCTTGCCTTGTTGACAGTATGCATTTGAGTTTTCTTGTTGGGACTTAGGAGGTAGTTGTGATTGAGTTCCTGGAAATCTCTCTCCAAAATGAACCTTAAGTCACCAGGGGTGGTTAGGGAAAGGCGGCTTGTGGATTAGTTCTAGTCTTTCCCCCTATTTTGATTTGGATAGAGTGGAATCCAAATATTGTTATCCCTTCTTTTAGGATTAGTTTTCCTTGTTACTCAGGTTGAGTGTTAATCTAATGTCTTCTTTGTTGTCTGGTAATGTTGTGTAGCATCATGCCTCTGAGAAGACGTGGAAATCAAATCCAAAAAAAGAGGCTGCTGCTGAATCTCAGCAAGCAAGTCCTATTATGGATCCATGTCTGGTAGAGGTGATTGTTCGCACTGTCCAAGCTCTGGGACAGGCACCACCTCTAGTTTCTATTCAGGCTCCAGCTATAGATCCTCATAGTGATATTCTCCGAATTCATTCCCAAGAGTTCCTATTCCAGAAGCCACTAGTCTTCAAAGGATCCACTGATCCTCAACACACTGAGGAATGGTTGAGTAAGATTGAACGTCTGTTTGGGTTTTTAGAGACACCAGATGCGATCAAGGTGAAGTGTTCCACCTTCGTGCTGGAGGGACCAAGTAGGAGATGGTGGGACATGATGGTGATGGCTGGGAAACATGAGGGTTTGGAGTGGAAAGACTTTAGGGTCCTTTTCACTGATCAGTTCTATCCAGAATCTATGGTGTTGGATAAGGCTATGGAGTTTTTCAAACTTGAGTAGGCTAACAAAACCGTGACTGAATACTCAAATCGCTTTGCCGAGTTGGTACAGTTTTCTCCTAAAATTGTATCGAATGAGATGATGAAGGCTTGATGATTTGTTTTGGGGATTCGATCAGATATCTGTTCTAAGGTTTTCATACTAAAGCTACCCACTTATGACGATGTGATGCATAGAGAAATGATGGTTGAGATGGATTTGGCAGGAAAGTCAGGGTTGCAGGAAGTTCCTTTTCTTTCTAGTGGCAGTGTTGGTTCCTTTAAAGGAAAACGGAAGTGTGATGTTTCTCATGGAGGTTCTTGGAAACAGAGTCATTCCAGACCTCCGGTAGCACCAGGAGGGGCTTCCTTGACTTTCTATCAATGTGGGAAGCCAGTAAATTCTAAGAGGGTTTGCACTGAGGCACCCAAGAACTATAGCTCCTGCATACGTTTAGGGAACCTACAGTGATTCTGCTATCACTTCTCTACTCCACGTAGTGGAACAGGATCATCAGCACCACCAAATACTGCGGGGTAACCAAATTCTTCACGTAAAAAAGGGTTCCAACCATAGGCATTCGGAACGAAGCTTCTTCACGCAGTGGAAGAGTCTCCAGAGGTAGCTGATACAGGTCCTGCGACTGTGAGAGGTACCATTACTATAGCTTCATCTTTAGTGACAACCCTTTTTGATACTGGTGAATCTAACTCTTTTATTTCAACCCATCTGGTTAATCTTATTAATCTGCCTGTGGAATTTTATCTTGTGCGATGGATGTTACTACACCCCTTGGTGTAATGAGAGAGAATGGTATCCGTAGTCCTGCTTGTGTCTTCTTTCTATCAGATGTTGATCATGTTTGGAGTTTCTTGGTTCTCGACATGAAATCTTTTGATGTCATATTTGGGATGGATTGGCTCATTGCCAATAAATCCCAGATCAATTGTTATCTTTGACGGGTCTACCTTACTACACCCAGTGGTGTGCCTCTTGTTTTTCAAGGAGAATGAAACCCAATGTCAAGCAGAGCTAGACCCTCTTATCTAGCGTTGGAAAAAGTTATATTAGTGTTTGCCTTTTATCTGGAGAGAGATTCAATGTGTGGTGATCTTCCTCCAGTCTTCGCTGAGTTTCCCGATGTGTTCCGTTCTAACTTCTCTGGTTTGCCACTAGTAAGGGATGTTGTTTTCTCTATTGAATTAATGCCTGGTACTCAACCAATTTCCATTCCCTCTTACCGAATGGCTCCATATGAACTAAAAGAACTAAAATCTCAGTTATACGATCTTCTTGAGAAAGGTTTTATACGACCGAGTGTGTCACCTTGGGCAACACCTATTCTCTTCGCCAAGAAGGCCGATGGTTCTCTTCGCTTATGTGTTGATTATCGAAATCTCAATCGAGTTACAATAAAGAACAAATACCCTTTACCACAAATTGATGCTTTTTTTTATCAACTGAAATGGGCAATGTGGTTTTCAAAAATCGATCTTTGATCTGGTTACCATCAGTTGAGGATAAAGGAATCTGACATTCCTAGGACCACTTTTCGGAGTATGTATGGCCATTATGAGTCCCTTGTTGTGCCCTTCGGCCTAACAAATCCTCCTGCAGTTTTCATGGCTTTGATGAACATAGTTTTTCATGAGTATCTAGATACTTTCATGGTGGTATTTGTGGATGACATTCTTGTCTACTCCAAGTCTGAGGAGGATCATGTGCATCATCTGAGAACAGTTCTGGGTCTTCTAAGCAATCACCAAATATATTCCAAGCTTTCAAAGTGTGATTTTTGGATTCGAGAAGTGAAATTCTTGGGAAATGTCATGTCAGAACAATTAATATTAGTTGATCCTGAGAAGGTGAAGGCTGTTATGACTTGGGAAAAACCACGAAATGTTTTCGAGATTCAGAGCTTCTTAGGATTAGCGGGATATTATCGCCAATTTGTTAAAGAATTCTCAAAGTTAGCTTCTCTAATGACTGCTCTGACTCGAAAGGGAGTGAAGTTTTCTTAGAATGATAAATGTAAGAGTTCTTTTGTTGAGATAAAGTGTCTTTTTACTACTGCGCTAGTGTTAACTATTCCTGAGGCTGGGATAGGTTATGTGGTCTTCTGTGATGCATCAGGTTTAGGTTTAGGATGTGTACTCATGCAGGGTAATCATGTTGTTGCCTATGGATCTTTTCAGATTAAGCCTTATGAGAAGAACTATCCTACCCATGACCTTGAACTTGCAGCTGTATGCATGCACTTAAGTGTTGGAGACCTTACCTTTTTGGAGAAATGTTTACCGTGTATTCAGACCACAAGAGCTTGAGTTATATATTCTCTAAAAAAGATTTGAATCTTCATCAAAGGTGTTGGGTAGAGTACCTGCAATCTTTAGACTTTGACATTGCCTATACCCTGGGGAAAGGGAATGTCATTTCAGATGCGTTAAGCAGGAAACTTCCATCTCAGTCTGTGAAAGAATTTTTAGAAGAGTGGATTTTGATGGCTCTTTTTTCTCAGTTTCATATTGGAGTTCAGTGGAAGGGTAATGAAGTTTCTTTAGATAGTGTTCTGTTGAATTCTGCTCTCCTTGAGTTAATTCTTCAGGAACAACAATTGGATAATGAATTCCGTGTCAATAGGGACTCTCTTTATGGTGGGGAGACCGACGCCTTGTGGCCGTTCTCCAAAGAGGGTGTTCTGTGTTATCGAAACCATTACGTTGTGCCGTTTGAAACAAGGAAGGATGTGATGGGGGTTTTCCATAACTCTCAGTGGGCTGTGCACCCAGGAACTACCAAAATGTTCTATGACATGCAGCGACAGTTATGGTGGCTAGATATGAGATGAGACGTTGCTGAGTTTGTATCTCGTTGCTATACATGCCAGCAGGTGAAAGCCGATCACCACAAACCTTTGGGTTTACTTCAACCACGTCCAGTCCCTACATGGAAGTGGGATGTAATCTCTATGGACTTTGTGGTTGGGTTACCTCAAACCCAGAGGAAGAAGAATGCGATATGGGTTGTGATCGACAGACTAACCAAGTCGTCTCACTTTATACCTATTCGAGATACAACCAAAGTTAAAGAGTTGGGAAATATCTATGTGAAAGAAGTTGTTCGTTTTCATGGAGTTCCGTATGCTATAGTCTCTGACAAGGATCCTCGGTTCACTTCTCGCTTTTGGAGAGGCATTTAGGAGGCACTGGGATCTCAGGTCCGTTTGAGCATGACCTACCATCCACAATCTGATGGCCAGACAGAGAGAGCTATTCAGATCTTTGAGGATATGCTCCACGCTTGTGTTATTGACTTTGGTGGGTCTTGTGATGATCATATGGGGCTAGTTGAGTTCTCTTATAACAATAGTTATCAATCTGTGATCAAGATGGACCCTTTTGAGGCTTTGTATGACCGTCCATGTAAATCTCCCTTATGTTGGTCGGAGATTGGTGAAAGTTCTTTGGTAGGACCGAGTTTGGTCCAAGAGACGACAACTAAGATCAAGTTGATTCATTAGAGAATGTTGACAGCTCAGAGTCGGTACAAGTCTTATGCTGATCGTTACCGTAGAACTTTAGAGTTTTCAGTTGGCGACTAGGTGTTCTTGAATGTTTCACCCCGTTTGGTTCATCAACGGCTTGGGAGGTAAGGGAAGCTTGCTCCTCATTTTGTGATACCTTTTGAGGTTGTTGGTCTTGTGGGGAAAGTTGCTTACCGTCTAGCTCTACCACTATAGCTAACGTCAATACATAATGTGTTCCATGTATCGCAGCTGCGAAAGTATCTCTCGGATCCATCTCATGTTGTGAGGTGGAGTGATCTTGAGATTGAACCAGATTTATCTATTACTGAACGACCAGTCAGGGTTGTTGATTCTGAGAACAAGGTACTTCATGGGAGAACGATACCTCTGGTCCTTGTACTCTGGCAGCATGGTTCTGATTCTCATGAGACGTGGGAAAGGGAGGCACTAATGAGAGATTAGTGGACTCATCTTTTTGACATAGAGGTTTCTTTATAGGCTTTCTGGGGGCAGAAAGATCTTATGGTGGGGAGGTTGTAACATACCGTTACGTTTTCAGGTACTTTTTGATGTTCCTAAGTACCCCTGTTTTGGAGTAAAGACTTGGGTTGTGTTTGGGTGAACTTTTTAAGAAAAAAAAGGCAATGGCTTATGCACAGTTAGATAAACCATGCGATAAAACCGTGCCAACCTAGCAGCACTGGACAGTGGGGTACTCACGGTGTGCACTTGGTTTGGTAAATAGTGCGACTAAACCATGCAGACCAGTAACCCTAGACAGTGAGATCCGCACGGTGTGTGCATGGTTTGACTAACTGTGTGAAAAAACCATGTGTTCACTTAAAACTAGATCCTTAAATTGTGGATCTCGCCCGTTTTGCCTCTAAATGCTTCATTTTTCCTCCTAAGTGGCCCTAACTCAGGGTTTGTCTTCTCTTGGGGTCAGAGAAGGTTCTCCCTTCGTTCCGGAGGAGATACAAAGGATCCTCTTGGTGTATCGATGCGAGATTCTCAAGGTATGCGATCGTTCTTCTTCTTTCTTGATCGGGTTCTTAGATCTACATAGATCTACTTCCCCTCTTCCCTTGATTTCTTATATCTACGCCCGTTATGGGTAGATCTAAGTGTGTGGTACCAAGTATGATGATATTTAGTCTTAATATTTCTAGGAGAATAGATCTAAGGTGGGTTCTTGAATAAAAGACCCGGTTTTCTTGAGCGTTCTCGACCTTTGTGGTTTTGGTCAAAAACTTCGAGGTAGGTGGTTCCGTACCGACTTGCCAAATTATTTATCATTTTATTTTCTTGATTTATTTAAATTATTGATTTAAATTCAATTTCTCAAGTTTCTTTCAATTTATTGATAAAAACTCGATTCCATTGAATTGATATATTTGAAATGGTTTTGGCATAGAAATTTGGGAAAACCCCAATTCCATTGAATATGGTGTGTTTATAAAAATTGGCTGATTTAAATTGTGGATTTGATGTAAATGTTTTCAATTAAATTGTTGAATTTAATTGTGGAAATGAAATGTGTAATGATGGAATTGGTTTTGAATTGATTTCAAACTTATGAAAATGGATTAGAATGATTTGATAGAAACCCATTGGTTTTATCTTGTGAAAAAGGCATGTTTTGAATAAAACCTGTTTTGGTTTTAAATGGAATGAAATTGGCACTTTTAAAATGGAAGAATGAGATTGATCGTATTTTAAGCATTCTTAAAATAGTTCTCCCATCATTTAAGAGCGCATGCAAGCCTTAGGTAGTTAGTGAGTTATTTGGATACACTCTACGCTACGACAACGTTCTAAAACATACATGCAGCGGGTCACATCCCCAACGGGTTGGTGATGAGTCTCTTTTGGCCATTGTCATAGGGAAGTGTGTATACATATCTTACTGAGTTCACATAGAGAGTGTGGAATCCTATAACTGGTTAATACTATCGTACCTTTTGGAAGATGACAATGTTTCTTGCTTGTTTATTTATATTTGAGATATAAATGTATGTCAATGTTTTTGAACTGATTTACATGCCTATGGAATTTATATAAATTTTTTTATATAAATGTTTTGATTAAGACATTTTTTTAGAAATATTCCATCATTTGTAAAGCCTTTTCTTAAAAATATTTATTTCCACCATTTGAAAATGTATAACATGTTTTTCTTAAAATATGATTTTGGATTGCCAAACCAGTTTATTTGAAAATGGAAAGCATTTCTTTGGATAATCTATTTTTGGCATCTGTTATGGAATCTTTGGTGGTATCCTACTGGGCTTAGGCTCACACCCTTCTTTTTCCTTCGGGTGTTTGTAGACTTTCTCCTTCCAGGTTCGAGCAAGGGGAAGGGATCACTTGGAGGTGGATCTAGTTGTTGATCTCCGGACTTGGTGAGTTGTGTCCTTTGGGACCTTGGGACTGTTTTCCCCTTTTTGTAATTGGGTTATAGTACTTTGGATTTTTGTGCCTTTTTGTATTCTGGTAAATTACTCCCAGTGGAGTTTCTTTTGTTATGCATACTGTTTTGTTTTACTCTTGCTTCCGCATTCTTGTGGCAAAATCGTTCTCACTTTTATGTTGTACGATTCCAGGTGCTAGTCGCCAACCCATGGGGATCGGGAATGCCCTTCGGGCTATGTCAAGGCCGGCTTGGTTATCAGGTTACTAGGGTACCCGGGCCGGTTCGTGACATGACTCATAAAACTTTAAGGCACCTTCTCATGGTGTGCACCCTTGGAAATATCCAGGAGGATATTATGAGAACGAGACCCACCAGTAATAAATCCACATTTCATAGTGTCATTGGATATTCCTATCTGTAGACGTGTGTATTGGTCCTTAGACTTTAAGATTATTATTAATGGGTATTACTAGTCCCACACGTAGATGTATTGATGAAAACTGTGATGAAACATTGTTCACAACGAGGTAGGATATGTTGGGTGTGTCACGAGTAATACCGCATTAATAGATAATGCGAGAAAGGATGTGTTCCTTCTATTCCATAATGGAAGTAGATATCTCAGTCCCTTTGATGGAATTGATATAGCCTAAGTAAATCCATGGTTGTGGTAAGGAATGGGAAAGTTCAATTCCGGAAAGTCAAATAAAGAATAATCAAGAATATGGGTTGATGGAACTAGCATGCAACCCGCTGGATTAGAGATATCGAGACAAATGGATTATATTACACGGTAAGCGTTCGTATGAGGTGACACTTCAATGCGGTGTCAACTTCTTTCTCTTGGGTGCCTTGACCCGTTTCTAGACAGTAATCTTGGACTTTAGGCAAGCCTGACTAATGCCAACGAGAAAGAGACCTAGAGGGTCACACGCTAAGTGTGTCCATGTATCTTAGTTAAATATTAATTTAACAAGTTAAATAAAGATTATTCCCGACTGTGGTTTAATAATTATTTAAAGATGCCTGATCGCATTTATTTCAACACTAGTTATTAGAGAGAATATATTGTGGGTGAAATAATATATTTATTAGCGAGTAACTTAGTTACATTTATTTAAGAAATAAATAGCCATTACTCAATATCTAATAAATGTGGTGGAGGAAATAAAGAAAAATGTAAAATAAAAGTACACACAGTGTATATTAAATATACAGGCCGTGTAGTTTTATGGAAAATGAGTACACACTGTGTATTAATGATTACACGCCTTGTAGTTTTTCCAATCAGGATTTTGAGGATATAATATTGTTTTATTAAATTATATTTATTATAATCAGCATGGGCGCATGTCAAGGAATTAATAATTCGACATGGGGGTTTTCAATAAGAGTTAATGAAATAAATAAAACACGTAACACATTTATTTATTTTCATAACTCTATAACCTCAAACCCGATTATAAATATCCTCACAACCCCAGCACTTTTCCCCAATCATTGTGCACAACAATTCTGGAGAATTCTTTCAAGGCCGAAAGAACTACTTCCTCCAAGAAAGATCTCAAGATCGAGAGAGATCCTACTCCATTGGATCAAGGCGATCGAAGGTGGAAATAACAAGCAAAGGTTATTCTATGCTAGCACCCAGAGATCCCTTTGGCAACTTCCAAAGATATGTGGCACACATGTGGATCACTGCTAGAGGAATCCTACACTTGGATTCTATGACGCAATGACAGATCACAAGATCATGACCAAATACATCAACGAAGAAAGAATTACACCAAGGTAATTCTTGTGAATTATTTAATTTAATTATAACCAACATATGATGATTCTATGTCTATGGTTCCGAGATTCCCTCTTTTGTTTTTCATTGTTCGTTCTATTCCGATGATTCGGCGTTTTATATCGTGACAAATCTCGGTTTGAACATTGTTTAATGCTAAAATAAAAGTTGGGCCACCCCACCAACGTGCTTCCACTGCGCCCAGAACCTACACATATAAATAAATCCCAAAAACCATTTTGAAAACATGGACATTAATGAGAAATATTTAGAATAATAAATCTTTAAAATATTTTAACTGATATTTTAGTTAAAGAGTTTTTAACAAAATGAGAGACGCTTGAATACAAATAATTGAGGAATAACATTTAATCATAACTTTATAATATCATGAGAATAACATGATTCATGATATAATATTCTAAATGACATTATATACACCATATAAGAGTGAATTGGTGCATAACAATAATGAAGTCTCAGTGGAATGTAAATTGAGACGAAATTCCATATAAAAACTGTATCCTTAGATTAAGGATAAATCAATTACATAATAATGCGTGGCAAATATAAATAAACTCAATATTGTTGGATATTCAATGTAAATCAATTAGGGAACATTCACATATTTTTTTTAAAAATAACACCATTGACTTGGATGTTTAACTCAATGAATGGAAATTGAGTTAAAATTACTCTTATTAAGTTCATATCGATGACTTGAAAATTTATCAATGGAGTGATTATGTGTATCAAAAGTATATCCACACAAAGGGGAGTGTAAATTACAAAATAAATAAATATTTATTTATTCCACACATAATCACAACACGACATAATTATGAATTAGAAGATTAACCCAAGGAATGAAAATTGGGTTAAAAAGCCCCCTTACTGATTTGGTAACTTACAAAACATACACCACATGAAAGAATGATCATACAATGAAGAAGTAAATAACTATAAATTAAAGTATATTATATTATGAATACAATCATGTGAAGTACATACACAACACAAAAGGAAATAGTGGCAAATATAGCATTAATCTTATAAGAATAAAAAAATGAGATGAAAACCCCTTACCATGTTGTAATCAATCGAGTCATATGACCAAAAGTTAAAAAACACCAAATTAATCACAGAATACCATGAATATAAATATAATCATGATAATATATATCAAATTTAAGTACACAATACACTACATGCAATCAATAAGTGATGAACAATGGAAATCTCATGGAATTAAAAGTGAGATAAAAAACCCTTTACCTCATATCTGACTTGACTCGTTTGTTCCTTGTTCTTCCTGAATAATAAACTTAAGTTAATTTCTACTTGATTAAGAAAATTTTTAAATTTTATTATTCCTTTTATATCACTTATTATCTATCTATAAAAATTAGTTAATTATTTGAGTTCATATTGGATATTTTGTCGATGTTCCAAACTTGGGTAAAAAATGAACTTGTTATTATTAAAAATTCTCCATGTGGTAAAAATTAAATTATCCCCAAAATAATATTAATGATTTAGATATCATATATATCCAGTATATATGTATTTGTAATAGTACATAACATTTTGAGATAAGAAATGAAATGCACCGTTCATGGAGATGGTAAGCTGTACGTACCCATGAACGCTAATTTCATTTCTATTACACATTTAATGGAATGAAAATGTAATAATACATAAGTATATTATAATTACAATATAGTATCATATATAATTTCATTAACTCCATATTTTATACTTTCCATGTATGGCATGAATGAGTCATATCACTTTGAGGGGGCAGTAGTCCACACTTCCTCAAATGAAATTATTGTATTTACCCATTATAGAAACCATAAAGGTATGATATAAATGAAAAATACAGATTTAAAGAGACAAAATAAATATAATATATATCACATATAAATATAGTTCCATCATAATGGCCACCATGAGAGGCAGTTGGAGATATTTTAACAATCATCATTTCGTGAGGTAGTAGTTTGCCGTCCACAGAAATAGTATGTTCTTTAACCATTAGATGGAGGTCTGTGTAAGTATAGTTCAAATACTTATCATAAAAAAACCTATTATATTTAGGATACTTTTTTTATAAAATAAATGAATAAAAAGAGTTTATGAGTTAGGATAAGTAAAATAAAAGAAAATAACTTAAGAGAAGACATTACCTTTAAATTGGGTATCACCCTTTGGTTTGAACCAAAAGGTTCACTTGAATTGTCTTCTGCCTTGGAGAAGGTGTCTAAGAGAAAGATAGGGATGTAGGGAGATTAATTGGTCAGAGTTTGGATGAGACAAGAGGCATGAGAAGTGTGAGGAATGGGTTAGAAGTGAGGGCTTTTTATAAGGGGGGAGGGGCTCTTTAGGAATGTTTAAAAATATTATTTTATTATATAATGATTTTCAGTTTATAATGGTCTAAAACTTATTAAAGTAAAATATAAGATGAATCATGTTCGAAATAAAATCATCCAATAATAATTTGATAGGTTTTGGATATTTTTTTAATCTTTATAATCTTATTTATTTAAATCATTCATTAATGAGGTAAACACTGCATCATTATTGTGTCATAAATAATTTTATTTATTTGATGTCTAAAAATTATAAAAAAATATCATGATGTAGAAAATATTTTTATATTTCAAATTAATATTTATGGTCTAAGAGATAACTTAAATAACCCCATGTAAGAATGGATTTACTAAAAGATATAGGTTTAAGTCATTTTTGTTTTTTACTTTAAATTAATTAATACAATGTGTCATTATCACTCTCAAGTGGCTTCATGGGGTCCCCAAATCGACCCAAGGATGACCATGGTCAGAAATGTATCAACTAATAGGATTAGGACACATGTTAGAATAATTTAATATTATTATAAATATATGTTTTTTTACCCTTATTTACCAGATTTACCCTTTAACCATGGTAAATAAAATTTTTACTAATGTAAATATTCATAATGTCTAAAAATAAAAGTTACCTATTTACACAATTCGTACCTCGTGATTCCAAATATGGAATCCATTTTTTCAAATTCAAAAAACAGAAGTAGAATAAATTAATTTAAAATTAATTCCCGCTGTCAAAACAAAAAAGCTTGTTTTTAAGAAATATTAACTATCAAAAGATTGACAATTATTTATGTCCAATTTCAAAGTGAAATTACTTCCAATGACAAAAATTGGATTAAATGGTAAAAATATAATATAATTAAAATTTAAAACCATTTATAAAGATGATCTTACCATATAAATAAATTATATTAAAAGGCAATTATGAATTAAAATACAGTATTTTTCACTATTCATAAAAAAATGATCTTTATCAGAAAAATACCAAAATTTTATTCAAAGTAAATTTTTATGTCCCTATTCTAAAGAAGAATATTATTTTGTAAAATAGAAAATATAAAAGTGACCAAAACTAGATTTAAATAGGGTTCTCCATCAAAAGGTGGTAAATTGACCTTTTAATGAATATTAAGAGTATTTATGCTTAAAATCAGATTCATTCTTATTTTAAGCCTCTAAAATTTGTTGGATAAATGTAAAAATATTTAAAAAATATGTATATTTATATTGTAGTTAGTTATGTCCATTCACTCTAATACAACGGCTAGGCATTAACTACCATTTAAAATAATATTATATTATTATTTTTTAGTATGACTAACCATTGTTTGCAACATAAGATTTCAAAGAAACCCGTTGTTGCGTATCAGGTATGCCATCGAACATAGCATCCTCTTTAAAGTAAAATTAATATTTAATTCAAAAATTTTAATAAATATACAACTGTTATATTCTTTATTTACCTGGGATGTTACATCCTTCCCCCCTTTTGGGAATTGCATCCTCGCAATTTTAAAATTAGGCTTGGAAACTTCATTGAATGTCTCACATCGAAAAAAGAGTCAATAAAAATATCACTTTAAAAGAAAGAAAGAGAAATAAAAAGGTCACCCATGATATCCTATACTAGGATTCCATGTAGGAAAACATGGATATGGAAGAGAAACAAACCATCAAGGTTTGATGGATAGTGGTAGAAAACATGATTAGGAGAAAGTTAACCACTAGAAAATCACAAACTTGTGATGGGTTAAACGATATTTGATTTCCCAGTAGGAAAAGTTAATGGAAAAAGTTTTTGTTTTAAGTTACTTTTCATAAAGTTGAGGAATTTATTTAAGAGCTTGAATAAGAACATAAGGAAACATACTTGCTTTTCATGTAGAATTTCATCCTTTACTATATTTCTACCACAATCTCATATTTTCTCTAAACGATGAGTATTCAAGATGACTTGTTCACATTTAAAGTGTTATAATCAACTTCTATAGAATCACATGATCCAAAAAAGATAAACTATATTTTCCCATGTCTTTAGATATAAACCAAAAACAAAATGGTTAGTATAAGATCTGATAATCCCCAAAAAGATAATCCTTTATAAAAATAAATACTACTCTTAATCTCCAAAATTCAACAAAAATAAACCAAAGTTCAAGAAATACCATTCAATATAAAATTTTCCTTAAAATTCTTCAAAATAATCCAAACAAAGATTGAAACCCAAAACTCAGAAGGATTTCATCACATTATCTTCCATAATAAAACTTAACATTTATCTTCAAAAACATCGACTACTCTTAAAGTCTCATACAGAAGTGTAATTAACCTAAAAACATATTCTCTATGATAGATTAATCATTTCCATAAATAACCTAAATTAACTTATGTCCACAATAAAAAAATATATTCTTACAAAATAATATTTCAACCATTACTCCAAAAATTAAATCCCATATTATTTTATTTTCCTTAAGAATATAGTGCTCCCAAAAGAGATAATGTCTTCCAAAATAACCTTTATTACTTAATCACCAAATCATTTTCCTATACTAAGTATGTCCATTTGATAAAACATAAGATCCAAAATAAAATTATTCTTGATCCATAAAATCATTTAACTTAAAATAATAAGTCATGATAACTAGGGACTTCACGTAGGACAGTGGTAGGCGATGTGCCCTTGTCACCCTTTGGTTGTGGGTTCGATTCCTGTGGCCTTGTCAAACGCGATGGTTCGTCACCCATCTTATGGGTTTTCCTTTTTATAAAACTCAAAAATATCCATAACATGTTTTAACCTCAAAGGTTTTCTTATACCTTTAATTTTCATCCCAATACATTAAGACCTCAACATCTTATATATTGTCATTTTTTCCACCTCTATATGATAAAATAAAACTATTCCCAAAAGAAAGAAAATCATACCTTGATCATGGTGTCCATATGGTTTCATCATCATCTTTTTCATGTAGGTAGAAGGTCCATGCATTGCAATAATGATTTAGAGATCATTCAAAATCGTTTTCTTCCTTCATCCAAATACATCTTGTACAACTTGGGATATATGGGTGTTCACAGAAAAAAAAGTTTCCGAAAATAATCATGTATGACATATAATTTCAAAACATCTGATAAAACATGATTTTTATAAAATAGCCGGACTGAGTTTGAGTTGAAACTTTTAATCAATGGTCCTTCTAAAATACCATAAGTATGTGTTGAGAGGCTATATTGTAAAAGAAAATATAAATAGGTTGCGCAAGGGTCTCCTTCTTCAGCACCTTTTTTCAAAATCATGATATGCTTCAAAATCATTGGATAAGGTAAAATATTTAAAAATACCTTGATAATATTTACCTTTCTTGAAAATATGAGAATATTGAGAAAATAGGATTTTATTAAATACAACCCATTATCCAAGATGATATCGAGGTATAATGGATGAATTTGATATCTCAAACAACTGCTTGCAAGTGAGTTGTATGCTAGAAAAAGTTTCACAATCATCTGAACATCACTTTGCAATAATTATTGCAATCATGTCATCAGGAATAGATAGGAATGTTTTTTGAGATCCTCCTCCTTCCATCTGTAACTGACTTTCCTTGATCTGAATATTTTATAAAAAAAAATGATTTGATGGAAATAATAGACATAGGGACTAACCATGTGTTTAACTAAAACTCATAATCCCTAAAGTTGTCTAAACCGACCTCTGATACAAACTATAAGGACCTGACCTTAAAACATTACATAATCTTTACTTAAATGAATAATTCACATTGAGGATCTTTTCAGGTTTAGAGTTTTAGATAGTTAGGCCATAACTATTACATATCAATTTGAAAATTACATGTAGACACTACTACTCAGTATCTATTTCTTTCATAAAATAAAAACTCTTAAAAAGAAACATGTTTAGTTCAAAGTTTTAGACAATATGACTTTTCCTTGATCCCATCCTTGACCCTATTCATCTTTAAGTTCTATGGAAAACATTTCAAAAATTTGGGATGAGCATAAAAAGCTCAGTAAGGGTTATAAAATAAGGAATGAAAACATTATCCCATCAATAAAAAAAATGAAACCATACTTTTAAAACATAACATACCTTATGAAATCATAAGATTTAAGAATAACACACAAAAATCATAAATCATAAAGGCAAATTATGGAAAACATAACATACTTACATTGTAGCTTTCACAGCTACATAGGGAGTTACGTTTGGAATACCCATCATAATATATTCCCTAAATATCTTAGAAGAAACATTAACATTTACCTCTATCACGTTACCCAATGCAATGGAGATCTATCTCGGGCTCACCCACCCTAGGTTTACCACTGAACCACCGGTATGCGCAAATAATTCTCAATAACCATAACATAATCATAACACATAACATAAGCATAAAGGAAATGTAACATTTCCACATTACAATTGTCATGAACCAGATCGGGTCGACCCTGAACCGGTCACCCGAGCCGGTCCGCGACATGGCCTGAAGGGCATTCCTGATCCCCACGGGCTGGAAACTAGTGTCAGGCATCAAAATAAACCATTTGGGAATGATTTTCCCCATAAAAAAGATAAATAAAAAATGACGATAAAAAATAGAAATAAGAAGCGGAAAGAAAATAAAACCGAACATACTTCCTTGTGACCTTCTAGGTCACCAACAAACTCAGACCCAAGCCTGCTTCAGCATTGAGTTGCTAAACCAGAAACCTAAAAAAGAACTGGACCTGGAACTGAAAGAATATGATAGTCATGAGCACCAAGATGCTTAGTAGGGATGCCAAATATAACCACGAAATCCAAATATTTCCTTTTAAAAAACAAACCAATAACACAAGTTTAAAATACAAGTATAAGAGTAGGGTTTTCAAAATTTTAAAATAAGAAACATGTTTTTCCATTTAAAACCCAACACACGCTATATACCATTTCCAAAATACTTTGTCATTTTATAAATAAAACCAAAAACAGAATATACCAAATAAAGGCTAAAGTAAAATAAGTAAACAATGAAAAATTATAATAGACTAGTGAAATGAAAAGTGAACAAGAAATTTTAATAATCCAGTAACCATGGGTAATCCTAAACATACCTAGAAGACCCCTGGATGTACTCAGTTTCGGAACCACCTACTGACGTATGGTGAATCTCCTACGTCTATAACCAACTGGCCACCCTAACTAACCAATCCAATGGAAAAGTCTGTCTTGCCTAACAAAATCTAGTGGGTACCAACCCGTATAATTGGGGTTGATCAGCAACCATCACTCGATCATCTAAAAGATGCCCAAGAACCCATGGTGGTGATAATAATACTGTGTAAGTAGTAAGGATCTTACACACGTGACTCATCTTGCTGCACTTGCCTACCCCAAACATGGATGATTCCTATACGTTCACCCATAAAGGGTTACCCTAGATATGAGAGCCCCAAATACTTATATATATATGCATACATGTTAAACATACAAATTTCCAACCGGGCCATCACATCATTCAGTTTTCAAAACCCCTTTATTAAACACTTGTAGTTATAAATCGGGATTCTAGTTTTACATAATCAAAAGACTTTATAAAAACATTACACAATATGTTCTAAAACAACTCTAAACATCACTTTTGTATTTAAAAAAACCAAAAACACACTGAAACCATCCTAAAAATATGATTTCTGTCACTCTAATAATTTAATAATTAATAAAAAATTACCAAGACACATAAAAAGGCTTCACCCTATAAACATACTAAAATTACTCTCTTTAAAATAAAGTGCACATTAAACCATTTTCCAACCATGGTTCACACCTTTTCTATAATTTAATAAACCATTAAAACCATTTATAAAAAAATTTCAATAACACTCCAAACCCTTTTCACCAAAAATGAACTCAAAATCCCCTTAAAAAAATCAACCTCACACCAACGTCATATAAAAAAATGATTCGTAACTCATACATAACTTAATAATCCAATTACACAATTTATAAAACTTTACCAAGTGACACAACATGGGTTTACACATGAAAAACACTCAAATTCATGTAAAAATATCACTTTAAAATTAAATGCATTTTTAATCCTATCACAAACCACTTTCTCACCAGCAAAAAAAAATCAAAGAACATGCTAAATTAAATAAACAACCAAAATAAATTCACCAAATAATGTTTATACATGGAACCACCTACTTTCACATAAAAAAATCATTTTAAAACTAATTGCATAGTGAATAATTTTTAAAAGAAGTTTCTCACCACACATATAATCCACAAAACATGTTAAAATCACTCAAGAAAGCATAAAAATTCATCAATTAATGGTTAAGCATGGATTCACCTACACACGGTCAAAGACATATTCCAAAACTAATTTTAACATTTTTTTACCAATGCAAAAACACTACAATAAGTTAGCTACACTACTTATTAAAATCTAGACTATATTTTGAAAATTATTTAAACACATGGGTGTAATGGGTTGTGAGGAAAAAGGAGAATTTGGAAAATACCTACCTCAAATCAAGATTGAACGCGACAGAACCTCAATGGAAGGAGGAACAACACCCCACAAACCAAACACACAACCTAAACCACGAGAAAAATGTGAGAACATGACCCAAACGAGTTAGGGTTTATCCAAAATAGATAAAAACACCAATGATTAACAAAAATATACCCCGGGTGAGGTTGGATTAGGCTGGACGGATTGAGGGAGTTGTCGGTGATCTGGAGTGTCGGCTGGCTGTTGTGGGAGACCGGTGAGGGGAAAAAAGGGGCTCGAGTGCGAAATGCCAGGGAGTAGGGTGGTTGGACGAGGGAGAGGGCGGCTGGGGCTTTAGGTGCGGGGACTGGGAGCAGCGAACCGGAGGGTCTGCGGCTGCCACAGATGAGGCGAGGTGGAAGGGCCGGGGTGCCAAGTGCTGCAGGCGGAGGCCGGAGTGCGGCGAGGCAGCGCGACTGGGTAAAGGGAGGTAGGGACAGTGCGGTCAGCTGGAGAGGGCAGAGGGGAGGTCAGGGCTATGTTCAACCTAAGATGGCAGAGGGGAGGTGCCGGTGAAGTCGGGTGTGCCACGGGGAGAGGCCAGGCGGCCTGGTGTGAGGGGGGGGGGACGGGAAAGGGGAAGGGGGAGGGGGGGGGCAGCCGCGCTACTAGGGTAGATTAGGGTTTGATTTTTTTTTCATTTTAATAATAATACAATAATAATAATAATAATACAATAAAAATAAAAATAAAAATAATTCATAATTAATAATAATGTCATTAAAATATTTAATTTTCTTAATAATAATACAATAATAATAATGATAATAATATAATATTAATAATAGTAATAATAGTAATATAAATAACAATATAAATAATATAAATAATAAGATATAAAGAACAAAAATAATAATAATATGAATAATAAAAACCAAATCCATTCATTTTAAAATTTTATTCATTTTAAAAGTTGGTCAATCGCACGGCTCGCGTGCCGCTGAGCACGCGGTTGAGCGAACCGCACTCAGACCGTGCCACCCGGAACTTACCGCGTGCAGGGAAAAGTTGCATCCCTACCACGCAGTTTCATAACCCGTGTGCAAGTCATGTGTCCACAAGTCGTGGTGTGACAATTCTCCCCACCACAGACACTTTCTACCCCTAGAAAGTCACATACTCGAACAATAAACCAAACAAGAACCCATGTCTGAAAGAAACCAAAAGAACCAACAATGTAAGGGAATGAGAGAACACGAGAGGGTTCTCCCCACCACAAGAACTCAACTAGTGCAGAAATATAACACCCAAACATACCACCTTGGGAAGGGGGGGGGGGGGGGGCGACACAGGAACTCCCAAACGATCCAAACCAACTTTTATAGCATGGGCGAACAACACCTCTGCTGAAACATGGAACTCTCAACCTAGACCAGAAACACCCAAAATTAGGAGAAAAACCTCCAAGAAGTACATAACCCCAAATAGTGAACCTGAGCATAACCATAAGCCTTGACTCCTCCACTATCACTTACATCTCCAAACGAACAAATCCAAACCGAGATTAACCCTCACAAGGTCCAAACCCACATTTAAGAAAAGTGCACGATTCAGAAAACCATGATCAGAAAAACAAAACTATCTGGATTACAATAGAACATGTCCATCATAACCCCACGATAAAAAAAATGAACTTATGATGATTTCAAAACTTTAACAGTAGACAAACGAGAATGAAGAGACTTCAAATGTTCCACTGCCAACACAAAACACCAGACCTGGACCAAGGATTCACACCCCTAGCAACTTTTGATTACGTGAAAACTTCACCTCAAGACCTTTGGCTAGGGTTCTGATGGATTAAGCATCTTCGTCCTCACAGTCAGGCACTGTAATTCCTTGGGTCACAACGTCTTCTTCAAGTGATGCATCCTGCAAAACTTCTCCAAGTGACCCAGACAGCCGCAACGACGACATGTCTTCGAAGGTATGCGACATGACGGCTTCATGTTCCCAAACCGGCCATACTAGTGGCACACCACTGAATGGTCTGATGAACTAGAAGCCAGAACCACTTCAGACAACTCTTTAGAAACAGGTCCTTCTAGAACACCCCGTTCTCCAGATGGGGAACCCCCATGAGTAACTGGATTCACTGGATTGCCTAGAACCTACGCTCTGGAGACCAACTTAGCTAGGAACGCCTCATACACTAGCTTCTTGAAATAATGGTCGTTAGAAAGGAGGACCCACTCCATGATCTCTGGACGAATACCCCCGATTAAGAGAGAAGTCTTCATCAAATCCTGTGACGCTACATCCAGAGAAAAGGACACAAGCTACTTGAAATGGTCAACATATTCTTTCACCATCCATTGGCCTTGTTGAATATGCATGAGCACTTCTCCTTTCTTCGTATTCACCTGTTCAGGTATAAACAACCAGATGAAGACGGATTTAAAGACATCCCACATCATCTCAACTTGCATTTATGGTGGGGAAACCAACTCCCATTCATCCAGAGTTGGACCTTCAAATAGACCAAAAACAACATGCACTCTGACAGCTTCAGGAGTTCTCAAAACCCTGAAGACATGCTCGACCCCTTCAAGACATTCTGCTACTTCTAACAGACCCTGATCACCGCAAAGGATAGGAAATGTCCGAGAAGGACCAAAAATTGGTCATGAATTATCAGAAACCTTGGGGACCTTTCTGGGCAGCATTTTTGGAAAAATATATAAAACACTAAACTAAAACCAATATCAATCCAAAGCAACATCATTGAAAGCACCATCATTCGAAAAAAACCAGCACAAAAAAGAACAAACACAAGCAAAAACGAGCCAAAATTCCTTTTTCAAAACCCCCTTTTCATTTTAGATTTCAAAACCTCCTTCTTTCAAGGACATTTTCCAAATACCAAACCCACTTTTCAAACCAATTTCAATTTCCAAAAATCATTTTCCCTTTTTAAAAATGCCTTAGAAAAACAAGGTCAAGACTTTAATTCCAAGTGCGCACACAGTAATCCCATGAACCATTGCACATGTATTCATCCAATTTCATCCATACACACCAACAAGACCGTCCCATGCATTCCCTAATATGTGTAAACATTCATAAAGTGTACCTGAGGTTGCACCCAAACCATATCTTTATCATTTCTAAGAAAACACTAGATTTTTAGACCAAGAGCTTTCCGTTTTAAAAACCCATTTCACAAATTTAAATCAATTTAAAAGAAATAATTCTCATTTCAAAACCCTTTTTTATTTTCAAAAGTTCACTTACACCAATCAAAACCAAGACAATGCTCAAATTGCATCAAACTACCAGATAGAAGGACTAGTAGTTACACTTAACCTAACGACATGGTAGTGGGCCATACCCAAAGTAAGCATCAACAACTTAGAGAAACTTAAACCATGTAATTGGACTCCACATGGGTCACTAATCCATCTGAAATCACGATGTAACATCGGTTTGACTCCTTTTTCATCCATCAATCCAAAACAAATAATAATGAAACAATAACTCAATTCCTGGACTACCCCTGGCAACTCGAGGTTCAGAAAGGGAGAGGGTTCATGACGTCCTTCCCGTACCTACCTCTTGAGTCCCAAAAATCCTAATCTCCATTATCGGACACCCCAAATAACAAGGCCACCCTTTGATACCATTTTTTCACGAACCAACCCAGGTCGACACTAAACCGGTCACCCAGGCCAGTTCGTGACATGGCCCGAAGGGCGTTCCCGATCCCCACGGGCTGGCAACTAGTGTCAGGCATCAAAATAAACCAGTTAGGAATGATTTGGCCCATAAAAAAGACAAATAAAAATTGATGATAAAAAATAGAAACAAGTAGTTGAAAGAAAATAACACCGAACATACCTCCTTGTAACCTTCTAGGTCACCACGAAACTCAGACCCATGCCTGCTCCAACACTGAGTAGCTAAACCAGAAACCTAAACAATAACTGAACCTGCAACTCAAAGAATATGATAGGAGTTATCACCGATATGCTCAGTAGGGATTCCAAATATAACCACGGAATCCAAATATTCCCTTTTCCAAAACAAACCAATAACACAAGTTTGAAACACAAGTATAAGAGTTGGGTTTTCACATTTTTAAAATAAGAAACATGTTTTTACATTTTAAACCCAACACACGCTACATACCATTTCCAAAATTCTTTGTCATTTTATAAATAAAACCCAAATCATAATATACCAAAGCAAGGATAAAGTAAAATAAGTAAACAATGCAAACTAATAATAGACTAGTGCAATGAAAAGTAAACAAGCAATGTAAATAATCCAGTAACCATGGGTGATCCTAAAAATACCTAGAGGACCCCTGGATGTACTCAGTTTCGTAACCACCTCTTGGCGTATGGTGAAGCTCCTAATTTTATAACCAACTGGCTGCCCTAACTGACCAATCTAGTGGAAAAGCCCACCTGGCCTAACAAAATCCAGGGGGGTACCAACCCATCTAGTCAGGGTTGATCATCAACCATCACTCGATCATCTAAAAGATACACAGGAACCCATGGTGGTGATAATAATACTGTGTAATTAGGAAGACCCTCACATGTATGACTCATCTCACCACACTTGCCTACCCCAAACATGGATTCTTCCTATACGTTCACCCATAAAGGGTTACCCTAAATAAGAGCACCCCACATACTTATATATATATATTCATACATGTTAAACATACAAAGTTCCAATCGGGCGGTCACATCATTCAGTTATCAAAATCATTTTAGTAAACACCTGGAGTTGTAAATCGGGCTTCTAGTTTTACATAATCATAAGCCTTTATGAAAACATTACATAAGATGTTCTAAAAAAACTCTAAACACCACTTTTTTATTTAAAAAAAATCAAAACACATGCTGAAACCATCCCAAAAATATTATTCATGTCACTCTCATAATTTAATAAATCATTTACATAATTAATAAAACATTACCAGGACACACAAAAAGTCTTCACCCTATAAACATACTCAAATTCCTCTCTTTAAAATCAAGTGCACATTAAACCATTTTCCAACTATGGTTCACACCTTTTCTATAATTTAATAAACCATTAAAACCATTTATAAAACAATTTCCATAACACTTGAAACCCTTTTCACCAAAAATTCACTCAAACCCCTCTTAAAAAATCAATCTCACACCAACGTCATACCAAAAAAATGATTCGCAACTCATACATAACTTAATAAGCCAATTGCAGAATTTATAAAACATTACCAAGTGACACAACATGGGTTTACACATGAAAAACACTCAAATTCATATAAAATGTCACTTTAAAATTAAACTCATTTTTAATCCTATCACAAACCACTTTCGCACCACAAAAAAATCAAAGAACATTCTAAATTTAATAAACAAGAAAAATAAATTCACCAACTAATGTTTATACGTGGAACCACATAATTTCACAAATTTTTTTTTTAAAACCAATTGCATAGTGAATCCTTTCTTAAACAAGTTTCACCCCACACATATAATCCACAAAACATGTCAAAATCACTCAAGAAAGCATAAAAATTCAGCAATTAATGGTTGAGAATGGAATCACCTACACACAGTCAAAGACATATTCCAAAACTAATTTTAACATTTTTTTTCCAATGCAAAAACACTGAAATAAGTTAGCTACACTACTTATTAAAATAAAAACTATATTTTGAAAATTATTTAAACACACGGGTGTCATGGGTTGTGTGGAAAAAGGAGAATTTGGAAAATGCCTACCTCAAATCAAGAGTGAACGCGATAGAACCTCAATGAAAGGAGGAACGACGCCCTGCGAACCAAACACACAACATAAACCACGAGAAAATCACGCGAACACGACCCCAACAAGTTAGGGTTTATCCAAAATAGATAAAAACACCAAAAATGAATGGAAATATACCCGGGGTGAGGTGGGAGTAGGCTGGCCTGATCAGGGGAGTTGCTGACGAGTTGGAGTGTCAGCTAGCTGTTGCGGGAGACTGGCAAGGGGAAAAAGGGGGCTTGGGTGCAGAATGCAAGGGAGCAGGGTGGCTGGAAGAGGGAGAGGGCGGTTGGGGATTTGGGTGCGGGGGCGGGGAGTGGTGAACCAGAGGGGTTGTGGCTGCCGCGGATGAGGCGAGTCGGCAGGGCCAGGGTGTCAGGTGCTGCGGGTGGAGGCCGGAGTGCGGTGAGGCGGTGAGACCGGGTAGAGGGAGGCCGGGACGGTGCAGTCGGATGGAGAGGGAAGAGGGGAGGCTGTGGTTACGGTCGGCCAGAGACGGTAGTGGGGAGGCAACAACGAAGTTGAGTGCCCCGCGGGGAGAGGCCAGGGGGCTTGGTTCGAAGGGGGGGGGGGCAGGAAAGGGGAAGGGGGGCAGTCGCGCTACTAGGGTAGATTAGGGTTTGAGTTTTTTTTCATTTTAATTATAATACAATAATAATAATAATAATAATACAATAATAATAAAAATAATAATAATTCAATAATAATAATAATGTCATTAAAATATTTAATTTTCTTAATAATAATACAATAATAATAATGATAATATAAATGATAATAATATAATATTAATAATAGTAATAATAGTAATATAAATAACAATATAAATATTATAAATAATAAGATATAAATAATAATAATAATAATATGAATAATAAAAACCAAATTCATTCATTTTAAAATTTTATTCATTTTAAAAGTCGGTCAATTGAATGGCTCGCGTGCCGCTGAGTGCGCGGTTGAGTGAACCACGCTCAGACCGTGCCACCTGGAACTAACTGTGTGCAGGGAAAATTTGGGTCCCTACTGTGCAGTTTCATAACCCGTGAGCAAGTTGTGAGTCCACATACCGGGGTGTGACACCAATCACAATATATCAAATCAAGATATTGAAATAAACAATGCTTTATCAAACCATTTTCAAAACCATTTAAAACATTTAATAAAGATATTTTTGAATCAAAGTGTCCCATACAACTTTGAAACTTTTAAATATATCATTATTTGAAAACATTAATGTCCATATAAATAAATCCTAAAAACCATTTTGAAAACATGGACATTAATGAGAAATATTTAGAAGAATAAATCTTTAAAACATTTTAACTGATATTTTAGTTTGAGTTTCTAAAAAAATGAGAGACACTTGAATAAAAATAATTGAGGAATAACATTTAATCAGAACTTTATAATATCATCAGAATAATGGGATTCTTGATACAATATTCCAAAGGATATTATATACACCATATAAGAGTTAATTGGTGCATAAGAACAATGAAGTCTCAATGGAATGTAAATTGAGACGAAATTCCTCATAAAAACTATATCCTTAGATTGATGATAAATCAATTACATAATAATGTGTGAAAAATATAAATACACTCAATATGATTGGATATTCAGTGTAAATAAATCAGAGAACATTAACACATATTTTTGTAAAAACAACACCAATGACTAGGATGTTTAACTCAATGAATGTAAATTGAGTTAAAATTTCTCTTATTAAGTTCATATCGATGACTTGAAAATTTATCAATGGAGTAATTATGTGTATCAAAATTATATAAACACATAGGGGAATAGAAATTACAACATAAATAAATAAATAGTGATTCCACACATAATCATATAATGACATAATTTAGAATTAGAAGATTAACCCAAGGAATGGAAATTGGGTTAAAAAGTTCCCTTACCGATTAGGTAACTTACGAAACATACACCACATGAAAGAAGGATCATACAATGAAGAAGTAAATACCTATAAATTAAATTTTATTATACAAATAATACAATCATGTGAAGTACATACACCACACAAAAGGAAATAGTGGAAAATATAACATTAATCTCACGAGAATAAAAAAATGAGATGAAAACCCCTTACCATGTTGTAATCAATCAAGTCGTATGACGAAAAGTTAATAACCACCAAATTAATCACAGAATACCATGAATATAAATAGAATGATAATAATATATATCAAATGGCAGTAAACAATACACCATATTCAATAAATAAGTGGTGAACAATGGAAATCTCACGGAATTAAAAGTGAGATAAGAAACTCTTTACCTCGTGTCCGACTTGATTCGTTTGTTCCTTGTTCTTCCTGAATAATAAAAATAAGTTAATTTATACTTTCTTAAGAAATTTTTTAAATTTTATTATTCCTTTTATATCACTTATTACCTAGCTATAACAATTAGTTACTTATTTGAGTTCATATTGAACATTTTGTTGATGTTTAGAACTTGAGTCAAAAATGAACTTGTTATAATTACAAATTCTCCATGTGGTAAAAATTACATTGTCTCCAGAATAATATTCATGATTTAGATATCATATATATCCAGTATATATGTATTTATAATATTACATAGCATTTGGAGATAAGAAATGAAATGCACCATTCATGGAGACGGTAAGCTGTACATACACATGAACGCTAATTTCATTTCCATTTCATATTTAATGAAATAAAAACATAATGATACATAGGTATTTTATAATTCTAGTATAATATCATATATAATTTCATTAACTCTATCCTTTATACATTCCACGTATGATATGAATGAGTCATATCACTTTGAGGGGGCGGTAGTATGCACTTCCTCAAATGAAATTATCGTATTTACCCATTATGGAAACCATAAAGGTATGATATAAATGAAAAATACAGAAGTAAAGAGACAAAATAAATATAATATATATCACATATAAATACAGTTCCATCATAATGGTCACCATGAGAGGCGGTTGGAGATATTTGAACAATCATTGTTTCGTGAGGTAGTAGTTCGCCGTCCACAGAAACAATATCTTCTTTAACCATTAGATGGAGGTGTGTGTAAGTTTAGTTAGAATACTTATCATAAATACAACCTAGTATATTTAGGATAATGGTTTTTTTATAAAATTAAGGAATAAAAAGATTTTAGGGGGTTGGATAAGTAAAATAAAAGAAAATAACTTAAGAGAAGACGTTACCTTTAAATTGGGTATCTCCCTTTGGTTTGAACCAAAAGGTTTACTTGAATTGCCTTATTCCTAGTGGAAGGCTTCTAGGAAGAATATATAGATGTAGGGAGATTAATTGAGTAGAGGTCGGATGATCCAAGGTGCTTGAGAAGTGTGAGGAATGGGTTCAAAGTGAGCGCTTTTTATAAGGCAGAGGAGGGGCTCTTTAGGAATGTTTAAAAATATTATTTTATTATATAATGATTTTCGGTTTATAAAGGTCCAAAACTTATTAAAGTCAAAGATAAGATGAATCATGTTTGAAATAAAATCATCAAATAATAATTTGATAGGTTTTGGATATTGTTTTAATCTTTATAATGTAATTTATTTAAATCATTCATTAATGAGGTAAACACTACATCATTATTGTGTCATAAATAATTTTATTTATTTGATGTCTAAAAATTATAAAAAAAATATCATGATGTAAGAATTTTTTTTATATTTTAAATTAATATTTTTAGTTGAAGATATAACTTATATAACCCCATTTAAGAATTGATTTACTAAAATATATATGTTTAAATCATTTTTGTCTTTACTTTAAATTAATTAATATAAAGTGTCATTATCACTCCCAAGTGGCTCCATTGGGTCCCAAAATTGACCCAAAGATTCACATGGTTAGAAATGTATCAACCAATAGAATTAGAACAAATTTTATGGTAATTTAATATTATTATAATAATATTTTTTACCCTTATTTACTAGATTTACTCCATGGTAAATAAATTTTTTACTGAAGTAAATATTCATAATGTATAAAAATAAAAGTTACATATTTATACAATTTGTACCTCCTGATTTAGAATATGGAATCCATTTTTTCAAATTCAAAAAACATAAGTGGCGGAAATTAATTTAAAATTAATTCCCACTGTCAAAACAAAAAGCGTTTTTAAGAAATAATAACTATCAATAGATTGACACTTATTTATGTCCAATTTCAAAATGAAATTACTTCCAATGACCAAAATTGGATTAAATGGTAAAAATATAATCTAATTACACTTTAAAACCATTTAAAAATATAATCTAACCATATAAATAAATTATATTAAAAGGTAGTTATGAATTAAAATACATTATTTTTTATTATTCATAAAAAATGATCTTTATCAGAAAAATACCAAACTTTTATCCAAAGTAAATTTTGATGTCCTGATTTTAAATAAGAATGTTATTTTGTCAAATAGAATATATTAAAGTGACTAAAACTATATTTAAAAAGGGTTCTCCATCAAAAGGCGGTAAATCGACTTTTTAATGAATATTACGAGTATTTATGCTTAAAATCAGATTCTTTCTTATTTTAAGCCTCTAAAATTAATTGGATAAATGTAAAAACATTTAACAAACTTGTATATTCATATTATAGTTAGTTCTTTCCATTCCCACCAATACAAAGGCTAGGCGTTAACTACCTTTTAAAATAATATTATATTATTATTTTTCTATATGACTCAACATTGTGTACAACATAAGATTTCAAATAAACTCGTTGTGGTGTATCAGGTACACCATCGAACATAGCATCCCCTTTAAAGTAAAATTAATATATAATTCAAAAATTTTAATAAATATAAAAGTGTTATATTTTTTATTTACCTGGGATGTTACATCTAGCCTAGGGTTTCAGTAATTTCAGCTTTGTGCTTAAGTTAACTCCCATAGGATCAGAGAGTTAAAAAATTAAAGGATCATAATTAAGTAGTTATTTATTTAAATTATATTGATTAACTAAAAAATTAATAGTTAGAGTTATATTTATTACACCTTTTAAATATTTTCTAAAAAAATATCTTCTTGTTGTGTCTTTTTAGTTGAACTTCATTTCAAAAACAAAAAAACAAAAAAAAAATGAAATATTCTTCCAGAAAACTTATTCTAGTTTTATAAAAATTAAATAACCCCCATCCTTCTAAGTTGTTTATTTTATTTTATTTTCAAAATACCTTTAATATGTTGTTTTAAATTACTTCCTCCTTTGAGAGACGACCATGGTCAGCCACTCTGCTGCACCTAAATAACCCGAAACTGAATATCATTTGAGAGCACCCATGATAGTTCTTCTCAAATTAGTGTCATATTTGGAGAGTCAAGTGATTATTTCAACCAATTATAGGTATTCCTTTTATTTTTCATTTTATTCTCTTCTTCTCTTCTTTCTCCCTTCTTTACCCAATCTGAATTTTTCTTATTCTTTTGTTTTCTTCTTCTTCTTCTTTATGGAACATCAACTCAAACTTTTCATTTTTATTTTATTATGGTCCAATTTTATTCTTTTAATTTTATTTGATTTATGACATGAACTACTCTCAAATATCTTTTATATCTTGACCCTAAGAATGAACGCATTCTTAGGGATCAGATCAGACATTCTCAGTCTATGAGAAGTTTCAACATTCAACCAGTTGGAGAATTTCTCCATTCTAGGAACAAAGAAATTGGAAACACTTATAAATAAATTTTAAAAAAATAATAAATGGATGAAAACAATAAAAATGAACTTAATAGAACCATTCAAGAATTGGATCCACTAAAAATTAATTATCAACCAAATTGTATTACATATCCAAATCTCAAATCAGAATTTGAACTGAAATCTGGGTTAATTCACCTTATTCCAAAGATTCATAGCTTATCTGGTGAGGACCCAAACAAACACATTAAAGAATTTAATGTGGTTTTCTCAACCCTAAAACCAAGAAATGTATCTAAATATCAAATCAATCTAAGATCATTCCCATTCTCACTTGATAAAGCTGCGAAAGATTGGATATATTATTTACAACCTGAAGATGTAAATTTTTGGAACGATTTGAAACATCTTTTCTTGGAGATATTTTTCCAGCATCAAGGACCAAATCTATTTGAAAAGAGATCTCTGGTATCAAGCAAGCACATGGGGAGTTAATGTATGAGTACTGGGAGTGATTCAAGAAGTTGTGTGCAAGCTGCCCACATCACCAAATCAATGAGAAACTACTCATCCAGTACTTTTATGAAGGACTCACACATATAGAGAGAAGCATGGTGGATGTCGCAGCTAGAGGGGCATTGATCAACAAGATGTCACAAAACTCCCAAAAAATTGGAAATCAGGGTACACCACATGTTAGAGGAGTATATTAGGTAAGTACTTCCTCTCTTGAAAATCATATGATTAATACTAAGTTGGAAGAATTGACCAATATGGTGAGGTAGATTGAATTGGCTCAAAAGACATCCCAACTCACTCCTACAAGGCCATGTGGAATTTTCACTAAAACAAACCACATAACTGATTGTTACCCCCAACTACAAGAGATAGAATATTGTTCAGCAATATTCCTTGGGAGACAATATCAGTAGTAACAACAAACACATCCCTAAAAGAAGTATGATTCCTTAGAACCAACATAAAAACAAGGGTTTAATGATAAATCAAACATGAGGTATGGCTCTGGACAACAAAAAAGTCCCCCTTTTCAACAAAATTTCTAACAGCCTTCGTTTTACCAACAAGGTTTCCAACAACCCCAAAGGTTTTTTAGAGCCCAAGCATCAACAAGTCGAAAAAAGGGAATTCTAAACCAAAGTTAGATTCTAATACTGATGATCTTTTGAAATAAATTTTTCTTAATCAAAATAATGATTTGAAGAGTTAAGTTTCAGAGTTGAGAGAGTTGAAGACTCAAATGAGCCATATTGACACCACCCTCCATGAACTGGTAAGTAAGAACTTTAGAAATCTACCTTCTCAACCTAATTCAAATCCTGAGGGGAATGTCAGTTCCATCATGTTGAGAAGTGGGAAGAAAAAAACTGATACTTATGCACCTACCATTCCATCGAGATTCACCTCAACTCTGGAGAGGCCCCATTTCAGAACCACAGATGATAAACCCACAGAGAAAGATAAAGGTAAGAAAAGATTGACGATATTCCTCCTAAACCCCTTCCCTTTCTAGAAATAGTTATACAAACCAAGAATATGGTTGAAGAGGTGATGGAAAAAATAATTCTTGGATACATTCATGCGTTTTGAGATCAACATCCCTCTACTTGAATCAATAAACCAAATACCAAGGTATGCCAAAATTTTAAAATAAATTTGTACCAATCAAAGATGGCTCAAGGGAAATGAGAGGATAAATCTTGGAAGGAATGTGTCAGCACTCATTACACCAACTCTAGCAATTCCAACAAAGTGCAAGGATCCTGAGACATTCACCATCCCATGCACCATAGGGGAGTTGCACTTTTCTGATTCTCTTTGTGATTTAGGAGTTTCCATAAATGTGATGCCTCACTCTGTATTTTATTCTTTATAGGTTAGTGAGTTGAAGACGATGAGAGTAGTGGTGCAATTAGAGAATGGATCCACATCATATATAGTGGGATTCCTTGAGTATGTACTTGTTCGGGTATGATACATGACCTTTTCAGAATATTTATACATGCTTAACATGGAGGATGATCAGGTAAGTTCTCATGCTCCTATTATTTTAGGTAGGCCCTTCCTCAAAACTAAAAAAACTATCATAAATGTTCATGAGGGTACACTTTCCATTTAATTTGAAGATCATGTTGTGATATTTAATGTTATTGACTCCATTAAGTACACCTTAGAGGACCATTATTCTTTTGTTATCACCCATTTTAACCACCAAATAAAAACACCATGGAATTTTATTGTCCTATGATTAGGGAGATTATGATTACTGGTTCTAGTTTGATGTATAAGAGCACTTCCACACCAGTTTCTAATGCAAAAAACTCTCTTATATTTGATTTTGAAATGGATTCGTATTCTGATTTTGATCATGTTCACTATGATTATGACTTGGATATTAAAGATGTTGATAGATTTGATGAATTATTCTCTGATTTTGAAATTTTTTATTCTGATACTGATGTTATTTGTGCACATATTTCAGTTCCTTAAATGTATCCATCCATACATCACCCCCCTTTGTTGGAGCTCAATCCATTTCCACTAAATCTCAAATACTCATACTTTTTTAGTGGTGATATATTACCTGTTATAATTTCTAATAATATTCCTTTTTAATATGAAGAAAAACTTTTGAATATTTTGAGGGAGAACATTAAGGAAACTAGGTGGACCTTGGCTGACATATCAAATATTAACCCCTCCATTTTCATGCAAACTATTCTTTTGGAGGATGGGGCTAAACCGGTTAGGAAGCCACAAAGCAGACACAATCCAACACTTCTAGAAGTTATTAAAAAAGAAGTTGATAAATTGATTGTGGTAGGTATAATTTATTTCATTTTAGATTCTCAACGGGTGATTCCTATTCAGGTTGTGCCTAAGAAAAGTGGTGTTACTGTTGTTAAAAATTATAAATAGAAGTTAGTTCCGATGAGGGTAAAAAATAGTTTGTGAGTCTGTATTGATCAGATATTTGAGAGACTAGCTGGGAAAACACACTATTGTTTCTTGGATAGATTTTTTGGATATTTTTACGTTCCTATTGCTCTAGAGGATCATGAAAAGACAACATTCAATTATCCATTCAGCACATTTTCCTACCAGAGGATTTCATTTGGACATTGCAATGCCCCAGGTGCCTTCCAAAGATTCATGGTGAGTATTTTTTCTAATTTTCTTAAGACCAGCATGAAGGAATTTATGGATGATTTTACAGTGTATGGTTCTTCATTTTATGATTGTATCTCTAGTTTGGGGACGATTTTAAATTATTTAATTAAGAAGAATCTGGTCTTAAACTTTGAAAAGTTTCATTTCATGGTAGAGCATGAGATTGTCTTAGGGAATGTAGTGTCAAAACATGGGATAGAGGTTTATAGATCTAAGGTAGATATCATTTCACCCTTACCCTATCCTTCATGTGTGTGTGATGTTAGATATTTCCTAGGTAATGCTGGATTTTATCGACGTTTCATCAAAGATTTTAGTAATATTTCTCTTCCCATGTCGCGATTATATCAAAAGGACTCTGATTTTTTGTTTTATGATTCTTGTAGGACTTCCTTTGATGAGCTAAAGAAGCATCTGACCACTCCACCTATCATACAACCTCCACGGTGGGAGATTCCTTTGGAGGTTATCTATGACACCTCCAACTTCATGGTTGGAGCTTTTATATCTGATAGGGTGGAAGGACGTTCACATTTGATTTCATATGCATCGAGGACACTGGATTTAGCCCAATAAAACTACAGAACCACAGAAAATGAGTTTATTGTCGTCATATTTTCTTTAGATAAATTATATTCATATTTATTAGTCTCTAAAGTAGATATTTTTTCTGACCATGTAGCTCTGAGGTACCTCTTGAAGAAGCCAGATGCAAATCCCAGACTTATCTAATGGATGCTCCTTCTTCAAGAATTTGATATTGAAATAAATGAAACGAATGGGTCAGAAAACCTAGTGGTAGACAACATGAGTAGGATTACTCACACACTAGAGGATGAAACGTTGGACCAATTACCGCTTCGACACACTTTCCCTGATGAGCATCTTTATTCCATATCAGGTATACATCCTTGGTATTCTGATTTCGTTAACTACCTTGTTGACTCTGAAATTCCTAAAAATTTAAAGAAACATCAAGTCCAAAAATTAAAGAGTGGGTCTAGATTTTATGTGTGGGATGATCCCTACATATTGGGCATGTGTAGTTACCAAGTTATTAGGAGGTGTGTTCTTGATCATGAATTTGTGTATGTTTTACATTTATTTCATACACTTGCTAATGGTGGACACTTTAGACCCCAAAAGACATATAGGAAAGTCTTAGACTCTGTATTATATTTTCATATCTTATTCCATGATGCTCATGTATTTTTCAGGTTGTTCTCATGTTGTCAACACACTAGAAACATTTCTAGGAGACATGAGATGCCCCAACAACCCATATTATTTGGTGATATTTTTCATGTTTGGGGAATTGATTTTATGGGTCTTTTCCTAGTTCATTTGATTTTTTGTAGATTTTTTTTGTTATTGATTATATGATCAAATGGGTGGAGGCTAAGGCCACTAGGACTGATGATTCTCATGCAATAGTGTAATTTGTCAAGACACCTGTTTTTTTGTAGGTTTGGAGTACCAAAGGCCATCATCAGTGATAAAGATACACACTTTTTTAATAAAAATTTATATTCCCTCCTTCGTAAGTATGGGGTGACACAAAAAACATCAACCCCACACCACCCCCAAACAAATGTCCATGATGAGGTTTCAAATCGGGAGTTGAAATAAATTTTGGAGAAAATCATGCAGCCAAATAGGAAGGACTAGAGAAAGTGATTGGATGATGTGTTATAGGCTTATAGGATGACATAAAAAATTCTCATCGGTATGTCCCCATTTTAATTTTTTTTTGGGAAAGAATGTCATCTCCCTATGGAAGTCAAGCATCAGGCATATTGGGCAATAAAGAAATGAAACATGGATTTGGAATAAGATGGAATCCAAAGGAGGAAATGAATTCAAGAGCTTGAGGATATTTTATTTTCTTCATATAAGAACTCATGGATCTACATGGAAAGATCACAAGAAGCACATGATAGAATTATCCTACAAAGGGAGTTTCATGTTGGAGAGAAATTCCTTCTCTATAGTTCACAACTAAAGCTAATCCTTGGTAAGTTACATTCCAGATGGTTAGGTCCTTATATTTTATCTAATTTTTTCCTTATGGTACAGTGGAGATCACACAAGAGGACACTAGAATAATATTTACAGTCAATTGGCAGTATTTGAAGCAATACATTGAGGTAAGTTCTACTGATGTAGTGGATTTCATCACACTGCATGACCCCATCATCACTTGAGAATATCAGGATGTTCCTAACCCTTTCACTTTAATATTATTTTTCCAATTTAAAATTATTCATTTCATGTACACATATCATCTCATGGGTTCACAACAAGGACAGTGCAATATTTTATGTTTGGGGGAGGGAACCTTTTATTTGAGTAATTTCTATTATTTTCTATTTTTAAAAAAAAAATTGTGTGTTTTTTTTTGTGTTTTTTAAAATTTTGAGCTGAAATGATTCTCAACAGCATTTTTAAATCCATATCAATAAGTGAAACAATTTATCCCAAGAAACTGAGCTTAAATGAATGCTGAGAATTACTTTGTTTCAAGTTTAAATCTTTAGTAATTTCCTAAAAAGTACTCTGAATTTTGAATCCCATGCAACATCTCACTATCTTTATATTTGAAATCACTTTCCTGTGAGGCTTTTGAATCATTATTTTCATCTTCTTTATATTTACCTCACTTTTTGAGAGAACCAAACCATGCTTGATTTAACCAAAATTTTATTTATTCCTATCAAAACTTGAGGGTTTGAGGTACTTGTGTTTTAAATGATTGAGGTATTTCTTTAGTATTGAAGCTTTTATTTCATAAGAATAATTTTTATAATGGACTACCTTGAACATTTAATCCTTTTAGACCTTATAATCCATGAAAAACTTATTAGGTTAGCCACATTACAAGCCGATTTTTCCTATCCAACTAACTATTGAAGTGAAATTTTATAATCTAGTTGAACTTAAGTGTGGGGGAAGTTGTCTTTTGTTGTGCTACCACATTTTTTGATACTTTGGGTGGAGAATTAAATTTCGAATATATGTGTTTGTTGTTGAAAAAAACAATTTTATTCAAATTTTTTTCTTTCTGGAGCTTTCATGATAAAAGAAGTTGTGCCTTTCTGGAGCATCCAATTAAGAAAGAATGTTGTGCCTATCTGGAGCTTTCACGAAAAACAATGTTTGATAAGATTGATTTTTTTGCTGAAATGATGAATTGTGTAAAATTTCCATGAATTTTCATGATGATGGAGCTGAATTAATACTAAGGGGGTGAGTAAGAGACCATATATGAGTGAAAATTAGAATAATGCAATTTTTCTTCAAAAAGAGTCAAGCCCTCCTTATTCAGCCTTAGAATTTTTCACATCTAAATCCTACCAACTAAAAACCATAGAACAACCATGAAAAGTCCTCATGAAAAACATATGTCCTTGACTCACATCTGGTAGTGATATAGAAATTTATCGAGCCTATGGTGACCCTTCTATGAGTTTGTATGAGAAAGACATTACTAATAAATTGACATCTGTGTGATAAGAGAAATTCAAGTGAGGTACATGTTTTGTGTGCATGGGAGGATAAATGAAGTGTAAATATATTGAATGATAAAAATGGAGAACTTGAAATAATGGTTTTTTATGAGGCATGGTATATTCTGTTTCTTGGTTTGGAATTGTTGGATATCAAGGATATATTTTTTAAAATTTGTTTTGATTTGATATTGATGTTTATTTGTCACAATTTTTTGGAATACACGATATGAGGTTTTTCCCAGGAGTGAAAAAGGGTAAGTGTGGGGGAGTTGATAAAATAAAATTTTATTGAATATTTTATTGATAATAAATGATATAATTTCCTCACATTGTGGTAAATATGTTCATTTATGGAATATTTGGGATTAGATCATTCATTTGCAAATTTGATAAAAATTCCCGTTTTACCCATTTAAAATTCATTTTAGTATTTCAAAAATAAATATTTTAATATGAATTATTTTAAATTAAAATTTTGTAACATTGTTATGAACTTAATGGTATAAAACTTTTATTTAGGACACTAGAGCTAAATCGTGCATTTGATTGGACTAAATGGACCATGAAGTCAAAGATGGGATGGACTCTCCATATTGGACATCATTGTAGTGTTTGGGAAATATATTCTTCACCCATACTTATATTGATCCCAAATATTTATAGGGTCTATACAACACAATTTCACAGAAATCATCCTTCTAGAAGGACAGCTAATTCATGTGTTTTGGGGGTCAATAATGCGGTGAAATTTGGTTTAATTTATTTGGACGAATTTCACCATTCACACTTGAAACCTCTTTAAACCTACACTCCCATCCACTATATAAATATTTATTTTTGTCATTTTGATGGGTTGGGATGTGAATTAGGAATTTGAGGGCCGAGGAGAATTGGTTTCACTCAAATTCTCCAACCATTGTAATAGGGGTAGCTCTTGAAGCAAGGATATCCTCATCGAAGCCTTCTTCTTCTTCTATATGTTGTAATATTTGTATTTGTGTAATAAAATTATTAGTTCCTCTTCTATGTATTATATTTTCTTATGTTATTATTATTATTTTATCTTCCTATTTGGGTTGGAACTCAATAGTAGAAGTGTGATTGGGACATATTCATTCTAAACCTTTGCACATGCAAGTTTCTTCTATGATGACTACACTGCCCATGGAAGAGTAGTTCTTTTTAGTAATCGATCTACCTATTACATTATTTATTCATTTATTTTGAATTAATGAGATACTTTAATTCACTTAATATGATTCATGAATTGAGTTTTTAATTATAAGAAACTATGTAAGCAATTGAACAATTAACACAAAAACATGCGAGGTCGAGATTTGTGTAAACTGTGAGAGTGAAATCTTAATCAGTAATACAAGAACACAAGGGATAAATTTGTAGAGTTTAAATATAATCCCTAGACTCAATTAGTCCTCATTTACAGAGTGGATATGTTCTCTAATTAACTATTAACCATAAGATAACTTTGGAACATCAATCAAAGCAGAGTTTAGTGATTGCTTGTTCTGAACCTAGCCTAGGGTTCAAGTAATTTCATCTTTGTGGTTAAGTTAACTCCCATAGGGTATGAGGGTTAAAAAATCAGGGGATAATAATTAAGTTTATATTAATTTAAATGATATTTATTAATAAATAAATGAATAGTTAGAGTTAGATTGATTACAAATTTTAAAATATTTTCTAAAAAAACAACTTCTTGTTGTGTCTTTTTAATATAACTTCATTTCAAAAACAAAAAAAATGAAATCTTCTTCCAGCAAACTTCTTCTAGTTTTATAAATGTTAAACAACCCCAAATAATTCTAAGTTGTTTATTTTTCTTTATTTAATTTTCAAAATACTTTTAATATGTTGTTTTAAATTACTTCCTCCATTGAGATACGAACTTGATCAGCCACTCTGCTGCACCTAAATAACCCGAAACCAAATATCATTTGAGAGCACCCATGACAATTTTTTTTGGAAATCTACTTTTTCAACAAACACAATCAACACAAAAACCCTGAAAAGTTACCTTGATGGATTTTTTCCACCATAAAAATTGAACAACAACCTAAAAAAATGTTCTAACTTATTAACCAAATGGAAAATCACACGAAGAGGTGGAAAAATAACTTAGTGAAATTGTTTTACCACCTTATAAAACAATTAAAGAACCTACTTTTCACAAACTAGCTGAAAAAGAAAAATTGATAAAAAAATAAAGAAATCCAACATTAAAGAACCTTTAGGGGTTTTAGAAACCTAATGGGATCTTACAAAGGGAAGAACAAAGTATGTTATGATCTTAAAATGTATAGGGAGCCACCACCTTATCCTTTGGGAATCCATCCTATTAAGAAAAAATTTGAAAACGAAATGGAAAAGAATGTACTTGGAACTTTTAAGAAATTCCAATTTGACATTTTTTTGTTAGATGTTGTGAAACCGATCTCTCATTGTGAAAAATTACTTAAAGAGACATGTACTCACAAAAGGAAGTTTAAGGGAGGTGAGAAAGTTAATTTGGGAATAAATGTTTCTTCCATGATCCAACACCCTCTCCATGTTAAATGCAGATATCCAAGTATGTTTTCTATCCCATGATTCATTGGCAATAATCAGTTTGATAATCCGAAATTAGATTTAGGAGCTTCCATAAATGTTATGATTTATTCTATATTTTAATCTATATTGGTTGAAGAGATTAAGAAATCTAGAAATGTTATTCATCTAGTTAATTGGATATTAGTTAAACCAGTTGGAGTTATCAAAGGTTTGTTGGTAAGGGAAAAAGATTTAGTTTTACCTAATGATTTTTATGTGCTAGACATGGAAGACAATCATTTTAGTTCACATTAACTATTAATTATTAGAAGATAATTCATTAAAACTATCAAGTAAATAATAAATGTTCATAAAGGTACGTTGTCTTTAGAGTTTGGAGAAAATATAGTTAATTTCAATAAATTTGAATCTATAAGACACTCGGTGGAACACCATTCTAAAAACCAAGTAAACATGAATGACTGGTTATCTACAGAGCTATTCCATGATTCCATTCAAGATAACCAACCTCTAGATTATTTAGAAAATGTACATTATATTTAAAATGAATCATTTTCTTCTATGATGATGAATATAAAATTGAATCTATATTTTGGAAAATTATACACTATTTTGGAATTTATCAACATGTCATGAATGATTTTTTTTTAAAATCAATACTGAAAATGATAAGAATTTTTGAAACGTTTGAAACATGTATTTCTACTGAAAATTCAGATTTTATAGACGAAAATTATTTAGATTATGATGAAATTGAATTTTATTATAGTTAAATTATCATTCAAAAGTCACCTAATATATGGGAACTTGAATCTAAAAATTATTTTGAGGATGATAAAATATTTATTCTTGAAAATAAATGTATTTATAGTCCAGTAGTTCGTAATTCTGCTATTCTTGAGTAAGTTTTAGTTGTAGAAAATGAACTTAAAGAACCCATTGAAGAAGATTTTTCCAAAAAGGACATCCCTTACACACTTAAACTCAAACCTTTACCTAAAAATTTGAAATATGATTACTTGGAAGATAAAATAAATCATATTATAATTGTGAGTAAGCTGTCTAGTGAACAAGAAAATAATCTCTTCAAGGTCTATAGAAATAATGGGAAGGCTATAGTCTGGTATTTTGATGATTTTCTAGAAATTATTCCTTAGGTGGGGATGTATAAGATTCTTCTTGTGGATGATTGCAAACCTATTAGACATTCTCAAAGGAGATTGAATCTAACCCTTATTAAAGTGGTTAAAAAGAGGTTACTTCCTTGTTGGTTGCGGGTATTATCTACCCCATTAATGATAGTCGATGGGTAAGTCCAATTCAAATTGTACCTAAAAATGGTGGATTCATAGTTATTAAAAATTAATTTGAAGAGTTGGTACCTTCTAGGTTTCCAAATAAGTGGAGGTATGCATCGATTACAGGAGGCTGAACTTAGTGATAAGGAAGGACTAATTTCCCTAACCTTTTCTTGACCAAATTCTTGAAAATCTAGTAGGTTAATCTTGTTATTTATTCCCAAATGGATTTTCTGGTTTATTAACAATTAACATAGCTCTAGAGGACCAATATAAAACAACTTTAATATGTTTTTCTAGTACATTTTATTATTGTATAATGTCATTCAAACTATACAATGCTTTTGCCACCTTCCAAAGATGAATGCCTTTTATTTTCTCTAAGTTTCTTAAGGAATGTATGGAAGTGTTTATGGATGAATTTATGGTGTATGGTATATCTTTTGAGAGATGTATCAGGAGTTTAGGGGTTCTTATTAGAGTTTTCATTGAGAATAAACATGTTCTAAACTTTGAAAATGCCATTTTATGGTAGAAAGTGGAATTATACTTTGTCATGAAGTGTCTAAGAATGAAATTCGGGTGGAAAAGTCCAAGGTTGATATAATCTCTTTGTTTCCTTTTCCGAATACTATTAAGGATATTAAATCTTTTCTTAGTCTTGTTGGGTTTTATAGGAGATTCATAAATTACATCAATCTTACTACTTTTCCTTTGAAAATATTACATAAAAAAGAAGTCCCTTTTGTCTTTGATGAGAAGTGTAAGGAATACTTAAATGAATTAAAATAGAATATTTTGTCCCCACAAATAGTTCAACCACTTAATTGGATTTTTGATTTTGATTTGATGACTAATGATTTATATTTTTCTTTAGGATATATTTTTTGAAAAATAGTGGAAAGGAAATCACATGTCATTGCTTATGCTTCTAGGAATCTAGATTCTTCCCAATCAAATTACTCCAAAAATATGAAGGAATTGTTAGCTGTTTTCATTTCCCTTTATATGTTTAGAATCTATAGTTTTGGATATAAATTAGTGATTTTCACTGATTATTATTCAATCTGATATCCTATGAAGAAACCAAAATCGAAACTATGGTTGGTTAGATTGATTTTTTTTTGCTTCTATAATTTGATATAGGGATTCAAGATAGGAAAAGAATTGACAAAACTATGGATGATCATTTGAGTCAGATGGATTCTAAATTTTTTCAAGATAAATCTTTTTTTACCTATTAGATATATTTTTTATAAGTATAATCTATATTCATATGTTGTTAATAAAAGTCCATGGGTTTGAAAAATTGTTAATTACTTAGTTTTTGAAGTTTTTCCACACTTCTTTTCTAAGAAACAGGTTACTAAACTGATTTTTGAGACAAGGAAATTTTTATGGGATGATCCTTACATGTGGAAAATGGGTAGTGACCAGATTGTTAGGATATGTTTCTTGAATTCTGAAATTCATTTAGTTTAAAAATTCTTCCATAGTTTGAGTTGTGGTGGTCATAGTGGGCTATAGAGAACTTCTAGAAAAGTTCTAGATTCAGGATTATATTGGTCCACCATTTTCAAATATTCTCATGAGTTTTTTAGGATTTGTAATAATTTCCAATTCAAAGGGAACATTTCTCAAAAACATGAGATTCCACAACAACATTTATTTTTTATTAATGTCTTTGACATATGGGGAATGGAATTTATGGGACCTTTTCCTAATTTCTTTTGATATATGTACATACTTCTTTCGGTGGATCATGTGTATAAATGGATTGAAGTTATTCCAACTAGAACCGATGATGCAAGAGTGGTGTCCCAATTTGTGAAGAGATTTGTTTTTATAGATTTGGGATGCCTAGATTTATTCTCATAGACCAAGGAACCCATTTTTTTAATAGGACTATTGAGGATTTTCTAAAAATATATGGGGTAATTATTAAAGTTTATATACCCTATCATCCTCAAATGAATGGGATGGTAGAAGTTTAAAATAGAGAGATTAAGAGAATTCTTAAGAAAACTGTTAACCCAAATAAGAAATATTTGAGCTTGAGGATTGAGGATTCTCTTTGGGCATATAGGATCCTATAAAACTCAAATAGGGATGTCACAATAATTCCCTAAAATTCAAATGTAAAACATTTCATCTGATAGCATGTGTGACACACAACACCAATCACAAAAGGGAATATAATATCTTGAAAATTTGTAATATATTTACTATTTTAAATAAATTAAATATATTTTATATCTTTTGATACTGATTTATTATGTGACATACGCAATAATGAGTTTCTTCAATGGAATGTGTTACACGCAAGACTGGGTTTTATCAAAAAATAATATATTATTAAAATATTAATATTTAATATAATAATACTTAACCTAGCCGTTAAATTAGAGGTTATGAATAGTATTAACTAACTTATGATAATATATGGTTTACATAAATATAAAATGAATTAATTGGTTACCAATTACTTAGAAATGAAAAAATAAATAATTGAATATAAATGAAATATTAGTATTTTTATGCTCACAAAGACGTTTCATCTTAATAAATAAAATTAATTAAAATTATTGAATGATATTAATGAAATATATATTTTATATATTAAATAAAATATTTTTTTATAATCATTCAATTGATTAAATATACATAAGATAAGAATAAACTCAATATAATGCATAAAACCTATATTTTATTAAGGCACTTTTACTGTCTTTTAATGGAGAACCAATTTTAAATAAAATTTTGAAACTTTTATAAATTTAATATGTCAAAATAAACTTCATATTTTAAATAAAAATATAAAATTTAGATTAGGATAATTTTTTGGTATTTTTCTGTGAAGATTCATTTTTTAATGAATAGTTAAAAATGCTGAAATTTAAGTCAAAACTGCATTTTCATCTAATTTATATATAAGGATAAATTATAATTATAATTTTATTTAAAGTTTAATTAGATAATATTTTTATAAATTAATCCAATTTAGGTCATTGGAATCAATTTCACTTTGAAATTGACTATAAAAATATAGCAAGCTTTTGGACGTTTTTACTTTAAAAAACTGCATTCTTGTCCCATCCATAGGATTAATTTTAAAATAATTTAAAACAAATATGCGATTGTAATTTGGAAATATGGATTCCATATTTGGAATCATCATAATTTATAATTTATAATAATGTTATATTAGTTAGTGAAGGTAATTAAAATTAATTACAATGATTAAGGTGAAATTAAGCTTAACAAGGGACTAAACTCTAAACTTAAGGCCTAATATGACCTAGATACTTGTTAAAAATCCACAATATGACCATATTTAGACCCTATACTCCATTTTATAAAAATTGGACCATTATTGATCCACTTTCAATAAAAAAATGTTGGTAGGGTTCCTTTCTTCCAAAATATTACAAAAGTGTCACTCCTCCTCCATTATAAAAGGCCTCCTTTCCTCCCACTTCTTCACACATATCAAGCCACTTAGGTTCGACAAAAATCTTAAAACATCACTCCCCAAAATATTTCACCCCATCCTAGAATCCCCCCTTTTTTCAAAAATCAATACAAGTACGTATTTTGGTGCAAACCAAAAGGAGTTACCCGATTAAGAGGTAATGTCTTTCCTAAAACTCTTTAATTTTATTTCCATTCTCCACTCCCTAAACTCTTAGTATTATATATTTATGTAGAAAATAAATTATCCAAAATATACTAGTATTTTTTAATGATAATGTTTTTACCTAAACTTACACACACCTCCATCTAATGGGTGACAAACATATTGTTTATTTGTATGGCGGACTACCGCCTCACGAAACGACATTGTTCATTTTTTCTTTACCACATATCATGGGGACCATTATCATGGTAAACATGTTTATATATGATATATATGATATTTATAATATATTTATATTTTCTTATTTCTTTTACAATACATATCTTTATACTTTCTATTTTGGGTAAAAAAGATAACATTGTTTGTGGAAGTGTGGACTACTGCCCCCTCAAAGCGATGTAATTCATTCACACGATACATATAATGTATAAAGGAATGTTTTAATGAAACATATATGACATAAAAAAAATATATTATATTAATAAAATAATTACCTTTCTTTAAATATAATATATCATTTTCTTTATTACCCTTTCGCACACACTTAAAAAGTGATAACGTCATTCATGGACGTATGGACTACCGCATCCTCGAAAAAATGTGATTAATTTTACATAAAAATAATTATATATATAATTATATATGATTAAATAATATGGTATTATTATATAATTTTCATTATAGAAATATTTAATTTACTTACCTTCTTTCCTAAATGATCATTGAAAAATGGGAACTCTGTTCATGCGTACGTACGGCCTACCGTCTCCTTGATTGTAACATTGGTTTATTTTGCATAACCATATTTAATTATTGGTTTTAAAATTATAATTTATGTATAAATATGATAATTATTTCATGATTATTATTCTATAGATTTTATATAATGACCCGTTTGACCATAGTTGACCAACGTAAGTTGTTTTTGACATATAAACTGAATTTGGTCAAAATACCCAATATAAATATAATTGATTTAGTAGTTAAATAAAACATGATAACAAGTGAAATAAAAGTTATGATAAATTTGAAAAGTGTTCTCAATGAAGTAAATAATTAACATAATTTTATTATTCAGTAATATAAAGACACATGAGAAAATTCAAACGCAAGGTAAGAGATTTCATCTAAATTTACATCCCATTGAGACTTATTTGTTGTTATGCACATAGTTTATTTCATATGGTGTATGTAATTCCCTTTTTAATGAAATATAATGAATCTCCTTACTCTCGTGATATTATAACTTTCATTAAATTTTATTCCTTCATGAGGTTTATGATTTAAAATGTTTCAAAGTGGTATGTGACACTTCAGAATGTTTAATGATTATTTTCCTCAACAATAAATTTAATTATAATTCAATGGTATTTACATTAAAGTAAATTATATAACCATTATTCAATAAAACTATTAATTTTTCTATCTTATGGTTATTCATGACCTTTTAAAAGTATTAGTACCATTTTTACACTCTTTGGTACTCAAAATGTTTTAGAAAATGTTTTTCAGAAAACATGACTTTATTTCTCTCTTTAGTTGGAGAATATATTTTCTTATAAAAACCATGTTTTATTAATGTATTTTTAAAAATGTTTTTGAAAATGATTTAGTAAAGAAATTTTACCCCTTATTTTATTTTACTAATGTTTTCAATGGAATATTCTTATCAGTATCCAAACAAGGGATTTTCTTACCTTTTTACCGTTCAAAAGGAATGTTCTTTTTTAACTTGTATGGAATGTAAAAATTTACCCAACAAAATTTCTTTAAATATTAATTTTCATGTTTAGAAGTTTAATATTTAAATAACATCATTTTTAAAATTTATTTTCAAAGGATAGATTTTTCAAAATATTTTTCAAAACAAAAGGATACTTTCCTCAATATTTTTTTAAAAATATATTTTTTATAATATTTCCATTCATAAAAAACCCTTTATTTTAATCAACTTGGGATATTTTGTATCGATATCATCCTTATTCTTCCTCTAGATGGATTATGATTGATTTGGGAAGGGGTAGTATTCACATTCACTTCCATGACTTAATTTTTTAGTCCCCCTTGAACCACTACTGGAAAAAGCCTCTATAGCCATAGTTTTCTCAAAACCATGGGTATAGAGGTATGTCTGAACCTATACCCACATTTTTTGGAAAACCGTGGGTATGGGTCCCACTATAACCATGGTTTTCCCAAAACCATGGGTATATGGGTCTGTTCCGAACCTATACCCACAGTTTTGGGGAAATCGTGGGTATAGATATTGGTTCAAGACTTACTATAACGACCCATACTTTACATACATTGTTAATACTTCAAAATTGAATCATACTTATTACAACATATAACAAAACCAAGAAAGGACCGTATAGGTATAGTGTCTTTAGAAACTGGGAAACATAAACAACTGGTTCATAAAGTGTCTATACTATCTCCCATTTATTTCATCATATCTATAGTCAGTTTTGGAATATCTTACTTAATAACCTTCTTCCTGACCTGGGGAAAGAAAACATACAAAAGGGTGAGCTCAAATGCTCAGTAAGGGTAAATAAAAGAAATATCAATCACATCATATACATAAGCACATAACTTTTGGAAATCTTTACCTGCAAAAGAGATCATAATTTCATAACATGGGATAAATCATGGCAGTGAAATGTAATCACAATAATCATAACTTAAAACATGAAACTTTGTGGCATACACACATAATCATATAGAATCATTTCTTATTAGTCAAGGCTCATTGCCAAGACTATCGTAGTGGACAAAGTCCCTTTCTGAACTGAGTTCACTCCTTGTTTCAGTCCTGTTTCACTGAACCGGTATAACCTACCGTTCCAGACATGTCTATCTCATGAGATATAAAATCTTTACCCAATGCATTGGAGGGAGATATAGATCCCAACAATCTCATAATGATACCATTCTTATGTGTGCCACAAAATCATAAACCATACATCGTGGCATAACCCATGTAATAAAAATGGGAATCTTTAAACATCGTGACATCATAAAACAATTCATATAAGATAAAAGAATTCATAAAAATATTTCCATCACAACATAATCAAATCCATGTAATAATATGGATAGAAACAGAACCCTTTATTATCTTAGATGGAAAATAATTTTGATAAAACACTTGAACTCTATTCTTGAGGAAAATATCCTTTATACGTCAAAAACACTTTTCCTTTCTTAACATGTCGTAGAATAATAAAATAAAATAAGTTGATTAAAATAAACTTGAAAACTTGTAAAGGAAGATTCTTGGAAATAATGTTTTAAAAATCCATTCATGCCGTATAAGTTAAAAAAAACATTCTTCGTACTTATGTCGGAAAAGTCAAAAAGTACATCGTACGAAAAACGACAAAATATTCCTTTCATATCTTTTACTACAAACTCACCGAAGGGTAAAATTGGATTTAAAAAATTGTAGGTGGATGGAAATAATATTACATATTGAGGAAACATGGATGTGGATGATAAAATACACCCCAGTAAATACCAAAGTATAAACAATCTCAGATAAAAATGATATTGTGATATTTCCCTTACCTTAGGTCCGTTTTTATTTGTAAGTGTCCGAACCTCCTGTATAATGATTTAAATAATGTTATTGACTTATTCCAGAATCATACTTTTTTTTATGATATCATATATGGTCATTTTCTTAGCTTCTTAGTAGTAATATTTCATTGCTACTTGTTATTCGGGTGTTTATAACTTTTTGTTCTTATGCATGTCTTATCGAATAAATTCTTATTATTCTCTTTAGGTTATAGATACCTCATTTCCAGAATGGTATTAGTGTAATATATATCATATTAATTCATTTAATTCGTTTATATAATCATTATGAAATGAAGATCATGTAGAACGAGTCGCATCACATCGTGGAGACGGTATTCCGTACGTACGCACGAGTGTTGATATCATTCCTATGATCATGGAATTGTATTGGAGTGTATCTATACTATTTCAGAATCAGTATTACTTTATAATATTCATATATAGTCATTATTTACACCATTATACCCATCCAAGTAAGGTGGTGGTGGAAAATAGATTACACCACGACGTGGAGACGATATTCTGTACGTACGCACACGCGGTGATTTCTTTTTCCGTAGGATGGATTGATGGTGAAATAGGGTTTTTTCATACTTATAATAACATATCAGTATATTAGTGATACTGATGTTATTAATTCATAATGAAACAACTAAAGAAGAAGAAGTGGAAGAAGAAATAAAGATCAAAGAATCGGTAACGAACATTACCTCTTCTTTGAAGTGCTTCTTTGAGAACTTCTTTTAGGGAACTAAAATTGGTCTTTGAAGAAGACCAGGACATCTAGTATGTCTCTAGGAAAGTGTAGAGGAGGAATTGGCAGGGGTTGGCCGAGCTTGAAGGCTCAATGTGGTGTGAGGAAGAGGGGGAGGAGGTGCCCTTTTATAAGGGAGGAGAGGGGTACCTTTGGGAAAACTAAAAATATTATTTTATTATAAAGTCAATTTCGGTTTTAAATAGCTCAAAATTGATATATTTTTAATCTAAGGTGGGGATGGGTATAAATCCTCTCATACAATAGAATTTATACAAGTTTAGGTTCCTATTTTAACCTTATCATTTAGATTTAACATTAAGTTAAATAAGTTTACTTTTACCGTGTCTTCTTGTGTTCTTATACTATAAGATTAATAAACTTACTATAAGAAGCCAAACGAACCCCAAGTTGTTTATTATTAATATATATAACCTTATAAAAGTCATTTGGCCGAACCTTATATTTTTAAGAATAAAATAACAATTACTAATATAATATTTTTTTTAAAAACTATTTTATGTCAATTTTGACACTATTTAGTAATTGATTTTTGTGAAAATCATAACAGAATTATTAGTTCGAAAAACGTTAATTACATCAATAATAACATGTCATATTAACCTATAAAATTAGTGGAATTTATAAAAAGTCTCAAATTACATTTATTTTGGTGTTTATAACATTAATTATGTCAATATTTCATTAATAAGATAATTACTTCATCATATTTGTGTCATAAATAAATTAAATTATTTAATGTCTAAAAATTACAAATAAAATACCATTATGTATGAAATCTTTTTATCTTTCTAATTAATATTTATAGTCTAATTTATCTTATGTATAACCCCATATTAAAAATTATTTACTTATTAAACTTTGATTTTAACTATTTTAACCCTTCTTTAAATAAATTAATAATAAATGTCCTAATCTAATCCAAGTGATCCTAAATGGTCATATGTTATTCCTAAGTTTGTTTTTTGTCGAATTAAACTTTTCCAATAGAATTAGTAAATGTGTTAGGGTAATAATAATATCATCTTTACCCTTAATTACCCTATTTACTTTTAACCGTGGTAAAAAAAAGTAAAAAGGTACTATTCACCAAAAAATTATTTTCATCTCATTGAACCACATTTTACTTACTGACATAAACCGTGTTTCTCGGATTTTTGAAATTCCACTCACAGAAGCGGTAAAATTAAGTTTTATGAAAAATTCAGTTTTTTAACTACCACTTAGTGGTTTCACTTTTCATAAAAAATTGAAAGTTTTCAGAAAAATACCAAAATTTCACCCTAGGCTAATTTCGATATTCCGAATCCAAAAATGAAGTCCATTTTGAAAAATAAAATTTATAAAATTTCAAAAAGTGGTTATTACTATTCATAACGGCTAGTTTTAATAATATTTTAATAGCATATCGTTGTTTAGTGAAACTCGGTATTGCGTATGACGCAAGCTATCGAGGAAGGTTGTGATTTTGTGTAAAGAAAGCCAAGAAAGTGTTGTGTAGAAAATATTCCTTTGATGATTTATATAACATAAAAGTCTCGGGTGTTACATTCTACCCCCCTTAAAATGAATTTCGCCCTCGAAATTCGTCACTTTGTAACAAACAAATGGGGATACCTCTCCCTCATCATATCATCAAGCTCCCATGTAGCTTATTCTAATTGGTGGTTCCTCCATAAAACTTTCAATAATCGAGTGGTCTTGTTTCGTAGGACTTTTTCGCTACAATCCAGAATCTCTATCGGTTGTTCTTCATAAGAAAGATCATTCTCTAGCGGTACAACTTCTGAGCTGAGTACATGTGAAGGATCAGGTATGTACTTTCTCAGGAGAGATACATGGAACACATCGTGAACTTGAGAGAGATTAGGTGGAAGTGCCAATCGGTAAGCTACCTTCCCAACATGATCCAGTATTTCTAAAGGACCGATATATCTAGGGATCAACTTCCCCTTCTTTCCAAATCTCATAACCCTCTTCCAGGGAGATATTCGTAAGAACACTTTATCACCCACTTCAAACTCTAGGTCTTTTCTTCGGTTGTCAGCATAAATTTTCTATCGACTCTGAGCTGCTCTTATGTGTTGTTGAATAGATCTGACCTTTTCTGCCATTTCATCAATGAGATCAGGTCATAATAGCTTTCTTTCCCCAACTTAATCCCAGCAAGTTGGAGTCCTGCATTTCTTTCCATAGAGAGCTTCATAAGGAGCCATCTGAATACTGGAGTGAAAGCTATTATTATAAGAAAATTCCACCAAAGGTAGGTGTTGATCCCAACCACCTTTGAAATCCATAGAGTAAGCTCTCAACATATCTTTTAGGGTTTGAATTGTTCTCTCAGACTGACCGTCTGTCTGAGGATGATAAGCAGTGCTGAAACTCAACTCTGTATCCAGAGTATGCTGAAGACTTCGCCAGAACTTCGAGGTAAATCTCAGATCCCGATCAGATATAATAGAAAGTGGTACTCCATGCAATCTTACCACTTCCTTTACATATATCCTGGAAAGATGATCCAGAGATAAATCCTCTCTAATAGCAATGAAGTGTGCAGAATTTGTAAGACGATCAACTATGACCCAGATAGCATTATTGCCTTTGGATGTTTTAGGAAGTCATGTGACAAAGTCCATAGTGATGTTTTCCCATTTCCATTCGGGTATGGGTAATGGTTTTAACACCCCCTTAGACTTCTTTCTCTCAGCTTTAACTTGTTGACAAACCAAGCATCGAGAGACATATTCAGTAACATCTCTTTTCATGCCATCCCACCAGAAGTACTCTTTCAGGCCCCTATACATCTTCGTGCTTCCAGGATGAATAGAGAATGAAGAACTATGAGCCTCATCCAGCAGGTCCTTCTTTAATTCGGGGATGGGAGGAACACAAACCCGATTCTTGAACTTTATTATCCCATCACAATCAAGGTTGAATTCAGGAACATTTCTCACCTTCTTTTGTAACTCGACATCTTCTTTCTGTTCCTCTTTAATCTTCACATGTATAGATGGTTGAACATTCATTTGAGAAAGATAAGATTTTCCCCCTTCCATTATAATTCCAAGATCCATCCTTTGTAAATCCATAAATATTGGATCTTTTGTGATCCTCATCATGGATAAACTGGCATGGTATTGTCGACTTAATTCATCTGCCACCTTGTTTTCTTTCCCAGGGTGGTAATGGATTGAGTAGTCACAATCCTTAATCAGCTCCAACCATCTTCTTTGACTCATATTCATCTCCTTTTTTGTGAAAATATACTTTAAACTTTTATGATCAGTATAAATATCACACCTTTCACCGTAAAGGTAATGCCTCCAAATCTTTAATGCAAAGATTACCACAGCTAACTCCAAATCATGTGTTGGATAATTTTGCTCATGGATTTTCAACTGTCGTGAGGCATAAGCTATCAGCATATTATTTTGCATAAGAACACACCCCAATCCATTCTTGGATGCATCACTATAGATCACAAACCTTTCTCCACTACAAGGTAGTGTGAGCACAGGTGCACTGGATAACCTTCTTTTCAACTCCTTGAAATTCTCTTCACATTCCTCCGTTTAGACAAACTTAACTCCTTTCCGAGTCAACTTGGTGAGTGGATTAGATAATCATGAAAAATATTTCACAAAACGTCGATAATATCCAACCAAACCAAGAAAACTTCGGATCTCAGTTACTGTTGTTGGTCTTGACCATCTTTCGATAACCTCTGTTTTTTCTGGATCCACAGATATCCCCTCTTTTGAGATTATGTGACCAAAAATGCAACTTTTTGAAGCCAAAATTCACACTTGGTAAATTTGGCATAAAGCTTCTACTTTATCAGGGTCTTCAATATAATTCTCAAGTGATCTTCATGTTCTTCCTTTCTCTTTGAATAGACAAGAATATCATCTATAAAGACTACCACAAATTGATCAAGATAGTCTCTAAAGACTCTATTCATCAGATCCATGAAGATAGCAGGCGCATTAGTAAGACCAAATGGCATCACTATAAATTCATAGTGTCCATACCTTGTACGGAAAGCCATCTTTGGTATATCCTACCTTTTGACCCTTAATTGACGATACCCTGAATGAAGATCAATCTTGGAAAAGTATTGAGCTCCGCGTAGTTGGTCAAATAATTCATCAATGCGTGGGAGAGGATATTTGTTCTTGATAGTGATCTTGTTAAGTTCTCGATAATCAATGTAGAGTCTCATTGATCCATCTTTCTTCTTAACAAATAGAACATGTGCTCCCCAAGGTGATGCACTAGGGCGTATGAATCCCTTATCAAAATTCTCTTGGAGTTGCTTCTTCAATTCCTGCAACTCAATTGGGGCCATTCTATAAGGTGTTTTTGAAATAGGCAAAGCACCCGGTACGAGTTCTATTGAAAACTCAACTTCACGATTCGGTGGAAGACCCGGTAATTCCTCCGGAAAGACATCATCAAACTCCCGTACAATGGGAATATTCTTAATCGTGAGTTTCTCACAAACCATTTGAGATAAATAACCTTCATTTAGTGGAATCAAGACCCATAATGTAGAAGGAATTTCCACTGGAAGGTTATGTTCATCCTTGCATTGATATACGATCATAGATTGATCTGGAATATGAAATGTGACTTCCCTTCTTTGGAAATTGATATGAGCTCCATATAAAGAAAGACAATCAATGCCAAGAATCACATCAAATTCCACTATAGGAAGGATCACAAGATTTGCAGGAATCACTTTCCCACAAACTTCGATCGGAGAAGAATTATAAACTTTTGATGCGACTGTTGTGACATTAGGTGTTGTCATAGCTAACTCAACATCTAATTGTTGAGGTAATACGGTGATACCCTTAGAAAATTCTTCAGAAATAAAAGAGTGGGTGGATCCAGAATCAAATAAAACATTTTCTACTTTAGAGTGTATGGTAAGTGTACCTTTCACCACATCATTATCGTACTCCACATCGCTGATAGAAATTTCATGTGACTTTCCTTTGTCTTTAGCCTTAAGAGTTTTTTGACGTCGACCATCATCATCAACCCTTGGATTTGGGCATTGATTGGCATAATTCCCCATCTCCTTGCACTTGAAACATTGAATTGTAGTAGGTTCATTCTGTGTATCCCTTCCTTTGTTTTCATCATTAGACATCTTCTTCCCATCATCGCGGCATTCAAATGCCCGATGACCTTCCTTTCCACATTTGAAACATTTACTTGTCCCTTTAAGACAACTCCCTCCATGTTTATTTCCACACTTTGAGAATAAGGGAAAGATCATCTTCTTTTCAGTGTTCTCTTTAGATTTTCCTTTGAATTCCATTTTCCTCTTCTTAGCAAACCCATATGACTGATGGGTTACTCCAATCTCCATCTTGAATTTGAGAGCACATCGAATGATTTCCTCGTAGCTATTGAAGTCCCTTATGGCTAACGCCCTTCGAAGACTTGGTTTTAAGCCACTAAAGAATCGATCGATCTTACTCTCAGGTTGGATAATAATACCAGAAGCGTACCTTGCAAGTATTGTAAAATTTGCTTCATAGGTACCAATAGATTCATCATCCTATTGCTTCAGTTCAATAAACTCTTTCTCCATCTTTGTTCGGAGAATACGAGGGAAGTACTTATTGAAAAATAAGTTCTTGAACTCGTCCCATTCCATGGACTCAATTTCATCCCTTTGCCTCGTATTCTTAATAAGATTCCACCATTGATCACCATCTCCTTCCAAACGATACACTGCTAGGATGACTTTATCATGTTCAGAACATTGAAGAACTGAAAATATCTTTTCAGTAGTACTAATCCATTGTTCAGCAACTAATGGATCAGTAGACCCGCTGAAAGAAGGTGGACGCTGCCTCATGAAGGATTCAACAGAATGTTGCTCCTTCCTTTGCTCGTTTGGAAGTCCTGCATGATTCATAGCTTGAGAAAGTTGTGTGAGCATGGCTACAAGATTTTTCATTCCAGCTCCCATAACATTTGGTTGCTCAGGGGGACAATCATTTCATTTCCCGTCGCATTCCGCATTAACACGGTTCCTTCGGGTTCCAGCCATTGACTAAAACCAAGAAGAATAGTGTGAGCAACACTGATTATAATAGGAAAACCACATAATCAAGAATAAAATTTCACACTTAAGGTCTTATCCTAGGTTATTCATGGCCATTTCTAAAACACTAAGATTGTGTTCTATGCTTAGACTTATCCTTAGGGTTCTTACTAAGGCTTTCACATCCTAGTTTCCAAAGGTTGACTATACCTTTCCTCTGATACCAACTATAACGACCCATACTTTACATACATTGTTAATACTTCAAAATTGAATCATACTTACTACAATATATAACAAAACCACGAAAGGACCGTATAGGTATAGTGTCCTTAGAAACTGGGAAACATAAACAACTGGTTCATAAAGCGTCTACACTGTCTTCCATTTATTTCATCATATCTATGGTCCGTTTTGGCATATCTTACTTAATAACCTTCTTCCTGACCTGGGGAAAGAAAAAATACAAAAGGGTGATCTCAAATGCTCAGTAAGGGTAAACAAAAGAAATATCAATCACATCATATACATAAGCATATAACTTTTGGAAATCTTAACCTGCAAAAGAGATCATAATTTCATAACATGGGATAAATCATGGCAGTGAAATGTAATCACAATAATCATAACTTAAAACATGAAACTTTGTGGAATACACACATAATCATAGAGAATCATTTCTTATTAGTCAAGTATCATTTCCAAGACTATCTTAGTGGACAAAGTCCCTTTCTGAACCGAGTTCACTCCTCGTTTCAGTCCTGTTTCACTGAACCGGTATAACCTACCGTTCCAGCCATGTCTATATCATGAGATATAAAATCTTCAACCAATGCATTGGAGGGAGATATAGGTCTCACCCATCTCATAATGATACCATTCTTATGTGTGCCACAAAATCATAAACCATACATCGTAGCATAACCCATGTAATAAAAATGGGAATCTTTAAACATCGTGACATCATAAAACAATTCATATAAGATAAAAGAATTCATAAAAATGTTTCCATCACAACATAATCAAATCCATGTAATAATATGGATAGAAACAGAACCCTTTATTATCTTAGATGAAAAATAATTTTGATAAAACACTTGAACTCCATTCTTGAGGAAAATATCCTTTCTACTTCAAAAACACCTTTCCTTTATTAATATGTCGTACAATTATAAACTAAAAGAAGTTGATTAAAATAAACTTGAAAACTTGTAAAGGAAGCTTCTTGGAAATAATGTTTTAAAAATCCATTCATGCCGTATAAGTTAAAAAAAACATTCTTCGTACTTATGTCGGAAAAGTCAAAAAGTACCTCGTACGAAAAACGACAAAATATTCCTTCCATATCTTTTACTAAAAACTCACCGAAGGATAAAATTGGATTTAAAAAATTTTAGGTGGATGGAAATAATATTACATATTGAGTAAACATGGATGTGGATGATAAAATACACCCCAGTAAATACCAAAGTATAAACAATCTTGGATAAAAATGAGATTGTGATATTTCCCTTACCTTAGGTCCGTTTTTCTTCGTAAGTGTCCGAACCTCCTGTATAATGATTTAGATAATGTTATTGACTTATTCCAGAATCATACTTATTTTTATTATATCATATAAGGTCATTTTCCTAGCTTCTTAGTAGTAATATTTCATTGCTACTTGTTATTCGGGTGTTTATAACTTTTTGTTCTTATGCGTGTCTTGTCGAATAAATTCTTATTCTTCTCTTTAGGTTATAGATACCTCATTTCCAGAATGGTATTAGTGTAATATATATCATATTCATTCATTCAATTCATTTATATAATCATTATGAAATGAAGATCATGTAGAACGAGTCGCATCACATCGTGGAGACGGTATTCCGTACGTACGCACGAGTGATGATATCGTTCCTATGATCGTGGAATTGTATTGGAGTGTATGTATACTATTTCAGAATCAGTATTACTTTATAATATTCATATATAGTCATTATTTACACCATTATACCCATCCAAGTAAGGTGGTGGTGGAAAATAGATTACACCACGGCGTGGAGACGATATTCCGTACGTACGCACGCGCGTTGATTTATTTTTCCGTAGGATGGATAGATGGTGAAATAGGGTTGTTTCATACTTATAATAACATATCAGTATATTTGTGATACTTATGTTATTACTTCATAATGAAACAACTAAAGAAGAAGAAGTGGAAGAAGAAATAAAGATGAAAGAATCGGTAACAGACATTACCTCTTCTTTGAAGTGCTTCTTTGAGACCTTCTTTTAGGGCACTAAAATTGGTCTTTGAAGAAGACCAGGACCTCTAGGATGTCTTTAGGTAAGTGTAGAGGAGGAATTGTCAGGGGTTGGCCAATCTTGAGGGATCAAAGTGGTGTGAGGAAGAGGGGGAGGAGGTACCCTTTTATAAGGGAGGAGAGAGGTACCTTTGAGAAAACTAAAAATATTATTTAATTATAAAGTCAAGTTCGGTTTTAAATAGCTCCAAATTGATATATTTCGAATATAAGGTGGGGATTGGTCGAAATCCTCTCATCCAATATAATTTAGACAAGTTTAGGTTCCTATTTTAACCTTATCATTTTGATTTAACATTAAGTTAAATAAGTTTACTTTTACCGTGTCTTCTTGTGTTCTTATACTATAAGGTTAATAAACTTACTATAAGCAGCCAAACCAACCCCAAGTTGTTTATTATTAATATATATAACCTTATCTAAGTCATTTGGCTGAACCTTATATTTTTAGGAATAAAATAACAATTACTAATATAATATTTGTTTTAAAAACTATTTTATGTCAATTTTGACACTATTTAGTAATTGATTTTTGTGAAAATCATAACAGAATGATTAGTTCAAAAAAATTTAATTAAATCAATACTAACATGTCATATTAACCTAGAAAATTAGTGTAATCCATAAAAAGTCTCAAATTACATTTATTTGTTTGTTTATAACATTAATTATGTCAATATTTCATTAATAAGATAATTTCTGCATTATCTTTGTGTCATAAATAAATTAAATTATTTAATGTCTAAAAATTAAAAATAAAATACGATTATGTAGGAAATCGTTTTATATTTCTAATGAATATTTATAGTCGAATTTATCTTATGTATAACCCCATATTAAAAATTATTTACTTATTAAACTTTGATTTTAACTATTTTAACCCTTCTTTAAATAAATTAATAATAAATTCCTAATCTAATCCAAGTGGGCCTAAATGGTCATATTTTATTCCTAAGTTTGTTTTTGGTCGAATTACACTTATCCAATAGAATTAGTACATGTGTTAGGGTAATAATAATATCATCTTTACCCTTAATTACCCTATTTACTTTAATCCGTGGTAAAAAAAAGTAAAAAGTTACTATTCACCAAAAAATTATTTTCATCTCATTGAACCACATTTTACTTACTGACATCAACCGTGTCTCTCGGATTTTTGAAATTCCACTCACAGAAGTGGTAAAATTAAGTTTTATGAAAAATTCAGTTTTTTAACTACCACTTAGTGGTTTCACTATTCATCAAAAATTGAAAGTTTTCAGAAAAATACCAAAATTTCACCATAGGCTAATTTCGATATTCCGAATCCAAAAATAAAGTCCATTTTGAAAAATAAAATTTATAAAATTTCAAAAAGTGGTTATTAATATTCATAATGGCTAGTTTTAATAATATTTTAATAGCATATCGTTGTTTAGTGAAACTCGGTATTGCGTACGACGCATGCTATCGAGGAAGGTCGCAATTTCGTGTAAAGAAATCCAAGCAAGTGTAGTGTAGAAAAGATTCCTTTGATGATTTATATAACATAAAAGTCTCAGGTGTTACACTTATACTGACAGTTCTCTATGAGAAATATGGGTATATGTTTGAGTGAAAGAACCTATACCTGTGGTTTGATAGAAGTGTGGGTATAGGTTTCCCACGCGAATCCGGGAAAAAAATTAGGGTGGGAAAACCCTATACTCGCAGTTTGATAGAACCGTGGGTATAGGTTTCCCACACAAAAGTGGGAAAAAAATTAGGGTGCTAAAACACTATAAATATGGTTATCTATCCTATACTCATGGTTTAGATTAATATATTTAGGTCAATAAAGATTTATATAAATGTAATTTAGGTAGGTGGGTTGGTGAGGCATTGTGTGGTAGTATCAGAGGTTGTGGGATCTAAACTCGTCAACTGCGTTTTTCTAATAAAGATGTGTTAAATTAATATATTTAGATAAATGTAGATATATATTAGCATAATTTTGGTAGCTAGAGTGGTGGGGTCCTAGATATTGGAAGCGGAGGTCGCAGGATTGAAACCCATGGTGCGTTTTTTTCTAATACGGATAGTGATATTAATATAATTAGCTAAATATAGATTTATATATACTTAAGTGATTCAGTTGGAGTGGTGAGGTTCCGCGAGGTAGAAGGCCAGGTCATGGGTTCGAAACCTACTACCCTCATTTTTCTAATATTTATACCCATGATTTTAAAACAGTGGGTATAAGGCTGTGATAGGGTGGCAAGTGCATATATGGCTATGATAAGGTGGAAAAAAGATATACCCATGGTTTAGAAAACTGTGGGTATATACTATGGAGCTATACTGATGCCTTAGTTTCTCATAGTTCCCAAAAAATTGGGTATAGCCTATACCCACGGTTTTGGGGTTATACCCATGGTTTTTAACTGTGGGTATAGGCCATTTTTCTAGTAGTTAAATACTCAAATTCCTATGGTCATTGAACTTTTAATTTTACCCAGTTATACATATAAATTATCATGGATAAGTTTTTTTTATAAACCATATACCATTTTTCATATAGTGTTTACTTTTAAATTCATTTGATTATTTGGAGAAATGTTTATAAATTCGTAACTTCTACTCCGAATAGATATTTGATAAGGCATATCGTTAAATAAATTATTTAGATATGTGAGGACTACCTTGGATAGGTATGACACGGATGGGGCACAGTTATAGATATCCCCTCAATGAATTGGCAGTCTCATGGGATGATTTAGTTGGATAGCCACTTTAGATGGGTTTTTACCCAATTTGTTAATTTGTCTTGTGAAAGGTCTTGACGGTACTGGTTCCATGTACCTAGGAAACATGGCATCCAATAATCATGAATTTACCTCATATAGTTTCAATTATTATTCATCCATGATATTTTTCATCGAAATTTCTATGAATGCATTTAATTATCAATTATTTAGATGGCATGTGTTTCATTTTCTTAAGTTGCCATATTTATTTTTCCTTATCTAATTATTTGAATGGAATGTGCTTCTAGTTATTACCTTTCCATATTGTTTACGCACTTCCACTTAGTTTATTGATTACATGGTATGTGTGTTCAGTTATTTACCTTGTCATATTGTCTATTGTCATTGATTCACTATTGCTTCTACTAAACTTTAACCTTACTGATCATTTTATCTCACCCTTATAATGTTTCCTATCCCCAGGAATCCATGAAGTAAGAAAGATATACAAGGATACACTAGATGGAATAAATTTATTCTTGAAGTTATTTATTTAAAGTGAAAAAAAACTTATGTTGTAAGAAGTGTATTCATTTTTAATACAAGACTCAATTATGTATTTGGTTTAACAAGACTACTAAACTCTTCAGTCCTTTGAATTTGATTCCTTGTAATCATGCCAATGTAATTGATAGTAGACACCATATCTGGGCTATCTGGGTCGGTTCACTATAATTGGTATCAGAGGAAGTTTAGTAGCATCCTTGGAAACTATATTTTTGAAAACATAGATTAGATATCATAACCCTAAGGTAAAATTTGAGTCTATGTATAGAATAATAACCTAAAATTTTAATAAGGTAGAAATTATGTGGGTATTTCTAGTAATACATCCCTGTTTGGATACTATAAGTGGATGTGGTTCTGGAAAATATATACCAAGTAGTAAAAACTCTGACAAGGTGTTCTGGGCCTAACTCAGGGTAACCTGGTACACGACAATAGGCCTTACTATGCACCTAGTTTGACACTCCTGGGGGATATGATTAGGATAATCCACATTTTCTTTACAAACCATTATGAATAATTTGAATAGATAATGACAACGAATGATCATGGTTAAACCTGAGGTGTTTTAGATTTAAAAATTTGGTGTCATGATTTAGATATCTTATAAATGATTATATAATTTTCTCACTATATCTATTGTTTCTCACACTATTCTTTATGGTTTTAGTCAATGGCTAGAAGATGAAGGATTCAAGTTAACGTAGAACATGAAAGACAAGGTGGTGAAAATAAGCAACCAAATGAGGTGTTGAAAGGAGTCAAGGATATCATGTTTATGCCAAATCAGTTTTTCCAAAATATAATTAATAGTATATACATTTACCAACTCCCGAACACACCAAAGAAAAGAATGATGGAGGTTGTTAAGAGCCCAGGTGGTGGAGACCATAAAGAAAATAAGGATCAATTTAAGACATGTGAGAATTGTGAAAAGATACACCCAATAAAGTGTCTCAATTGAACAAGGAAATGCTTTATGTGTGGTAAATAAGTACATAAAGAAAAGGATTACTGAGGAAAAATGAAGAGTACAATGGAAGGAAATGAAAATCATCTTAAGGATCCATTTTTGGTTTGTTGGATTAAATGTGGGGAATATGGGATTACCCGAGTCAATGACCACTCTTAAAGGATAAAACATAGATCATGGAAGCTTGTAAGTAGGAAATAAATGGACGAAATAGTTATGTGTTGATAATGCATTGAAAAACATAATTAAGAGGTTATTTAATGATTAAATTTCAAGGATTACCATTAGATTTATTTTTGAAATTATATTAATATGGCTTTAGAAAATGAAAACATGTATATCAGGTGATAAATATCAAGTTCAACAAGTTCTGGGTCTTGAACTTGTGACTGAAAGATGATTAGGGTTTTGCACCTACCACTGGCCTACATGATGTCCTGATTAATGTGTAATTATATAAACAATTGGAACAATAAATATTAATGATGAACCAATAGTGTTACTTTTTAAGTTTAGAGGTAAATATATTAACCATATTGACTTTGGAGAATTGTTAGAGACAAATAGTTAGACTTTTTTCTCTTTTATAGGCCTTATGATCCTTTAAAAGTTTCTTTTAGTGCTTCAGGCATAAAAAAATTCATTATTGGTAATTAATTTCTCGATGTAAAGGGTTGAAGTAGAATTTGATCAAAGTATTACCAAAAGTTTGTATTTTTCATTTGAAATTTAAACCTATCAATTAAGAATATTTCTATATATTCTTGGTCAGTAAAATAATTACCCAACATTAGTAAAATTACTTAGAAATAAAATGTTGTTATAATACCTTAATTTCTATTGAACCGATGGTCTCTTAAATCATCAAAGATTTATGGATTTGAGGCCCTCAACTTTCAATTTATTGATCAATTGTTTTTGATTGATGACCTCATTCACCCCTATAAATATTTAAATTTTTCCTCCAAGTACATATCTCTACTTTCCACTGATGTTCTCATACTTAGAGACCTAGTTATATGTCATTTCATGCGACCCTTGTACTTCGCATTCTCTCTTTTCTAGAGGATTTTTTACAAAAACTTCCCACAATGTGGGATATAAAAATTAGAAATATTATAAAATCTACCACCAAGATTGAGTTTAAATTACGAGGACACAATTTAATTAAGGAGGGGAGAATGTAACGCCCCAAAATTCTAAAGTAAAACATTTTATCTACTAGAGTGTATGACACACCACACCAATTGCGAAAGGGAACATAATATCAAGAGAATTTATAAAATATTTAATATTTTAAATAAATTTAATATATTTTATATCTTTCAATATTGAGTTAGCATGCGAGACATGAAATATTGATTTTCTTCAATGGCTTGCATTACACGCAAGACCGAGTTTTGTCAAACAATAATATATTATTTAAATATTATTATTTAATATAATAATACTTAACCTAGCCATTAAATTTTTGGTTTTTAATAGTATTAAATAAATTATTAAAATATATGGTTTACAGAAATATAAAATGAATTAATAGGTTACCAATTAATTAGAAATGAAATTATAAACCAATTGAATATAAAAGGAAATATTTGTATGTTTATGCTCCCAAAGGTGTTTAGTCCTAATAAATTAAATTAATTACAATTAGTGAATTATTTTAATTAAATATATATGTTATATATTGAATAATTTCTTTTGATAATCATCCATTATATTCTATAGACACAATATAATAATAAACTCAATATAACACATAAAAAACCAATATTTTTATTAAGGAACTTTTACCACCTTTTAATAGAGAACCCATTTTAAATCTAATTATTGACACTTTTAAAATTATAATATGTCAAAAAAAAAACTTCATATTTGAAATAGAAACATAAAAATTAGGTAAGTTTAAATTTTTGGTATTTTTCTGTGAAAATTTATTTTTAATGAATAGTGAAGAAATATCGAAATTTAATTGAAGACTGCTTTTTCATCTAATTTATTTATAAGGTTAAATTATACTTTTGATTTGTTTTAATGTTTAAATAGATAATATTTTTATCAATTAAACTAATTTAGGTCATTGAAATCAATTTCATTTTGAATTTGACTATAAAAAAATAGCAAACTTTTGGATGTTTTTACTTTAAAAACTCACATTTCATCCCATATGTAGGATTAAATTTAAATAAATTTATGCCAATTTTGTTATTATAATTTATAAAAATGGATTCCATATTTTTAATTATCATAATTTATAATATATAATAATGTAAAATTAGTTTTTGACAAAAAACACTAGTGAAAGATATTAAAATTAATTACAACAATTCTGGTGAAATTAAGTTTAACAAGGAACTAAACCCAAAACTTCAGGCCTAAAATGACCTATAAACTTGTCCAAAATCCATTGGTTGTCCATATTTCTACCCTATCCTCCCTTTTCTCTAATTTTTACCATTATTTATCCACATCCAAAATAATAACGTCGGTGGGGTTCCTTTCTTCCAAAATATTACAAAAGTGTCACTCCTCCTCTATTATAAATGGCCTCCTTTCCTCCCATTTCCTCACACCTCTAAATCCACTTAGGTTTGGACAAAATATTCTCAATTCACTCCACAATATACCTACCTTCCTCTTCTAATACTCCCTTTGGGAACAAATCAATCCAAGAATGTCTTTTGGTGAAAACAAAAAAGAGTTAACTGATTAAGAGGTAACACCTTTCCTAAAGATTTTAAATTTTATTTCCATTATCAAATTGATAAATCTTAATATTTCATGTTTATATATCAACTAAAGTATAAAAAATATACTATTATCAAACTACTCAACCCTTTTTTTTCATTTCACCCTTTTTTTGAAAACATTTCAAATTTTATGTGAGTATAACAATGATTATTATGGTATTACACGTAAATTGTTTTACTGAATATAACAGAATTACACAAACCATGGAGGAGATCCATGGTCCCTCTGTTTTGGAGGACTTATGGGAATTTATGGAAAAATAAAATTAAATACAATACTCAAAGAGTTGGTACCAGACCTAAACGGCGTAGAGCTCATCGTAGGCTTCGATTTGATATATGGTAGAGCCCAAACAGACACCCGGATTAAAAGTTTTTGTAACACCCCGACCCCAATTACCCAGAGTCAGTGAATTATTACATAACATTGGCATGATCAAAAAATATCAAGTCTCGAAAGACCGATTAGTTTAGTATCCTTGGAAACACTAGATACATTCATAAATGTTACATTATATCATAAAGTGAAAAACTACAATAACATAGTCTCCATAGTCCACACTCATATCCCCTTCAGACTATCCCTGCAGGTAATTCAGAAAATATTTCTTCACATCCTGGGAAAAATAAAACATAGAAAGGGGTGAGATCAGATGATCAGTAAGGATAACAATATAGCGTAAGCTTTCATAAATAAACATAAACCTTTAAGGCAATGTATAACTAAACAAAAGCCTTTTAAACTTGAACTTTAGCATAATATGGAAAAAGTAGAATGAAATAATGCCATTTAATTATTCACATGGATATTCTACTGGTCAAATAATCACATGCAATATCAATAACCACTTTCATAATGATGGAATGCATAATATCAGACTATCATAACCATATAGCCAAGGCCTCATGCCAAGACTACAAAGAAGATTTTGTCAAGGCCTCGTGCTAAGACACTAGTTTGTCTCATGAGACCTACCGATGCATAGAGGAGCTATATTGGGCTCCACCCGTCACTTATTAAGTCCAATGCATTCCTCATATGAACAGGTTTAAACATATCATAAACCATAACATAATCGTATCACATAAAACATGCATAAAGGAAACATAAAATTTCCACATTTTAATCACAAGATATCAATACAACAAATTGATATAATAAAAACATTATCAAAACCATTTTCAATACCAAAATAAAAGAAAAGTAAAACATGGTATTTATTTTTCATTTAAAAAAAAGGTATGGCTTGTAGAGGAAGCCGAAGCTCAAATAATGGTCACAGCGGCAGAGAAGTCATTGTCACCGCATACGTATGACAAAATAACATTCACTTTTGTCGTTTAGTAAAATGATTCATATAAAAGAGATTCCTTTTGAATAAATGTAAAATTCAAGGGGGTTTATACATCTTATAAAAGAAAGTCTTGTATTAAAACAAAATATGCCTCAATGAAAGAAGATTGAGACGAAGTCCCTTACCTCGTGTCCGACATGACTCGATCGTTCTTTAATCTCATGAATAATAAACTAGAGTTAATCTCTACTTGCTTAAGAACCTTTTTCAAGTTCCTTATTCCTTTTATATCACTTATTACCATGTTATTAACTTTATGTAGTCACTTAAGTAAATAACGGTCGTTGTGTCGATCTTTGGTACTTGAGTCAACAATAAACTTCATATAATTACAAGTTGTTCATTAGGTAAAATATCCATTGTCTCCAGAATAATATTCATGATTTAGATATCATATATATCATATATATCTAGTAGATACATGCATTTATAATATTACATAACATTTAGAGGTAAGAAATGAAATGCACCGTTCATTGAGATGGTAAGCCGTACGTACACATGAACGCTACTTTCATTTCTATTTCATATTAAATGGAATGAAATCATAATTATATAAATGTATATTATAATTCCAGTTTAATATCATATATAATATTATTAAATCCATCCTTTATACATCCCACATATGGCATTAACGATTCAAATCACTTTGAGGGGCGGTAGTCCGCACTTCCTAAAATGAAATTATCGCGTTTACCCATAATGGAAGTCATAAAGGTATGGAATAAATGAAAAATACATAAGAATAAGGAATACATAAACATAATATATATCATATATAAAAATATTGACATCATACTGGCCACCATGAGAGGTGTTAAAAGAAGATTGAACAATCATTGTTTCGTGCGGCAGTAATTCGCCACCCACAGAAACAGTATGTTCTTTAACCATTAGACGAAGGTGTGTGTAAGTGTAAATCAAATTATTCTCATTAAAAAATACTAGTATATTTAATATACTGGTGTTGTTACAAAAGAAAAGAATAAAAATATTTTAAGGGGTTGGAGAAGAAAAATAAAACAAAAGAACATAAGAGAAGACATTACCTTAAAATCGGGTAACTTTTTTTGATTTGAGCCAAAGGCTTACTTGGGAAGACTTCTGCCCAAAGTGAGGCTTCTAGGAGTAAGATAGGGAATTTGAGAGAGTATTTTGTCACAGGTTGGCCGAGTAAAATAGATTTGAAGGTGTGAATAAGGTGGTAGAGGTGGAGGCCTTTTATAAGAGGAGAGGAGGGACACTCTTGGAAAGTCATGAAATGTTACATTATTATATAATGAGTTTCATATTTTAAAGGTCCCAAAATTATATATTTCTAGGATAAGGTGATAAGGGTTAGAAATATACTCATCCAATAGTTTTTTGATAAGTGTAAGTTTTAGATTTTACCTTATCTTTTCATTTAATTTAAATCATTTATTAATGAGGTAATCGCTGCATCATCATGGTATTATAAATAAGTTTATTTTTTTAATGTATAAAAATTATAAAAAAATACCATGTTGTAGGAAATATTCTTATCTTTCTAATTAATATTTATAGTAAAAAATATTACTTGTATAACCCCTTCCAAAAATTGGTTTAGTAAACAAATACATGTTTGTGACATTTTTATTTTTAGTTTAAATAAAAGGTATTAATGTCATTATCTTACACAAGTGGCTCCATGGGGTCCCAAAAATAGTCCCATGGTTTTTATTGGTTGGACATGACTCATACAATAAGCGTAGGACAAGTGTAAAGGTAATTTTATTTTATTATAACATTATATTTACCTTAAATTACACTAATTACCTTTAATCAAGATTAATAGAACTTAAAAGTTACTATTCACCAAAAATTATTTTAATCCCATTAACCAAATTTTACTTTATAATGACAATGATGTATGTTGGATTTTTTAAATTCAAATAATAGAGGTGGTAAAATTTCATTTAAATGAAAAATCAGTTTTTTAACTACCACTTAGTGGTTTCACTATTCATCAAAAATCGATGTTTTTCAGAAAAATACCAAATATTCACTCTAAGATATAATTAATATTATGAATTAAAAAATGATGTCTATTTTAAAAAATTCCAAACATATAAGTTGAATTAATCAATTTAATAATTAATTCCCGCTGTCATAACAAATAGCGTGTTTTTAAGAAACAATATATATCAAAAGATTGACAATTTTTTATATCCAATTTCAAAGTCAAATTAATTCTAATAACCGCCATTGGATAAAACGGTTAAAATATATTCTAATTATAATTTAAAACCACTAAATAGTATAATTTATCACTATAAATTATTTTGATTAAAAAAGTTATTTTTAAGTATTTTTCACTATTCATCAAAAATTGGAAGTTCTGAGAAAAATACCAAAAATTCAACGTAGGCTAATTTTGATATTCCAAATCCAAAAATGAAGCCCAATTTGAATAATAAAATTTATAAAATTTCAGAAAGTGGGTATTTCTATTCATAATGGCTAGTTTGATTGGTCACGATGTGTTAGAATCTCAAACTTGTGTACAATGCAAGCTACTGCATTATTGAAAGAGAAGCGTACTGTGGAAGTTTGGGGTGTTACATTCTACCCTCCTTCAATAAATTGCATCCTCACAATTTGAAAATGTTCTTCGAAAATAAAAGGTTGAAAATAGAAAACACCTTTGTGGAAAACCCACATCGAAAATAAGGTTAATAAAAATATAACTTTAAAAGAAAGAAAGAGAAGTACAAAGGTCACCCAAGATAGCCAATAATAGGATTCTATGAAAACATAGATATGGAGGAAAAACAAACCATCAAGGTCTGATGGAGAGTTTTATCAAATAGGATTAGGAGAAAGTTAACTATAAGAAAATCACAAACTTATGATTTGTTAAACGCTCATTGATTCCCCAGTAGGAAAAGTTAACCGGAAACATTTTTGTTTTAAGTTACCTTTCATAAAGTTGAGGAATTTATTTAGGATATTTTATAAGAATGTAAGGAAATATACATACTTGTCATGTATACTTTAATTCTTTAATAAATTATTACCACAAACCCATCTATTACTCAAAAAGATAATAGAACTCAAAAATATTATATCTATCCTAATCGTACAAGGTTGAAAATATTAACACATACCATTTAGATTAGGTAAACTATTTTTTAATAACCAGGGAATTCCTACAGGCTAGTGGTAGGTAATAAAGGCCTTTTTCACTATGGTTGTGGGTTCGATTCCTATAGCTTTGTCCAACGCGACGGGTTATCCCCTGACCTGTAGGTTATCCTTTTCCTAAAACTATAGTATTATAATATTCCAAAAATAATCTTCAGAAATTTTTTATCCTTAAACAATACTATCCAAAGTTCAACTTAATCCATTCCAACCATTATAGTTATCCAAAATACCTCTGTTCAGACTTTCTCTAAAAGGTCTCTAAATTTCAAAATCAATTTGTACATCAGATTCCCCAAACAATGTAAAGTTTCTCTTATTTTCACATACTAAAAATATGATTACCTTCATCATATTAAAACCTTAATGAAAACAATAAGTATTGTAGTACAATCCTTATATATATCACATTATTCTTATAACCATAATATAGTTCTTGAGTCCAAAAACACAAATACAATAATTATTCCACTTCAACTGTAGTAACAACATAATATTGGCCTTGATCCCTTGGAATTTTCTGAGGTAAGTTTCCCTGATGCTTAGGAAATTCATTTTCATAATACCCCATTTCTCTACAATTGTAGCATTCAACATTTATAGCCTCTTTCTTTCCCCGGGTGACCTTTTTCTCCACATTTATAACAAACTCCCATTCCTTTTAGGCAAGTACCGGGGTGATTATTCCCACAATTATCGCATAATGGAAAATCCTTATTTCCCTTTTTCCCTTTATCTATCTCTTGTTCCACTGTTCTCTTCTTCTCTTGCTTTACTTTGTTATCATAAGACTTAGAGAATTCCTTTTCTGTCTTGATAGCACAGGAGACAATGTCTTCATACGACGAGAAGGATTGTGACACTAATGCTCGACGAAGAAATGGTTTTAACCCATCAAAGAAACGATCAATATTACTTCTTGGGTTACGTATATAATCTCCATCATACCTTGCTAACCTTGTAAAGTTAGCCTCATACATTGAGATATTCTCATCCACCTTTTGTCTCAAACTCGGAAATTGCCTTTCCATATCTGCTCGATGGTCACGAGGAAAGTATTTTTCTAAGAAAAGCTCTTTTAACTCCCTCCATTCCATATTATATATTTTTTCATCTTCTTTCATGTTTTGAATCAATGACCACCATTGATCAGCATCTTCAGTGAGGCAGTAAACTGCCATGATAACTTTTTCCTTTTCATTACTTCCTAAGGCATGAAATATTTTCTCTAGGGAACTTATCCATTTCTCAGTTACTAATGGATTTGTAATCCCATTGAATGTTGGTGGTTTCTACCTCATGAATAAATCTAACATTGATCCTCCATGTTGTGGATCAGGGTGCTCCATACGAGTAAGGTTATTATTCATAACCCGAGTGAGTTGTCCTAGTATGGTGATAAGCTGATCAGCACCAGTTGTATCACTAGCTCCATTATAATTATCTTGATTAGGAGGGAAATCCCTACATGGAGTGCGTGCATTGATACAGTTTCCATTCCTTCCACTAGGCTCCATTTCTAAATAATGTCATAAACTAGACCAGTTTATGAATCAAAATACATAATTCCATACTTTTAAAATACTTTACATAAATTGAACAGTTTATGGATATAATCCATAATCATAAAAAAAATTCTTTGAGGAAGTATATACTCATAAACCTTTCATAATGGTTTGTAAATAAAATGAGAATTATCCTATGCATATCCCCCGGGAGTGTCGTAACTAAGGTTTCATCAAGGCCCGTTGTCGTGCACCAGTTCCCATTCGAGTCTAGCTCAAAGCGGTGTTTTTGGATTTTACCCCTAGATACATCTGTGCCAGAGCCACCTTTACCTGCTCGTATCCATATAGGGATGTATTGCTCGGAAAACTCACAAAAACTCTATAATACCAAAATTCTACGAAGTTATTCTATACTAATCCTCAAAGTCTATCTTAGGTCTATGTGCTTTAATCAGAGTTTTTCTAAATCTAGCTTCCAAGGTTAGTACTAAACTACCACTGATACCAATTGTAATGTCGCGACCCCAGTTACCCAGAGTCTTTGCATTATTGCATAACATTGGCATGATCACAAAAGATCAAGTCTCAAAATACCTATTAGTTTAGTAGCCTTGGAACACTAGATACATTCATAAATGTTACATTACATCATAAAGTGAAAAACTAAAATAACGTAGTCTCTATAGTCCACACTCATATCCCCTTCAGACTATCCCTGTAGGTCAGTCATAAAATATTTCTTCACATCCTGGGAAAAATAAAACATAGAAAGGGGTGAGCTCAGATTCTCAGTAAGGATAACAATATAGTGGAAGCTTTCATAAATAAACATAAACCTTTAAGACCATGTATAACTAAACAAAATCCTTTTAAACTTGAACTTCAGCATAATATGGAAAAATTAGAATTAAATAATGTCATTTACTTATTCACATGGATATTCTACTGGTTTAATAATCACATGCAATATCAATAACCACTTTCATAATAATGGAATGCATAACGCCAGACTATCATAACCACGTAGCCAAGGCCTCGTGCCAAGACTACAGAGAAGATTTTTTCAAAGCCTCATGCCAAGACACTAGTTTGTCTCATGAGACCTACCGATGCATCGAGGATCTATAGAGGGCTCCACCTGTCACTTATTAAGTCTAATGCATTCCACATATGAACAGGTTTAAATATATCATTTACCATAACATAATCATATCACATAAAACATGCATAAAGGAAACATAACATTTCCACATTTCAATCACAATATATCAATACAACACATTGATATAATAAAAACATTATCAAAACCATTTTCAATACCAAAATAAAAGAAAAGTAAAACATGGTATTTATTTTTCATTTAAAAAAAGTTATGGCTTGTAGAGGATGCCAAAACTCAAATAATAGTCACGGCGGTGGAGAAGTCGTTGTCACCACATACGTACGACAAAAAAACATTCCCTTTTGTCATTTAGTAAAACAATTTGTATAAAAAAGATTCCTTTTGAATAAATTTAAAATTAAAAGGGGTTTATACACCTTATAAAATAAATCTTGTATTAAAACAAAATATGCCTCAATGAAAGAAGATTGAGACGAAGTACCTTACCTCGTGTCCGACTTGACTCAATAGTTCTTTAATCTATTGAATAATAAACTAGAGTTAATCTCTACTTTCTTAAGAACCTTTTCAATTTCATTATTACTTTTATATCACTTATTACCATGTTATGAACATTAGGTAGTCATTTAAGTTAATAACGGCCGTTTTGTCGATCTTTGGTACTGGAGTCAACAATAAACTTCTTATAATTACAAGTTGTTCATGTGGTAAAATATCCATTATCTCCAAAATCATATTCATGATGTAGATATAATATATATCATATAGATCTAGTAGATGCATGCATTTATAATATTACATAACATTTAGAGGTAATAAATGAAATGCACCGTTCATGGAGACGGTAAGCCGTACGTATGCATGAACGCTACTTTCATTTCTATTTCGTATTAAATGGAATGAAATCATAATGATATAAAGGTATATTATAATTCCAGTTTAATATCATATATAATATCATTAACTCCATCCTTTATACGTCCCATATATGGCATTAACGATTCAAATCACTTTGAGGGGGCCGTAGTCCGCACTTCCTAAAATGAAATTATCGCATTTACCCATAATGGAAGTCATAAAGGTATGCCATAAATGAAAAATAAAGAAGCATAATGAATACATAAACATAATATATATCATATATAAAAATATTTTCATCATAATGGCCACCATGAGAGGTGTTAAAAGAATATTGAACAATCACCATTTCGTGAGGCAGTAATTCGCCACCCACAGAAATAGTATGTTCTTTAACCATTAGACGAAGGTGTGTGTAAGTTTAAATCAAATAATTCTCATTAAAACATACTAGTATATTTAAGATACTGGTGTTGTTACAAAATAAAGGAATAAAAAGACTTTAAGGGGTTGGAGAAGAAAAATAAAACAAAAGAACATAAGAGAAGACATTACCTTAAAATCGGGTAACTCTTTTTGATTTGATCCAAAGGATTCCTTGGGAAGACTTCTTCACAAAGTGAGGCTTCTAGGAGTAAGAGAGAGAATTTTAGAGAGTATTTGGGCAGAGTTTGGCCGAGAAAAATGGCTTTGAAGGTGTGAATAAGGTGGTAGAGGTGGGGGCCTTTTATAAGAGGAGAGGAGGGGCACTCTTGGAAAGTCATGAAATGTTACATTATTATATAATGAGTTTCGGATTTTAAAGGTCCCAAAATTATATATTTCGATGATAAGGTGATAAGAGTTCTAAATATTCTCATACAATAGGTTTTTTACAAGTGTAAGTCTTATATTTTACCTTATCTTTTCCTTTAATTTAAATCATTTATTAATGTGGTAATCGCTGCATCATCATGGTGTCATAAATAAATTTATTTTTTTAATGTCTAAAAATTATAAAAACATACCATGTTGTAGGACATCATTTTATCTTTCTAATTAATATTTATAGTAAAAAATATGACTTGTATAACCTCTTCTAAAAATTGTTTTAGTAAAACAATACATGTTTGTGACATTTTTATTTTTACTTCAAATAAAAGGTATTAATGTCATTATCTTACACAAGTGGCTCCATTGGGTCCAAAAAATAGTCCCATGGTTTGTCTTGGTATTCCATGACTCATCCAATAAGGGTAGGGAAAGTGTAAATGTAATATCATATTATTATAACATTATATTTTCCTTAAATTACACTAATTACCTTTAATCGCGATTAACAGAACTTAAAAGTTACTATTCACTAAAAATTATTTTAATCCCATTGAACAAAATTTTACTTCCTAATGAAAATGATGTATGTCGGATTTTTGAAATTCAAATCACAGAGGTGGTAAAATTTTATTTAAACGAAAAATCAGTTTTTTAACTACCACTTAGTGGTTTCACTATTCATAAAAAATCGATGTTTTTCAGAAAAATACAAAAAATTAGCTCTAAGATATAATTGGTATTCCAAATTCAAAAATGATGACTATTTTAAAAAATTCCAAAAATATAAGTTGAATTAATTAATTTAATAATTAATTCCCACTGTCACAACAAATAGCGTGTTTTTAAGAAACAATATATATCAAAAGATTGACAATTATTTATGTCCAATTTCAAAGTGAATTTAATTATAATGACCACCATTGGATAAAACGGTTAAAATATATTCTAATTATACCTTAAAACCACTCAGTATTATAATTTATCACTATAAATTATTTGGATTAAAAAATTGTTTTTAAGTATTTTTCACTATTCATCGAAAATTGGATGTTCTCAGAAAAATACCAAAAATTCAATGTAGGATAATTTTGATATTCCAAATCTAAAAAATAATCCTAATTTGAATAATAAAATTTATAAAATTTCAGAAAGTGGGTATTAGTATTCATAATGGCTACTTTGATTGGTCGCGGTGTGTTAGAATGTCGAACTTGTGTACAATGCAAGCTACTGCATTATTGAAAGAGAAGCGTACCATGGAATCTTGGGGTGTTAAATTCTCCCCTCCTTCAATAAATTACATCCTCTCAATTTGAATTTTTTTTTTGAAAATAAATGGTCGAAAATAGAAAATACCTTTGTGGAAAACCCACATCGAAAATAAGGTTAATAAAAATATACCTTTAAAAGAATGAAAGGGAAGTACAAAGGTCACCCGAGATATCCAATACTAGGATTCTATGAAAACATGGATATGGAGGAAAAAAACCATCAAGTTCTGATGGAGAGATGTATAAAATAGGATTAGGAGAAAGTTAACTACAAGAAAATCACAAACTTGTGATTGGTTAAACGATCATTGATTCCCTAGTAGGAAAAGTTAACGAACAACGTTTTTGCTTTAAGTTACCTTTCATAAAGTTAAGGAATTTATTTAGGAGATTTACTAAGAACATAAGTAAATATAAAAACTTGTCATGTAGACTATCATTCTTTTATAAATTTTTACCACAAACCCATCTATCACTCAAAAAGATAATTGAACTCAAAAATATTATATTTATCCTAATCGTACAAGGTTCCAAATACTAACACATACAATTTAGATTAGGAAAAATATTTGGTAAAAACTAGGGACTTCTTGTAGGCTAGTGGTAGGTAATAAAGGCCTGTCGCACTGTGGTTGTGGGTTTGATTCCTATAGCTTTGTCCAACGCGACGGGTTATCCCCCGACCTGCAGGTTGTCTTTTTACTAAAACTATAGTATTATAATATTCCAAAAATAATCTTCAGAAATGTTTTAACCTTAAACGATACTATCCAAAGTTCAAATTAATCAATTCCAACCTTTATATTTATCCAAAATACCTCTGTCCAGACTTTCTCTAAAAGGTCTCTAAATTTCAAAATCAATTGGTACATCAGATTCCCCAAACAAAGTAAAGTTTCTCTTATTGTCACATACTAAAAATATTATTACCTTCATCATATTAAAACCTTAATGAAAACAAAAAGTACTACAGTACAATCCTTATATATATCACATTATTCTTATAACCATAATATAGTTCTTGAGTCCAAAAACACAAATACAATAATTATTCCACTTCAACTGTAGTACCAGCATAATATTGGCCTTGATCCCTTTGACTTTTCTGAGATAAGTTTCCCTGATGCTTAGGACATTCATTTGCATAATGCCCCATTTCTCTACAATTGTTGCATTTAACATTTATAGCCTCTTTCTTTCCCCTGGTGACCTTTTTCTCCACATTTATAACAAACTCTCATTCCTTTTAGGCAAGTACCGAGGTGATTCTTCCCACAATTATCGCATAATGGAAAATTCTTATTTCCCTTTTTCACTTTATCTATCTCTTGTTCCACCGTTCTCTTCTTCTCTTGCTTTACTTTGTTGTCATAAGACTTAGAGAATTTCTTTTCTGTCTTGATAGCACACGAGACAATGTCTTCATACAATGAGAAGGATTGTGACACTAATGCTCGATGAAGAAAGGGTTTTAACCCATCAAAGAAATGATAAATCTTACTTCTTGGGTTACATATATAATCTCCAGCATACCTTGATAACCTTATAAAGTTAGCCTCATACTTTGCGATATTCTCATCCTCCTTTTGTATCAGACTCAAAAATTGTCTTTCCATATCTGATCGATGGTCATGAGGAAAGTATTTTTCTAAGAAAATCTCTTTGAACTCCCTCCATTCCATATTAGATACTTCTTCACCTTATTTCATGTTTTGAATCAATTACCACCGTTGATCAGCATCTCCAGTGAGGCGGTAAACTACCATGATAACTTTTTCCCTTTCATTACTCCCCAAGGAATGTGATATTTTCTCTAGGGAGCTTATCCATTGCTCAGCTACTAATGGATTTGTACTCCCTTTGAATGTTGGTGGTTTCTACCTCATGAAACAATCTAACATTGATCCTCCACGCTGCGGATTAGGGTGCTCCATACGAGTAAGGTTATTATTCATAACCTGAGTGAGTTGTCCTAGTATGGTGATAAGCTGATCAGCACCAGTTGTATCACCAGCTCCCTTATAATTATCTTGAGCAGGAGGGAAATCCCTACATGGAGTGTGTGCATTGATACGGTTTCCATTCCTTCCACTAGGCACAATTTCTAAACAATGTCATAAACTAGATCAGTTTATGAATCAAAATACATAATTCCATACTTGTGAAACACATAACATAAATTGAACAGTTTATGGATATAATCCATAATCATAAAAATGTTTTCTATGAGGAAGTATATACTCATAAACCCTTCATAATGGTTTGTAAAGAAAATGATAATTATCCTAAGCATATCCCCTGGGAGTGTCGTAACCAAGAGTACAACAAGGCCCGTTGTCGTGCACCAGTTCCCATTCGAGTCTAGCTCAAAGTGGTGTTTTCGGGTTTTACCCCTTGGTACATCTGTGCCAGAGCCGGCTCTACCTGCTCATATCCAGACAGGGATGTATTTCTCGGAAAACTAACAAAATCTCTACAATACCAAAATTCTAGGAAGTTCTTCTATACTAATCCTCAAAGTCTATCTTAGGGCTATGTGATTTAATCAGTGTTTTTCTAAATCTATCTTCCATGGTTAGTAATAAACTACCTCTACTACCAACTGTAACTCCATGACCCCAGTTAGCCAGAGTCAGTGCATTATTACGTAACATAGTCATGGTCACAAAAGATCAAGTCTCGAAAGACCGATTAGTTTAGTAGCCTTGTAAACACTAGATACATTCATAAATATTACATTACATCATAAAGTGAAAAACTACAATAACATAGTCTCCATAGTCCACACTCAAATCCCCTTCAGACTATCCCTGTAGGTCAGTCATAATATATTTCTTCACATCCTAGGAAAAATAAAACATAGAAAGGGGTGAGCTCAGATGCTCAGTAAGGATAACAATATAGCAGAAGCTTTCATAAATAAACATAAACCTTTAAGGCAATGTATAACTAAACAAAAGCCTTTTAAACTTAAACTTCTGCATAATATGTCAAAAGTAGAATGAAATAATGCCATTTAATTATTCACATGGATATTCTACTGGTCTAATAATCACATGCAATATCAATAACCACTTTCATAATGATGAAATGCATAATGCCAGACTATCATAACCACGTAGCCAAGGCCTCGTGCCAAGACTACAAAGAAGATTTTGTCAAGGCCTCATGCCAAGACACTAGTTTGTCTCATGTGACCTACCAATACATCTAGAATCTATATTGGGCTCCACCCGTCACTTATTAAGTCCAATGCATTCCTCATATGAACAGGTTTAAATATATCATAAACCATAACATAATTGTATCACATAAAACATGCATAAAAGAAACATAACATTTCCACATTTAAATCACAAGATATAAATACAACACATTGATATAATAAAAACATTATCAAAACCATTATCAATACCAAAATAAAATAAAAGTAAAACATGGTATTTATTTTTCATTTAAAAAAAAGTTATGGCTTGTAGAGGATGCCGAAACTCAAATAATGGTCACGGCGGCGGAGAAGTCATTGTCGCCGCATACATACGACAAAAAAAATTCTCTTTTTTCTTTTAGTAAAATGCTTCGTATAAAAAATATTCCTTTTGAATAAATGTAAAATTCAAAGGGGTTTATGCACCTTATAAAAGAAAGTCTTGTATTAAAACAAAATATGCCTCAATGAAAGAAGATTGAGACGAAGTCCCTTACCTCGTGTCCGACTTGACTCGATCGTTATTTAATCTCATTAATAATAAACTAGAGTTAATCTCTACTTTATTAAGAACCTTTTTCATGTTCATTATTCCTTTTATATCACTTATTACCATGTTATGAACATTATGTAGTCATTTAAGTTAATAACGGCCGTTTTGTCGATCTTTGGTTCTTGAGTCAACAATAAACTTCTTATAATTACAAGTTATTCATGTGGTAAAATATACATTATCTCCAAAATCATATTCATGATATAGATATCATATATATCATATATATCCAGTAGATACATGCATTTTTAATATTACATATCATTTAGAGGTAAGAAATGAAATGCACCGTAATGGAGACGGTAAGCCGTACGTACGCATGAATGCTAATTTCATTTATATTTAGTATTAAATGGAATTAAATCATAATTATATAAAGTTATATTATAATTCCAGTTTAATATCATATATAATATCATTAACTCCATCCTTTATACGTCCCACATATGGCATTAACGATTCAAATCACTTTGAGGGGGCGGTAGTCCGCACTTCCTAAAATGAAATTATCGCGTTTATCCATAATGGAAGTAAAAAAGTCATGCCATAAATAAAAAATATAGAAGCATAAGGAATACGTAAAAATAATATATATCATATATAAAAATAGTTTCATCATAATGGCCACCATGAGAGGTGTTAAAAGAATATTGAACAATCTTCGTTTCGTGAGGTTGTAATTCACCACCCACATAAATAGTATGTTATTTAACCATTAGACGAAGGTGTGTGTAAGTGTAAATAAAATACTTCTCATTAAAACCTCCTAGTATATTGAAAATACTGGTTTTGTTACAAAAATAAAGGAATAAAAATATTTTAAGGGGTTGGAGAAGCAAAATAAAACAAAAGAACACAAGAGAAGACATTACCTTAAAATCGGGTAACTCTTTTTGATTTGAGCCAAAGGCTTCCTTGGGAAGACTTCTGCCCAAAGTGATGCTTCTAGGAGTAAGAGAGGGAAGTTGAGAGAGAATTTGGGCAGAGGTTGGCCGAGAAAAATGGATTTTAATGTGTGAATAAGGTGGTAGAGGTGGAGGCCTTTTATAAGAGGAGAGGAGGGGCACTCTTGGAAAGTCATGAAATGTTACATTATTATATAATGAGTATCGAATGTTAAAGGTCCCACAATTATATATTTTGAGGATAAGGTGATAAGGGTTTGAAATATACTCATCCAATAGGTTTTTGACAAGTGTAAGTCTTAGATTTTATCTAATTTTTTCATTTAATTTAAATCGTTTATTAATGAGGTAATCACTGCATCATCATGGTGTCATAAATAAATTTATTTTTTTAATGTATAAAAATTATAAAAAAAATACCATGTTGTGGGAAATATTTTTATCTTTATAATGAATATTTATAGTAAAAAATATGACTTGTATAACCCCTTATAAAAATTGTTTTAGTAAAACAATACATGTTTGTGACATTTTTATTTTTACTTTAAATAAAAGGTATTAATGTCATTATCTTACACAAGTGGCTCCATGGGGTCCCAAAAATTGTCCGATGGTTTGACTTGGTCAGCCATGACTCATACAATAAGGGTATGATAAGTGTAATGGTAATTTCATATTATTATAACATTATATTTACCTTAAATTACACTAATTACCTTTAATCGCGATTAATAGAACTTAAAAGTTACTATTTACCAAAAATTATTTTAATCCCATTGAACCACATTTTACTTCTTAATTACAATAATGTGTTAGATTTTTTAAATTCAAATCACATAGGTGGTAAAATTTCATTTAAAAGAAAAATCAGTTTTTTAACTACCACTTAGTGGTTTCACTATTCATCAAAAATCGATGTTTTTCAGAAAAATACCAAAAATTCACTCTAAGATATAATTGATATTACAAATTCAAAAATTATGGCTATTTTACAAAATTCCAAACATATAAGTTGAATTAATTAATTTAATAATTAATTCCCTCTATCACAACAAATAGCGTGTTTTTAAGAAACAATATATATCAAAAGATTGACAATTGTTTATGTCCAATTTCAAAGTAAAATTAATTCTAATTACCAACATTGGATAAAACGGTTAAAATATATTATAATTATACTTTAAAAACACTCAATATTATAATTTATCACTATAAATTATTTTGATTAAAAAAGTTGTTTTTAAGTATTTTTCACTATTCATCGAAAATTGGAAGTTCTGAGAAAAATACCAAAAATTCAATGTAGTCTAATTTTGATATTCCAAATCCAAAAATGAAGCCCAATTTGAATAATAAAATTTATAAAATTTCAGAAAGTGGGTATTACTATTCATAATGGCTACTTTGATTGGTTGCGGTGTGTTAGAACCTCGAACTTGTGTACAATGCAAGCTACTGCATTATTGAAAGAGAAGTGTACCGTGGAAGATTGGGGTGTTACAGTTATGGATATTTGAAGTTTGAGTTCTATTTTCGACTGTTGAAATTTGAATATATATTTTTCCTGTCATTGTCATTGGATTTAAATCTCTCGTGGTTTTAGCTCATCTGACAAGCTTCGATTTGACTGGTTGTGGAGTTGAAATGGACTCCTGGATCAGAAGTTATGGTCATTTGATGACAAAATTTGTTCTTCAACTTATTGATGATTTGTTTTCAGTTTAAAAATATTATTAACTAATAATTATAAATATTTATTAATTGATTCATTGTAAATAATTAAAATTATAAATAAAAAAATATATTTGATTGTAAATAATAAATAATATATGATATGAGAATCATTGATAGCTCTTTAGAATATTTAAAAACAATGTATGTGTGATACTGGGTGTGATCACACCATCATTAATGCACCAAATCCCATTAGAACTCTATAGTTAAGTGTGATTGGGTGAGAGTAGTACTAGGTTGGGTGACCTCCTGACATGTACTCATGTTGCACCATTTTTTGTTTTGTTCACGTTTTTGCATATATTTAAAATTTTATGTGAGTATAACAACTATTATTATGGTATTGCACATAAATTTTTTTACTGAATATAACATAACATCACATACCATGGAGGAGCTCCATGGTCCCTTTGTTTTGGAGGCCTTCTAGGGATTTATGGTGGAATAAAAAAGGTACAATACTCAAAGATTTGGTTCCATACTTAAATGGCATAGATCTGATCGCAGGCTTCGATTTGATCTGTGGTAGAGCCCAAATGGACACCCATATAAAACGTTATGGTCGTTTCAAGTTAGAGTTCGATTTTCAACTATTAAAATTTGAATATATATTTTTCCTATCATTTTCACAGTATTTAAATCTTTCGTGGTTTTATCTTATCTGATGAGCTTTGATTTGACTAGTTGTGGAGCTAAAATGAACTCCAGGATCAGAATTTATGGTCATTTGATGACGAAGTCTATTGTTCGACTTATTGGAGATTTATTTTTAGTTTAAAAATATTATTAACTAATAATTATAAATATTTATTAATTGACGCATTGTAAATAATTAAAATTATAAATAAAAAAATATATTTAATTATAAATAATAAATATTAAATGATATGAGAATCATTGATAGCTCTTTGAAATATTTAAAAATAATGTTTGTGTGATGTTGGGTGTGATCACACCAGAATTAATGCACCAGACCCCATTAGAACTCTAAAATTAACTATTCTTGGGAATGAGTAGTTCTAGGATGAGTGAACTCTTGGGAATTACTCGTGTCGCACCCTTTTTTTTTCATTGCGCCATTTCTTGCATACATTTTAAATTTTATGTGAGTATAAAAACAATTATTATGGTATTGCATGTAAATTGATTTAATGAATATAATGGAACAACACAGACCATGGGGGAGCTCCATGATACCTATGTTCTGGAGGCCTTCTAGGACTTTCTGTTGGAATAAAAAGGGGTAAAATACTTGAATAGTTGTTACCAGACCTAAACAACATAGATCTCATCACAGGATTCGATTTGATATGTGGTAGAGCCCAACGAGCACCTGTATTAAAAGTTATGGACGTTTGAAGTTCGAGTTCAATTTTCAAATATTGAAATTTGAATATATATTTTTTTTCATTGTCACAATATTTAAATATATCACGGTCTTAATGCATATGATGAGCTTCGGTTGGACTGATTGTGGAGCTAAAATGGACTCGCAAATCAGAAGTTAGGGTCATTTGATGACGAAGTCTGTTCTTCGACTTATTAAAGATTTGTTTTCAGTTGAAAAATATTATTAACTAATAATTATAAATATTTATTAATTGAAACATTGTAAATAATTAAAATTATAAATAAAAACTATATTTGATTGTAAATAATAAATAATAAATGATATGAGAATTATTGATAACTCTTTCCAATATTTAAAAAGAATGTTTGTGTGATGTTGGGTGCAATCACACTGACATTAATGCACCAGATCCCATTAGAACTCTATAGTTAAGTGTGCTTCGGTGAGAGTAGTACAAGGATGGGTGACCTCTTGGGAAGTAATAAATAATAAATGATATGAGAATCATTGATAGCTCTTTTGAATATTTAAAAAGAATGTCTGTGTGATGTTGGGTGTGATCACACTAGCATTAATGCACCAGATCCCATTAGAACTCTGTAGTTAAGCATGCATGGGCAAGAGTAGTACTAGGCTGGGGGGCCTCATGAGAAGTATTTGTGTTGCACCCTTTTTTTGTGTTGCACCAATTTTTTCATACATTTCAAATTTTAGGGGAGTATAACAACGATTATTATGGTATTTCACATAAATTGTTTTAATGAATATAACCGAACAACATAGACCTTGGAGGAGCTCCACAATCCCTCTGTTCTGGAGGCGTTCTGGGCCTTTCTAGTAGAATAAAAAGAGGTACAATACTCAAAGATTTTTTACCAGACCTAAATGGCGTAGAGATCATCACAAGAATCAATTTGATATGTGGTAGATCCCAAACGAACACATGGATTAAAAGTTATTGCCGTTTGAAGTTTGAGTTTGATTTTCAAGTGTTGAAATTTGAATATATATTGTTCTTTTCATTGTCATAGAATTTAAATCTCTCGTGGTTTTATCTCATCTTATAAGCTTTGATTTGACTGGTTGTAGAGCTGAAATGGACTCCCGGACCATAAGTTATGTTCATTTTATGATGAAGTCTGTTCTTGGACTTATTGGTGATTCTTTTTCAGTTTAAAAATATTATTAAATAATAATTAAAAATATTTATTAATTGATGCATTGTAAATAATTAAAATTTTAAATAAAAAACTATATTTTATTGTAAATAATAAATGATAAATGATATGAGAATCATTGATAACTCTTTTGAATATTTAAAAAGAATGTCTAGGTGATGTTGGGTGCGATCACACTAGAATTAATGCCCGCGATCCTATTAGAAATCTGCAGTTAAGTGTGCTTGGGAGACAGTTGTACTAGGATGGGTGACCTATTGGGAAGTACTCATGTTTCACCCTTTTTTTCTGTTGCGCCCTTTTTTTCATGCATTTCAAATTTTATGTGAGTATAACAATGATTATTATGGTATTTCACATAAATTGTTTTACTAAATATAACAAAACAAAACAGACCATGGAGGAGATCCATAGTCCCTCTATTTTGGAGGCCTTTTGGGCCTTTCTATAAAAATAAAAAGGGTTAAAATACTCTAATAGTAGGAACCAAACCTAAACGGCATAGATCTCATCACAGATTTCGATTTGATATGTGGTAGAGCCCAAACAGACACCCAAATTAAAAGTTATGGTCGTTTGATGTTTGAATTTGATTATTGACTGTTGAAATTTGAATATATATTTTTCATTTCATTGTCATAGGATTTAAATCTCTCGTGGTTTTATCTCATCTTATGAGCTTCGATTTGACTGGTTGTGTAACTGAAATGGACTCTCGGATCAGAAGTTATGGTCATTTGATGACAAAGTCTGTTCTTCGAATTATTGAAGATTTTTTTTTAGTTTAAAAATATTATTAACTAATAATAATAAATATTTATTAATTGACACATTGTAAATAATTAAAATTATAAATAAAAAACTATATTTGATTGTAGAAAATAAATGATAAATGATATGAGAGTCATTGATAGCTCTTTAAAATATTTAAAAATATGTCTCTATGATGTTGGGTTCCATCACACCAGCTGTAATGCACCAGATCCCATTAGAACTCTGTAGTTAATCATGCTTGGGTGAGAGTATTACTGGGATGGGTGACCTCTTGGAAAGTACTTGAGTTGTACCTTTTTTTTTTCATTGCGCCCTTTTTTTGTGTGAATTTTAAATTTTACATGTGTACAAGAATGATTATTATGGTATTGCATGTAAATTGTTTTACTGAATATAACAGAATAGCACAGACTATAGAGGATCTCCACAGTCCCTCTATTCTTGAGGCCTTCTGGGAATTTCTAGTGGAATAAAAAGGGGTATAATACTTTAAGAGTTGGTAGAATACCTAAATGGCATAGAGTTCATCGCATGCTTCGATTTGATATGCAGTAGAGCCCAAATGGACACCTGGATTAAAAGTTATGTCCATTTAAAGTTCGAGTTCACTTTTTGACTATTGAAATTTGAATATATATTTTTCTTGTCATTCTCACATGATTTAAATCTCTCATGGTTTTAGCTCATCTGATAAGCTTCGATTTGACTGGTTGTGGAGCTAAAATGGACTCCCGAATCAGTACTTGAGTTATACCTTTTTTTTGCGTTGCGCCCTTTTTAGTGTGCATTTCAAATTTTATGTGAGTACAACAACGATTATTATGGTATTCTACATAAATTGTTTTACTGAATATAATAGAATAGCACAGACCATGGAGGAGCTTTACAGTCCCTCTATTCCTGAGGCCTTCTGGTAATTTTTGGTGGAATAAAAAGTATTATAATATTTGAAGAGTTGTTAGAATACCTAATTGGTGTAGAGCTCGTCGCATGCTTCGATTTGATATGCAGTAGAGCCCAAACGAACACCCAGATTAAAAGTTATGTACATTTAAAGTTCGAGTTCACTTTTTGACTATTGAAATTTGAATATATATTTTTCTTGTCATTCTCACATGATTTAAATCTCTCATGGTTTTAACACATCTGATAAACTTCGATTTGACTGGTTGTGGGGCTGAAATGGACTCCCGGATCAGAAGTTATTGTCATTTGATGAAGAATTCTATTCTTAGACTTATTGAAGATTTGTTTTCCATTTAAAAATATTATTAACTAAAAATTATAAATATTTATTCATTGATGCGTTGTAAATAATCAAAATAATAAATAAAAATCTATATTTGATTGTAAATAATAAATAATAAATGATATGAGAATCATTGATAGCTCTTTAGAATATTTAAAAAGAATGTATGTGTGATGTTGGGTGTGATCACACCAGCATTAATGCACCAGATCCTATTATAACTCTACAGTTAATCATGCTTGGGCGAGATTAGTTCTAGGATGGGTGACCTCATGGGAATTAATAAATAATAAATGATATGAGAATCATTGATAGCTCTTTCAAATATTTAAAAATAATGCCCATGTGATGTAGGGTGCGATCGCACTGACATTAATGTACTAGATCCCATTAGATCTTTACAGTTAAGCGTGCTTGGGAGAGAGTAGTACCAGGTTGGTAGACCTCTTAAGAAGTACTCATGTTGCACCTTTGTTTTGCGTACATTTCAAATTTTATGTGGGTATAACAATGATTATTATGGTATTTCACGTAAATTTTTTTACTGAATATAATAGAACATCACAGACCATGGAGGAGCTCTACAGTCCCTATGTTCCAGAGGCGTTCTGGGCCTTTCTGGAAAAATAAAAAGGGATACAATACTTGAAGAGCTGGTACCTGACCTAAATGGTGTAGAGATTGTCACAGACTTCAATTAAATATGTGATAGAACCCAAACGGACACTCGGATTAAATGTTATGGTCGTTTGAAGTTCAAGTTTGATTTTTGAGTGTTGAAATTTGAATATATATTTTTCCTATCATTGTCACAGGATTTAAATATCTCGTGGTTTTAGCTTATCTGATGAGCTTCAATTTGACTGGTTATGGAGCTGAAATGGACTCTCGAATAAGAAGTTATTGCCATTTGAAAATGAAGTCTCTTCTTCGACTTATTAAAGACTTGTTTTCGGTTTAAAAATATTATTAACTAATAATTATAAATGTTTATTAATTAATTCATTTTAAATAATTAAAATTATAAATAATAAAACTATATTTTATTGTAAATAATAAATAATAAATGATATGAGAATCATTGATAGGTCTTTTGAATATTTAAAAATAATGTCTGTGTGATGTTGGGTGTGATCACACAAGCATTAATGCACGAGATCCCATTAGAACTCTATAGTTAATCCTGCTTGGGAGATATTAGTACTAGGATGGGTGACCTCTTTGGAAGTACTCTTGTTGGACCATTTTTTTTCGTTGCGCCCTTTTTTTTTGCATACATTTAAAATTTTATATGAGTATAACAATGATTATTATGGTATTTCACGTATATTGTTTTACTAAATATAACAGAACATCTCATACCATGGGGGAGCTCCATAGTCCCTCTATTTTGGAGTCCTTCTGGGCCTTTCTAGCAGAATAAAAATGGGTACAATACACGAAGTGTTGGTACCAGACCTAAACAACATAGAGCTCGTCACATGGTTCAATTTGATATGTGGTAGTGCGCAAACAGACACCTAGATTAAAAGTTATGGTCGTTTGAAGTTCGAGTTCAATTTTTGACTGTTGGAATTTGAATATATATTATTCCTATCATTATCACAGGATTTAAATCTCTCGTGGTTTTAGATTATCTGATGAGATTCGATTTGACTAGTTGTAGAGCTAAAATGGACTCCCGGATCAGAATTTATGGTCATTTGATGATGATGTCTGTTCTTCAACTTACTGAATATTTGTTTTCAGTTTAAAAATATTATTAAATAATAATTATAAATATTTATTAATTGACTCATTGTAAATAATTAAAATTATAAATAAAAAACTATATTTGATAGTAAATAATAAATAATAAATGATATGAGAATCGTTGATAGCTCTTTAGAATATATAAATAGAATGTATGTATGATGTTGGGTGTGATCACACCGAAATTAATGCACTAGATCCAATTAAAACTCTTCAGTTAAGTGTGCTTGGGTGAGAGTAGTACTAGGATGGGTGACCTCTTGGCAAGGAATCGTGTTGCACTATTTTTTTGTGGTGCGCCCTTTTTTTGCATATATTTCAAATTTTATGTGAGTATAACTATGATTATTATGGTATTGCACATAAATTGTTTTATTGAATATAACAGAACAACACAAACATGGTCTCTCTATTTTGGAGGCCTTCAGGGGATTTCTGGTAGAATAAAAATGGGTACAATACTCAAAGAGTTGGTACGAGACCTAAACAGTGTAGAGCTCATCGCATACTTCAATTTGATATGTGGTAGAGCCCAAACGGACACCCGGATTAAAAGTTGTGTCCGTTTGAAGTTTGAGTTTGATTTTCGACTTTTGAAATTTGAATATATATTTTTCCTATATTTGTAATAGGATTTAGATCTCTCAGGTTTTTAACTCATCTGATGAGCTTTAATTTGACAGGTTGTGGAGCTGAAATGGACTCCCCGATCAGAAGTTATGGTCATTTGATGATGAATTCTGTTCTTCAACTTATTAAAGATTTGTTTCTAGTTTAAAAATATTATTAACTCATAATTATAAATATTTATTAATTGATGAACTTTAAATAATTAAAATTATAAATAAAAACTATATTTTATTGTAAATAATAAATAATAAATGATATGAGATTCATTGATAGATCTTTTGAATATTTAAAAAGAATGTTTGTGTGATGTTGGTTGAGAGAACACGAGCATTAATGCCCCAGATCCCATTAGAAACCTACAGTTAAGAATGCTTGGGTGAGAGTCGTACTAGGATGTGTGACCTCTTAGGAAGTACTCGTGTTTCACCATTTTTTTGCATTGCACCATTTTTTTTGCATACATTTCAAATTTTGTGATTATAACAACGATTATTATAGTATTGCACATAAATTGTTTTACTAAATATAGAAGAACAACACAGAACATGGAAGAGCTCCACAGTCCTTCTATTCTGGTGGCCTTCTAGGCCTTTCTGGTGGAATAAGAAGGGGAACAATATTCGAATAGTTCATACCAGACCTAAATGGAATAGAACTCATCACAGGATTCGATTTGATATATGGTAGAGCCCAAAGAACACCTGGATTAAAAGTTATGGTCGTTTGAATTTTGAGTTCAATTTTTAAATGTTGAAATTTGAATATATATCTTTCATTTCATTGTTATAGGATTTAAATATCTCATGGTTTTATCTCATCTAATGAGCTTCGATTTGACCAGTTGTGGAGTAGAAATGGACTCCCGAATTAGATGTTATGGTCATTTGATGATGATGTATGTTCTTCGACTTTTTGGAAATTTGTTTTCAATTTAAAAATATTATTAACTAATAATTACAAATATTTATTAATTGATGAATTGTAAATAATTAAAATTATAAATAAAAAACTATATTTTATTGTAAATAATAAATAATAAATGATATGAGAATAATTTATAACTCTTTAAAATATTTAAAAATAATGTCTATGTGATATTGGGTACGATCACACAAGCATTAATGCACCATATCCCATTAGAACTCCGTAGTTAAGAATGATTGGGAAAGAGTAGTACTAGGATTGGTGACCTCCTAGGAAGTAATAAATAATAAATTTTATGAGAATCATTGATAACTATTTTGAATATATAAAAATAATGTTTGTGTGATGTTGGGTGCGATCACACCAAAATTAATGTACCAGATCCCATTAGAACTCTATAGTTAAGCGTGCTTGGGTGAGAGTAGTACCGGGTTGGGTGACGTCCTGAGAAGTACTCGTGTTGCACCCTTTTTTTATGTTGCATTTTTTTTTGCGTACATTTCAAATTTTATGTGAGTATAACAATGATTATTATGGAATTTCCCGTAAATTGTTTTACTGAATATAATAGAATAACACAGACCATGGAGAAGCTCAATGGTCTCTCTGTTTCAAAGGTGTTTTGGGCCTTTCTGGTGGAATAAAAATGGGTACAATACTCGAAGAGTTGGTACAAGACATAAATGGTGTAGAGATGGTCACAGGCTTTGATTTGATATGTGGTAAAGCCCAAACGGACCACCAGATTAAAATTTATAGTTGTATGAAGTTTGAGTTCGATTTTCTGGTGTTGAAATTTTAATATATATCTTTCCTTTCATTGTCACGTGATTTAAATCTCTCATGGTTTTAGCTCATCTGATAATATTTGATTTGACTGGTTATGGAGCTAAAATGGACTCCCAGATTAGAAGTTATGGTCATTTGATGATGATGTCTATTCTTCAGATTATTGATGATTTGTTTTCAGTTTAAAAATATTATTAACTAATAATTTTAAATATTTATTAATTGATTCATTGCAAATAATTAAAATTATAAAAAAAATATTTGATTGTAAATAATAAATGATATGAGAATCATTGATAGCTATTTAGAATATTTAAAATGAATATTTGTGTGATGTTGGGTGCGATCATACCAGCATTAATGCACCAGATCCCATTAGAACAGTTAAGCGTGTTTGGGTGAGAGTAGTACAATGATGGGTTATCTCTTGGGAAGAACTTGTGTTGAACCCTTTTTTTGTGATGCGCCTTTTTTTGCATACATTTCAAATTTTATGAGTATAACAACTATTATTATGGTATTGCAAGTAAACTGTTTTACTGAATATAATAGAACATCATAGACAATGGAGGATCTCAACGGTCCCTCTATTCCGGAGACCTTATAGGATTTTATGGCATAATAAAAAGGGTTAAAATACTCTAAGAGTTGGTACCAGACCTAAACGACCTAGATCTCTTCGCATGCTTCGATTTGATATGTGGTAGAGCCCAAAATGACACCCATATTAAAAGTTATGGCCATTTGAAGTTTGTATTCAATTTTCAAATGTTAAAATATGAATATATATTTTTCCTTTCATTTTCACAGGATTTAAATCTCTCGTGGTTTTAGCTCATCTGATGAGCTTCGATTGGACTGGTTGTAGAGATGAAATGGACTCATGGATCAGAAGTTATGGTTATTTGATGATGAAGTATCTTCTTCGACTTAGTGAAGATCTGTTTTCAGTTTAAAAATATTATTAACTAATAATTATAAATATTTATTAATTGATGCATTGTAAAAAATTAAAGATATAAATAAAAAACTATTTTTGATTGTAAATAATAAATAATAAATGATATGAGAATCATTGATAGCACTTTAGAATATTTAAAAAGAATGTTTGTGTGATGTTTGGTACGATCACACCAACATTAATGAACCAGATCCCATTAGAACTCTGCAGTTATGCGTGCTTAGGTGAGAGTAGTTCAAGGATGGGTGACCTCTTGGGAAGTACTCGTGTTGCACCCTTTTTTGTGTTGCGCCCTTTTCTTGAAAACATTTCAAATTTTATGTGAGTACAACAACCATTATTATTGTATTGCATGTAAATTGTTTTACGGAATATAACATAACAACACAAACCATGGAGGAGCTCCACGGTCCCACTGTTCCGGAGTCCTTCTGAGCCTTTATGGAGGAATATAAAGCGGTAAAATACTCGAAGAGTTGTTACCAGACCTAAACGGCGTAGAGATCATCGCATGCTTCGATTTGATATGTGGTAGAGCCCAAACAGACACACATATTAAAATTTGTGGCCGTTTGAAGTAGGAGTTCGATTTATGACTTTTTAAATTTGAATATAAATTTTTCCTATCAGTGTCAGAGGATTTAATTCTTTCGTGGTTTTAGCTCATCTGATGAGCTTAAATTTGACTGGTTGTGAAGCTGAAATGGACTTCCAGATCAGAAGTTATGGTCATTCGATGACGAAGTCTATCCTTCGACTTATTGAAGATTTGTTTTTATTTTAAAAATATTATTAACTAATAATTATAAATATTTATTAATTGATAGATTGTAAATAATTAAAATTATAAATAAAAAACTATATTTTATTGGAAATAATAAATAATGAATAATATGAGAATCATTGATAGATCTTTTGAATATTTAAAAAGAATGTTTATGTGATGTTGGGTGATATCACACCAGAATTAATGCAACAAAACTCATTAGAACTCTGCAGTTAAGCATGCTTGGGAAAGAGTAGTATTAGGATGGGTGACTTCTTGGGAAGTACTCACGTTTCACCATTTTTTTGTGTTGCACCCTTTTTTGCCTACATTTTAAATTTTATGTGTGTATAACAACGATTATTATGGTATTTCACATTACTTGTTTTACTGAATATAACAGAACAACACAGACCAAGGAGGATATCCACGTTCCCTTGGTTCTGGAGGCCTTCTGGGCCTTTCTAGTAGAATAAAAATGGGTACAATGCATGAAGAGTTGGTACCAGACCTAAACGGCATAGAGATCGTTGCAGACTTCGATTTGATATGTGGTAGAGCCCAAACAGACATCCGGATTAAAAGTTATGAACTTTTGAAGATTGAGTTTGATTTTCAACTTTTGAAATTTGAATATATATATTTTTTTCATTGTAATAAGATTTAAATCTCTCATGGTTTTAACTCATCTGTTGAGATTTGATTTCACTGGTTGTGGAGCTGAAATGGACTCCCAGATCAGTAGTTATGGTCAATTTATTATGAAGTTTATTCTTCGACTTATAGAATATTTTTTTCAGTTTCAAAATATTATTAACTAATAATTATAAATATTTTTTAATTGATGCATTGTAAATAATAAAAATTATAAATAAAAAACTATAATTGATTGTAAGTAATAAATAATAAATAATATGAGAATCATTGATATCTCTTTCGAATATTTAAAAAAATGTTTGTGTGATGTTGGGTGCGACCACACCAGCATTAATGCACCAGATCCCATTAGAACTCTACAGTTAAGCATGCTTGGGAAAGATTAGTTCTAGGATGGGTGAACCCCTGAGAAGTACTTGTGTTGCACCATTTTCTTCACTGAGCCCTTTTTTTCATACATTTCAAATTTTATGTGAGTATAACAATGATTATTATGGTATTGCACATAAATTTTTTTATTGAATAAAACAAAACAACACAGACCATGGAGGAGCTCCAAGGTCCCTCTGTTCCGAAGGCCTTTTGGACCATTATGGCGGAATAAAAAGTGGTTACAAAACTTGAAGAGTTGTTACCATACCTAAACATCGAATACCTCATGTCAGGCTTCGATTTGATATGTGGTAGAGCCCAAACAGACACCCGGATTAAAAGTTATGGTCGTTTGAATTTCGAGTTAGATTTTTGACTGTTTAAATCTGAATATATATTTTTTATGTCATCATCACATGATTTAAATCTCCCGTGGTTTTATCTCATTTTATGAGATTTGATTTGACTGGTTGTGGAGCTGAAATGGACTTCCAGATCAGAAGTTATGGTCATTTGATGACGAAGTCTATTCTTCGACTTATTGAAGATTTGTTTTCAGTTTAATAATATTATTAATTAATAATTATAAATATTTATTAATTGAAGCATTGTAAATAATTAAAATTATAAATAAAAAACTATATTTGATTGTAAATAATAAATAATAAATAATATGAGAATCTTTGATAGCTCTTTAGAATATTTAAAAAGAATGTATGTGTAATGTTTTGTGTGATCACACCAGCATTATTACACCAAAATCCATTAGAATTCTACAGTTAAGCGTTCTTGGGAGAGAGTATTACTATGATGGGTGACCTCCTGGGAAGTACTCGTGTTTCACCCTTTTTTGCATTGTGCCCTTTTTTTGCGTATATTTCAAATTTTATGTGTGTATAACAACGATTATTATGGTATTGCATGTAAATTGTTTATCTGAATATAACAGAACAGCACATACCCTGGAGGATCTCCAAGGTCCCTTTATTCTGGAGGCCTTATGGGACTTTCTGGCAGAATAAAAAGGAGTACAATACTCGAAGAGTTTTTATAAGACCTAAAGGGCGTAGAAGTCGTCGCAGGCTTCGATTTGATATGTGGTAGAGCCCAAAAAAACACCCGGAATAAAAGTTATGGTTGTTTGAAGTTCAAGTTCTATTTTTGACTGTTGAAATTTAAATATATATTTTTCTGTCATCGTCATAGAATTTAAATCTCTCGTGGTTTTAGCTCATCTGATGAGCTTTGATTTGACTGGTTGTGAAGCTAAAATGGACTCCCGGATCAGAAGTTATGGTCATTTGATGATGAAGTTTGTTCTTCAACTTATTGAAGATTTTTTTTCAGTTTAAAAATATTAATAACTAATAATTATAAATATTTATTAATTGACACATTGTAAATAATTAAAATTATAAACAAAAAAGCTATATTTTATTGTAAATAATAAATAATAAATGATAGAATAATTATTGATAGCTCTTTAAAATATTTAAAAAGAATGTATGTGTGATGTTGGCTGCGATCACACCAGCAATAATGCACCAGATTCCATTAGAACTCTGCAGTTAAGTGTGATTGGATGAGAGTAGTACTAGGATGGGTGACCTCCTGGGAAGTACTTGTGTTGCATTATTTTTTGTGTTGCATCCTTTTTTTTTGTGTTGCACCCTTTTTTTTACCAAGAAAATCAGGTCTAGTTAGACCGACCCATAAAATATTAATAAAAAAGTAAAAGTACAGAGTCAGGATGAGCAAGGGGTTTTACAAATTCTGGAATAAAAAACTCCCCTCATATCAGCCTCTACCAAGGTTTCACAAAAATCAGGAGCTCGAAAGTACCACATGGTAGTCATTCCTGTGACTTCCCTCTTGGACAACGCATCAGCCACTTGATTGGCCTCTCGGTAGGCATGAGAGATCATTATGTTGTGATGCTTTTCCTGGTTAATACATCCAATCCATTCAGGAATAATACTCCATAAAACATCCTGGTTTCTTGTCTTGAGAGCATGTACCACAAGTTCGGAGTCTGATTCAATCCATAATAGATTCCAGTTATGAAAGACAGCATGCCTAATGACATAGATAATGGCCCATAGTTCTGCTTCATAAGTGATTCCCATCCCAATAAAATGATAAAAAGAACCCTTGCAAAAGCCATGATATGTGTGGAAGACACCTCCACAACCCGATCTACCCGGCTCTCTAGATGCAGCTCCATCAACATTAACTTTAACACATGGAAAGATCGGTGGGATCCAATGAATAAATTTAATCATCAGTGGCTTCTTCAATTTACCTGAAATACCAAGCATCTGCAAGGCAGTTAAATATGTACAATTATTATCCATGTAGCCATTCTGTATCGCATTGTAAGTGTTTACATCTCGATGAACCAGCATTGCACTTGCATGAAAGGATGGAGCCTTTCTGTCAAACGAGAGGCTATTTTGGGATGTCCAGATGTCGTGACAAACCGCTTTTGCAGCAACTAGCAGCATATTCTGGACCTACATGCTCATACCATACTTGGAGATGTATATCATCATGTCATCCAACAACCTATGCAAGCATAAATCTATGTTGAAGATGTCTCCAATGCATTTCCATATCTTCTGAGGAAAAGGACAGCTGATGAACAGATGTTTTTCAGTTTCAGTTTCATTCAGGCACAGATAGAAGAAAGACACAATACATTGACTAGCCTTTCGTAATTGATCATGCGTTGGAAGAATGTTCCTCCATATTATATAGAGAAGAAGAAGCCAGGAGGTTAGGAAAAAATATCTTTAAACCTAAATAGCCAAGAAGAAGCTTGTGTGTAGCCAACAAACTGCATGTTATAAGACTCTTTGAGATTAAAATGTCCATTGCTATTGGGCTTCCATACCAGGATATCACTATCCATGAAAGGTTAGGACTAGATTTCAAGTTTATCTTGGGGAGTAACCATGATTTTAGGACTATCACACTGGTCTAGAAAATCTGCTATAGACATTTCCAGTAGGTAGAAGGGGATATCACCAGTATACAAAGGGTTGTCCAACCAGGGACTATTAAAACAGTTGAGACTAGACTGTCGAGACACAATCCATTTAGAGTTCTGAATAATGTCATTGAAGGATTACTGAATAGAGGTCCATAAATATGATGATATATAGTGAGGTTAACCATTAATAAGCCTGATTCTGAACCTGCATGACATAAAATTTAGGGATGAGTCATTGGAGGATAAAAGATTCCATGTGAATTTATTAATAAGTCGCTCATTGAAGATCTGATGGTCCCTGATTCCAAGACCACCCAACTCAATGGTTTTAATACAATCCTTCCAAGCAACGGTAATCAACTTCCTTTCAACAATAGAGCCTGTCCAGATGAAATTATTCATCATGCACTGAAGTTCCTTGAGCATATTTTTTGGCCATTTATAGAGTGAGAAGGAGTAAAAAAATTTAAGGTGATCACCTAGTTAACAAGGCACACCCTCCCATCTTGAGACATGGATTTACCCTTCTATTTCGCTATCTTCTTAATGATAACAGAGTAAATTCTATCATGATATTGCCTACGTATCTTACCACAAAAGATTGGAACTCCAAGATAAATGAATGGAATATCCCCTTTTCTAACTCCCAGGGACCTGGTGACCCTATTTTGTTTGCCAATAGTAACCCCATCACAAAAAACAAAGAAGGATTTACTCTAACTTATATGTTTTCCAGCAACAGTCTCATAGTGTGAGAAGAAATCTTTGAGCACAAAAATTGATTTCCTTGAGGTTTCCCCAAAAATAAAAATGTCATCAGCATATAGAAGATGAGATGGGAAAAGGTTATCCTTGACAGCTTCAATATGTATAAAAATACCAATTTGTGATAGCTCATTAAGACATATACTCATGTATTCTTCAGCAATGGAAAAAAGAAGCCCATAGAGCGGATCACCTTGTTGAACACCTCGAGTGTAGTGAAAATAACCCCTGGGAGATCCATTAATTAAAATGGACAGCCTTGAAGATGTAAGAATACTTATGATAAGGTTGATGAATCCACTTGAGAAACCAAATCTCCTAAGAAAATCAAGGAGGAAGCTCCACTTGAGAGTGACAAAGGCTTTATAGATGTCTATTTTGAGATCAAAATTGCCATGCTTTGCATTCTTTTTCACTAGGTTGATGCCTTATGATGCAGTGAAGAGGCAGGTCTGAATGTTTCTACCAGGTATAAAACTATACTAATTCAGAGAGATATGGTCCTTAATTAAGCCCCCTAATCTGTTCATCAAGATTTTACTAATGATTTTTGGGGTGGTGTTCCCAATCAAAATTGCCTTGAAGTCTTTGACATCAATTGCATTGTCCTTATTATGAATCAAGGTGATGAAATTAGAGTTTAAAACATATAGAATATAACCCCAAGTGAAGAAATCCCTAACTACATTAAACAAGTCATCATGCATAATATCCCAATAGAACATAAAAAACTTGTTGGTGAAGCCATCCGATCCCATTGTACTTTCCATGTTGAGATAGAAGAGGGCCTCCTTAATTTCTTCCATTGAGGGAACCCTTATAAGAGCAAGATTTTGATGCTCCTAAATACAAGGGGAGATTTTATCAATCATCTACTGAGTTTTGTCCATGCCATCATCAGAATAAAGGCCAGTGAAGTAATTCACAACTGCATTTGAAATCTCACATTCAGAGGTGTGGAGTCAACCATCAACTTTAATGGTCATTAGTCCTACCCTGATTCTTTTTTCATTGTGCATCCAGTGAAAAAATTTAGAGTTTATATCACAATCTTTCAGCCACTTTACATTAAACTGATTACGATCCAACCTTTCTTTGATTGTCAAAAGGTCATCAAGCCTTGAAAGTGGTTGAATTTCATCATGTGAGGCACTGTCAATGTTCTGATTTCTAATTTGATATCTAGGCAATTGGTCTTCAGTAGCCTTTATCTCACCATCAATCTTAGAGAAGGATGCCTTTCTCTCTTCCTATAGGAGTCCTTTAACAGTATTAAGTTTAGAAGAAATAATATGCAGTGGGATGCCCTGAAAACTAGTCTTCCAAGTGTTAATAATGACTTCCCTGCATCAAGGAGTAACAAGCCACCCATTTTTAAAGTGAAAGGGAAGAGAACCAGATTTGAAATCTTGAAAGGAGATATCAATCACAATGGGATTTTGATCCGAGTGATGTTTTTGTAAAGTGTTTCCACATATACCAGAGTCAATACTCTCATTATCCATCTGAATGAAACATCAGTCAAGTTTACTCGACCGCCTTCCATACATATTATACATGCTCTAGGTAAAATTAGCTCCCGCAATTAGAATTTCAGTAAGATGAAATTGATAAATGAAAGATGAGAAATCCAAGGAGGCCACCCTATTGAAGTTCAATCCATTTTTTTTCAGATCTCAAGACAGTGTAGAAATCTCCCATTAACACATATTTATTGAAGGTCTGTCCAGAAAAAGCTTCAAGCTCACTCCAAAGCTCCCTTATTTTTGTATATGATGGGGAGGCATAAACAAAGGTAGACTCAAGGCTATACCTGTGACAAGTTCATGAGACCGAGACCCATTTTGTATTCTTTACATAGGAGTTTAACTATATGCTCTCATGCATGAAAACCCAGAGATGATCTTTGTTGATATCATGAATATTTTGAGAAATAAAATGGTAACCAAAAGAACTCCATTTGAAGGATTTCCTCTTTTCAAATAGAATTTTCGGCTTGGCAATACCAAACATCATAGGTTTATAGGAAAAAATGTAGTGTCTAAGGGCCCTAGCTGTTGGGGTGTTTCCAAGCCCTTGACAGTTCCAGAAAAAAATCTTCATTGAGAAAGTGTTTGGCTCATTTTCAGGGGCCTCTTTTCATTTGTGATAGCCACTGGGCCTCTTCCTTTTCTTCAAGTTTCCATTTTCTCTTTTACATCAAGAATTAATTTCACTCCAACATCACTCTTGGAGTCAACCTACTCACTTTCATTTGGATCAGCACAAGGTGCATCAATCTGAACACTCAGGGTGGGGATAACCTGCATGTCTTGAGGGCCATCAACATCATCAGACCAAAATATGCCACTCATAGGAGAAAAATTGTTGCTAGAAAGTGGGTGACTAGGGTCACTACCCATGTGAGGTGTCCTTTTTTCAACCTTTTTTGGGTTAGCCTATATAAAGGGTCTATCTAGAGTACCAGCAGGTGCATACTTTTCATCACCACGTATTGATTTTTACCCTTTCCTAGAAGCAGCAGTAGCTCCTTTATAATAGGAACTTCCAGGATCACAACATCCTCCACTCCAAGAACAAGACTCATAATCGAAGGAAGCCCCTCCCCCTGTAATCCTGCATCCATGATGGACAAGGGATCATCGGAAGGGGGAAATGAGAATACCCAACCTTACTGGGAGTCTACACAACCATTAAGACCATACCATCATCTGAGTGGACAGGATCGACAGATTTATGCATAGCCTGTGTAGGTGCACCATCCTACACCATGACAGATTTCCCCTCAGCACATGCAGAAACATCAACAGCATTCACAATCACCTCAGCAAGGCCATCTGCCTCTCCTACACCTACAAATGACACACCATTAGAGATAGTATTAGATGAAGGACCACTTCCTAAATTCTTCTCCTGGGTGATTACAAGACCTGCCCCATCTTGGGTAGTATCAAGTGATGAATTTATAGCAAGATCACTAAACTAGAATGCAGCAGGTGTAGGGCCCAAGCCACCTTCAACTGGGGGAGGATTAGATGAAGGTCCAGCAGTCATTTTAGAGACCTTGGGCTTTCCTTTCTTTCTTCGACATGAGGCATAATAATGCCCTCTAACTTTACAAAGAGTGCATTCTTTCTCCCTATTACATTCATAAGAGAAATGAACAAAGAGTCTGTGATTCATACAAAATTTTGGCTTTTGCTCGTACTGGATTTTAAGCTTCATACTGTCATCCCTTGTGGTGAGAACAACTTCTTCCACTAAAGTATTGGACATATCCACCTCAACTAGTACTCTCACATAGTGACCAAATCAAGGGTTATCTATTTTCTTATCCAATTGGATTGGATTTCCAACCAAGGAGGCAATGTCCCATAGGATCCTTGGGTGCCAATACAACCAATTAAAATGACATATAAAAATCTAGAGATGCACATAAGAGTTCCTTACATTATTAGGATCAAATCCCCTATCCCATTCCTGAATATGCAAGAATCCAGGCTTTAGGGTGAGAGGTCTGAAGCTCCAAGCCTTGCGTTTCAACTCATTAGAGTGGAATATTATATGATAATATCCTCTCCCCATTACCTTCATTCTATAGTCCTCAAAAGACCATAGGTCCACAATCCTCTTAGAGAGATCATAAATATTCCAAAAAAAATCACCATTGGGGACAAGGACCCATGCAATTATAGAGTATCTATAGAGCTTCACCCGTTCTTCAACTACATATTGGTTTGCGGATACATGCGCAACCATTCCCTTTTTTATGATTCTTCCAGGCAGTAGTGTGTCAAAGTCCAAGAATGAGAAATTAGATTTCACAACCTCCACAAATTTTTTCTTCAGTTCAACCACTGTATTTAGAATCTTCCTTGCACATCTAGACTTTGAAGAAAATTTAAAGAGATCTTTGTGCCCAACAAGATCACACAAATGATCAGATCCTTCCTTTCTCTTCCTTCAAAAAACATCATCATCGGGATTGGTCACCCCCTTGCTACCTGCTTGCTCCACCATCAAGTCAAAAATATAACGAGAAGCTGCTGGTAGGGAGATTCTATTCCTCTACCTCAGGCTTCCAAGAACGTGTTGTTGGGTAATGAGGTATTGGGGTGGCCTCCCCACCTGTGTGCCGCATATCCCCGGCGAGGCTCAAGGTGGCCAACCCTTGGGCTTAGGCCAGTTCCCAATGAGGTAGAGGGGCCCATGAGAGGGTTGTTAGAATATAGTGTGTGTTTCCTTGATAGGACTCGAACCCAAAACCTTAGGGTCAGGATTAAACCAACTTTAACCAACTCACCTGTGCCCCGCAGGCAAACATGTTGTTGGGTAATGAGGTATTGGGGTGGCCTCCCCACCTGCATGCCATACGTCCCCAGCTAGTCCCGAGGTGGCCAACCCTAGGGAATAGGCTAGTTCCCAATGGGGTAGAGGGGCCCATGAGAGGTTTGTTATCATATAGTGTGTGTTTCCTTGCGAGGACTCGGACCTGGAACCTTAGGGTTAGGACTCCACTTTAACCAACTCACCCATGCCCTACAGGAAAAACGTGTTGTTGGGTAACGAGGTATTAGGGTGGCCTCCCCACCGGCGTCTCATACGTCCCCATCAAGGCCCAAGGTGGCCAACCCTTGGGATTAGTCTAGTTCCTAATGGGGTAGAGGTGCCCACGATAGGTTTTTTAGCATATAGTTCATGTTTCCTTGTGAGGACTCAAACCCGGAACCTTGGGGTCAGGACGCCATTGCCTTTAACAAACTCACCCGTGCCCCGCGGGAGAATGTGTTGTTGGTAATGAGGTATTGGGGTTTCCTCCCCACCTGAACACCACACATCCCCATATAATAGTTGGTACCATACCTAAATGGTATAGATCTCATCACAGGCTTCGATTTGATATGTGGTAGAGCCCAAACGGACACCCGGATTAAAATTTATGGCCGTTTCAAGTTTGAGTTTGATTCTTTACTGTTGAAATATGAATATATATTTTTCCTCTCATTGTCACAGGATTTAAATCTCTCATAGTTTTAGCTCATCGTATGAGCTTCAATTTGACTAGTTGTGGAGCTGAAATGGACTCCCGGATCAGAAGTTATGGTCATTTGATGACGATGTTTGTTCTTCGACTTATTGAAGATTTTTTTCAGTTTAAAAATATTATTAAATAATAATGATAAATATTTATTAATTGACACATTGTAAATAATTAAAATTATAAATAAAAACTATATTTTATTGTAAATAATAAATAATAAATAATATGAGAATCATTGATAGCTCTTTCGAATATTTAAAAAGAATTTCTGTGTGATGTTGGGTGAAATCACACCAGCATTAATGCACTAGATACCATTAGAACTCTGCTGTTAAGCGTGATTGGGAGAGAGTAGTACTAGGATGGGTGACCTCCTAGGTAGTACTCGTGTTGCACACTTTTTTTTGGGTCGTTCCCTTTTTTTCCATACATTTCTATTTGTATATGAGTATAACAAAGATTATTATGCTATTGCACGTAAATTGTTTTACGGAATATAAGAGAACAATACAGACCATGGAGAAGATCCATGGTCCCTCTATTCTGGAGGCCTTATGGTCTGTTCTGGTGAAATAAAAAGGGTTTAAATACTCGAACAGTTGGTTCTAGACCTAAACAGTGTAGAGCTCATCGTAGATTTTGATTTGATATGTGGTAGAGCACAAACGGACACCCGGATTAAAAGTTATGGACGTTTGAAGTTCGACTATGATTTTCAACTGTATAAATTTGAATATATATTTTTTTTTCATTGTCACATGATTTAATTCTCTCATGGTTTTATCTTATCTGATGTGCTTCGATTTGACTGGTTGTGGAGTTTAAATGGACTCCCGGATCAGAATTTATGGTCATTTGATGACGAAGTCTGTTCTTAGACTTATTGAAGATTTGTTTTTAGCTTAAAAATATTATTAACTAATAATTATAATGCATTGTAAATAATTAAAATTATAAATATAAAATTCTATTTGATTATAAATAATAAATAATAAATAATATGAGAATCATTGACAACTCTTTCGAATATTTACAAAGAATGTATGTGTGATGTTTGGTGCGATCACAAGAGCATTAATGTACCATATCACATTAGAACTCTGTAGTTAATTATGTTTGGGTGAGAGTAGTACTAGTATGGGTGACCTCCTCAGAAGTACTCGTGTTGCACCCTTTTTTTTTCATTTCACCTTTTTTTACCTACATTTCAAATTTTATGTGAGTAAAATAACAATTATTATGGTATTGAAAGTAAATTGTTTTAATTAATATAATAGAACACCACAGACCATGGAGGAGATCCTCAATCCCTCTATCCTAGGGGCCTACTGGGACTTTCTGGAAAAATAAAAAGGGGTAAAATACTCAAAGAGTTGGTACCTGACCTAAACGGCGTAGAGCTCATCGTAGGCTTTGATTTGATATGTGGTACAACCCAAACGGACACCAGGATTAAAAGTTATTGTCTTTTGAAGTTCGAGTTCGATTTTTGAATTTTGAAATTTGAATATATATTTTTCTTTTCATTATCACATGATTTAAATCTCTCATGGTTTTAGGTCATCTGATGAGAATCGATTTTACTGTTTGTGGAGCTAAAATGGACTCCTGGATCAGAAGTTATGGTCATTGGATGATGATGTCATTTCTTCGACTTACTAAAGATTTGTTTTCAGTTTAAAAATATCATTAACTAATAATTATAAGTATTTATTAATTGAAAAATTGGAAATAATTAAAATTATAAATGAAAAAACTATATTTGATAGTAAATAATAAATAATAAATAATATGAGAATCATTAATAGCTCTTTCAAATATTTAAAAAGAATGTCTATGTGATGTTGGGTGTGATCACATGAGTATTGATGCACCATATCCCATTATAACTCTGTAGTTAAACGTGCTTGGGTGATATTAGGACTAGGATGAGTGACCTCCTGGGAAGTACTCATGTTGCGCCCTATTTTTACGTTGTGCCCTTTTTTGGGTACATTTCAAATTTTATATGAGTATAACAACGATTATTATTGTATTGCATGTAAATTGTTTTACTGAATATAATAGAACAACACAGACCATAGAGGAGTTCCACGGTCCCTCTATTCTGGAGGCCTTCTAGGCCTTTCTGGTGGAATAAAAAGGGGTACAATATTCAAAAAGTTGGTACCGGACCTAAACAGCGTAGAGCTCGTCGTAGGATTCGATTTGATATGTGGTAGAGCCCAAACGGACACCCGGATTAAAAGTTATAGTTGTCTGAAGTTAGAGTTTGATTTTTGACTGTTTAAATTTGAATATATATTTTTCCTATCATTGTCACAGGATTTTAGATCTCTTGTGGTTTTAGCTCATCTGATGAGTTTCGATTTGACTGGTTGTGGAGCTGAAATGGACTCTCGGATCAGAAGTTATGGTCATTTGATGATTAAGTTTGTTCTTCACCTTAGTGAAGATTTGTTTTCAGTTTAAAAATATTATTAGCTAATAATTATACATATTTATTAATTGACACATTGTAAATAATTAAAATTATAAATAAAAACCAACATTTGATTATAAATAATAAATATTAAATAATATGAGAATCATTGACAACTCTTTCGAATATTTGAAAATAATGTCTGTGTGATGTTGGGTGTGATCACACCGGCATTAATACACCAGATCCCATTAGAACTCTACAGTTAAGTTTGATTAGGAGAGATTAGTACAAGGATGGGTTACCTCTTGGGAATTACTCGTGTTGGGTGACCTCTTGGAAAGTACTTGTGTTGCACCCTTTTTTCTGTTGCGCCCTATTTTTGCATACATTACAAATTTTATGTGAGTATAACAACATTTATTATGGTATTGCACGTAAATTTTTTTATTGAATATAACAGAACAACACAGACCATGGAGCAGCTCCGTGGTCCCTCTGTTTTAGAGGCCTTCTAGGCCTTTCTAGCGGAATAAAAAGGGATACAATACTTAAAGAGTTGGTAGAATACCTAAATGGTGTAGATCCCATCACATGCTTTTATTTGATATGTGGTAGAGCCCAAACTGACACACGGATTAAAAGTTATGGTCGTTTGATGTTCAAGTTTGATTTTTGGCTATTGAAATTTTAATATATATTTTTCCTATCATTGTCACAGGATTTAAATATCTCTTGGTTTTAGCTCATTTGATGAGATTCGATTTGACTAGTTGTAAAGTTGAAATGGACTCGCGGATCATAAGTTCTGGTCATTTGATGACGAAGTCTGTTCTTCGACTAAATGAAGAATTGTTTTCAGTTTAAAAATATCATTAACTAATAATTATAAATATTTATTAATTGACGCATTGTAAATAATTAAAATTATAAATAAAAAACTATATTTGATTGTAAATAATAAACAATAAATAATAAATAATAAATAATAAATAATAAATAATATGAGAATCATTGAGAGCTCTTTCTAATATTTAAAAAAGAATATCTGTGTGATGTTGGGTGCGATCACATGAGCATTAATGCACTAGATCCCATTAGAACTGTTTAGTTCAGCGTGCTTGGGTGAGAGTAGTACTAGGATGGGTGACCTCTTTTGAATTACTTGTGTTGCACCTTTTTTTGTGTTTCACCCTTCTTTTGCATACATTTCAAATTTTATGTGAGTATAACAAAAATTATTATGGTATTTCCCATAAATTGTTTTACTGAATATAACAGAACAACATAGACTATAGAGGAGATCCATAGTCTCTCTATTCCGAAGGCCTTTTGGGCCTTTCTGGTTGAATAAAAAGTGTTAAAATACTCTAAGGGTTGGTACGAGACCTAAACGGCTTAGATCTCATCACAGGCTTCGATTTGACATGTGGTAGAGCCCAAACGGACACCCGGATAAAAAGTTATGTCCATTTGAAGTTTGAGTTCGATTTTCAACTGTTGAAATTTGAATATATATTTTCCCTATAATTTTCATAGGATTTAAATCTCTCGTGGTTTTATCTCACCTGATGAGCTTCGATTTGACTGGTTGTGGAGCTGAAATGGACTCCCGGAATAGAATTTATGGTCATTTGATGAAGAAGTCTGTACTTCGACTTATTGAAGATTTCTTTTCAGTTTAAAAATATTATTAACTAATAATTATAAATATTTATTAATTGACTCATTTTAAATAATTAAAATTATAAAAAAACTATATTTGATTGTAAATAATAAATAATAAATAATATAAGAATCATTGACAGATCTTACGAATATTTAAAAATAATGTCTCTATGATGTTGGTAGCTATCACACCAGTATTAATGCAATAGATTCCATTATAACTCTATAGTTAAGCATTCTTAGGAGAGAGTAGTATTAGGTTGGGTGACCTCCTGGGAAGTACTTGTGTTGCACTCTTTTTTTGTGTTGCGCCATTTTTTCGTACATTTCAAATTTTATGTGAGTATAATAACGATTATTATGATATTTCACATAAATTGTTTTAATGAATATAACAGAATAATTAAGACCATGAAGGATCTCCATGGTCCCTCTATTCCACAGTCCCTCTGTTCTAGAGGCCTTCGATTTGATATGTGGTAGAGCCCAAACGAACACCCGGATTAAAAGTTTTGTTCGTTTGAAGTTCGAGTTTGATTTTAGACTATTGAAATTTGAATATGTATTTTTCCTCTCATTGTCAGGGGATTTAAATATCACATTGTTTTAGCACATCTGATGAGCTTTGATTTGACTGGTTTTAGAGCTCAAATGGACTCCCAGATCAGAAGTTATAGTCATTTGATGACGAAGTATATTCTTCAACTCATTTAAGATTTGTTTTCTGTTTAAAAATATTATTAACTTATAATTATAAATATTTATTAATTAACGCATTGTAAATAATTAAAATTATAATTAAAAAAATATATTTGATTGTAAATAATAAATAATAAATAATATGATAATCATTGATAGCTCTTTTTAATAGTTAAAAAGAATGTTTGTGTGATGTTGGGTGCGATCACACCCACATTATTGCACCAGATCTCATTAGAACTCTACAGTTAAGGGTGCTTGGGTGAGAGTTGTATTAGGATAAGTGATCTTCTAGGAAGTACTCGTATTGCACCCTTTTTTTCATTGCTCCCTTTTTTTGGGTACATTTCAAATTTTATGTGAGTAAAACAACGATTATTATGGTATTTCACATAAATTATTTTACTGAATATAACAGAGCAAAAAAGACCATGGAGGAGATCCATGGTCCCTCTGTTTCGGAGGTCTTCTGGGCCTTTCTGGAGGAATAAAAATGGTTACAATGCTCGAAGAGTTGGTACCAGACCTAAACGGTGTAGAGATCGTCGCAGGCTTCAATTTGATATATGGTAGAGCCCAAACAGACACCCGGATTAAAATTTATGGCTATTTGAAGTTCGAGTTCGATTTTTGATTGTTGAAATTTGATTATATATTTATCATGTCAGTGTCACATGATTTAAATCTCTCATGGTTTTATCTCATCTGATGAGATTTGATTTGACTGGTTGTGGAGCTAAACCCTTTTTTTCATTACACCCTTTTCTTACGTGGATTTAAAATATTATGTAAGTATAAAAATGATAATTATGATACTACACGTAAATTGTTTTACTGAATATAACATAACTGCATAGACCTTAGAGGAGCTCCATGGTCCCTCTGTTCCAGAGTCCTTCTGGTTATTTATAGTGGAATAAAAAGGGGTACAATACTCTAAGATTTGGTACCATACCTAAACGGCGTAGATCTCATCGCATGCTTCGATTTGATTTTTGGTAGAGCTCAAACAGACACTCAAATTAAAAGTTATGGCCATTTGAAGTTTGAGTTCGATTTTTGACTGTTGAAATTTGAATATATATTTTTCCTTTCATTGTCACAGGATTTAAATCTCTCATGCTTTTAGCTCATCTGATGAGCTTCGATTTTACTGGTTGTGGAGCTGAAATGGACTCTCAGATTAGAAGTTATGGTCATTTGATGACGAAGATTGTTCTTCGAATTATTGAATATTTTTTTATAGTTTAAAAATATTATTAACTAATAATTATAAATATTTATTAATTGGTGAATTTTAAATAATTAAAATTATAAATAAAAAACTATATTTGATTGTAACTGATTAATAATAAATAATATGAGAATCATTGATAGCTCTTTCGAATATTTAAAAAGAATGTGTTTGTGATGTTTGGTGGGATCACACCAGCATTAATGCACCATATCCCATTAGAACTGTGTATTTAAGCATGTTTGGGTAAGAGTAGTGCATGGATGGGTGACCTCCTAGGAAGTAGTCGTGTTTCACCTTGTTTTTGGGTTTCACCCTTTTTTTCATACCTTTCAAATTTTATGTGAGTATAAAAATGATTATTATGGTATTACATGTAAATTATTTTACTAAATATAACAGAACATCGCACACCATGAAGGTGCTACATGGTTCCTCTATTCTAGAGGCTTTATGGGGCTTTATAGTGGAATAAAAAGGGGTATAATACTTTAAGAGTTGGTACCATAACTAAACGATGTAGAGCTCGTCGCGGGCTTCGATTTGATATCTCGTAGAGCACAAACGGACACCCAGATTAAAATTTATGGCGATTTGAAGTTCAATTTTGATTTTTGACTATTGAAATTTGAATATATATTTTTCATTTCATTTTCACAGGATTTAAATCTCTCATGGTTTTAGCTCATCTGATGAGCTTCGATTTTATTGGTAGTGGAGCTGAAATGGACTCCCAGATTAGAAGTAATGGTCATTTGATAACGAAGTCTGTTCTTCAACTTATTGAAGATTTTTTTTTCAGTTTAATAATATTATTAACTAATAATTATAAATATTTAATAATTTCCACATTTTAAATAATTAAAATTATAAATAAAAAACTACATTTTGTTGTAAATAACAAACAATAAATAATATGAGAATCACTGGGAGCACAGACCATGGAGGAGCACCATAGTCCCTCTATTTTGGAGGCCTTCTATACCTTTCTAGAAAAATTAAAAGGGGTACAATACTCAAAAAGTTTTTACCAGACCTAAACATCATAGAGCTCATCGTTGGCTTTGATTTGATATGTGGTAGAGCCCAAATGGACACCTGGATTAAAATTTATGGCCGTTTGAAGTTGGAGTTCGATTTTCAACAGTTGAAATTAGAATATATATTTGTCCTCTCATTGTCATAGGATTTAAATATCTCGTGGTTTTATATCATCTGATGAGATTCGATTTGACTGGTTTTGGAGCTGAAATGGACACTTGGATCAGAAGTTATGGTCATTTGATGACGAAGTCTCTTCTTTAACTTATTGAAGATTTGTTTTCAGTTTAAAATTATTATTAACAAATAATTATAAATATTTATTAATTTACGTATTGTAAATAATTAAATGTATAAATAAAAAACTACATTTGATTATAAATAATAAATAATAAATAATAAATAATATGAGAATCATTGAGATCTCTTTCAAATATTAAAAAAATTCTTGTGTGATGTTGGGTTTGATCACACCATCATTAATGCAGAAGATCCCATTAGAACATTGCAGTTAAGTGCGCTTGGGTGAGAGTAGTAGTAGGATGGATGACCTCCTGGGAAGTACTCATGTTACACCCTTTTTTTTTCATTGTGCCCTTTTTTTGCATACATTTCAAATTTTATATGAGTATAACAACAATTATTATGGTATTGCAGGTAAATTGTTTTACAGAATATAACAGAACAACACATACTGTGTATGAGCTCCATAGTCCCTCTATTACGGAGGCCTTCTGGGCCTTTTTGGAAAAATAAAAAGGGGTACAATATTCGAAGAGTTAGTACCCGACCTAAAAGGCGTAGAGCATGTCACATTCTTCGATTTGATATGTGGTAGATCCCAAACAGACACTCAGATTAAAAGTTATTGTTGTTTGAAGTTCGAGTTCGATTTTCAACTGTTGAAATTTGAATATATATTTTTCCTTTAATTATCATAGGATTTAAATGTCTTGTGGTTTTATTTTATCTGATGAGCTTAAATTTAATTGTTTGTGGAGATGAAATGGACTCCCAGATCAGAAGTTATGGTTATTTGATGACGAAGTCTGTTCTTCGACTTATTGAAGATTTTTTTTCAGTTTAAAAATATTATTAACTAATAATTTTAAATATTTATTAATAGACTCATTGTAAATAATTAAAATGATAAATAAGAAACTACATTTTATTGTAAAAAATAAATAATAAATAATATGAGAATCATTTATAGAAATTTCAAATATTTAAAAATATTTTTTGTGTGATGTTGGTTGCGATCACACCAACATTAATACACCAGATCCCATTTGAACTCTGTTGTTCAGTGTGCTTGCGTGAGATTAGTTATAGGATGGGTAACCTCATGAGAAGTACTACTGTTGCACCCTTTTTTTGTGTTGCACCTTTATTTGCATACATTCCAAATTTTATGTGAGTATAACAATGATTATTATTGTATTGCATGTAAATTTTTTTACTGAATATAACAAAAGAGCACATACAATGGAGGGGCTTTATGGTCCCTCTATTTTGGAGTCCTTTTGGTCCATTTTTTAGGAATAAAAATAATTACAATACTCTAAGAGTTGGTACCAAACTTAAACAACATAGAGCTCCTCACAGGCTTCGATTTGATATGTGGTAGATCCCAAACGGACACCCAGAATAAAAGTTATGTTTGTTTGAAGTTCGAGTTTAATTTTTGACTGTTTAAATTTGAATATATATTATTCCTATCATTGTCATGGGATTTAAATCTCTCGTGGTTTTAGCTCATCTAATGATCTTTTATTTTACTAGTTGTGAAGCTGAAATGGACCCCCGAATTAGAAGTTATGGTCATTTGGTGACGAAGTATGTTCTTCGACTTATTGAAGTTTTGTTTTCAGTTTAAAAATATTATTAACTAATAATTATAAATATTTATTAATTGACTGATTTTAAATAATTAAAATTATAAATAAAAAACTATATTTCTTTGTAAATAATAAATAATAAATAATATGAGAATCATTGATAGCTCTTTCAAATATTTAAAAAGAATGTATGTGTGATGTTGGGTGCAATCACACCAGTGTTAATGTACCAGATCCCATTAGAACATTTCAGTTAAATGTTCTTGGAGAGAGTAGTACTAGGATGGGTGACCTCTGGGGAAGTACTCGTGTAGCACCTTTTTTTGCGTTACGCACTTTTTTGTGTACATTTAAAATTTTATGTGATTATAACAATGATTATTATGGTATTGCATGTAAATTGTTTTACTGAATATAATAGGACAACACAGACCATGGAGGATCTCCATGGTCCCTCTGTTCCGAATTCCTTCTGGTCCTTTCTAGAGAAAGAAATTGGGTACAATACCTTAAGAGTTTTTACCAGACCTAAATAGTGTAGAGCTCGTCGCAGGATTCGATTTGATATGTGGTTGAGCCCAAACGAACACCTGGATTAAATATTATGGCCATTTCAAGTTCAAGTTTGATTTTCAATAGTTGAAATTTGAATATATATTTATCCTATAATTGTTAGAGGATTTAAATCTCTCGTGGTTTTATCTCATCTGATGATATTCGATTTGACTGGTTGTGGAGCAGAAATGGACTCTCGGATCAGGAGTTATGATCTTTTGATGATGAAGTCAGTTCTTCGACTTATTGAAGATTTTTTTCGGTTTAAAAATATTGTTAACTAATAATTATATATATTTATTAATTGAGGCTTTGTAAATAATTAAAATTATAAATAAAAAAACTATATTTGATTGTAAAGAATAAATAATAAATAATATGAGATTCATTGATACCTATTTAGAATATTTTAAACGAATGTTTGTGTGATATTGGGTGCAATCACACGAGCATTAATGCACCAGATCCCATTAGAACTCTATAGTTAAGCATGTTTGGGTGAGAGTAGTACTAGGATAGGTGACCCGCTTATAAGTACTCGTGTTGCACCTTTATTTTCATTGTGTCCATTTTTTACATACATTTCAAATTTTATTTGAGTATAACAACGATTATTATGGTATTGTACATAAATGTTTTACTGAATATAACAGAACATCACTGACCATGGAGGATCTCCACAGTCCCTCTATTCTGGAGGCCTTTTGGACCTTTCTAGAGGAATAAAAGGGATACAATACTTGAATAATTAGTACCAGACCTAAACTGTGTAGCGCTCATCACATGCTTCGATTTGATATGTGGTAGAGCCTAAAAGGACACCCATATTAAAAGTTATGGCCTTTTGAAGTTCAATTTCAATTTTTGACTGTTGAAATTTGAATATATTTTTTACCTGTCATTTTCACATTATTTAAATCTCTCCTAGTTTTAGATCTTTTAATGAGCTTTGATTTGACTGGTTATGGAGATGAAATGGACTCTCGGATCAGAAGTTATGGTCATTTGATGACGAAGTCTGTTCTTCAACTTATTGAAGATTTTTTTTTCAGTTTAAAAATTTTATTAACTTATAATTATAAATATTTATTAATTGACACATTGTAAATAATTTAAATTTTAAATAAAAAAAATTTGATTGTAAATAATAAATAATAAATAATATGATAATCATTGATAGATCTTTTGAATATTTAAATAGAATGTCTGTGTGATGTTGGGTGTGATCACACTAGCATTAATTCACCAGATCCCATTAGAGTGTTGTAGTTAAGCCTTCTTGGGTGAGAGTAGTACTAGGATGGGTAACCACTTGGGAAGTACTTGTGTTTCACTCTTTTTTTCATTGTTCCCTTTTTTCATACATTTAAATTTTATGCGTGTATAACAATGATTATTATGGTATTGCACGTAAATTTTTTTTATTGAATATAATAGAACCGCAGAGAACATGGAGGAGCTCCATGGTCCCTCTGTTCCGGAGTCCTTATGGGCCTTTCTAATAGAATAAAAAGGGTTAAAATACTTGAATATTTGATACCGGACCTAAATGACATAGATCTCGTCCCATGCTATGATTTTCTATGTGGTAGAGCCCAAACAGACACACGGATTAATATTTATGGTCGTTTGAAGTTCGTGTTCAATTTTCAACTTTTGAAATTTGAATATATATTTTTCCTTTCATTGTCACAGGATTTAAATCTCTCGTGGTTTTATCTCATCTGATGAGCTTCGATTTGACTAGATGTGGAGCTGAAATGGACTCTCGGATTAGAAGTTGTAGTCATTTGATCACGAAGTCTATTCTTTGACTTATTAAAGATTTTTTTAGTTTAAAACTATTATTAACTAATAATTATAAATATTTATTAATTGACGCATTGTAAATAATTAAAATTATAAATAAAAAACTATATTTTATTTTAAATAATAAATAATAAATAATATTAGAATCATTGACATCTCTTTTGAATATTTAAAAAGATTGTCTGTGTGATGTTGGGTGTGATCACACCAACATTAATGCACTATATCCAATTAGAACTTTGTAGTTAATCATGCTTGAGAGAGATTATTACTGGGATGGGTGACCTCTTGTGAAGTACTCATGTTGCACACTTTTTTTCATTGCACCCTTTTTTAGTACATTTCAAATTTTATGTGAGTAAAACAACGATTATTATGGTATTGCACGTAAATTGTTTTACTGAATATAATAGAACAACACTGACCATGGAGGAGCTCCAAAGTCCCTCTGTTCTGGTGGCCTTATGGTCCTTTCTGGAAGAATAAAAAGGTGTAAAATACTCAAAGAGTTGGTACCAGGCCTAAACGGTGTAGAGATCATCACAAGATTTGATTTTCTATGTGGTAGAGCCCAAACAGACACCTAGATTAAAAGTTAAGGTCATTTGAAGTTTGAGTTTGATTTTCAACTATTGAAATTTGAATATAAATTTTTCCTGTCATTGTCACATGATTAAAATCTCTTCTGGTTTTATCTCATCTGATAAGCTTCGATTTGACTAGTTGTGGAGCTGAAATAGACTCCCATATTAGAAGTTATGGTCATTTGATGACGAAGTCTATTCTTTAACTTATTGAAGATTTGTTTTCAGTTTAAAAATATGATTAAATAATAATTATAAATATTTATTAATTGATTCATTGTAAATAATTAAAATTATATGTAAAAAACTATATCTGATTGTAAATAATAAATAATAAATAATATGAGAATCATTGATAGCTCTTTAGAATATTTAAAAAGAATGTTTTTGTGATGTTGTGTGCAATCAAAAAATTATTATTGTGGTATTGCACATAAATTGGTTTACTAAATTTAATAGAATAGCATAGACCATAGAGAAGCTCCATGTTAACTCTATTCTGGAGGCCTTTCTGGAGGAATAAAAAGGGGTACAATACTCGAAGAGTCGGTACCATACCTAAACGGCGTAGAGCTCGTCACAGGATTTGATTTGATACGTGGTAGAGCCCAAACGGACAAACGAATTAAAAGTTATGATTGTTTGATGTTTATATTCAATTTTTAACTATTGAAATTTGAATATATATTTTTTCTATCATTGTCCCAGGATTTAAATCTCTCATGGTTTTATCTCATCTGATGTGATTCAATTTGACTGGTTGTGGAGCTGAAATGGACTCCCGGATAAGAAGTTATGTTCATTTGATGACGAATTCTGTTCTTTAACTTATTAAAAATTAGTATTCAATTTAAAAATATTATTAGCAAATAATTATAAATATTTATTAATTGACACATTGTAAATAATTAAAATTATAAATTAAAAACTATATTTGATTGTAAATAATAAATAATAAATAATATGAGAATCATTGATATCTCATTTGAATATTTAAAAAGAATGCTTGTGTGATGTTGGGTGAGATCACGCCAGCATTAATGCACCAGATCCCATTAGAACTTTACTGTTAAGCGTGTTTGGGGAGAGTAGTACTAGGATGGGTGACCTTTTGGGAAGTACTCGTATTGCAACATTTTTTTGCGGTGTGCCCTTTTTTGTGTACAATTCAAATTTTATGTGACTAAAATAACAATTATTATGGTATTGCATGTAAATTATTTTACTGAATATAACAGAACAGCACAGACCATGGAGGAGCTCCATGGTCTCTCTATTCCGAAGGCCTTCTGGGCCTTTCTGGTGGAATAAAAAGGGGAATAATACTCGAAGAGTTGGTACTAGACCTAAACAGCACAGAGCTCGTCGCATTCTTCGATTTGATTTGTGGTGGAGCCCAACAGACATTTGGATTAAAAGTTATGGCCATTTGAAGTTTGAGTTCGATTTTTAACTGTAGAAATTTGAATATATATTTTTCTTTTCATTGTCATAGGATTTAAATCTCTCATGGTTTTAGCTCATCATATGAGCTTCAATTTTTCTGGTTGTGGATTTGAAATGGAATCCCAGTTCAGAAGTTATGGTCATTTGATGACGAAGTCTATTCTTCGACTTATTGAGGATTTGTTTTCAGTTTAAAAATATTATTAACTAATAATTATAAATATTTATTAATTGACACATTGTAAATAATTAAATTTATAAATAAAAAAATACATTTGATTATAAATAATAAATAAAAAATAATATGAGAATCATTGATACCTCTTTCGAATATTTAAAATGAATGTCTATGTGATGTTGGGTGCAATCACACCAGCATTAATGAACCAGATCCCATTATAACTCTGTAGTTAAGCGTGCTTGGGTTAGAGTAGTACTAAGATGGGTGACATCTTGGGAAGTACTCATGTTGCGCCTTTTTTTGCGTTGTTCCCTTTTTTTGTGTACATTTCAAATTTTTTGTGACTATAATAATGATTATTATGGTATTGCATGTAAGTTGTTTTACTGAATATAATAGAACATCATAGACCATGGAGGATCTCCATAGTCCCTATGTTATGGAGGACTTATGGGCCTTTCTTGCAGAATAAAAAGAGGTAAAATACTCGAAGAGTTAGTACTAGACCTAAATGGCATAGAGAACAACGTAGACTTTGATTTGATATGCGGTAGAGCCCAAATAGACACCTAGATTAAAAATTTATGGTCATTTGAAGTTCGAGTTTGATTTAGACTGTTGAAATTTGAATATATATTTTTTCTTTCATTATCACAATATTTAAATCTCTTGTGGGTTTAAATCATTTGATGAGTTTCGATTTAACAGGTTGTTGTGCTGAATTGGACTCTCGGATGAGAAGTTATGGCCATTTGATGAAGAAGTATGTTCTTCAACTTATTGAATATTTTTTTTCATTTTAAAAATATTATTAACTAATAATTATAAATATTTATTAATTGAAATTTTGTAAATAATTAAAATTATAAATAAAAAACTATATTTGATTGTAAATAATAAATAATAAATAATATGAGAATCATTGATAGCCCTTTTGAATATTTAAAAAGAATATATGTTGGATTTTGGGTGCGATCACACCAACATTAATGCATCAGATCCCATTAGAACTCTGTAGTTAAGCAGGCTTGGGTGAGACTAGTATTAGGGTGGGTGACCTCTTTGGAAATACTCGTGTTGCACCTTTTTTTTTCATTGTGGCCTTTTTTTTCATAAATTTCTAATTTTATGTGACTATAATAACAATTATTATGGTATTACACGTAAATTATTTTACTGAATATAATAGAACAACACAGAACATGGAGGGTCTCCACATTCCCTCTATTTCGGAGGCCTTCTGGGCCTTTTGACTCTTGAAATTTGAATATATATTTTTCCTATCATTATCACATGATTGAAATCTCTTGCGGTTTTAGCTCATCTGATAAGCTTCTATTTGACTAGTTTTGAAGTTGAAATGGACTCTTGGATTAATTGACGCATTGTAAATAACTAAAAGTATAAATAATAAACTATATTTGATGGTAAATAATAAATGATAAATAATATGAGAATCATTGATAGCTCTTTTGAATATTTAAATTGAAGGTCTATGTGATGTTGGGTGTGATCACAACAGCATTAATGCACTAGATCCCGTCAAAACTTTAGAGTTAAGAGTGCTTGGGCGAGATTAGTACTTGTATGGGTGACCTCCTGGGAAGTACTCGAGTTGCACCATTTTGTTTCATTGTGCCCTTTTTCGCGTACATTTCAAATTTTATGTGAGTATAATAATGATTATTATTGTATTGCACATAAATTGTTTCACTGAATATAACAGAACAACACAGACAATGGAGGATCTCCATGGTCCCTCTCTTCCAAAAGCCTTCAAGTCCTTTCTGGTGGATTAAAAATTGGTATAATACTCAAAGAGTTGGTACCAGACCTAAAGATCCTAGAGCTCATTAGAGACTTTGATTTGATATTTGGTAGATCCCAAATGGACACCTGGATTCAAATTTATGTCTGTTTGAAGTTCGAGTAAAATTTTTGACTGTTGAAATTTGAATATATATATTTTACTATCATTGTCACATGATTTAATTCTTTCATGGTTTTAGATCATCTATGTGCTTCGATTTGACTAGTTGTTGAGCTGAAATGGACTTCCGGATCAGAAGTTGTGGTCATTTGATGATGAAGTATGTTCTTCAACTTATTGGAGATTTTTTTTTCAGTTTAAAAATAATATTAACTAATAATTATAAATATTTATTAACTGAAACATTTTAAATGATTAAAATTATAAATAATAAAGCATATTTGATTGTAAATAATAAATAATAAATAATATGAGAATAATTGATAGATCTTTTGAATATTTAAAATGAATGTATGAGAATCATTGATAGGCCTATAAATCTCATGGGCCTTCGGGCCATCTAAGGCCATCGGGCCACATGGCCTTCAAGTCACAAAGACCATGGAGTAGCCCATTTCACACAGAGCAGACCCCAAAAGAGGATCAAACCAACAAGAGCAGTCACTAGAAGCAGAGCTAACCTAATTGGAAGAATGAGAGGGTATGAAAACCGCTATAGGGACCATGAACCGTGCAGCTTTTCATGGGTCAATGCTAACCGATCAACAATGCAAGGTGGGGAGCTTGGCTATCAATGATGCAGAAGCTAGGGAGGGGCAGTTCTAATGGGTTGGGCCTACGGGTCATGTATTGGGCATGGTATGCCTATGGGCCTTCGAGTCATGTATTTCAGGTCATGTCAGGCCTTCTTCCTTGGGCCTATGGGTCACATTCGGGTTCCCCTTCAACCCTTAAAAGAGGGATTATCCATAATAAAATAAAAAAGAAGGCCTTCGGGCCATTCGGGTGGGTGGGATCACACCAACATTAATGCCATAGATACCATTAGAACATTGTAGTTAAGTGTGCTTGGGTGAGAGTAGTATTAGGATGGGTGACCTTGTGGGAAGTACTCGTTTTGCACATTTTTTTTCATTGAGACCTTTTTTTGTGTACATTTCAAATTTTATGTGAGTATAATAAAGATTATTATGGTATTTCATGTAAATTGTTTTACTGAATATAATAGAACACCACTACCCATAGAGGATATCCATGGTCCCTCTTTCCTAGAGGCCTTTTGGGCCTTTCTGGCAGAATAAAAAGGGATACAATACTTGAAGAGTTGGTACCAGAACTAAATATCTTAGAGCTCATCGCGAGATTCAATTTGATATGTGGTAGAGCCCAAACGGACACCCAAATTAAAATTTATGGTCGTTTTAATTTTGAGTACGATTTTCGACTATTGAAATTTGAATAAATATTTTTCCTATCATTATCACATGATATAAATCTCTTGTGGTTTTATATCATCTGATAAGCTTCTATTTTACTGGTTGTGGAGCTAAAATGGACTCCCAGATCAGAATTTATGGTCATTTGATGATGAAGTTTGTTTTTCAACTTATTCATGATTTGGTTTTAGTTTAAAAATATTATTTACTAATAATTATAAATATTTATTAATTGACGTATTGTAAATAATTAAAATTATAAATAATAAACTATATTTTATTTTAAATAATAAATGATAAATTATATGATAATCATTGATAGCTCTTTTGAATATTTAAAAAGAATGTCTCTGTGATGTTGGGTGCGATCACACCAACATTAATGCATCAGATCCTATTATAACTCTATAGTTAAGCATGCTTGGTAGAGAGTAGTACTAGGATATGTGATCTCTTGGGAAGTACCCGTGTCACACCCTTTTTTTGGGTTGCACCCTTTTTTTGCATACAATTTAAATTTTATGTGAGTATAATAATGATTATTATGGTATTTCACGTAAATTTTTTTACTGAATATAACAGAACACCACAGACCATGGAGGAGATCCATGGTCCCTATGTTTAGGAGGCCTTTTGGACCTTTCTAGTGGAATAAAAAGGGGTAAAATACTTGAATATTTCTACCAAACCTAAATGGCCTAGAGCTCGTCGTAGGCTTCAATTTGATATGTGATAGATCCCAAACAGAAACCCAGATTAAAATTTATGGTCATTTAAAGTTAGAGTACGTTTTATGACTGTTGAAATTTTAATATATATTTTTTCTATCATTTTCAGAGGATTTAAATTTATCATGGTTTCAGCTCATCTGATCAGATTTGATTTGACTGGTTGTGGAGATGAAATGGACTCTCATATCAGAAGTTGTAGTCATCTGATGACGAAGTCTATTTTTTAACTTATTGAAGATTTGTTTTTAGTTTAAAAATATTATTAAATGATAATCAAAAATATTTATTAATTGACACATAGTAAACAATTAAAATTATAAATAATAAACTATATTTTCTTATAAATAATAGATAATAAGTAATATGAGAATCATTTAATTCTCTTTCAAATATTTAAAAATAATGTATGTGTGATGTTGGATGGGATCACACCAGCATTAATGCACTAGAGCACATTAGAACTCTACAGTTAAGCGTACTTGTGTGAGAATAGTACCGGGATGAGTGACCTCTTAGGAATCACTAATTTTGTACCATTTTTTTGTGTTGCGCCCTTTTTTTGCATACATTTAAAATTTTATGTGAGTATAATAACGTTTATTATGGTATTTCATGTAAATTGTTTTACTAAATATAACAGAACAACACAAACCATGGAGGAGATCCATGGTCCCTCTATTTCGGAGACCTTCTGGGTCGTTCTCCTAAAATAAAAATGTGTAAAATACTCAAATAGTTGGTACCAGATCAAAACGGTCTAGATCTCATTACAGGTTTCAATTTGATATGTGGTAGAGCCCAAACAGAAACCTGATCGTACCACGATTCACTGTTTCATTTTCACCCTTACATCGCTGTGCTAAACATATTTTGTATTAAAAATTATAAAAATATTATCAAATTTTTCTTCATGTTTGATTCAATAATTTTATGTTTATCACTGTTAAATAGGTCAATGATACTTGTTTTGAAAATTACAATGTAGGTGGAGGTGATTTGGAGGGCCCTTGATGAAGTGAAAGAAAAATGGGCCAAAATTGCATGGATCCATGGACATCTGTCCACTATTTTGAATATTACACAAAATCCGTGCATTCAAATGGGCTTAAATTTTGTGGTCCTGTCCAAAATTCAATATTATACATTTCATATTAATTAACACAATCCTGATTCGGCTTTCATGGGCCCCATCCGAACTGATCTGTCCAAGCCACCGAATTTGGACCAAGTCAAATGCGGTGTTCTGTATTTTATCAATATCTTGAGTTATATTTGTCCAAACGGTTCCAAACTTTCGGTGGAGACATTCAAGAGGTAGGGCTACAACTTTTCTATTTTCTCCAAAGCGAGATAAGACTGTCGGAAGGCCGAAATGCATAGTGCAAGTGGATTGATGAAATCTGTGTGCCCAAAACCACCTCCCACATTTCCAATAAAAGGACACCTTGGGCTCCTCATTTGTAAGTTCGGACAAGGAGTGAAGTGCTGCCAATTTGGAGTCCTAGAAGAGTCTTCTAATAACCTTGGAGGTTCTGGAGGCCCCTATCCTCATAGGGGGATCAACAATGAAGAAGGAGTTCAACCCGAGCTTCCTCCTCCTCCCGATGTCGAGCTAAAAGTTGGGTGTTTGTTGTGAGGGAGCTACACACATTTCAAGGGAGTTCCGATGCATACATTAGCTACTGGTTTGGAGTAATTTGGGTGTTTAAACATTTCATTCCATGTATCTTATTTTATTTCAGATTTGAATGCTTGATTTGATACATGTGAGTGATATGCTCTTAATTTCTAATCGATCGGTGTGAGGTTTTGAGTGCGTGACTTGTGTTGTTCCGATTAGACATCACAAGAATCCTTTTCATACCCACATTATTGAGATTTAAATATGCTTTGTAAGATCTTATTCCATGCATAAGTACTGGACCTTGACAATACTATTGTTACGTCAGGTTTGGGTCCTTTAAGCATTGAAATAAAAGCTTAGGAATTAATCGGGATTCCAATTAACTCCAACCAAAGAATTACTGTAAACCTGAGATGAATCTCTATGAAAAATGAACTTGATATGTGTGTATTGAAATCACATAGACTCTTTTATCTCATATTTATCAAAACCCACTTGGTCACTCATTTTTTAGGCTATTTCAACTAAGTCATTGTTTTAAACTGTTTTTAAAACCACCCCCTCTCTTAGTCATTTTTATTAAAAATACACACTCTAAACCTAACAAAGCTCCTTGAGAGATGACCTAGGGTCTTCCCTAGACTATAAATCAACCTTAAAAATATAATCAGTTTGACGTGTCATGATAGCACGGTCAAATTTTGGCGCCGTTGCCGGGGAGCGCTTTGGTTTTTTGTGCGTGTTTTTGATAATTTTTTTTGTAATTTTTGTGAATATTTGTTTGTTTTATCTTCTACCATTGAATTTGTCTTTGTGTTCTAATTTATTTATTGTGTAGGTTCTTTTTATGACGCGTTCTACTCTAGGAGACCTACAAACTTTCGAACCTGAACCAGAGAGGATCCTACATCAACGAAACCGAGACATACAAGACCACACTTTGAAGGAGGAGACATCAAATCTTAAAATTCTTCTTGATCCTTATTCTTCTTCTGAAACCAAAGTTAAAATTGAACATAACTTGTATAACATGGCTGAAAATAATAGAACACTAAAAGAACTAACCTCACCTAATGTTGATATCCAACCCACTTACATTCAATTACAAGGCGAGGCACCCAATTTTGAACTAAAATCTGGTTTAATTCATTTATTACCAAGATTTCATGGACTGCCTGGAGAAGATCCACATAAGCATTTAAAATAATTTCATACTGTGTGTTCAACCTTAAAACCTCCTAATGTGGATGAAGAACAAGTGAAGCTTAGGGCATTCCCATTTTCATTAGAAGACACTGCAAAAGATTGGTTATACTATGTCAATTCACCAATTAGGGGCTGGGCAGACATGAAACGCCTTTTTCTTGAAAAATACTTCCCAGCCTCTCGAACTGAAACTATAAGGAAAGAAATATGTGGTATAAGAAAATCTCAAGGGGAAACATTACATGAATATTGGGAACGCTTTAAAAGGTTATGTTCAAGTTTCCCACACCACCAAATAAGTGATCAACTTTTAATTCAATATTTTTATGAAGGTTTGATTCCTATTGATCGAAATATGATTGATGCTGCTGCAGGTAGTGTATTGGTAGATAAGACCCCAATTTCTATAAGAACCCTCATTAAGAACATGGCACATAACACTCAACAATTCGGTACACGGTCCAGTATTCCCATTCGAGGTGTCCATGAGGTGCAAAGTACTGAGTTTGAGAAGAAGGTGGACACAAAGTTCGAAGAGGTAAGTACCCTTCTACGACAACTAGCTCTCTCCCAAGGTAAATATTAATCTCCTCCTCCCATACATTGTGGAATCTTCTCTTCTGACACCCACTATTCTGAAAAATGTCCTCAATTGAGAGAAACTTCGGAGAGTTGTGAGGTAATATTTCCAGGACGCCCCTTTAACCAACCCTTTAGGCAAGAACCATATTATCCATCCAACCAAGGGTGGAAGGACAACCAAGCCTATAGGCAAGGGGGGTATTCAAACCAACCTCAATAGCAATGGAACCAACAGGGTCAGAGTAGTCATCCACCACCACCTAGAAATCCTCAACCACCCCAAAGGCCATTCCAACCACCCCCTCCAAAAACCGAGCCTAGCCTAGAAGATATGATGAAGCAAATGGCTGCCAATAATATCCAATTCCAACAAACCACCCAAGCAGCCATACAAGACCTAAAGACCCAACTAGGCCAACTTGCCAACTCGGTGGGGGAAATCCAAAGTCATGGGTCGGGTAAACTACCATCTCAACTAGTAGTAAACCCTAGGGATAAAGGAAATGTTAGTGACATCACCCTTAGGAGTGGGACACAACTCAAAAGACAAATGACCCCTCCATTAGAGTCCTCCCATCCAAAGGAAACCACCATCCCAACTGCTGAAAATGGTCCAAGAGAAGAAAACCCTTTTCCTGAGAGAATCCCTTCCAAAGGAAAGACTGTGGTTGTTGATGAGCCACATATCCCAACCATTCCTCTTTCGTTTCCTCAAAGGGCTGCCCAACCTAGGAAACAAAAAGAAACTGAACTTGATAAAGAAATCTTGGAGACTTTCAAAAAAGTGTAGGTTAACATTCCATTGATTGATGTCGTCAAGAAAATTCTGAGATATGAAAAGTTTATGAAGGAGATGTGTACACACCAAAGGAGGATTCGTGGTGATGAGAAGGTGAGCCTGGGGAGGAATGTTTCAGCATTGATAGAGCCATCACTTCCCACCAAGTGCAATGATCCTGGAACATTCTCGATTCTGTGCACCATAGGGGAGTATTCTTTCTCCAATGCTATGCTTGATTTGGGTGCTTCTATTAATGTGATGCCTCACTCCATATAATCTTCTTTGCAGGTCGGTGAACTAAAGCCCACAAGAATAGTTTTTCAACTAGCAAATCGGAGTACGGCACACCCTTCTGGTGTGTTAGAGGATGTTCTTGTGAGGGTTCAAAATTTAATATTTCCTACTGATTTTTTTGTGCTAAAAATGGAAGATGATAGGATGAATGGACATGCCCCAATTATATTGGGGAGACCTTTCTTGAAAACTGACAAAGCCATAATTAATGTCCATAATGGTACATTATCTATGGAATTTGGTGGTAACATAGTCCATTTCAACATCCTTGATGCCATGAAGCACCCCTCAGAAGAACATTCCTCTCTCTCGGTAAATTCAATTGATGTAATCCCTTCCCCTAAAATAAATTCATTTGTTTCCCCTGATCCCCTTTCTGAATTTTCCTCTTTGATAGAAATTCTTGGAAATGAATCATGCATTGATTGTTGTAGCGGTCTAGAGATATGTCATGCATGTTTGTTAATTGATAATTTCTTGAACACAGAGGATCACATGACCATCGATGATACTGCTAATCTTGTAAAAGCTCATTCCTCATCTGAGGATGTTACCATTGAGCAGTTAGATGAGATCAGTGACTTCTCACTTTCACACACACTTCTGTCAATCCAAAATCCCCCAGAATTGGAACTGAAACAACTGCCTCAAGATTTAAAATACTCATATCTTGAGAATGGAAACAAGTTTCCCGTCATCATTGCTAGTTTACTCTATCCTGAGCATGAATTGCGACTGCTTGATCTTTTGAGTAAGTATAAACAAGATTTGGGATGGACACTTACTGACATTCCTAGCATTAGCCCATCAATTTGTACACATCATATTTTATTAAATGATGAGGCTAAACTAGTGAGGCAGTCACAACATCGACTGAACCCAAAACTACTTGATGTTGTTAAAAAATAAGTAATAAAATTGTTGGCTGCTGGAATCATTTACCCTATCTCTAACAGCCAATGGGTCAGTCCTGTTCAAGTAGTTCCTAAAAAACTGGCCTTACTGTAGTTAAAAATGAAAACAATGAATTGGTTCCAACTCGTGTGCAGAATAGTTGGCGTGTCTGTATAGACTATCGCCGACTAAACCAACACACTAGGAAGGACCATTTCTCATTGCCATTTATTGACCAGATGCTAGAGAGGTTAGCAGGGAAGTCCCATTACTGTTTCCTTGATGGGTATTCTGGATACTTTCAGATCCATATTGCCCCTGAGGATCAGGAAAAGACAACCTTTACTTGCCCCTTTGGTACATTTTCTTATAGAAGGATGCCATTTGGTCTGTGCAATGCTCCAGGTACTTTCCAACGATGTATGGTTAGTATTTTTTCGGATTACCTGGAGAATTGCATGGAGGTTTTTATGGATGATTTTACTGTTTATGGATCCTCTTTTGATGAATGTTTGAGTAGTCTTTATTCTGTCCTACGTCACTTTATTGAAAAGAATCTCGTATTAAATTATGATAAATGCCATTTCATGGTGCGACAAGGCATAGTTTTGGGACATGTCATTTCTGGGGAAGGTATCCAAGTGGACAAATCAAAAGTAGATATCATTTCCTCCCTACCATTCCCTAAAAATGTTCAGGATGTGCGGTCTTTCCTGGGTCATGCTGGATTTTATCGTCGTTTCATTCGTGACTTTAGTAAAATTGCACTCCCCCTCTCCCGATTACTCCAAAAAGAAAAATAATTTGATTTTGATAAAAAATGTGAGGAAGCTTTCAATAAGTTAAAATAGAGTCTCACATCACCCCCGGTAATCTAACCACCTCGGTGGGATTTACCATTTGAGCTCATGTGTGACACCTCTAACTATGCAGTTGGGGAAGTCTTATCACAAAGGGTCGACCGAGCTCCACATGTCATAGCTTATGCCTCACGTACGCTGGACCCTACCCAAGCAAACTTCACCACCACTGAAAAAGAATTTCTTTCCATTGTGTTTTCCTTGGATAAATTCAGGCCATACCTTCTAGGGTCCAAAGTCATTGTGTTCTCAGACCATGCAGCCCTCCGATATCTCCTAAAGAAACCAGAAGCCAAACCACGTCTCATTCACTGGATGCTCCTACTTCAAGAATTTGATCTAGAAATTAGGGATAAAAAAGGAACAAAGAATGTGGTTGCTGACCATATCAGTAGGATTCTCCCACCCTCAGACATTGACTCATCCCCCTGTATTCCCATAAATGAATTGTTTCCTGATGAGCAATTGTACCGAGTGCAAGATGATATTCCTTGGTATGCTGAAATTTTAAATTATTTGGTAGCGTCTTGCATTCCTGCTGATTTCACCAAAAACCAGGTCAACCGTCTAAAACATGAGTCTCGTTCATACATTTGGGATGACCCCTACCTCTGGCGCACATGTAGTGATCAAGTTATTAGGCGTTGTGTTCCCGATAGTGAGTTTCAATCTGTCCTTAGGTTCTGACACACACTTGCTTGTGGGGCCACTTTGGTCCCCAATAGACTGCTTGTAAGTTCTTAGATTCTGGTCTCTTTTGGCCCACATTGTTTAGGGATGCCCATGAATTCTGTAAATCTTTTCCTCGCTGTCAAAGAATGGGGAATGTCTCTAAAAGAAATGAGATGCCCCAATAACCCTTACTCTTCCATGACATTTTTGATGTATGGGGCATTGACTTTATGGGAATATTCCCTAATTCATTTGGGAACCTTTACATTCTTCTGGTAGTGGATTATGTTTCAAAGTGGGTAGAGGCACGAGCCACGAGGACAGATGATTCAAAGACAGTTGTGGAATTTTTGAGAACCCAAATATTCTGTAGGTTTGGATTACCTAGGTTTATCATCAGTGATCAGGGTTCTCATTTCTGCAACCGCACAATGCAATCTATTTTGTGTAGGTACGGGGTTGGGCATCGAGTGTCTACTACTTATCACCCACAAACAAATGGTCAAGCCGAAGTATCAAATAGAGAGGTAAAACAGATTCTTGAGAAAACGGTTCAGCCAAATAGAAAAGACTGGAGTCTTAGACTTGATGATTTGTTATGGGCTTATCGTACTGAATTCAAAACTCCAATTGGCATGTCACCATATCGGCTAGTTTTTGGGAAGAGTTGTCACCTCCCTGTTGAGGTAGAGCACCAGGCCTACTGGGCTATTAAACAATGCAATTCTAATATTTCTGGTGCAGGTATTCAAAGGAAGTTGCAGATTCAGGAGTTGGAGGAAATGAGAAGAGATTCATATGAGAACTCCCGAATTTATAAAGATTGAACCAAGGTTGCCCACGACCGTCTCATCCTTCATCGTCAATTCCACATCGGGCAGAAGTTCCTCCTCTACAATGCAAGGCTGAAGTTGCACCCTGGTAATCTTCGTTCCCGTTGGTTTGGACCTTACATTGTTACTAATGTTTCTCCATTTGGTGTTGTCCAGGTTCAAAATGAAGACACCAAGCAAACCTTCACTGTCAATGGGCAGCGACTTAAGAACTTCCATGAAGCCATTCTGGAGTCCCCAATGGAGGAACTCCATGTTCAAGAAGCGGTCTATGAATAACACTCACCAGGTTTTATCCTTCCTTCCCACAGTCTCTTTTATTATAGTGAGGACACTGCATTCTCTAGGTGTGGGGGGTGGATACATTCCTGGGTTAGTTAGGATGTTTCACCATTTTCTCCTTTTGTTTTCTCTTTTTGGCCTTCTTTATGGTATTTTTATTTTTCCCCATCAACAATTTCGAAATTCCATGATGTGGAGACCATAAAGTGGGGAAAGTAAAAATACCATAACGAAGGCTAAAAAGAATATTTGTATGAATTAAACATCAGGGAGTGATTTTTAGTGAATTGGTTTTCTGTCAATGATATAAATGGTCGTATCTATGTGAAACCTTTGAGATGATTGTTGCCCATTGTGTGAGTAGTTTTTGAGAAAACTGTGTCACTAATATCTCCAAAAAAAATTCACCAAACCACAAACTGTGATTATTTCTTACTTAATATAAGGTAAATATATGTTGGGTTAATATTTTTCAGCTTTAAATGATATTTCCATACGTTTGTTCCTTATCTGAACTGTTTCATTACTGTACCAGATTGACCTATGCGTGTGTACCTAATGTCTGACTGTTGTACGCCCTCAAAAAAAAATTGTTGTGTCTTGGGCAGGTCAAAAACCACTCTGTAAAGATCCGGAAATTTCAAGGAAATTTTTTTCTTAATTTTCTTTGGAATTTTACAAGAACACAGTTTCTGACAGCGCCTGATTCTGAGGCCCGGTGTGCCCAGAATCAATTTCCGAAGTTTGGCTCGGGTACGTTCAGTGAACGAACGAGCGGGAATTTCTAACTTTTGAACCGGTGCCCGGAATCAAATTCCGAGGGCATCGATGGAACCGTAGCGCCGGTTTTTTCTTAGGAATGCCTTTCCTGGAGTTGTGTTTGCTTGGGAGCAGTTGTTTATTAAGGTTGTGGTTTAAGTGTAAAGAAAAATAAAATTTGTGTTACAAATTTTATTTATCTTCTTAAGTGGTTATATCCTAAGTGTGGAAGTTGGGGTGGAATCACAAGTTCCTAACTAACCAAGTGAGGATTAAGGTGAGGTGGGGCCCACACGAGCCCCAACCCTTCACCTTCCCCTTAACTCTCTTCTACCCCCTTTAAACTCCCTTGCACTTAATGTGCCAAAACCCCTCAAATTCCTAACTCCTTAACTCCCTTGAACCCCCCCAATTAAATGTGACTCTTCACTTCCACCTTCATTAATTTTGGAGCCTCCCCACCCATTAATGAAGGATGTAACTTAATGAATTTGAATTATTTTGAATTCATTAAGCTAACCCTATAATAAGGTGTGTTGTTTTATTGTTTGGGGTTGGCTAAATCTTTGTGATAGAGTCATGGAAGGATTGAAGAGAATTCCACCCTCGACGAAGAACACGAAGGACATCTCCAAACATGGAACAACGTCTTCTCGACGAAGAATGCCTTTTCCAATGAAGAACGTGAAGTTTCCAACGTCGATCCCTTCTTGGATGCCTCCTTCCCACTCCTTCCGGAATAAAGAAGGGAGCGCCTTTCACGAAGAACGCCGACGTCGTCAACGGCTTCTCTTTTCCGATGTCGACGAATCGCCGCCGCCTTTCCGCGACTTCGTCAACACATAACGAAAAGCGAGGCAGGGGTTTGTTGTTGCTTTATTTAATTATTTTCCGTTCTTGGTTCTAGCATGACAAACTTGAGAATGAACGTTTAAGTGTTATCGTCTAACGAGAGGGCGACCGGACCGCACAAACACGGCCGAAACCCCCTCCTTTGTTCTTGAATGTTTCTTGCGGATGAAACGAGATAGCGTGGTGTCGTCGCACCACGCAGGAATCACACGGAAATTATTGTGCGGCGCCGTCGCGCCGCGCCGTGGAAAGAATTATCATGAACACGACGCCGTCGCGCCGCGTCGAAGGAAACCGAAGACGCCGCGGCCGGAGCGGGGCCGCGGCGGAGGGGCGCGGTGCCGTCGCACCGCGCCGGATGACGAAGGCCACAGCCGGTTCCGGGCCGCGGCGGATCGTGATGACCGGCGGCCAGCCGGGCCGCCGGTGCCGGAAGACGGAAGAGGACCGGCCCTTGCCGGTCCTGTTGACAAGAAGTCGGCCGGCCAGGTCGGGCCGGCCGGGTTGGTGGAAACCGGGGGAATTTAATTCCCCTGGGCAGTTATTTGAACCCCCATTATGAGGGGGGCCGGTTTCACAAAGGGGGGGCAGGCGGCCCCCCGTTTCCAGCAAGCTCGGCCTTCGGCCAAGATGGCAGCGCGCCTTGCGCGCTGCGTTGCGCCGAACTGGCGCGCCTGGCCGGTTCGCCTCGCCGGGCCATGCCGGGCCGGGCCGGGCCACGCCGCGCCGGGCCATGCCGGGCCGGGCTGGGCCACTCCGCGCCGGGCCGCGCCGGGCCGGGCCGCGCCGGGCCGGGCCGCGCCGGGCCGGGCCGGGCTGTGCCGGGCCGGGTCGACCCCGTCCGGGGCGGGTCAACCCGGTTCGGGCCATCCGGGGGGTCTCGGGCCGGGACGGCCCGGGCCCGAAACCCCCGTTACCGAGCGGTTTGGTCAAATGCCCGTATCTTGGGCTACGGGCCTCCAAACGACTCGTCGTCAGCGGCAACGCGATCCTTGGATCGAGACGGTCGTTTCGGTATACCTTACTCAAGGTGCACCTTTCTTTTTGGGAGCCTACATGGTTAAAACTCCATAGTTAAGCGTGCTTGGCCTAGAGTAGTGATCTGGATGGGTGACCTCCTGGGAAGTTTCCCAAGGTGAGTGTGAGACGAAAAAGCCAATAACTCTCAGACCGGGCGTCCGATTGACGCACCGTCTATTGCGTTGAGTTCCTGTTGACGATACGGAACTTTTGGCATCCTCCGCCCGAGTTTTGGATGTAGATGGATAGTGGCCGGGTTGGATCGCACCGAAATCCAACCGGGCCCCTGGAACGGAAAAGCTGATATCTTTCTGACAGAACGTCCGTTTGACGAACCGTTAGCGGCGTTGGTGATCGCGTTGAGAAACGGTCTCTATGAGTTTACCCTATGAGAGTTCGGGGTACATTTGAGATACGGCCGGGTTTGGTTTGCTCACGAAACCAACCGGGCCCCTGGGACGAAAAGGCTAATAACTCACAGACCGGGCGTCCGATTGACGCGCCGTCTGTTGCGTTGAGACCCCTATGACGTGGCGGTCCTTTGAGATACATCTTCATGGGACTTTGAGATACTTGGAGTATCGACCTGTAGCTCGTGGAACGGACCCTCCCAGTGACGAGCGTGCGGAGTACGGAGACCGTGTAGCTGGCTGAGACCCGACGACTGCTGATCGAACGACTCGGTGTGTTACAGAGATGCGCTTGGTTGTAGCGGCACATGGGAGCGCTTGGTTGTAGCGGCAGACCCACGACAGAGTTGCGCTTGGTTGTAGCGGCACATGGGAGCGCTTGGTTGTAGCGGCATACCCACGACAGAGGTGCGCTTGGTTGTAGCGGCACATGGGAGTGCTTGGTTGTAGCGGCAGACCCACGACAGAGTTGTGCTTGGTTGTAGCGGCACATGGGAGTGCTTGGTTGTAGCGGCATACCCACGACAGAGGTGCGCTTGGTTGTAGCGGCACATGGGAGCGCTTGGTTGTAGCGGCAGATCCACGACAGAGGTGTGCTTGGTTGTAGCGGCACATGGGAGCGCTTGGTTGTAGCGGTAGACCCACGTCAGAGGTGCGCTTGGTTGTAGCGGCACATGGGAGCGCTTGGTTGTAGCAGCTGGCCCGCAGTACTCGATGGGTGGAGTTCTTCAGTAGTCTTAGGTTAGTGAGCAGTACCTCAGAGTCGTGACAGGACCACTGTACACTCCAGAGACGGAGCTCTTCAGTAGTTACGGTTTCGATAATGAAAATCCTGGTTTGAGCTGAGACTTTTGACCTTGTGTTTACCTCGTGATTGAGATGGGTCACTTGCTAACTTAGGTATATGTATGGGCATATACCCGGGTAGTGGTTATCCGTTGATTTCACAATCCTTGTGTTTCCTCATGATTGAGATGGGTTACTTGATAACTTAGGTATATGTATGGGCATATATCTAAGTAGAGGTTATCTGTTGAGATCTTCTTTGTGGTTATCCTTGTTGGTTTAGTGAGACCTTGAGGGTCTTGGGGTCCCTACTGAGTATCGTTATACTCACCCCTGCACGGGCTATGCCCGCACCTCGTTGTGTTGGTTGCAGACGACGGGCAGTGCTGACAGAAGTCGAGTGTTCGAGGACTGGACAATACCTGGAGGTGGACTATACGAAGAGATGGTACGCGGAGGAGGACCTCACGACGAGGCGGTACCCAGAGGTGGACGTGACGACGAGGCGGTACCCGGAGGTGGACCACTGGGCGAGACATACTCGGAGCGGACGGTGGGACCTGAGGAGCAGAGGAGCTATCTGTACCCACCCTTCAGGTGGAATTTCCAGTGGACAGCTCGGTGTAGCAGCTTTACTTTTCAGTTGCTGTTTTCCCTTTCGAGTTGTACTTTACAGTTGGGCTTGTATTTCCGGCCCCTTTTTACTTTCCGCACTTACTGTTGTACTCAGTTTTTACTTAGTGTTTACTTCTTCTGCTTGTACTCGGTGGTGCTTGTTTTATTTTATAAAGGCAATGCCTTCCTAGTTATCGGGATTTTATGCCTTTGGTGCTAGTCGCCAGCCCCTGGCCTATAGAAGGCGGGCTTGGGGTAGTCACAGCACGGGCCCCGAGGACGGGTCGTGACAAATTGGTATCAGAGGAGTTCGGTTCTACCGCAGAACTTATAACTCTGATGTTTCTTTCTGTGAAGCAATAGTGTTAAGGGTACCGAGTGTGGTTTTCAGTTCAGGGAGTCCAGTGTTGGTGCGGCGGCCGACGTATCCGTACACCAGTACCCTGACTACTGATTTTTGACTTTGTACACAAAAACACTGATTGCGTGTGTGTTTCCAAAGTTTTAAAGTCAGTTCAAACCAGGTCAGCTCACCAGGTATAAGACGTTGACCGTGTCGCATCTGTTCAGGATGTCTCCACGCAGACAGTTAGTTGGAGTTCTGAGAGAGTACTCGATGACGGCTCACCGAGCGACGAGGCTCTGGTGCAGGGCCCTTTTTACTATGTTGGCACCCTCGGGTGGTGTACCAGTACATCACCACCTGTTGGGCAGCAGATGCCAACGGCTATACTAGCAAACTGTGCACGCTGGCGGAGCGCATTGCACGAGTTCCAGCAGTAGAGGCCTCAGAAGTTACGAGGCGAGGCAGATTTCCAGACAGCAGAGCAGTGGCTGGAGGCGATTGCTAGAGTTTTCCGCCTAGATGAGACATCAGTAGAGTGGATGGTGGACTTGGCCACTAGTGTTTTCCAGTGAATGACCATGAGGATGGTCCGCATAGTGATGAGGCTTTGGTACGTGAACTGATGCCTGTGATAGTGCCTTTGGGTAGTGTGTCAGCTATACATCACTACCTGTTGGTCAGCAGTTACAACCGGCGGTACCGGTAGGTGACACATGTAAGTTTACTGCCTTACATGTGTTCTAACTTCAGATACCCTCATGTTCTGAGGTGAACCTGACTCATAGGCGGCTGAGGACTGGCTTGAGGAGGTGGCTGAGAATTTTCTAGAACTTTTGCAGTTTCGGCGGGACGACGTGTTGATAGCTGAGAATTCATCGAGGCGTACCGAACATATCGGGTACTCGATGGAAGCGTTTCAATCAGTGCAATAGAGGTCGGACCTCTGAGCATGGTATGTTTAAGGGCTTCCGAGCCAGCACCTTTTCTCTATGCATTTCTACTTAGGCTAGAGTGCTAGAAGGAACCTTTGTGGTTGAGAATTCTTTGCTGATCGAATACAGCCAGAGAATGTTAGAAGTTTGGAAAGAAGGAAACTGACACCAGTCTCGGAGACTTGGGCATGTAAAATGTTTCAAGAAGAGGAACTATTAAGGACAGATGAATCTGCAGAACAACAGACATGGAGGCAGAGCTTGGAGAGCAGCTCGTGGTGGTGTACATTTCAACATGTTACCATCACCCGCCTTTGTAGTCCCCGCTAGACTCAGGGAGTTGGAGATCAGGGAAAGAGGGTAGCTGCTTGCGGTGATGGAGTGCGACCAAAAAGGGGCTCTAAGGATGATTCGAAGTGCGGAATTTATCTTCTACTAGCTGCAGTAGCCACAGGCATCGAAACGAATCATCCCTTCCTTCCATGAATCTAGTCCCAGACCTAGAGATTCCGGTGAAGCCGTTGACTTGACCCTCACGTCTGGAGATACCTTTGGGAGGAGACTCGATAGTCACACTTACGTCGACGGTGTGATCTGACCCTTGAGGCGAGAGTCTTGGTTAGGACCTCTTGGTGGCAGCGTCGAGGCCTTACGACGTTAGTTTGAGTATGTATTTGGCAATCACTGTTCATACTCAAATTGACGGTATTAGGCAAACGTTGGGATGGGTTTTCCTTGGTCGGCGAAAAGGAAACCCTGGGCAGCACAAGATAAACTTGTGCATGGGAGGGTGTAGCCGATCATTCTTGGGTCGGCCAACCTTACCCTCGTGCCAGCTGGAGTTTTGAGTTTCAGTTCTAACCTAAAAAGGGAGACCTTTAGAGTTCGAGGATGGCGACCACGTTCTTATACAGGTCTCACCTCGACGAGGTTTACGGAGATGTAGCCGAGGAGGCAAGAGATCTCCGAGGTTCAATAGACCTTTCTAGGTCCCCAGCATGGTAGGCGAGGTGGTTTATCGCTTGACCCATCCACCTCAGTTGCACCAGGTGGACGATGACTTTCACGTAACTCAATTGAGGAGATACGTGCTTGATCCTTCACACATCATCGACCTCAGGGAGTTGGACATCGATGATAGAGCGACATGCACGGAGGTTCTAGTGGGGATCAAGAATAGACAGGAGCAGATCCTACGAGGATGATCGATTCCTTGGGTGCACTTCCTTTGACAGTACGGGAACCTCCAGGTGAGCACATGGGAGTGGAAGGCTCAGATGCGTGCTCTGTACCGCTTTTGTGACCCTAGTTTGTGATGAAGCTTTACGGGGACGTAAAGCCCTGAGGTGGGAGTAATGTAAAGATCCGGAAATTTCAAGGAAATTTTTTTCTTAATTTTCTTTGGAATTTTACAAGAACACAGTTTCTGACAGCGCCTGATTCTGAGGCCCGGTGTGCCCAGAATCAATTTCCGAAGTTTGGCTCGGGTACGTTCAGTGAACGAACGAGCGGGAATTTCTAACTTTTAAACCGGTGCCCGGAATCAAATTCTGAGGGCACCGATGGAACCGTAGCGCCGGTTTTTGCTTAGGAATTCCTTTCCTGGAGTTGTGTTTGCTTGGGAGCAGTTGTTTATTAAGGTTGTGGTTTAAGTGTAAAGAAAAATAAAATTTGTGTTACAAATTTTATTTATCTTCTTAAGTGGTTATATCCTAAGTGTGGAAGTTGGGGTGGAATCGCAAGTTCCTAACTAACCAAGTGAGGATTAAGGTGAGGTGGGGCCCACATGAGCCCCAACCCTTCACCTTCCCCTTAACTCTCTTCTACCCCCTTTAAACTCCCTTGCACTTAATGTGCCAAAACCCCTCAAATTCCTAACTCCTTAACTCCCTTGAACCCCCCCCCAATTAAATGTGACTCTTCACTTCCACCTTCATTAATTTTGGAGCCTCTCCACCCATTAATGAAGGATGTAACTTAATGAATTTGAATTATTTTGAATTCATTAAGCTAACCCTATAATAAGGTGTGTTGTTTTATTGTTTGGGGTTGGCTAAATCTTTGTGATAGAGTCATGGAAGGATTGAAGAGAATTCCACCCTCGACGAAGAACACGAAGGACATCTCCAAACATGGAACAACGTCTTCTCGACGAATAATGCCTTTTCCAATGAAGAACGTGAAGTTTCCAACGTCGATCCCTTCTTGGATGCCTCCTTCCCACTCCTTCCGGAATAAAGAAGGGAGCGCCTTTCACGAAGAACGCCGACGTCGTCAACGGCTTCTCTTTTCCGATGTCGACAAATCGCCGCCGCCTTTCCGCGACTTCATCAACACATAACGAAAAGCGAGGTAGGGGTTTGTTGTTGCTTTATTTAATTATTTTCCGTTCTTGGTTCTAGCATGACAAACTTGAGGATGAACGTTTAAGTGTTATCGTCTAACGAGAGGGCGACCGGACCGCACAAACACGGCCGAAACCCCCTCCTTTGTTCTTGAATGTTTCTTGCGGATAAAACGAGATAGCGTGGTGTCGTCGCACCACACGGGAATCACATGGAAATTATTGCGCGGCGCCGTCGCGCCGCGCCGTGGAAAGAATTATCATGAACACGACGCCGTCGCGCCGCGTCGAAGGAAACCGAAGACGCCGCGGCCGGAGCGGGGCCGCGGCGGAGGTGCGCGGTGCCGTCGCACCGCGCCGGATGACGAAGGCCGCAGCCGGTTCCGGGCCGCGGCGGATCGTGATGACCGGCGGCCAGCCGGGCCGCCGGTGCCGGAAGACGGAAGAGGACCGGCCCTTGCCGGTCCTGTTGACAAGAAGTTGGCCGGCCAGGTCGGGCCGGCCGGGTTGGTGGAAACCGGGGGAATTTAATTCCCCTGGGTAGTTATTTGACCCCCCATTATGAGGGGGGCCGGTTTCACAAAGGGGGGGCAAGCGGCCCCCCGTTTCCAGCAAGCTCGGCCTTCGGCCAAGCTGGCAGCGCGCCTTGCGCGCTGCCTTGCGCCGAACCGGCGCGCCTGGCCGGTTCGCCGCGTCGGGCCACCCGGGCCGGGCCGCGCCGGGCCGCGCCACGCCGCGCCGGGCCGGGCCGCGCCGGGCCGCGCCGGGCCGGGCCGGGCCGCGCCGCGCCGCGCCGGGCCGGGCCGCGCCGGGCCGCGCCGGGCTGGGCCGGGCCGCGCCGCGCCGCGCCGGGCCGGGCCGCGCCGGGCCGGGCCGCGCCGGGCCGGGCCGGGCTGTGCGGGGCCGGGTCGACCTCGTCCGGGGCGGGTCGACCCGGTTCGGGCCATCCGGGGGGTCTCGGGCCGGGACGGCCCGGGCCCGAAACCCCCGTTATCGAGCGGTTTGGTCAAATGCCCGTATCTTGGGCTACGGGCCTCCAAACGACTCGTCGTCAGCGGCAACGCGATCCTTGGATCGAGACGGTCGTTTCGGTATACTATACTCAAGGTGGACCTTTCTTTTCGGGAGCCTACGTGGTTAAAACTCCATAGTTAAGCGTGCTTGGCCTAGAGTAGTGATCAGGATGGGTGACCTCCTGGGAAGTTTCCCAAGGTGAGTGTGAGACGAAAAAGCCAATAACTCTCAGACCGGGCGTCCGATTGACGCACCGTCTGTTGCGTTGAGTTCCTGTTGACGATACGGAACTTTTGGCATCCTTCGCCCGAGTTTTGGATGTAGATGGTTAGTGGCCGGGTTGGATCGCACCGAAATCCAACCGGGCCCCTAGAACGGAAAAGCTGATATCTTTCTGACAGAACGTCCGTTTGACGAACCGTTAGCGGCGTTGGTGATCGCATTGAGAAACGGTCCTTATGTGTTTACCCTATGAGAGTTCGGGGTACATTTGAGATACGGCCGGGTTTGGTTTGCTCACGAAACCAACCGGGCCCCTGGGACGAAAAGGCTAATAACTCACAAACCGGGCGTCCGATTGACGCGCCGTCTATTGCGTTGAGACCCCTATGACGTGGCGGTCCTTTGAGATACTTCTTAATGGGACTTTGAGATACTTGGAGTATCGACCTGTAGCTCGTGGAGCGGACCCTCCCAGTGACGAGCGTGCGGAGTACGGAGACCGTGTAGCTGGCTGAGATCCGACGACTGCTGATCGAACGACTCGGTGTGTTACAGAGGTGCGCTTGGTTGTAGCGGCACATGAGAGCGCTTGGTTGTAGCGGCAGACCCACGACAGAGTTGCGCTTGGTTGTAGCGGCACATGGGAGCGCTTGGTTGTAGCGGCATACCCACGACAGAGGTGCGCTTGGTTGTAGCGGCACACGAGAGCGCTTGGTTGTAGCGGCAGACCCACGACAGAGTTGCGCTTGGTTGTAGCGGCACATGGGAGCGCTTGGTTGTAGCGGCATACCCACGACAGAGGTGCACTTGGTTGTAGCGGCACATGGGAGCGCTTGGTTGTAGCGGCATACCCACGACAGAGGTGCGCTTGGTTGTAGCGGCACATGGGAGCGCTTGGTTGTAGCGGCAGACCCACGACAGAGGTGCGCTTGGTTGTAGCGGCACATGAGAGCGCTTGGTTGTAGCAGCTGGCCCGCAGTACTCGATGGGTGGAGTTCTTCAGTAGTCTTATGTTAGTGAGCAGTACCTCGGAGTCGTGACACGACCACTGTACACTCTAGAGACGGAGCTCTTCAGCAGTTACGGTTTCGATAATGAAAATCCTGGTTTGAGCTGAGACTTTTGACCTTGTGTTTACCTCATGATTGAGATGGGTCACTTGCTAACTTAGGTATATGTATGGGCATATACCCGGGTAGTGGTTATCCGTTGATTTCACAATCCTTGTGTTTCCTCATGATTGAGATGGGTTGCTTGATAACTTAGGTATATGTATGGGCATATATCTAAGTAGAGGTTATCTGTTGAGATCTTCTTTGTGGTTATCCTTGTTGGTTTAGTGAGACCTTGAGGGTCTCGGGGTCCCTACTGAGTATCGTTATACTCACCCCTGCACGGGCTATGCCCGCACCTCGTTGTGTTGGTTGCAGACGACGGGCAGTGCTGACAGAAGCCGAGTGTTCGAGGACTGGACAGTACCTGGAGGTGGACTATACGAAGAGATGGTACCCGGAGGAGGACCTCACGACGAGGCGGTACCCAGAGTTGGACGTGACGACGAGGCGGTACCCGGAGGTGGACCACTGGGCGAGACATACTCGGAGCGGACGGTGGGACCTGAGGAGCAGAGGAGCTATCTGTACCCACCCTTCAGGTGGAATTTCCAGTGGACTGTTCGGCGTAGCAGCTTTACTTTTCAGTTGTTGTTTTCCCTTTCGAGTTGTACTTTACAGTTGGGCTTGTATTTCTGGCCCCTTTTTACTTTCCGCACTTACTGTTGTACTCATTTTTTACTTAGTGTTTACTTCTTCCGCTTGTACTCGGTGGTGCTTGTTTTCTTTTATAAAGGCAATGCCTTCCCAGTTATCGGGATTTTACGCCTTTGGTGCTAGTCGCCAGCCCCTGACCTATGGAAGGCGGGCTTGGGGTAGTCACAGCACGGGCCCCGAGGACGGGTCGTGACACACTCCTCCTCAACCTTTGATCTTGTTATAACTATTTCAATTAGTTTCGTTAGGAGATCAAACAAGGGTTGAGAGATGAGTGTGAGATTTGTTCCAATTGGAACTTCAAAAAAAATGAGGGGAGTGATGAAATGTGCAACATATGGGGATATCTAGGTCGGGAGATTATGGTTTGACTTCTGTGAATGCTTAAATGAGTGGGTCTTGAAATATGATTGCAAAGGATGTAGGACTGGTTCAGTGACAAAATCATTTAAGCTGAAAAATGTTAAAATAACATATATTTATTGGATAGCAAGTGGAAAGAATAGCATGGAATGGATTTCACACACACACATGGAGAGTTAGTGTCATGATTTACTTCTTAATTCCTTTCTCAATTGGGTATCATGAACCTTTTTGAATTTCGCTATGATATGATTTATGAGACATCCTTTTCTATTTTCACTAGGAAGAACTCCTTGGTGTGATTCGTGCATTGATCAATTTACTTTAAATAAATTTCCCTCAAATGATAAATATTCATGATTTTGTAAATATATATATATATATGCATCATTGTATTTGGATATGTGACCTTGCCCAGGAGTGCAAATGTTTAGGTGTGGGGGTGTGATCGTACCACGATTCACTGTTTCATTTTCACCCTTACATCGCTGTGCTAAACATATTTTGTATTAAAAATTATAAAAATATTATCAAATTGTGCTTCATTTTTGATTCAATAATTTTGTTTTTATCACTGTTAAATAGGTCAATGATACTTGTTTTGAAAATTACAATGTAGGTGGAGGTGATTTGGAGGGCCCTTGATGAAGTGAAAGAAAAATGGGCCAAAATTGCATGGATCCATGGACATCTGTCCACTGTTTTGAATATTACACGAAATCCGTGAATCCAAATGGGCTGAAATTTTGTGGTCCTGTCCATAATTCAACATAATAGATTTCATATTAAGTGACCCAATCCTGATTCGGCTTGCATGGGGCCCATCCGAACTGATCTGTCCAAGCCACCGAATTTGGACCAAGTCAAATGTGGTGTTCTGTATTTTATCAATATCTTGAGATCTATTTGTCCAAACGGTGCCAAACATTCGGTGGAGACAGTAAAGAGGTAGGGATACAACTTTTCTATTTTCTCCAAAGCGAGATAAGACTTTCTGAAGGCAGAAACGCGTCGTGAAAGTGGATTGATGAAATCTGTGTGCCCAAAACCACCTCCCACATTTCCTATAAAAGGACACCTTGGGCTCCTCATTTGTAAGTTCGGCCAAGGAGTGAAGTGCTGCCAATTTGGAGTCCTAGAAGAGTCTTCTAATCACCTTGGAGGTTCTTGAGGCCCCTATCCTCATAGGGGGATCAACAATGAAGAAGGAGTTCAACCTGAGCTTCCTCCTCCTCCCGATGTCGAGCTAAAAGTTGGGTGTTCGTTGTGAGGGAGATACACACATGTCAAGGGAGTTCCGATGCATACATTAGCTACTGGTTTGGAATAATTTGGGTGTTTAAACATTTCATTCCATGTATCTTATTTTATTTCAGATTTGAATGCTTGATTTGATACATGTGAGTGATATGCTCTTAATTTCTATCCGATCGGTGTGAGGTTTTAAGTGCGTGACTTGTGTTGTTCCGATTGGACATCACAAGAATCCTTTTCATACCCACCTTATTGAGATTTCAATATGCTTTGGAAGCTCTTATTCAATGCATAAGTACTGGACCTTGACAATACGATTGTTACGTCAAGGTTGGTTCCTTTAAGCATTGAAATAAAAGCTTAGGAATTAATCGGGATTCTAATTAACTCCAACCAAAGAATTACTCTAAACCTGAGATGAATCTCTATGAACAATGAACTTGATATGTGTGTAGTCAAATTACATCGACCCTTTTATCTCATATTTCTCAAAACCCACTTGGTCACTCATTTTTTAGGCTATTTCAACTAAGTCATTGTTTTAAACCGTTTTCAAAACCACCCCCTCTCTTAGTCATTTTTATTAAAAATACACACTCTAAACCTAACAACGCTCCTTGAGAGACGACCTAGGGTCTTCCCTAGACTATAAATCAACCTTAAAAATATAATCAATTCGACGTGTCACGACATCACGGTCAAAACCCAAATTAAATGTTGTAGACATTTGAAGTTCAAGTTTGATTTTTGACTGTTGAAATTTGAATATATATTTTTTCAATCATTGTCACATGATTTAAATCTCTCGTGGTTTTTTATCATCTGATAAGCTTCAATTTGACTGGTTATGAAGCTGAAATGGACTCTCGTATCAGAAGTTGTGGCCATTTGATGACGAATTCTGTTCTTCAACTTATTGAAGATTTATTTTCAGTTTAAAAATATTATTAACTGATAATTATTAATATTTATTAATTTATGTATAGTAAATAATTAAAATTATAAATAATAAACTATATTTTATTGTAAATAATAAAAAATAAATAATATGAGTTTCTTTTAATTATCTTTCAAATATTTAAAAAGAATGTCTTTGTGATGTTGGGTGGGATCACACCAGCATTAATTCCTCAGATCCCATTAGAACTCTGCAGTTAAGCGTGCTTGGGTGAGAGTAGTACTAGGATGGGTGACCTCCTGAGAAGTACTCACATTGCACCCTTTTTTTGTGCGCCTTTTTTTGTGTACATTTCAAATTTTATGTGAGTATAATAACAATTATTATGGTATTTCATGTAAATTTTTTTATCGAATATAATAGAACAACATAGACCATGGACGAGATCTACAGTCCCTATGTTCTTTAGGACTTTTGGGCCTTTAGGTAGATTAAAAATGGGTACAATACTTGAAGAGTTTCCACTAGACCTCAATGGTGTAGAGCTCATCATAGGCATCAATTTGATATGTGGTAGAACCCAAACAGACACTCGGATTAAAAGTTATGGCCGTTTGAAGTTTGAGTTTGATTTTTGACTGTTGAAATTTGAATATATATTTTTCCTATCTTTTTCATATGATTTAAATCTATCCTGGTTTGAGTTCATCTGATAAGATTCGATTTGACTGGTAGTGGATCTGAAATGGACTCTTGGATCAGAAGTTATGGTCATTTGATGAAGAAGTATGTTCTTCAACTAATTGAAGATTTGTTTTCAGTTTAAAAATATTATTAACTAATAATTATAAATATTTATTAATTGAATCATTGTAAATAATTAAAATTATAAATAATAAACTATATTTGATTGTAAATAATGAATAATAAATACTATGAGAATCATTGATAGCTCTTTTGAATATTTAAAAAGAATGTTTGTGTGATGTTGGGTGCGATCACACCAGCATTAATGCACCATATCCAATTAGAACACTACTACTAATCATGTTTGGGAGAGAGTAGTACTAGGATGGGTGACTTCTGGGGAAGTACTCCTGTTGCACCCTTTTTTTCACTGCGACTTTTTTTTTGTGCATTTCAAATTTTATGGGAGTATAATAATGATTATTATGGTATTGCATGTAAATTGTTTTACTGAATATAATAGAACATCACAGACCTTGGAGGAGCTCCATGGTCCCTCTGTTCCAGAGTCTTTCTAGGCCTTTCTCATGGAATAAAAAGGAGTATAATACTCGAAGAGTTGGTACCAGACATGAACGGCGTAGTGCTCGTCGCATGCTTCGATTTAGTAGGTGGTAGATCCCAAACAGGCACCCAGATTAAAAGTTATGAGCCTTTGAAGTTTGAGTTTGATTTTCGACTGTTGAAATATGAATATATATTTTTTCTATCTTTGTCACATGATTTAAATCACTTTTGGTTTTAGATCATCTGATAAGCTTCGATTTGACCGGTTTTGGAGCTGAAATGGACCCCCGAATCAGAAGTTATGGTCATTTGATGATGAAATTTGTTCTTCAACTTATAAAAGATTTGTTTTTATTTTAAAAATATTATTAACTAATATTTATTAATATTTATTAATTTACACATTGTAAATAATTAAAATTATAAATAATAAACTATATAAAATTGTAAATAATAAATAATAAATAATATGAGAATTGCTGATAGCTCTTTCGAATATTTTAAAAGAATGTTTGTGTGATGTTCGGTGTGACCACACCAGCATTAATACCCAAGATCCCATTAGAACTCTAAAGTTAAGCGTACTCTGGTGATAGTAGTAATAGGATGGGTGACCTCCTTGTAAGTACTCATGTTTCACCCTTTTTTTTCATTGCACCCTTTTTTGTGTACATTCAAAATTTTATGTGAGTGTAATAATGATTATTATGGTATTGCACGTTAATTTTTTTAAAAAAATATAACAGAACAATACAGACCATGGAGGAGCTCCCCAATCCTTCCGTTCTGAAGGCCTTCTCAGCCTTTCTAGAGAAATAAAAAGGGTTGTAATACTCAAAGAGTTGGTACCAGACTTAAACTGAGTAGATCTCGTCGCAGGCTTCTATTTGATATGTGGTAGAGCCTAAACAGACACCTGGAATAAAAGTTATGGCCGTTTGAAGTTCGAGTTCGATCTTCAACTGTTGAAATTTGAATATTTATTTTTTCCTATCATTGTCACATGATTTAAATCTCTCTTGGTTTTATCTCATCTGATCCGTTTCTATTTGAATCTTTGTAGAGCTAAAATAGACTTCCGGATCAGAAGTTATGGTCATTTGATGATGAAGTCTTTTCTTCAACTTATTGAAGATTTCTTTATAGTTTAAAATGATATTTAGTAATAATTATAAATATTTATTAGTTGACACATTGTAAATAATTAAAATTATAAATAATAAACTATATTTGATTATAAATAATAAGTAATAAATAATGTGATAATCATAGATAGCTCTTTCGAATATTTAAAAAGAATCTCTGTGAGATGTTTGGTGAGATCACACTGGTATTAATGCACCAGACCCCATTAGAACTATACAGTTAAGTGTTCATGGGAGAGAGTAGTAATAGGATGCATGACCTCCTCAGAAGTAGTCAGGCTGTAGCCTTTTTTTTGTGTAAATTTTAAATTTTATGTGATTATAATAAAGATTATTATGGTATTGCATGTAAATTGTTTTATTAAATTTAAAAAAACAACACAGACCATGGAGGATCTCCACAGTCCCTCTGTTCTGGAGGCCTTCTGGTCCTTTCTGAAGGAATAAAAAGGGGTAAAATACTCGACGAGTTGGTACTAGACTGAAACCACGTAGTACTCACCACAGACTTCGATTTGATATGTGGTAGAGCCCAAACAGACACCCGGATTACAAGTTATGGTCGTTTGATGTTCAGGTTCAATTTTCAACTATTAAAATTTGAATATATATTTTTCCTATCGTTGTCACATGATTTAAATCTCTCATGGTTTTTTCTCATCTAATAAGCTTTGATTTGACTGGTTATGGAGCTGAAATGGACTCCGTAATCAGATGTTATGGTCATTTGATGAAAAAGTATGTTCTTCAACTTATTAAAGATTTGTTTTCAGTTTAAAAATATTATTAACTAATAATTATAAATATTTATTAATTGACGTATTTTAAATAATTAAAATTATAAATAACAAACTATATTTGATTGTAAATAATAAACAATAAATAATATTAGAATCATTGATAGCTCTTTAGAATATTTAAAAAGAATGTATGTTTGATGTTGGGTGTGATCACACGAGCATTAATTCCCCAGATCCCATTAGAACACTACAGTTAAGCATGCTTGGGTGAGAGTAGTACTATGATGGGTGACCTCGTGGGAAGTACTCTTGTTGCACCCTTTTTTTCATTGCGCCCTTTTTTGTGTACATTTCAAATTTTATGTGAGTATAATAATGATTATTATGGTATTACATGTAAACTATTTTTCTGAATATAATAGAACAACACAGACCATGGAGGAGCTCCACGATCCCTCTATTCTAGAGGACTTCTAATCCTTTCTGGAGGAATAAAAAGGGGTACAACACTCGAGGAGTTGGTACCAGACCTAAACGGCGTAGAGCTCATCATAGATGTCGATTTGATATGTGGTAGAGTCCAAATAGACACCCGGATTACAAGTTATGTTCGTTTGAAGTTCGGGTTCGATTTTTGACTATTGAAATTTGAAAATATATTTTTCCTATCATTGTAAAAGGATTTAAATCTATTTTGGTTTTACCTCATCTTATAATATTCAATTTGATAGGTTGTGGGGCTGAAGTGGACTCCTAGATCAGAAGTTATGGTCATTTGATGACAAAGTCTACTGTTCAACTTATTGAAGATTTTTTTTCAGTTTAAAAATATTATAAACTAATAATTATAAATATTTATTAATTGACTCATTGTAAATAATTAAAATTTTAAATAATAAACTATATTTGATTATAAATAATAAATAATAAATAATATGAGAATCATTGATTGCTCTTTCAAATATTTAAAAAGAATGTCTGTTTGATGTTGGGTGCTATCACATGAGCATTAATGAATCATATCCCATTACAACTCTGGAGCTAAGCATGCATGGGTGAGAGTAGTACTAGGATGGGTGACCTCCTAGGAAGTACTCGTGTTGCACATTTTTTTTTCTTTACACCCTATTTTTTCATACATTTCAAATTTTATGTGAGTATAATAACGATTATTATGGTATTGCGCATAAATTGTTTTACTGAATATAACAGAACATCACAGACCATGGAGGATCTCCATGGTCCCTCTCTTCGAGAGGCCTTCTGGGCCTTTCTGGCTGAATAAAAAGGGGTAAAAAAATCAAAGAGTTGGTACCAGACCTAAACGACGCAGAGCTCATTGCAGGCTTCGATTTGATTTGTTGTAGAGTCCAAAAGTACATCTGGATTAAACGTTATGGGAGTTTGATGTTCTAGTTCTATTTTTGACTATTTAAATTTGAATATATATTTTTCCTATCATTCTCACATGATTTAAATCTTGTGCGGTTTTAGCATATCTCATATGCTTCTATTTGACTGGTTGTGGAGCGGAAATGGACTCCCGGATCAGAAGTTATGGTCATTTGATGACGAAGTCTGTTCATCAACTTATTGAATATTTGTTTTCAGTTTAAAAATATTATTAACTAATAATTATAAATACATTTTAATTGAAACATTGTAAATAATAAAAATTATAAATAATAAATTATATTTTATTGTAAATAGTAAATAATAAATAACATGAGAATCATTGATAGCTATTTCGAATATTTAAAAAGAATGTATGTGTGATGTTGGGTGGGATCACACCAGCATTAATGCACCAAATCACATTAGAACTCTATAGTTAAGCGTGCTTGGGTGAGAGTAGTTCTAGGATGAGTGACCACCTTGTAAGTAGTCGTGTTGCACCCTTTTTTTTTGCAATTCCCCCTTTTTTGTATACATTTCAAATTTTATGGGAGTATAGTAATGATTATTATGGTATTGGACGTAAATTGTTTTACTGAATATAACCGAACATCACAGACCATGGAGGATCTCCATGGTCCCTCTGTTCCAGAGGCCTTCTGGGCCTTTTTGGTGGAATAAAAATTTATACAATACTTGATGAGGTTATACCAAACCTAAACAACGTAGAGCTCATCGCAAGATTCAATTTAATATGTGGTAGATCCCAAACAGACACCTAGAATAAAAGTTATTTCCGTTTGAAGTTTGAGTTTGATCTTGGACTGTAGAAATTTGAAAATATATTTTTCTTATCATTTCCACATGATTTAAATATATCATGTTTTTATATCATCTAATAAGCTTTGATTTTAATGGTTTTGGAGCTAATATGGACTCCCGGATCATAAGTTATGATCATTTGATGATGAAGTCTCTTCTTCAACATATTGAAGATTGGTTTTTAGTTTAAGAATATTAATAATTAATAATTATAAATATTTATTAATTGACGCATTGTAAATAATTAAAATTATAAATAAAAATCTATATTTGATTTTAAATAATAAATAATAAATAATATTTGAATCATTTATAGATCTTTCTAATATTTAAAAATAATGTATGTGTGATGTTGGGTGTGATCAAACTAGAATTAGTGCACCAGTGCCCATTAGAACTTTGCAATTAAGCGTGCTTGGGAGAGAGTAGTACTAGGATGGGTGAACTCCTAGGAAGTAATCTTAATCATTATTGGGTGAGAGTAGTAGTAGGATGGGTGACCTCCTGGAAAGTACTCTTATTGCACCGACATAGAGCTTGTCGCAGGGTTCGATTTGATATGTGGTAGAGCCCAAACGGATATCCGGATTAAAAGTTATGGCCGTTTGAAGTTCGAGTTCGATTTTTGACTGTTAAAATTTGAATATATATTTTTCCTATCATTGTTACATGATTTAAATCTCTCTTGGTTTTAGCTCATATGATAAGCTTCAATTTAAATGGTTGTGGAGGTGAAATGGACTCCCGGATAATAAGTTATGGTCATTTGATGATGAAGTATGTTCTCCAACTTATTGAATATTTGTTTTCAGTTTAAAAATATTATTAACTAATAATTATAAATATTTATTAATTGACGCACTGTAAAAAATTAAAATTGCAAATAATAAAATATATTTGATTGTAAATAATTAATAATAAATAATATGAGAATCATTGATAGCTCTTTAAAATATTTAAAAAGAATTTATGTGTGATGTTGGGTGCAATCACAATAGTATTAATGCACCAGATCCCATTAGAACTTTGGTGTTAAGTGTGCTTGGGCCAGAGTAGTACTAGGATGGGTGACCTCCTAGTAAGTACTTGCGTTGCACCTTTTATTTTGCGTTGCACCCTTTTTTTGCATTGTGCCCTTTTTTATGCATACATTTTAAATTTTATGTGAGTATAATAACGATTATTATGGTATTGAACGTAAATTGTTTTACTAAATATAACATGAACAACCCAGGTCATGGAGGAGCTCCATGGTCCCTCTATTCCGGAGGTCTTATCGGCCTTCTTGGCATTTATGGCAGAATAAAAATGGGTAAAATACTCGAAGAGTTGGTACCCGGCCTAAATGGCGTAGAGCTTGTCATAGGCTTTGGTTTGATATGTGGTAAAGCCCAAACAGACACCCGAATTAAAAGTTATGGCCGTTTGAAGTTCGATTTTGATTTTAAACTATTGAAATTTGAATATGTATTTTTACTATCATTGTCACATGATTTAAATATCTCGTGGTTTTATCTCATCTGATAAGATTCTATTTGACTGGTTGTGGGGCTGAAATGGACTCCCAGATTAAAAGTTCTGGTCATTTGATGATGAAGTATTTTCTTCAACTTATTGAAGACTAGTTTTCAATTTAAAAATATTATTGTCTAATAATTATAAATATTTATTAATTTTCGCATTGTAAATAATTAAAATTATAAATAATAAACTATATTTTATTGTAAATAATAAATAATAAATAATATGAGAATCATTGATAGATCTTTCAAATATTTAAAAAGAATGTCCATGTTATGTTTCATGTAATCACACCAGCATTAATGTACCAGATCCCATTAGAACTCTGTAGTTAATCATACTTCGGTGAGAGTAGTACTAGGATGGGTGACCTCTTGCAAAGTACTTGTGTTGCACCTTTTTTTTTTCATTGCACCTTTTTTGGCGTACATTTTAAATTTTTTGTGAGTATAATAAGGATTATTATGGTATTTCATGTAAATTGTTTTACTCAATATAACAAAACATTAGTGACCATGGAGGATGTAGAGACCCGTATCTTGACGTACATAGACTTTACATTACTTTTGCGGAATACTTAGTATATTACAAAAACACACACACAAGGACCGTAATAGTTTAGTGTCTTTGGAAACTCGGAACGTAATCTTCTAATCGTGGTGAAAGGTCTTCAACATCTCCCATAAAGATCTTCCTTTTTTTTATACCTAAAACCTTTCTTTATATCCTGGGGAAAAGAATACATAAAAGGGTGAGCTCAAATGCTCAGTAAGGGTAAACAAAGGAAATATCAATCACATAATTTTCATAAGAACATAACATTTTTGGAAATCTTAACCTGCAAAAGAGAGCATAATTTCATAACATGGGATAAATCATAGAAGTGAAATGAAATCATAACTTAAAACATTACTCATTGTGGCATACACACATAATCATAGAGAATCATTTCTTGTTAGTCAAGACTCATTTCCAAGACTATCTTAGTGGACAAAGTCCCTTTCTGAATCGAGTAATCCTCGTTTCAGTCCTGTTTCACTAAACCGGTATAACCTACCATTCCAGCCATGTCTATCTCATGAGATATGAAATCTTTACCCAATGCATTGGAGGGAGATATAGGTCCCACCCATATTATAATGAATCCTTTCTTATGTGTGCCACATAATCATAAATCATACATCATCGCATAACCCATGTAATAAAAATGGGATTCTTAAACAACATGACATCATAAAACAATTCATATAAGATAAAGGAATTCATAAAAATGTTTCCATCACAACATAATCAAATCCATGTAATAATAGGGGTAAAAACAGAACCCTTTTATTATCTTATATGGAAAATAATTTTGATAAAATACTTGAACTTCATTCTTGAGGAAAATATCCTTTCTACTTCAAAAACACTTTTCCTTTCTTAACATGTCATAAAATTTTAAAATAAAAGAAGTTGATTAAAAATAAACTTGAATACTTGTAAAGGAAGCTTCTTGGAAATAATGTTTTAAAAATCCATTCATGCCGTATAAGTTAAAAAAACATTCTTCGTACTTTTGTCGGAAAAGTCAAAAAGTACCTCGTACGAAAAAACGATAAAAGATTCCTTTCATATTCTTTACTAAAAACTCACCGAAGGGTAAAATTGGATTTAAACTATTGTAAGTGGATGGAAATAATATTACATATCGAGGAAACATGGATTTGGATGATAAAATACACCCCAGTAAATACTTACGAATAAACAATCTCGGATAAAAATGAGATTGTGATATTTCCCTTACCTTAGGTCCGACTTGCTTTGTAAGTGTCCGAACCTCCTGTATAATGATTTAAATCATGTTATTGACTTATTACAGAATCATATTCATTGTTATGATATCATATATGGTTCACTTATGACATTATATTACCCGTTCTTTTGTAAACTCCATGTTAAAGAAGCGTTTTGGGTAAAATCGTTTCATTTATCGTAGGTGTTTTGACTTGTTGTTCTTGACATCATTATTACTTATATCATGATTTACTTACTTCCAGAATATAAAATATGATTTATATATCATATATATTCAGTATATATATATATATAATAGGTAGATAAATAAAATGAAAAACACCGTTCATGGAGACGGTAGTCCGTACGTACGCATGAACGCTGTTTTCCTTTCCTTATTGTCTTGAAATGGAAGTAAGTAGATTACATACATATGTATATATATACATAAATCCAGTAGCTTTATAATGTCATATATTTCATTATTATTTCTTATATATACATTATAATCATTCTTAAATGGTTAACATGGAGAATGAATCTCATCGCGTCGTGGAGACGGTAGTCCGTACGTACGCACGAGCGATGATATCATTTCTATAAATATTGAATTGAATTGGAGTGAATTATACAATATATCAGAATCAATATGATTTTGTAATAACTATGTATAGTTATTCTTTATACCATTATACCCATCCATGTAAGGTGGTGGTGGAAAATAGATTACACCACGGCGTGGAGACGGTATTCCGTACGTACGCACGCGCGGTGATTTCTTTTTCCGTAGGATGGATAGATGGTGAAATAGGGTTGTTTCATACTTATAATAACATATCAGTATATGAGTGATACTGATGTTATTACTTCATAATGAAACAACCTAAGAAGAAGAAGTGGAAGAAGAAATAAAGATGAAAGAATTGGTAACGGTAATTACCTCTTCTTTGAAGCGCCTTTTGGAGACCTCCTCTTAGGGAACTAAAATTGGTCTTTGAGTAAGACCAGAACCTCTAGGATGTTGCTAGGGAAGTGGAGAAGAGATTTTGGCAGGGGTTGGCCGAGCTTGAGTGCTCAAATTGGTGTGAGGAGGAGGGGGAGGAGGTGTCCTTTTATAAGGGGGGAGAGGGGCACCTTAGGAATATCTCAAAATATTATTTTATATTAAAGTCAAAATCGGTTTATAATGGTTCCAAAGGGTCTTATTTCGAAGCTAAAGTGGGGATGGGTCGAAATCCTATCAACCAATAGGATTTAGACAAGTTTAGGTTATTATTTTAACCTTATCAATAAGATTTAACTCTAAGTTAAATAATTTAACTTTTACCGTGTCTTTTTGTTTTCTTACACTATATGGTTAATACACTTACTATAACATGCCAAAAGAACTCCAAATGTTTATTATTAATATATATATCCTTATCTAAGTCATTTGTCCGATCCTTAGATTTTTAGGAATAAAATAACAATTAATAATATAATATTTGATTTTAAAACTATTTTGTGTCAATTTTGACACTATTTGATATATGATTTTTGTGAAAGTCATAACAGAATTATATGTTCGAACCAAGTTGATTAAATCAAGACTAATATATCATAGTAACCTATAAAATTAGTTTAATTCATAAAAAGTCTCAAATTACATTTATTTGGGTGTTTATAACATCAATTATGTCAATATTTCATTAACAAGATAATTACTGCATCATCTTTGTGTCATAAATAAATTAAATTATTTGATGTCTAAAAATTACAAATAAAATACCATCATGTAGTAAATCTTTTTATCTTTCTAATGAATATTTACAATCGAATTTATCTTATGTATAACCCCATATTAGAAATGATTTACTTATTAAACTTTGATTTTAACTATTTTAACCCTTCTCTAAATAAATTAATAATAAATGTCCTAATCTAATCCAAGTGGGCCTAAATGGTCATATTTTATTCCTAAGATTGTTTTTGGTCGAATTACACTTGTCCAATAGAATTAGGACATGTGTTAGGGTAATATTAATATCATATTTACCCTTAGTTACCCTATTTACTATTAACTGTGGTAAAAAAAGTAAAAAGTTACTATTCACCAAAAAATTATTTTCATCTCATTGAACCACATTTTAGTCCTTGATATTAACCGTGTCTCTCGGATTTTTGAAATTCCATTCACAGAAGCGGTAAAATTAAGTTTTATGCAAAATTCAGTTTTTAACCTACCACTTAGTAGTTTCACTATTCATCAAAAATTGATGTTTTTCAGAACAATGCCAAAATTTCATCCCAAGCTATATTTCATATTCCGAATTCAAAAATGAAGTCTATTTTACCAAATTAATAACATAAAAGTTGCATTAATTAATTTTATAATTAAATCCCGCTGTTAAAACAAATAGCGTGTTTTTAAGAAACAAAATCTATCAAAAGATTGACACTTGTTTATGTCTAGTTTAAATGTGAAATTACATCCAATGACCAACATTGTATTAAATTGTAAAAATATATTCTAAATATACTTTAAAACCACTCAAATTAATGATTTATCACTATTAATTATTTCGATTAAAAAAGTTGTTTTTAATTATAATTTAGTAATTTTCACTATTCATCAGAATATGAAAGTTATCCGAAAAGTACCAAAATTTCACCTTAGGCTAAATTCGATACTCCGAATCCAAAAATGAAGTCCATTTTGAGAGTTAAAATTTCTAAAATTTAAAAAGTGGTTATTACTATCCATAACGGCTAGTTTTAATAATATTTTAATAGCATATCATTGTTTCGTGAAACTCAGGATTACATACCACACACGCTATCGAGGAAGGTTGCGATTGCGTGTAATGCAAGGCAAGTCAAGGATGCGTGTTGTGCAAGCTCCTTTTGGTGTAGCGTATAACACAAGACATTAATAAAATTAAAAAGAATATTTCTTTATAAAATCTTGGGCTGTTACATTCTACCCCCCTTAAAATGAATTTCGCCCTCGAAATTCGTCGGGGTTATAAATGGTTTACTATTTGAAAGTTTCTTTAATAGAAACCCACATCGTAAAAGGGAATACCAAAACTTGGCTTTAAAAACTAAAGTATGAAATGTAACGATTACCCAAATAAACTAATCACTGGGTTTCCACATAGGTGAAAATATGGATACGGAAGAGAAATCTAACCATCATGTTCTGATGGAGAGTGGTAGAGAACATGGCTATGGAAAATCCAGTAATCACAAATCCATAGATTTGTGATGATATAAGGTACCATCTGATTCATTAGGTATAAGATCACTAAGACAACATTTTTGGTTTTCAAGATCATTTCCCTAAAGTTGAAAATTTGCTTAGAATAAATACTTACTTTATTTTGGTACAATCTCACTTTTGTTCGTGCCTTGAACAATTTCTACTTCATCTCTTAAATAAATGAAGTTGAATTTGTTATTTGTGAAGTGTTAGCAGATCATGTGATTGAATGACTGTTCATTCCATCTGTCTCAAACAAAAGGTTAGCAAAAGTTATTAAATATACATAAGTCATTCTATAGTGAGATTAATCATATATGGTTCCTAAAATGGACTTATACTTCATATATCATACTGCTTAATATAATAAAACTAGTTTCTACTAAACAGGGACTTCCTGTAGGCCAGTGGTAGGCGATAAAGGCCAGTCGCACTTCGGTTGTGGGTTCGATTCCCACAGCCTTGTCCGAAGCGATGGGTTGCCGCCCGTCCTACAGGTTGTCCCTTTTTCTAAAACTACGTTACTATAACATCCCATCTTCTATCCTTAAACTAACTTATGTCCAACATAATCCAGTCTAATCTTTAGGCTTATACATAATACTGCAGTCCACTCTCATAATATAGTGACATCGATTACCAGAGATTTAATACTGTCGTTGATCCCCACATATCATAAGATATGTCTTGTTGGTCACATTCCAAACATTCAAAGTCCTTAATCGTGTATTCTCTTGAATACCTTAGTGAAAACATGAGTGCAGTTAAAAGTTAACACTTTCCACATACCAAAATCCTCAAAATTCTATATACTCAAACCATGATATCACTTAGTCCTTATATCAATCATGAGCTCATGAATACTATCAAACATTTAATTTTCTCCTTATCCCTTTATTATGCGCATATCATCTACATTCCAAAAATATCTGAATAACCTTTCATGGATACTGGTAACATTAATCATATACTTTCAAAACACAAGGAAAGACAACAGTATAACAATCCATAGATGTCTCTTTATTCCAAAATTACACATGATAAACATGTAATCATGCCACTACATTCTCAAACCATTGACCGAGCTTCAAAAATTCTTTCATCTCACATATCATTTGTAGTCTCTTCATCATCATCCACATAAATACTACCTATATGACCATACTGATTCTCTTCATGAGTCTTTCCCTTAGGGCATTTGTTTGCATAATGCCCATACATTCCACATTTAAAACACTTAACCATTTTTGATGTCGTAGTAATACCATTATCCTCATCCATGGTGTTAACCGACCCTTTTCCATTGCACTTACTTGCTTTGTGTCCTTCTTTTCCACACCCAAAGCATCTTCCAGTTCCCTTGAAACATTCTCCTTGATGCCTCTTCCCACATGATTTACATAGGGGAAATTGAACTTTCTTTCCTCTATGATCATCATGGAACTCCATCTTTCTCTTACTAGTCGAGTCAGGAAACTTACCAAATTTTACTTTATTGATCATGTTGTGAGATTGCTGATTCGGCATAATAATGATGTTTGGACATCCAAATCCCATTTCATTTGGTTGCTCATGAAGAATATCATTCCATTGTCCATCATATCCTCCATTATTGTGAATCATCTTGTTTCCAGCCATTTTCTAAAACCCAAACAGAATAGTGTTAGATGCAAAAATCGTAATAAAGGGGGAGTAACTTAAATATCTATCATCTTTGGTTTAATCTAATATCGTTACCATAGTTCTAGAACTATATCGTATACTTATCCTTAGGGGAATCCCTAGACATACCTTAGAAATATCTCTAGGGATCTCACTAAAGTTCTCACATCCTAGTTTCCAAAGGTTGACTAAACCTTTCCTCTGATACCAACTGTAGAGACCCGTATCTTGACGTACATAGACTTTACATTACTTTTGCGGAATACTTAGTATATTACAAAAACACACACACAAGGACCGTAATAGTTTAGTGTCTTTGGAAACTCGGAACGTAATCTTCTAATCGTGGTGAAAGGTCTTCAACATCTCCCATAAAGATCTTCCTTTTTTTATACCTAAAACCTTTCTTTATATCCTGGGGAAAAGAAGACATAAAAGGGTGAGCTCAAATGCTCAGTAAGGGTAAACAAAGGAAATATCAATCACATAATTTTCATAAGAACATAACATTTTTGGAAATCTTAACCTGCAAAAGAGAGCATAATTTCATAACATGGGATAAATCATAGAAGTGAAATGAAATCATAACTTAAAACATTACTCATTGTGGCATACACACATAATCATAGAGAATCATTTCTTGTTAGTCAAGACTCATTGCCAAGACTATCTTAGTGGACAAAGTCCCTTTCTGAATCGAGTAATCCTCGTTTCAGTCCTGTTTCACTGAACCGGTATAACCTACCATTCCAGCCATGTCTATCTCATGAGATATGAAATCTTTACCCAATGCATTGGAGGGAGATATAGGTCCCACCCATCTTATAATGAATCCTTTCTTATGTGTGCCACATAATCATAAATCATACATCATCGCATAACCCATGTAATAAAAATGGGATTCTTAAACAACATGACATCATAAAACAATTCATATAAGATAAAGGAATTCATAAAAATGTTTCCATCACAACATAATCAAATCCATGTAATAATAGGGGTAAAAACAGAACCCTTTTATTATCTTATATGGAAAATAATTTTGATAAAATACTTGAACTTCATTCTTGAGGAAAATATCCTTTCTACTTCAAAAACACTTTTCCTTTCTTAACATGTCATAAAATTTTAAAATAAAAGAAGTTGATTAAAAATAAACTTGAATACTTGTAAAGGAAGCTTCTTGGAAATAATGTTTTAAAAATCCATTCATGCCGTATAAGTTAAAAAAACATTCTTCGTACTTTTGTCGGAAAAGTCAAAAAGTACCTCGTACGAAAAAACGATAAAAGATTCCTTTCATATTCTTTACTAAAAACTCACCGAAGGGTAAAATTGGATTTAAACTATTGTAAGTGGATGGAAATAATATTACATATCGAGGAAACATGGATGTGGATGATAAAATACACCCCAGTAAATACTTACGAATAAACAATCTCGGATAAAAATGAGATTGTGATATTTCCCTTACCTTGGGTCCGACTTGCTTTGTAAGTGTCCGAACCTCCTGTATAATGATTTAAATCATGTTATTGACTTATTACAGAATCATATTCATTGTTATGATATCATATATGGTTCACTTATGACATTATATTACCCGTTCTTTTGTAAACTCCATGTTAAAGAAGCGTTTTGGGTAAAATCGTTTCATTTATCGTAGGTGTTTTGACTTGTTGTTCTTGACATCATTATTACTTATATCATGATTTACTTACTTCCAGAATATAAAATATGATTTATATATCATATATATTCAGTATATATATATATAATAGGTAGATAAATAAAATGAAAAACACCGTTCATGGAGACGGTAGTCCGTACGTACGCATGAACGCTGTTTTCCTTTCCTTATTGTCTTGAAATGGAAGTAAGTAGATTACATACATATGTATATATATACATAAATCCAGTAGCTTTATAATGTCATATATTTCATTATTATTTCTTATATATACATTATAATCATTCTTAAATGGTTAACATGGAGAATGAATCTCATCGCGTCGTGGAGACGGTAGTCCGTACGTACGCACGAGCGATGATATCATTTCTATAAATATTGAATTGAATTGGAGTGAATTATACAATATATCAGAATCAATATGATTTTGTAATAACTATGTATAGTTATTCTTTATACCATTATACCCATCCATGTAAGGTGGTGGTGGAAAATAGATTACACCACGGCGTGGAGACGGTATTCTGTACGTACGCACGCGCGGTGATTTCTTTTTCCGTAGGATGGATAGATGGTGAAATAGGTTTGTTTCATACTTATAATAACATATCAGTATATGAGTGATACTGATGTTATTACTTCATAATGAAACAACCTTAGAAGAAGAAGTGGAAGAAGAAATAAAGATGAAAGAATTGGTAACGGTAATTACCTCTTCTTTGAAGCGCCTTTTGGAGACCTCCTCTTAGGGAACTAAAATTGGTCTTTGAGTAAGACCAGAACCTCTAGGATGTTGCTAGGGAAGTGGAGAAGAGATTTTGGCAGGGGTTGGCCGAGCTTGAGTGCTCAAATTGGTGTGAGGAGGAGGGGGAGGAGGTGTCCTTTTATAAGGGAGGAGAGGGGCACCTTAGGAATATCTCAAAATATTATTTTATATTAAAGTCAAAATCGGTTTATAATGGTTCCAAAGGGTCTTATTTCGAAGCTAAAGTGGGGATGGGTCGAAATCCTATCAACCAATAGGATTTAGACAAGTTTAGGTTATTATTTTAACCTTATCAATAAGATTTAACTCTAAGTTAAATAATTTAACTTTTACCGTGTCATTTTGTTTTCTTACACTATATGGTTAATACACTTACTATAACATGCCAAAAGAACCCCAAATGTTTATTATTAATATATATATCCTTATCTAAGTCATTTGGCCGAACCTTAGATTTTTAGGAATAAAATAACAATTAATAATATAATATTTGATTTTAAAACTATTTTGTGTCAATTTTGACACTATTTGATATATGATTTTTGTGAAAGTCATAACAGAATTATATGTTCGAACCAAGTTGATTAAATCAACACTAATATATCATAGTAACCTATAAAATTAGTTTAATTCATAAAAAGTCTCAAATTACATTTATTTGGGTGTTTATAACATCAATTATGTCAATATTTCATTAACAAGATAATTACTGCATCATATTTGTGTCATAAATAAATTAAATTATTTGATGTCTAAAAATTACAAATAAAATACCATCATGTATTAAATCTTTTTAGATTTCTAATGAATATTTACAATCGAATTTATCTTATGTATAACCCCATATTAGAAATGATTTACTTATTAAACTTTGATTTTAACTATTTTAACCCTTCTCTAAATAAATTAATAATAAATGTCCTAATCTAATCCAAGTGGGCCTAAATGGTCATATTTTATTCCTAAGATTGTTTTTGGTCGAATTACACTTGTCCAATAGAATTAGGACATGTGTTAGGGTAATATTAATATCATATTTACCCTTAGTTACCCTATTTACTATTAACTGTGGTAAAAAAAGTAAAAAGTTACTATTCACCAAAAAATTATTTTCATCTCATTGAACCACATTTTAGTCCTTGATATTAACCGTGTCTCTCGGATTTTCGAAATTCCATTCACAGAAGCGGTAAAATTAAGTTTTATGCAAAATTCAGTTTTTAACCTACCACTTAGTAGTTTCACTATTCATCAAAAATTGATGTTTTTCAGAACAATGCCAAAATTTCATCCCAAGCTATATTTCATATTCCGAATTCAAAAATGAAGTCTATTTTACCAAATTCATAACATAAAAGTTGCATTAATTAATTTTATAATTAAATCTCGCTGTTAAAACAAATAGCGTGTTTTTAAGAAACAAAATCTATCAAAAGATTGACACTTGTTTATGTCTAGTTTAAATGTGAAATTACATCCAATGACCAACATTGTATTAAATTGTAAAAATATATTCTAAATATACTTTAAAACCACTCAAATTAATGATTTATCACTATTAATTATTTCGATTAAAAAAGTTGTTTTTAATTATAATTTAGTAATTTTCACTATTCATCAGAATATGAAAGTTATCCGAAAAGTACCAAAATTTCACCTTAGGCTAAATTCGATACTCCGAATCCAAAAATGAAGTCCATTTTGAGAGTTAAAATTTCTAAAATTTAAAAAGTGGTTATTACTATCCATAACGGCTAGTTTTAATAATATTTTAATAGCATATCATTGTTTCGTGAAACTCAGGATTACGTACCACACACGCTATCGAGGAAGGTTGCGATTGCGTGTAATGCAAGGCAAGTCAAGGATGTGTGTTGTGCAAGCTCCTTTTGGTGTAGCGTATAACACAAGACATTAATAAAATTAAAAAGAATATTTCTTTATAAAATCTTGGGCTGTTACAGAGGAGCTCCACAATCCCTCTGTTTCGGAGGCCTTATAGGCATTTCGGGCTGAATAAAAAGGGGTACGATACTCGAAGAGTTGGTACCATACCTAAACGGCGTGCTTGGGTGAGAGTAGTACTAGGATGGGTGACCTCCTAGTAAGTACTCGTGTTGCACACTTTTTTTACGTTGCACCATTTTTTTGCATACATTCTAAATTTTAGGTGAGTATAATTATGATTATTATAGTATTGCAAGTAAATTAATTTACTGAATATAATAGAACAGCACAAACCATGAAGGAGCTCCACAATCTCTCTGTTCTGGAGGCCTTCTGTGGCTTTATGATTGAATAAAAATGGGTACAATACTCGAAGACATGGTACCAGACCAAAACGGCGCAGATCTCATCGCAGGTTTCAATTTGATATGTGGTAAAGCCCAAACGGACACCCCGATTAAAGGTTATGGTCATTTGATGTTCGAGTTTGATTTTAAACTATTAAAATTTGAATATATATTTTTCTTATCATTGTCACATGATTTAAATTTCTTGTGGTTTTAGATCATTTGATAAGCTTCGATTTGACTGGTTGTGGAGCTGAAATGGACCCACGGATCAGAAGTTATGGTCATTTGATGACAAAGTCTATTCCTCAACTTATTGAATATTTGTTTTCAGTTTAAAAATATTATTAACTAATAATTATAAATATTTATTAATTGACGCATTGTAAATAATTAAAATTATATATAATAAACTATATTTGATTGTAAATAATAAATAAATAATAATATGAGAATCATTGATAGATCTTTCAAATATTTAAAAAGAATGTATGTGTGATGTTGGGTGCGATAACACTAGCATTAATTAACCAGATCCCATTAGAACTCTCCAGTTAAGCATGCTTAGGTGAGATTAGTATTAATATGGGTGACCCCCTTGAAAGTACTCGTGTTGCACCCTTTTTTTGCGTTGCACCTTTTTTTTCCTACATTTTAATTTTATCTAAGTATAATAATGATTATTATGGTATTTCACATAAATTGTTTTACTGAATATAACAGAATAGCACAGACCATGGAGGATCTCCATAGTCCTTATGTTCCGGAGTCCTTCTGGGCCTTTCTGGTGGAATAAAAAGGTTTACAATACTCGAAGAGTTTGTACCAGACCTAGACGGCGTAGAGCTCGTCGTAGGATTCGATTTGATATGTGGTAGAGCCCAAACGGACAATCAGATTAAAAGTTATGGCCATTTGATTTTTGAGTTCGATTTTTGCCTGTTGAAATTTAAATATATATTTTTCTAATAATCACCACATGATTTAAATATCTCGTGATTTTATCTCATCTGATAAGATTCGATTTGACTGGTTGTGGAGCTGAAATGGACTCCCTGATCATAATTTATGGTCATTTGATGACGAAGACTATTCTTCAAAATTATTGAAGATTTGTTTTTAGTTTTAAAATATTATTAACTTAAAACTATAAATATATATTAATTGATGCATTTTAAATAATTAAAATTATAAATAATAAATAGTATTTGATTGTAAATAATAAATAATAAATAATATGAGAATCATCGATAGCTCTTTCAAATATTTAAAAATAATGTCTGTGTTATTTTGGGTGCAATCAAACCAGAATTAATGCACTAGATCCCATTAGAATTTTGTAGTTAAGCATTCTTGGGATAGAGTAGTACTAGAATGGGTGACCTCCTGGTAATTACTTGCGTTGCACCCTTTTTTGTGTTTCACCCTTTTTTTTCATACATTTTAAATTTTATGTGAGTATAATAATGACTATTATGGTATTACATGTAATTTTTTTTACTGAATATAACAGAACGGGACAAACCATGAAGTTTCTCCACGATCCCTCTATTCCGGAGGCCTTCTAGGACTTTCTGGTGGAATAAAAAGGGGTACAATACTCGAAGATTTGGTACCAGACCTAAATGGTGTAGAGCTCATCACAATCATGGATTTGATATGTGGTAGAGCCCAAATGAACATCCATATTAAAAGTTATGGTCGTTTGAAGTTCGAGTTCAATTTTCGAGTATTGAAATTTTAATATATATTTTTCCTATCATAGTCACATGATTTAAATATATCGTGGTTTTAGCTCATCTAATAACTTCAATTTGACTGGTTGCGGAGCTAAAATGGACTCTCGGATCAAAAGTTATGGTCATTTGACAACGAAGTCTATTCTTCAACTTATTGAATATTTGTTTCCAGTTTAAAAATGTTATTAACTAATAATTATAAATATTTACTAACTGTCGCATTGTAAAAAATTAAAAAAAAAATAATAAACTATATTTGATTGCAAATAATATATAATAAATAATATGAGAATCAGTTATAGCTCTTTCAAATATTTAAAAAGAATGTCTGTGTGATGTTGGGTGTGATCACACCAGCATTAATGCACCAGATCCCATTACAACTCTGCTGTAAAGTGTGTTTGGGTGAGAGTAGTATTAGTATGGGTGACCTCTTAGAATGTACTTGTGTTTCACCCTTTTTTTTCATTGTGCCCTATTTTTGAGTACATTTCAAATTTTATGTGAGTATAATAATTATTATTATGGTATTGCATGTAAATTTTTTTGATGAATATTACAGAACATCACAAACCAAGGACGATCTCCAAGGTCCCTCTGTTCTAGAGGCCTTATGGGACTTTCTTTTTGAATAAAAAGAGGTACAATACTCTAAGAGTTGGTACAAGACTTAATCGGTATAATGCTTGTTGCAGGCTTTGATTTGATATGTGGTAGAGCCCAAACGGACACCTAGATTAAAAGTTATGGCCATTTGAAGTTCGAGTTTTATTTTAAACTATTGAAATTTTAATATATATTTTTCCTATCATTGTAACATGATTTAATCCCTCATAGTCTTAGATCATCTTATAATATTCGATTTGACTAGTTTTGGAGCTAAAATGGACTCTCAGATCAGAAGTTAGGGTCATTGGATGATGAAGTCTGTCCTTCAACTTATTGAAGATTTGTTTTCTGTTTAAAAATAATATTAACTAATAATTATAGATATTTATTAATTGACGCATTGTAAATAATTAAAATTATAAATAATAAACTATATTTTATTGTAAATAATAAATAATAAATAATATGAGAATCATTGATATCACTTTCAAATATTTAAAAAGAATGTCTATGTGATTTTGGGTGCGATCACACCATCATTAATGCACCAGATCCCATTAGAAATCTGCAGTTATGTGTGCTTGGAAGAGATTAGTACTAGGATGGGTGACCTCCTGGTAAGTACTCGTGTTGCACCCTTTTTTTGCGTACATTTAAAATTTTATGTGAGTATAAAAATGATTATTATGGTATTCCACATAAATTGTTTTTCTAAATATAACAGAACAACACAGACCATGGGGGAGCTCCATGGCACCTCTATTCCAGAGCCCTTATTGTAATTTCTTGTATAATAGAAAGGGGTACAATACTCGATGAGTTGGTACTAGAACTAAACGGCATAGATCTCATCGCAGGCTTTGATTTGATATATGGTAGAGCCCAAACAGACACCTAGATTAAAAGTTATGGCTGCTGGAAGTTCAAGTTATATTTTGGATTATTGAAATTTGAATATATATTTTTTCCTCTCATTGTCATATGATTTAAATCTCTCGTGGTTTTATCTCATCTGATAGGCATCGATTTGACTGGTTGTGGTGCTGAAATAGTCTTTGGGATCAGAAGTTCTGGTCATTCGATGATGAAGTCTCTTATTCAACTTATTGAAAATTTGTTTTCTGTTTAAAAATATTATTAAATAATAATTATAAATATTTATTAATTGAAGCATTGTAAATAATTAAAATTATAATTAATAAATTAAAATTTATTTTAAATAATAAATAATAAATAATATGAGAATCATTGATAGCTCTTTCAAATATTTAAAAAGAATGTCTGTGTGATGTTGGGTGGGATCACATCAGCATTAATGCACTAGATACCATTTGAACTCTGCAGTTAAACATACTTGGGTGAGAGTATTACTAGGATGGGTGACCTCTTGGGAAGTACTCACGTTGCACCCTTTTTTTGCATACATTTAAAATTTTATGTGAGTATAACAATTATTATTATGGTATTGCACGTAAATTGTTTTCCTGAATATAACAGAACAACACAGACCATGGAGGAGTTCCATGGTCCCTCTGATCCAGAGGCCTTTTGGGCCTTTTTTTAGGAATAAAAATGGGTACAATACTCAAAGAATTGGTACCAGACCTGAACGGTGTAGAGCTCATCGCAGGCGTCGATTTGATATGTGGTAGAGCCCAAACGGACACCCGGATTAAACGTTATGGTCGTTTGAAGTTCGAGTTCAATTTTTGATTGTTGAAATTTGAATATATGTTTTTTCTATCATTGTCGTATGATTTAAATCTCTAGTGGTTTTATCTCATCTAATGATCTTGGATTTGACTGGTTGTGGAGCTGAAATGGACTCCCGGATCAGAAGTTATGGTCATTTGATGACGAAGTCTATTCTTCAACTTATTGAAGATTTATTTTCAGTTTAAAAATATTATTAACTAATAATTATATTGATGCATTGTAAATTATTTAAATTATAAATAATAAAATATATTTGATTATAAATAATAAATAATATGAGAATCATTGATATCTCTTTCAAATATTTAAAATTAATGTTTGTGTGATGTTGGGTGAGATCGCACCAGCATTAATGCACGAGATCCCATTAGAACTCTGAAATTAAGCGTGCTTGAGAAGAGTAGTACAATGATGGGTGTGGCCTCCTGGTAAGTACTCATGTTGCACCCTTTTCTTCATTGCACCCTTTTTTTGCGTACATTTCAAATTTTATCTTAGTATAATAAGTATTATTATGGTATTACACGTAAACTGTTTTACTGAATATAACAGAAAAGCACAGACCATGGAGGAGATCCACATTCCCTCTATTCTGGAGGCCTTCTGGGCCTTTCTAGTGGAATAAAAAGGGGTAAAATACTTGAAGAGTTTGTACTAGACATAAACGACAAAGATCTCATTGCATGCTTCAATTTGATATGTGGTAGAGCCCAAACAGACACCCGGATTAACAGAACAACACAAAACATAGAGAAGATCTTGGGTCCCTCTGTTCTGGAGGCCTTTTGGGCCTTTATGGAAGGATTAAAAGGGGTAAAATACTCTAATATTTGGTACCAGGCCTAAATGTTGTAGAGCTCCTCGCAAGCTTCATTTTGATATGTGGTAGAGCCCAAACAGACACTTGGATTAAAAGTTATGGTCGTTTGAAGTTCGAGTTCGATTTTCGACTATTTAAATTTGAATATATATTTTTCCGATCTTTGTCACATGATTTAAATCTCTGGTGGTTTTACCTCAACTGATAAGATTCGATTTGACTGGTTGTGAAGCTGAAATGGACTCTTGGGTCAGATGTTATGGTCATTTGATGACGAAGTCTGTTGTTCAACTTCTTGAAGAATTGTTTATAGTTTAAAAATATTATTGACTAATAATTATAAATATTTATTAATTGACGCATTGTAAATAATTAAAATTATAAATAATAAACAATATTTTATTGTAAATAATAAATAATAAATAATATGGGAATCATTGATAGCTCTTTAAAATATTTAAAAATAATGTTTGTGTGATGTTGGGTGTGATCACAGCAGCATTAATGCACCGAATCCCATTAGAACTCTACAGTTAAGCGTTCTTGGGTAAGAGTAGTGTTGGTTAGAGTAGATCACTTAAGAGGGAGGTTAATTGATTATCTATAAAAATTCTTGTTAGAATTAGCTCTTAAAAGAAATATTTCCCAATTAAAATATAATCAAAGTCAGTTTGTAGTGAATTTATAAATGTACTGAATGTTCTATTAATTTCTGAGAAGATTGATTAGTTCTCAGCTTTACCAATATAAATATTAGTCAAACTTTTAAAACTAATCTACGGATTCAAAATAGATATAAACACATGTTAAACTAACTATCAAAGTTCAATTTAGTTTTATTTGAAATGAAATAAACACAGATCAGATTGAACTAAAAGACAAATACATAGCGGATAAAAATAAGAGGTTCAGTGTCAAGAAGAGACTTAGTCCTCTCTACTTGGTGATAACCTACCGCCAAGTAGTTTATATTAATAAAATTTTTGATCCAAACTCTAGATTGGTATTCACAATAGCTCACAAGGATATCCAGGTCACACTTGACCTCTACCACAATTATTCATGGGAAAAAAACAAACAGGTCACACATGATCTCTTCCAATGTTCTACATGGGATACAAGAGTAAATAGAGAGTGAGTGTGAGGATATTGAGTATCCTAAAGTTATGAATAGGAGACAGTGTGTGTGAAACAAAAATATACACACACTGCTTGAAAAAGTAAACACAAGAGCACAACATAGTTATAAATGAAGAATAGAGTTTAGAAATCTCTGTGTGTTATGTAGTGAAGCTCTGGACTAGATTGAAGTAGAGAAAATGATATTCGAGTCCTCTTATGGAAGGTGGCTTTAGAAAAAAGTATTATAACCTCTGCACTCTAGCTTCCAGGTGTGAAATGTTCAGCTCTTCTATGTTAGAATGTTCAGAAAAATTCATCACGTTCTTTCTTGTTTTTTCGAACTCCTTGTGTACTCTAGCTTTGCTTTCTTGGAATTTTGAACAAAAATTTTCATGTTCTTCTATTTTCACTATTTATCACATTCACCCGGTCTTTCTCTCACTCTGCAAGGTTTAGCTTGTAATCCTTCAATACTTCAAGGTCCAGTAGGCATGAAGATCTCCCCATGTGCATTTACCATGTACTGTCTATGGATTGTCCTATAGACGACATTAAATAATGTCATAAACATTAATTTGTCTAAATATGACTGTTAAAAATAAAATAAAATTAATAAAATTGAAACAATTTTTATGACTATTGGGGAGTCATAAGTATCAGTGACTCATTTTCATCGGTCTGTCATCATCGGTCTGTCAGCATCAGTGACTCCAATTATCAGTGAGTCATTTCCATCGATATCGATGACTCAGTGTATCAGTGTGTCGTTTGTGCTATCAGTATGTCAGCATCGATGAGTTGTCATCGGTGACTCATGTTGTACTATCATTGTGTCGTCCATTGGTGAGTTGACCATCGGCGAGTCGATCATCAGTGTGTCATCCATCGGTGAGTTGATCATCAGTGAGTCGATCATCAGTGTGTCATCCATCAGTGAGTCGATCATCAGTGTATCTTCTATTGGTGAGTCAATCATCAGTGTTTCGTCCATCTGTGAGTTGATCATCAGTGTGTCATCCATCGGTGATTCAATCATTGGTCTGTCGATCTGAACTAACAGTTCCAAGGACTCTGAGAAACTTATGAAGTGTTTTTCTTACACAAAACACTACTAGATTAAGTTACATCCATAAATACATGTAAATATACACTTTTAAACATATTGAAGCATAAATATACTTTATTAACTTATTGAAATGAATTGTACAATATGAAATAATTGATTTACTTAGCGATATTAAATGGAATGAAATAATAGAATATGTAGATTGACATTATTTGTGATTATGAAAACCACTATATCATAGATGGTCCAACAATATCCCCCCTTTTGATAATCACAAATTATGTCATACATGTGATGTTAATGAATAATAATTACTTGACTTGGAATACCTCACTGAATGTGATTGTTCAACATAACTAAGGCTTTCCCTTGTTTGTGATTTTAAAACAAATCTCCCCCCTCAATTATTGGATTAGAGGAAATATATGTATATATATATATTATGTTGAGTACATGACATGTGGCCAATACTAGAGTTGCTCCCCCTAAAAGTAACAAGGTATGACTATACCTTTCTCCCCCTTTTGGGATTAGCAAAAAGAAAAAAGGTGAAGAGAAAGAGATGGAAGAAAGAGAAATAACAGAAAGAAAATGGGAAACATAGTGAAGACAAAAAAGGATTTACATTAAGGTTCAAAAGATTATAATTAGAAAAAGAAAGATAAAAATACCTATCAAATACAGAATCCACCACTAAGGGTTTGGATTTTGAGGTTCTTTGACTTTATCCAAAGGATCAAGAATAGGATCAGAAGGTGTTGGTGTGGTAGTAGGAAGAGGTGGTCTGAAGACAACACCAGACATGTCAACACCTGTAGGGACATTTTCTGCAAGGCTAGGTCTCCTTTCTGACAACAAATGGCTCTGAGGTTTCTCAGTAATTACTGGTCAAATCTAGAAAAGGGAATGAAAGACACTCATCTGAGTAGGAGGTCGAGAGGTAGTGTCAATGGAAGTAGGATGAGGAACCATAATTGGTATAGCTTGAACATGCAGATACGACTTAAGGAGCTTGATGAAATCATTAATGATTTCACCACCATATTGCATGGCCTTCTCGAAATCATCTTTATTCTCCAAGAATTTATTCATAGAAGGGTTAAAATCATTCAATTGGGCCACTTGTTTATTAAAGGCTTCTGTTACGGGAGGAATTTTGAGATTTTCGGCTAAAAAATTGAAGATATTTTTGAGATCATACTTGGTATAGATCTTGGTAAAATACTTATCCACTTTCTCTCTAATCCCTTTTTGAGTAGCAGAGGCTTAATTTGTGCACTGCCTTGCCATATTGTAAAGATGTTCTATATTTCTATGTACCTTTGCAATAGTTTCTTTGTCTGAATCACTCTTAATATTCTTGAGTTCTTCCCTTATCACAGCCTTGAGAGACTCCAAATCTGCAACAACACATCTCCCACCTCTATAACTAGATGAACTAGTGATCATATTTCCAAGATCCTCTATCAATTTATTCAAATATATACTCAATAGATGTGTCACTATGTTCCTAATAACTTCAATCACACCTCTAAAAGAGGTCTTGAAATCAGTGGTTAGAGAATTTAACTCATTTCTCATCTTCCTTACTTCTTCTCTCAGCAAAGTATTATGTATAATGATGGTTTTGACTGTGGTAATGATATTAGGTTGAATCTATTTTATCACCATCCTTGAAATTTTTTCAGCATAAACATATGAAATACTCATGGAAGTAGAGTCTTAACTTTTGGATCCAACTGAGACTCTCACTGACGCACAAATATCACTTTTGAATTACTTTAAATCATCCTTAGTGACATAGTCACTAGGAACTGGCTGTGCTATTGGATCAACTGTTGGAGTTGAAACTGGTGAAGCACTTTCAATAGGTTCTACTTCAGATCGAGATTTTGGAGAAAGTGTTGGAGGAGGAGGCACCCTATCCTCATCAGAATCATAATCCAGCCCAAAAATAATGAGGCCTGGATTTCTATTTCACTCACCAGTACATGTCCAGTCTTTAGGCTCTATAGTGTCAATCTTGGTTATTCTTCCCTCATGCTCAGGTAAAATCTCAACTTCATCTTCCTATTCATTCTAGTCTCTAGAAAAAACAACATTTCTACCCATAGGTATCAGTTTAACATGAGGTTATGCATGTAATCCAACCACTTCAACTTATCCAGGAACTTCCCCCATCTAAGGAACTTGATCCTTAGCCTCTTCCTCATGGCCACCATCCATAATTTCATTCAATTACTAAATTATTTCTTGATTTTAAACATTAGAATGGTGAGATATGTCCTCATTATCATCATCTCCATGATCAAAATATTCCTGTTCAATAGGATCAACACCACCCTGCCCATCAGCTCTATGAGAAACTCCATGTACAGATTCCTCATTAGGGCTTTCAAATATTTGATGAACCACTTTTAAATAATCAATGACATGCTCATCATTTCCCTATTCATCATCATCATCATCATCATCATCATCATCATTAGACTCCTCATCTGACTTACTTACATATCCTTCCACACCAGTGACCTCTGTCTCTTCCTCATCATCATCACCTAACAAAGGTTCCCTTGAGGGTAAATCCAATGGTGGACTAGAAGGTCCATAAGACATGTCTTTTGGGATTTCAACAATATCAGGATCACTTCTATCATCAATAGAATATCCTTCTTCCCTTGGTAACTCACCCTCAGCTTCCTCATCTGAATAAATAGCTTCCTCTCCTGGTTTTAGTCCTTGATCAACTTGATCTTTTGGTATGGTATGATGTTCAATAAAATTGAACTCCTCATATAGTATTTCCTCATCTTCTACCTAGATATTCATCCATAGGTTCCATAAAATCTTCATTCTCTTGAAAATTTCTTTCTGAAGGTAGAAACCACAACATGCACTAATCATTTCATCTCCATCTTCCACACAACCCAATTTCTTTAGAATGGTAGAGATCATTCTAGGATAGTAAAAAAAATTGCTTGATTGGATGGTCTTATCATATAATAAATGTTCACCATTAGATACCTACAAATATTAACCTTTTATCCCATTTTTTAATAGATAAATCAGGAATACATCCTGATACTTCATAGCAGATAAATCTCCCTTCGTTGGACAGATTTGATGTTGAATAAACTTAAAGAGTAACCTTGCCTCCCCATAGAATTAACTAAAAGTATCTCTCCTCAATTATTCACTTCTAGATAGCTCCTTCAAAGCATCCTCATATGAAAACAAATCAGAGTAATGAGGAATGTTTCCCTGATAATCAACATAGACACCTTCATGAGGCATTTCCAAGCATTCATCCCATTCCTTAGATGAAAAAGTTATCTATTTTCCCTTTACTACAGACTTAATATGCCCTTCTTCGGTTCCATCTAGAAATATATTCAAGTTGAGATAAAACTCATGCACAAGCTAGGGATAAAATGGTCTTTCATTTTTCATGAACCATCTTAGCTATCCTTGAGATTCTAGTACCCTCATCAAGAGTGACCTTCTTGACAAAATCCATTCTACAAAAACTTCTTTCTCGGTTGTAACAACTCGTCTTCCCAAACCTGGTTTTTTGGTACCACCAGACTCTCCCTTCTGACGCTTTGCTGATGTAGATTCACTCATATCATCCATCATGCACTTCATCCTTGCCATTTTGAGGGTTTATATTCTAAAGGAGTTGAAAGGTATAGGGTAGAGAGGTAGAGTGTCGAAGAGAAGAAGGTTCAAAGGTAGAGATAAAGGTGAAAGGTAGACATGAATTGAATTTATTATATCATTTAGGGATTGTAAATCGTAAAGCACAAAAATTGAAAAGCGATAAAAAGAACACAAAATTGTGTCATTTTACTTAAAACAGATAGAATTACAAAAGGGTCCTTAAAGGCATCAGTTTCATATGATCGGTTTTACATGATCAATTTCAAGTGATCAGTTTCACTAATTGGTTTCACATATCAGTTTCACAAATCGGTTTCACATATCGGTTTCATAGATAGGTCTCACAGATAAATAGATATTTTCAAAAGAAACAGAGGTTTGACAGGACTTTAGAGATTTATCATTCATAGTTCATGTCTGATGTAGTTCATTCTCTCTGAGTTTAAGGGTTTAGTGAATATTTCAACAAGTTGATGCTCAGTCCCGATAAACTCAAAAGTTATATCACCTAATTGATAACGATCTCTCAAAAATTTATGTCTTACATCAATATGATTTGTTCTATAATGAGAAATTGGATTCTTAGAAATTTTTATAGCACTTGTGTTGTCACATTTTATGGGGATATGTCTGAACTTAAATCTATAGTCTAATATGGTGAGTTTCATCCACGAAATTTGTGCACAGAAACAACTATCAACAATGTACTCTGCTTCAGAAGTTGATAATGAAACTGAATATTTCTTTTTACTACACCATGATATTAGATACTTTCTCAAAAAGTGACATGTTCCAAAGTTACTCTTTTTATTTAACTTACATCCAAAAAAATTAGCATCTTAATAACCAACTAAATCAAAAGGTTTTCCTTTAGGATAAAACAATCCTAAATTAGTTTTATACATGAGGTATGTGAAAACTATTTTAATAGTATTTAAATGTGACTCTTTTGGGTTTTCTTGAAATCCTTCACACACACACTAAACATAATATCCAGCCTACTTGCACTTAAGTACATAAAACTCACAATCATTCCTCTGTATCCAGTTTGATCAACATATTTTCCATTTTCATCAAGATCTAACTTACATATAGAACTCATAGGGGTTTCATTACTCTTAATGCTATCAAGGACATATATTATAAAAAGGTCTTTAGTGTACTTGTTTTGATTTAAAATAATACCTTCTTTATTTTAAAATATTTGAAATCCAAGAAAATATTTAAGTTCACCCATCAAAATCATTTCAAACTCACTTTGTAGTATTTTTGAAAAATCATTACATAAATAATTTTTAGATGATCCAAAGATAATATCATCTACATATATTTGAGCTATTAAAACTTCTTTTAAAATTATTTTTATAAACAAATTAGGATCTACATGTCCATTTTTAAAGCCTTTATAAATAAGAAAATTACTTAACCTTTCATACCAAGCTCTTGGAGATTGTTTCAAACAGTATAAAGCTTTAGATAATTTGAACACTTGATTTGGAAAATGTGGATTTTTAAAACCTAGGGGTTGTTCAAAAAAAACATCCTTAATTATATAACCATTTAAGAATTCACTTTTGAAATCCATTTGGTAAAGTTTAAAATCCAAGTGTGCTACATAGGAAAGTAAAACTCTAATGGATTCAAGCCTAGATACTGGTGCAAAGGTCTCTTCATAATCAATTACTTCTTCTTGTTATATCCTTGTGTAACCAACCTAGATTTGTTTCTAACTATATTTCTAGCTTCATACAATTTATTTCTAAACACCCATTTGGTTCCTATGGTAAAAGTATTTTTTGGTCTATCTACAAGTTTCCAAACTTTATTTCTTTTAAACTGGTTAAGTTTTTCTTGCATGACCATTACAAAAAATTCATCATTGATTGCATCATTTATATTTTTAGGTTAAATTTGTGAAAATAATTCTTGATGTTCAACTTGGTTTCTTAAGGAAGCTCTAGTTTATGTTCCTCTATCTAAATCCCCAACAAAAAAATCCAAGGGATGATTTTTAAGGGTCCTAGTTGGTCTAGTAAAGGTAGGAAAAGTTATTTCAGGTTCTTCATTTTGATCTGGTTCATTATGGCTAAGATCTGAAGAATATCCAGAATTGGTAGTTTTCACAGATTCCTTCATATGATGATTTGAGGTTTTATCATTAATTTCTAGATTGGACATATCCTCTTCAATATTTTATAGTGAGGTCTTAGGCTCATGTGGATCTGTTTCATCAAACTTGACATGTATAGATTCGTCCACACATTTGGTTTTCTTATTAAAGACTCTATAGGCTTTTCTTGATGTAGAATATCCATGAAATATTCCTTCATCACTTTTTGAGGCGAATTTATCTAAATTTTCTTTAGTGTTCAGAATATAAACTTTACATCCAAACACTTTAAAATAACTTACTTTGGGTTTCCAATTATTCCACAACTCATAAAGAGTTTTCTTAAGGATGGGTCTGATTATGACCCTATTTATTATGTAACAAGCTTTATTAACATCTTCAGCCCAGAAATAAATTGGTAGGTCATATTCATTAATCATAGTTTGGGAAATTTTCTATAGTGTTCAATTTCTTCTTTCTACCACACCATTTTGTTGAGGTGTCTTAGGGGCAGAGAAGTTATGATTATATCCATTTTGTGAGAAAAAATATTCAAAATCTTGATTCTAAAACTCATGGCCATGATCACTTCTTAAGTATTTAATCTTAAGTCCACTAATATTTTCTATAGTCCTAGAATACTTAGTAAAGTGAGAACAAGCTTCACTCTTGTGAGCTAAGAAAAAGGTCTAGGTATACCTAAAGAAATCATCTAAAAGAATATAAACATAATGCTTCCAATTGAGACTTGAAACTCTAGATGGTTCAAACAAATCCATGTGAACCAACTCAAGAGGTTGATAATTAGTCGCTTCTTTATTTGAATTGAAGGAGATTTTATGTTGCTTTCTTTTTTGACAAGGATTGCACAACTTATTGTCTGGAAACCCTAATATTGGTAGGTGTTTAACTAAACCTTTTATAGTTAAATTATTAAGAGCATGTATGTGGAAATTTCCTAGTCTTATATTCCAAAGCCAATATTTTTTGTGAAAATCATGTAGACAAAAAACATTTTATGAGGTTAGTGTGTCTATATTTATAACATATACATTATCATTTCTAAGAGTAGTAAACACTAAGTTATTCTTGGAATAAAAAACATTTCATGAATCATTTTTGAACTTTACATTAAATACATCATCACACAACTGAGATATGATTAGCAGGTTATACGTTAATCCATCAGCATAAAGTACTTTGAAAATTAAAATAGAGTTAGGGTTACCAATCTGGCCTAGGCTAATGATTTTTCCTTTAACATTGTCACAAAATGTGAAATTTCCTCCATAAATATTGATAAGTGATGTTATTAATATTTTAATGACTTATTATATACTCATTTTACATATTTTATATAAAATTTTAATAATTTGTGTGAAATATTAATGTTTTAACACTAAGTATAATTTTTGAGCATTTTTAGAAGTAGTCCAATTGAGTAAGTTTAATATTTTATTTATAAATCTCACCCAAATGATCCAAATTGTTTGGTTCTTGTTTTTTAGGATTCCTTATTATATTTATCACATATCATTAGAAGTCATCATTGGCCAATTCTTCCATTTGTAGGGCCATATGGACCACACAAAAAGACCAACATAATCTGTGAAGAAACTGAACTAGCCATCAAGATTTAATTGTTGGGCTCAATCAGGAAGTAAAAATTACTTTATTCTACTCAAATGTTTGGGGGAAAATTTAAGGAGTCTTGGATAAAAATTTCAAGGCCCCACTCTCAAGAAAAAGAGCCCAAATGATTCATTTAAACTCAGCCCACTAATCTGGATGGGAATTAAAATCAGTACAGTATTCATGACATGTCTCCTGATATAATCATAAAATCAATCTGATATTTTGCAGTGTGAAATAGGAGATATTTTAATATGAATTTTTTGAAGGAATAATTAATATTTCAAGGAATCTTAAAATTCCAAAATCCATTCACATTTTGGCTATCGAAAAAGCATGGATAGAAATGGACAGTTTAACATTGTTTATTGAAACCACCATAACTTTGTCTACATAAATCCAAATGCCTCAAAATTTTGATATTAGTCGGAAAAAATTATTATATAAAAAATTTAAGAAGTAGATATCTCTAGATTAGACTTTCTGGATGTCTAAATCATTGAGACAAATGGAGGGACAGATTGGGAATACAAACAGTCCACTTCCTTGGGCTATAAATACATCCCCCTCCTCTCCTTCAAAGGGGTTCAAATTTAAGATCAAAAGAGGATATTTTGTCATGACCAAGAATCTTACAAAGGATTGGGAGGATATTACATACTCATGTTTTTACTTTAGAAACCATTCCTCCTTGCTTTCTTTCATTTACTTTTGTATTGTTCTTCGCTTGTAATCGTGTAAGTGTTTGTTTTTTGTAGTTACGTTTTAATCCAAGTTTATTCTTCAATATTTATTATTATAATCCATCTTATGTAGTTTAATATTAATTTTCTTAAAATAGTTTAAATATATATGAATCCCCTTCCCTTATTTTTCTTTCTCATTCAATCTAAAGTTTGTTTTCAATTATCATCATCGTTTGTGTGTGTGTTCGACGCACCACTCATTTCTTTTACCATTCTTTTTCTTATATTCTTAATTTATCATCATAATAGTTATAAATAGATTACTAATAATTTAAATGGGTGAGTAAATATATAATTGGGGTGAGTTATAATTTAATTATGTTAAGTTATTGAGATTATTTTCTCGATGAATATTCTTCAAATTAACATTGTGTATGTTGGAATTAACATGTCATGGATTAATGAATTTTTTTGTTTAACGTGTGGTTTCCATGGATTATTGGAACCATAAGTACACTACCATAAACTATATCTAATTGATATTAGAACCCTATGTTAAGTTAAGTCTTGGATTAAAGTCTTAACACTTAGTAATTCCAATCAACATTATCTTGTGAAGTGGGTGTTAATTTAAATGCAATATAAAGAAAATCTCAAGGATATCACAAGATTAACTCCCTAAAAATGAACTCACCCCAATATTTATCAAATTTTTAAATCAAACACCAATCATTAATCACTTCATTTAAGATCTGCAAAAAAACCACCAATCAAAATACAATCAAATAAAAACAATCAACTATTAAAAAGTATCATCGCTGATGATTTGACCCGAGTGCTGCTATACACATTAACAGAGCACCAGAACCTTGATCGGTCAATAGGATACAATCAGAAACAATATAAAATGGCATAGTTACCAGGTATGGTGCTTTATGTAGTCATTAGTTTCTAGTTATTGTAAAAAAACCAAAAAAATCAAATTTAAAAAATTTTGAAAAAAACATAAAGAAAAACCCACCTTCCTCATAAAAATCATAAACAGAAAACACAAAAAGAAAAACCCATCTTCCTCTTTCTTACAAAATCTCTTTGAATGCCCCGTATCCTCTCAAACAATCCCTCGGATTTTTTTGACTCTGAAATTGAGTGATCACTTCACCAACTTAGGAGGAACATTATGGATAATCAAATAATTCAAGAACCAGTCCTTGTACAACCAATTGAATTAGATATAACCAATACTAGGTAAAAACACTTAAATAAATCACTAACCCTAATATAAATTACCAGCCTCTTGGTATTCAATATCCAGAAATAGAGGCTGACTTCGAAATCAAATCAGGTTTGATTCATCTTCTTCCTCATTTCCACAGGCTAGCCAGTGAGGATCCACATATTCATCTTAAAGATTTCCAAGTGATGTGATCTACCATGAATCCTCAAGGGGTTTTTGAGGAACAAATCAAACTCCAAGCATTCCCTTTCTCCCTAGCTGACACTACTAATTCATGTCTCTAATACCTTCTTCCTGGTTCCATAGCCACATGGAATGACATGAAGCGACTTTTCAGAAAGAACTTCTTTCCTGCTTCTCATACTGCTTCTATCTAAAAGGAAATAAGTGGTATCCATCATTTACCAAGTGAATCACTCCATGAATACTAGGAGAAGTTAAAAAATATTGTAGCAACCTTCCCAAATAGCCAAATACATGACCAACTCTTGATCCAATACTTCTATGAGGGGTTATTGTCTATGGATAGAACTCTCATTGATGCTTTAATTGGCGGTGATCTTGTTGATAAAACTCATACAACTGCAAGAGATCTTATAAGCAACATGGTTTAAAACACACTAAAATTCCATACTCGAGCACATGCTCAAGTAAAACAAATCCAAGAAAATCAATCCATAGAGTTGAACAAGATGATAGAGTGGATGAGTGAACTTACAGGTCTTGTGCGACAACTAGCTGTGGCTACCAAACCCCCAACCTCATCTTCTCCACAATAAATGTTTCTTGGAACTATCAAAAACTGTGAAATCTTCAACTCACCAGATCATCCTATAGATACCTATCCACAACTTCAAGATGAACCATTTGATTCATCTGGACCAATGGAGCTCAATGCAGCATATGCTCAGAAGAACCCCAACCCTCAATAATCAGGTCAGTTTTTTAAGAACTTCAACCAGCCCCATTATGAGCTCTTCTCTTCTATATATAACCCTAAATTGAAATATGGGAATCCCATTTCTCATCCCCCTAAATACCCTCATCAAAACCCAAACCAGTTTCCATATGGTCAAGGTTTTGGTAACTTTCAACAACCTTATCCTTTTATTCCTCAACAACAAAGGAACAATCCTCCTCATGGATTCCACTATCCTAGTGAGCCTTCCCAATTCAAAAACCAATAAAATCTCTTTCACAAGAACCAAAATCAAGGTAATCCCAATCTTGGAAAAGCCTATTCTTCCAAGAAACCATTAAGAAGTGTAGTGGAAGATCTTGCCTCATTCACCCATTCTAGCCTCAAAAACATTGAAACCAAAATTGGTCAACTTGCATCCCACCTGAGCCAGCAAAAAAAATCAAATTCTTCCTAACTCCCAGCTCAACCATTACCCAACCCCAAGGGTAATGTAAGTGAAATTTCACTTATTTCGGGGAAGAAAATTGTTATGCCTCAAGATAAGTCCTTCAACCCCCTTTAAATATTGACATAGAAAATGAAAACAAAAAGAAACTTAAAAAGAAATGCAAAGTCATTCCCTCACCTTTTTCCATTCCACTTAGGAAACCAATTCATTTTCCTCAAGCCGTTTCTAATCTAAATAAGTCCTTTAAACCCAATCCTAAAATGCTCGACATGTTTAGACGTGTTGAAGAGTACATTCACCTCTTAGATTGCATTAAAAAATTACTAAGTATACCAAGATTCTCAAGGATTTGTGTACCTATAAGAGGAAACTTAGGACCTTTGAATATTTTTCCACCTAATAGTCTATTCCCATAAAGTGTAAATATCCTGGGGCCTTTATGGTTCCATGCCAAATTGGAAGTTCCAACTTTGATGATGCACTCATAGACCTAGGAGCCTCAATTAATGTCAGGCCCAAATACATATTCTTTAACCTTGGTCTAGGTACCTTACATACAATGGGTGTTGTCATTAAATTAGGCAATCAAAGCACAACCAGTCCTGAGGGAATAGTTGAGGATGTCCTTGTTCGTGTGAATGATCTTATCTTCCCAGCTAACTTCTATGTCCTTGACATGGACGGTGAGAAAAATTCTTGAAAATCTCCTCTGATTCTAGGAAGAACTTTCCTTATGACATCTAAAAAAAATTGATGTCCATACTGTCATCTTATCCATGGAATTTGGTGACCAACTGGTCAAGTTCAATATTTTTCAATCCATGCGATACCCATCAAAGAATGAATCTGCATTCTCTATCCATTATTTTGAAAATATCTATGAGATTGTCTTGAATCCCAATCCATCGTGTTCTTACTGTTCTACAAATAGAGGATTTTGTGAATATTTCATCCTCATTAACCAAGTGGTAAACGGAGAAGTCGAGGATGACATTACAAATGCAAAATACATTGATCTAAAGGATCTTGAAAACTCTTTGGAATCCCATCTAACCTCTGACATCCACTGCTCCAACTTGGATGGTAATGGGGAAAACGAACGAGCTTGTTCATTTTTTTGATTCAAATCAGATTATCCAACATTCATCATTTCCTATCCATGATTTTGAAAATTTTGTTATATGTGAGGTTAACTTTGAACCAATGTGTTTATATTGTCCTGATGGGAGTGAAGGTTGAGAGATTTGTTCCATAATTACTAAAGTGATCACTGGTGAGGTTTAAATTGACCATTCTTTGGTGAAAAAATTGATATAAAGGATATTTAAAAATTTATTCATTCTTATGACTCCAATGATCCTCATTACTATACATCGGTAAGTGATGAAATAAATGAGTCAAAAACAGTTGGGATCTCATATCCTGGTTTCATGTTATCTGAAGCTTACATAAATGAACCATCAGAATTGAGACATCTTCCTAAATTTCCAAGAAAGAAAACAATCACTTTGTTGAAAAAATCATTCCTCACATTGAATACCAAAGGGAGGATAGTCATACGCTCTTTCAACCCCCATTGAATTTAAAGTGAAACAACAAGGAAGGGATGAAATTATCCAAGGAATCATCAGTCCTCTCAAAGGAATTTTTTTTTCTAGAAGCACACCGGAGTTGAGAAAATATGACGGCCACCGTCAGACTACGGGTAGTCCACTACAATTGCCCAGCTATAGACAAATAAATGCATCACTTCTTGGGATCTAACCCATGTTTAGTTTTACTTTTATGAAAATTTAATTTCTTTTTAGTTTTTCATTAGATGAATAATAATTTTTCTTTTTCAGGTAATATCCCAGAATACTGTAACCACATCGACTTCCATCAGATCCACAACTTCTACAGTGAACACACCACTAGATGGAGATGGGAACCCAACAAATCCAAACCAGGGGTACCACTTTCCCTTTAACTCCTCTTCTCTCTCTCTCTCTCTCTCTCTCTCTCTCTTTCTTCTTCTTCCTCCCTCATTCTAATTTTGTTTTTCTAACACTTTCCCCATCACATTTTTTTATTTACTCCTTCTCTTTTGTGTGGGTATGTCTTTATAAAAAAACTAAAAAAACCTAAAAAACTAAAAAAACCATAAAAAAATATGAAAAATCAAGAGTCATACTTACTGACATTCCAATTATCAAATTTTGTCCAACCATTTTGGGGAATCAAAAGACATGGTTTCATATAAAAAATTTTGTGTTTTCGTCGTATATTTGGATAAAGAATATTGTGTCAAAACCAATAAATTTTTAGTGCTCAATTTTTTATTTGGAAAATGATTTTTCCCAACTATGAGAACCAATATTATCTTTCATGCCAAGGATACCTATGGTTATCTATTCAAAATGTGTGTTTTTCACCCCCATTTGTGAGTCTTGAGTTTACAGACCTTTGATCTGAATTTCCTACTTTGGTGTGCATTAATATGATAGAGGCATTTTCTGAATGACATGAAAATCACAATAGCCAAATAGCCTCCCATTTCTTTTACATTAATCCTCCTTTTGAAAGCCCCTTCGAGCATATGAAAACCTTTTCTTTGATAGCCACATTACAAGCCCAATACCTTTTCCCACCCAATATCAACATGGATTTTCATTGCATTTTTTTTTGAAATTTAAGTGTGGGGGGAATGGATTTCATTTTGGGTAACCTTTTATTGATTTTAAACGAGTTATCATATGCTTGAGAGCAAGCATACATTTTATTGTGGGGAGATGTTGTCATTTAGTGTGTTTTGGGGAATGTAATTTACTTTCATTTATGTAATTTTGTAAATGTTATTGACAAGTGATCAAAAAAATAATTGAAAAAAATATAAAAAAAAATGGTTGTGCCTTGGGTAGGTTAAAAATCACTTTTCCTCAACCTTTGATCTTGTTATAAATATTACAACTAGTGTCGTGAGAAGATCAATCATGGGTTGGGAGATGAGTTTGAGATCTATTTCAAGTTCAACTTTCAAAAAAAAATACAAAAAGAAAAAGAAAAATGGTGAACACTTATGTCATTGGGAGAAGTTTTGTGTTTTGTAAATATTCCATCTTCTCATTCCCTTTATATTTACTTATACTTTTCACATTTTCATTCTCTTATAAATATATGTTTCCATTTCCTTTCATGTCTCATTTAAAAAAAATGTACATTGCTTTTTTCCATATTGGTGTTTTACCCCTATTCTTCTCTCTCTTGAACATTATATTCCTATCGTCCCATAGCCACAGAAAACCCCCTTCAAAAGACCTATTGATTCTTGTGCACTTTGGATAGGGAGTGCAATCTGAGAGCTCTTTCAAACTCTAAGATTTTCACTTTTGGTAGGTGAATGAGTGAAGCTCTATAAATTAATTTTATCACCTTGAGAGGAGTAAGTTTTGTGTGCCACCATTTTCCATATCTAAATTTGAGCATAAAAATATGAATTGTTTCTGGAACATTTTTTCTATAACAACTTGTGGTGTAATTCAATATTAATGAGTGAAATTGTCTAAACCTCCCCTGATTGGGAAAAACAAAATTTTAATATTTGTTGGTGAGTGAAAATGATTTTGTCAAGTTTTTATATTTTTTGCACATGAGGACATGCACAAGACTAAGTGTGGGGGATTTGATATTATTAATATTTTGATGACTTATTATATACTCCTTTTACTGATTTTATTTGAAATTTGCATAATTTTTGTGAAATATTAATGTTTTAATACTAAGTATAATTTTTGATCATTTTTAGAAGTAGTCCAATTGATTCAGTTTACTATTTTATTTATAAATATCACCCTAATGATAAAAATTGTGTGTTTTTTGTTTTTTAGGATTCCTTATTTAATTTTCCACATATCATTAGAAGTAATCATTGGCCAATTTATCCATTTTAAGGGCCATATGGACCACCCAAGAAGGCCTACAGAATCTGTGAAGAAACTGGACCAACCATGAAGATTTAATTGATGGGATCAATCAAGATGTCCAAATTCCTTTATTAACCTCCAAAGTTGGGGGACAATGTAGGTGTTCTTGGATAAAAATTTCAAGTCCCAACTCTAAATACAAGGGTCCCAAATGATTCATTTAAACTCAGCCCACCATTCTGGACGGGAATTAAAATCACTACAGTATTCATGACATTTATCCTGATATAGTTATCAAATAAAGATGATATTTTGTAGTTTTGAAGATGACATATAGACATCCTACTTTTTTGAAGAAAAAATTCGGATTTGAAGGCATATTACTATTCCAAAATCCATTCACATTTTGTCCATCGAAAAACCATGGATAGAAAGGGACAGTTTAACATTATTATTGAAACCGCTATAAATTTGGATCCATAAATTCAAATGACTCAAAATTTTGAGATTAGTCATAAAACATTATTATATACAACTTTTAAGAATAAGATATCTCGATATTCGGCTGTATGGATGTCCAAATCATCGAGCCAAGTGGAGGGACAGATTGGGAATGCAAACAGTCCACTTCCTTGGGCTATAAATACATCCCCCTCCTCTCCTTAAAAGGGGTTGGCATTTCAGAGAAAAGGAGGATAGGTTGGCACGACCAAGGCTCTTCCAAAGGCTTTTTAGGACTTTCCATACTCATTTTTTACTTGAGAAACCATTCCTCCTTTCTTTCTTTCATTTACTTTTGTGTTGTTCTTCATTTGTAATCGTGTAAGTGTTGGTTTTTTGTAATTTTGTTTCAATGAAAGTTTCTTCTTTAATATCTCTTATTCTCATCCACCTTATGTATTTTAATATTAATGTTCTTAAAATAGTTTAAATATAGTTTAATCCACTTCATTTAATTTTTTTTATCATTCAATCTAAAGTTTGTTTTCAATTATCATCATCGTTTGTGTGTGTGTTCGACGCACCACTCTTTTCGTATCCCTTTATTTTTCTTATCTTCTTAATTTATCATCATAATAATTATAACCAGATTACTAATCAATTAAATGGATGAATAAATCTCTCATTGGGGTGAGTTATAATTTAGGGATGTTAATTTATTGAGAGTATTTTCTCTATGAATATTCTTCAAATTAACATTGTGTATGTTGGACTTAACATGTCATGGATTAATGACTTATTTTGTTTAACGTGTGGTTTACATGGATTGTTGGAACCATAAATACACAACCATCAACAAGCTATGATTGAGATTAGAACCCTAAGTTAAGTTAAGGCTTGGATTAAAGTCTTAACACTTAGGAATTCTAATCAATATTATCTTGTGAAGTGAGTGTTAATTTAAATGCAATATAAAGCAAAGCTCAAGGATATCACAATCTTAACTGCCTAAAAATGAACTAACCTCAATATTTATCAAACTGTTAAATCAAAAACAAATAATTAATCACTTCATTTAATCTCTGCAAACAAACCCCCAATCAAAATACAATCAACTAAAAACAATCGACTACTAAAAAGTATCATCACTGAGGATTTGACCCGAGTGCTGCTATACACATTAACAGAGCACCAGAACCTTGAGCCATCGATAGGTGAAAATCGGCCGCACTTTCAATAATCCTTTTAAAGATTGAATAGTTCCATGTATTATGTCTCAAACACCCACTGTCAAAGTACCATAGATTTCTATAGGAGCTCTTTAGGCAGTTTACCTACAAAATAGTTCATCCAAGAAATGATTTTGGTACCCATATTTTTTTGGTTCCACATACATTAGTAATATAAGATTTAGGAACCCACAATTGTATTATGGGATTCCTATATGAATAATATAGAGTGTTTTAAAAATAAACTCTATTTGGTACTACATAATTGGACACAGTAAAATAATTCTTGGAACTGGAACTTGCAATAAAATTCTGGTTTTTGAAGAAAGAATCATATTTTTCAGATTTGGTTACAAAATGCAGTTTGGATACATTATATTTACCTGGTTGATATCCTATCCCAGAAGAATACTTAGGAGATATTTTTTTACCAAGAATTTTAGTAAGGGTATTTTTCCCATTGGTAAACTTTTCCAAGTCCTTCTTCAGTTTCTCATAAGACATTTTTAACTCATTGTTTTCTTTGAGCATTTGAGCATTTTTCTATTTTTCAGTCATAAGTTCAGATTTAACAGTCATAGTAAGTGCATGTTAAAGATTTATACTTATCTTTTAACTCATTGCATGTTTCTTCTAGAATATTTCAATATTCAAATAATTCATCATTTTTTAAATTCTCAGTCTCACTTTATTTTTCAAAATAATAAGAAATATTTGTAGGAGAGTCTAAGGTTAACTCAGTTGTGTTTGTCATAAAACACATATTAGCCATATAATCCTTCTCATTATGAGAAGAAGCAGATTCCCTAGAGCTGTCCTAAGAGGCACTCCATATGGCCTTCATTTCTTTCTTATACTTTCTATCCTTATTTTCATACTTTTTCTTGTATTTCATCTTTGGACGGTCAACCTTGACATGTCCTTTGATTTTAAATTTGTAGTAGATTATCTCTTTTTATTTATCATTTCTCTTCTAATCCTTTTTCCATTTTCCCTTGTTATCATACTTCCCTTTGTAATTGGGATTTCTAAAAGACTTCTTTTTCCTATAAAATTTCATGAATCTTTTGGCCAGCTGGGACATTTCTTCATCACTATCTGAAATTTATTCTTCACTGTTGAAGCTTTCAACAGTAGCTTGAACTGTTGATTTTTTCCTTAGTTTTAGAGGCAATAGTCTTGAAGGCTACATACATTCATTTTGGTTCATCCTCTTCTTGATTTACCTTCACTTACTCTTCATACATCATTAATTTTTCAATCAATTCCTTCACTGGAATCTTATCAATGTTGCACGATTCCCTAATAGATACATATGTCCCTCACCATATTTCTGGTGAGAATCACAGAATCCTCATAATCTTCTCTTTGGATGTACCTTTTCTTCCTAACGAAATAATGGTATTCAAAATTTCATTGTACCTAAGATACATATTAGAAATAGATTCATCGGGCTTTATTATGAAGATGTCATATTTAATAGTATAATTATTTAATTTCATTTCTTTAACATTATATGTTCCCTTATGAGAAATATACATAGTGTCCCAAATCTCATGTGTAGTTTTACAAGAAGAAATACGATTAAACTATTCATATCCTAGTGCACAGTATAGATCATTCACTACTTTACAATTATTGTTATAGGCAGTATTGGTAGGTTCATCCCAAGTGTTTCTATAAGTTTTAGGAATTGCATATTTAATTTCAATAGCAGTCCAGATTTCAAATCCCATGCTTTCTAGATGTATTTTTATTTTAAGCTTCCACTGAGCATAGTTATTTCCACTAAAGAAAGACGGTCTATTGGTAGCAACCCCTTCAAATCTACTATCCATGATATAAATTGTAAAGGAATTTCAAAGAGATAAAAATTTAGAAATAATAGAAATTTTAAGATCTTTCAAAAAACAAATACAATTACAGTTGAAAAGATATGAAAACTAACAATAATTTTTATTCCTTTGATACCAAATGTTGGTCAGAGTAGATTAATCAAGAGGGGGTGAATTGAGTATCTATAAAAATTTCTGTTAGAATTGGTTCTTAAAAGAAATATCCCCCAATTAAAATATAATCAAAGTCAGTTTGTAGTGAATTTATAAATGTCCTGAATGTTTAATTAATTTATAAAAAGATTGACTAGTTATTAGCTTTACCAATCTAAAGATTAGTCAAACTATTAAAACTAATCTACTGATTCAAAATAGATATAAACACTTGCTAAACTAACTATCAAAGTTGAATTTAGTTTTATTTTAAATGAAATAGACACAAATCAGATTAAACTAAAAGGAAAATACACAGCGGATAAAAACAAGAGGTTCAGTCTCAAGTTGAGACTTAGTCCTCTCTACTTGGTGATCACCTGCCACCAAGAAGTTTATATTAATAATTTTTTTGATCCACACCCTAGATTGGGGTTCACAATAGCTAACAAGGCTATCCAGGTTTCACTTGACCTCTATGATAGTTATTCATGGGAAAAACAACAAACAGATCTCACATGATCTCTTATACTGTTCTGTGTGGGATACAATAGTAAAAAGAGAGTTAGTGTGAGGATATTGAGTATCCTCTAGTTATGCACAAGAGATATTTTGTGAGAAACAAAAAGATACACACACTTCTTGAAAAAGTAATCACAAGACCACAAAAAGTTAAAAATGAATAATAGAGTTTATAAATCTCTATGTGTTATGCAGTGAAGCTCTGGACTAGATTGAAGTAGAGAAAATGATATTCGAGTTCTCTTATAGAAGGTAGATTCAGAACAGATTATTGAAGCCTCTTCACTCTAGCTTCTAGGTGTGAAAAGTTAAGATCTTCGATGTTAGGGTGATCAGAGAAATTCAGCATGTTCTTTCTTGTTTTATTTAACACCTTGTGTACTCTAGCTTTGAGTTCTTGGAACTTTGAAAATAGATTTTCGAGTTCTTCTATTTTCACTATTTAGAACATTCGCCTAGTCTGTCTCTCACTCTGCAAGGTTTAGCTTGAAATCCTTTTATAATTCATGGTCCAACAGACATGAATATCTCCCCACATTCATGTACCATGTATTGTCTATGGATAATCCTACAGAAAATATTAAATAATGTCAAAAACCTTAATTTGTCAAAATATGACCCTTAGAAATAAATTTGAAACAATTTTTATGAATATTGGTGAGTCATAAGTGTCGAGGACTCATTTGCATCATTTTTTCATCATCGGCCTGTCAGCATCGGTGACTCTGAGTATCTGTGAGTTATTTCCATCGGTATCGGTAACTCAGTGTATTGGTGAGTTGTTTGTGCTATTGGTTTTTCAGTATCAGTGAGTTGTCATCGATGAATCATGTTGTATTATCGGTGTGTTTGGTGAGTTGATCATCGGTGTCTCTTCTATCGATGAGTCGAGCATCGGTGAGTCAATCTTTGGTGTGTCATCCATCAATGAGTCAATCATCGGTGTGTCATCCATCTGTGAGTCCATTATGGGTGTATCTTCCATCAGTGAGTTAACCATCGGTGTGTCATCTATCGATGAGTCGATCATTGGTGTGTCTTCCATCGGTGATTCCATCATTAGAGTGTCATCCATTGGTGAGTCGATCATCAGTGTGTCGTCCATTAGTGATTCAATCATCAGTGTGCCGATCTCAACTAACGGTGCCAGGGACTCTAAGAAACTTATGAAGTGTCTACCTAACACAGAACACTAATAGATTAAGTGACATCCATAAATACATGTAAATATACACTTGTAACATATTGAATCATAAATATAGTTTATTGAATTATTGAAATGAATTGTACATTATGACATAATTGATTTACTCAGAGATATTAAATGGAATGAAAAAATAGAATCTGTAGATTGACGCTATTTGTGATTATGAAAATCAATATATCATAGAGGGTCCAACAAGAAGTACTAGGATGAGTGACCTACTAGAAAGTAATCGTGTTGCACCCTTTTTTTGCCTTGCGCCATTTTTTTCGAACATTTCAAATTTTATGTTAGTATAATAATGATTATTATTGTATTGAATGTAAATTATTTTACTAAATATAACAGAACATCACAGACTAGGGAAGAGCTCTATGATCCCTCTATTCTGGAGGCCTTCTAGGCCTTTCTGGCAGAATAAAAAGGGGTACGATTCTCAAATAGTTGGTACCACACCTAAACGGCATAGATCTCATCATAGACTTCAATTTAATGATGAAGTCTGTTCTTAAACTTATTGAATATTTGTTTTCAGTTTAAAAATATTATTAAATAATAATTATAAATATTAATTAATTGACGCATTATAAATAATTAAAATTAGAAATAATAAACTATATTTGATTATAAATAATAAATAATAAATAATATGATAATCATTGATAGATCTTTCTAATATTTAAAAAGAATGCCTTTGTGATGTTGTATGTGATCACACCAACATTAATGCACCAGATCCCATGAGAACTCTACAGTTAAGCGTGCTTGGGTGAGAGTAGTACTTGGATGGGTGACATCTTGGTTGGTACTCATGTTGCCACATTTTTTTGTGTCACACCCTTTTTTGCGTACATTTCAAATTGTATGTGAGTATAATAATTATTATTATGGTGTTTCACATAAATTGTTTTACTGAATATGACAGAACATCACAGACCATGGAGGAGCTCTACTGTCCCTCTGTTCTGGTGGCCTTCTGGGCCTTTCAGGCAGAATAAAAAGGGGCACACTACTCAAAGAGTTGGTACCATACCTAAACGGTATAGAGCTAGTCGAGGTTTCAATTTGATATGTGGTAGAGCCCAAATGGACACCCAGATTAAAAGTTATGGTTGTTTGAAGTTTGAGTTCGATTTTTGACTATTGAAATTTGAATATATATTTTTTCTATTTTTTTCACATGATTTAAATCTCTAATGGTTTTAGATCATCTAATAAGCTTCAATTTGATTGGTTATAGAGCTGAAATGGACTCCCGGATCAGAAGTTATGGTCATTTGATGACGAAGTCTATTCTTCAACTTATTGAAGATTTGTTTTCATTTTGAAAATATTATTAACTAATAATTATAAATATTTATTAATTGACTCATTTTAAATAATTAAAATTATAAATAATAAACAAAATTTAATAGTAAATAATAAATAATAAATAATATGGGAATCATTGATATCTCATTCAATTATTTAAAAAGAATGTTTGTGTGGTGTTGGGTGCGATCACACCAGTATTAATGCACCAAATTCTATTAGAACTCTGCAGTTAAGCCTGCTCGGGTGAGAGTTGTGCTAGGATGGGTGACCTCCTAATAAGTACTTGTATTGCACACTTTTTTTTGCATTTAACCCTTTTTTTATGTGCCCTTTTTTTCATACATTTGAAATTTTATGTGAGTATAATAATGATTATTATGGCATTGCATGTAAATTGTTTTGCTAAATATAACAAAACATCACAGACCATGGAGGAGCTCCATGGTCCCTCTATTATGAAGGCCTTCTGGGTATTTCTGGTGGAATAAAAATGTGTACAATACTCAAAGAGTTGGCACCGTGCCTAAATGGAAAAGATCTCATTGCAGGCTTCGATTTGATTTGTGGTAGAGACCAAATAGACACTCGGATTAAAACTTATGGCCGTTTGAATTTTGAGTTCGATTTTTGACTATTGAAATTTGAATATATATTGTTCCTTTTATTTTCACATGATTTAAATCTCTTGTGGTTTTAGCTCATCTGATAAGCTTCCATTTGACTGGTTGTGGGGATGAAATGGACTCCCAGGTCAGAAGTTATGGTCATTTGATTACGAAGTCTCTTCTTCAAATTATTGAAGATTTGTTTTCAGTTTAAAATTATTATTAACAAATAATTATAAATATTTATTAATTGATGCATTATAAATAATTAAAATTATAAATAATAAACTATATTTTATTGTATATAATAAATAATATGAGAATCATTGATAGCTCTTTCAAATATTTAAAAATAATGTCTATGTAATGTTAGGTGTGATCACACCAGCATTAATGCACCAAATCCCATTAGGACTCTATAGTTAAGTATGCTTGGGTGAGAGTACCACTAGGATGGGTGACCTCCTGGGAAGTACTCATTTTGTGTCCTTTTTTGCGTACATTTAAAATTTTATATGAGTATAACAATGATTAAAATGGTATTGCACATAAATTGTTTTACTGATTATAATAGAAAAGAACAGACCATGGAGGAGCTATATGGTCCCTCTATTTCGAAGGTCTTCTGGGCCTTTATGGTGGAATAAAAGGGGGTAAAATATTTGAAGAGTTGGTACCAGACCAAAATGGCATAGAGCTCGTCGCAGACTTCAATTTGATATGTGGTAGAGCCCAAATGGACACCCGAATTAAAAGTTATGGCCGTTTGAATTTTGAATTCAATTTTTTTACTATTGAAATTTGAATATATATTTTTCATACCATTGTCATATTATTTAAATCGCCCTTGGTTTTACCACATCTGATAATCTTTTATTTGACTGGTTGTGGGGATGATATGGACTCTCTGATCAGAAGTTAGGGTCATTTGATTACGAAGTCTGTTCTTCAACTTATTGAAGATTTGTTCTCAGTTTAAAAATATTACAAACTAGTAATTATAAATATTTATTAATTGAAACATTTTAAATAATTAAAATTATAAATAATAAAATATATTTGCTTGTAAATAATAAATAATAAAAAATATGAGGATCATTGATAGCTCTTTCATATATTAAAAGAGAATGTATGATTGATGTTAGGTGTGATCACACTAGAATTAATGCACCACATCCCATTAGAATTATGCAGTTAAGTGTGCTTGGGTGAGAGTAGTACTAGAATGGGTGACCTCTTAGGAAGTACTCGTGTTGCAACATTTTTTGTCATTACGTCCTTTTTTTGTGTACATTTTAAATTTTATGTGAGTATAATAATGATTATTATGGTATTGCACATAAATTATTTTACTTAATATAACAGAACAACATAGAACAAGTAAGAGCTCCATAGTCCCTCTATTCCGAAGGCCTTATGGGGATTTCTGTCAGAATAAAATGGGGTATAATACTTGAAGAGTTGTCACCAGACCTAAACGGCGTATAGCTTGTTGCAGGCTTCAATTTGATATGTGGTAGATCCCAAACAGACACCAGGATTAAAATTTGTGCCTGTTTGAAGCTCATGTTCTATTTTTGACTATTGAAATGTGAATATATATATTTCCTATCATTGTCACATGATTTAAATCTCTCATGGTTTTAGATCATCTGATAAGATTCAATTTTACTGGTTCTGGTACTGAAATGGACTCCCATATCCAAAATTATGGTCATTTGATGACAAAGTCTATTCTTCAACTTATTGAATATTTGTTTTCAGTTTAAAAATTTTATTAACTAATAATTATAAAAATTTATTAATTGATGAATTTTAAATAATTAAAATTATAAATAATAAACTATATTTGGTTGTAAATAATAAATACTAAAAAATATAAGAATCATTGACAGCTCTTTCAAATATTTAAAAAGAATATATGTGTGATGTTGGGTGCGATCACACCAGTATTAATGCACCAGATCCCATTAGAACTTAGCAGTTAAGCATGTTTGGGTGAGAGTAGTACTAGGATGGGTGAAATCCTAGGAAGTACTCACGTTGAACCCTTTTTTTCCCTTGAACCCTTTTTTTGCATATATTTCAAATTTTATGTGACTATAATAATGATTATTATAGTATTGCGTGTAAATTGTTTTCCTAAGTATAATAGAACAGCACAGACCATGGATTCACTCCAAGATCCCTTTGTTTCGGAGGCCATATGGGCCTTTATGGTGGATTAAAAATGGATACAATACTCAAAGAGTTTTTACCAGACCTAAACGGTGTAGATCTTATCACAGGCTTTGATTTGATATGTGGTAGAGCCTAGACGGACACCCAGATTAAAAGTTATGGCTGTTTGAAGTTTGAGTTCGATTTTAGACTATTGAAATTTGAATATATATTTTTCCTATAATTATCGCATGATTTAAATCTCATGTGGTTTTAACTCATCTGATAAGCTTCGATTTGACTAGTTGGGGAGCTGAAATGGACTCACGGATCAAAAGTTATGGTCATTTGATGATGAAGTCAGTTTTTTAACTTATTGAAGATTTCATTTCAGTTTAAAAATATTATTAACTAATAATTATAAATATTTATTAATTGACTTATTGTAAATAATAAATAATAAGTAATATGAGAATCATTGATAGCTCTTTTAAATATTTAAAAAGAATGTCTGTTTGATGTTGGGTACGATCACACCAGCATTAATGCACTAGATCCCATTAGAACTCTCCAGTTAAACATGCTTGGGTGAGAGTAGTACTAGGATGGGTGTCCTCTTGGGATTTACTTGTGTTGCACCCTTTTTTTGTGTTGTTCCCTTTTTTGCGTGCATTTTAAATTTTATGTGAGGATAATATTGATTATTATGGTATTGTACATAAATTGTTTTACTGAATATAACAAAACAACACAAACCATAGAGGAGCTCCATAGTCCCTCTATTTAGGAGGCCTTTTGGGCCTTTTTAGTGGAATAAAAAGAGTTAAAAAAACTTGATGAGTTGGTACTAGACCTAAATGGCGTATAGATCATCGCAGACTTCAATTTGATATGTGGTAGAGCCCAAATGAAGACCAGGATTAAAAGTTGTGGTCATTTGAAGTTCGAGTTAGATTTTATAATATTAAAAGTTGAATATATATTTTTCCTATCGTTTTCACATGATTTAAATCTCTCTTGATTTTATCTCATCTTATAAGATTTGATTTGACTAGTTATGGAGCTAAAATGGACTCCCAAATTATAAGTTATGGTCATTTGATGACGAAGTCTATTCTTCAACTTATTGAAGATTTGTTTTTAGCTTAAAAATATTATAAATATAATAATTATAAATATTTATTAATTTATGCATTGTAAATAATAAAATTATAAATAATAAACTCTATTTGAATGTAAATAATAGATAATAAATAATATGAGAATCATTGATAGATATTTAAAATATTTAAAAAGAATTTCTATGTGATGTTGGGTGCGGTTAAACCAACATTAATACACCAGATCCCATTGAAACTTTGCAATTAAGCTTGCTTGGGGAGAGTAGTTTTAGGATGGGTGGCCTCTTGGGAAGTACATGTGTCGCATTCTTTTTTTACATTGCTCCATTTTTTTCATACATTTCTAATTTTATATGAGTATAATAATAATTATTATGATATTGTACGTAATTGTTTTTATTGAATATAACAGAACAACACAGACCATGGAGGAGCTCCATGGTCCCTCTGTTTCAGACGTCTTCTGAGCCAATCTAGAGAAATAAAAATTGATACAATACTCGAAGAGTTGGAACGAGACTTAAATGGTGTATAGCTCATCACAAGCTTCAATTTGATATGCAGAAGATCCCAAACAGGCACCCAGATTAAAAGTTATGGTCGTTTGAAGTTTGAGTTCAATTTTCAAATTTTGAAATTTGAATATAAATTTTTGATTTCATTATCATATTTGTTAAATATCACATTGTTTTATCCCATATGATAAGCTTCGATTGGCTGGTTGTAGAGCTGAAATGGACTCCCAGATCAGAAGTTATGGATATTTGATGACGAAGTCTGTTCTTCAACTTATTGCAGATTTTTTTTCAGTTTAAAAATATTATTAACTAATAACTCTAAATATTTATTAATTGAAACATTGTAAATAAACTATATTTTATTGTAAATAGTAAATAAAAAATAATTTTTGAATCATTGACAGCTCTTTCAAATATTTGAAAAGAATGTCTGAGTGATATTTGGTGGGATCACACCAATATTAATGCACCAGATACCATTAAAACTTTGCAGTTGAGCATGCTTGGTAAAGATTAGTACTAGGATGGGTGACCTCCTTATAAGTACTCATTTTGCACCATTTTTTTGTGTTGTTCCATTTTTTAGCGTACATTTTGAATTTTATGTGAGTATAATAATGATTATTATGATATTGCACGTAAATTGTTTTACTAAATCTAACTAAACAACACAGAACATGGATTAGCTCCATAGTCCCTCTGTTCTAGAGGCCATTTGGGCCTTTCTAGTGGAATAAAAAGGGGACAACACTCAAAGAGTTGGTACCAGACCTAGATGGTGTAGAGCTCGTCGGAGGCTTCGATTTGATTTGTGGTTGAGCCCTAACAAACACCCAGATTAAAAGTTATGTCCATTTGAAGTTCGAGTTCAATTTTTGACTTTTGAAATTTGAATATATATTTTTCCTATAATTGTCACATGATTTATATCTCTTGTGATTTTAGTTCATCTAATAAGTTTCGATTTGACTGGTTGTAGAGCTGAAATAGACTTCCCAATCAGAAGTTCTGGTCATTTGATGACGAAGTCTGTTCTTCAACTTATTGAATATATTTTTTTCAGTTTAAAAATATTATTAACTAAAAATTATAAATATTTATTAATTTACGCATTGTAAATAATTATTATTATAAATAATAAAATATATTTGATTGTAAATAATAAATAATAAATAATATGAGAATCGTTGATAGCTCTTTCCAATATTTAAAAATAATGTTTTTGTAATGTTGGGTGCCATCACACTAGCATTAATGTACTAGATCCCATTAGAACTCTGTAGTTAAGCATGCTTGGGTGAGAGTAGTACTAGGATGGGTGACCTCCAAATAAGTATTCTTGTTTCACCCTTTTTTGGTGTTGCTCCCTTTCTTCGTACATTTCGAATTTTATGTGAGGATAATAATGATTACTATGGTATTGAATGTGTATTGTTTTACTAAATATTAGAGAACAACATAGACCATGGAGGAGCTCCATGGTCCCTCTGTTCTGGAGACTTTCTAGGCCTTTCTGGAAGAATAAAAAGGGGTAAAATACTCAAAGAGTTGGTACCAGTCCTAAATGGCATAGAGCTCATCACAAGCTTCAATTTGATATGTGGTAGAGCCCAAAAAGACACCCCAAATATAATTTATGGTCGTTTGAAGTTCAAGTTCTATTTTTAACTATTGAAATTTGAATATATATTTTTCCTATCATTATCACATGATTTAAATCTCTTGTGGTTTTAGCTCATCTGAAAAGCTTCAATTTAAATGGTTGTGGATCTGAAATGGACTCCCGGATCAGAAGTTATGGTCATTTGATGACGAAGTCTATTCTTCAACTTATTGAAGATTTGTTTTTAGTTTAAAAATATTATTAACTAATAATTAAAAATATTTATTAATTGATGCATTTTAAATAATTAAAATTTTAAATAGTAAACTATATTTGATTCAAAATAATAAATATAAAATAATATGAGAATCATTTATATATCTTTCAAATATTTAAAAGGAATGTCTATGTGATGTTGGGTGTGATTACACAAGCATTAATGCACCAGATCCCATTAGAACTCTACACTTAAGAATGATTGGATGAGAGTAGTACTAGGATGTGTGACCTCCTGGGAAGTACATGTGTTTCACCCTTTTTTTTACATTGCACCCTTTTTTTCCTAAATTTCAAATTTTATATGAGTATAATAATGATTATTATGATATTACATGTAATTGTTTTTACTGAATATAACAGGACATTGAGAAGCTCCATGGCCTTTCTGTTCTAGAGGCCTTATGGGAATTTCTGGTGAAATAAAAACGTGTAAAATACTAGAAATGTTTGTACCAGACCTAAATGGTGTAGATCTCATCGCAGGCTTTGATTTGATATGCAGAATATCCCAAACGGACACTCGGATTAAAAGTTATGGTCGTTTGAAGTTTGAGTTATATTTTCAACTGTTGAAATTTGAATATATATATTTTTCCTATAATTGTCACTTGATTTAGATCTCTCGTGGTTTTAGCTCATCTTATAAGCATCGATTTGACTAGTTTTGTAGCTGAAATGGACTCCCGGATCAGAAGTTATGGTCATTTGATGATGAAGTCTATTCTTCAACTTATTGAAGAATTGTTTTCAGTTTAAAAATATCGTTAACTAATAATTATAAATATTTATTAATCAGAACGTTGTAAATAATTAAAATTATAAACAATAAACAATATTTTATTGTAAATAATAAATAATAAATAATGTGAGAATCCTTGATAGCTCTTTAAAATATTTAAAAATAATGTCTGTGGGATGTTGGGTGCGATCACACCAGCATTAATGCACCAAATCACATAAAAACTTTGCAGTTAAGCATGCTTGGGTGAGAGTAGTACTAGGAAGGGTGACCTCCTAGGAATTACTCGTGTTGCACCCTTTTTTTTGCATTGTGCCCATTTTTTGCATACATTTCAAATTTTCTGTTCGTATAATAATGATTATTATGATATTGCACGTAAAGTTTTTTACTAAATATAGAAGAACAACACACACCATGGAGGAGCTCCACGGTCCCTCTGTTCTGGAGGCCTTATGGGCCTTTATGGTAGAATATAAATGGTTATAGTACACGAGGAGTTGGTTCCAGACTTAAACAGCATAGAGCTCATCGCAGGCTTCAATTTGATATTTGGTAGAGCCTAAACGGACACCCGAATTAAAATTTTTGGCCGTTTGAATTTCAAGTTCAATTTTCAACTTTTTGAATTCCAATATATATTTTTTCTATAATTTTCAGATGATTTAATTCTCACCCTATTTTAGCTCATCTGATAAGCTTCGATTTGACTGGTTGTGGAGCTGAAATGGACTCTCGAATCAGAAGTTATAGTCATTTCATGACGAAGTCTGTTCTTCAACTTATTGAATATTTGTTTTCGGTATAAAAATATTATTAACTAACAATTATAATTATTTAGTAATTTACACATTGTAAATAATTAAAATTATAAATAATAAACTATATTTGATTGTAAATAATAAATAATAAATAATATGAGAATCATCGATAGCTCTTTCAAATATTTAAAAAGAATGTCTGTGTGATGTTGGGTGAGATCACACCAGCATTAATGCACTAGATCCCATTAGAACTCTAAAGTTAAGCATTCTTGGACGAGAGTAGTACTGGGATGGGTGATCTCTTGGGAAGTACTCATGTTGTGCCCTTTTTTTGCATACATTTCCAAATTTATGTGAGTATAATAATGATTTTTATGATATTGCACGTAATTTTTTTACTGAATATAAGAGAACAACATAGACCATGGAGGAGCTCCACAGTCCCTCTGTTCTGGAGGCCTTTTGGGACTTATTTTCTAAATAAAAAGGGTTGTAACACTCAAAGAGGTGGTACAAGACATAATCGGCATAGATCTCGTCGTAGTCTTCGATTTGATATGTGATAAAGCCCAAACGGATACCCGGATTAAAAGTTATGGCCATTTGAAGTTCGAGTTAAATTTTTGACTATTGAAATTTGATTATATATTATCATTGTCACATGATTTAAATATCTCATGGTTTTAGATCATCTGATAAGATTCGATTTGACTGGTTGTGGAGCTGAAATAGTCTCTCAGATCAGAAGTTATAGTCATTTGACGACGAAGTCTGTTCTTCAAATTATTGAGGATTTGTTTTTATTTTAAAAATATTATTAACTAATAATTTTAAATATTTATTAATTGAAAATTTTTAAATAATTAAAATTATAAATAATAAACTATATTTGATAGAAAATAATAAATAATATGAGAATCATTGATAGCTCTTTCAAATATTAAAAAACAATGTATGTGTGATGTTGGGTGTGATCACACCAACATTAATCCACTAGATCCCATTAGAACTGTGAAGTTAAGTGTTCATTGGAATGGGTAGTAATAGGATGGGTGACCTACTAGTAAGTACTTGTGTTGCACCCTATTTTTTCATTGCGCCATTTTTTTGCATACATTTCAAATTTTATGTGAGTATAATAATGATTATTATTATATTGCACATAATTTTTTTACAGACGTGATAAAATTCCATTTATAACGTCCCTTATAAAATAACCGATGTGATAAAGGATTTATTCATCGGTTATTAAATAACGGATGTTATAAACATAAAAAAACAGTTTATCAGGTTGTTTATTAAATAACCGACTTAATAAAGCTCTTAATTGATTTATTGCGCCCTGTATTCTATCATTCTGCTTTCTTCGATCAAGCGACCTACAACTTGTCTCTCTCGTGCAGAAAACCTAGAAAGGATTCCTTCAAGTTGTGCCCTCCAACCTCATTTTTCCAACACCATTCATCATCTTTATTATCACCAGATCCATCAGGTCGACTCGCAACAATCAAGTAAACCTCACACTCCTCAGTTTCATTTTTTATTTTTCACGATTCCCTAAAATAATGTTTTGAGATGTTATTTTTCTATCTTTGTTCTTGCTATCATGGTAAGTGAGATAGTGTTCTTTTATACCGTGCTAAATTCTTTTCTGGTAAAATAAACTATGGATGTGATATCATGAAAGTTTACAATTTTTGTGTGTTTTATCATGTGTGTGCGTGTACTTTCATGTGCGTAGGGGTGGGGGTGTCCAAGGGTGTCCAAGGGGGTTGGGGTGGTGTCCAGGGGGTGAGGGGGGTTGTACAAGGGGGTAGTGGTGTCTAGGGGGTGGGGTGGTGTCCAGGGGGTTGAGGGGGTTGTCCAAGGGGGTGGGGGTGTCCAGTGGGTGGGGGTGCCAGGGGTGGGGGGTTGTCCAAGGCGGTGGGGGTGTCCAAGGGGGGAGGGGTGGTGTCCAGGGGGTGAGGGGGCTGTCCAACAGGGTAGGGGTGTCCAAGGGGGTGGGGGTGGTTCCAGGGGTGAGGGGACTTTCCAAAGGGGGTAAGGGTGTCCAGTGGGTGGGGGTGGTGTCTAGGGGGTGAGGGGATGTCTAAGGGGGTAAAGGGTGTCAGGGGGTGGGGGTGTCCAGTGGGGTGGGGGCTATCCAAGGGGGTGGTGGTTTTCAGGGGGTGTCCAGGGGGTTGGGGGCTGTCTAGGGGGTGGGGGCTGTCCAAGGGGGTGGTGGTTTCTAGGGGGTTTGGGGGCTATCCATGGGGGTGGGGGTGTCCAGAGGGGTGGGGGTGTTCGGGGGTGGGTGGGGGTTGTCTAGGGGGTTGGGGGTTGTCCATGGGGGTGGGGGTGTTTAGGGGGTGGGTGTGTCCAGGGGGTGGGGATGTCCAGGGGGTGGGGGCTGTCCAAGGGGGTAGGGGGTGTCCAGGGGGTGGTGGTGTCCAAGGGGTGGGGTGATGTCCATGGGGGTAGGGGTGTCCAGGGGGTGGGGGTGTCCAGGAGGTGGGGGTGTCAGGGGGTGGGAGGTTATCCAAGGGGGTGGGGGTGTCCAGGGGGTGTCCAAGGGGTGAGGGGTGGTGTCCAAAGGGTGAGGGGGTTTTCCAAGGGGGTAAGGGGTGTACAAGGTAGTGGGGGGTGTCCCGAGGGTGATGGGGCTTTCCAAGGGGATAGGGGTGTCCAGGGGTGGGGGTGAGGGGGTTGTCCAAGGGAGTAGGGGGTGTTCAGGGGGTGGGGGGATGTCTAGGGGTGGGGGTGTCTGGGGGTGGGGGGATGTCCAGGGGTGTGGGGTTGTCCAAGTGGGTGGGGGTGTCCAGGGGGTGTGCATGGTGGTGGGGGCATGGTGTCCAGGGGGTGAGGGGGTTGTCCAAGGGGGTGGGGGTGTCCAAGGGGTGGGGGTGGTGTCTAGGGGGTGAGGGGGCTATCCAAGGGGGTAGGGGTGTCCAGGGGTGGGGGTGTCCAAGGGGTGGGGTGATGTCCAGGGGTGGGGGTTGTCCAAGGGGGTGGGGGTGGTGTCTAGGGGGTGAGGGGGATATCCAAGGGGGTAGGGGTGTCCATGGGGTGGGGGTTTCCAGGGGGTGAGGGGCTGCCCAAGGGGGTAGGGGGTGTCCAGGGGGGTGGTGGTGTCCTGGTGGTGGGGGTGTGTCGAGAGGGGTGGGGGTATGTCTAGGGGGTGGGGGGATATCCAAGGGGGTGGTGGTGTCTAGGGGGCATCCAAGGGGGTGGGGGTGTCCAGGGGGGATAGGGGGCTTTCCCAAGGGGTAGTGGGTGTCTAGGGTGTGGGGGTGTCCAGGGGGGTGAGGGGGTTGTCCAAGGGTGTAGGGTGTGTCCAGGACGTGGGGGTGTCCGGGGGGTGGGGGTGTCCAGGGGGTTTGGGATTGTCCATGGGGGTGGGGGTGTCTAGAAGGTGGGGGGGGGGGTCTGTCCAAGGGGGTGGGGTGTCCAAGTGGTGGGGGTTGTGTTTAGGGGGTGAGGGGGCTTTCCAAGGGGGTAGAGGGTGTCCAAGGGGGTGGGGGTGTTTCCAGGGGGTGAGGGGCTATACAAAGGGGGTAGGGGTGTCCAGAGGGTGGGGGTGGTGTCCATGGGGTGAGGGGGCTGTCTAGGGGGTAAGGGGCGTTAAGGGGGGTGGGGGTGTCCAGAGTGGTGGGGGGGTTATCCAGGGGGTGGTGGTTTCTAGGGGGTTTCCAGGGGTTGGGGGGCTGTCCAGGGGGTGGGGGATATCCAAGTGGGTGGTGGTTTCTAGGGGGTGTCTATGGGGTTGGAGGGATGTCCATGGGGGTGGGGTTGTCCATAGGGGTGGGGGTGTCCGGGGGTGGGGGGCTGTCCAGGGGGTTGGGGGTTGTCCATGGGGGTGGGGGTGTTTAGGGGGTGGGGGTGTCCAGGGGGTGGGGGTGTCCAGGGGGTGGGGGCTGTCCAAGGGGGTAGGGGGTGTCCAGGGGGTGGGGGTGTCCATGGGGTGGGGGTTTTCCATGGGGGTAGGGGTTGGACAACCCCCTCACCCCTTGGACACCACCCCCATCCCCTTGGACGACCCCCACCCCCTGAACACCCCCACCCCCATGGACACCCCCACCCCCTGGACACCCCCACCCCCTAGACACCCGCTAGAAACCCCCACCCCCATTGACATCCCCCTCTCCCCCTTGGATAGCCCCCACCCCCTATTGCAATAGATTATATACTAGAGAGTGTATGCCAATGGTTCTTGAACCGTTGGCATACATATATCCCAACGGTTTCCATGAAACCATTGGAATAGATTATATGATGGAAAACATTTATACCAATAGTTCTTGAACCGTTGGTATATATAAATCCCAACAGTTTCATTGAAACTATTGGCATATATTAACTTCAGGCAGTCTATACCAATGGTTCTTATAGAACCATTGGAATAGGGATATTGCAATGACCATCATACCAACAGTGTGTGAAACCATTGGGATATTCTATCCCAACGGTTTTAGGTTCTATCCCAATGGTTTCAATTCTTTGGGATAGGTGTAATTTTCAGTAGTGAATGTATACATATTTTAATATTTATACTTCATATTTATTGTTTATAAAAGGGTGGATTTGGTATCCAGTTGCACTAGGATGTATTCTTTGTGTTCCTTAAGAAGAAAGGATCCAAGATGAATTCAAAACTATTATATCTAACTATATTTTCTTTTTAAAATAATTTTCATGCACATATTTTTCAAATACGCATATATTTGTTTTATATTTCAAAATTGTTTTACATTCAAATTATGATATTTTTCTTATAAATATAAAATTGGCTTATCTTAACAAGATATATAATTTTGATATTTGTTATCGGTAATAATGAGTTGAATTTGGATTAATACACATCGAATGAGTAATGAATATGAGGAAGGTGTTGATGCCCTTTTGGAATTTTCTAAACGAAATGTTCCAAGTGGTGAAATTTTTTTCTGTCCATGCCTAAAATGTTCGAATATGAAGAACTTGAAAAGTTTAGAGGTAAAAGATCATCTGATTTTTCATGATTTTAATCCGTGTTATAGCCCTTGGATTTGGCATGGTGAAACTAGATAGAATTTCTGATCTACTGATGATGATGATTTGCAAGATGTTAACTCCAATGGAATTAAAGAAATGATTTGTGATATTGTAGTAGAACAAATTGAGATAGAACCAACAGTTTCAAGTCTATATGATGATTCTAAAAAACCATTGTATGCTGGTTGTATGGATTTTACAGTTTTTTTGGTGGTGTTAAGACTGATTAACCTGAAGGAAAAACATGGATGGAGTGACAAAAGTTTTACAGAGCTACTACAATTTTTAAAAGACATTCTTTCAAAAGAAAATGATCTTTCAAATTCACATTATAAGTCCATGAAAATATTGTACCTGATGGGATTGGGATACAAAAAAAATAAATGCATGTCTGAATGACTGTATTATATAAAGTAAGGATTATGAATTTCTATCACAATGTCCTAAATGTGGGACATCACGGTATAAGTTGAAAGAAAAATCATATGATGATGTAGAGATTACAAAGATCCATTCCAAAGTATTTTGGTATCTTCCTATAATTCATCATTTGAAATTTTTATTTGATAATTCACATAATGATAAAAGGTTAAGATGGCATGCTGATGAGTAGATATGTGATGGAAAAATATGTCATCCAGCTGATTTTCCACAATGAAAGAAAATTAATGAGCAGTATACTACATTTGGCAATGAAATTAGAAATCTCATAATTAGGTTATGCACAGATGGAATGAATCCATATTGAACCCTCAATAGCACACATAGTTCATGTCCGGTTTTATTGGTAATTTACAACCTCTCCCCTGAAGTTTGTATGAAGAACAAATATGTCATGTTGAGTATAATGATCTTCGGTCTGAAGCATATCAGAAATGATATTGATGTTTTCTTGTCACCATTGATTGATGATTTGAAACTTTTATAAGGGGATGGTATTAGGGTGTAAGATTATTATAAAATGGAATATTTTCAAATGCATGCAGTGCTTATGTTCACTATAAATGACTTCCCAGTGGATGGGAATTTGTCTGGATATAGTGTTAAGGGGAATAAATCATGTCCAATTTGTGAACAACATACTACATATTGTCAATTGCATCATGGGAGGAAAAAATATACATGGGTCATTGAAAGTTTTTGCCTATGGATCACTCTTATAGAAGACTAAAAAAATAATTAAATGGCTCATAAGAATTTGATATTGCTCCAAATCCTTTATCCCCTGATGTGTATTTTGAGAGGGTGAAAAACATTGATGTGACATTGAGAAAGACATATAAATCTGGTAATGATAGACATATTTGGAATAAAATGTAAATATTTTTTGAGCTACCATATTGGATATATCATGAAGTGAAACATAATATTGATCTCATGCACGCGGAGAAGAATATATGCAATAGTTTGATTGGAACATTGTTAGATATTAAAAGAAAGACTAAAGATGGGTTGAATGCAAGATTAGACTTACTATAAATGGGAATACATTTGCACTTAGCTCCCACTCCTAATGGAAGACAAACATTTCTTCCCCCGGCTTGTCATACATTATCCAAGAGGGAGAAATTAGCTGTTGTTAGTGTCTTCATGATTTCAAAGTGCCTCAAGGTTATTCTTAAAATGTAAAAAAAAATTCTTTTTGAAGGATTTGAAGTTGATAGGTATGAAATCTCATGATTTTCACATTAGGATGCAACAACTTATACCAGTTTCATTGCGTGGAATATTTCCCATCCGTGTCAGAAAGACTATAATGAAGTTGTGTTATTTTTTTTAATTCAATTTGTAATAAGGTGATTGATGTGAATTATTTAAACATTTTGGAAGAGGATGTAATTTCTATACTTTATCAATTGTAAATTTATTCTCCTTCATCTTTTTTTGATATAATGGTGCATCTAATGGTTCATCTGGTTCAAGAAATAAAGATTTGTGGACTTGTATATCTTCGTTGGATGCATCCTTTTGAAAGGTATATGAAAATATTGAAGAGGTATGTTAAGAATCTGTATCGATCTGAATCATCCATTATTGAAAAGTATATTTCTAAGGAGGTTTCGAAGTTTTGTACGAGATACTTGGATGTGGCGGAGCACATAGGTTTGCCTCCATCTTGTCATGAATGAGTTAATAATGAGGGAAAGAGGATTCATGGCTTGAAATTCAAATCATTGTCAGCTAAACAGAAAAAGAAGGTATAATTACACATCTTGAACAACATATTTTACGCTCAACTGTATATCACATTGCAAACTAATGAGTTAAAACAATGTCATCCAATGAATAAAGAAATTTGGTTTTTGAATTAGCACAACAAAACATATTTTCCATGGTTTAAAAAGACCTTGCTTGGTAGATTAGATGTATCAGAGACATTAAGATGGTTAGTGGGTGGTCCAAGTTTAAATGAGATAACATGGTCCGATTATGACATTAATGGATATACATTTCATATGAAAGCTCAGGACAATAGAAGTACAGTTCAGAATAGTGGTGTATTGGTGTTTGCAGAAGCAATGCATTTTTCGAGTTCTAAAGACAAAAACCCAATTTCTACATTAAGTGCATATTATGGAGTCATTGAAGAAATATGGGAGGTTGATTACATTAAAATTAAAGTTCATGTTTTTAACTACAAATGGTTTATCGGTAACAGCAGTGTCAGACACAATGAATTTGGAATGACAGTTGTTAATATGAATAGATTGGAAGACACAATTGATTCTTTTATAATGGAAACACATGAAAAACAGATTTTCTATGTAGTTGATGAATCAGATATGCAGTGGTCTGTTGTTTTACAAGAGAAAAAACAATATGTTGGTGAGGATCAACTTGATGAAGATGATTATTTATGTGAGATCCCTACTTCCATGGAAAGATTAGTAGAAAATAATGATGAGCATGTTGAAGACATGGTTTGTGCCATAAAGAATGATCATGACAAAGGAATTTGGGAAAACAATCCATTTATACATACCTGCTATTATAGGTAACATATGTTTATTTCCTATTAACATTTATTATTTTCATAAATTTTTAGATATTATAATTTTTTTCTTTATTTAAACGCGTATTAAAACAAAAAAGTATAAATTTTTGTGTATTTTAATTTTTTTAGTTTAGTTTATCATGTTTACCTTTACGTAACTTATATATCTTTTGATTTTGTTGAATGAAAATTACTTTACCATGTTTACCATATTTACCATGTTTACTATGTTTACCATGTTTACCATGTTTACCATAGTTTACCTTAGTTTACCTTTACGTAACTTATATATTTATTTATTTAGTTAAATGAAAATTACACTACCATGTTTACCATGTTTACCATGTTTACCATATTTACCATTATTTAACATGCTTACCATATTTACCATGTTTACTATTATGTAATTTAGTTCAATTTTCCAATTTTTGTTTACATCAGTATTGTAACATTTGAATTTGTATATTTGTGAACTAATGTTTTCTTTTTTGATTTGAAAGATAATGACAGACCAATCATATGATCAACCACATGATTCTAGATATGAGCATCATGATCATACCTCTAGGGAGGAACATTCACATGATCCTCTTGATGTTCCCTAATCTTTCTCATGTGCTCCCATAACGATAAATAAGAGTTCAAGAGTTGGTAAATGTGATTGTACATGTTTAAAAAAAATATCACTTGCCCATAGCTAGGACTGGAGGATACTCATTGAGTTTGATGTGAATGATATTCCTAGAGGTCCAAATGCAAAAGATTTTTAGATTTTTGTATCAACTCAGGGTAAAAGAAATGTAAGAATTTTGTATGATGATTAGAGAAGTGTGGATAAATCGATAATATCTCAGTTTCGGGAGATGATATTGGTAATATATTTTTCTATTGTTTGGCTAATCTTTAAATGTTTCTAGTATAATATGTTTTACCTCTTCTTTATCATATGACATTTGATATTCCTGACACTGGAGGAGTTAGGAGGAAATGTTTATCGATAGCTGTTAGGAGATGGATGGATTTAAAATCAACCCTCATATATGATTTCATTTTTGGTAATAGGAATCATGAAAATCCATGTCATATATATCCTTTCATAGATGAAGAAACATAGAGAAAATTTGTTGAAATTAGTAGAAAAGATTCATTTTTTGTAAGGGAAATGTAATGTTTTATAAGCTTTCTTATATAAATGATCTTGTTAATGTTTTGATAAATATTTCTTATTCTTAATTTACAAAAATCAAGGACATATCATCAGGAGATCCAATCTAAAAATGTATAACCTCAAAGTTTATCTCGGTGAGGGTATACATTATTGGAAGAAAAAATGATGGCGGAAAAATTAAAAAAATGGAGAGCTGAGTCTTTAAGCTCTAGAGAGGTTTCCCCTCAATCCCCTCCATCTAGACATGAAAAATGGAAGAGAGCTCATATGAGAAAAAAAGGGAAATATCTTTTGGAATAATCAAGAATCGTAGCTGAGAGGATTGTAAGATATTTTATTTATTTATTTAAGTTAATTATATTCTTTATATAATTTGAATCATTATAAAAATGTTAAATTAATTAATACAACATTCTTTTGAGGAGCAGAGCTCACAGGGGGTATTTACAGCTATTGGGAGGCAAGATATTTTATTTGTAGCATTGGGAAATCCCGAACACCCCAGTCGTGTACAAGGATATCTGACAGGTGTATCAGTAAGAAAAGTGTTTCCAAGTTATTAAACTTATTCCATTGAGGGTGCTTATAAAAAAAATAATCCTTGGAGGCTGAAGTTCACAATATTAATGCGACGATAGAGGAAAATATTATATTGTTGGAATAGTCTATATTTGTAGACATGCAAAGATAATTTCAGACTGCAGCTCCCACTCCTCCACCTCCCCCAATAGCTCCCACTTCCTGACCTTATCCTGCAGACCCTATTTTTTTATCATACTCCTCCTCCACAGCTTCCTACTTATTATAAGTTATATATTGATGATTCTCACCATCATAGAGTTGCATATGATATGGTATATTGTATAAGAGATATAGTTCATCATCAATAGTTAGAGGTAGAGCATCATAGGGTCACTGTACAAGATATTGTAGATAGATCAGATGGAGTACCATTACCTACAAATTAGGTGATGGTAGTTGGACATAGTATCGACCACTTTTTAGTTTGACCATCCAGACTTCTGTAACTCATTACCATAGAGGTTTTTATATTATATATTTTATTTTATATTTTATTAAAGTTTTTTTAACATTTTAAAACTAATATATTTTTCTTTTTATTTTTACAGGAATACTTCAAAGGTAAAGAAATACTATATAGACAATAACAAAGACAAATGACTATGACATTAAATACAGATTCTATTAGTCTTGATAGATTGTTAAGATATTCAAATTTGTTGGTGGATCATTATGAATTTCCAATGGAATCTCATGTTTGTGTATGTGAAATAAATTTGGGGATTGTGAAAAATGATATCATGGATCTTGTTACTAGAAATAAGTTGGGCATAAACATGGTGCAGATTTTTTCCATGTAAGTCTTAACACATTTCCCTACATTATATTTATTAAAAATGTATACTTATGTATTTTTTGTATTAGGTATCTTTATAACATGTGTGAGAATAATGAGAAGATAGATATATATGGATTCATGGACCAACATTTGATTTCCCCTGAAGCACATGAATTGGAGGAGGAACAAAGAACACTTTATATTGCTGAAATATTTTAACAGAATATAATCACGTAGTGTTGGATGATGCCTTTTTGTGAGAGGTATTAAACATATATCTAGAAAAGTGTTCATTTTCTTTTAACATAAAAAACCACTAACCTTAAATTTTCTTTTATATCATTGATCATTAGATTTTAGGTGTTCTTTTTCAAGAGAGAAAACACTTTATTGGATATGCTCTGTCCATGAAAATGTGCGGGGAAGTTTTCAGAATATGTTGGATAAGTAAGTTTCAATTTATTAATATTTTTTTATATTATAATGAATTTTAAATTCATCCCATTTTTATTAGTTTCTAAAATGGGGTGGGTCTACTTTCGAGAAAACACAAAGAAAAAGAGTTCCAAGATCAAATATGTAAAAGTAAAGGTAAATATCCATTTATAATTTGTACGTTTTGATGTATTACAAAAAAAATGATATTTTGAATTGACACTCATTTAAATAGAATTTTCATGAACAACAAGGCGTCATCAAATGTAGATATTATATGTTAAGATTTATTTATGAAATAATTACAATTGGAACACTTGTGAAGTATGACCTGGTACAATTTCCTTATAAACTTTTCCATAATATTTCATTAGATTTATTCATTATACATGTTTACAACTATCCTTTTAATTTGTATCTATTTGATGACCCTCAACCCTATAGTGCTCAAGAGTTCAAACACTTACAAGTGGAATGATCAAATTATTTTACAGGTTTGATTAGATTTTATTTTGTTTGTAGTGTAAACAGTTTTTTTGAATATTTTAATTATAATTATGTATTTTATATTTGTTTTGGTTGTATTTAGGGTTTTTTAGTTGACATTTTATGTTTTGAAGAATATATATGTGAATGATTAATTTTTTCCTAGTTCTTCTTGTTTTGGTCTAGTTCTGATGTTTTTCTGGTATAGATTTTGGTCTTGTTTTGGTCTTGTTTCATACTTTGATAGAGCATAGTAATGGTTTCATGGGGGGTGGGGTGTCCAGGGGGGTAAGGGGTAGGGGTGTCCAGGGGGTGGGGGTGTCTAGGGGTGGGGGGGATATCCATAGGGGGTGGGTGGTTTATAGGGGTTGGGAGGGTGTCCAATGATGTAGGGGGTGGGAGGGTGTACATGGGTGGGAGGGGGTGTCCAGTGGGGTGGGGGTGTCTAGGGGTGGGGGTTGTCCAGGGGGTGGGGGTTGTCTAGTGGGATGGGGAGGTGTCTAGGGGGTGGCGGCTATCTAGGGGGTGGGGGATGTCCAAGGGGTAGGGGTGTCCAAGGGGGTGGGGGTTTCCAGGGGTGGGGGGCTATACATGGGGGGTGGGGTGGTATCTAGGGGGTGGGAGGGTGTCCAAGGGGGTGGGGTGGTGTCTAGGGGGTGGGAGGGTGTCCAAGGGGGTAGGGGTGGGAGGGTGTCCAGGGGGTGGGGGTTGTCCAGTGGGGTGGGGTGGTGTCTAGGGGTGGGATGGTGTCCATGGGGGTATGGGGGTTGGGATGGTGTTCCGGGGGCGGGGGGCTGTCCAGTGGCGTGGGGTGGTGTCTAGGGGGGTGAGAGGGTGTCCAGGGGGTAGGGGTTGTTCAAGGTGTTTTAGGTTTTTTTATGTTGACATGTTAAGTTTTGAATGTTATGTATGTGAATGATTAATTTTTCTTTGGTTCTTCTCATTTTGGTCCAGTTCTGATGTATTTCGAGTATGTATTATAGTCTGGTTTTGGTCTATTTTTGGAATGTTTTTGGGTTGTTTCAGGTCTTCTTTAGCAAGGCATAGTAAAGGTTTAACGGTTTTATTAAAAAAAATTGGTTTTTACATCAGCTATTTTATAACTGACGTAATAAATGCATGGGAATGATTTTTTATGTCAGTTATTTAATAACCAACATAGTATATATGTTTTCATGTCAGTTAAATAATAAAAGATGCGAAAGAATGCTTCATAGACTGGTTTATCTGGTCGCTTATGAAAATAACCGACATGATAAACTTGTTTTTCACGTCGGTTTTTTAATAATCGACGTGAAAAATGCTTCAGAAGCATAGTTTATTACTTCGGTTATTACATAACTGACATAATAAACTATATACCATGTCATTTATTTAAAAACTGATGTAATAAATTACAACTCCGAAGCATTTTCCATGTCGATTTTTTAAGAACCGATGTGAAAAATGCTTCGGATTTATGTTTTTTACATCGATTTTAAAATAACTGACATAAAAAACAATATTTATATTATCTCCTGTAATAAATTCGGCCAAAAAATGATGTAAAAAATAAAAAATAACCAACATAAAAAATGGTTTTTGAAATAGTGTGACCATAGTTGACCAACACAAGTTGTTTTTGACATATAAAGCAAATTTGGTCAAAACACATGACGTAAAATTAATTGATTTTCTAGTAGAATAAAACATGATAATAAGTGAAATAAAATTTATGATAAATATTAAAAAGGTTCTCAAGACAGTAAATAATTAACATAAATTTATTATTAATGAATATAAAGACGCATGAGACAATCCAGACACAAGTTGAGGGATTTCTTCTCAATTTACATCCCATTTAGACTTATTTATTTTTATAAACCTAGTTTCTCTCATATGGTGTATTTACTTGTCACGATCCTATCCTACTAGTCTCGAGATGCAACTACCCTAAGCCCGCCTCCAAAGTACAGGGGCTGTCGATGAGCGCCGAAGGCGTAACAACCTCAGGGAGGCCTTTGCCTAAGTACTTGTACACACACACACACAGCCCACTCGATGCAGAAGTGCAGAGTCTAAAGAAAATCGAAAGACAAACAAATATAACCCAACCACAGTCATGCATCAACTACTAAATAGAGAAAAGTAAAGTGATGAAAAGTATTGACAGGACACCGAATAGAAAAAGGGCAAAACACGTGCCCAACTCGAAAGGTGCCACAACCTGGCAACAGGTAAACAAAAGTAAACAGCTGATGAGTCTCACACATGAATGTCCTACTACGACCATTGAACACAGCCCAAGCTCATGTGTTCTCTACGCTCCTCTGTAGTCTTGATCGACCTGTTCATAGTCTTCAAGGGCACACCAAGTGCGGGGAAATCTAAAGCAGGGGTGAGTATAAAACTACTCAGTAGGATGCCCTGAATGCTCGAGGGAGAAACAAAGGAGGTACTAAAACGGTGAGTAGTAGATAGAATAGAGAATAGTGAAAGAGTACAGTAAATAGAGTGCAGCTCAACCCAACAAGAGAAAAAAACTAGGCTTGTCCGACCAAGAGGAGCTAGACACGGAAAGCATGTGGCATACCTCATGTGTCTTCGCCCCTCCTAGAAGGAGAGTAAATGAACCCCAAGGAGTGGGAATGTAAGTAGGGTGTAAATATATATGCTCAACAAGAAACCCAAATTAGTGCATAAGGGGATCTCCATCTCCAAGATCAGCCCAGGATAAGTCGTCAACAGTTCTAAGGGTAGCCCTCACTAATGCCCCACAGTCCCGTATGTCAAAGTCGCCTCATCGCTGAATCGCACAACCAAGGATCTCGCTCTGGTAACCATGGAGAAAAGTCCCTAACTAGCCTCATTGAAAGGGTTGAGTCTAAAAGAAGTCATCGAGTAACCCACTGCCCAGCCCAATTGGAGGGTAAACCCCAAAAGGTCGTCGAGTGACCCATTGCCCAGCCCTGCTGGAGGGTAAACCCTAAAAGGTCAATGGGTAACCCACTGCCCAACCCCACTGGAGGGTAAACCCTAAAAGGTCGATGGGTAACCCACTTCCCAGCCCCGTTGGAGGGTAAACCCTAAGGTCAACAGGTAACCCACTACCCAGCCTTGTTGGAGGGTAAACCCCGATACCCTGGTGGGTAACCCACTGCCCAGCACTGCTGGAGGGTAAACCCTGAACTGCTCTGATAACTCTGCACTGACCGAACCATCTCTGGATGTCACTAACATCACGACTGTGTGTTGGGTTTGAGTGCATAAATGGAACCTCCAACAAATTCCCTTTCATGATTCAACATTTAATGAGATCTCAAAAGAGGCTCTGTATGCCCAAACAGATTACACTATTGTAATCCTTGCAGAAAAACATGGGAGATATACTATTTACTTGCTGGAAACAGACTCCCAATGAAAAAGTTATTCGACACCGCTTTATGCCCATACGGCGTCTTGTGGGGCCCACACCTCAGTCCCGAAAGAGGTCGGGTGAACTGTGCCATCGTGATGCTCTTGGAAAAGCACGCTGAAACGACTACTCATTCGCCCCGAACAGGCATCTGATAAAAAGTCGCAAAACGCTGCTCACAGCTTAAAAGAAGGCCCGTGGGGCCCATGCCTCGACTCCATATTCAACGACTGAAACCACCCTGGACAACTTCATCTCGACGCCAGGGTCACAACACCGTTGACTACGCCTTAAACAGACTTCAGATGTGTTTGTGCCATCCGAAAGAAGAATCGCGACGAGGTACTTAACGAGTGTGTCACGCCACTGAGCCCTTGTACCAGGAATTAAAAAATCCTCATGACCATCCCAAAACTTCTGCCTCGGTCCAAGGATCATGTATCTGCAGACAGAATGCGAATCCGATGCTCGGTTTGCGAGTTATGGAATTTTTAACGTCATTGGATGGAACAGGGTGGGCCTGGGCCGACCCACCCCTTCAGACCGACGGTCCGCGGCTTGGCCGCCAGGACCGGCCGATCCACCGCGGCCCGCAATTCACCACGTGGGCCACCCCACGTCACTTGGACCAGCTCAGCTGGTCTGGTGCATCCTCCACGAGACCTGAAATGTGTGGGTCTCTGTCGACTGGCCGAGGTTGCGACGACCCCAGTTCTTCGCGCCTCCTGCTAACCGGTGAAGTTGGCCAGCCTGGCCCCCCCGCGTCACTCAGCATATGCCGCTGACCCAGACCGCCTGAAGCCCGCCGCCACCACTGGGAGCTTGCCGCCATCGTGCGAAGCCGCCGCCGCCTCCTGGATCCGCCACCGCGCGAAGCCGCCGCCGCCTCCAGGGATCCGCCGGACTGCAGCGCCGACCGCCGGAAACCCCTGGAATCGCCGAAAAAAGAAGAATTTGGTAGGAAAACATCTAGGGATCACCCCGGACACCCCGAGACTCAAAAAGTTGATCCGAATAGATCATTGGGATTCTCAAATCGAGTTCTACGCAAATATGGCCTTTTATCTAGAATTGGAAAGCATTTCGATGCAAGAAATTGAGTTCAAAGATATATGAGGAATTTAAAAATGAGAACGCAAACTCCTACCTCATTAGGCGTAGCCCGTAGCTTCACCGACGATCCGCCAAAGCCGTCGTGCCTTGGAGAGGTGGAGGAGATGAGTTTGGAGCTTGTTGAGAGGGATATGCCAGGGAGAGACAAAGGGGGGGGGGAGGTGGAGGAGGAGAAGTGTTTAAATAGAAAAACACTTAAACGTCCATTGGTAGGCTTCGTACCCAAACATTCAGCGGGGTCGGGGTTAAGACATATCTAGGGTAAAACCCACGTTCTGAATGCAACGATGGTATCAAAATTTTAATATGAGCCTCCGTTCAGAAGTTATAAAGTCCACGCTCGAGGCCGCTAAATTACGAAAACACCACTGGTGGTGTTTTCTACAGAAGGGTCACGCCCATGAAAGTTACACCTCTCCTAGGGTAAATGGTATGCTCTGGACTCAATAGTGCCCTCAGTTTTCCCTTCTGAGAAACTGTTTAGTAGTTATCCGGTTTATTTGGTGTGTCCAGTGTGAACACACTTAAAGTTTAATTCTGGCCACACCGAGGCTCGGAATCACATGTCGTTTGAATGCCCTGCTCTGTAATAACATTAAGAAAAATTCAAAGTCTTACAGGCTCAAAACCCGGGTTCTTACATCATTCCCTCCTTCATGTTTTTCATCCCTGAAAAAAAAACTACAAAAAAAAACTCAGGATACTGAGCCCGCATCTGGCTCTCCCATTCCCAGGTGCTCTCCTACACTCTCCCGTGCTGCCACAGCACATGAACTAAAGGAATGGTCCATCCATGCAGTATCTACTCCTGCTGGTCCTCAATCGCCACTGGGTGCTCCACAAAGGTGGCTCCATCCTCGATGTCCAGCTCTCCCCAGTCGAAAACGTGCGTGGGGTCGTGTACATATTACCTCAGCTGCGACACATGGAAGACGTCATGCACCCTCTCCAGCTGTGGGGGTAGAGAAAGATGGTAGTCAACCTCACCAACCCTGCACACGATCTCAAAGGGCCCAATGAACCTCGAGGATAACTTGCCTCCCCAGCCGACCCTTCGTGTTCCCTGCCACGGGGAGACCCTCAGAAAAACATGGTCCCCCTGATCGAACTCTAAAGACCTGAAATGACGATATACATAGGACTTCTTTCTACTATGATCCATCCTCATCCACTCACGAATGACCTGCACCTTCTCCGTCTTCACCTTTACCAACTCTAGGCCCACGAGGGAGGTCTCCCCAACCTCCGTCCAGCACAACGGTGACCTACAAGGCCTCTCGTAGAGGGCCTCAAAAGGTTCCATGCTGATAGTAGAGTGGTAACTATTGTTATGCGCGAACTCTACCATGGGAAGGTGATCCTCCCAGCTTAGGCCAAAGTCTAACACACACGCCCTGAGCATATCCTCCAACACCTGGATAGTGCGCTCTATCTGCCTGTCGGTCTAGGGGTGAAAAGCTATACTCATTCACAGCTGAGTCCTAAATGCCTTCTACAGGCGTCACCACAAACACGACGTAAACCATGCTTCATGGTCGGAGATGATCGTCGAGGGTACTCCATGAAGGTGGACGATCTCCCGAATGTACAGCTGCCCCAGAATCTCTACCGAGATCTGCTCCCTGATGGAAAGGAAGTGCGTCGAATTCGTGAGTCGGTCCACTATCACCCAAATGGAATCATGGCCCTTCACTGTGTGTGCAATCCCTATGATGAAGTCCATAGATATGCCACCCCACTTCCACTCCGGTATATCGAGGGGATGCAAAAACCCTGTCGGAACCTGATGCTCTGCCTTCACCTGCTGACAGGTCAGACATTGAGAAACGAACTCAGCTATGTTCCGCTTCATGCCTGACCACAAAAACTGCCACTGAAGGTCTCTGTACATTTTCCCCACACCGAGATGTACATCCAAGGGAGAAGTGTGGAATTCCTGCAATAACTTTTATCGCATCTCCATACAACTCACCCCTAGAACAGGATCTCGTGATTCCCTCTTTTAGAATACCCATCGGGTGTGTCGCTTGTGAATATCTGATCACGCAGTACCTCACTGTTGACATCCCCTAGATGTGACTCTCTCACACGCTCAAGGATCAAAGGAGTCAACACCATCGACTATAGAAAATTCATACCCTCCTGCACCACCAAGGTCAGGTGTAGGGAAGCCAACTGCTCTGAAGCTTCCCGCACTAAACGAGCATGGGACTTCCTGCTAAGGTTATCTTCTACTACGTTTCCCTTCCCTAGAGTGTATAATATATCGAAATCATAATATTTTAGAAACTCCAGCTAGCGCCACTGCCTTAGATTCAAATCCCTCTGAGTGAGAATGTACTTGAGGCTCTGGTGGTATGTGTAACAACCCGAGATTTTATGAGATATATTATTTTTAATTTCTATGATGTGGTATATTATACACTAAGGTTAGCTTGTTTTATACACCGTATTAGCTTGCAGTATACACAACACTATTCTTGGATCGTGTTACACAAAATTTCAAGTTCGTTTGATAGAAGTCATTCTACGCAACATTGAGTGTATATATATATATATATATATTCAATGTATAAATGAAATATGGTTGGATTCCGTTATAAAAAACAATGAATGAGTCTTTCACAACACGCAACCCTGACTTGGCTTGCATTACACGCAATCATGATCTTCCTCGATAGCGTGTGTAGTACGCAATACCGGGTTTCACTAAACAACGATATATTGATATAATATAATTATGAACTAGATGTTATGAATAGTATTAACTAAATTTTGAATTTTATAACATTATTATTCATCTTACACATTTTCTAGAACACGGTATAAGAACAAAATAAATTTTTCGGGTAAAATAAGTATTTTTCAAAAAATGCAGTTTTGCCGCCTTTTAATGGCGCACCCAATTTAAATCTAGTTTTTGACATGTTTATAAGTTCAATTTTACAAAATAAACTTCTTATTTTGAATCAGGATATAAAAATTTACATTGGATAAAGTTTTGATATTTTTCTGATAACTTTCATATTTTAATGAATAGTAAAAACACGCTATATTTTAATTAAAAACAACTTTTTTCATCATAATAATTTATGTGGTTAAATTATAAAATTTAATGGTTTTAAAGTATAAATAGAATATATTTTAACCATTTAATATAATTTATGTCATTATCATTGATTTTACTTTGAATTCTTAGGTTAAATCAATTCAATCTTTTGCAATGTTTTAAACAAAAACCCGTTTTCTTTCGACAACAAGATTAATTTTAATTTAATTTCTGAAACTTTTGTGTATTTAATTTGGAAAAATGGATTCCATATTTAGAATAAGTGGGTCTAAATTATGTTAATAAGATACTTTTTATTTTTGGGCGTTATGAATAGTAACTACGGTAAATTTTATTTACCATAGTTAAAGGTAAATCGGGTAATTAAGGGTAAATATAAGATTATAAAATTAACCTAACACCTTCCAAAATCCTATTGGATGACTAAAGGTCGACCCATATCACCTAAGGGTCGCATTAGAATCATTTAATGGACTTTTTCCCATGAAAATAATTTAATTATTACTAAAACCAAAGAAAGTGACAACGTGTCACTCTCTTAAATCTTATAAGTATATTAATTTTAATTTAGTAATAAACTTCATGAAACTTAAAAAATTAATAGTATCCAGAAAGATAATGAAATTATATACATCATATGAATTTATTTATAATTTTTAGGGATTAAATAATTAGCATTAATTGTGACACAATAGTGATGCAGAAATTGTTTATCTAGTGAAAAATCAAGAATATAGTTTTTATTAAAATAATAGTGACCATAAAAGACACAAAACCCTGACCAAAACTTATTGGTCATGTAAAATTAAACCATAATCATCTAATGGTAGAATATTTGACCATTTTGAGCCTTATAAAAGCGATTATGACACTTATATTATTTTATTTTAAATAATGCCAAAGTTGTCACCTTCATAATTTAATAAATATAAAATTTTAAATATTGTGATTTTAAGATGATAAATTCTAGTAAAAGTATTATTGTGAAAGTTAATAGATTTATATTCATCATAGGATTTTATTTTTAATTTTTATGCAACAAATAAGTATATTAAATAATTATAAAAAATGATGCAGTAATTATTTTATTAAGAGATAAACCAAATAAATGGTTTTAAAAATAATAAAATAAATATTATATGAACTATTTAATGTTCTACACTAATTTTATAGATACATATGACCTTTTATGAATCTATTAGAACTTTTATTTCAAACATATCTTAATTATATATTTTATTTAAATTCAAATAAACGAATAGTGTCAAAATTGACACTATTGTTATTTTATAAAAATAACATATTATAAAATTGTTTAAAAATCACAAAAATATATAAAAATTATAAATTTAAATTTATATGGTCTAAAATGTTATAAATTATCAAATAATGGAAAATTCACAACAAATATGTAATTATTTGTTATAATTTAAAATTTAGAATGTTATTACCACAAATAAAATTAAATTGATTAAATAAGGATAAATCAAGTTGATAATGTTTAAAATAAATTCCTAACATGTCTAAATTTTATTGGTTGATGAGATTACAACCCTATATCATCTAATATTCGAATATGAGTCATTTTTGTATGTTTTTAAGTAGGGTTAGATTTATTATAAATTAATATTTTTAAGATTTCCAAAGGTGCCCCTCTCCTCCCTTATAAAAGGGCACCACCTCCCTCTCTTCCTCACACCAATTTGAGCATTTATTCTCTGCCAAACCCTTCCCATTTTCCTTATCAACTTCCCTAGAAACATCCTAGAGGTCCTGGTCTTCTTCAAAGACCAATTTTAGTACCCTAAGAGGAGGATTCAAAGAGGCGTTTCAAAGAAGAGGTAATATCCGTTACTGATTCTTTCAATTTGCTTTCTTCTAAAACTTCTTCTTATTTAGTTGTTTCATTATGAAGTAATAACATCAGTATCCTTCATATACTTATATTTTATTATAAATATGAAACAACCCTATTTCATCTTCTATCCATCCTACGGAAAACAAAATCACCGCGCGTGCGTACGTACGGAATACCGTCTCCATGCCGTGGTGTAATCTATTTTTCCACCAACACCTTACATGGATGGGTATAATGGTGTAAAGAATAAATATATATGGTTATTATAACATCATACTGATTCTGATATATTATACCATCCACTCCAATTCTATAATTATGGGGACGATATCATCGCTCGTGCGTACGTACGGAGTACCGTCTCCATGATGCGATGAGATTCATTCTCCATGTTAACCATACATGAATGATCATAAAGGTTATATAACGAATAATAATGAAATATATGAAATAATAATGCTACTAGATTTATGTATATATATATATATGTATGTCATCTATTTAGTTTCATTCAATTCAATAAGAAAACGAAAACAACGTTCATGCGTACATACGGCCTACCGTCTCCATGAACGGTGTATTTCATTCCTTTTATCAATCTATAATATATATGTATATGATGAATATATATTATATATAAATAATGTTTTACATTCTGGAATTATTTAAATAATGATATAAGTAATAATATCAAGAACGACAAGTCGAAACACATACGATAAATGAAATGATTTTACCCAAAACGCTACTTTAACATGGAATTTACAAAAGAACGGGTAATATAAAGTCATAAGTGAAACACATATGATATCATAATAATGAATATGATTATGTAATAAGTCAATGATATTATTTAAATCATTATACATGAGGTTCGTATCCATACGAAGCATATCAGACCTAAGTTAAGGGATAATTTTTCAAATCTCATTTTTATCCGAGATTGCTTATACGTAAGTATTTTCTAGGGTTATTTCTATCATCCATGTCCATGTTTTATAAAAGTGTTTTCATGTATGTTAATGGTACTTTTTACCCATTTTTGACTTTTACTACATGGTATGTAAGGAATCTTTGTTTTGTTTACGTTACGAGGTACTTTTTTGACTTTTTCGGCAAAAGTACGAGAAGAATGTTTTTTTAACTTATACTGCATAAAAGGATTTATTACGGTTTTATAAAGCCTTATTTTCATGAATATTCCTACAAAAGATTTCATGACTATTTCCAAAAAAAATCTATTTCTTTTAAAAATGCATGAAATTTTGTGAAAAGAAAATGATTTTGAAGAAGAAAGGATATTTTCCTCAAGAATTCATTTCAAGTATTTTATCAAAAAAAAAATTCATCTAAGATGACATTATTTCATATGTTTATGTTTCAAGTATAATGTCTCTATGATTTACATGGTTTCACTTTTCTTATTATGAAATGATATCCATTTCTTTTATATGGATTATGTGATGATGTTTATGAAACCCATTTTATTTATTGGGTTATTATGAATGATGTATGTTTATTTTGTGGAAGAAGTAAGAATGATTTCATTATGAGATGGGTGGGACCTATATCTCCCTCCAATTCATTGGGTAAAGATTTATATCTCATGAGATAGACATGGCTGGAATGGTAAGTTAATCTGGTTCAGTGTTACAGGACTGAAACGAGGAGTGAACTCGATTCATAAAGGGACTTCATCCACCAAGATGGTCTTGGCAGCAATGCCTTGGCTACTATGGAAATCATGACATGTGCTGAATGGTTGACACAATTACATGTTTTACTCCCATGCTATTTTAACATGCTTAATGTTTCTTTATGATCTATGCCTTACATACTTCCATGTTTTATGTCATTGCTCAAGCTTTTTATGTTTAAACATTATGTTCATGTTTATAAGCTCAAATGTATATGATTTGTTTTATTTTATCCATGATTACTCTTACTGAGAATTTGAGCTCACCCTTTATATATTTTCTTTTCCCCGAGATATAAAGAAAGGTTTTAAGTAAGGAAACAAAAAGTGGAAGATCTTTATGGGATATGTTGAAGATATTTCACCACGATTAGAAGATTACGTTCCATGTTTCCAAAGACACTAAACTATTACGGTCCTTGTGTGTCTGTTTTTGTTATGCATTAAGTATTCTTCAAAAGTAATGTATTGTCCATGTATGTCCAGCTTCAGGTCTCTACAGTTGGTATCAGAGGAAAGGTTTAGTCAACCTTTGGAAACTAGGATGTGATAACTTTAGTGAGATCCCTAGAGATATTTCTAAGGTATGTCTAGGGATGTCCCTAAGGTTAAGTATACGTATAGGTTATAGTCCTAGAATTGCGCTAATGATCTTAGAATTAAACCTAAGATGTTAGATATTTAAGGTACTACCCCTTTATTATGTTGTTTTCCTAGAATTATTTTTGCCTCTCACACTATTCTTTTTGGGTTTTAGATGATGGCTAGAACCCGATGGAACCGTGTTGATCAATGAAATGGAAGATGCAATGATTGTCCTCCCGAACAAACCAACTTTATGGGAGATGGAGTGCAAAATCTTATTGCTATACTTACACAAGCTACGAATCATTCTGGATTTCCAAATAAGGAGAGGAGGGAACAATATTCTATTGAGTCCTTCATGAGGCAATGTCCACCTTCTTTCAATGGGTCTTCTGATCCACTTGTTGCTGAACAATGGATCAGTACCATTGAAAAGATATTTTCCATAATTCGTTGTTCGGAACATGATAAAGTCATTCTAGCTGTTTACCATTTAGAAGGTGAAGCAGACCAGTGGTTGACTCTAATTAAGAATACAAGGCCCCGAGATGAAATTGAGTCCATGGAATGGTACGAGTTAAAGAACTTATTTTTTAATAAGTACTTCCCTCGTATTCTTCGAACAAAGATGGAGAAGGAGTTTCTTGAGATTAAGCAGAAGGATGATGAATCTGTTGGTATATACGAAGCGAATTTTACAAGACTTGCAAGATATGCATATGGATTTATCATCCAAACTGAAAGTAAAGTTGATTGATTTTTCAGTGGCTTAAAACCAAGTCTTCTAAGGGCATTAGCTATAAGAGACTTCAGTAGCTATGATGAAATTGTGCATTGTGCTATCAAGGTAGAACTGGAAGTTGGTGTAACATATCCATCTCATGGTTTTGACAAGAAATGAAAGATGGAGTTCAAGGGGAAATCTCAGAACAATGGTGAAAAGAAGATGAATGTTTCTTTATGCTCAAAGTGTAGAAAGAAGCATAGTGGAGATTGCCTAAAAGGTACTAGAAAATGTTTTAAGTGTGGAAAAGAAGGTCATCATGCAGCTGAGTATCGAAGTAATGGAAAAAGGGTTGCTAATGATGTGAATAAAGAAAATACTGCAGAGAGCGCACCACCAACACTTCAATGCTTCAAGTGCAAGGAAATAGGGCATTATGCTAATAAATGCCATAATCCATGGGTTAATGATGATCAACTTGAGAAACCTCTTAAGGAAAAGGATAAAGGGAAGTCTCATGCGATCACTATTTGTGATGTTGAGTATGAAAATGAAGTTGTTTAATGACTAAGTGTTTATGTAATGGGATTCCAAAATAATGTTTTATATAGTATCGTGGAATATTGGAATATTTATGTGTTGGTCTATTGTGGTTTCCAATAATTTTATGGTACCGGTAACCATGGAAAGTGATTGAGATATCTTTGGAAAGAAGATGATATGCGCATAATGAAGGGATAAGGAGAAAATGAAATGTTTGACAGTATTCATGAGCTCATGACTGATATAAAAAAATAGTTATGTCATGGTTTGAGTATATAGAATTTTGGGGTTTTGGTATGTGGAAAGAGTTTACTTTTGATAGCACTCATGTTTTCACTAAGATTCAATGGGTATTTATTTTTCAGGAGAATACATGATTAAGGCCTTCGAACATTTGGAATGTGACCAACAAGATAAATCTTATGATATATGGGGATCAACGATGGTATTAACATGTTTGTTATTTGAAATCTCTGGTAATTGTTTTCACTATAATATGACAATGGAATGCAATATTATGGATAAGCCTAAAGATTGGAATGGATTATGTTGAACATAAGTTAGTATTGTTTAAGGATAGAAACTTTTTCGATATTATTGATGGGATGTTATTGTAATGTAGTTTTAGAAAAAGGACAACATGCAGGACGAGCGACAACCCGTCACGTTGGACAAGGCTGTGGGAATCGAACCCCCAACCGAAGTTCGAATGGCCTTTATCACATACCACTGGCCTACAGGAAGTCCCTGGTTAGTATAAACTAGTTTTATTTTATTAAGAGGCATGATAGATGATGTATAAGTTCATTTTTGGAATCGTATATGATTAACCTCACCATAGACGGACTTATGTATATTTGATAACTTTTGCTAACCTTTTCTTTGAAACAAATGGAATGACCCATCATTCTATCACATGATCTATTAATACTTCAAAAATAACAAATTCAACTTCATTTCTTTAAGAGATGAAGTGGAAATTGTTCAAATCACGAACAACAGTGAGATTGTACCAAAATCAAGTAAGTATTTCTTCTAATTCAAAATTTTCAACTTTAGGGAAATGATATTGAAAACCAAAAATGTTTTCATAGTTCTCTTATATCTGATGAATCAGATGGTACCTTAGATCATCACAAATTTATAGCTTTGTGACTGTTGTATTTATCATAGCCATGTCCTCTACCACTCTCCATCAGAACATGATGGTTAGATTTCTCCTCCATATCCATATTTTCACCAATGTTCTCCTATGATTAGTTAATTTGGGTAACTGTTACATTTCATACATTAGTTTTTAAAGTTATGTTATGTTATTCCTTTTTACGATGTGGGTTTCTATTAAAGAAACTTTCAAGTAGAAAACTATTTATAACCCCGATAAATTTCGAGGGTGAAATTCATTTTAAGGGGGGTAGAATTTAACAACCTGAGATTTTATGAGATATATTATTTTTAATTTCTGTGATGTGTTCTATTATACACTAAGGTTATCTTTTGTTATACACCGTATTAGCTTTCAGTATACGCAACACTATTCTTGGATCGCGTTACACAAAATTTCAAGTTCGTTTGATAGAAGTCATTCTACGCAACATTGAGTGTGTATATATATATATATTCAATGTATAAATGAAATATGGTTTGATTCCGTTATACAAAACAACAAAGGAGTATTTCACAACATGCAACCCTGACTTGGCTTGCATTACACACAATCATGACCTTCCTCGATAGCGTGTGTAGTACGCAATACCGGGTTTCACTAAACAACGATATATTGTTATAATATTATTATGAACTAGCTGTTATGAATAGTATTACGTAAATTTTGAATTTTATAACATTATTATTCATCTTACACATTTTCTAGAATATGGTATAAGAACAAAATAAATTTTTCGGGTAAAATAAGTATTTTTAAAAAAAATGTAGTTTTGCCACCTTTTAATGGCGCACCCACTTTAAATATAGCTTTTGACATGTTTATAAGTTAAATTTTACAAAATAAACTTCTTATTTTGAATCAGGATATAAAAATTTACATTGGATAATGTTTTGATATTTTTCTGATAACTTTCTTATTTTAATGAATAGTAAAAACACGCTATATTTTAATTAAAAACAACTTTTTTCATCATAATAATTTATGTGGTTAAATTATAATATTGAATGGTTTTAAAGTATAAATAAAATATATTTTTACCATTTAATATAATTTATGTCATTATCATTGATTTTACCTTGAATTCGTAGGTTAAATCAATTCAATCTTTTGCAACGTTTTAAACAAAAACCCGTTTTCTTTCGACAATGAGATTAATTTTAATTTAATTTCTGCAACTTTTGTGTATTGAATTTGGAAAAATGGATTCCATATTTGGAATAAGTGTGTCTAAATTATGTTAATAAGCTACTTTTTATTTTTGGGCTTTATGAATAGTAACTACGGTAAATTTTATTTACCATAGTTAAAGGTAAATCGGGTAATTAAGGGTAAATATAAGATTATAAAATTAACCTAACACCTGCCAAAATCCTATTGGATGACTAAAAGTCGATCCATATCACCTAAGGGTCGGATTAGAATCATTTAATGGACTTTTTTCCATGAAAATAATTTAATTATAATTAAAACTAAAGAAAGTGACAACATGTCACTCTCTTAAATCTTATAAGTATATTAATTTTAATTTAGTGATAAACTTCATGAAACTTAGAAAATGAATAGTATCAAAAAATATAATGAAATTATATACATCATATGAATTTATTTATAATTTTTAGGGATTAAATAATTAGCATTAATTGTGACACAATAGTGATGCAGAAATTGTTTATCTAGTGAAAAATCAAGAATATGGTTTTTATTAAACTAATAGTGACCATAAGAGGCACAAAACCCTGACCAAAACTTATTTTTCATGTAAATATAAACCATAATCATCCAATGGTCTAATATTTGACCATTTGGAGCCTTATAAAAGCGATTATGACACTTATATTATTTTATTTTAAATAATGCCAAAGTTGTCACCTTCATAATTTAATAAATATAACAATTTAAATATTGTGATTTTAAGATGATAAATTATAGTAAAAGTATTATTGTGAAAGTTAATAGATTTATCTTCATCATAGGATTTTATTTCTAATTTTTAAGAAACAAATAAGTATATTAAATAATTATACAAAAATGATGTAGTAATTATTTTATTAAGAGATAAACCAAATAAATGGTTTTAAAAATAACAAAATAAATATTATATGAACTATTTAATGTGCTCCACTAATTTTCTAGATACATATGACCTTTTATTAATATATTAAAGCTTTTAGTTCAAACATATATTCTCTATATATTTTATTTAAATTCAAATAATCGAATAGTGTCAAAATTGACACTATTGTTATTTTATAAAAATAACATATTATAAAATTGTTTAAAAATCACAAAAATATTTAAAAATTATAAATTTAAATTTATATGGTATAAAATATTATAAAGTATCAAATTATGGACAATTCACAACAAATAAGAAATTATTTGTTATAATTTAAAATTTAGAATGTCATTACCACAAATAAAATTAAATTGATTAAATAAGGATAAATCAAGTTGATAATGTTTAAAATAAATTCCTAACATGCCTAAATTTTATTGTTTGATAATATTACAACCCTATATCTTATAATATTCTAATATGAGTCATTTTTGGAGGTTTTTAAGTGGGTTAAGATTTATTATAAATTAATATTTTTAAGATTTCCAAAGGTGCCCCTCTCCTCCTTTATAAAAGGGCACCTCCTCCCTCTCTTCCTCACACCAATTTGAGCATTTAATCTCGGCCAAACCCTGAACATTTCCCTTATCAACATCCCTAGAAAATCCTATAGGTCCTGGTCTTCTTCAAAGACCAATTTTAGTACCCTAAGTTGAGGATTCAAAGAGGCGTGTCAAAGAAGAGGTAATATCTGTTACCGATTCTTTCAATTTGCTTTCTTCTTAAAATTATTCTTCTTTAGTTGTTTCATTATGAAGTAATAACATCAGTATCACTCATATACTGATATGTTATTATAAATATTAAACAACCCTATTTCACCTTCTATCCATCCTACGGAAAACAAAATCACCACGCGTGCGTACGTACGGAATATCGTCTCCACGCCGTGGTGTAATCTATTTTTCCACCAACACCTTACATGGATGGGTATAATGGTGTAAATAATAACTATATATGGTTATTATAACATCATAATGATTCTGATATATTATACCATCCACTCCAATTCTATAATTATGGGGATGATATCATCGCTCGTGCGTACGTACGGACTACCGTCTCCATGATGTGATGAGATTAATTCTCCATGTTAACCATACATGAATGATCATAAAGTTTATATAATGAATAATAATGAAAAATATGAAATAATAATTCTACTGGATTTATGTATATATATATGTATGTCATCTATTTAGTTTCATTCAATTCAATAAGGAAACGAAAACTGCGTTCATGCGTACGTACGGCCTACCGTCTCCATGAACGGTGTATTTCATTCCTTTTATCGATCTATAATATATATGTATATGATGAATATATATTATATATAAATTATGTTTTACATTATGTAATTATGTAAATAAGGATACAAGTAATAATATCAAGAACGACATGTCGAAACACATACGATAAATGAAATGATTTTACCCAAAGTGCTACTTTAACATGGAATTTACAAAATAATGGGTAATATAAAGTCATAAGTGAAACATATATGATATCATAACAATGAATATGATTATGTAATAAGTCAATGACATTATTTAAATCATTATACAGGAGGTTCGGATCCATACGAAGCATATCAGACCTAAGTTAAGGGATAATTTTGCAAGTCTCATTTTTATCCGAGATTGCTTATACATAAGTATTTACTGGGGTTATTTCTATCATCTATGTCCATGTTTTATAAAAGTGTTTTCATGTATGTTTATGGTCCTTTTACCCATTTTTTACTTTTACTACATGGTATTTAAGGAATCTTTCTTTTGTTTATGTTACTAGGTACTTTTTTTGACTTTTCCAGCAAAAGTACGAGAAGAATGTTTTTTTTAACTTATATGGCATGAAAGGATTTTTTACGGTTTTATAAAGCCTTACTTTCATGAAGCTTCCTACAAAATATTTCATGACTATTTCCAACAAAATATCTTTCTTTTAAAAATGCATGACATTTTGTGAAAAGAAAATGATTTTGAAGAAGAAAGGATATTTTCCTCAAGAATTCATTTCAAGTGTTGTATCAAAACCAATTTTCATATAAGATGACATTATTTCATATGTGTATATTTCAAGTATCATGTCTCTATGATTTACATGGTTTCACTTTTCTTATTATGAAATGATATCCATTTCTTTTATATGGATTATGTGATGATGGGATGATGTTTATGAAACCCATTTTATTTATTGGGTTATTATGAATGATGTATGTTTATTTTGTGGCACAAGTAAGAATGATTTCATTATGAGATGGGTGAGACCTATATATCCCTCCAATGCATTGGGTAAAGATTTATATCTCATGAGATAGACATGGCTGGAACGGTAATTTAATCCGGCTCAGTGTTACAGGACTGAAACAAGGAGTGAACTCGATTCAGAAAGGGACTTTGTCCACTAAGATGGTCTTGGAAGCAATGCCTTGGCTACTATGGAAACCATGACATGTGCTGAATGGTTTCCACAATTACATGTTTTACTCCCATGCTATTTTATCATGCTTAATGTTTATTTATGATCTATGCCTTATGTACTTCCATGTTTTATGTCATTGCTCAAGCTTTTGATGTTTAAACATCATGTTCATGTTTATAAGCTCAAATGTATATGATTTGTTTTATTTTATCAATGATTACTCTTACTGATCATTTGAGCTCACCCTTTATATGTTTTCTTTTCCCCAGGATATAAATAAAGGTTTTAGGTAAGGAAACAAAAAGTGGAAGATCTTTATGAGAGATGTGGAAGATCTTTCACCACGATTAGAAGATTACGTTCCAAGTTTCCAAAGACACTAAACTATTACGGTCCTTGTGTGTCTGTTTTTGTTATGTATTAAGTATTTTGTAAAAGTAATATATTGTCCATGTATGTCAAGCTTCGGGTCTCTATAATCTCAGTAGACCACAAAACGCTCGCCCAGAAGGTAGTGTCTCCATAACCTCAAGGCGAAGACCACCACTGCCAGCTCCAAATCGTGAGTCGCATAATTCTTCTCATGGGGCCTCAACTGCCTTGACCCATATGTAATCACTACCCACTGCTATATCAACACGCACCTGAGCCCAGCTCCTAAAGCGTCACAATACACCACGAACTCAACGCCCTACTCTGGAAGCCTCAACACTGGAGCACTAGTCAGCCTCTGTCTAAACTCCTTGAAGGCCTTCCGGCACAGATCTGTCTAGGTGAATGGTCATCCCTTCTGCGTCAATGCGGTCAAAGGGGCAGAAATCCTGGAGAAATCTTACACAAACCTCCTGTAGTACCCTGCCAAACCAAGGAATCTCTACACCTCTAATGCATTCTTGGGTGGCTCCCAAGAAAGCATTGCCTCTATCTTTGTGGGATCTACAGAAAATCCCTACTCCATAATGACATGCCCCAGAAAGTGAACCTCATGAATCTAGAACTGACACTTCGAGAGCTTCCCATACAGCTGGTGCTCTCAGAGTAAGTCTAGGACCATCCTCAAATGATCAGCATGCTCCTCTTCCATCGTAGAGTAGATGAGTATGTCATCAATAAAGACAACCACAAACCGGTCCATGTACGACTGGAAGATCTGGTTCATCAAAGCTATGAAAATGGCGGGGTCATTCATCACGCCAAAGGGCATCACCAGAAACTCATAAATGCCCATAATGACAATAGAAAGCCATCTTTGGGATGTCGGCCTCACGAACCCGCAACTGGTGGTAGCCGGATCGAAGATCAATCTTGGAGAACCACTTCGCACCTCTCAACTGGTCGAAGAGGTCATCGATCCTCAACAAAGGGTACTTTTTCTTTATCATGGCCTGATTTAGGCGACGATAATCCACACAAATCTGTAGACTCCAATATGCCTTTTTCACAAACAAAACTAGAGCTGCCCAGGGGGACACACTAGGCCTGATAAATCCCTTCTCACAAAGGTCGTCCAGCTGAATTCATTGCTCCCGAAGCTCTGTGGGTGCCATCTGATATGTTTTACATGATATCGGGGTAGTCTCTGGCTACAAGTCAATGTAGAACTCCATCTCTCACCTCGGAGGTAGTCCCAGGACATCCTTGGGAAAGACGTCCATGTAGTCCTCTACAACGGTAAGGATCTAGGTGCTTGTAGCATCTATTGCTGCGAGATCCATGCTCACCAACTGGTGAGAGAAAGGTAGGGGTCTCCTGCTTAGAGTACCCATCTGCTCTACCACGAGGTCTCATTCACCAAGAATGGTGAACTTCGTCCCATCAGAAAACATGCCTCTGACTCGTCTATGACAACAGTTGATCTGGGTGTGAACCATAAAAATCCAATCCATGCCCAAGATGAAAACATAAGGTTCCATCGTGATGATGAGTAGGTCCCACGTGAAACTCCCTCCTCTGAACGATAGTTTTCACTATCTATAGATAAAGGTCACCAACGAGGCACTTTCTGTAGGAACCTCAAGGATTAGTGTAGGTGTCAGCGCCTCTACTGGAAGCTCCAACTCTCGTACCAAAAGTAGTGATATAAATGAGTGGATGGATTATGTGTCTAATAGTATCGAAGAAAGCATAGAGTAAACACAATGCATACCTCAAACCATCTCGTGTGCTGGGGGGTCATGAACACCCATAGCCTGAAGCTACCTGCGACTTCTACCGCCAGCTCCCTGAGCCTGGCGTGGGCTGCCCGGTGGTGGCGGTGGAAGGACCCAGAAACACTATCCCAGACCTCCAGGTCCTACCACTCTACCTGCGCCGCCTCCTTGAGGACCACCTTGTCCTCACCTGGGAGATCCCTAGTCACGGCGCTGCCTCTACCACTGCGGTGCGCCCACTGCCTGCCACAACTGCTCAGTACGCCTGGTCGGCCAGTCCTGTGCTAGGTGACCCCGTCTGTCATAGGCATAGCATCAGCTCTCTCCTGACTTCCCCGGTGCTCCATGGACCAACTGTGGTGTATAACCCTGCCCCTGTGTCTGCTCACGAAAGGGCCTCCTCGACCGAGGCTCTGCTCTCTGCCGCCTTCCTGTCACCGAAGACTCTCCTCTGAAGCGGCCACTGCTAGTCCTTGTCAACTGGTGTCCCTCAGCCAAGAAGCTCTTCACAATGAGCACCCACTCAAGCACCCCGACATATGTAGGGATGCACAGGGGTACTACACTAGCACTGATCTCCCTGCGAAGACCCTACTCAAACTTTCGTGCCAGGAAGTATCTATCCCAGACCATATCCTACGAGTAGCATGTCAGATCCATAAACCGGGCCAAGTACTACTCTACGGTCATCCCCCTTCTTCAGCTCCAGAAGCTTCTGAATCCGAACAGAGTGTAAAAAGGAGGGGGAGTACTCCTCCTGGAAGAGCTGCTGGAAGCTATCCCACGTGAGAGACGACTCATCGTGGGTCTGCGTAACCAACCCCCACCAACACCCGACCGTCCTGAGGAAAAGGTTGGAAGCTAGGGCTACCATCTGTTACACTGGTGTCTGTACTAGCCTGAAAAGTCGGTCCATGGACTCTAGCTAGTTTTCTACTGCCTGGGGATCCGGGTCTCCATGGAACTTCTGCGGTCACTAACACTGAAAGTCTCGGAGCGTACTTAGCCTGCGCTCAACCTCAACCTGTGATGCTGGTACTAACTGCCACTCTCCAGGTGGAGGGGCTACTGCTGAAGCACTGGGCAGAAGGGGATCACGTGAGGGTCCCTGAACGGATGCCTCATCACTCGCCAGGTCGTCATCACGAACTGGAGAGAGTAACCTGGCTGGCTGTTGTCATGGGGGCATCCTAAAAATTATCAAGGTTTACCACGATCAGATGAGCATATATATATATATATATATATAATATTAATAACAAGGGGAGATGACTTAAAAGGACAGTCAAAGACTCAATCCTACTGGATGAATGTTCCAAATTTCCCTGCAACAAGTGACTCAACGTGCTGAGTTGACAAGCGGGTTATCAAGGTCCTGGTGAATGGATATGTTAGCTGCCCGTACCATTACTGGACTCCCTGGCCTGAGACACGCACTCAGGACACGTCGAAACTGTTGCCCCAAATCTCAATCAATCCCCTTTTTTAGGGATGTCCGAACAATGCCCCAAGGAACGAACCACTCTGATACCACTTTGTCATGACCTGATCCTACTGGTCTTGAGCCACAACTACCCCAAGCCCGCCTCCATAGGCCAGGGGATGGCGATGAGCGCCGAAGGTGTAACAACCTCGGGGAGGCCTTTTCCTAAGTACCTGTACACACACACACATCCTACTCGATGCAGAAGTGCAGAGTCAAAAGAAAACTGAAGGACAAACAACTATAACCCAACCACAGTCATGCATCAGCTTCTAAATAAAGAAAAGTAAGGTTCTGAAAAGTACTGATAAGACACCGAACAGAAAAAGGAAAAAACACGCACCCAACTTGAATGGTGAAACAACCCGACAAAAGGTAAAAAAAAGTAAATAGCTGATGAGTCTCACACATAAAAGACCTACTACGACCACTGAATGTAGCCCAAGCTCTTGTGTCCTCTACACTCCTCCATAGTCTCGATTGACCTATCCGTCGTCTGCAAGGTCACACCAAGTGTGGGCAAAGCCCAAGTAGGGGTGAGTAAAAAAATACTCAATAGGATGCCCTGAAAGCTCGAGGGAGAAACAAAGGAGGTACTAAAATGGTGAGTAGTAGATATAACAGATAATAGTGAAAGAGTACAGTAAATAGAGTGCAAATCAACCCAACAAGAGAAAGAAAGTAGGCTCGTCCGACCAAGAGAATCTAGACACGGAAAGCATATGACATACCCCGCGTGTCTTCACCCCTCCAAGAAGGAGAGTAACTGAACCCAAGGAGTGGGAACGAAAGTAGGGTGTAAATATATATGCTCAACAAGAAACCCAAATGAGTGCGTAAGGGGATCTCCATTTCCAAGATCAGCCCATGATAAGTCGTCAACAGTTCTAAGGGTATCCCTCACTGATGCCCCATAGTCCCGCACATCAAAGCCACCTCATCGCTGAATCGCGCAACCAAGGATCCTGCTCCGGTAACCACATAGAAAAGTCACTGACTAGCCTCATAGAAATAGATGAGTCTGAAAGAAGTCATTGGGTAACCCACTGCTCAACCCAACTAGAGGGTAAACCCCAAAAGTTCATCGGGTGACCCACTGCCCTGCCCTGCTGGAGGGTAAACCCTAAAAGGTTGATGGGTAACCCACTGCCTAGCCCGACTGGAGGGTAAATATTAAAAGGTTGATGGGTAACCCACTGCCCAGCCCCGATAAAGGTTAAAACGTAATGTGAACGGGTAACCCACTACCTAGCCTCGCTAGAGGGTAAACCCTGATACGCTGGTGGGTAACCCACTTCCCAGCCCCGCTAGAGGGTAAACCCTGAACTAGTTCGATAACTTCGCACTTCCCGAACCATCTCTAGGTGTCACTAACATCGCGACCATGCGTTGGGTCGGAGTGCTTCAAGGGATCCTCTGAAAAATGACCTTTCATGTTTCAACATTTAATGAGATCTCAAAAGAGACTCTACACACCCAAACATATTAAACCATTGTAATCCTTGCAGAAAAACACGCGAGATAGACTATTTACTCGCTGAAAATGGACTCCCGAAAAAAAAATTATTTAATACCACTTTATACCCATACGACATCTCGTGGGGCCCACACCTCAGTCCCAAAAGTGTTCAGGCGAACTGCACCATCGCGATGCTCTCAGAAAAACACGCCGAAACAACTACTCATTCGCCCCGAACAGACGTTTGATAAAAAGTCGCAAAACGTTGCTCACAACTTAAAAGACGGTTCATTGGGCCCACGCCTCAACTAGGGATTCAACTCCTAAAACCACCCTAGAAAAATTTTTCTTGACTCCAGGGTCACAACGCCACTGACGACGCCTTAAACAGACTTCAGATGTGTTCGCGCCATCCGAAAGAAGAATCCCGATGAGGTACTTAATGAGCGTGTTGTGCCACAGAGCCCCCATCCTGGGAATTAAAAAATCTCCAGAACCATTCCAAAACCTCCTCCTTGATCCAAGGATCGCGTCTCTGTAGACGGAACGTGAATTTGACGCTCGGTTTGCGAGTTATGGCATTTTTAACTTCCTTGGACGGAACGGGGTGGACCTGGGCCGTCCCACCCCTTCAGACCGGCGGTCCGTGGCTGGGCCGCCCGGTCCACCACGGCCCGCTGTTCGCCGTGCGGGCCGCCCTGCATCACCCGAGCCGACTCAACTGGTCTGGCGCGTCCTCCACGAGACCCGCAATGCACGGGTCTGTGTCGGCTGGTCGGGGTCGCGACGACCCCGGTTCTTTGTGCCTCCCGCTAACCAGCGAAGCCGGCCAGCTTGGCCCCCACGTCACCCCACGTACGCCGCCGGCCCGGACCACCTAAAGCCCATTGCCACCGCTGGGAGCCCGTCGCCACCGCTGGGAGCCGCCGCGCAAAGCCACCGCTTGGAGCCGCCCCCGCGCGAAGCCGCCGCCGTCGCTTGGAGCTGCAGCCGCGCGAAGCCGCCGTTGCCACCCGTGATTCGCCGGACCACCGTGCCGACCGCCAGAAACCCCTGGAATCTCCGGAAAAAGAAGAATTTGGCCAGAAAACTTCCCGGGGTCACCCCAAACACCCCGGGACTCGAAAATTCGATCAGAACGGATCGTTGGGAAGATCAAATCAAGTCCTCCGCAAATATGGCCTTCGCTTGAGAATTGGAAAGCATTTTGATGCATGAAATTGAGTTTAAAGGTATATGCAGAATATAAAAATGAGAACACAAACTCCTACCTCGTTGGGCATAGCTCGTAGCTTCGCCGACGATCTTCCGGAGCCGTCGTGCCTTGGAGAGGTGGAGGAGAGAAGTTTGGAGCTTGTTGAGAGGGATCCGCCATGGAGAGACAACGGGGGGGAGGAGAAGTGTTTAAATAGAAAAATACTTAAACGTCCACCGGTAGGCTCCGTACCCGAACTTTCGACAGGGTCAGGGTTAAGCCACCTCTAGGGTAAAAACCTTGTTCTGAACGCAACGACAGTCTCAGAATTTTAATCCGAGCCTCCATTCAAAATTTATAAAGTCCACGCCTGAGGCTGCTAAATTATGAAAACGCCCCTGGTGGCGTTTTCCACCGAAGGGCTACGCTTGCAAAAGTTACACTCCTCCTAGGGTAAAAGGAATGCTCAAGACTCAACGGTGCCCTCAGTTTTTCCATCCGAGCAATCTTTTTGGATTTATTCTATTTATTTGGCATGTCCAGTGTGAATTCACTTAAAGTTTAATTCCGGCCACACTGGGGCTCAGAATCACACGCTGTCTGCACGCCCTGCTCTGGAATAACATTAAGAAAATTTCAAAGTCTTACAGGCTCAAAAACCAGGTTCTTACAGTACTGAACCATTTCATGAAATATCATGAATCTAATTACTCTCATGATATTATAACTTTCATTAAATTTTATTCCATCACGAGGTTTATTATTTAAAATGTTTCAAATTGGTATGGGACACTTTAGAATGTTTAAAGATTATTTTCCTCAATAATAAAAATGATCTTTCAATGGAATTTATATTTGAAGAAATTATAAGACCATTGTTCAATAAAACCATACATTTTTCTCTCCTATAGTTATTCATGAACTTTTTCAAGTATTAGTACTATTTTCCACTCTTTGGTACTCAAAAGGTATTAGAAAATGTTTTTCAAAAAACCTAACTTTATTTATCCCTTTAGTCGGAGAACTCATTTTCTTCTAAAAACAATATTTGATTAGACTGTTTTAAAAAATGTTTTTAAAATTATTTGGTAAAGACATTTTTACCCCATTTTGTCTTTTACTAATATTTTCAATGGAATCTTCTTGTCACTTTCTGAACAATGCATTTTTCTTACCTTTTTAATGCACAAAGGGAATGTTCTTTTTACCTTGTGATGCATGTACATATTTACCTACCGTCATTCCTTCTAAGATTAATTTATATGTTCAAAAGGTTAATTATTAAATAAAATATATTTTTAAATTGATTTTCAAAGAATAGGTTTTTTCAAAATGTTTTTCAAAACAAAAGGATAATTTTCTCAAGAACATTTTTAAAAGACCTTTTTATAATATTTCCATTCATCAACAACAACAACCATTTATTTTACTCCACCTAGGATATTGTATTGATACCATCCTTATTCTTCCTCTGGATGGTTTATGATTGATTTGGGAAAGAATAATATTCACATTCACTTCCTTGATTTCATTTGTTTATCCCCCTTGAAATATTAAATTTCCTATGATCATTGAACTTTTAATTTCACCTAGTTATCCATATAAATTATAATGGATAAGTTTATAGCCTAAACTATATACCATTTTTCATACAGTGTTTACTTTGAAATTCATTTGATTATACAGTGTTTATAATCATGCATTTCCCTCATTTAGTTTCATTTATTATTCATCCGTGATATTTTTCATCGAAATATCTATGGATACATTTCATTATCATTTATTTATATGGCATGTGTTTCAATTTCTTACCTTTCAATATTTATTTTTCCTTACCTAATTATTTTAATGGAATGTTCTTCCTATTATTACCTTTCCATATTATTTATGCACTCCCATTCATTTTATTGATTACATGACATGTGTGTTCAATTATTTACCTTGTCATATTGTCTATTCTCATTGATTCACTATTGCTTCTGCTAAACTTTAACCTTACTGAGAATTTGAGATCACCCTTATTATGTTTCCATTCCCTAAGAATCCAAGAAGTAAGAAAGATATTCAAGGATATGCTAGATGGAACAAAGTTATTCTTAAAGGTATTTATTTAAAGGGAAAAAATAATGTTGTAATTAGTGTATTCATTTGTAATCCAAGACTCATTTATGTATCTGGGTTCCTATAACTTTTAAAATCTTTGGTCCTTTGGGATTTGATTCCTTATAATTATGCCAACGTAATTTATAGCAGACACCGACTTCGGGCTATCTCGGTTGGGTCGCTATAGTCACCTTACATGATAGTTCTTAGAAGATATTTCCATTTCCTATAGAAGTATAGTATAAATCTTTTTGAGATACCAAACCATGAAATTTGAATATGTTTGTGGAGGAAAAATAGAGGAAGTTGTGTCTACAAGAGTTAGAGAAGATAAGAAATAATGTTTATGAAAATGCAAGGATTTTTAAGGAGAAAACATAAGTTGTGCATGACAAGATGATATTGAATAAATAATTTTAGATTGAAGATATGGTGTTGCTGTAAAAATCCTAGATGAAGCTTCTTCTAGCTAAATTTCATTCCAAATTGGGTGGACCTTTTATTAGAACCCACGTTTTCCCTTCTGGTGTTGTACAGATTTGAGATCCTAGGAAGGATGTCACATTTACTGTTAATGGGCATCGGCTAACACTTTTTAAATAAGGTAATAAGGAACCTCCATGGGAGTATTTCCTTCTGATGGAGGATGAATACAATTAAATAAACATGGTGTTTCCTCCCTTATTTGTTTTGTTGGAATACGTGTGGGGGAAGATAATAACCTTTTCTAGTGTTAGAATATTTCTTTTTGTTTCAATTTTTTTCTTTGTAGAGAATAAAGTGCGATTAATGGGAGGATCTTTTCATATTTTTCACCATGAAGATTCCACTTAGGGGTTCTCTTCATATTTTTCTTGTTGGAGTAGTTGTCTTACAATTTGAAATGATCAATAGAAGTTACAAGCTTAAAAAAATTCTGGATTAACACCGTTACTTTCTAAACTCTGGTTTCATTTTACATAAGAAAAAATTTCTTGAATTTAATGTTAATATGTTTGCATTTTCTAGAAGTTTTCAAGCTTACAAGAGGGAATTTATTAAAGTAAGGGGGGGGGTCATTTTAGTGGATACAAAGAGAAAAAATATTCTATTTCATGGGAATCTTTCATTTAAAATTTTACACTTTTTTCATGTTTTCCCTTAATCTTCCTACCACTGCATTTTTTAACTTAAATTGCTGATTTTTTTGGAAATAAAATAATTTTTTCATGCTGAATATTGTGCTAAAACGAGCTGGTTGCTTCCATTAAATAGATTTTTTTGTCTTGTGTATTAGGGCCGAATAATCTTGTTCTTCACGAGAATATTTTCTGCACACTTCTTGAAAATGATATAGTATACATATTTAATTATTGAGTTGAATTTTTGAAGTGGTAACCAGTAAGTAAGCTTATGTGCATGCTATAAAATATTGTTATTTATTTGTTGTGTGGAAACACTACATTGGGATTTCTTTTAACCCTTTCGAACAAGATTTTTATCTACTGAATTGTAAAATCTATCTTGATCTTGAAAAATTGAATAAAAATGTTTCTCCGCCTTGAATTCAACATTGGGTACAATATTGAGTTTTAGCGTGAGGGAAGGGTCTTTCACTATGCTGATATGTACCACAATTTTAACTCATCGAGTACCCCTAAAATTTTTCAAATTTGTTTTTTTTTCACGTTTCAATATATTTATTTCAGTTATTTGAATTTTTTTTGAAGATTGAATGTTGTGTATCCACTTTAAGGTGGTTAATTTTATATTACCCCTTGGATTTAGTTTGATAATTCATTTTCCATTGCTATCTTGAAAAGCAGTTGACTTTGGTAAAGAATCATGAGAATATTTTACAATTATCATTTGCTTTTGAATCTTTTAATTTGGACTCAAACTCTAATGATATGTATTCAAATGAATTATGAAATGAGAATCCTAATCTAGGTTGAATTTTTTATTTTATTCATTAAGCTGTTGGATATGTTATTTATTATCCGTTTAATTTATTAAGTTTGTGCATCCAAAGAGAGTGTCTAAATTATTTGATTGTTAATTTATGTGTTTCTGTTCTTCTAGAGGTAAAGAGAAGTTTGGAGCTTCAGTTGAATGCAAATTGAAATGAGATTAATTCGAATTCAATTTTTTAAGAACAATTATTTTTGTAAAACATGAATCCGTTTTGCACTAAGAATAATTTATAGAGGATAAACATTTTCTATGATTGTAAAAATCCAAATGGGGAAATCATTTTGAAAACCGATTTTGTGTGGCAACCTAATATTTCAAACTTAAGATTTATTTCATTCAACTAGATTTGCCATATTGTTGGATTGAGGACAAGCAAAGTCCTACTGCGATGGTATTTGATGTGGCTTTATTTTGGTACTAAGTTGTCACGAAATTTCTATAATTTAATTTAATTCAATTTGTTTCAGTGAAGAGCATGTGCAATTAGTTTGGGAGTAAGATAATTTATTACACTGCCAATCCGTATAACATAAAATCACCAAGAAAAATTTTCAATCTCCTCTGCGTAAGAAGCGAGGCCGCCACTCTATTGAGATCCCGACGAGCTAGAATCGAAGGAACTGGAGCTGTAAGCGACAAACCCGCACCGAAGCTTGAGGCTGATGGGTTTTTGGCGATTTTGTGAGCCAATAAGTCCAGATATGAGTTCTGCGATCGTGAAAGGAATATGAAGACAAGATCCGTGTTTCCCTCGATGAAGGTTAAACACCCGAGAACGCGCGGAGGATGCTTTTGGGCGATGAATCATTCCTGCGAAACTTCGAGCCCGATTTGTAATAGTGGGGACAATGCCAAGCCTCCGCCACTGTCATTTTTTGCAGAATTGGATTCAAACCGAGTTCCAGCCCGTGCTGATACAAGGATACCTTTGTCTAAAGCCACCATATTGAAGATCTATTCGGGGCTGTGGTTGTGACCTGAATTGTTGAGGGTATTTTTTTATTGGATTTTTAAGTTTTTTTTTTTGATAAACAGGACAGGGTTTCAAGTATTATTAAAAAAGGGCCTCGAGATGCGTGAATCCAGTTCACATATCTCTCCCCGCTCGGAAGCGTGAACTCTCTTCACGATTCTTTCAGATTTTTTAATTAAAAAAAACGTCAATAATTAAAAATACATATTAAATTTAAATACATATTAATTAAAAAATTATCAATATGTATAAAATATCAATAAATAAAAATACATATTAATTAAAAAATCATCAATATGTATTAGATATCAATAAATATAAATAAATAATAATACATATTAATTAAATAATCAAAAATATTAATAATAGTGTTCATGACCATTTTGATCAACTAGTTGGACTCTTGGTGCACTGCTCGATCGTCGGTAGTGTTTATTTGTTATTTTTTGCAGCAAAGTCATACATTCAGATTTCTTTTTAACTGAATATGTCAATATGTTAATATATCGACGTTACGTTGCCAACCATTCATTCAACTTCATCCCCCGTATATTAACGTGTAGTAAAAATTTTAAGGGAAAAGGGTATTAGTTCATAGTTAAGAAGTGTTTCATCCATTATTTCACTCTAAATCTACATGAGTCATACTCGGTGTAGAAAACAATATGATTTGATTTGAGAAACAATGTTGTGCTCTACCAACTGATCATGATACCACATGAAATGAGAGCTCATGTACTTATCATATTGGGTAATCCAATTTAATTTCAGGATAAAGATATTAAATGAGATATGAAACTTTTATTAGAACAATCAACCTAAAACCCATGCACTCACTTTAACTAATAGATAAAAAACATTCAAGTGAAATAAGAAGGATAAACGACGTTTGAGCACCTCCACACTTCATCTTTTATTATGTCATTGATTAATTCAATTAAAACCCATTTTTATTGAGTTTATTTTTTGTTAGCAAAAGTAGAGAGATTTAGAAAAGAATGCCTCTTTGAATAACATGATCTTCCTGAACATTCTATAGTAATTAGATTTGGTTCTAATTAATATACTAATTCTGGCAGTAATTTCATATTTCTTCATTTACCTCCCCCTAAAGGGAAACTGTCATAAACATCTTTATAATGGCGGATCTCTTCAATAATGGTTTTCAAGATGTTCTAATGTAGAGAATACACTTGAATCCATCTCTAACTCATGACTGTCTATATTTGAAAACATATATAACTTCACCAAGACAGATCTTATTTTCAATACTTATTTTTCAGGAAACCAAAAATATGATCAAACAAATATGATATTTTCATTATACTTATTTACCTTGGATATGCTAACACATTCTTAAAATCCATTAATTATGACCCTCCTTTTTATTTTTATTTGAAAACCAATTGAGGAATTAATCAATGATGATAACACTCACTTCTTCTCATGTTCTCCCCCTGAGAACTTGGTTCACCATCAATTCTTTAAATCATAAGAATAGATAAAATAAATAGTGATTAAGAAAATATGGTGGATCTTCCTTACTTTTTAATGTGAATAGGAAGGTTGAGTTTTTCTCTCAATGAAGTTGGTCCAATTCCTTTAGTATTCATGATTGCATATCTGAACATCTGTTTTGATTTATATTGGTGTAGAAGGGATCTCTTCACATTACATTCAGATTTTTGTAGATATTTTCTTTCCTTATCAGCCTTCAAGGATGATGTAATGTTAACCCTCTTGATGATTGTTTCTTATTATGGAAGAATATCAAATCAACCTTTTCCATAAAATCTATAATTCTATCACCTGATGAAGGTATTTTGACCTTAAAATCCTTCAGTGAATATTGTGAACCAGTAGAAACTGTGTCCATTTATAAAGTGTGAATATGTATCTTCTCAAAATTGGCCAAATGAACTTCAAATTTCATATATATCATATTGTGTTTTTTCTGATCTTCAATCATAATCACCTACTCTTCAGAAATGTCCATTATTCATTCATTTTCTTCTTCATGCAACATTTTTTTAACAAAGATTCACGTTCCATGATTTTCTAGGATTTTACATCCAATTTCAAATCATTGAGATCAGTAATATTTTTCAAGTTCAGGGATCTTTTCATCCAGAGTCTTTTTGAATTCAAAATAATTAATATAACTAATATTTATTAATTAATTTAAGAATATTATTTATTATACATATATATAATAATACTAGGTATTATTATGAATATCAAAAGCATAATTATTGATTTTGGTAGATAATATGATAATAGTAAGACACTTATTAAAAAAAAAGAACTTTGTAAATCAGAGCAGTAAGGCACTTACAACATGTATCATAAATCTAATATCAACCTAATCTACACCTCTGGTGTGGATGCTCCTCTGTCTCATAGCCCGATGTATACTAGATGTGTCCACAATATGTCTATCTATGTCTTCACTCTGGCATACACTGTTTCTATATATCATCATCGGCAGACACCTCCACATCCTCCTGTGTGACAGGCGGTGGATGTACAGTCTCCATGCTTGTACCCCGTTCTGCCTCTAAGGATAGTGGATGCTGGTTGGAACTCTCACCAATATGTGTAGAAGATGGCTGCTATGATGTGGATGTCTGCATAATAGAGAGTAATAAAGCATCTAGCTCAATCCAGTCAACGTATATATCTACCTCTAGCTGTGATTGAGAAGTTGGAGTAGCATATGACTGATCATGACGAACACCCTCCTCTAGTGGAAAAACAACATCTGGATGATCATGCTGAATGCCCTCCTCCTGTGGAAAAACAACATCCATAAGAGGGTCATCACCCCCTGGTACATCTATATCATGCTTAGCAGGCTCTTCAGCCTCATCATCATGTGGTGGATTGAAGAAAATTCTATGATAAATCATGTTCATCAAAGGAACCAACTCTTCCAAAGCGCTGCGAAAAAATTCTAGGTCAAATACACTTCTCTCTATTGGATCTGACATGTGAAGTAGATGAATAATATGAGTATCCTACGAAAAAAATTCCACTATTAAATAATGTTAATAAAAAATCTGTTGAATTGTGGAAGGAATGATGTATACCAACTCATAAAAGCCCCGTCCATGTCGTGTCAGAAATATGAATGGATGGGCCCGTAAGGGGCGTGCTCAGCTAAGGTTTTCCCATGCTGCCACCTCTCATTCCTCTGCCTAGGTATGATTTCAGCTTATCCTCGGCACTTCTTCACATGGATCTCGGTGCGGTTCCTCCTTCAGTGGTGGCGTCATCTTTGTGGTATCAGACGTCTTGGCTTTCCTCTCTGTTTGCTAGTTACTTTGATGCCCTTTGCATCCTTCGCTAGCTATGGCTTCTTTGGAATCACGGTGAGATTCAGCGGTCTAGTTTCTACTCTGCTGTTTGAGGGTTGTCGTCTCGGGTGACAGATGGGAGTGTGTTGGGTGGCTCGTGGTGGTCTTCACGATGGTTGTGAAGGAGACTGTGGGTTGTGGTTATGGAATGTGGCGTGACTTATTATGGTGTGGCCCGACTTTTGGTTGATTTGTGGTGATGGTTTCATTTTCAATTCTCTGTTGACGTTATTTGGATCTAGATGTGATGGTGCCTTTTGTGTGCTTGTGCAGAGGAACCGATGACCTATGTCTTCTATGTTGTGGCGACAACAAGGATGAGTTACAATGGGATTCTTCTCCCTCATGTCATCAGTGAAGTTTTAGTCAGGTTTCTATTTGGTTGTAATCTTGCATGTTTCTGTTTTTGGCGTGATTTCGTGATCTCACACTACCGGAGACAATCTGGAGGTCATCATTTAGGTGATGGTTTGTTGTTTTTTTGATCCTTTTTCAGTGATTTGGGATGCTTTACTGCTCGGGATTTGGTTTTGGGGGGTATGTGTTTTTTGGCTTTGGATTTGCTGCTCGTGTTTGATTCTGGAGTTTAGGCATGGTTTGTTTTGGATCGTGTTTGAATTCAGTGGTTCTGTGGTGGCTATTTGATGATCGATGTTGAGTTTTTGTGAAACACACTACTTGGATAGGCTTCAAATGGGGTTCAGAGAAGGAATCCTTCACTAGTGCATGCCATTTGGATTTGGAATATGAGAGGATATGGCTATGCCATCTATTCTGGGTCTATGCAATCTTGTACAGGACAACTAGCCAAATGGTTAGGCGTTAGTGAAGGCTTGTCGTTATGGTGTAGTTGCTGGGGCAGGGCAGATCCTATAGTTTGTTATAGGTTTTTCTATGTTATAGTTTTTATGTGGTTGTAATGCTGGATCTCATGGTTTATCACTTTATCCTCAAAAGTGTCTTGATAATAAAAGGTTAATTTTCAGCCAGAAATCTGACTGGGCACCTACAGTACTAGGAAGCATAATCCAGCTGATCCAAAAATTGAAAATGTATTTTCCCCGCCCCTCGTAAATGGGACTCCTGCCGTCTATCCCATAGATCAATATATGTGGCATGGTATCTCCTCCATTCAATGTCTCTCTTCCCTAACATCTTCAGCTAATGTAGCAAATCTAATTGACTGGGTGGGTCAGGAACATGCTAAAAGAATCCGAACTGCCTCATAACTATATTGGACTAATTCCACTCGACTATATGAAAATGAATCAATGGAACTATTCAGGATCTGGTAGCAAGCATCACCATACAATACACTGGAAGACTCTGGATAATATCATCTGTATATGAAATCCATGTAATCTGAAAGAAAAAAATGAATTATCAATTAATAAATGAAGATATGTATAGTAAAGAGTAAAGATTTAACAATATAAATAATAATCACTTACATCGTCTAGTCGAAGGCTGTCCAGCACCAGATTGTAGGTATGGATGTCATGTCTGGTAGAATATGAATTCCGATGTGCCTGGATCCACCTGTAGATAACATAGTTATAGTTACATTTCATAATAGAAAGTTATTCAATTAAGTTTGACATTAGAAGGATGTAATAACATATCATCGTCCATGCAGATCCTCTGCTACAGTATCTGCAGGCAATGGAGCACGAACATATGGAGCTAAATGAGTGATGTGCTCCCATACCCACATCTATAGAAGAACAACACATCATGTGATCTACATCTTATTGATGCGATATGATTTTCGTAGCACTCTGTATGTATATTCTAGACAAGAAGACCCCCAACTATACTGGCATTCCTGGTCCAAATCCTCCAAAAAAGGTAAATACATTAGATGTACAAAAGTAGTTGAGTGATCAACGAAAAGTGTACCATTGATCAACCTCAAAATATATGCACATGAAAATCACAACATGGTGATCTCATTAGCATCCTCTGCTAGATGTGTGAAGTGATAGTATAATCAGGGCATGCATAATCTACCACTAACGACATACCTTCCATCATCCTGAACCTCTATGCCCAGTAATCTATGAACAAGCTCGAACCAATCTGCTCCAACTTGGCCTGTCAGAGCCACACCATCGATGGAGAGGTACAACATAATGGACACATCCTATAGGTTAATAGTCATCTCTCCCTCTCTAAAACAGAACATATGCGACTCTGGCCTCTATCTATCTACAACCTGAGTAATGATTTGATGATCAATAAAGGTGAATTCACACATCTCTACGTTATATAATCCAGTGCAACGAAGATGGGGGATGATAGCAGGAAGTGGTGCGTTATGATGGAAATGATGATATTTAAGTACACTCAAAAGAGGCACAAGACGTTCCTCTAAACCAGCTGTGATACATGAGTAACTAGGGATGTGAGTAATGGAAAACATGCCATCTGCACAAATGATTTCATCGTTACTTTCTTATAGTTAATTCAATAAAAATTGTAAAATTTTATGAAAAAAACTAAAACAAGGAAAATAAGGAATAAAATATATGTGGGTGGTGTGGTTGGTTTAGTTTATGAATTTCTTGTTTTATTAATCTCCAATGAAGTTTACTTTATTCTAATTTTCTTTATATAATACAGCAGTGATGAAAAACCCATATTGAACATGTGGAAGCATGATATATTCATTTTATTTGTATGTTTATTTTTTTAATAGTTATAATATCACAAAATTCTTTATGATAGAATCCAAAAATAAGACAAACCAAAATTAAAACATGTCATAAATGGAGCTAGTCAAAAATAAAATGATTCATTATTGAAATGCCCACATACAAAACTAAATATATACATTGATGATAAAATACACAAACTCGATCATGGATGACAGGATGTGAAGCTCTGTCCTACCCCTTGGAGACATCTCTTACAAGTATGTCCTTCTGTGTGACAAATACTGCATTGTAGTCCCCCTACTCATTGTCGAGGATAATCCATCACATTTATGATTTGAGTTTACTTTAGTCTTCATCGGGGGCACAACCTGGTAGTATGAATCTAATAGTTTAAAAAACAATAGAAATTGAAAGAAAAACATAAATGAAAACAAAACCAACTTATGAAACCTGGAAATATTAGGGATGATTGTTGGGTGATCAGCAGAAAATGCGATAGAATGAAAGTCACCAACAAAAATCCAAGCTGCACTATAATAGTTAACCAAAGTGTTCATGTGATACAACAGGTCAACATAGGGCTCCAATAATATATTTACTAATGAAAAAGCCGTAATAACTTGTGCACATGGATATTACAATTCCTGAAAGTTGTTGCAATCACATTACTTATTATCCAACATCATCACAAGCACTCGACCACTAGTGCATGTAGCCCAGTCGTAGCACTCACTTACCAGAAATATCTTATTTTCCCTATACAAAGTTACAACACTCCATCTTGAAGCCTCATTCAGCATCTGATCAAGGTCACTTTGGAAATACTGAGTACAATGTATTCCATTTTCCTTCCTCTGATAGGCATTTTGGGACTAGTCAACAAAGTAGTGCACACATTTATAAAATGTCTCTTGCACTAACCCTATGGCCAAGAGTTTTCACACACCCTTAAGGACCCCATTTATGCACTCCACTATATTAGTGGTTATATGGCCATATCTCATGCGACCATCATATGCTAATGACCATTTTTCCATTGAAATATGCATCATATATTCATACACATCGTCATTAGCCCTTTGAATCTCTTAAAGACATCGATAAAACCTTTAATTTTGGGGATCATACTCTGAAACCATAAAAAAATAATGTATTAAAAAGGATATTAAAATTTCTTTAAAAAAAGTAAGTTTAGAAAAACATAACCAACTTGAGGATCACCTTCTTTATTACCTCATCTCTGAAATGCTTATGAACATTAATTGAAATATGTCTTATGTAATATCGATGATAAGAATTTGGCTTAGTCCATGAAACACCATCACTATTTATAGCCACCATAATCGCTTGATGGAAATCAGATATCAAACACACGCCCTGGTTTTGTGTAACATGAATGCGTACACATGACAAAAACTATCTCTAACATTCAAAATTCTCATTTTAAACAATAGATAATTTAAGTGATAGAGGAGCATGATTACCATATTATGTGGCAGCAATGTGTAGAATACCTGTATACTTTCTATAAAGAAAAGTGTCATCAACCTGAATTAATTGTTTACAATAGGAAAAAGTAGTTATGTATGGCCTGAATACCCAAAAATCCTATTGAACTTCATCTTTTATCGATCAACTTGGTGATTGGGGGACACATACTCAATAGTGTCCAAATGATAAACAATATGACTATCAAGAGACAACAATTCCATAAGTTGTGGAAAAATTTCATAAGATTTATCCCAATCACCATACAATTTTACAATTGCTTTCTATTTTTCATTCCAAGCTTTGTTGTAGGATATCTTATAGTTATACAATTGTTGAATTCTTTCTTGAACAAGGAGAATGGTAACATCTTGACATGTTCGTATCATCTCAAAAATAATAGTTTATATAAACTCTGCATCAAGTGAAGAGTTATCATATGACAAGAATGGATGCACACAAGTGTGTGGGCCTTTTAATTTGGTTATATTCCAACAAGATTTTTTTTTTCATATATTTCCCTTAACCGAAATTCACATTATGCCCTATATTTTTCAAAACGAATGAGATATTTTGTCTTCATTGACTCATTAGTAATAATTGTGAAATGCCTCTAAATGTGTTGTTGATTTATCACATTTTTCATGGCAATTTTACTTTCAAACTCATTCCCGACATAGATGGAATTATCATTTGATGCAGATCTACTCCCTATAATGCTAGGGAATTCAGAAGCTGGTGTAATGAAATACTAATGAAAATGTTGTTCATGCAACATTCCTTTTACTAAGGAACTCAATATTGAAGGATGATTACAACTAACTGGTGGATGCCATGGACACCTATCTATCATAGGAACCTTAGAAGGTTCATTCCCCATATCACCCTATTGTGGATGTTTGTATCTCAAAGGAACCTCAGAAGGTCCATTCCCCACTTCACCTAGACCCACATTATCTTTTAATTCCTCAACAAACTCTTCCTCCTCAGATAACCTTTCATTCACTATATCAATAGTACACAAGGGATGTCATCTACATTTCCTTCAAAATTCTGATCATCTACTTCATAATTTGGTTATATTATTGGAGTCATATGAGGAGGAGTCAATGAACAGTAATTTTGTGAAGTAAATACTTCTATAGAGCTCACAAAACATGTTTATGTTGTAATCAGTTCCACCACATCAATATCACAAATCACCACATACAATTTCATCAGACCACTATTACACAGTTTTCTAAATAACAAAGGCGCATCCATCCAATCCTCATCATTGACCAGAGGGCACTCAGTGTTCCATAAACACTCTGGATACTAAATATTTCAATATGTTATTGAAGTAATTTATTTATCATCCCTCATTTTTAACCGAATATAAATCTTATTGCGAACTTTATCCAATTTCAAAAATTCTTGAAGATTTTACACTCTTAATGGTGGAAGAATATAGCTAAAACCATGATCGATATAAATTACCTCACCATTGGAATATATTTGCATAGACATGTCTGAATGGCATGAAGTCCTTCATTTATTATTATTATTTTTGATAATCCACCTTTCAAGGGATGAGGTGGAACCCTTACAAGGCCTAAAGGCTTATAGACAATTACATGACCCGTAGGTCTTAGAAGAAATCATCCATACAAAAAATATTATATACTACATAAAAATTTTAAATTATTTAAAATGTTTATGGTTAAAGAATTAAATTTATCTTGAGACTTTTTCTATGTATTATTCTATCACTATTGAGTTATAATGATGTTGATATTATTACTAAAGAAAATTTAATACATCGTTATATATTTTTATACCACTTATCAAATGTTCCATAAATTTTAATTACTTATGAATAAATAACCATGACTTGATCTTGAGACTTACTATGGATTTTTTTATCATTATCTGATAAACTAACCAAAACCTATTGGTGGGATCCTAGTGTCTCTATTATCAAATATTTCAGCAACCACCAGTCTCCTTTTAAGCAGCAATGCCTCTTGTTGAACACCTCTTGTCGAATGCCTATTCTCAAATACCTCTTCGAGGACGCCTCTTAGAGGACGCCTCTTTGGGGACACCTCTTGTCAGTTTCATTTTAAATAAAAATTTACTCACATGAATGTGAGGAGGTTTAAGGGTATGAAATACATAACTTTTTAAGAAAAAACACAGGTCCTTACAAACTTAGTGAGAGATGAGTCGCTGGTCCTCAATGCAGAATCTAAAATGCAATTATTAAAAATTACATAACCACATACACAAAAAGACATGAAATTTTCATTATGCATTGGTCAGTCATCTCAAGATCAATCATCACACAATACTCCTGACATATTTTTTGATATACTTATTATATTCTCTATATTATATGACTTTACCTATTACTAGATTATATATATATTAAATAACTACACCTGTTTTCCAAAAAATTAACTTTTCAATTTTTATGTATATATATATATATTTAATAATAAAATTTAATAAATTTATTTAAAACTTATATAATTTACACTTACATAACAACCATTACAATACTGAACACTTATGTTATTTTGAATTTTATAAAATTGCACCCAGATGTATATATATATATATATATATGTATGTATGTATGTATATTGTTTTTTTGCCATTCTAATACTTTCCAAAATATAAGTAAATATATTTTCTACTTTATTACTTGAAATAATAATTATTTATACTTAATATTATTTAAATTTATTGATTAAAATTATTATTAGTAGTAAATAAAAGTAATATAATTTACACTTACATAAAAACCATTAAAATAATATAAACTTAAGTTATTTTCAATTTAATAAAATTACACATATATACATTTTTTGTCATTTTTATATTTTAAAATATTTAATTAATTATATTTAATAATTTATTAATTAAAATAATAATTATATACACTCAATATATTTTAAAATTATTATTTATAAAAATATATTTTTATACCACTAACAAAAATAATTTTCTATATATTTTTTAATAAATTTAAATATGATACTTAATATAACTAATATATTTTTAATAAATTATATAGCTAGTGTATAGAATATTATAATTTAAATTGATATTACATTAAAAATAACATTTTTTATATACGTATAAATATGATAAAATAACCTTTTAAATTAAAAATATATAATTTTTAAAAAAAAATTTATTTCCCTAAATATAAATTACATTAGACATACCATATTTAAATTTCTTAAACATTCAATACGAATTCATACAAAAAACAATAATTCATTCAAAAATTAAATCATACAAAATACAATAATTTACACATTCATACATGCATCAATATATATTAAATAAATAAACCATACACATAAACCATAATTTATACACACCACAAATTAAAAAAATAAATCATACAGATAAAATAAATAAACACAATTAAACAATTAAAATTTTAAATAAAAATTCTACCTTCTTAAAAGCAGCAAATATTTGTTGAGAAAGTAATTCTGTAGGGCTTCACAACAAATTTCAGATGAGAAGAAGAATATTTGAGGAGGGGCTCCATTTATAAAAACTCAGCGGGAAGATGCATGAACCCTGTTCACATATCCTTCATCGAGTTCGCGAAGGATGCATGAACCCTGTTCACACATCTCAGGTCCCCTTTTTTAAAGAATTAGGGACCCTATCCCCTTTAAACCAAAAAAAGTATTCGAAAACCCATTTTAAAAAATATGAATTGTTGATGTGGATGCCTTTTCATTCATTATTGATGAAAAAGAATTTAAAATAGTGATTTCATTCATTTTTTTGTTCTTTAGTGAATTAGTTGAGGTACTAGGGTCTTCTAGTTCTCCAATAATGTGATTTTGTGAATATGAACGTTTTGTGGTTGGAGAAATTCCCCAATGAGGTTTTTCCAACAAGGCAAAGTTTGAATGATCTGGTATCCAAGTATTGTGAAGACTGAGTTCAAGTCAGTGGAAGATTTTATCTTGGTACCATGATTTTTTCCATTGAGTCTTGATTTAAGCTGGGTTGTTCATGATGATTTCATGGGTTTAAGTTGTGGTTGCAACCAAAGATGAGTGAAGAGTTTTTTCCGACAAAGACCTAGTTTTTTGAAGAAGGTAGTTTTTAGAAGATGATTTACCAGAAGTCATAGAATAAGATGGTGGTTCCATATGGACTAAAATAATAATAATAATTTTAGATGTGCAATTTAATGATTAATCTTGAGGAATTTAGTTTCCTAGGTTCTCAAAGAGTTGGAGAAGGAGTTGTTCTGAATTTACTTGGGTAGTGATAGAAGGTCATTAAAATTTGTTCTCTCATTTGACAGTTACCAAAGGAGGTGGTGGTTTTGTTGGAGATTTTTTTGGGAGAATAAAAGGGATGGATCTCATTTCATTCAACTTATTCTGGGATTTATTCATTTAAATATGGACAAACACACATACATAGACTTTCTAAGATGTCGTAAGTGGAGAATATCAGAGTGAAACCAGGATAAATTCTAATAAGTTTTTTCTAATCCTAGAGCTGATGAAGATATAGATCAAAGTGTGTTATTGGTCATTAGAGATGTCCAACTAAATTTCTAGTAGAAGAAGTTAGTTGATTCAAATGGTGAATTATTTTAGAGTTTATATTTATTTAATTTCACAATTGTAATTTCCTCATGAATTTTTGATTTCTAAATGCAATTGTTGTTTAAAGGTCTATTTTTCTATCATTCTGTTAAATATTTTTCTTCCATTATTAAAATGTCACATTTCCAATTGGAATGTGAGAAACTCTTTATATGGTTCATTAATTCAATACAAGTTGGAGTTTGAAGACAATTCACTCTATTTAAATTTATTAATATTTGATCAAAGAATTGTGAGTATAGTGAGTGTTGTCTGTGTCTTTTTTTGGTGACCGTTGAGAGCATTGACCAAATCATTAAGAAAAAATTTCTTCCTGTAATATCTGGGATTTAATATAAAATTAATTAACTAAATGATATGGGATATTTTAGATTTCATTCTTTCATTGAGATAATTACAATTGTGGATTCTATTAAAAAACAATTAATAGAGACTGATCCATAGGAATCACTAGTTAGGTTCCTGTTACATCTTTCTATTAATTACTATTATACTTTATTTAATTTTTTAGTTGTTTCAGTTATTTTTTTCAATTTATTATGTGCTTTTAGTTATGATTTTTTTTCCATCCAGTAGTTTCAATCCCTTAAAAAACAATTAAAAATATTAAATCACAAAATAAAAAAAACATGATAAAAGAACACCTACAAGGCAGTTTCACTAGGACACAACCTTAGTTTCTTATTTATTGTACTAGTTAGGTTATAAAATTTGAGTTAGTTTTAAAAAACATAAAAGGACTTTCATTTTAGACATATCATAAAAAAATATCACCACGAAACATGAAGTGTATCTTTATAGGGTATCCCAAGGAAATAAGGGGAAACATTCCATACAACCCCTCTTACAAGAAAGTGAATGTAGAAAGACCAATAAAATTTATTGATATTAAGCACATCCTCAAGAAGGATAGTAGAAGAAAGATTTACTTCAATGAAGTTAATGCTCAAGATAAAAAAGAGCTGGTATAAAAACATATTTCACAAGTCTACCTAGAATAAGTTGTTCTTGAAACACAAGTACTACATAACAGTACCAGAGAGGTAAGGGAATGAGAAGGATATGGTTTTATAGTCATCGAAGATGGTGACTCATTATTGGAAAAAAATAATGAACCCACATCATACAAATAGGTAGTGGAGAGCTCAAAATCTACAAGGTGGAAGGAATCGATGAATTTTGAGATGGATTCCATATATCAGAACAATGTTGGGGTTCTGGTTGATCTATCAGTTGATGTAAATCCCATTGAACATAAACAATCATTCAAGAGAAAATTGGATATTTAAGGAACTAAATACCTATAAATCATGACTAGTGGCTAATAGGTTTAAATAGAATCAAGGAATTAACTACAATGAAAATTTTTATCCAATTGGAATGTTTAAATCCATCATAATTCTACCTGATACAACAACTTACCATGGCTATGAAATTTTGCAGATGGATGTAAAAACAACATTCATTGACGGGAACCTTCAGTATTATGTCTATATGACACAACTTGAAGAGTTTATGAATCTAAGAAATTCCAAAAGGATATACAAATTGAAAATATCCATTTATGGATTGATGCAATCATCCAGGTCATGGAACATTCAGTTCAATGAAGCAATAAAATAATTTGGTTTCATTAAGAATGATTCTCGGTCTTGTGTTTATATGTAGTTTAGTGGGAGTGTGTTCTTTATCCTCGTAGTATATGTCAATGAAATATTACTTATTGGAAATTAGGTAATAGTCTTAAAGTCAATAAAATCCCCAATAATCATTCAATGGCCACTCCCTATTGTTACCTCTTTATCTTCCCATTATTCCCCTTAATATTATCATATCCCCTTCCCTCTCCACTAACCTATGTAGTATGAAAAATGAAATCCCAAATCAACTCCATGGTGTCTAAATTTTCTTCTTCAATGTACTAGATTAACTATTCCATGTCTCTTCATTATTTTCAGTGGGAAGGAGTTGATTTCAACTCTCATTCATGTGTCACTAATCTACGGATTCCTTCTCAAGGGATTCAAGGGACACTTTATCCCTCAATTACCTAGCTCTCAACCCTAAATCACTTCCAAATATCCCATAATAAACTCAATAAATTATTCCTAGGTGACCTTTTCTCATCTCTAAACAACTTGAACGTCCCAAATCTCAGTTATAATCTTTTTCAAGGAGAGTTGAAATTCTCATCCCCATTTTTTCTTACCATCATAAACAACTTTCCACTTCCATTAAAGTGATTGATTTATTGAGAAACCATCTAAATGGGTCATTGTAATCATCCTTATTTAATAATGAAAAAAAATTATCTCACTTCAATGCCAGCCATAAAATTTTCCCTGGTACCATCCTTACCAAATTATGTGAAATGGATTCCTCACTCTATAATTTTTTATGTTATGAAGATCATGTTAGGAACTTAGAGAAAATTTTAAATTAATTTTAAATTATTGTGAGGGTTTAATAATTTATGTTTATATGAAATTTTTATTAAATTTTTATTTTTATTGTAAGTTTTTTTATGCTTACAAATGACTTATTATTGTAAGTAAATATTTATTTTTGGATAATTATATTAAAAATTAAGTTTTTTCATTATTTAATTTTATCAGTAGTTAAAATCTATTTTTATTCTTACCTAAATAATTATGATAATTTTTAATGTTTTATAAAACCTTTTTAGTAGTTTTAATTTTAATTTAATTATATATTATCATTGGGATATAAGTACAAGGGATAACACACAAGCATAAAATCACCCACTGAGCCCAATTGGGCCAATACACAATCCCCCAAAGGCCAAACTAGAGGCCCACAAGATAAACCCAAATAGGTTAATTTTATTTAAGCATAATTCTACAGTACAACACTATAATTTCCAATCATAGTACCACTAAAATTCCTAATAATAGGTACCGTTATAGTGCCCCTGAAAAGTTGGATCTACAATGTGAAGGTTTTGAGTGTAACAGAAGTGCCTTGGGTTGGGGTTATATTAAAATTTATTTTAATATAGAGTTTCTTGAAACCCCATGAATTGATAATTCATGTTAAATTCACAATTAATTTATTTTTATAAAGAAGAAATGATATATTTTTACGTTGGATCTTTCTTCATTGAAATTATTGATCAATTGAAAACCCTTTCATATTACCTTCATTACACTATAAGGATTCAAGTGTAGAATACCTTTAGCAGTGATCCACACATGCTTATTTGATCTCTGAGCAATTACAATTGATTTCCAGGTGAAAGAATGGAAAATCAATTATCTTGCATTGTTTTCCTTGATCGCTCTAAGATACTTTAGGCTTGAAGGAGTTCTAATCATTCTTGAGAGGAAGAGAGGAGGAATCTGAGAGATAGATAAGTCTATTGTGCACAATGATTCTCTATTATCCATTTTTGATTAAACCTATACAATAGACATAACTATCTATTTATAAAGTTATTTTTTAGGTAAAAATATTATTTAATCACATACACACCCTTAAATAATATAATAATCATTAATATACCTCGTGCCAAAATTATATTATTATTATTATTATTATTTTATGGTGTGCACGCTAACTTGCACAACAATTAATATTATTTTATCAGCTTGTAAGTTAATATTTATCACTCGATGTAGTGTTGATCTGTTCAAACTCCTTGACATTTATTAAATACCCATATAAATCATTAATAAAATATTTCATTCATCAATAAATATTTTTGATCGATAAAATGTGAAGAAAATTATTCCTTATCTTTGAGAATAATATTTATTCGATTAATTACATTCTAATAAAATTTAATAAAGATCAATGGAAACACTTAGTGTGTGACCCTCTAGGATTCTTTCTCATTGGTATTAGGTAAGATCACCTAAAGTACAAGATTATTGTATAACAATAAGTCAAATAACCCAAGAGAAACAACTTAATGTTGCAATAGAAAAAACCACATGCGAACATTTATGATATAACATAATCACTTTGTCACAATATATAATCAAATATGTTTCACATCAGTGTCATTAACCAATATTCCTGATACATCTCTCTTTGAAAATCTAAAATAATCAAGTTGATACACCATGGACCTAAAATTTAATGCGAAGGTTCTATTTCAATCAAAGGTATGAGATATCAACTTCCATTAAAATGGAAGGGAAAAATCCTTCCTCAACTTATCCATTAATAACACATCTCTCATGACACACCCGATGTATCCAAATTTTCCATGAACTATTATCATTATGGTTTAGGAAATATATATAAGTGCACGAGTTGTAATATGTATTAATAATAATCTTAAAATCTAAGGACCATTTCACACATTAGCATATAGGAATATGTTGACACGAAAACATGCATAATTCATACTTACGAGTCTGTTCTCATAATCTCATGTCTTGAATATTAAAAAGTGAAAACTTCATGAGAAGAAGTCTCATTGTCTAATGAGTAATCACACCTAACAGTCACATTCTACGTGTCTTATCATTGAATTTTATCTAACCATAGGACTATATTTAAGAATATTGTTATATCATTTCAAGGTTCTCATCATAGTAGGGAAATACTATGACCTCATCAATGTGACAAATATTGTTGGACATTATTACATTGAAAATATATAGAGAAATGAAAAATATGTAACAATATATTTTATCAATATTCAAATAATTTAATATACATGTAAAAAAAGTAAAAATAGTTGGTCATAGGAAACCAACTCTAAAAAACATCCAATTAGACTAGATCCAACTACCTATGGATATAATTCCACTATACCTCACATGATAATCATGATTATGATAAGTTAAGGAATTAGTCAAGGGGTCCATTATATTTTCATCTATACAAATACTTCTCAATACAACCTCAACTCTATGATAAAAATCCCTCAAGTGATGATACTTTCGAAGTTTATGCTTCTTCTATTGATGTGACCTTGACTCCTTTGCGAGAACTACCAATACAATATTATCAAAATAAAGTGTGATTTGATCTTTGCTGCTAGGTACCACATAAAGATCCTGAATGAATTTTCATATCCAAACTACTTCTTTAGCTACCACATAAGTCGTAATATACTCAGACTCTGTTGTAGAATCTGTGACCACAGATTTCATTGAGCTCTTCTAGCTCATAGAAACTCAATTAAAATTGATGATGAATCCTGTTTGTGATTTCATATCACATTAATATATATAGAAACTAGCATCTTGATATCCTATTATGACTAGTTCCTTATCTCCTCTATATAATAAGAGTATATCCTTAATACACCTTAAATACTTACAAATAGTCTTGACTACCATCCAATGACGATCACTTGGGTCAGCTTGATATCTTCCTACCACACTCAATGCGTAGGCAACATCTATCACCATACATAGCATAACATACATGAATGAACCAATCATCTACATGTATATAATTCATTCTATTCTTTGTCTTTCCTCATGTTCTCATGATGCCATGGATTTCTAGAGGGTATCCTTTCAAGGGGACTAAGGTTCCCTGACAAGTGAAGTCACTTATATCAGTGACTGGTATTGTTCAATTTGTTGGGTGAACCCTTTTGTTGTGATCGTACCCTTGGTGAGGTATGGATACATTTTGTGTATGTTCATTTGATTGGATTATTTCCCACTTTATATGACTGAAAATTAATTTTTTATTATTCAAACACTTTTAAGGAAAAAAGTGAGAAACCATGGTTCAACCAAAATATGAAATCCTAGAGCCATTGAAAAATAGTTTAATCTATATAGATTAAACCTCCCTAAACAATTTATAAGAAATATTACTTAACCGGGTGTTTGGGTCATACATTAAGAGGTCTTCAAACTAAAGTGTTAACTTTTCCTAGGACTAGATATACTACTCTAAGCCGATCCTCTGGTTATTGGATCCATTTACTAATATCAAGTCCTACATGCCAATTCCGTAACTTTAATCCTCATTAGGGACCACTCTCAAACCTCATTCCATAATCCCAATGGATTCTTCATCGGTTGAATTAATTTTTAGGACCTTCTTAACCAAAATTTCATCCGAGCTCATAAGAAGATCCAATGATTGATCAACCACATCAACTATTATCCTCTACTGACAAGTATCTTTGGAAGATCGGTGGGTATTTCTCTCCATCTGCATAGCTTTCATCATCTTCACTGAAAAATTCTTCATTGGGAGAGGTAAATAAGAATAATCCTTCACCTCTTTATGGATTCCCCTCCTACTCTTACTCCTCCTCAGAATAGGGATCCAACCAACTTGTACTTCTTCCTCTAAATCACCTGAATACATGCTAAAACATTCATCACTGGCCTAAAAAATAAAATCCCTTTACCCAACTTTAGAGGAACATAATTCTTCCTCAATCTTAGATAAGCCTTTATTAGCCAAAATTTTAAACCTGTTTCCCAGTGTGACACCTTTCACCTCCCTTATGGGACTCAACCTGAACGAGGCCTCACCCCTGGAGTATTGCATTTTGTGGGATTATCCTTCTTTGTCTTCAAAGTAGTTTCTATCTAACCTTTGTCACTGGTACCACTTGAACACAACACCACAGAATATGAGGTACACATGGCCTTGGGGACCTAATCATTATGATAATACAAAATAGAATTTTTCCCACTACCACCATGAGGTTCCTTAAGAAGTGGGTGAACCATCACTCCAGAATCCTATGAAATAGCATTATGACCACTACCACCCTAAGGGTTAGGCAGCGGGTGAACCAAACATCCACAAGAAATTGGGGAATGTCCAGGTCCTTACTCAACTGATAGAAAATATCAGACACCAATGTATTTCCATCCTACGATTCACCTTTAAGAACCTTTTCTGCAAGCTCCACACTCGCTTTCCCCCAGAAACCATATGTAATACTAGATATAAGATCCTTTATTATGCCAACATCTTTCATGATATCATGCTGTCTAGACACATGCCTGAAAGTATCTAGTGAATTCCATATCCATTTAAAATCATAATATAAACTGACCCATAATTCATAAACCACTTGTAGCTAGAAATAAAATTCTTCTCCTACTATGATCCATACAAAATTAGGATCCAATATTGAGACATCTATTTCTACACAGACATGAGGGTTAACCGGGTGACATAAAACATTAGAACGACTATTAGAGAACAAATACCTACCTATAAGATTCTCGAGCATCCTAATGATTGAAAGGTTCTGGAACGGTAAGGGAATATTAGGGAAGCTCATCCAAACCTCTGTTAAAGGTTATTACCACTTCATATGGATGTCATAGGTCCATTGGGAGAGGTAGAAACAAGATATGTTATAGCTACGAGGAGCGCTAGACCAAGATTTAATTAGATCTTCCACCAATGAGAACTAGATCATAATATTCTTATTATCAATAAAAACTATAGTAGCCCTATCTTAAAAATCCCAAGTGTTGAAAACAAACCTATCAAAGGCCTCCAACAAAGTACTTCTCTATGAAAACTGAGCAATCAAGGTCCTATTGGGGAGATACAAAGCTATATTGAAATCCACAATCAAAACCAGAAGATTAGGTTTTCCATTATATAGATCTGGAACCTTCAGGCCTAGTGGTCGTTGTAGGAACTAAGGAAGTGAATCGAGGTTAGAGAATGGAGAAAATGAGGACTCACCTCCCTTGAAAGATAATGAAGGTTCCTTCCCCACCAGAGGGGGAGGGACCAACACAGTTGTCACTGCCATCATAGATCAGGAGAAGAGTCGTCGTACTCCCTAGTGATTCATCTTAAGTGAACACGATTAACCTTCCCTAGGTGAAAATCCTTGATGAATATTTCCCACTTGATATAGATATTGATGCTTAAAATATTTTTCATACATTTTTTTATGCCTTATCGATAAATTTTATGTCATATTACTTTGTTTATTTGAATATAGAATATTTTTGGAAAGAAAACAAAAGTATGATTTTTTATGTAAAGGATTATTTTTGTTTTTTAGAAATATTTTTTGTACAAAAAAATAAGAGATCCACATGAATAGAGATTATATAGATTCTTTCTATAACCATACTGAGCATTAGTGATCACAACCTACCATTTCCTTTGAAAATTTTCATCCTTAGATTTTTAAGATTTAGGTAAAGGGAAGAAAAAAATGTAGATGGAAGATCTAATTGTTTGTGTTCCTTTCTAGTGGATTGGAATGTTGGTGAAATATAGTCACATAGAGATAGACCTATAGGTTTTTTTTTGAATTCTATGTTGTCATTATTGTAGCTTATTCATATAGACCTTATAATTCATCTTTTGGATGCTACCTTTATAGATTTTCTTTTATTAACTTATAATTGTTGTACCTCTCGAACCCCTCAAGGTTTTATTTTCATGATCACAATCACCCTCATATTTATCTAATCCTCTTTCAAGTGTTTTTGTTTGATAGGAATCAAATCAGGTGGCCAAGGAATTGGGCCAAGAAAGAAAGAAGGCAAAGTGGACTGAAATTCAGTCCACCGGCCAACCGGTGTGATAGCACCGGCCAGCCGGTGGACCTGGCAGAGGCATTGCCCACTGCCAGGCTCCACCGGTCAGCCGGTGGCTTGACCACCGGCCAGCCGGTGGCAACCTAACTCTAGGCTGAGCCACTGCCTCCCCACCGGCCAACCGGTGGCCTCACCACCGGCCAGCCGGTGGAACCCAGCCTCAATAGTGAAGGCTACTGCCTCACCACCGGCCAGCCGGTGGATCTGGCACCGGTCAGCCGGTGGCCCCTGGACAGGTATCCAATGCCATGTTGCAAACACCGGCCAACCGGTGGACCTGCACCGGCCAGCCGGTGGACACAGTCAAACTAGCCGTTGGGCTGTTGACCAGCCTGTCCACTTGGCTCCCAACGGCTCTTTTAGCCTCTCCAACGGCTCCGAAGCCTCCCCAAGGGTTCCATGCCTATAAATAAAGGCCAAGGAAGCCCCGAACAACAACCGGAACTATACGGAAGCCCACGGACACGTTGTTCATCATTTGGCGTACCTCCGGCGACTTCCTTCAAAGGAACCTCAATAGCTCCAACAACTTCCACATCCAAGGAGCTCCACTCAAGAAGCGTGGGAGTGCACGTCTTCAACTCCATTCAACCTTTGGCGCCCAAGTCTTCCCAATCACGGTTTTTCTTGTATATTTTATTTTGAGCTTAAAATTGGGTTTGTGCTTACAAACCCCAAACTTTTCTCATCCCCTCTTTCTTTGGGTTCTCACACCACCTCTAAGGTGTGAAGAGGTTTCCTCAAGCCTTTCCTTTTAAAAGGCTTGTGTTTCGGTGAGCTAGCCTTCACCCGTTAAAAAGGCTAGTGGGTTCTTGCTATTCCATCAAAAGCAAGTGGGTTCTTGCTAAACCACAAAAAGCAAGCTGTAATAGGTCCTAGTGCTACCTCAAAGCCTAGTGGGTTTCTTGCTAAAACCATTGAAAAGCAAGCGGTAGGAATCTCTCAACGGTTGAGTTGGGAGCGGAGACGTAGGCCGGGTTTTGGCCGAACTCCGTTATCAATTTCTTGTGTCTTGCCTTCTTTATTTCCGCTGCATCTTTCACTTTGATTTTAATTTGTTTATTTTTTTTAAAAGGCAATTCACCCCCCTCTTGCCATCATTCCCCGCTTTTCTTCCGACCCAACAATTGGTATCAGAGGGACCTTTGAGTAATTCCTTAACCCGGTTTCAAAGTTAAGATCTTTTTTTGATGGCATCTACCACTTTCGCCCCCGAGGGCTACTCTTTGGGTCGGGCTCCATTTTTTGATGGGTCCGACTATAATTATTGGAAAACCCGCATGACTACTTTTCTTAGAAGTATAGGGTATCCCATTTATAAAATTGTCATGCAAGGTTACACTTTGTCTACCCCCGACGAATCCAAATGGACCCAAGCCGACATTAGAAATTTTGAGCTTGATGGCAAAGCCATGAATGCTCTCCATTGCGGCCTAGACCGAAATGAATTCAATCGAGTGTCTACTTGCACCTCCTCACATGAAATTTGGAAACTTTTAGAAGTAACTCATGAGGGCACTAACAAAGTCAAAGACACTAGATTGGATATGTATAGGCAGGATTTTGAGTCTTTTTCTATGCACCCAAATGAATCTATTTCTGAAATGTTTACACGATTTACTGACGTGTGCAATGGGAGAAAGTCCCTTGGTGATGATGTTTCAGCTGAAACTATGGTGAAGAAGATCCTATGGGTCCTTCCGAGCTCATGGGCACCAAAGGTGACGGCGATCCAAGAAGCTAAGGACGTCAAAAATATGCCGGTAGAAGAGCTCATCGGATCCCTAATGACATATGAGATCACAATGAGGAGGCAAGCTCAAAAGGAGGGCACACCAATCAAGACACCAAAGAACATCGCCCTCAAGGTACAAAAAGAAGTAAGCTCCTCCTCATCCTCTTCCTCCTCATCTTCATCATCTTCAAGCGGCGACTCGGAAATGGAGAATCTCGCCCGCCAAATGCAAAAATTCATGAAGAAGCACAAGAAGAAGAAGCAATCTCGCAAGGCGCGAAAGCAAGAACCCACCGCAAGATCCGAGCCCAAGGTAAAATGCTACGGGTGCGGCCAAAAAGGGCACTACAAGCCTGATTGCCCACTCAACAAGAAACGGGCCACGCCAAAGGAAAAAGGAAAGAAGAAGGTCCTCAAGGCGACATGGAGTGACACCTCCTCTTCATCATCTTCCTCCTCCTCCTCAAGCGACCAAGGTACAAAATGCCTAATGGAATTCCATGAGGTAACATCTTCCGACTCCTCCTCTTGTTCTTCAAATTCAAATTCTTTAAATCATCTTTCTTATGAAGAACTCTCACACGCTAGAGACCAACTTGAAAAAGGTTTTCATGAGCTTTCTTCAAAATTCATTGCTTTGAAAAAGAATTTCAAAAAACTTTCCTCCGAAAAAGACCAACTTCTCAAAGAGAAGGAGGAACTCACCCTTAAAATCCAAAATTTTCCAAATGTTGATTCCATGGAATCAACCATCAAAGACCTTAGAGAGACCCTAGCCAAGTTCACCCAAGGTGAACAAAATTTGAAAAATATTCTTGGTTCCCAACGTATATCCCGAACCACCAATGGACTTGGCTATACCAGCCGAGCCGCCTCCTCCCATGCTCAAACTGTTTTTGTAAGGGGGAGCTCTAGCTTTAAATTTTGCAACTATTGTAAAAAACTCGGGCACCTCATTTATGAGTGTAATTGTAAAAACGCCCGGTATGGTCAACCCAAAAGTTTTTTCTTTTCGGACGAATTCTATAGGAGAAGACCCGCCATGAGACAAGTATGGATTGAAAAATCCCTATTAGCGAGTCTCTCCGGCCCAAAATTTATTTCCACTCCCCGGTGATTCATTGTTTTTATTTAGGGGGAGTTAGGATCTTTTAAGTTTTTTTTTTGTGTATTCAAATTTTTTATTTCAAACTCAACTCTTGGTTTCAATTCTTTCAATTCAAAATTTTCTTTTAAATTTTCATTTCTAAATTTCCAACAGTTGGTATTGGTTTTTTTATTCAAAACTTTCAATTCAAACTGTTATTCAATTTTCAATTCAAAATTTTCAACAATTGGTATTATTGTCAATTGGTTTAAAATCTTGTTTTTCAAATACATCCCTCAATCAAGTTTTATGCCCCATTCTATTTTGATAATCACAAAGGGGGAGAAATTTCTTGATTGATTGGGGGAGAATCCTTTTCATCATGCTTAGCATTTCCTCCCAATTTCAGTATTTTACTTTGATTGTTTTGGTGATTGTGATCATCAAAATAGGGGGAGATTGTTGTACCTCTCGAACCCCTCAAGGTTTTATTTTCATGATCACAATCACCCTCATATTTATCTAATCCTCTTTCAAGTGTTTTTGTTTGATAGGAATCAAATCAGGTGGCCAAGGAATTGGGCCAAGAAAGAAAGAAGGCAAAGTGGACTGAAATTCAGTCCACCGGCCAACCGGTGTGATAGCACCGGCCAGCCGGTGGACCTGGCAGAGGCATTGCCCACTGCCAGGCTCCACCGGTCAGCCGGTGGCTTGACCACCGGCCAGCCGGTGGCAACCTAACTCTAGGATGAGCCACTGCCTCCCCACCGGCCAACCGGTGGCCTCACCACCGGCCAGCCGGTGGAACCCAGCCTCAATAGTGAAGGCTACTGCCTCACCACCGGCCAGCCGGTGGATCTGGCACCGGTCAGCCAGTGGCCCCTGGACAGGTATCCAATGCCATGTTGCAAACACCGGCCAACCGGTGGACCTGCACCGGCCAGCCGGTGGACACAGTCAAACTAGCCGTTGGGCTGTTGACCAGCCTGTCCACTTGGCTCCCAACGGCTCTTTTAGCCTCTCCAACGGCTCCGAAGCCTCCCCAAGGGTTCCATGCCTATAAATAAAGGCCAAGGAAGCCCCGAACAACAACCGGAACTATACGGAAGCCCACGGACACGTTGTTCATCATTTGGCGTACCTCCGGCGACTTCCTTCAAAGGAACCTCAATAGCTCCAACAACTTCCACATCCAAGGAGCTCCACTCAAGAAGCGTGGGAGTGCACGTCTTCAACTCCATTCAACCTTTGGCGCCCAAGTCTTCCCAATCACGGTTTTTCTTGTATATTTTATTTTGAGCTTAAAATTGGGTTTGTGCTTACAAACCCCAAACTTTTCTCATCCCCTCTTTCTTTGGGTTCTCACACCACCTCTAAGGTGTGAAGAGGTTTCCTCAAGCCTTTCCTTTTAAAAGGCTTGTGTTTCGGTGAGCTAGCCTTCACCCGTTAAAAAGGCTAGTGGGTTCTTGCTATTCCATCAAAAGCAAGTGGGTTCTTGCTAAACCACAAAAAGCAAGCTGTAATAGGTCCTAGTGCTACCTCAAAGCCTAGTTGGTTTCTTGCTAAAACCATTGAAAAGCAAGCGGTAGGAATCTCTCAACGGTTGAGTTGGGAGCGGAGACGTAGGCCGGGTTTTGGCCGAACTCCGTTATCAATTTCTTGTGTCTTGCCTTCTTTATTTCCGCTGCATCTTTCACTTTGATTTTAATTTGTTTATTTTTTTTAAAAGGCAATTCACCCCCCTCTTGCCATCATTCCCCGCTTTTCTTCCGACCCAACAATAATGTATTTTGAATATATATTGTGATAACCAATTTGTTTTTATGTTATAATATGTCTGTTGAGGGTGAAATTGTTTCCATATTCCTTTATAAGATACCTTGGTGCTTATCGATACCCGTGGTGATTAGGAGCATGCTTCAGACCTTATGGAATGAAAATTTGGGAGACAATATGGGCTGACTTGGGTTGGTATGTTACACCTAGGGATAGGGGGATATATTAGGTTATTTAATTAAAACTAATCAATTTAAATGGAAAACCCATTAAATGGTTCTAACATAGGTCTGAAACTTGAACATAGATTATATATCACCTTGGTAAAACCCCCTATTCTCGTTCTAACCAAAAAGTCAAAATTCACATCTAGAGATTCATTTATGATATTTAATCATTTAAACTTGTGAAATTTAATATTATTTATTTAATAAATATTATATATCTCAAACAAATATACCAAATCAGAATCCCACCAAATTCCTTCCCTAGGGTAAACATCATATTCAGGGATCCATAGAAACAATTTTTTTCAAGATTGTTCTCCAAGGGAAATTGGTTGTTTTACCCTTCATAAAGCCATGAGGCTCATAAACTCTAAAACAAGATAATTCTCCCACTTAGGAAAACTTGGATCATTACATTCATCCCACCTTAATAATTTTTATCCTAAAAAAGGAATAACCACTATAATTATCTAATATTCCACCTAGATAACCACAAATGGGATCTAAGAACACCACCGCATGAGTTCCCCCAGCCATGTAAATCATCACATGTAGGGATCCCAAAAAGATCCCACTTGGGAACACATCGCATCTATTGAAAAAAAATTCGGGCAAAAACTTATCAAAGATTCATAATCAATAGTCATAATATTCTTATTTCAGGGAATCTCAATGATCCCAGTACACCACAACTTTATGAACCAATGATATATATCAGATAAAATTAATTCAATGAACTATCTAGGAGTGTCACACTCCCAAACATGAAAGGGTGAAACCTCAATACTATTTTTCTGAGAAAATAAAAAAACACCACCATCCACTCTTAGATTCCTCAATAAGAGCACCACACCACACTTTCATTATTATAATTTTTTTAAAAGAAATTATGGTGTACACACATCAATGATGACTGTTTCAGAGCACTAGGGTAACATCAACCCCCTCATTAGAACCTCATGAGTTTCAATAGGGATGAAAATTATACACCTATTTCCTTAGAAAAGTCATTATACACCACATAATAACTGATAAATTCACTCAAAATCTCATGGTCAATAACTACATTCTTCCAAAATCTGACAAAGGATCCTGTGAAACATCCATCAATACCCACATTCACAGGGAGTTCATGTAGAGACTGCACCAAAATGAACACCACACTACAGAAGGGGCATGAAATCAAGATGATTTTAATATAGTCATCTCAATACTACGGTATTCTAAAATCACATGGTGTAATGAACCTCCATGCATATAAATAGGAAGTCCCATTATTATAGGAATCATAAGGTACTACACACGTGGCTTCGTTTGTGGATAATGAAAAATAGAAACATATATATCCCTTCATTTCAGCCCCTCTAAACATCTTAAAGCAGGTCATAGGGAAGGAATCAACATCATATTACTTTTTCAGATCAGAAACACCACCAAAGGAAAAGAAGATAACCCCTTTTCTCTGCTGTTTCAGGTCCAATCTTCCAAAACCTATAGTGTATAATACCAAATTTTTAACTTGTGAAGGAATGTGATGAAGCCTCTAAGGGATAGTCCCACTCACCAACTAGGTCCTAATCCCAATGGAGTGAAATGTGACATGTCCACCCAAGTTCCAAGACACCTCACAAAACCAGTCACACGCTCAAACATGAAATGAGGTAACTATACATCATTGTGACATCACTACCGAGTATCTATCTACCATGGAAGAATCTTCAGAGAGCTTGCTACCTAAATAATCTCTCACAACTGATCAAAATATGGATAAGTTTTCACTTCCATGAGGTTCTTTTATCCTCACTAAACTGGTGTAAAAGCCCTATATGAATCTTTGAAACCCCAATTGACAAAGAAAAATCAAGAGAAAAGAAAAATTTATGGGTAATAACGGACATCTGCACCCCCAAAAAGGGTTGTAAATTGTATCTTGGGTGTCTCAAGAACTACCTGGTCTACCCATACACAGATCACACTATGAATCCATATTTATAGTGATCACTATATGACACCAAAATATATATATAAGGAAAGGTATTGACATAAATGATTCCTCACATTCTCAATGGAAGCACCCACCACCCAGGGTTCCCAATCCTATCATCCAACTCACTAGATAACATATACCTGGGTCAAGGATTCTCATCTATAACACTCTAAGTAAGAAGATCACACTAAACATTATGTTGATCTAAAATTACATCAATCATTAATCAATGGTGAATGAAACACACCTCTTAAATTGTATATAAACAAGTTAATGGGGAAATTAACCTCACATATGGTGGATCACTCACCCAAAAACGTAAGGGAAGTATCACACCATAAGGGTAGAATGGTCATACCCTATAAAACACCAAAATACAACCTCTATATATGGAGGAAACATACCCTATTTCATAGGGGTTTACTGACCCCACTATAGTATGGAGGACCCACACCTCATCAGGATAGAGGGGGTACTGAACCCATGTTCAAATAGTATGCACATAAGCCAAAGGGGAACCTACCACTCCCATGGAGGACACACACACTTCCCATAAGGGGTTTGAAACCCACATAGTCAAATGAAAATCATATTATTTAATTAAAATCACTGATATATACAGAAGGAGGATCCACACCCTTCCTAATAGGGGGTTTCCAACCCCTCTCCATAGTATTGAAAAACCACAACTCGTCTGAATCGACATGGTGATGACCACATACCAGAATGAAGGACCCACTCCCCATGAATGGAAGTACATTCCTTTATAACCGTACTGGGGATGCTAAACTCTAAAATACCATATAGGGGGCCAAGGCCTCATCAGAAAATACATGAAAGGAAAGGGGGTAACCACCCTAATGAAGGGTCCTTATCCCATCTAAGCTCTTCAATAGGGAGAATTCCAACTTCATAGATAGGTGATTTTGTTCTCTTAGGAAAACTAAGGAGTGGAAAATATCAATCCTATCTTAAGATGGTATCAACCATCTAAAAATTGAGAGGGATATACCCGTAAATCCCATATGTTTATGGGTAATCTCAGGGATCTTTTCATCTATAAGAGGTCCATTTAATACTAATTGAGAATTATTACTATGAGGGAAATAAACATCCTTATTTAATATAATCAATTTTTAGGGAGGACATCCTTCCATTAAATTAAAAAATTTAGAGACTACTACATGATGCATGAAACTAAATAATTGTGCCCCATGTCTAATGGAATAAGAACCCTAGTTAGTCACCCATATTATCAAAGTCCTTGTATAGGAATGTGTCTGTCACCACACCCTAGTTGTGTTCCATATTCTGAAAACTAATCCTAAGCACCCCAAGAATTATCACCCCACATTTCCCAAACCAAACTTGTGAGACACCTATCTCTAAATTACACCACTAGGAAATAACTCCTTTGATACCACTCTATAATGACCCAACCCACCATGGCCCCACATGGACCGAATGTAAGTCATATATGACACCCAAATTCTTCCTCAAATAGTCCAGGGTATGGTGACTAGCACCAAGAAGTAATATCAAATAATGAGAGGCATTAGCCTAAAAATCATGTAGTTAGAAAATCCATTAATATAATAAGAGAAAAAATAATGTAGTATAAACAAGTATATTTAGAAGGTAAAGATGTCCATTTGTACCTATCAAGTGACTGGAAAAATAAATCAACCAAGTTGTTTGATATCTAATCTGACCCCTACCATCTCCATAACCCTTGTGATTCCACCAAGATCTAGTTCCATAGTTCCATGTCTGAAAAGTTACTAATTTATACTCAATATTCATAGAAAAACATGTGTGGGACCAAGGCCTGTGTAGGTGTGAATATATATATACCCAATAGGATGGACAAAAAACAAAAGGGGTAATAGGGCCACATGCTAGGTCATAAATAAGGCCAAACTATATGACTTCCCAACAACACCCAAGGGAACTCAACCCAGGTAAATACATCACCAAAAATGACCTAACGTAAAGGCCACCCTATTATATAGGGAGACCTGATCCAATTACAACAGACCAAACCCTAGATACATCCTAAATAGGTCTCATACCTTAGGGAAAGACACCTTCATATATAAATTTCTCCTTAGAATACCATTTTGATTGGTATGAATAAAGGAAACACCTTACAACACCATTAATATAACCTATGGATATTTGAATAGATCCCCAAACAATGATGCTATAAATGGAAATAATTTTTTCCCTCATCAGAACTACTAACAAAGATTAAGAAGATCAAATTGGTCTAGAATCACACCATTGTTACCTGAATTATACCCACACTACACTAATCTCAATAAGGTGAACCACCGATAGTTCCCCATGCTTTTCGGTTTGTTGAAGAGGAGTCCATGAACTAGATCAACCAAAGGAAAATAACACATAAACCTACTTAAGGAAATAAAAACATTAAATTAGTGGAATAATAAGAGAACCCATCATCACAGAAGCTCATGGGGGGTTAAAGGGGAATAACTATTAGAAGAGTAACCACTATCAAAACTCACTCACCTTAAAAAGAGAACTGGGAAGGAAATACCTAAATCACTCAGTGATCCTCAAAAATCTATGTGCATTAACCATCCTTAAATTAAATCATCATCACCAGAAAGACATGTATACCTCAATCCATCATAGGGGACCCATGCCTCACCAGTACACATAACCTAGGTAAAGGGGTACCGACCCTAGTTATCGACCTACCTCAAAAAATAATGCCACCAAGACAAATCAACATTGCAACCATGTTATGGATCTTTTTCCACACCAAGGAGTGATTGTAACACCATAATTTTTCTCTAAGGTTTGAAAAATTTAAATTCATTTTTAATTATTATTTTTTTACCTAACATGAATGCTAAAATTATTAAGTAAGGGTTTAAGAGAATTCAGGGATTGTTTGGAGTCTGGAGCTCCAAATTTTGAAGAATATATATGATGTACACAGTTGGAACATGGTTTTTAGTAGTCATGATACTCAACCATAAAGACCATAAATAAGGGAGAATATTTTGAAAAACTGTGTGAGGGAGGCTGCATGACTCATCAAAAAAAACAGCAGACATGTTACAAAGGGAAATCTCAAAGGCTGTTCACAGTTTGGTAAACCGTGCACCAATCCCGCACCCTTAGTGCTACATAGGTAGTGAACCCACACTATTTTTCCAAACCATTTATGATAGCCATGTAAGGGGGTACCTCATATAGTTCTTGTTACACATTTTTTACATTTTTTGGCCAATTGTGCAGCCAAACCGTGTGACCTATTAAAGTAGGGTGAAATCAAATTTCTTCCCTCACATATTTAAAACACTCACCCTCTTTTTCCTCATCCTCTATGCATAATTCCTTCTCCTCCAACTGAATCTAAAACAATTCCTAAATCTAGTTTTTGATGTATATCCTCCATCTAGGCTCTGATCGATCCACTATTTGTCTTATTGGATTCCTCTTGATAATTAATTCAATTCACTTCCTTACATTCATAGTTTATCTCACCATCTTTGGTGCTATTTTTTTGTGATCCAATATTACATATTTTTATATATTTTTATTATTATTCTGATTTCTTTTGATTTAGACAAAACCAATGGCTGATATTAGACAAGTGATCATCTACCAATATAAGGTAGGCGGTCTATACCTTTTCACTAAGGTTTTGTTGTTTTTTAAATTATATCTATTATACCACATGTCATAACTTCAAGATATTTCTCCTAAAATTAATCAATGTCTCAAATTAATTTTTGAGCCTTAATGTGATTCTCATATAGAACCTTGATTTGGTTGGATTTTTTCAACCTCAACCCGAACCACCACCAAGGTGGGTTCAACCATATACCTAAGTTAAGAACCACCCCTTTGGTTGTGTGAGCCTACCAATTAGTTGTGGAAGACTTAAATAAATTAAATGTTTCAATGAGTGGATAAAATATGGATGTTGAAATGAAATGGATGATTATATATTGTCAAGGAAACTAACATACACCCTCGATTTTTTATGTTACTTATTGATGATGTTTATTAAAGGAATGGAACCAATGTTTATTAATGGTATGACACCGATGTTCATTGAAAATATAGAACTAATAAATATTATAGTATAAAACTGATGAGGGGAATGATGTATGGAACCTAAGACCTGGATGTACATTTATATCTCAGAATAGTATGTCACCTTTGTCTGTAGCCTTGGTAATTAGACTATGTATATCTGATACAATTATAAGTTCTGTAAACTCTAGGAGGCCACCTTGGTATAAATATTTGGGACATGAACCATGTAGGTATAATACTATTACATATTTTTCATATTCCTGATATAGTGGTTATTTTTACACTTTACTTTTATGTACTAATATTTTTCATTTATAGCATGCTCAAAGTTATATCCCTATTGGTGGTGGCCTACTGAGTATATCTCACACCCTTTTTGGGTCATTGATTGGTACTTGAAAAAACTTCATGGATGTAGGTAGGGACAAAGGCAAGCACCCAGTCATGGATTCCTAACTAGCATATAGCATGGGAGCATGGGGATGACCCTTGGCTTGGTATTCTATTATAGTTAGACTTTTTGGAACTTTTGTAATTGTGTTATTTATGTATTGTATGTGTGCCTACATCCATGCATGAATGAATTTTTATATAGTACCATGACATACTCATTGTTTTGTATATGATGCCACTTTTTCTTGATTATTATTGCTGTTTGGATGATTTACTTATGTCGCTCCATTTGTTATTATTATTATTCCGTCATTTATTTATTTATAATATCCATTATGTGACTCTGGTCATGAGGGTATAGTATCCCCACTATACAACCTTATACCCTCTTTACTGTCCAACAACCTCTAGTGTACGGGGAGGCACGCTTGTTTCCATGTTACTAGTCGGGTTCCATTACTTATGAGTGATCCTTGTCTGGGACGTTTCAAATTGGTATCAATGCATTTTTATTTATCTTTATATTTTGGGTTGGTAGATATGAGATTAGGATGTGTTAAAATTTTTTAACAAGCCAATTCCTAGGAGTTTATAAGCCATGTATAGCAAAAAAAGACAAAATTACCTGGGATGGAACTTGATGGTATGGATTATACCTGTTATAGTTGTAATGATTTCAATGTTGGGTGACTCACATGAGGTGTGGTGTCTATGATTATTATTATTATTATTATTATTATTATTTGACCTACATTATCCTTGTACTGATATGGAAATGGAGTATCATTCATGCATCATTATAGTCACCTTAGAGATTCACATGCCATGAATTATTCTATTCCATGTAGGTTGCACTTCATAAACACATGATACTTGTTGTATGTGCCTTAAGTGATATAATTGTTATGAAAATAACATTTATATAGAAAAAAAGATTTAATAATTGGTTATTAATGTGTCTCCATCAACAAAAATGGTGTTTTTCTATATAGTTTGATAATGCCACTTTAATTAACCAGTTATCACCTGTTTGAGTTATGTAAATGAGGTTACATAGACTGAAACATTATTTTATTTTGAATACATGAATTTCATTTGTAATTTAAAGAGTTTATATACCTCTATTAATTAAGAATGAAAATTCATCATAGTCATATCATCTTATACTACCTATTATATTCTACTATCGAATGTGAAGGTCTGGATACATTTAAATGAACTACCAATTTTAATTTATAAAGAAAGTAATTTTATAAATCGGGAATGAGACCTCATTTAACTAGTATATAATATGAATATAAGAATTGATAAATATTAAATTAAAATATGGTCTCAATTAAATAGGAATTCCAATTACAACTTAAAGGTAGTTTTCCTCTATAACATACAATTAACACTTCATATACTGAGACCCCTAACTAAAATAGAGAGATTTACCTAGGCTTTAACTTAGTAGTGGGAAGTTGGTAGTGTCTCTTGTGACCCATACCGGAATTTAAGAATAGAAAGAGGGGTGTGGACTACCTTATAGGAAGGATTATACCTATCATACTCCTATCTTTATAATGTTTACCATTATCAAATAGTATATGAGCCTTGTGATTAGAATTTTTATATCTATTCTACTGTGATTTCCTCGAGTTGTGTACTAGGAGGGTGGTGATGACCATGCTTTGGAGGTGGTGGGCCCTGAGCCACTAGTGTTGCCTCTAGTAGTTCCACTTATGGAACCTCATACTTTTCCAAATTTGGGAGTTTATTCCCAGTTTATAGAGGGATTTATGCATATTAGGTATACTATATAAGGATCTCGTCAACCCGACTCTTAGATGGAAGAGTTGATGCAAGAGTTTTAGTAGCATAATACACCTACCTTATTTGGGGATGGAGGGCCCTAGGATACAGAGTTATGGCTTGATAATATCTTGTACATCCTTGAGAATTTAGATATTTCTCTAGAAGGAAGTTAATTATTAAAATGTATATGCATCATGAATCCTCTAAATACTGGTGGGATATCTAAAGACAAGTAGATCATCACCAGGAAATATTTTAAAGGCATTTTTTATCTATATTATATAACTAATTTTTCCCTGAGACTTGGAGGGATGATTGAGCCAGGGATTTTATGAACCTAGAGTAGGTCACTATGTCTATGTTGGATTATTCATCTCACATCACATAGCTTTATCACTTTGTGTCTATCTATACTACTAATGAATTTTTTATATAAAGACACTTAGAGTATGGGCTTATAAATCCTATTATATCTTAGGTGACCATTTTTTTGATTAACTACCATGTTTGAAATAGTAATTTGGGCTCTTATTAATGAACTTAACCTAAGGGATGATGGAGGTATGGATCAGAGTGAACCAGCTTATTGACCTAGCGGTGTAGTATCTAGTGGAAGGATGTATCATTTTGAGACCTTTCAAGAGGGTAGTTAAAGTTAGAGTACACATGCAGGTAGTTTTTAGTCTATCAAGAGTGTGAAAAGAATGGTCATGTTAAACCTCATTATGATAGGGCCCCAATTGAGCATCGATATTGCGGAAGGATGGTCTATTTATAGTGGTTTTGAAGAACCTTTCCTCTAGTGGCTAGTGAGATAGGATCTACACCAACTTTGGTCACTAGGGTAAGATCAATATCTCCACTTTATGAAGGGATATGAAGTGCCATTGGAAGACCAGTCTGAGGGGGTAGTCATGGACATGGTATCCAAAATCTAGTGGTATAGCATCAGTAGAGTGGGATTGTTCAGGGTAGTCAAGTTGTATCTCAAAGACTCCAATAATGCCATATTTTTTAGTGCATCATGTACATGAGGTGAAAATTCCAAGTCCTTCTACACTTTGAGGTATGATTTTATTAACATCTACATTAGTATCTATTTTATTTGATACATGCCCCTCCCACTCTTTTATTTCTATTTCTATTATAGAAAGTCTTGGACTTGAATTTAATTATTTATGTGGTGTGATGAAACATGAAACCCCACTTGGAATTACGACTATAGATTGAATAAAAGTGTAAGAAATTCCCCCTTGAGGAAGGTAGCTATCATTTCTTAAGGGACTTTATCATCCTCGAGATAATACGATTTGACTTCATTCTCATAATGGGCTGGTTAGTTTCTTACCATGATTATGTTGTTTTTTATCACCATATAGTGTCATTAACATCACTAGAGGTTAGTACTTATATTCACAAGGGTGAATGGTATGTACAAGAAAGTTGAGATATACCAGAGCATCGTGGGTTGGTTAGAATAATATCCCAGATAACTAGAAATTTTAAGGATGATTAGGGAACACGTAAAGATGATTTTACCCAAATTTTGGATCTAATATAGGATTTCCTCCATGACTTTTATTCTATACTACCTCCTAATAGAGAGGTATAGTTATCTATTTATCTTGTTTTAAGAGATAATCTAGTGTCCATTCCTCTTTATAGTATAGATACCAATGAGTTTCAGGAGCTCAAGAGGTAGCTTGAGGAATTGAAAGCTAAGGGTTTCAAACAACCCAGTACTTCACCTTAGGGTTCACCCATTATTTTCACTAAGAAGGTAGATGGTACCCTCAAGATATGTGTGTATTACCAAAAATTAAACCAAATTAATATGAAGAACTGATATCCTTTAACTCATATATATGACCTCTTAAACCCGCTTAGAGGGGTGAATGTTTTCTCCAAGATCGATTTGAAGTTGGGATATTATAAGGTACGAGTTAAAACCTAAGACAAATCTCACAAAACATTTCATAGAAGGTATGGTATTTATGAGTATCTGGTTATACGATTCAGTTTGAAGAATGTACCTGATATTTTAATGGATCTGATGAACTGTGTTTTCCACCTATATCTTGATTTATTTTTGGTAGTCTTTCTGGATGACATCTTGGTGTATTCTCATACTCGACATGGCCATGAAAAACATCTTGATATCATTATGAATACATTGATATAGAACTATATGTTTTCTAAGAACACTAAATTTGATTTACGAATTATTAATGTTCGCTTCTTGGGTCACATAATTTTAGAGGTGGCAATATCTGTTGACCCATAGAAGATGAGTGCCATTATTTTTTGGGATCCACCTAGGAATTTCATTGAAATATGGAGTTTCTTAGGGGATTTATAGCTATTATACTTTATTCATTTTAGATTTATCACATCTTATGTAACCAATTACAAGATTAACCAATAATTATGTGAAGTTTTTGTGGTTTTAGGCATGTGATAAGGCCTTTCTAGAGCCTAAAGGGAGATTGACATCAATACTGATCTGGATTCTTCCAGAGCCGAGAATAAAATATAATTCTATTATGATGCATCGAGAATTGATATATGAGTAGTTATGATGCATGGAGATAGATTATTAGAGTATGGGTTTTATTAGTTGTGACTATAAAAGATGAATTACTAGATAAACAATATCAAGATAGTGGTTTCGGTTCATTCCATGCATTATTGGATGAACTATTTCCTAGGAAATCATTTTCTTGGTGTATATGTATAAAAAAATAATCAAGTATATCTTTACATAGTGTTACTTGAACCTTAGGTAGAAGAGGTGGGTTGAATACCTACAATCATTCAATTTTGATCTTGCCTATATACCAGGGAAGGGAAATGCTATAGTGGATGCTTTGTGCCAGAGGACTCATACATAAGTAGTCCAGTGGGATAGTTGTGAGTGGTAATTGATGGCCCAATTTCTGAGAAGCACTTAGAGGTCCAAGAGAATCATGATAAGCCTATTATTACAGTTTTATCAATGAAAAATTCAATTATTGAGAGAGTGAATATTATAAAATTATTGGATCCCAAGGGATTAATCTTAAGAGAATGTGTTCTAGGTGAGGACCCACCACCAGGATGGATCATTGATGAGGATGAGGTATTGCACATCCATGGACACATATGTGATTCTACAGACATCCAGGAGGAATTTATTTGAGAGTATCATGCTTCTACTTGTGTGGTACACCTTGAATTTATAAATATTTATTGTGATATATGTCACCAATACTAGCAAACTTGTATGAAAAATTATATAACAAGGCTTGTTACTCAATGTTCCACATGCTAGTAAGTGATGTTAGAACACTAATTATGAGTAAGAATTTTACAACCATTTCCCATTTCTGAGTGGAAATGGGATAAAATAACCATGGGTTTTGTGACTGTATTACCGAGATCCCCTAAAGTTAATTATGTATTATGGGTGATCATAGATAGGATCATGAAGGTATCTCACTTATTACATATTAAGGAGACCTTTTCAATGGATGATATAGGGAGGTTTTATGTTTTTGAGATTATCCGACTTCATCAAGGCCCCCAAACTATTGTATCAAATAGGGATTCTTGGTTCACTTCATAGTTTTGGTAAGGGTTGTAGAAGTAATTGGGAACACATGTATTTTTGATTATTTCATACCACCCTAAGACTGATGAGTGGTCCAAATGAATGATAAATGTGTTAGAGGACATTCTTAGAGAAGCATCCTTGATTTCAGAGGTTCCTGGGAGAAATATAAACCTCTATCAAAATTTTCTTACAATAATAGATTTTAGTTGAATATAAATATGTGTCCTTATGAGGGTTTATATGGTAGGACATGTTGATCAAATATGTTCTTGTTATAGGCAGGGGTGGCAGTGCTACTTAGACCTTATCTCATTCAAGAGTCTTTTGAAGAGGTTTAATTGATATGGAAGTGAATGGATACAACTAATTCGAGGAATAATTCATATACCAATTGTTATTGATGACCTATAGAGTTCAAGGTTGAGGATCAGGTATTCTTTCGGGTATCAACTAGACCAGGGCATGAACTATTCAAGCAGAAAGGTAAGTTTTCACCTTATTTTTTTCGAAAGTTTTAGATTTTAGAGAGGGACATACTAGTTACATATTAGATAACACTCACTAAGAGATACATATGTATGAATAACATGTTTCACATTTCTCAAAAACATCATTACCACTCAAATCCATATCATGTTTTCCAGCATAATGAGGTGGAACTAGATGTGGATGTGTCCTTTGAGGAGCATCCTATATGCATCTTGGACTGGAGAATGAAGTCTCTATGAGGTAGGCCAGTTCCTTCATTATGGGTTCTATGGAAGCACGATCATGTATAGAACTATTCCTAGGAGATATAGGTTTAAATACATGCCCAGTGTCCCAATATTTTCTGATATAGTATTATATTACCCTCGAAAGGGAAACTTTTGGACAAGTTTCCTTAAGTTGAGGTAGTTGTAACACCCTGGGTTTTCAATAAGGTACAAAACCTTTAAATTCAGGTTTAATTATTTTTTTCACAAATATTAATAATTAAACTATCAAGGAGGGGTTTGGGAGCATCCATGGATTATTTGGATCTCAGAGATCTGAATATCAGAGAAGAAATATGAAGTCCATGGTTGGTGCATGGTTAGTAATAACCATGTGGATCAACCATGTGGACCATATATAATGGTTAAAGATTTAAAACTCATGAGAGAGAGACCACATGGCCATGTGAAAAATTGTAGACATGCTATAGAGGTAATTTTCATGGGCTATGCACGATTTGGAAAATTGTGTGCCTTGCCTACACCCTTAGTGCCACCTATAAAGTAACCTCAAATAGCCGTAGAATGATTTTTATAAACCGTACTTGATATCAATGTGATGGGGTGTCTTGTATAGTAATTTTCTCATATTTATCACATGGTATGGCCAACCGTGTGACCTATTAAAGTGGGGTAAAATTACATTTCCCCTTACTTGTTTTAAAAAAATCACCCTCGTTTTACTCTTCCCACATGCACAATGCCTCCTCAACGAATTTAATCTCCTTCCATGCCTTAATCTTGGATTTGAAGTATCTCATACATTTGGACATTGATCGATCCATAATTTATCTAAGTGTATTCTTCCCAGTAAGTACTTCAATCCACTTGCTTCCTTTCACGGTTTATCTCACCATCATAGCGATATTTATATATTAGATAATATACCCTATTTCTAGGGAAATTTTCTACTATTCTTTTATCTTATAATTTAGACCAAACCAAAGGCTGATACTAGATGATTTTTCCTCCACCACCATAAGGTAGTTGTTCTATACCTTTTCCCTAATTTTTTTTCATTTTTTATATTATTTCCATTATACCACATGTCGGACCTCCTGGACGTCACTCCTAAAATTAATCATTGTATTAAATTAATTTTTGATCCTTAATGTGTTTCCCATATAGAACCTTTATTTGGATAGAGGGTTTTAGCCTCAACCTGAACCACTTATGAGGGGGGGGGGGTTCATCCATATAACTAAGTTAAGAACCACCCCTTTGGGTGTGTGAGCTTTCCAACCAGTTGTGGAAGCCTTAAATAAATTAAATGAGTTAATTAACATATTAAATATGGATATTTAAATGAAATGGATGAATATATCTTGACATGGACACTAACACAACCCCTTGATTTTTTGTGTTACTTATTGATTATGTTTATTAATGGTATGAAACTGATTTTTATTAATGGTATGGCACTGATGTTCATTGATGGTATGAAACTAATCATTATTACAGTATGAAACTGATTAAGAGATAAATGTATGGAACCTATGATCTAGATATACATTTATATCTATGGATTTTTGGTCACCCTAGTCTACATCCTTGAGATATGTATCTTGTAGGTTCGATACTATTCTGAATTCTTTAGACTCGAGGAGGTCTCCTTAATCTAAAACCTTGGGACCTGACCCATGTATATATGATTCTGTTTCACATACGGCATATACTAGAGCTATTGGTTATTTTCATGCTTTAATTTTATGTACCAATATTTATCATTTAAAGACTAATCATAGTTACATCCCTATTGATGGGCTTGTTATATTTTCATTCATTATACATATTTACTTGTTATACCTTCACATGGTTATAGTTTTTTTACATAGTATAGATTTATTATAGACAACATTGGTTGTGGCCTATATCTTACACCTTGTCTAGGTCGCCGATTGGTACTCAGATATGCATTATGTATGTAGGTAGGGTTAAGGGAAATCACTTGGCTAGGGATGTATAATTTTATTATAGCATGGGAGTTTGGGAGCATAGGTCCAATCCTTGTATCATGATTCTATTATAGATAGCCTTTTTGGCATTTTTATACTTTTTTCATTCAATCACTGTATGTGTGCCTTCTACTATTTATGCCTTACTTTTTGTATAGTACTGTTAAATACTCATTTTTTTATATGATTCCACTCTTGGATTGATTATTAATACTATTTAGATGAATTACTTTAGCTTCTATATTTTTCGTTATTATGATCCTTCTATTTATTCATTTATTATCACGGTTGTGTGACTCTGATCATGAGGGTAGAATATCCCCACTATAACACCTTAGTCCATCACTACTAGTCAGTAGCCTCTAGAATTTGGGGAGTCATTATTGAGATCATGTGACTTATCAGGTTCAGTTACTTATGAGTTAACTAGGTTCTGTATATTATAGTGAGATCATCTATGAAGAGAATTTTTCCCATCCATAAAATAACAGTTGTGCCTCATGAGAGGGGCTCTGATAAAACATCTCCCAATGTGGAGGACCAATGATCTTCACAATAGGGGGTGTCATCTCCAAAAATAGAGAGGACTAATCACCCCTTTACCTAGAATATAAGCTCAAGGAAATTATCCATATCCATATACCTCACTGTAAACACTACCTAAGCATCGAACCTAATGGTCTAGTGAAGGGGAACATCGATAAAGTTATGAAAATTATGATACAACTCCTTTGATAAAATCCTAATATGAAACCAAAGAGAGATATATTTTGATAGAGAGAGATGGAGATAGGGAGAGGGGGTAGGAAGAGATGGAGAGAGAGAATATCTATCATCAAACAAAGACTTGATATGGAGTCCGTCTTGGTAAAGGAGTGATTTTCCAATTCCTACACCCTCTAAATCCAAGAATCATACACTAATACTAAAATTAAGGTTCATGTGGAGAAGTATATTTCCTCCACAATTCATACATCTGATTGATACCCATTGAACCAATCTATAGAGAAGAGATTACTATTCATGCCTAATTGAACTACAACATCCATGAACATTCATCCTCTAAGGAAGCCATAAAAACAATAAATCTAGTGGAGTAACAAACTCTAATAACATGAAATTATTTACACACTTGACATCCAATCATTACATGAGAAGTAAAAAGTCATCATACCCACTATACTTTATCATCAGTATCCTTTCATCATCACTAAGGGATTAAAAACTACAAAAATATTTAGATTATCTCATAAAAAACCTATAATATTGAAGAGAACCCCACTGTAGTGTTCTATGAAGAAATATAATCAAAATGGAATACTCATTTTTTCAAAAATATCTCAAGGGTGATAAAATGCACAAATTCTACTATATAGTAAAATACACAATATGTACTCTAAGTACACGACCTGTCCACCCAAAGCCTCACCAAAAGAATTTCCTCAAAATAACTCGATGTGGAATTATCTAGTACATGGGGTGTGCTTTTACTATAATATTTCTATCTTTGACTGGGTACCTAGAAATGTACCCCACCTCATGTTGTGTCATGTCACCCAACAAGGCATGTATGTAACATCCCAAGTTTTTGAAGAGGTTGGAAAATTTTGAAGAAATTTTAATTTTTTAGTTTGGTGGTCAGGTCAAATTTAAATTTAAGACTAGGAGGTTAATTATGAGAGGTAAAACATGTAAATATTTTGTTTTTTGGATGATATTTAATTCTCATTAAGTTTCTCGAGGGTTCAATTCGATTTTAGGAGTGTCAGACTTTAAAAACCAAACCTGGAAGACACAACACTGGGTGCGTGATTAGTGCTAACCATGAAACCCAAAACATGCATCCTATTGGTACTGAGGCATGGTTAGAGATAAACATTGAATGGGAAATAAGACCATGTGAGGCAACTATAGAAAAATTCTAAGTTGGATACATTACCTACACATGGTTTGAAAAACAATGCACTTATCCATGTGAGGTGTGGTGGCATTTGGACAGTCACATTGTATGACAGGCACAAGTTTAGCCAAACCGTGCAGAAAAACCATGTATTTCATTAGAGGGGGTGAAATTACCAAAATTTAACTCTATCCTTCATACATTCTTCTCATCTTTTTTCTCCCCAATCACACATAATAGGTTGTGGGTCTCTCCCTTCTTCCATCTATAGACAATTTGATGGATCTTATTCATTCAGGATCTGATTTGAGTGCCATATATCACATTGGATATCAATAAGTAAGAATTATAGTCTCACTTACTTTATTATTTTATCTCACTATATGGAATGTTATTTCCATCTGAACTTTTATGTCCTATTTTCAAGGCGTTTTTATGATTATTAATTTTCTTCGGATATGACTCAAATTAGAGATTGATCTTCGGTGAGTGAGTCACTATGAGTGTGAGGTAGGTGGTTCCTTTATTTCTAAATTTTTTTACGCACATTTTTTTGGAGATGTAAAAAATATGAGTGGGGTGACCCAAGAATGACCATTTTGTTAATGTTTTTTTTATTATTTTATTATTATGTGATATCTTTGTGTTATCTTGTGGCCATTAGTGTATGGTTGAGACTAGAAGGACTTGGTATGTGTGAACAGGTTTCAAAAATTATTCTATAATGAAGTTATATTTTTTTATTTAATTTGAATTGTGACTTTTTCTATGTGGGTTCCACGAAAACATGTTAGGATTGACCAAATAGATCTTGGGTGATATTGATCATTGGGTTTGAGGTGACATGGTTCATTAGGTTGATGCAAATGGTGGTGACCATGATGAGGTTGTGAAATAGGTTTTTCATGTGGTGAAAGAGTTCGTACAGATGGCGTGGCTTTAGATGGTTGGTGATTTCCACTCACTGTTGTTGGCTGATAGTTCTATTAGAGTCATGTGTACAAAGGAAAGGACTCGATGAGGTAGTGTTTACCACTCATTGTGGGTGGAAGCCTCTGTATAATTTTTGACTTAGGGGATAGTGATGAACATTAGTTATGGAGGATATACACACTATATAAATCCATTATTGATTGTATGAGACCATTTTATGGTGGTTGACTATCACCAGGATATCGAGGTAGTTGGGTTTGGGTTAATGAGAGTATTGATATCTTTGTTCCTGAGGACATCGTGTTGTTGAGTCAATAATGAATTTTCAAGTGGAAGTCTAATGGAATTATTATATGGATATGGGAATGATGATGGGATTCATGTTTTATTTGATATGTGAGAAATGAGGTATCATTTGGAACAATAGGCTAGGTGACATATATATGGATGAGAGATGAGGGTTCTCTAGGAATTACTATCTGTAGATACATAATTTCATTTTTTAATTGGTTGAAGTAGGTAAGGATTCCTTATGGATATTGAGAACAAGTGAAGCAGGTTAATTATGTGTGGGTTGGTTCTATTTATTTATGTTTTCATAAACTGATATAAATATGGATATAAGATAGGAACACTTTACTGGTAGCCTACTGAGTTCATACTCACACCCTATAGAGGACCCTTTAGACATATATAGACTCTATGGATTTGAGATTAGGTAATGTATTAAACTCATAGGATGGACCTCAGTGAGTAGGGGTGCACCATGAGTGCATGGGATGGACAGAAGATGAACCATGGGGGGGGGGTATTTTACATCAATATGGAGTTTCTTTTTTAGATTTTGAGTATGTTATTATATGATCATCCCATGGGTGACCTTTAATTATTTTGTATGAATATCATGACATGTATACATTATATGATATGTATACATTATATGATATTTATATATGGTATGATTTTAGATTTTTATTACTTCAATTTATCATTGCTTCTATTTTGTTTTATTATTTTATTCCACAATGTCATTTTAATGACCATCTTTTCTATTATTGTTATCACTAGAGGGTATAGTCTTTCCAATATCACCTAATTTTACCCTTGATGCTAGTCACCAACCTTTGGAATATTGGGAGCCATGCCTAAGGCCTAGTGGTATAATGGACCTAAGAAATAGTTTAGTGGTTTTTGGGTTGGAGTTATAAAAGTGGTATCAAAGAACAACGGTTAATTAAAATAGGTAACATCTTTTGGATGGTTTTAAAGTGATATTAAAGACTAGTTTTAAAAATGGTCTAATATTTGGTCTATTTTGGGCTGGAGACTAGGGTGTTGTTGGAATTGGGTAAAGATCATGTGTTTGGGTGCCTTCAGTCCCATACATGGGGGATAGACTGAGTTTCCAGTTGTGGGAAATGATTTTCTTATTTTTCACTTTCACAGTTGATTCATTTCAACCTTGAGTAGCACAATTGGGAGTGATGTTGTTGATATTTGATATTATGACCCTTGGCCTAGTATAGAAAGAGAGGATCATTCATGCATCATGATAGGCAGTAGATTCATATGAAATATATATGTTCTTGTGATTTTCGCATAGAACCTGGAATAAGAAAAAATGGGTAGGGCTGTTTAAAGTGTATGTAATAAGATAAATGTGTTTTCCAGATTAGATTCTTTGTAGAATTCCACTCAGTCAATCTAGGTATATTTTTCTTGATGAGATTCATATATGGTCTTATGTGTATGTATTATATATGGAACTAACTCTGATGAGGGTAGGAAGGAATAATGAAATGGGGTGATATGTTCAAAGTGTCAAAAAAAAGATTAACAATGTTTTCATGATTATCTTCTTGGTGGCATTCTACTCAGTCACCCCAACCTGGTGATTTTTTTGGTATGATTTAAAGGTGATTCTTGACACTAAAATGGGTAGTAAAGGGGATATGAGGCTTGATGGTATGTGATATGGGTGTGTTAGGGAAGTGTAAGGGTGTTGAGTTGTGATTTCTGTTAAAAATTTTCTTATTGGTGATATATATAGACTATTATTGATGTAATTGACCAAGGTTTTTGGTATTTAGTGAGATGAAACTGATATTAATTTTGGTGGAGCATTAGGAGGTTGTAGATGTGGTTCCACCATAGCATTCATGGGATGAGTTCCTTGAGGGTTGGGATGAGTGGTAGAGGCTCTAAGGTAGGCAAGTCAGCCATAATAGATTACAAAGACTAGTCAATGTCTAGATAGAATCTCTAAGTGAGATTGATATGGGTGGTGTAGAGCATTGGTATAGAATCTCATGGAGTTTATCCATCCATGAAATATATAATGTGCACATTCCAGTCACTACACCCCCCATTATTTCAGGGGAAGGGTTGAATGAAGTAAGCATAAAACTAGATCAAATTTGTACATACCATATTTGATTAGATTGAGACACCCCCAGGGTAGAGGGTGAAGTTGGATATGTATATTATTAATGGACCAAATAGTTCTTAAGGGATGTACATGTATATATAATTAGGCATGAGGGGTTCGTGTGGAAGGATTTTAGGACCATGTTCTTCGATCATTTCTTCCTAGAGACATTGAGGGATGATCATGCCCATGAGTTCATGAACATGTAGAAATGGTATACATCCATCATATATTATGTTGGAAGGTTCATGGAACTATCTCATATTATTCCCTCTATGTAAGGGGATGACATTTATTGGGTGAGGAAATTTAAGGATGGTTTGTAGTATTCCATCAGGGTTAAAGTGAATATCTTTAGGTTGACATCATTCTTGAAGGTGGTGAATCAAGTTTTAATTGAATAGGAGAACCTAAAATATTGAAATTATTCAAGCTGAGTGATGGTGTCAAGTTGGTTAGGAAGTGGTTCTTTGGGAAACTGTAAGTGAGTCCATAAAGAGACTCATCAGGGAAGTTAGGATATATATTTATTCAGATCAACATGGATAGGTTCATTGATAATGTGCTTCTAGTGTGGTAAGTAGGTTCATATTCTGACCCACTGTGAGTGGACTCTAAAGGAGTTCTAGGCATGTGAACAAATGAGACACTTGGATAGGTTATTCCGAAATAATTCTCAGATAGCTTGGAGTTAAAGAATGAGTTAGACTTAGGGATATGAGGTAGTATTGAGAGAAATAACAAGAGTAGGTATCCAGGATACTACTTTGTATGTAGGTCATAGTGGAGATAGAGAGAGACCTAGATGTGGGGTTTGTAGACATTGGTCAGTACATCTCTGCTGGGATGATAGGCTTTGAGTAGTTGGGATTCAAGCTAGGTGCTTGTAGTTGATCGGGAAGGGCTAGAGAAGGTTGAAGAGTCGATGATGGTTATATGTACACCATGATTATGAGAATGTTATTTTGATTTTGGTTTGATTGATTTTTCTACATGAGGTTCATGTGTGGTTATTGAATTAACGAGGGACTAATTAATAGGTGGTAATTGGGAGTGGTTCATTGATTGTATGAGATGCATAGGCATCAAGATGTTTTGTGGGAAAGAATATATAAATATATATATGATACATGAATTCTTTTGGGCATTAGTTATGACGTGAGACTATGTGGGAATAATGTGTGATGTAGGTATTAATTGATCATATGATGAGGTGAAGTAATAAAGGTATGTCATGTAAGTATTTTTATTTCTAGAGGATGGTTAGAGGAACCATCAGAAAATTGGATTAGGTCAAGAAGCGACTGGGTAGGTAACTCCTAAGTTAGGGATCTATAAGAGAAATTAGCTTATGAGTGGGGATTAGGGTATTCCATGGAGATTTTTTAAGATTGTTACACTTAGTATCATCTCATCATAATACAAAAAACCTAATGGACGAGCTATCGTAAGGTGGGGAGGTTGTAATATCCTAGGTTTTAGAACGTGTCTAAATTTTTTGATGAAATTTGAACTTTTTAGTTTAGTGGTTAGGGAAACTTTAAATTTCGGTTTCACTATTTAAAACCAAGAGATAAAATTCATAAATGTGTTGTTTTTGGATGGGTGTTACTGCTTAGTAAGTGTATCAGAGGTTTAGTTCAGTTTTAGGAGTGTCAAGATTCAAAAACTAAAACATGGAAGACATAACACTAAGTGTACAATTAGTGCAAACTGCACAACCCAAACTATGCATCCCATTTGTACTGAGGCATGGTTAGAGATAGACATGTAAGGGGGTTCACTATCATGTAAGGGACTTATATAAAAATAAGAAGGTGACCACATAGTCTATGCACTATTTGAAAAACCTTGCACCTAGCCATGCGAGGTGGGGTTCCCTTTAGATAGTTTCACCTCATAGTCAACACACAATTATCCAAACTATGTGAAAAAAACAAAATTCCTTAAAGGGGGTAAAATTAATAAACTAAACCTCCCTCATTTATTCTTTTTTCTCTTATTTTTTCTCTCCATTCATGAACAATATTCTATAGGGCTCTCCTTACTTCCCTCTTTGAATAATGGGACCCTTTTCATTCAGAATACCATTTGAGTTCCATCTATCACATTGGATAGATAATGGTAAGGATTCTAGTCTAATTAATTCCTTTATCTAAATTTTTGGAATGATATTTCTAACCAATCTCAGACTCACTATTTCTAGGAAATTTTCATGAATCATTATATTGTTTCAATATGGATCGAATTAGAGGTTGGTATTTGATGAGTGAGTCCTTTTGAGTATAAGGTAGGTTGTTCCTATATTTCTACCATTTTATATATACATTTTTGTGGAATAATAAGTAAACATGAGTGGGGTGCTTTGGGTGTGACCATATTGTTAATGTTTTTATTATTATTTTATTTTTTTGAGATTTCTTTGTGTTATATTATGGCCATTAGGGTACTTTTGAGTCGAGAAGGGCTTGATATATGTGAATTGGTTTCTAAATTTGTTTGACATGTTGTTACAGTTGGTTTATTTAATTTAAATCATTCATTTAGATATTTGGGTTCCATGGGAACATGTTGGGATTTTCCTAAGATATTTGGGGTGATGTTGATCACTAGGTTTGGGGTGACATGGTTCATCAGGTTGAGGAAGATGGTGATGACTGTGCTGAGGTTTAGAGATAGGGTTCACATGTGGTGATGGAGTTCCTCTGGATGGCGTGGATTAGGATGGTTAGTGATTTCCTATCACTATTTTTGGACAATAACATTGTTAGAGTCATGTTCACATAGGAAAGGACTCATTAAGCTGGTGTTTACCACTCATTGTTGATAGAGGCCTATGTTGAATTTGCAGATTAGGGGGAGGTGATGACCATCAGTTATAAAGGAGGTGATCACCATAGAAATCCATGGTTGATGGTGTGAGACCATAGGATGGGGGCTCAGGATCATTGTGATATTGAGACTGATGGGCCAGGTTTATTGGAGGAAGGAGGTCACCATGCATTGGCTTGTTGGGATATTGAGTAGATGGCTATTTTTTAAGTGGAAGTATGAGGGACTTGTGATACAGATATGGGTGTGCCGATGGGATGCTAGTTTTATTTGATGTGTGGTACATGAGATACCGATTGGCATGATAAGTTAGATGATATATATATATATGGATGGGAGATGAGGGTTATCTGGGGAATTAATAACCATGGATACATTGTTCCATTTAGAGCATTGTACAAAGAAGGTAATGCTCCCTTATGGTTGTTTAACACAAGTGAAGTGGGTTAGTTATGTGTGGGTTGGTGATATTTATTTACATATCCATACAATGATATAAATATGGATGTAAGATAGAAACATGTTAGTGGTGGACTACTGAGTTCATGGGCCCATTGAGACATGTTTATACTTAATGGATTTGAGATCGGGTATGGTATTAGACTCATGGGGTGGACCTTAGGGAGAAGGGATGCGCCATAAGTTAATGGGATGGATGATAGATGGAACATGGGGTTATTTTTCATCAATATGGAGTTTCTTTTTGGGATTTTGAGTAAATTATTATATGATTAGTCCATGGGTGATCCTATATAATTTTCTACGACTTTAATGAAATGTATACACTGTTTAATATGTATACTTGGTTTGATTTTTGCTTGTTATTTCCATTATTTATCATTTCTTCCATTGTGTTTGATTAGATTCTTCTGTAGTTCCATTTTTATGACCATATTTATTATTATTATTATTGTTATTATTATTATTATTATTATTATTATTACCATCATAGGGTATTGTCTTCCCAATATCACCTAATTACACCATCACTAATAGTTAGAAAACATTGGGGTAAGGGAAGGTGCACCTAAGGCCTAGTGGTCCCCCATCCTAGAGTACTGGATGAGTGGCACCTGTGTTAGGGTGCTATAGTGTACATGTACACACCCATGTGCCACACATGAGTGTTTTGTCATGTACATGGAAAAACCCTGTGCATTGTACTATATGGTCCCAATCAGCGTGTATATAAGACAAAAACATTGTGTGGAAACCATATCTATCATGATATGAAAAATAGAGATACCTAGTGATTTTTTTTGCGTTAAAATTCCATGTAGTTGAAAATTTTGGATGCAGATCACCTGTGATCTTAACAATTGTATACTAAACACCCAGATTCGGATCAAGACGAAAGGGAAAATGAAAATAAGTCCATTAAGGATCTAAAAATGGTAAAAAAATAAAATCAATAAGAGGGTAACCTTAGTAACAAGTCTTGCCTCTTGGTGAATTACTGAAGCTTCATAGTCTCATGTTTTCTATTCCTGAACCATAGTCATTGCATCTATATCCACATTTTGATTATCCTAGGATGAATATTTATACCTTGATCACCACCATAAAATATATTGATTATTGACATATAATAGGGGTAACTGGATAAACTCCTTGTGTATGCACCTATGGAGAGGGTGGGGGGATTGGGGTATTTGATTAAACACAACTAATTTAAAAGGAAAACAAATCAAATGGACCTAACCCGAGCTTAGAACCCGAATGGATATTATTACTCACCTAGGAAAACCCCCATTTTAGATCCTACCGTGGAATCATTATTTCTATTTATATCTTCATTTATTATATTTAATCAGTTTAATTGAATCAAATAAATAATATTTATTTAACAAATATTAAATATCCTGACTAAATTGCCTGACTCAAAATCTCACTAAATTCCTTCCCTAGGGTAAGCACTACATTCCTTGACTAGTGGAAACATCAGAAAAATTTTATGAGGTCATTATCCAAGTTAAATCAAACGTTTTACCCTTCATAAGGGCTTTGGGATCTCAAACATTAAAACAAGATAAGTCTTCTACTCAGGAAAACACAGATCATTACACTGTGTACCGATAGATGAAACAATCAACACTAGATAATTTTAATTTTATTAGAAATTATACTTTTACATTCGTGGTTATTGACATATTCTTAAGGTAATATTACTTTCACATATTTATAGTATATCAGTAGTTATACTTTTACATATGGCTTTGTACTTTGAATGTTTTTTGTACATTTTTATTTACTCCTTAGAAAAGGGTGGTTTGTTTTTTTGGGTAACATTCTTATAGAAAGTATTTTTATTTATTAAAGTTTCAAAAAAATATAAGATATCATTTTAACATATTTTTGGAAACCACATCTAATTTGAGATACTTGGTTAGTTGAATTTAATATTAGTTATCTTTTAAAAGGTATCCTTTTCATTAATGTTTATTATTAGTTGAATACCCACTCTTATTGGTAGTCATCTTTAATTGAATTTTTCATTTTATATTTTTACATTAATGTATGCTATGTTATATTGAAACTAATATTTGATATAGTATTATGCATGCTCACAATATCTTAAGTTTACTTATAATTATGCTTTTTAACTCTCTTTTACATATTCTTGAGTTTAATTTTAAACATAAAAGATTAATTCTTACATTTTCTCAATGTTTATTTAACTATTATTTATGTTTCATGTCACTCTTACATATGTTTTATGCATATGAATATTAGTTTTACATATTCTCAATATTAATCATATTTATCCCTGTGGTTACTGATATGTATGATTTTTTAATACTCTTATGTATGATCACTAATGAAATTTTTATTCTTAGGTATCCGTATCAAAATTTATCTACTCTTATATATTATTTGTGGTTAACTCTCATGTTTACTTTTATATTTATCCTTGTGTTCTTTATAACTTTCACAAATAGAGGGGGGATGAAGTAAACCTATCATAAATGGGGGGAGCAAGGTGGAAATATCCAAAAGGGGGAGAATCAGATAGGTGAAGAAAGTTTTGGAAAAGTGGAGATAGTTGTAGGGGGAGAAAGGTTATATTTCTTATCATTATTATTCAACACCCTTGTTTCATTTTCCATTGATTTTATTTCACTATGTATTTTATATAATAATAAAGGGGTATAAATATTGTGTGTTTATGATTATTTTAGAAAAATAAGTAAACTTATTTGAAAATTAAAGGACAGAGAGGTTCAACCCAGATGAAGAAAGATTAACATTTTCAAATATATTGAGTTTATTCTCATTAAGACCACTATATTTTAATGGGGTGGATTATGATTCCATAAGGATATATTTTTTATAAAATTAAATAGAAAATGATGATTATCAATTAAAGAGGTAGAATCTGATGATTGGGTGAAGTTGTGGCTAGTAATTTACATGCACATATTAAGGAGGAGTACGTTTCATGGAAGTTATAGTAGGTTGAATGATAGTTACTAAGAGTTTTAAATTTTTCTTAATTTCATGTGAATTTACCCTATTTGGTTATTTATCCATTTTTTGGGTTTTGTTATTGTCAAAAAGGGGAGACTGTTAAGTCATTTTCCTTAAATGATCACTTTAGGATCCATTGTTTTGATAGATCAAAAATATCTTCTTTGTTTATATTTTGAATAATTGAAGTTTTGTTAGGTTTTTTTTGTATAGCATGAAATATGATAAACAAACTTTTGGTGAACTAAAGTAATCTATTTAATTTATAGGGTGTTGTGATGAAACATTGAATTTCTTCAATGAAAGATAGACTGAAGCTTTTGAGATTTAAATATAATTATAAATGTATTAAATGTTTGAGAATGTTTTTGCTCAAAGATGTCTATACCAATTTCTATAAATTAGACCAAGGAATTAATGGAATGGAATATGTCACAAGATAACTGAAAAACATTCATATTGGTTGAAGGTGTGCATCATCTGTTCTTTTTTCCTACAAATTTCACCATGGTTCTATAAACCCTCCATGAAATGTATTCAAGATTTTTTAGCAGCGATTTTAAAACTACTATTAAATAACCATCTTTGTTTCTTAAGTCTTCAAAAATTATTCAATAAATTTAAATATAAAAAATTATAGGGAAAAAATATTTTAAAATCATATAAATGGTTTAAAAATTTTGTTTTTAAGTAAATATTTATGATATTTTTATTAATTAAGTTAGAAATTATTATTTTTTTGAAATATAAATACAAATTATTTGTTTCATAAAGTATCCAAAAATTTATATTTAATTAAAAATATAATTTTTTATTGTATTATTTTTTATGCATTTTGAACTTTCTTATTTTTATTTATTGTTATTTATTTTTATGAATTGACTGGGAAATTATTATTTATTGAAATAAAGCCAAATATTTTAATTTTTAAAAATTCATCAAAAATTATTACCAAGTTTAAACATAAAAAGGAGAGGCCTAGCTTTGTTATGTCTCATTATAATATAAAAATCAGGTGGTTTCTTTTTTATTTGATGTGATATGTTGATAAATAAGTCATACATGCACAAGAAACTTTTTTTAATATATGTTTTCAAAAAAATATTAAATTAAACATAAGTTAAAAATATTTTTAAAAGTAATACAGAAAAGAAGAATCAACCTTTCCACCTTTTGGTTTAAGTCCAAAAGCATTGAGGTCAATTCCACCTTTTCCTTTCATTGACCTAGATCAATTACATGCTAATGGAGGCCAATGGTGTTAATGCACCAAAAAAATTCCTCCTTAATTTAAGAGAAAGACATTTTGCATAATAATGCCTTTTTGCCAACACCCTATAAATAGCCTCCAACCCATCCCACTTCTCCCCACTCAATTAATCCCACCTATCTTTAGTTCCACTCCCTATATCTCTAAACTTTTTGAGCTATTTTTCCTCATTTTCATAGTATTTTTGGTGGCATAAAAGGAGGGCCGAATTTACAAAGTGTGGAATTTTCAAGCATCATATAGAGGTGTTTTTTATTATTTATTTTAAAGTTAATTATTTAATTAGTTTTATAGTTTTTAGATAGTTTTAAATATATAATTTAACTTTTTTAGTTAGTTAGATATTATTTATAAATAATAGTAAATAGTAGTAAGTAAAATATTATTATTTAATAATGAATTTTGAGTAAATAATTTATAATTAGTCTTAGTAATAGATATATTATTTTAAGAATATTATTATTTATTATAACATAGTATTTTTAAATATTTGAAACTTAATTATGAATTTATATTAACTAGATGATTAATAAATATTAGATAAATAATGATTCACTAATAATTAACTATTAAATAAATAATGATTATCTATTGATAAAGTGATCATTAAGTATTGATTAAATAAAGATTAACAAGAATAAATTTTGATTAATGAATTCTTAGATAATGACTAACCTAGGATTACCTTAAGACCGACTTAGGATCAAAAAATGATTAATTAATGATTAACTAATGATTAACTAATAATTAAATAACGATGAACTCTTAATAAACAAATAAATAACTATAAAGTAAATAAATAATAACTATTAATTATGTAATTATTAATGAATGATTAAGGAATTATTAACTTAGGATTAACCAATGTTTATGTAATGATTAAATAATAATTAACTAATGAATAAAAAATGATTAAATAATGGATAATCAGTAATTACTTAATGATTAACTATTAATTAAATAATAATAAAATATAAAATAAAAACTTAATATCTATTAATTAATTAATTATTAATGAGGTATTAATGAATGATTAATGTATTCTTAATTTTGGATTAACTAATTCTCAATGAATTATTACAAAATAACTAACTAATGATTAATGAATGGTAAAATAATTATGAATGGGTGATTGAAGAAATGAGTAATGAATGATTAAGGAACGATTAACATAGGATTAATTAATGATGATGTATTGATTAACCAATAATTAATCAATTATTAACTATTAATGAACTATAAATTAACTACTTAAATAATAATTAACTAATAATTAACTTTAATGTAAGTACTTAATAAATACTACTTATGTAATGATTAAAGATTGATTAATGAATGATTAATGTGTAGTGTTAACTTAGGATTAACTAATACTTAATGAATGATTATGTAATTATTAACGAATGATTAATGAAAGATTAAATAGTGATTAAATAATGATTAAATAATGATTAAATAATGATTAATTAATTAGTAATGAATTTTTAAATAATGATGATCTATTAATTAACCCATAACCAACTATAAATTAAGTACTTAATAACTATTAATTAAGTAATGAATAATGAGTGATTAATATAGGATTAATTAATGTTGAATTAATGAATAACCAATTATTAATTAATTATTAACTATTTATTAACTATAAAATAACTACTTAAATAATGATTGAATAATAATGAACTAATAATTATCTTTAAAGTAACTAATTAATAATTATTAATTAAGAAGTGATTAATGAGTGATAGATGGATGAATAAGGAATAATTAACTTAGGATTGATTATTATGAAATGAATGATTATGTAATGATTAACTAATAATTAACCAATAATTAATAAAAGAATATATAATGATTAAATAATGATTAACTAATTATTAATCAATAGTTATGATATGATTATTCAATGATTAGAGAATGATTAATGTAGGATTAATTAATGATGAAGTAATTGTTAAACAATAATTAGTTAACGATTAACAATTAATTAACTTTAAACTAACTAATTAATAAATATTTAATAAAAAATTCTTAAAAAATTATTAAAAATTCATTAAAAAATTATTAATGAATTATTAACATAGGAATAAGTAATTCTTAACTTAAAATTAAGTGATTATTAACTTAGGATTAATTAATCATTATTTATTATTTAAATTTAAACTAACTACTTAATAATTATTAATTAATTAATGTTGAACTATAGACTAAGTAATGGTTAACTAAGGCTGAAAATTATTATTTTTATTATAACAAAGACCCCCTTTTAAGGGCTGAAGGGGAACCCAACATGAATTCAATGACATAAAACATTAAACTGCACCCCAAAGGATCAAAATCCAGAAAACCAAACCAAATCAATAAGAGCAGCTCCTCCCCAGCATAAAACAGTCATTCCAGCTTCCATCATCTCATCACTACTCAGCTAGCTGTCCTGTACAGAGATGCACAGGCCTGGTACCGATGGAAAAATATATACCCTCTCAAACATCCGATTCCAAATAGACATGATATAATGAAAACTCTCAGCTCTGAACCTAATCTAGAGCATCCATTGAAGCAGAAATGGAAACATAGACCCTGTACCGTTGACCGCATAGCAAAACATATCATCCCACCAGAATCAACCAGATTTGCATAGAAGATTCAACAAATGAAAACGAATCATAGAAATAAGAAGATCCAAGAAAACCAGACAACAAAGGGAAAAACCCATCACCATAGGACCAACTACAAATCCTTCACTGATGAAACTCAGACGAAGCCCGAGACCCCCGCTGCCTCCATGGCTCGATGCAGGGTACCCTGGTTACGACGAAGCCCTAAATTCCAGAACACAATAATCATAAACTAAAAACCTCACCTTGAGCTTAGTAGACTACCAAATCCCACAGAAGATGAATAGAAAACATTTCGCAACCATCTAACCTCACATGAAGACCATAGCAAACCTCCCCTCGCACCCCCAGCCAACAAAGAATGAAGTTGCAACCTCAAACCGTAGATCCCGACCGTGAGAGCATCACCGTACCACTGAAGAAAGCCCTAGCCGTCGAAGGGGCCAAGATGGGAAACATGCAGGAAAATGGTGAGAAGCTTCAATTGGCCAATCTCGAGGTCGTCGACGCCACAAGGATGCTGATCAGAGGTGCCAAGAGAAGAAGCTACAACCAGAACATGGTGGAGAAAGAACGGAGGCGACGGGGGAAAACCTAGTTTGTTACTCACATGATTTAAATGATTCATACCTTGATGCACATATGGTTTGAAACTATCACTAGATATATTTTAGATAATTCTCATTCTATTTATAAACCCATAGACAAACATTTAGGAAGATTAAAAATTTTACTCTCAAATATTAGTTTCATATTTTATGATATAAAAAATGCCCCAAAATTTCGGTGAAGTAATGATTATGTGGTTATCTAAGAAATGAAATCCATTTATGGATACTACAAGTGGATGTGGCTCCAGCACATATCTACCTAGGGGTAAAACCCCCAAAAAACTATATTTATATAGACTTAATCGAAAATGGGTGAATGATAATGGGCCTGTCTGCACAGATTATTTGAAAATCCTGGGGGATATTCTTTAAATGATTCATATTTTCTTTATAAACTACTGAACACACCTTTATAAATATTATAAATGATACTAAAAAACATTATTTTTATATTTTTGGATATAATAAGATATTCTAAAATTTTGGTAATGTAATTATTATTCTGTAATCTAAGAAATGAAATCATTTTATAAATACTACAAGTTAATGCGTCTTTGGTATAGATATATCTAGGGGTAGCAACCCTAAAAAAACTATATTGACATATACTCGATCATGAACTAGTGAATGATAATGGGCCTTTCTACACACCTAGTTTGACACTCCTAGGGTATATTCTTTAGATAATTCATATTATCTTTATAAACTACTGGACATACCTTTAGGAAGATTAAAAATTGTACTATGAAGCATTAGAATCATCTTTGAGGATATAAGAAGATGTTCTAAAATTTCATTAAAGTAAATATTGTGTGGTAAACACTACATGATTATCCCTCACTATTAATATTATTTACACTATTGAAATCTTGATAAAGAATTATTTTTCATGTAAACAATCATGTTTTCCTGTGTCTACTACTATGGGGAGGTTATTCAAACTGAGTAATGATGTTCTTATAGTAGAAAACCTACAAAAATGGTTTGGATATCTTATTGTATAACCCTTTAATAAATTTAGGATATAATTTATGGTCATTTAAATATATAACCTGATTAATAGATTCAATCAATTAGTTATAGAACTTTAAAATTACCAGATATGCTATGATATCTCTTTTTAATATTGGCTACTGATAAGAACTATGTCCAAGAAAAAAAATTATTTTCCCAATGGTTATATAGTTCCATGATGGAGATATATGTTGAGGTTTCTAGTGTATAACAATAATGACTAATTTTATGATGACATAGGCATATAATAGTGGTTGGAGAAGGTATTTCCCATGAAAATGAGGCTATTATATATGATGTAGAAGAAGATGACCAAACTAATGATCCATATATATAAAAAAATTATTTTGATAATAAAGAAGTGTCAAATGATAAATTAGATGAAGAAAAATACGATAAGAAGTAGGAAGATATAGAATATGGGTAGGAAGTTTGTGGAAATACAACAGTTGTAAAGTATCCTCCACACATAACAAATCATACACCCCTCTTCGCATCCTGGTTGGAAGCAATGAAAAATTTTCTTGAATTTGATTCGAATGTTATCACACCATCAACTAAGTTTTCTGGAGTTTTAGAGGACAAATTCAATGAATTGGATAAAACATTATGTGTTGGAAGAGATTTTCTAAGAAAAGGTTCCATGAAAAACATACTGAAAAGATTTCATATTGATAAAAACTGTAGATATTTTGTTCAGGATTTAATATGTGAAAAATACATTACATGGTGTGAAAAATACAAGGATGGTTGTGGATTACACTTGAGAGTTATTCCTGACATTGTATTTGGAGGTTTTAGAATTATTAAGATTGAGGTATCTCATACTTTCATTCATCCAAACTTGACACAAGATCATACATCCCTGGATGCTGAATTTTTTTCATCTAATATTATTAAGATGATCAGAACATGACAACATGTTCTTGTATCAATTGTGAAGGTGAAGTTACAATAAAATTTGGGTTATAATATTTCTTATACAAAGGCATGGATGGTTAAACAAAAGGAAATTATTGAGGTTTATAGTGATTGGGACGACTCATATCTAGTGTTTCTATAATTTCTATCTATACTAAGACACAATGTCCAAGTTTTCTTCCATATTGATAAAAACAAACTTGTGTCTCAAGAAAACTGACTTGATCCATCTCATGTCAAATTTTTTCAAATGTTATGGGCATTTTGTTCAGGTTTTTTCCACATTTCATTGATGTAAATAGTTCATAAAATTTGGTAGGACATTTTTATATGGAAAACACAAGGGTGTATTATTAATTATGGAATCCTAAGATGGATGCATTTCACCACTCCCTCTTTCATTTTACATTTTTTTATAATGAAATTTACAAATCATGGAGTTGGTTTTTAGCATTTATTAGAAACCATTTCACCCATATTCAGGCTTTTAGTTTGATATTTTATCATCATTAGGAAATAAATGAGGAAATAAATGAAAATCCTATTATATTAAGACACCCTAATTAATATAATCAATACTACATCAAAAAAGTTCAAGAAACATGTGAAAAATATTCCATGATGAACCTATGAATAAGGCTATCATGAGGCTTAGTATACAATATCTTTCTTATTATCTAATATTTAAAAATAATGATAAAATCAATTTATGTGAAATATGATCATTTTCCTATAGCATCTGAGTTAGATCAATGAAGGTTTGAACATTTATTAGAAGAAATAAAAAGGTAAAATAAGGGAGTGTATGATTATATGATGACGAATAAAAAAGAAAAATAGACATTGGTGTATGATGGGGATAAGAGGTACAAGAACATGACAACAAAAAATGTAGAGTGCATCAATGGAATCATTAAGAGGCGTCTCAAGATATCTATCATTTTCTTAGTTCATAATTCAATTTATCATTGTTTCAAGTACTTAATTGAAAATTGAAAATAGATTATGGATGGGATTTAGTAAGGGCTATGGTATGGATGAAACCATCAATGGGAAATTGAAAAGAACATTGAAGAAGATTATTCTTATAGAGTGTGACTTTTCAACAGAAAAGACTGTCAATTTTAAGTGAAAGAGTTGTCAGGATCCCATCACAGGTAGTAGCTGTTGAGTATAGGGGGTATTATTGGAAGTGATACATATTCAATTTTGAAACACACATGTATTTAAATTTACATGAAAAAAATACATTACAACATGTTCCACTTTGAACATATCATGATAAGTATATTTTGATCTAGTGTATTTTATGAAAACCATTTCAAACTACTATGCTACACCATGGATGCCTATTGGGGAGTTTCAACATTTCCCAATGCCCGAAGACTAGCCGACATCGATACCTGACATCAATAGTTTACGACAATGAGGGAGACTGAAGTCCATCAAGATTCAGAATGAGATGGGGTGACCTCAAGAAAAAGGGCTACATTTGAGATGCATTATATCTCATTAGGAATGTCATAATAGGAAATTATGCCCTGATATTATTGTATCAATTTCATACACTCAGTAATAATGAGGTATCTCCTCCAATGTGAACTTTTTTATATTATCAATTATATGGTATTAATTTAAAATTATTCATTTTTTTATAATTCTGTGATATTTATAAATAATTTTAATATAGAATAATAAATAGTTTATAAATTATACAACCATTTACATAAATCACACACAAGATAAACATTCCTAAATGTTACATCATTTTAATAAATAAAAATTTCTTCTATATAATGCCCTTCCATTTAAAAATAATTTTCACATGATAAAACTTCTTTGTAAATCATCATTTGGTTTTCATAATAAGACTTTAGTATTCACATTACAAGGAATATAAAAAGTACATGTTATATGAAATGAAATCATAATAAAACTATCCCTAAATACACCATAAAGTAGGCATGTGAGAAAATAACCATAAAATATTCGATCATGTGGTAAATCATACATAAATGAAGAAACACACAATTTGGGATCTAACCTATTGGTATAAATGATAAACATGAAATAAATCCCCAATATATAAGGTGGATCTAACCGATATAAGCTATGTGTACACAATTTTTTTAAAGTAAAATCCCATTAATAACATGACTCTATTCCACCAAGAACAGAAGAAAAACCAATTTCCTTGGAAAATAGAGTTTGGGAAAGATTAAAATCGTCAAATGATGTTGAAAGATAAGATAAATACTTTTATAAAATTATTAGAAATATGATTTGAGAAACATGAATACATTCCCTCTTCTTTTGGTAAGAATTATTTCATAAAAAAATGGGAATATACATGTTATATCACACATTCAACCAATCATAACATTATGATAACTGTAACATTATAACTATATTTTATACATACATAAGATTTATTTCATTTTTATAATTATAGATAGAGGATAATAATCTAATCAATGATCATTATAGGAATGTTTCATGTGATGTGCTTGCAGACTATCAGGTTCGATTGATCAGGGTGCGTAGAGACCACCATTTTCATCACATTTTGCCTTTAGTTTCCATTATACTATACCTACACCATGATGGATTCTATGGAATTTTTGCATCTCATTATACATTTTTTGCTCATAACCTCTTTGTTTCCCTCACCAAGGGACAAAGATCTGAGACTCACACATTCCACTTTCCCGAGGGAGAGATGACCATCACCCTGGAGGACATGGCATTTATTCTTAGTCTTTCTATCCAGGGAGATGTAGTTATAGGACACACCCATATAGTCTAGTATGAGCATGTACAATTATTTATATGCCATTACATTGTGGGGGGTGATAATGCTATAGATGGAGGTTCAATATCTATGGGATGGCTGGAGATGATCTTCATATAGTTACCCACTGATTCTGACCACCATATTTTCATGTGTCACACCCGTGCATATATCTTATAACACATTTGAAGAACATTCTGCTTGATCACTCTAGTATACATGTCAAAATTATGTATCTGAGACTACTGGAGGAACTTTATAGGAGGTATTTATAACCTATCTGTTAGATATAATTTTTCCACTTCTTTGATTTGAATTTCAAAAAACCGACATACACGGTTGCGATCAGTAAGATATTTATTGTCTGATAGGATAAACTTACATTTTTGGTGGATTGCAACTTACCCTTATAAATATTAACTTACCCTTATGAATAGTAATATTACCAATGGAATAGTAAAAACACCTAATAAATTATAAATACAATTTTTGTTCCATCATTTCTGATTTGAGTTTATTTTTTTATTAAAAATATGATGATTTTTGATAAATTGATTTTTTGGGTAAAAATTTTACATTTCAGAGAGATTTAAATTATTATATCAAAATAAGGTTTTATTAATTATTATTATAATGAAATAGTATTATAAAAACACTCTTCTTTAATTATAAATGATAAAATATTTTTTTTAGTGTCGAAATTTTTTCTATGCATTTTATGTGTGCTATTATTTTTAATAAATAAGTATTTTCATAGATAAAAGTTAAAATTTTCATATTTACAGAATTATTACGATATAATAAATTTCAATTTTAAAAATTTAACATCGATATTAGGTTATGCTGAATTTAGGAGAATTTTATAAAATACTTAAGTTTTTCATGAATAGTGACAACGCAGTTTTGAGTTTTTGGTATGTTTATTGACATCATAATGATGTAATAATTAATATAAAATTCTGATATAATTGTGTTAATTAAAAAAATTATATTAGGTGTCCCAAGTGGCCAATACCATGGTAAAATACCATGGTAAAGACCATGGTTTTTCATATACCACTACTGAGGTTTCCTTAGAAATTAATAAAAAATTCCCTCACTTTGGATATAAATACCCACCCATTTATTCCATTAAATTCATTATAAATTCATCATTCTTGTATATTTGGTAGTTTTACCACCCTTAGAGTCCTCCCAAGGTGTTCTTAAGACCCAAAGGTCCCAACCTTCATGTTTTAGGAGTTACTCTACTATGTATGAGAATCTTCCACCCTTCTTTTTTTCAAGCACTCCTTTTATGTGATTTCTATTTAATTTAAATTGTATTATGTTGAGATTTGTCATAAAATTTCCCCCTTAATTTTCATATTATTTATAAATTATTATAGGCCCATTTTTCTCTCATCAAAACATTTTATGAATTTTTAAGTGACGTAGTTAGGCTGCCACATTTTCTTAAGGGATTTATCAACTTTTCTTTTTATCAACTCAAATACCCTAATAAAAAAGGTATGATAACTCCAATACCTTAAATATAATGTAATTTTATTATTATAATTTAATAATTCATCATCATCTCTGATTTACCATCCTTTTATACAAAAAAACACTGTCCGAGAAGTGTTAATTTGTCGCATTCAAGGACGATGAGTTTTCAATTTCAATTATCTTGTTTATGGAAGGTCATTAAACCATTTTTATGGTTGAAACAGATCATAATATATGTATTTTATATTATTTAATGTTATATAATCATAAAAAAAACACATGATGTGAAATAATAAATCAAAACAAACTCATTGTGAGTGAAACCGCTCAAAATAAGCCAAGCGATTATGATTAACATTTTATCTAATGATTCATACTAAACCAAAATATCCGAATGAATTATATGATAATTTAAACTTATTTATTATAATTAATAAAATATAACTTTAATTATTGACATAAACTCACATTTGACATGAACTTCCATACTCTTATAATCAAGCGAACCGATCATGAAATCAAGGAAACAGACACTCCAGAACGATAGAATTCAATCTTATAACTTATCAATATGAACATAAATGAACATAATAAAACATTAATGAATAAAATTTATGTATATAAGGTTATTAATTAGTTAATTAATTAATTTAATTTTATTATCCAGGACATGAAGGTCAAGTGCAGAATACATTTAAACATAAGTTAATGATTTTCTACCCGAACCTCCATTTTCATTCGGGTTACTCTTATCCTATACTTACATCAATGAAATTATTATTTATTCTTATTTAATCCTTATAAATTTGGTGTAAATTTTCTATATATGTGTACCAACTAGAATATTTTATTTTATTTTTATGGGTAGTTACATGCTTTAAAAGGATCTTTAAATTTTTTTCCCAAAATACAAGCCCATTTTAAGGAAACTTCTCGAATTCTTACCTATGTTCAAGTAAACTATATAATATATTTTTAGCCAGAATTATGTTTCTAAAATGAAAAATTTTATTACAATAAAACTATATTATTTCACTTCTAGTTTTATGAAAATATTTTTCCAAAATAACACTTATTTTCAAATTAAAAGAGTATTTATCTCAAAAATTAATCGATGATTTTGTAAGAGTAATTTTATCTATTTAAACACTCTTATTGAATATTATGAATAACTGGGAATAATATTTTATGATATCATATAACATATTTTATTTAATTTTTTATGATTATTTTGACTATGGATGTGCTATCTTGAAACCATTCACCATATTACTTCGGGTGGTTAGTTTTTATGTTTGGGGAAAGTTGTTTACATTTCATATATTAGTTTTAATATGAATGTATCTATTTTTTATATTTATACCCATTCATATGATGAATTAATTGGAATTATTAAATGATGGATGGGGCTTGCTATAGCCCTTCAATGCAACTGTAGGTCTCATGAGACAAACAAATATGGACTTGGCCGAGGCCTTGCCCATTTTCAAATATGGTTTTAGCCGAGGCCTTAATCATTTTCAAATGTCTTGGCCGAGGCCTTGAAGGTATATTTTTGAATTTTCGACATTATGAATTTACCTCATTATGAAACAAGTAATTGGGCCCTTATTATTTCAAAATTATGTTCAAGTTCATTTTTAAAGGCGTGTGTTTTTAGTTATTCACCATGTATAATATTTATGTTTATGATATCTTTCACCGTATTGTTTACTATTACTAAGTATCTGATCATACCCCTTTTTTATTTTTTATTTTTCAAGGATTTAGAGAAGTACATTATAAATGACCTGTAGGGTTAACCTAGGATTTATGTATAATTTAAAGGAATTTCTATATTGTATTTAATTTTAAGTTGTAATGTTGAAATTATGTATGTACCTGGTCTTCCAAAACTACTAGACTAATTCATTACTTTGGGATAAAAATTTCTTGTAATTATTCAAATGTTATAAATAATTCACCATCTCTAGGAAACTAGGGTTGGGGCTTTACAGTTGGTATCAAAGGAAGTTCAGTAGAAAACTTGGAAACTATATTTAGAAAATGTATATTAGGGAACAAAACCCTATGATAGACTTTGAGGATAAGTATAAAACAAAATCCTAGAATTTTGGTAAGGAATACATTATTTGGATATTCCAAGAAAATAAATCCCTATCTGGATACTACAAGTGGATGTGGTTATGGAATAGATGTACCTAGGAGTAACGACTCCGACATGGTGTTTCGGGCTTAAACGAGGGTAACCTGGTACACGACAATGGGCCTTACTGTGCACCTAGTTTGACACTCCTGAGGGATATGATTAGGATAATTCTTATTTTCTTTACAAGCCATTATGAAGGGTTTAAAAGTAAATTTTTCCTCAATGAAATGATGTTTATTATTGTGAGTTTGTCTATGAATAAGATTTAATTTTTTTAAGTATTTTTCAATTTGAGACTATACATTATGATTCAAAACCTAATCCAGTGTGTTCCATTATTTATAAATGGTTCCTAGTGGAAGTAATGGAAACCAAATCAATGCACGTATCCCATGTATGGATTTTCCTCCTATACAAGATAATGATATTGGTTCTGGAGATATGACCGGTGCTGAGAAACTTACAACTATACTAGGACAATTGACTAATGTTATGAATAATAACCTTACCCATATAGATCATCTTTAACCACAATGTATAGGATCAATGTTAGACCGATTTATGCAACAACATCCTCCATCATTCAATGAAACTATAAATCCATTCATAGTAGAGTAGTGGATAAGTTCATTAGAGAAGATATTTATCACTTTGGGATGTAAAAAAAGATAAAAGGTTTTCTTAGCGGTTTATTATCTATCAGGAGATGCAGATCAGTGGTGGTCATTAATTCAAAACACAAAGGAGGAGGAAGAAATATATGAAATGGAATAGAGGTATTTTAAGGAAATTTTCCAAGAAAAATATTTTCCTTCTGAACAATGAGAAGATATGGAGAGGAAATTCTTGAGTATCAGACAAAAAGAGGATGAAAATGTTGCAAAGAATGAATCTAACTTTACAAGGTTAGCAAAGAATTCTTCAGACTATATACTTAATCTAAGGAGAAAGAGTGTTCAATTCTTTGATGGTTTAAAACCATTCCTCTAAAGGGAACTAGTCTCCCAAATATTCTCATCATATGAAGACATTGTCTCATGTTCTATCAATATAGAGAAATAATTCTCCAAGTCTTATGAATTTATAGGAAAAGAAGATAAGAAGAGGGTTTCATAGGACAAAATATATAAAGGGAAGAATAAAAAGTAAAATTTTCTAACATGCGATACTTGTGGAAGGAAACACCCTGGTGCCTGCTTAAAAGGAAAAGGTGCGTGCTACACATGTGCACAGAAAGGCCATCATGCTGGTGATTTCAAGGGAAAAAATAAGCTATCAATATTCAATTATATAATTTTAGCGATATGGGGCACTATGATAATGAATGTACAAAGCATTAAGAAAACAATCCTAAGAAAATTTTAAGGGAGAAAGGCCAAGTTTATCTGATCACAACTGCTGAGATTGAAATTCCTAATGATGTGGTAGAATGTACTTTAATAATTTAGTCAAAATTATCTAATTATTTATTTGATTCTAGGTCATCAAATTCTTTTATATCTTCCTAGTTTGTTAATAAAATTAGATATTTCCAATTTTATTTAATAAAGGAGTTGTAATTTAAAAATATTAAGGGAAGTATCACTGCCACAAAGATGTGTCGATCAATCCCCCTTATGACACATAAATGTTCCATAGTTTCTAACCTTATAATCATACCCATTATCTAATTTTATATAATCCTTAGTATGTATTGAATTTAAAATTATGATTATAAAATCTATTTTAATAAGAAAGAAGTAACAATTTTTGACAATGATGTAGAATCCCTTTCCTTTAGGGAAGAAACTTCATAATCTGATTCTTATCTAGAAACACCCCTAATAGCTCTACTTAATACAATTCTTGGTGAGGATGATAATTAAATATTAGCTTGTGATGAAATAAATATTCAAATTGAAAATTTACCTATTATGGAAGAATATATTGATGTTTTTCTAGAGGATTTACCTATACACCATCTAGAGCAGAAATTTGAGTTCACTATTGATTTAATTCCCGATTCAAGGCCTATATCAAAGAATACTTATAGAATGTACACTATGGAATTATTAGAAATAAAGAAAAAACTATAGGTATTGAGTGATAAAGTATTTATTCACCCTAGTGTTTCTCCATGGGTAGCCCCTATTCTTTTCTTTAAGATGAAAGATGGATCTGTGATGTTATGCATTGACCACAGGGAGATCAATGCTATTAAAATAAAGAACAAGTATCCCATAACTTTTATTGATGATTTATTTGATCAAATTCATGTAGCCCAATATTTTTCAAAGATTGACCTTCGATCTGGATATCATCTGTTTCATGTGAGGAAGGAAGATATTTCAAAGACAACATTTCAAACCAGCTATGGGCATTACAAGTTTAGAGTAATGCCTTTTGGAACAACTAATGCACCGTATGTTTTCATGTATCTAATGAATATAGTTTTCAAGGAATATCTTGATTAGTTTATTTCTATATTTATTAATTATATCATGGTATAATTCAAAAGATATGAAGATTATGAGAATCACTTATGCATTATTCTGAAGAATCTAAGAAGAAACGAGTTATATGATAAGTTTAATAAGTGTGAATTATGGCTTAAAATAATTTCTTTACTTGGAAATATTGTCTCTAAGGATGAAATATTATTTTATCCTACAAAGACAAAGGCAATTTATGAATAACCTACTCCAAAAAACATAAGCGAGGTATGTAGTTTTATTGGTTTAGTAGGTTATTATCAGTGTTTTGTTCAAAAATTCACTCGATTCGACAACCCATTAAACAAGATTACTCGTAAAGGGGTTAAGTTCATATAGATAAAAGAATGTGAAGAATGTTTTGGAGAATTTAAGAGGATATTAGTAAATGATTCGATCCTGACTCTACCATTAGGGAATGGTAGATTAGTGATCTATAGTGATGAATGAAAGAAAGGAATTGGTTGTATCCTAATGCATAATAATATAGTTATTTCCTACATGTCAAGGAAAAAAAATCATGAATAGAACTATCCAACTCATGATCTTGAGTTAGTATCTGTAATCTTTTCTCTAAAGATATGTAGAAACTATCTCTATGGTAAAATATGGGAGACATATACTGATCACAAGATCTTGAAATACATCTTATCACAAAAAGAACTCAACACGAGGCAAAAGAATTGGCTTGATCTTTTAAAGGATTATTGTTGTTCCATACACTAAAACACAAGAAAAGAAAATAAGGTAGTTGATGCATTGACTAGGAAGGATTATGGAGCTATAAAATAATGTGAATTGACAAGGATCCTATGTACATGGATCTATTGAGGATGGATATGGGAATCATCAAAGAAGTTGAAACATAATTCCTTTTTCAATTGGTTGTCCAACCATATTTATTAGAAAGGTTTAAATGTTATAATCCTAATGATGATAATCTTCAAAAGAAAATAAATGTTGTGAATTATGGGATGTTGGTAGAATTCATATATAAAGATGGAATTCTGATGTTTGGGAAGAGTCTTTGTGTTCCTGCTATACCTGAGCTAAAAAGGGAGTTATTGGATGATGCTCATAGTTATAATATCTCTATACATCCTAGTAGAAATAAGATATATAGAGATTTGAAGGAACATTTCTAGTGGGATAACATGAAGGGGTAAATTTCTGATTATGTATCAAGATGTTTAGTTTGTCAATAAGTCAAGACAGAAAGACAACATCCTACAGGAGACATGAAACCTATACCTATTCCAATAAAAAAATGGGATGACATCACCATGTATTTTGTTACCTGATTAACTAAAACTACAAGAAATAATAATGCAATATGGTAAATTATTTATCAACTTAAGAAATCTACACATTTCCTCGCTATAAGGGAGGATTTACTACAGGACCACCCTACACAACTCTATATCAATGAAGTTATAAAACTTCATGGAGAACCTATTTCAATAGTGTCTTATCATTATCCTCAATTTTCATTAAAATTATGGAAAATTATTCAGAAATATCTGGACACTGGGATTTATTTGAGTACTACTTATCACCCCCAAAATGACGAGAAGTCAGCAAGGACGATCCAAACATTAGACGACATGTTGAGATCATGCTCAGTCGAATTTAAAGGTATATGGGATCAGTATTTACCATTGGTGTAGTTTGACTACAATAATAGTTTCTATTCCAATATTCAAAGGGAACCATATGAAGAATTTTATAGAAAGAGATGTCGTACACCAATATGTTGGGATGAAGTTGGTGAAAGGAAGCTTATGGGCCTAGATCTTATGAAGGAAACAACAATAAAGGTAAATAATATTCAAACCCATATCAAATTATCCCAAAGTAGAAAAAACAGATATTCTGTTAATTGAAGGAAGTATTTGTAATTTTAATAGGGAGATCAATTTTTCTTGAAAGTATCTCCATGGAAGGGTGTTATAAAATTTAAAAAGAAAGGGAAAATGATCCCCAGGTACATTGGTACTATTGAAATTATAAGGAGAATTAGAGATGTGGATTATCATTTGGAAATTCCACCTAGCCTTTTTAAGGTAAAAAAATGTGTTCCATGGATCATTATTGAGAATGTACAGGCCAGACCTGACACATGTCCTCACTTATGAAGGTATTGAATTGGAACCTGACTTATCTTACTGTGAAGAGCCTATCTTGATTTTGGATAGTAAGGAATAGGAGTTAAGGAATCATATGACTTGGATAGTAAAGGTACTTTGGAAAAATCATAAAATTGAAGAGGCAATGTGGGATCTAGAGAAACTTATGATGAAGACCTACCCAAATCATTTTATGAAATTATATTCTGGTAATTTTGAGGAAAACATTTTTGTAAGGGAGGAAGAATGTAACACCCCAAGGTTTTATAAATAAATTTTATATAGAATGCATTCAAAACTAAATCTATGAGAAAAAACAATTTTATATTTATAGGAGATCATTATAACCTTACAGTTAGATATAATTTTTCCACTTCTGTGATTAGGATTTGAAAAACTGACATACACGGTTGCGATCGGTAATCTATTTAGAGTCTGATAGGAACAACTTACTTTTTTGGTGAATGGTAACTTAACCTAAGGAATATAACTTAACCTTATTGATAGTAATATTACCACTGGAATAGTAACATAATATAAGAATGTATAAATAAATTTTTTGTTCCATCATTTCTGTTTTGAGTTTTCTTTTTTCTTAGAAATATGACGAACTTGATAAATTGATTTTTTGGGTAAAAATTGTACATTTTAGATAGATTTAAATTATTATATAAAACTAATATTTATTAATGTTTATTATAATTAAATATTTTTATAAAAACACTCTTCTTTAATTAAAAATCATAAAATAATTTTATTTTTTTAAGTGTTGAAAATTTTACTGTGCATTTTACTCTGCATTTTATGTCCTATAATATTTCAAATAAATAAGTATTTTCATATATACAAGTTAGAATTTTAATATTTATAGAATATTTATAATAAAATAAATTTAATTTATGAATTAAAAATTTTGATATTAGGTTATTCTTAATTTATGAGAATTTTATAAAATACTTTTGTTTTTTGTGAATAGTTAAAATACAGCTTTGAGTTTTTTGTATCTTTAATGACATCATAACGATGTAATAATTAATATAAAATTCTTGTAATTTTTTTACATTAAAATATTTTATGAGGTATCCTAAGTGGCCAATAACATGTGAAAATACTCTAGTAAATCCCATGTTTTTACATATACCACTAGTGAGGTGTCCTCTGAAATTAATAAACAATTGTCTCACTTTAGCTATAAATACCCACCCACTTATTCCATTAAATTCATTAAAAATTCATCATACATGAAGATCTGGTAGTTTTAAGTCCCCAAGAGTCCTCCCAAGGAGTCCTCAAGCCCCTCAAGGTCCCAACCATCATGTTTTAGGAGTTACTCTACAAGGTAAGAGAATCTACCACCCATCTCTTTTTCAAGCATTCCTTTTATGTTATTCTTTTTTCATTTCCATTGGACTATATTGAGATATGTAATTATATATCCTAATTAATTTCCATATTAGGTAAAAATGATAAGATACCCCCTTTTATCTCATCAATAAATTTTATGTATTTTTAAGTGACGTCGTTAGGATGCCGAATTTTCATAAGGTATTTCTCAACATTTTCTTTTTCTTTCATGTTCTTTTATTTTATTTTTATTTACTCAAATCCCCTTATAAAAAAGGTATTATAACTATAGTACCTTAAATATAATTTAATTATGTTATTATAATGGAATAATTCCTCATCATATCTCTTTTACCCTCCTTTTATACAAAAAAACCCATTCGAGATGTGTTAATTTATCGAATTCAAGGATGACAGGTTTTCAATTTCTATTACCATATTCATGGCTGGTCATGAAACCATTTTTTTGGTTGAAAAAGATCATAATATATTTATTTTATCTTATTTATTGTTCTTGAATTATCATACACACATGATGTGAAATAATAAATCAAAATAAGCTTGTTGTGGGAGAAACTAATCAAAATAATCCAAGCGATTATCATTGATGTTTTATCTAACGATTCATCCTCACCCAAAATATCCAAATGAATTATATGATAATTTTACCATATTTATGATAATTAATAACATTTAAATTTAATTATATACTTCAATTCCAATTTTACATGAACTTACATACACTTATAATCAATAAAATCTAACATGAAACCAAGGAAACAAACACTTAAGAACAAAGTAATTCAATAATATAACTTATCAATAAGGACATAAATGAAATTAAAAAAACTTTAGTCAATGAAATATATGTATATAAGGTTATTAATTAGTTAATTAATTGATTTAATTTTATTATTCAGGACATTAAGGTCATGTACATAATACATTTGTACACAAGGGATGGATTTTCTACCCGAACCTCTATTTTTATTCAGGTTACTATTATCCTCTACTTACCTCAATGAAATAATTATTTATTTTTATGTACCCCTCATAAATTATGTTTAAATTATATATATATTTTTACCAACCAGATTATTTATTTATTTTATTGGGAGTTACATTCTGTAAAAGGATCTTTAAAAAATTCTTCCCGAAATACATGCTCGTTTCAAGGGAACTTCCCGAATTCCTACCTATGTTCAAGTACACTCTATAATATGTTTTTAGCCACCATTATTTTTCTAAAATTAAAAATTTTATTATGAGAAAACTTTATTATTTCACTTATGTTGTTTTACAAATATTTTTCCAAAAGAACTCTTCTTTTCAATGTAAAATACTATTTATCTCAAGAACTACTCAATGATTTTATAAAAGTGATTTTATCTATTTCAACACTCTTGTTTAATATTATGAATAATTAGGACTAATATTTTATGATATCATATAAAATTTTTTATTTAATGGTTTATTATTGGTTTTACAATGTTTGTGCTATCTTGAAACCATTCACCATATTACTCTGAATGGTTAGTGTTTATGTTTGGGTAAAGTTATTTACATTTCATATGTTTTTTTCAATATGAATGTATATATCGTTTAAGATTATAATCATTAGTATTAGTAATTTAATGGCCTTAGTAAGTGATGGGTGGGGCCCTATATAGCCCATCGATGCATCGGTAGGTCTCATGAGAAAAAATAGGTATGGACTTGGCTGAGGCCTTTCCCATTTTAAGATATGGTTTTGGACGATGCCTTAATCAGTTTTAGATGTCGTGGCTGAGACCTTGATGGTATATTTTAGAATTTCCAACATTATGAATTTCACTCATTATGAAACACGTAATTTATAGTCCATGAAGTTATTCAACTAGTATAATTACCATGATTATCCTTTATTATGTAATTATTTGTTCATCCCTTATTCCTACCATATTATGTTCAAGTTCATTTTTAAGGGAATGTGTTTTTAGTTATTCCCCATGTCTAATGTTTATGTTTATGATATATTCCTTGGTATTGATTACCCTTATTGATCATATTATCTCACCCCTTTCTTAAGTTTTATTTTCTTAGGATGTGAAGAAGTAAATTATAAATGAACTTCAGGGGTAACCTAGGAGTTATGGATGTTTTCAAGGAATTTCCATATTGTATTTCATTTCAAGTTGTTATGTTGAACTTATATATGTATATGGTTTTAAAAACTACTAAATTAATTTGTTCCTTTGAGATAAAAATTTCTTATAATTATGCCAATGTTATAAATAATTCACTAGATCCAGGAAACTGGGGTTGGGGCGTTACATGCACGACATGTCGATTTGATCACTACTAGAAATTGGAGCTATACCAACATACCTATACCAATGGTTTAGAGAATTGTTGGTTTTGGTATCCTATACCACTGGTTTGGACAAAACCATTGGTATAGGTACCTTGGAGAGGCCCTATACCAACAGTTTTGCTAAAACCATTGGTATAAGTGCCTTACATAGACCCTATACCAACAGTTTGGCCAAAACCATTAGTTTAGGTATCATGGAGGGACCCTATACCAATGGTTTGGCCAAAATTGTTGATATAGGTACCTTAGTGAGACACAATTCCAAAATTTTTGGCCAAACCATAGGTATAGGTATCATGGAGCCACCCTATACCAATAGTTTGGATAAAAGTAGTGAATACCACCCATTATCTGATCAACCGATCTCCTTCAATGAAAATTGATTTCAAGTCATCGATTGATATGTTGGCCGGTGAACCTAGTTACTTTTCTTGGTAACATACTTTTGGATGTTCAGTATATGTGTTATTTAATGACCAGGAAAGATTGAAGTTGAATTTGAGATCCAAGAAATTTATCTTACTGGGATACACTGGTGGTGTGAATAAGTATCGTTTTTGGGGCCCCACTTTCTACACACTTATCATCATCATATATTTCATTTTTTCAAAACACACGGTGCAAATGAAAATTGATGGCGACATGAATAAAATGAATACCAAAACTATAATAATAAAAGTAGAGAAAAAATCCAAGGAAGAACCAATTTCATATGAGGAATTACCAACGCACAATGATCAAGTACCGATTTATTCTAGATCATGAAGGTAAAATAGGAAGAAAAGAACACCAGTATAGATCTCAGATTCAGTCACTGAATGTCATATTGCATACTAATTATTTACGGATGATGGAAGGCCATATTATTTTGTGGAGGTGAACCAAATTCCATATGTATCATCTTGGATGGTGTCTATATAGGATTAAAATGAACCCTTACACAATTGAAATACTTTTTATCTTGTTCTATTACCTCATGGGAGGAAGGATATTGCCAAAAAATGGGTATTTAAGATAAATCATTATGGAAAGGAATAATTGGAAAGATATCATGAAATAATAGAATCCAAAGGATAATATCAAAATAAAGGTGTTGATTTAAATGAAATATTTTATCCTATTTCTACATTGATGAATATTCATATAGTTTTGGAATTCTTTGTTATATACAATTTACATATAGAGTAGATGGATGTGAAGAATGTTTTTTTCCATGGTGATCTTGATCGAGAAATATGTATGCTCCAAATAGAAGTATTTACAGAATAAGGAATAGATAACTTGTAACACCTTGAGTTTTATGGACCATTTTTTTTCAAATAAATTAAAAATTTCAATTATCTCTTGAAATGCACTAATTTAAATATTCCTTTCACATAAAACCGACTTGTCGCATGTTACACGCAACACCGAGTTGGTGTACGATTTAAAAAAAATGAGTATAGATTTTTTTCAATGTATAAATGAAATATGTTTGGATTATGTTATCCATAACACCAAAGGAATCTTTCACTACATGAAACACTAACTTGGCTTGTGTTATATGCAAGAGAGACCTTCCTCGATAACTTGCATTCTACATAATACCGAATTTCACTAAACAATGATATATTATTAAAATATTATTATTTAATGGGATATAAAATAGAAGTTATGAATAGTATTAACCAAATTTTTAATTTTATATAACATTAAAATTCATATTATGTATTTTCTAAACATGATATATGAACATATTTAATTTTTCGGATAAAAGAAGTTTTTTTTCAAAAAATACAGTTTTGCAGCTTTTTGATGGCACGCACAGTTTAAATATAGTTTTTAATACCTTTTTATATTATATTTGAAAAAATTAACTTATTTTTTGGAATAGGGACATCAATATATACTTTGGTTTAGTTTTTGGTATTTTTCTGATAAAATTCATCTTTTAATGAATAGTGAAAAATACTGCATTTTAATTCAAAACAACCTTTTTGTCTAATTTATTGACATAGATAGATTATGTTTTTAACTAGTTTTAAAGTTTAATTGGATTAATTTTTTATAATATAACCCAATTTTGGTCATTTTAAGTAATTGTACATTTAAATCGGATATAAACACATGTACATATTTTGATAGTTTTTACTTCTCAAAAACCTGTTTTCTGGTTTTGACAATGAGAATTAATTTTAAATTAATTTCTTCCAATTCTGTGTTTTGAATTTAGAAAAATTTATTTCATATTTTTAATTAGAAAGTATAAATTGTGTAAATTTTTAGCTTTTATTTTTTGATATTATGAATAGTAACTTCAGAATTTTTTTTATTTACCATGGTTAAAGGGTAAATCAGGTATATAAGGGTAATAAATAATATTATAATAATATAAAACTACCCTAACATGTGTCATAATACTAGTTTATGATATATGAACAACTATTATCATCCTTGGGTTGATTTTATGACCCCATGGATCCACTTGGAAGTGATAATGATGTTTTATAATAATTATTTTAAAGTAAAGGGAAATATAACATAAACATGTATCTTCTTACTAAAACAATTTTATTTTGTTTTATATAAATTATATATTAGACTATAATAATTAATTATAAAGATAAAAATTTTCCGTACATAATGGTATTTTATTTATAATTTTTAAACATTAAATAAATATATTTATTTATGACACAATGATGATGCAGCGATGACCTTATTAATGAAATATTCAAATAAATGATATTATAAATATTAAAATAAATGTAATTTGAACATTTTTTATGCCATAAAAGATTTTTTTGGATGAAATTACATGTTAGGGATGATTTAATGCATTTTTTATAAGGAATAATGTTTTTATGACTTCAATAAAAATGAATTACTAAATAGTATCAAAATTGACATATATGAGTTTTTAAAACGAATACTATTTTATTGAATGATATAATAGTCCTAAAAATATAATATTCGTCCAAATGAATTATATAATGGTAAAAATGTCATTAATTATTCACTTGTGGTTATCTTGTCATTTTATAGTAACTATGGTAACTATATATTATGAAAATACAAGAAGACAAGGTAAGAGTTATTGTTTTTAACTAAGGGTTAAAGATAAATGATAAGGTTACTTTTGTGACATAAACTTGTCTAAAACATAATTTTTGAGAGTATTTAGACCCATAATTATATTATCTTATAAATAAATTAGTTTGGTACTATTATACATATAAAATAAATTTATAATAAATTAATATCTACTGAATTTCCTAAAGTGCCCCTCACCTCTCTTATAAAAGGGAACTTCTCATTATCTTTTATTCACACCTCCAAAGTCCTTTTTATTGGCCAAAACCTACCCAAATATCCTCCAAAATTCCCTAAATTTATAATAGAGGCCACAATTTGAGAATAAACCCATTCTAGGGAGACATTTTTTGCAAATCAAAAAGAGATACTCAAAAAAGAGGTAATTGTTTTATCACCACTTTCAAAATTCATTTCTTCTTCTACTTCATCTTCTTATGTTTTTACCATAATAAAGTAATAAATGAAGTATCTTATACAATATTATATTTTATTTTAATTATATGAAAATATTTTAACTCCTTTTATCCATCCTACTAATAAAAATATCACCATGTGTGCGTACATACAACTTACCATCTCCACACCATGGTGTAATTTTTTATTAAAATACTTAATTTGGATGGATATAGTTATGAGTATAATGTATGTAAATAATGAATATAAAATTATAATTATTTTTTATAATTAATATACCATCCAATTCCATACCATTTAACCATTAAGTGAATGATATCGTTGCTCGTGTGTACGTACGACCTACCGTCTGCACATCACGATGCGATTAATTATCCATGTTAACCATTCAAGAATGATTAAAAAGTATATATAATAAATAATAATGAAATATATGACATAATAATTCAACTTTATTTATGTATATATATTTATATATATTTCATTTACTTGCATTCATTCAATTCAATAAGTAAACGAAAATAATGTTCATGCGTACGTACGACCTACCATCTCCATGAACGGTGTATTAAATTTAATTTATCTATATATTATATATATTTATATAATGAATATTTATGATATATAAATCATTTTTTAAATTATTAAAGTAACTAAATTTTGATCTATGTAAGAATATCAAGAATAACAAGTCAAAACACGTACGATAAATAAAACGATTATTACCGAAAACATTACTTTAACATCAAATTGATAAATAAAATGGTAATATAAAGTCATAAGTGAATCATATATGATATAATAAATTTTATTATGTTTTTTACAAGTTAATAATTCATTTAAATCCATTATACAAGAGTTTCGGACACATACGAATGAAATCGGACCTAAGGTAAGGTATAATTTTGCAATCTCATTATTATCCGAGATTGTTTATTCGTAAGTATTTATGAGGGTATATTTATCATTCACATCCATGTTTCCTAAATATATACTATTATTTATAATATTATAATATTTTTTAAAGTCAATTTTACCCATTATTTAATTTTTATTAAATATTATGAAATGAATCTTTCTTTCATTTTCTATACAAGGTACTTTTTGACTTTTCTGGAAAGAGTAAGAGAAGATTGTTTTTAACTTATATTACATGAACAAATTTTTACATATTCATAATACCTTATTTACATGAAAATTATTATACATTATTTCATGTTTATTTTCAACTAAATACTTTTCTTTTAAAATTGCGTGTCATTTTGAGAAAAGAAAAAAAAATTGGAAGAAGAAATTATACTTTCATCAAGAATTAAGTTCAAGTGTTTTATCAAAATTATTTTCCATCTAAGATGACTCTATTTAAATAGAGTTATGTTTCTATCCTTATTATTATTATGATTTGACTATTTTAATGATGGAGTGTTATTTTATAGGGATTATGTTATGATGGAATGATGTTTAGGAAACCCATTTTATTTCATGGGTTATGCTATGATGAATGATTTATGTTTTTGTGGAACATGTAAGAATGATTTCATTATGAGATAAGTGAGAATTATATCTCTCTCCAATTAATTGGGTAAAAATTTATATCTCATGAGATAGACATGACTGGAATGTTAAGTAAATCTGGTTTAGTAATACTGGGATAGAACAGTAAGTAAACCTTGTTCAGTAATGGACTTTGTCCACTAAGATGGTCTTTGCTGCAATGCCTTGGCTACTGTAGAAATCATATTATGTGCTTATTTGTTATCCACAATTACATGCTTTATAAAAATTCCATTTTCTCATGATTCATGATTCCATTATAATTTCTTCCTTATGAACTACCAAGATTTATTTCATGACTCGTGATTTTGGTATATGTTAAATGTGGTATGTTTTTAAAAAAAGTTATGTTCATGTTTTTACATTATTATGTTTATGTTTTGTAATATGTTTTCCATGATTACCAATACTGAGCATTTGAGCTCACCCCTTTTCATGTTTCTTTCCCCCCAGGATTTGAAGAAGGGTATTAAGTAAGATGTGTCCAAAAGGGGTTCTAGTTATGAAGGTAATATAAGGAGATGTTGTAGATGTTTTATGAACCAGTTGTTTATGTATTCCAATTTCCAAAGGCAATAAAATAATATGGTATTTGGGAATATGTTTTTTTTCATGTATTAAGTATTCCGCAAAAGTAATGAAATTTCCATGTACATCAAGCTTGGTTCTTTACATAACTTTTATTAAAGGTTGAAAACATATTTGAATGATATGAAGAAGGTGATGATGTGTTGGTAAGAGAGATTTATTTCTTATATCATATTCCTTGAGACCTTCTTGATATTGTACAACACCTCAACACACAATCTTCATGGGATGCAGATTTACTAAGAAAAAAATAATGGGAATATTTGGCTATCATAGAATAATTACTTATTAAAAGTCTTGAAACAATTAAACATGAAAGACTATAAGGAAATATCCACCCACTTCCTATTAATTTCTTGTTATCCTTGATGATAATTCCTAGTTGTGAAGTATATTGGATAGAGATGTCTCGATTACAATCTGCATTAGCATTGGGGAATCTGATGTTTGCTATGGTTTTTACTAGACCAGACAATTCTAATGTCATGGGAGTAGTTAGTCCGTACATGGAGAATCTAGGACAAGATCATTGTAGCACATTTAATGGGATCTTGAGATACATCAATGAATCCTCATATGTTGTATTATGTTATAGAGGGTCATATTTTTCTACCATAGGATATGATGATTCATATTTTATAGGTGATTTTGATTGGCGGAAATCCCTTCTGGTTATGTGATTACTCTCACAGGAGGATTTGTGAGCTATAATTCAAAGTTATAGTTAGTGAAGGCTATATAAATGATAGGGGTAGAGTAAATAATAGCTATTTAGGCTTACAAAGAGGAAATTTGAATGATAATAATATTAAAGTATATCAGGAATAGAAAAGTGAAGATTCTATTGTTTTGTGATCATTAGAGAACCTTGAAAATTGAAAAGAATCTATATTTTCATTCTATAACAAATACAATTGGGGTAAAATATCACATTTTTATGAGATGTGGTGGAATAAGGAAGTGTGAGCATGAAAAAAATTAGTACTAATGAAAACATTACAGATTTTTCTAAAAAATGAAATTGAATATGATAAGACAAGATGGTGTAGATCCTAAAGTGGCCTCATAAAGACTTGAGTAGTATGATTTTGTATATAGAAAGGATTTCTAGAATAGTGATTCATTCTCAATAAATATTCAATAGGGAGATGTGTCAAAATATTTTATTCCCGATGGTATCGCCCCTTTTACTGTCAAGAGAGGTAGACATGGCTAGCATATGTGGTGGGTGGACAAACCACACCAAACCACTAGTGAAGGAGGAACCAATGGAGAGGGATCCAACCAAAATAAGTCAATGATCTTATATGGGATTTTAATTACCACTTGTGATCAGCTTCATCGGAAATCTCAATCACTAGTTATATGTGTGGTATTTAGTGAGGTGGTTTCCCCACATATTCAATAGAGAGATTTATGAAGACATTCTTCTTGTAATAGTGAGGGAGTGTGTATCCAATTTTACCCATAAAACTCCTTCTATTTTCCTGTGGCTTTTTATCCCTTTCATTTATGTGTTTTTACACGTTACATTTTGTGTCATTTATTTCCTTATTTTATTTTATTTTATTTTTTCTCACTATTATCACTACACGAGTGGGAAAATCATTTTTTTGTCTCAAAAAATGGTATCAAAGGAAGGATCTAGCCCAATGCTTTTCAATTTTTTCAGTTATTAAAAATTTTCATAAATTTAGTTATACTTTGTGATTAAGACTTCATTCGACATTTTATATCATAAAAAAATTATTGAAAATTTTAAATACACCATTGTGACATATAGGAAGTTTTGGACAGACAAAATGTCTAGGTGGCAGTAAAATTTGAGATCAAAAAATTCAAATGGAATAATTTTCCATTGTGTAAAATGAAGATGTAAAGAGTGTTACATAAAGATAATTTCATACTAACGATTGGAAAAAGATCAGAAGATGTGATGATTGAGAATAGTTCCCGTGGGAGCTAGAATCTTGAAATGGGTGGAAATGTGGCCAGTAATTTTTGAAATGGAGATATACTAGTCAATTAAGTAGCTACGACTACTGGAATCATAAAATATTTCAATGATACATGGATAATAGACTCAGAAGAAACATGGAATACAAAATCTCAATGAAAATGGTTTGACCAGTATAAAACTATACTAGAAGTAATTATGTGAAATGAGAATGATCAAACCATGAAGATCATTGGATCCAATGCCATAAAATTGAATATGCATGATAGAACAATATGAAATATCCCTGAAGTATTCCATGTTAATTTCATGAAGAAGAATATATTATCTTTGGGGCAATTTGATTAATTTAGATGCAATAATTGCACCAAGAATAGAGTGATGATAATTTTGAAGGGTGATCTTGTGGTGATGAATGTGGAGAAGATATCAAATAACATGTATGTCATTATGGGTGAAATGTACTAGGAGGAATAAATAGTTATCCCATCAACTACCTCGATGGAAGCATTGATGACATCATGGTATCAAAAGCTTTACCATATGTCAAAACAAGGTCTGAAGATTCTTGTGGGTCCAAAGTTATTTCCTAGGCTTATAGAGTTATCCTTGAAATTTTTTTGAGCATTGTGTTTTTATCAAACAACACAGGTTTAAGTTCTATACTTTAACAATAAGAATAAAATAGATCATAGATTTGATCTGTTTTGACATTTGGAGAGCACCAGTTATATCATTAGGTGGATCAAGGTACATTGTATCCTTTTTTGATGATTATTATAAGATATGTTGGGAGTTTCCAATCAAGATAAAATAAGGTGTTTTTTAAGTATTTAAAACATTTAAAGCATATAAGGAACTCAAATTTGGAAAGAAGATTGGATGTTTGAGGAATAAAAATGGTAGAGAATATACGAGTGAAGATTTTGATAATTTTTTCAATGGGAAGAAATCAAGAGATAGTTTGTGGTGGAATAAACTCCTCGATATAATGGATTTTAAAAGTGGATGAATATATACATATTGGATAGAACAAGGGAGATGTTGAAGACTGCTGGAACTATCAAAACATTTTTGGTAGAATTGGAGAATACAACTTGTTACGTGATCAATGAGTATCATGCAATGGAGATTGATATGAAGTCATCGATTGAGATATAGAATGATAAACCCACTGAATATTCTTGGTTATGTACTATTAGAAGTCCTATATATGAGTTTTTAATTATTAGGAATGATCAATTTTGGATTTGAGAAACATGAAATGTATCTTCTTGGGGTGGACTGATGGTGTGAAGGGGAATCGTTTATGGGGCCTTAGAGTCTACAAACTTATCAGTAGTAGAGATTTAATTTTTGTAGAAGAAAAGGTGAAAACAAAAATTGATGGGGTCATTGGAGAAAAGGAATAGAGAAACTAAAATATTCAAAGTAGAGTAAAAATCAAAGGAAGAATAGGTTTTCTATGAGGCATTACCAGAGCACGATGATCAAGTACCGGTTAAGTTTGGACCATGGCGGTCATCTCGGGAGAAACGAGCACTATTATTAAAATCTGATAATCTCATTGAAATGAATATTTCATAATACTTATTGACAGTGGATTGAGATTCATCTTCTTTTGTGGATGTGATCCAGAATCCAGATGTATAATCATAGATGGACGTGATGTAGGAGGATCTTGAATCCCTGTATAAGAACAAAACTTAGGATCTTTTTCCATTACCTCATGGAACGAAGAATATCATCAACAAATGGGTCATTAAAATAAAGTGGGTTATAAATAACCAAGTGGAAATATATTGTATAATACGTTTTTTAAAAGGATACGCTTGAAAGGAATGTGTTGATTTTAATGAAATATTTTCTCTACTTTTTAGACTGATGACTGTTTGGATAGTTTTGGCTATGTGTGCAACATATATTTTACATATAGAGAAATATGATGTGAATAGTAATTTTCTCTAAGGTGATATTCATGTATAAATGTATATTATGCAAACCAAAGGCTTTACAGAATATGGAAAAAATAACATTGTTTTTAGTTTGAAAAATTATATGTACATTCTCAAGTAGGAATCTAGGTGTTGGTAGAAAATATTTGATTCCTATATCATGATCCATGGATACAAAGACTTTATTCAGATCCTTGTACATATTTTAGGGGATTGGATGGTATTGATTTCATCCTTATTCCATTGTATGTGGATGCCATGTTGATTACAACCCAACCGCGATCAAATTTAGTAGATTAAGAAACTGTTGGATAAAGAGTTTAATATGAAGTACTTGGGACCATAAAATAGGATTCTTCAGATGAAGAGTTACCAAGAAAGAAATAATGGGAATATTTGGATATCACAGAATAAGTAATTATGGAATTTATTTAAAAGATTCAACATGAAAGGCTATAAATCAATGTCCATCCCACTCTGTAAATTTCAATTCATCCTTTATGATGAATCCTAGTAGTGAAGTGGAGGTGATGGAGATGTCTCGATTACCGTATAAATTATCATTGGGAAGTATTATGTTCTCTATTATTTTTACTAGACCATAAAATGAACATTTAGTTGGAGTAGTTAGTTGGTACATAGAGATAATAGTTTGGTAGCATTAGATAACAGTGAATAGGATCCTAGGATACATCATAGAGACCTTAGATGCAGCATTATATTAGAGAGGATCAAATTTTTATATCATTTTATATGATGATTTAGATTTTTTAGGTAATTATGACCTTAGGAAATCCAATACTGGTTATTTGTTTCCTCTTAAAGGAATATACTTGAGATATAATTTAATTTTATAGTCATCTATGGTTTTATCATGATAGGGGTGGAGTACATGACAACTACACAAAATTAAAAATAGGTGATTTGGATGATAAGATTGTTAGAGGAGCTCAGGAATAGACATGAGAAGATTAAATTGTTTGGTGATAGTAATAAAACCTTTCACATTATAAAGAATCCATATTTTCATTCCATAATGAATAAAATTGGGGCACATTATCACTTTTTCTGATATATGGGGGAGGAAGGAAGTGTGGACATGCAAAAAATTGACACTAAAGAAAGTCTGGAAGATTTCCTGACGAAGGATATTGACTCTGATAAGTTTATATTGTGTATATTTTAAAGTTTCCTCATAGATACACGAGAAACATGATTTGATAGATAGAAAGGATGTGGGGATATGGGATTTTTTATCAATTTATCTCGAAGTAGGAGATGTGTTGGTAGTATTTTACTCCTGATGATGCTGCTCCCTTATTCTATCAAGGGAGGTGGACATCGCTACAATATGTTTTGGGTTTCCAAACCATAATAAACAACCATTGAATTAGGCACTAATAGAGAGGGATCCATTTTATAAAATTCAATGATCTATAAAGGGGTTTTCATCACCACTATCAATTATATTTATTTAAAATCTCAATTACCGGTTACATTTGTGGTATTTTGTGAGGAGATTTCACCACATATTCATGAGATAATTTTATGAGGGTTTTCTCCTTATAATAGTGAGAGAGTGTGTACCTAATTTTACCCACAGTGATCCTTTTTTTCCCAATGTTTTTACCCCTTTCATTTTGGGGGTTTTTCCATATTACATTTGGTGTCATTTATTTCTGCATTTTTTTCATGTTATTTTATTTGAATATCTTTTCCATAGTAGTGGGACAATCATTTTTGGTCCCAAAAAGTGGTAATAGAGGAAAATTATGGACTAAAAATATTACCTTTTTTTGGGTATTATTAATTCTCATAATTTTAATTATTCTCTATGATTATGACTCTGGTTGATCTTTCACATCAGAGAAAATTTATTTAAATTATAAAATAAACCATTGTAGAACCGTAGTGGTTCTGGAATAAAATCATTTCAATATGGAGGAAAAATTATAGATAAAAAAATTCAATGGTAATAATTTTATATTTTGGAAAATGAAGATACATGAAGTGTTGTAGAAAGATGATTTTTTATTGGAGATTGACGAAAGACCGGAAGATGTGATGATGGAGCATGGTTCCAGTGGGATCCAGAATCATGACTTGAATGGAAATGTGGAAGGTACTTATATAAATAGAGATATACTTTTTAGTGAATTAACAAAGACTGTTGGAAGAAGAAATCATCTCAAATATCCATATATAATCAACTCAAGAGAAGCATTAAAAATGACATCCTGATGAGAATGGTTAGATCAGTATGAAAATATCCCAAGAGGGATTCTTTACATGCAAAATGATCACAAATTGAAGATCATTGGGGCCAATACCATCAAATGGAATATTAATGATGGAATAGTATGAACCATCCAAGGAGTATTCCATGTGAAGGACCTGAAGAAAAACATATTGTCATTGGGATAATTTGATGATATCATATGCAAGAATCACACTGAGAATGGGTTGATAAAAATTGTGAAGGGTAAACTTGTGGTGATGAAGGCCGATCAGATCTCAAATAACCTATATGTGATTATGGGTAAAATGTAAAAGGAGTTAGATATATTTGTCACATCCACAACCTTGATGGAAGCATTTAAAATGTCATGGAATCAAAAGCTTTTCCATATGCCAGAATGAGGCTTGAATTGTCTTGCAGATCAATTTTTTTTCCTAGGCTTACAAAGGCATCCTTTCCATTTTGTGAGTATTGTGTTTTGAGAAAGATATGATTAGAAAATAACTGATTATATCCTAAGTATGAGTAATGTAATTTGTATCATTTATTTATAATTATTCCAAGGGATATTGGTTGTATTAAATAAATTGGAAAAAAATGTTTTTTAAGACTTTAAAATATTCAAAGAACAAAAGAAACTTGAATATATAAATAAGATCAAGCGTTTAAGTACTGATATTAGAGGAAAATATATAAGTGATAAGTTTGATAATTTGTTTCAATGGGAAAGAATCAAGAGATAATTCATGGTGGCATACACTCCTTATAAGAATGGAGTGGAAGAGATGATGCAGATAAACCTACTAGATAAAATAAGGGTGATGTTAAAGAATACATGAATTGAAAAAATATTTTGGGAATAAAAAGTGAATACCACATGTTTTGTGATCAATTGACCTCCTTCAATGAAGATTGATTTGAATACACCGGTGGAGATTTGGATTGGTAAACCCACTAACTATTTTCAGTTACACACTTTTGGAAGTCTGTTATATGAGTTGTTTAATGAACATGAAATATCAAAGTTTAATTCAAGAACCATGAAATTTATCATCCTGATATGCACAGATGGTGTGAAGGGGTATCATTTGTGGGACCCCACTACCCACAAAATTACAATCAGTAGAGATGTATTTTCTTATAAAAGACATGGTTCAATAGATAATTGATTGAGAAATAGAGAAAAAGAATAAATAAACTACAAGAGTTGAAGTGTATGAAAAATATAAGGAAGAAATAGTTTCTTTTGAGTCATTACCAGATGACGATAATCAAGTACTGATTGATTCTAGACCAAAAAAGTCAACTTAGGAGAAAGGATCACTAGTATGGAACTCAAATTATGTCACTAAAATAAACATTGAGTACTACTTATTAAACAAATGTTAGAGAGCTATCTTCTTTTGTAGAGGAAACCCATAGTGAGAATTTATCCTCATGGATGGTGGTGATGTAGGAGGAACTTGAATACCTATATAATAAAAAGACTTGGGATCTTCTTCCATCACCTCATGGAAGGAAGGATATTGACAACAAATGGATCATGAAGATAAGGCAGGTTAGAAATGACTAAGTGGAAATATATCATGCAAGCCTGGTGGTCAAATGATATGCTCAAAAGGAAGGTATTGATTTTAATGAAATATTTTCTCCTTTTGTTAGACTGATGACTATATGATAGTTCTAGTGATGTGTGAAACATACAGTTTACATCTAGAGTAGCTGAATTTGAAGACCAATTTTCTCTATGGTGATATTAATGAAGAAATGTATATTATACAACCAAAAATATTTATAGAAGAAGGAAAATAAGAGTTAAACAACAAGTTAAATAAATCAGTTAATAGTCTCAGGTAGGTGCCGAGGTGTTTCTACACAGGATTTTATTTATATACCATGATCCTTGTATACTAAAGTTTTCATTCAAATCCTCATGAAAATTATAGGGGTTCATATGGTAATGATTTCATCATTATTATATTTTATTTTTATGACATGTTGGTAGATGCCCCCATCAATGATCAAATCTAGAAGATGAAGGAATTGCTGGTTAAGGAGTTTAATATAAAGGACTTAGGACAAAAAAACAATATTCTTAGGACATAGATTTAATGAGACATAAATAATTGGAATATATGGAAATCACAGAAGAATTAATTATGGAAACACTTGAAACATTTCAACATACAAGACTGTAAGCCAATATCCTCCCCAATTCCTGTTAATTTAAACTTATCATGAATGATAAGTCCCGATAGTGAAGTATAGAGAATAGATATGTCTCGAGTATAGTACGAATCTGAATTGGGGAGTCTCATATTCACGATGGTTTTTTCTAGAAGAGAAATTATACATGTAGTGGGTGTAGTTATATTGTACATAGAGAATATAGTATGGGAGAATTGGAGAATAGTGAAGAGGATCATAAGATATATCAAGGATATCTCAGATGTTGTATTATATTATAGAGGATCATAATTTTCTATTAGAGGATATGTTGACTAAGATTGTACAGATGATTATAACTATATGAAATTTACTATTGGTTTTGTGATAACTCTTATAGGAGTATTTGTGAGATGGAATTAAAAGTTATAGTCAGTTGTGGATTTTTCCACGATGGAGGTAGAGTACATGGATGATACATGGTGTTTCAAAGAGTAAATATGGATGATAAGATTTTTGGAGGAGCTTGGGTACATATTGGAGTGGATACCCTTGTTTTGTGATAGTTAGGGCACCTTTCACATTGTAAGGAATCCAAATTTTCATTACAGAACAAATGAAATTGTAGTAAAATATCACTTTTTTTGATATGTGGTGAAGTAAGAAAGTGTGGACATGAAGAAAATTCATACTAAATAAAATTTGGAATATTTTTCGATTAAGGTGATTGAATCAGATAATTTCTAATGGTGCAGATCCTCGGGTGGCCTAATAGAGACACGAGCATCATGATTTGAAAAATTGAAAGGATGTGTGGAGATGTGATTGGTAATCAATCAATATCCAAGTGGGAGATGTGTTGGTGATATTTCATTCTGGATGGTGTTTCCCCATTTTTCTTTTGAGGGAGTTGGGAATGGATAGAATATGTCATGGTTTTATGTTGCTATTATCACCACAATAATGGGAAAATCATTTTTGGTCCCAACAATATGTACTAAAGTTTTCATATACAAGGAGAAATTCTAGATTAACAAGACATACTGATATTTGAAAAACCAACAAGAAATTATTTGAATCAATTAGGATTTTAGATATAAGAAATCAGATGATGCTGTGTAGAATCTCACCATTGATTGAAATCATTCTCTCCCAATCACACTCACACACTAAATTCAAAGAAATAAAAAAATAACACATGAGAATTACATGATTCAGTCAGATTATCTATGACCATGAGGAAGCCAATACTTTATTTTATTCAAATGGGATATTAAACATTACAATATTTTCTCATAATTAGCACCCATATTTATAATATGGGGAAGAATAAAATAATTAAATAGCTAAAGAAATTATTTTTTCCTTCATGTGGACAATAAATTTATGGTAGTAAACAAATGTGGGTAATTATTTTTTTAACGATAATCAATAATATCCACGTTGATGAACAAATATCCCCAAATGATGATGCTAAAACAATTATACAACATTTCTAATGTCTATATGATATTATTTGATGAAACAAAAATAATACAAGCTATTAGGGGTGGAGACTTATTGGAATTTGAGGCACTTTCTCATGGTGTAAAACATTGATCATTTCCAATGTGCAAGATTATGAAAACATGAACCACAAGTAGGAAATCCACATTTAAATGTGTCACTGGATGTTTCTATCTTCAGATGTGTGTTTTGATCATTAAAATTAAGGTTATTATTAATCTATATTATTAATCATGTACTTTTATGTATTGATGAAAACCATAATGACATATGTTTGTAGAGAAATAAGATACATTGAGTGCATCAGGAATAAATTACAATAACAAATAATGTGAGAAGGGATTTATCCATTTTGTACTTTAATGAAAGTTGATATCTTAGACCCTTTGATGGGAATGAAACCACCTAAATAAATCCATGGACATGGTGTTATATGGGAAATTTCATTTTTGGAAATTCAAAGAGACATAAAACACATAAGTTGATGACACTAGCATGCAACCCATTTGATTTGAGAAATCGTGATTAAATGATTATTTTAAATAATAAGAATCCATATGAGTTTGTATATTGTTGAAAAATTAATATCTTTCTATATGAGTGTCTTGACATGTTTCTTTACACTATCCTTTGACTTTATGTAGATTCAACTAATTCCAATGAGGAAGAGGTCTAGATGGTCACACACTAAGTATATACAGAACCTTAGTTAAATATTAAATATTATTTGTTATTTAACATGTTGAATAAATATAATTAACAAACATGGTTTAATAATTATTCAAGTTTGCATGATCTCATATATTCATTCATAGGTTATTCAATAGAATATTTTATGAGAATAATATTTAAAAAATATTTGTTTTCTATTTTGTGAATATAATATTTTTTAGAGAATAATGCTGTGATATTTATTTATTAAATAAATAGTCATTATTCATGGCACAATAAATATTTTGGAGAAATGGCGGACCAAGTTTAATGTTATGGGGAGAAGTTATATATATTAAATATTATTTGAATAAATTTTAAACAATTTATTCAAGAAATATATAATTAATTAACTTATTTTCACATGTTAAGAAATAATAATAATAATAATAATAATAATAATATAGACATGGTATTTTGTGGTGATTAAGAAAATAATAAAGACACATGCACAATTATTATTCTCAAACCCTATCACCATTAAAAACGAATTATATTATTTCTAACCCTAAGGGTAGCCATTTGTTTTGTTGTGAACATAGACTATGAGGAATTATATAGACTTAGAGAGCTCCTCTCCAAGAACACACTCAGGAATGGAAAGAAACACTCCTTCACCACTCCTCTTGATCCTAGAGAGATTAATGATAATTCATCTATGTAAACATTCCCATAGTGACTAAAGATGAATGATTTAAGTGTTAATACCTTCTATGTCTACACTCAAATATTCTTCAGATGATGCTTGGGGGTTCATGGTACACATGTGGATCACAATTTGAGAGAATTTATACTTGTTTTTTCTGTTATAATGATGTTGAGATGTTGTCAGATTCATCAAGAAATAAATAATTCCTCATAATGAAGTTATTTAACTTCTTAAATTAATTATAAATATTATTTGATGGTATTTTTTTTTGTTTTGGTGTTGTCATGATAATTAATATTGGTTTCAATTTTATTGGTGACAATGTTATTTAATGATGTACATCTCAAATTAATCATCGATTAAGAAAAAAACTAAGTTGGGAATACCCTACCAGCACTTACGCTGTGCCCAAAACCTTAATGGGTATCAGAGAAATCACATAATAATTTATAATTATTGAAATATTATTGATTTATTAACACATTTATTATTAGTTTTAAATTAAACTTTAATCATTATTTAATTAGATCATGAGATCTTATATCTTGGAAATATAATAAAAAATGAATAAATTTTGAATGAAGAACAATTGAAGAACTCATTTTAATGTGACAAGGATTCTAGTTAGTTATCACAAGATTACAAGATGTGTTTCTTGTTAGTACACATTGTGTACCTATTTCCAATACACAAACACAATTCATGAATAAATTTATACCTTGTGTATTTATTTCATGTGGTGTGTATTTAATACACAACATCTTTATTGGTAAATCCTAACACACGGTTAGCTGGACCACACACCATGTAACCTATATACACAACATGTAGTCCGCTAGTCAAAGATGAGAAATGTGTTTTCACATGACACATGTGACTGGTAACCATGTAACTCAAGGACCACATGACATTTAGCTATTATAGATTCATATATTCCATTACTATCTATGACAGGCCAACACACCCAATCCCTAGGCATGTGTCATAGATAGATGGTGAAGATTTATACACAACATGTAGTTGGATAGTACACGCTGTGCATATTACACGTTTATGCTTAATTTAAAATTAATTTACTATATTTTTTTAAACCCAATCAAATGTGTTATGTGTGTCATTCAATTAACTCGTACTCGCGATGTGATGGGTTATACATATATATATATATATATATTAAATGTCTATATAAAGTTTTCATAATATTTAGAATTACATATTGTGTATAAGCTATAATATAGTGATTAATCTTCATGCTTTAAAAAATTACATGCCACATAAATAACATATATTCCATGTTCTATTCATTTGATAGTGAAATCCATGATATTATGTGATAAGACATGTATGTTACATATTTCATGAGTAAACAATAGGATGTGGTGCATGTTTACCAAGATTAGAAAAAGGAATAATATTGAAAAACAAACGAGTCATACCTTAGTGAAAATAATATTTGTTACAACCACCCCTCCTTAAAATAACGCATCCCAAAGTTGGCCTTATGAGGGTAAAGAGGTATTATTTGAGAATAGATTCGGACACTGAGCTTGTATATCGGCCTCCCATGCCAAGGTCTCATCATACACTCTTTTGTGCTACCATAGAACCTGTACCAAAGGAAATGACTTGGATTAGAGTGTCTTCATGCTCAAATTAACAATATACACTGGATACTCATCGAAGGAAGCATCTATCTATAACTTAAGCTCATCATGTTGAAAAAAATGTGATGGTTATGGATAATACTGATGAAGTTGAGATATTTGAAATAAATCTTTCATAAAATCATATCTATAAGGAACGACTATTTGGTAAGCCACTGGTTTGATCCATTTCAACAACTCAAAGGGTATAATGAATTTATTTGAAAGATTACCATACCTCTGAATATGTTGCTGGCCCAACCTGGGTGAGACTCACAAGAAAACTTGATCTCCAACGTTAAACTCAAGAGGTCATTGAAATTGAATTGAATATGACTGATGTTTAGATTTATCTTTCATCATGTGATTTCTAATCAACTAGAAAAGCATTATAGTTTTCTAGACGAGACAAAATCCAAGTAAAGTTGACTCCCCTACCTCTAATTTGAACATAGGTGATCAGAAATGTCTACCATATAAGGATTCATATGGAGCTCTCTCTATGGTATCCTGGAAGCTGTTATTGTAAGAGAACTCAATAAGGGGTATATGTTTCTATCAAGAACCATTAAAGTCAAGGACACATGAAAAAGGAATGTAATATAGCACCTAAATTGTATGTTTTTTCTATCCATCAGTCTGAGGGTGATAGGCCATGCTAATAAGCACCTGTGTACCAAAGGCCTTTTGAAACCCTTACCAGAACCGAGATGTGAATCAAGTGACTATGTAAAAAATGATAGAATGAGGATCTCCATGAATACATACTACCTCCCTGATATATAGCTTCCCCATCTCATCTACCAAGAATGTTTCTTGAATAGGTAATAAATATGAAACCTTCATCAACTGATCAATGAAAACCCACACTGTATCATTTCTTTAAGGTGATGTAGGTAAAACAGTCATAAAATCCATAGAAAAATCATCACATTTTCAATTGGTAAGGTAAAATGACTATAAAAGTCCTATTGGTCACTGATGTTCCTCCTTCACCTGCTAATAGGTGGAACACTGAGTGATAAAGTAAACAATCAACCATTTTATAGAAGGCCACCAATACAGTTGACATAAGTCTCAATACATATTGATGATACCAGGATGTACTACCCAATATGAGGCATGAAATATTAGTATTATCTCCCCTATTATATATATTGGGACCTGAAATAAAAAATGATTTTTTTAATAAGAACATGCATGGAACGAAAAATTCCATTAACCTTGAACATGATAACACACATTTCCAACTCTGAAATTGGATATCAAATAATTTTTCATGCCTTGATTCTGATTTATTGCAGGTTTAAGTTCATGAGCATAGTTTTTGAAAAGTGTGGTTGTCCGATGTGATTTTTCAAAGTTTACATTTTCATCCTCTTAATAAAAATTCCAAAATGCACGTCTATTGGATCTTGGGTGTAAATTTGAGTTCTTTGGTCCCTTTCATTATAGCATAAGGTTCTAGGGTCACTTTTAGTTAAATTTGAGTATCCAAAAAAAATAGAAAAAAATAATGACCACATAGAGCAATGTTTTTTCCAAATGCGTGACATCTAACACTTGGGGATCGTGACTCCATAGTTGTATTACAAAGAGTCAGGCTTTATATATTTATTGTAGAGCATAGAATTTACAATATGTGTTGTGTTTGGAACTTGGGGATAGTGACTCCATAGTTTTCTTGCCTAGAGTTAGTCTTTTCTTATCTATTGTTGTTAAAAAAAATAAAAAAAACAAACAAAAAAAATTTGATACTCATCTTAAGGTTTAATGTGATTCCCACCTAGCACTTCCATTTTTCCCCTTGAACAATAAAATGGGCCCCATGTCTTTTGTGATGCACAAAACTTATCATGATTAATTGAAATGGATGAAATATGGAGAGGAATTTGAAAAATGGAATGTGCTTGGTCTTGGGATATGCTTATGTACCTAGCTTGTTTTAAATGATTTTGATGGGTTTCATAATTTTTTTGGTATGAAGTCTTTGGGTGAGAAATGTGTATTAAAATGTTTTTGGAAAAGGGAATTTGAATTTCATATTTAAAATATATTTTGCTCGGGACTAGCAGAACTCAAGTGGGGGGGGGCATGATTTTCCACTAAAAGAGGATAATATTCATTGTAAATATCTTAATAATAATGTGTTCCAAAGTCCATAAACATCATTTTTAGTGAATTATAGAAATTGAACTTCATTTCTCATCTTAAATGCAATACAAGTTTAAAATTCAAATTTGGGACCAATCATTCATCTATTTGTGGACAACATTATATTCATTTTCTAAATTTTATATTTTGGAATATGATTTATCACTTTTTTTGGAACATTTTTTCTTTTATGATTGATGGATGAATCCCAATGGAAGATGGATATTTTTGAGCATGAATGAAGAAATTTTATGGAGAATGCATAATGGGCCTAAGGCCCATCAAACAAATGTGGGGACCACAAAACAAGCCCAATGAAGCTCAAAGTTTTATAGTAGAAAGATAAAAATATGGGGATCATTGTATTCAACTCTGGCCGGAGCTAATTCTAAAGTTTTCATGATGATAAAGGATTATTAATTATAATTGAAACTGTGGGACCGATTTGAATGCCCATAAAGTAGTCCCACCATTTCGACCATAACATCCAAACAGCTACGCCAAATTTCCTGAAATGTTTACAGATAATAGAGTACATAGGGAAGAGCATATTTCAATGCTACCACACCTCAGGTTTTGGCCTCCTTAAATTCCAAATTCATACGTTAAAATGGTAAACGAATCTGGATGAAATTTCCAGGTCAACTTCGAAACGTCTAAATCCCTTAATTTTCTCACCATCTTTTTGACTCTCTAAATTAATGGGGATGAAATTTATTGTGGCGGGGTGTCTCTAAGGCTCTTAAGATACCTATATAAGGATATTGTGGTGAAATGAATTATCATATAATATTTTTTCTTTCAATTAATGTTTTTCTTTCATCCATTGTATTTCCTTCAATTGTAATTTCCCACTTTCATCTTGTAATAACATCGAAAATTTTCCTAATGTAATTTTTTCTTTCACATTAGGTATTTTAATAAAATTTATTTTTCTTTTTATTCTTTTCTTATTCTTTTCTTTTTATTCACACGTTGATACTGTTGAATCTAAGTGTGAAATTATTCACACCCGCACTTGTGAATTCATCACACAATGGTGGAGTGTTCGTTCTTTTAATAATTTTCTTCTTCTTCAATTCCACCACCATAAGTCTATATCCCACTTGCATTGGTAGAATATCATAAATGGAGGGAAAACCTATTACGGGTTGATCCAAGGGAGTAGCAAGATAATGGATTGAATGTTATTTTATGTACTTAATTTTTAAATCTATTTATTATTTTAGGATTTCCATTTGATGAGTTACATTCTTTCTCATCTTTTCTAACTTTAACAATGACACATTTTGAGTGATAGTACGATCTATTTCCCCTAAGTTCTCATTAAAGTGATCCTGAAAGTGAATTTATGATTGGAATTGGAATTTTGTAGGGATTGAATTTGGTTGCACCCAAATTTACCCAAGTTATATGGTGTAAGCAGTTACTTGTAGTACAACTTGGGTTATCGAATTCACAGGGACCGAAGAAGAAACCTTGAGACACAATGATTGGATGTGGGATTGTCTATGAAGTGGCCATCTTTGGGGTTGATTTTGATTGAAAAACTAATTATTTAATTTTAAAAACAATTAAAGAAACACAAATTTACTTGATATAAATCATTTACTTAAGATGATTCGATCCTAGGTTGTATCTAGGGCTTGATTGAATGTATTTATTTTTCTTTTAATTTTCTGTTCATCGGTTCAAGCGGTATCCATTAAATGAAATAATTCCTCAATACCATTATCTGATTTAATCCATACACAATTTCAAGGATAATCACCAATTCACTTAGAGGATCACTTAAATTATAACTCAAAGTAATTGGATCATACTATCACTCAAAATGTGTTGTCATTAAAGTTGGTGAAGACAAAGAAGAAGATAAATCAAATAAAGGAACTCTTAAAATGAAGAACAAATTTATGTGTTTAAGATCATCAAATAACATCCAATCCAGCCCATGAAAATCCCTATGATCAACCCATAAAAGGTTAGCCCTCCATTGATGTTATTATATCAATAAAAACGGGTAGTCGACCTAAATAAGCAGGATTGATGAAAAAAAATATTGAAAAATGAACCTCCACCATTGTGTGATGAATTCACAAGTGCGGGTGTGAATAATTTCACACTTCGATTCAACGGTATCAACGTGTGAATGAAGAAAAAATAATAAGTGAAGAATAAGAAGAATAACATTAATTAAAATACTAAATGTGAAAGAAAAAATTACATTAGGAAAATTTTTGATGCTATGACAAAATGAAAGCTGGAAATTACATTTGAAAGAAATCCAATGGATGAAAGAAAAAATTCAATTGAAAGAAAAAATATTAGATGATAATTCCATTTACCACAAGATACTTATATAATAATATTAGGAGCCTTAAAGACACCCCACCATAATAAATTCCATCCACATTAATTTAGAGATTCAAAAAATGGGTGATAAAATTAAGGGATTTGGACGTTTCAAAGTTGACCCAAAAACTTCATCCAGATTCGTCAACCATTTTGATGTGTGAATTTGGAATTGCAGGAGGCTGAATCTGGAGGGGTCTTAGATGAAAAATATTCTGTTCTATCTTTCCTCTATTATCTTTAAAAATTTCAGAAAATTTTTCTCATTCGTTTGGATGTTATGGTCCAAATTGTGGGACAACTTTATGTGCATCCATATCAATCCCACCATTTAAATCTCAGTTTTAGATCCCTTTATCATCATGAAAACTTCATAATTTTCTTTGACCATAGTTGAATAAAATTATCCTCATATTTTTATCTTTCTACTTTAAAAATTTGAGCATAATTGGTCTTGGTTTGTGGGCCCCACATTTGTTTGATGGGCCTTATGCCCATTATGCATTCTCGAGAAACTTTATTCATTCATGCTCAAAAATATTCATTATCCATTGGGATTCATCCATCGATCCAAAAAGAAAAAATTTTCTAAACAAAGTGAGAAATAATATCCCAAAATATCAAATTTATAAAATGAATATAAAGTTTTCCACAAATAGATGAATGATTGGTCCCAAATTTTCATTTTAAACTTGAATTGCATTTAAGATGATAAATGAAGTTCAATTTATATAATGCACTAAAAATGATGTTTATAGACTTTGTAAGACATTATTATTATGATATTTACAGTGAATATTATCATCTTTCAGTGGCTAATCACGCCCCCAACTTGATTTTTTCTAGTCCCGAGAAAAATATATTTCAAATATGAAATTCAAATTCCTTTTTCCAAAAACATTTTAATACACATTTCTCACCCAAAGACCTCATACCAAAAAAATTATGAAACCCATCAAAATCATTTAAAACAAGCTAGGCCCATAAGCATATCCCAAGCCCAATCCCACTCATTTTTTCAAATTCATCTCCACATTTCATGAATTTCAATTAATCATGATAAGGTGTTGTGCATCACGAAATACATGGGGCCCTTTTTATTGTTCAAGGGGAAAAATTGGAAGCTCTAGGTGGGAATCACATTAATCCTTAAGATGAGTAACCAATTTTTTTTTTTGTTTTTTTAATTTTTTTAACCACAATAGATATGAAAAGACTAAATTTGAGAAATAAAACTATGTTGTCATGATCCCCAAGTTCTGGGTGCTAAACATATTATCAATTTCATGATCTAAAGTAGATATATAAAGCCTAAATCTGTATAAGACAACTATGGAGTCACGATCCCCAAGTGTCGGACTCCATGAATTTGGACAAAACATTGCTCTATGTGGTCATTATTTTATTTTGATTTTTTTTGTTTTTTTTGGATACTCAACTTAAACTAAAAGTGACCACAGAACCCTATGATATAATGAAAGGGACCCAAGAACTCAAATTTACACCCAAGATTCAGTAGACGTGCATTGCGGAATTTTTATTAAGAGGATGAAAATGTAAACTTTGAAAAATCACATCGGACAACTGCACTTTTCAAAAACTATGCTCATGAACTTCAAATTGCATTAAAATCAGAATCAAGGAATGAAAAATTATTTGATATCCAATTTTAGAGTTTACAATTTGTGTTATCATGTTCAAGGTTAATGGAATTTTTCTTTCCATGCATGTTCTTTTTTAAAAAATAATTTTTTATTTCATCTCCCCCCAACATAGAATAACACTATCCCTAGTGTTTAAAGAAAAACATATAATGGGGTATGAGATATGTGTTCAAAGAGGGAATTGAAAATGATAATCATGGAATTATGTCACCTGGTGGTTGATGATGAATGTGCATTCCACAGTCTCCCTTCAATCTTAGGTTCAAGTCTCAGAGGCTTGGATGGCTGTGATGGGATTTTCCCCATGACCTACTACATGCACTTTTTATTTTTTATATTTTTAACCTATAAAAACATAAAAATAAAACAAATAAACTGATGATACATTGTCTTATTTTTATAATTCTGGGTAAGGTATTACTCAGAGATCACGCCACGTGACACAGATGAATATGGTGTTCCCCTTTCATACCCATCCATACTCATAATAGAAGAACAGGTCAACAGCCTATGGTAATTTTTTAAATGAAATAAATGATTCAAAATTATTGGAAAAATGAAAACGATGGGTTTCCTCCCATGCAATGCTTTTGTTTAACGTCGTTAGCTCGACTTGAACCCCCAAAATTATCCAATTCCAACTTTTAACATTTTTAGAACCCCATTTTTATCCACCTCAACAAGATTTAGATTAATTATTTTTTTATAATTTTTTCCATGTGAAATCCCATGCTTAATAATGAGTGTGAAAGTCCAAGGAATTTTGATAATGGTTGATTGAGTTTCATATGGAGTATTTCCTAAGATTTCAAGGTTCATTCCTAATTCGTGAGATTCATGATAAAAATGGATGATAATTGAATGGTCTTGGTTATCATAAATGGAGGTATTATTGAGTGGGGAAGGAAGGATTATAATGATTAGTTTAGTTTGATTGAATTTTCTCAAAGAACAATGGAAATTAGAATCCAAATTTGTTTCTTCTACAAAACATTTTGAAAGAATTGGTTCTTTTTGAAAATATGATTCATCCCCAAAATTGTCCAGTTGAATATCAGGAATGGGTATGGGATCATTTTTTGTGATCACTCCTAATGGTTCAATTATTGGTACTTCTAAAAATTTATCAATGGAGTTAAATTCAGGAAACTCAATCCATGATGTCAAATTTTCCTCTTTTGAGTCCAAAAAATCAATTTCCTACTGATTTAAAGACCCTTCAACATTTTGTTGATACTATTTAGTTATCCCATATCCAAAGGTTAGTTCCTTTTTAAACTTATGAGTGGTTTTTGGGATAAAACATTCTTATATCAGTGATGAGTAAAGGACATCCTGAGTGGGAATGGGTTCCTCATAAGTCTCAATGCTTTGTATTTCTAATCTTAGTGATGAAACTTATGAATTCATTTTAACCATTTTTTCACACAAATGTTCAAAAATTTATTCAAAATTAGGATTGATAGATGTTTTGGACATCATGAAATTCATTAAGTTTGATCTCTTCAATCATCCTCGAGAGGTATGGAGATTTCTCCTTTAAACAATCAGTATCCCATGGATTTTACATCTCATTTGGTGTGGTGTATTCAATCAAGGGTTGGTCAATGAAATTCCCTAAGTGAGGTGATTCCAAATATTGATTTTCTAGTTGACTTTATCCTTGGTCTATCAATGGGTATTGTTGAAGATAATCCATTGGAGTTGATTAAAAATTGGTTTTGGGATTCATTGGACACACAGAAACAGAAAGGGGAATAGAAAAGAGAAATTAGGGTGAGAGTAGAAAATTTGGGGTGAGAATAGAAAGATGTTCTGAGGTGACTTACTTGGGTCCCATACAACGGTTCCAAAATGTGGTTGCGCCCAAATTTACCCAAATTATATGGTGTAAGCATTCACTTGTAGTACAACTTGGGTTATCAAATCCACAGGGACCGAAGAAGAAACCTTGAGACACTACGATTGGATGTGGGATTGGCTATGAAGTGGAAATATTTGGGGTTGATTTTGATTGAAAAACTAATTATTTAATTTTAAAAAAAATTAAAAAAACACAAATTAATTTGATATAAAACAATTAATTTAAATGAGTCTATCCTAGGTTGTCTCTAGGGCTTGATTGAATGTATTTATTTTTCTTTGAATTTTCTGTTCATCGGTTCAAGCGGTATCCATAAATGAAATAATTCCTCAATACCATTATCAGATTTAATCTATACACAATTTCAAGGTTAATCAACAATTCACTTATAGTATCACTTAAATGATCACTCCAAGTAATTGTATCGTACTATCACTCAAAATGTGTGGTCATTAAAGTTAGTGAAGACAAAGAAGAAGATAAATCAAAGAAAGGAACTCTTAAAATGAAGAACAAATTTTAGAGTTTAAGATCATCAAATAACATTCAATCCAGCCCATGAAACTCCCTAGGATAAACCCATAAAAGGTTATCCCTCCATTTATGTTATTCTATCAATGAAAGAGGGTAGTCAACCTAAAGAAGCGGTATTGATGAAGAAAAATATTGAAAAATGAACACTCCACCGTTATGTGATGAATTCACAAGTACGGGTGTGAATAATTTCACACTTAGATTCAACAGTATCAACATGTGAATAAAAAGAAAAGAATAAGCGAAGAAGAAGAACAAGAACTTTTATTAAAATACTAAATGTGAAAAAAAACTTACATTAGTAAAATTGTCGATGCTATTACAAAATGAAAGCGGGAAATTACAATTGAAAGAAATACAATGGATGAAAGAAAAAATTCAATTGAAAGAAAAAATACCAGATGATAATTACCCTCACCACCATCTCCTTATATAGGCATCTTAGGAGTCTTAGAGACACCCCACCATAATAAATTACATCCCCATTAATTTAGAGAGTCAAAAAGTGGGTGAGAAAATTAAGGGATTTTGACGTTCGAAGTTGACCCAGAAATTTCATCCAGATTCATCAATCATTTTGACATGTGAATTTTAAATTTAAGGATGCCGAATCATGAGGGGATGTGAAAGAAAAATACGATTGTAAATCTGTCCTCTAGTTTCTGAAAAACTTTCATGAAATTTGGCATCACCATTTAAACTTTATGGTCAAAATGGTGGGACAACTTTATGTGCATTCATATCGGGCCCACCATTTAAATCTCAACTTCAGATCCCATTATCATCATGAAAACTTCTGAATTAGCTCTATAAACAGTTGATTAAAATTATCCTCAAATTTTAATCTTTCTACTGTAAAACTTTGATCTTTATTGGGATTGGTTTTTAGGCCCCACATTTGTTTGATGGGCCTTAGGCCCATTATGCATTCTCTAGAAAGATTATTCATTCATGCTAAAAAATATTCATCTTCCATTCAGATTCATCCATCAATCCTAAAAAAAATATTCCAAATAAAGTGATCAATCATATCTCAAAATATTAAATTCAGAAAATGAATATAATGTTTTCCACAAATAGATTAATGATTGGTCCCAAATTTTCATTTTAAACTTGAATTGCATTTAATATGAGAAATGAAGTTCAATTTCTATAATGCACTAGAAATGATGTTTATGGACTTTGGAAAAAATTATTAATAAGATATTGAAAATGAATATTATCTTCTTTTAGCGGTTAATCCGAACCCATACACAACCATGAAAGAGAAAATTATAATCCCTATCTATGGTTTAACCAAAATATGTATCGTAATCTGAGAGACTTTACCTTAGGACTAACCACTCGAGATCAGATTGTTTTTTCATTATAACCTATTCTATAAGAGTATAGGCCATTTATAAGGCTAAGAGGATAGTCTATCCATGATCCTCTTTAACTTCAATGTGCATTTTTGAAAACAATGCCATGAGCTACCACTCACCACTAGCCTCCTGAACAGTCTATGTCTAAGTCTTCTGAATCAGAACATCAACTACAACATTACCTTTTCCTATTGTGTAAATAAGCTCAAAATAAAAGGAATTCAGATACTCAACCCATACACATTGATTGAGATTGATATCATGCTATGTAAAGATGTACTTGAGACTTTTGTGATTAGTGAATACCACAAAATTCTCTCCATGTTAATAGTGTTTCCAACACTGTAAAACACATACAACCGTAGTGAGATCAAGGTCATGTGTTGGGTAATTCTGCTCATGAGTCCTCAACTGAAAAGACCCATATGGGATTAATTAATCATCCTGTATCAGAACATCTCCCATATCAATACATGATTCATCATAATAAATAGTATAGACCCTTCTCATATCTAAAAAAATCAGCATGGGTACTGAAGTTGATCTTCCCTTAAACTATTGAAAGGCTACTTCACAAGATTTTGACCATATTAATTTCACACCATTTTAATTCATACTATTAAGCAATGTTATAAGGCATGAGAAATCCCAAATGAAGTGTTTTTAATATTTGGCTATCCATAAGAAACATTGTATTTCAAAGAAGTTCTTGGGAAACTCCTAGTAAACTACTTCTCTCACTTTCTTTGGGTCTATAGAAACTCCTTATTCTGACATGATATGACCTAGGAAGTGTACATTGTTGATACAAAAGTAAAATTTTCTAACTTTTTCATTTAGTTGGTGCTATATTAGTTTATTCAGCATGATCTCAATATGGTTGGCATGGTCTTGTCAAGAGTATGTATACACTAAGATTTCATCCTCAAATACAACCACAAATGAATCCCTGTATGGGTGGAAAAACATATTAATTAAATCCATAAACACAATAGGTGCATTTGTGAGACCGAATGACCTATCTAGATACTCGTAAAGACTATACCTGCTCCATAAAGCTGTGTAAGGTATGTCTAATGATTGGAAACACACCTGATGATAGCCTAACCTCAAAATAATCATTGAAAACCCTATCTATCCACAAATATAGTCTAAGAGGTCATCTATTCAAGGTAGCTTATACCAATTCTTTACTATAAGATGGTTTAATAGAATGTAATCCATGAAAAGACAAAGGGTATCATCCACCTTCTTAGAAAAAAATGACTAGTGAATGCTAAGGAGTAATTATAGAGTATATAAATAATTTATCCTCCAGATCCTCCAACTATTTCTTTAGCTCCATAAGCTCCATAGGTTTTATCTTGTAATAAGGAATTTTCACTAGTGCTTCCCTTGACACTAAATCAATGGTAAATTCTATCTCTCTCACTTAAGGTAGCTAAAAAAACTCTTAAGGGATGATGTCACTGAAATGATCAACTATAAAAGGGAAAACAATGGGTCATAACCCCTGGTCATCCAAGAGAATACTGGCATTTGGGCTAACACTCTACCCATCCCCTATTTCTCAGGTCTTTATTGAGATTCTAGGAGATTTTATTCTCCCTTATGCATGTTCTTACCTACCTCTAGTTTTGTAAATTGCACCCTTAAAGGATATAAGTCAACATGGGATTGATAGGGAACTAACAAATCCATAATGATATATACATCAATCCCTATCATGTTAAGGATGAACAAATCTCATGAGAATAGATGTATACTTATCTCAATGGGAAAAGAATTAATACAGTGAACTGTATCATATCAGATACCTAATGGGGTATCGAGCATCATCACACCACAAAAATGTTTGATCTTGAGTCCAATAATATCTGTAATAGTCTCTGATATAAGAGTGAGATTCAACTATGTCAAATATAGTATAAACTAGAGTGGAGGCTACTATAATATTATCTCAAACAGTAGAAGGTATGACACTCTGCTCCTCCAATATAGGTTGTACTGTATGTAATTTTCCTGTACTACGACCCAAAGTTACAACCTGACTTCCAAGATCAAGCCCAATCTGATGGCACTGAGAGTCATGAGTTTGACTACCACTACATCGACCACTACCTTGGCATGAGCAGTTAGTGTTATTCCAACTACCTACCTAGTGAGATACTACTAGCCCCGCTCCAGAATGTGGGGTAGGTTAATATCCCCACTCTCTAGGAATTGATACAAAAGTCTTATAGATTCATTGGATATGTCTCATCCTACCACAACCTTTGCATTCCATTGAGTCACACAAACACTAAGTTTTTTATGCCCTAGTTTCCCACACTGGTGACATATCAAGAAGTTTTTAGTACAAGTTGGATGACTGCTACCACTCTAGTGAGAAGCCTCTAAGCGATGCTAGAATCCTCTAAAAGAACCACTAATAGATCTAGGTGTTGAACTGTCTTAGTTTCCACCATAAATTTCCTTTATATTTCGTTTAGTGATAAGGGTCTGGTTAAATATCTCAGATATGGTCTTCAATTGAAAAACATTGACCTATGATTAGATTTCATATACTATCCCATCCTCAAATCTCTTAGAGATCATGAGATCATCGCTAGATAAAGTGGGAGATAAAAACTGCAGCTTAGTGAAACGATAAGAAATAATCTGTGGCAGACATTGCTCCCTGCAATAGATTCATAAAATCTATAGCTCGATCATCCCTTATATCATGTGGAAATAAATAGTCATATAAGATCATATGAAAGTCTACCTAGACCATATCACGATGTTGGTCTTCTTGGGTAATAACATCTGATTATCTCTTGGCAGTTTCATGTAGAATAAAGGCTTTGAGCTTTACCCTCCAATCTAAAGTCATCTCTAGATGATCGAAGATAGATAAAATGGCCTCCGACAATGAATTTGCAGCATATGGTCATCCATCCCCTGAAAAGGTGTGAGGATGATGCTACTGAAACTCACAAGTCAACTTTTCCATAGTTGGGGTAGGTTTAGAAACACATTGTATATTTTTCATCTTGTGAAAGTAACCCTCTTGAAACTAGGCATCAATGCCCATATGGAGAATAGGAAGAGGTTCCATATGTGGAACTATAGGAGGAATCACTAGCAACTTAGGGCCCACGAACTCTGATGTATGTTCATCACTACCGTAATGAAATACAACTTGAATCATTCGTTGTGGAACAATTCTACAATGCCAAAAACATCTCCCAGAAAATAGATTTTAACAACTGAAAAGATTTACAAATAGTTCACTAGCACAATTACATAGTATTCCTATAAAAACGACCACACCTCTTTGTCTACTCTAAAATCTAGGATTGGGTGGTAAGTAAAGACCATAATGGGCCATAAAAATGTAAAAGACTCCAATCTACCAATGACTAAGGTTGATTTCAGGTCAAAGTTTTGTATCACGCATATAAGAGAACCATTTAATTAAAAAGGTTATACTCATTTTAAATTTGTACTCATTTAATATTTAAATATCTTTAAATGGTTGAACTAGATGGATCAATATTTCCAATTTATAAGGTCTCTTATAACTTAAAAAATTTCAATTTTGTGTCCACTTAATCCCAACCATGACACATTTCATCCCATGGGACCAATGGTCCATGGCTCAATGTGCTATAAGGGAATGATTAAGGTGCCTGATTTAACCTATGCAAGAAAACACTATTAGGTTAAGACAAATAATTTAAGATTAAATTATATTTTCTCAGTCCTGTAAGGAATTGTAGTACATTTCTATGTATAATAATCAGGAACTAACAAATTTGAAATAAGAAAATGCATGTAGAAAGTAGAAGTGACATAAAAAAATGCATCGAATTTTTTTCCTATTGTGCCTATTATGATGCATGTAATTCAACACCCTCATTTCATCAAGATAAAGTAATATAAGTATAATTGAAATATCACCAATAATAATAACATCATAAAATGTGCGTGTCACCAAATGGTGAAGTCATATCAACTCTAGCTAACCTAATTACAAATTACAACATCCCATTCCATGTAATTTGGCTTTTACCTATACATGGGTTAGCAATGCCCATGAACAATCTCATTACCAAATTTATTTTTTCATAATATCTTATCTAACACCCAAATAGAAAGACAAAATAAAAGAAACACCATTGATACCACTTTGTAATGTCCTGAACTAGGATCCACTTGACCCGTGCCCCGCGCTGGAGGTTCACAAGGACTCAATCACGTACTCCCTGTATTCCAGGTGCTAGAGACTACTAGTTAGGGTCTAAGGTGGTACAATGGTGAGAATAGACCCTTATATCAGAGTGGAACAAAAGATACAATAAATAAATAGATAACAACGAAATCATATATATATATATAAACAAACACTATAATAATAGAACCAATAACATGCTACAACAGAAGTATGATATGACATAATAGCACAAACAAAATGATAATATATGGAGGCATAAATAACTAAAAGATATAATAATATAAAAATCCAACTGAAAATTTCATGTACATTATTTCATGGCATGTTAATATACAAAAAAGGGAACATGGGATAGACATATACTACATGTTATAATAAAGTACAAAAGTTCAAAAGACCGCGCCACTAGAATCTTGCACATATGCTCGGTCCTCTGCTCCCATACTCCACACAATAAGTAAATCATATCAAATATTTGTAGTTTGAAACTTTCCCTTATCCTTACCTATGGAAAATTAATCTACTATGGTACCAAAGTTAGCCCAAGTAGGGTGTGAGATAAAATCTCAGTAGGACGCCGCTAACAGTGTTTAGAAGTGATCTAAGAAGTGTATATAGTAACAGTAGTGTACATGTATAAGAATAATAATCAATTCTGAATTGATAAATACCTATCGACTCAAGTTTTTATAGGACACATGGATGATCTAAATGCTTCGGCATAGGATGAGATAAATTTGATCCGAATCCATAGATATATATAGTAATATATATATATATATAAAACTTATAGTTATATATTGTATCCAAAATATATATACTAATCACATGTGAAATTAAGTAGCTATATAACTAGATATAAGGTGCAGGCTTAAATTAGGGTGTAACACAAGCATCCATAACCGGTTTAATGAGTTGGTAGTCTCAAGAAGATGGTACATGCCCTCAATCTCATAATGAATGTGACACGTTGTGATCAACACTCAAGATAGGTGGGTTGAGACATCATGCCCAAAACCCAAAATAAATGAATGTGGAAAATCATACCCATCACAAAAATACCAGCATAATGGTGTGATACATCCTGATCAACACCCAGTGTCTAGGAGAGTGAAACATCATGCTCAACAAGTCCCCTATCCATTACTCCATAGACAATCTCTATAGCATACTTATAATAGAAATAATATTATGTGGGATCACCACTTTTTAATATCATAATCATCAAGACCAATATATAAAGGGGTGTCAAAATTCATATAGTCTATTTAATCCATTTAATCACAGAAAACTGTCTTCAAGCAAGTCATTCAATTTATATAAGCCGTTTAATATACCAAGGCATTAAAATTCCATTTAATTATAAGTCAAACATTTTCGAGGCACTTTGGTAATAAAGAAATCATGTATAAGAGTGGTATTTTTTTTTCAATCTAGCCAGAACAGTTAGAAGGTGTTCCAGTCATTTAATCAATTAAATATAAAGGTGAATTTCAAGCTAACATACCAAAGGGGTTTCTATTTTTGAGGTTGTAATCATCTAAATATTTAACAATTATCATCTGGAGTATATTAACATGAGAAAATATTATTCATAATCAAATAACTCAATTATAGGAAACTCACGATGAAGGCTAGTGTGCGACAAAAAAACAGAGCAATAAAAACAACTCAATTTTGAGGGAAAACAACTACATCACCTACCTTAGGGATATATAGGACTCCTCCCACAATATCAACATCACATTAAAAGTAGATCAGAAGAAAAAGGTATAATGGTCTAATTCCCTAAAAATAGGGAATATGAAATTGCACCTAATTAGCATAATGGATGGGAAGAGAAACTGAAATAGGTAGTAATGGTATTGGATATATTACCGATGAATATCCAATGTGACCAATTATGTTTGAATCATAGTCCGGTTCTAAGAGTTATCAAGGAACCCAGAAGGAGCAAGAAAAGTGATCATGAGAGAAGAAATAAAGGTGATGTTCACTGGAAAATAATAGAGGAAGATAGGGGATTATATATTAACATCATTAGTGTAATTTTTGTAAATTAATCCTAAAATACAAGGGTGCATGGTTTGGACCCACGGTTTGGCCAAACCGTGCACAAATCGTGATCACCTCACTATCTAAGGAGGTACCTCATACGATTAAGGTGCATGGTTTCCCTAAATATGTGAAAAATGTCATAAAACCCACTATACGAAAGTTTTAAAACCTCACAGGGTTATGTGCCCTGGGTTTTACAGTAGAAGAAAAAACGTGCATCCCCTACTGCTCAAAAAGTGTCCCTCACAATTACCCCAAATGGTTATTTCTAATAGTGCGACTCACAATGTCTTCCCATTTTTTGGAGCTTCAATCTCAGAAAAAGACCCTAACTCTTCTGGATAATTCCTTTGTCCATAGTTCATTATTACCAATATTAAACAATGGAATTGTATTAAGAAACAAATGAGTTGAACCTTAGTGAAAAGACGAGTCGTTAGACTAATTATCATCCCATTTGGTTTCCCATCAACACATTGTCCCTCACATTAAACATTAACACAATTCCTTCATGTTCCCTCTATTTATTAAAAAAAAAAGAATAGTGTGAGAAACAATAATCATAGTGTAAAAATGCATAATCATGAAAAATCATTAATAGGATGTCCAAATCATGAAACATTATTTTCAATCTATGATATCTTAAGTATAATCTATGTCATCCATAATCATTATCTTTTAAAATTATTCATAATGGTTCATAAATGAAATATGAAATAACCTATGAATATCCTCTAGGAGTTTTAAACTAGGTGCACAGTAAGGGAACGCTCACCATGCACCTTAATAACGATCAAGATATACTCGAACAAATCTTTTCAGGGTTATTACCCCTAAATGAATATTTTTTTAAACCAAATCCACTTTTAGTATCCAAATATGGATATATTGTTAGGGAAATCACATAATATATTCCTTACCAAAACATTATGGTGTTATCCTATACTAAGAATTATACATATTATTTTCACCAATGTTTTATAATCCCGGTCTCTAAAGATTAACCAAACATTTCCTTTGATACCAAATATAATGACCATATATTTTCATACATAAATATTACATATTTTAAATTATTATTCAATACATTTCACGAATACACAACTAAGAACTGTAAAAGTTTAGAATATTTGAATACTAGATACACAATATTCTTATTTCAGCAAATATCTTCATTATCTCCCACAAAGAAATTCTCATTTAGTACTCTTCATAGAAATACCCTACTTAAAACCTTTCTTCATAATCAGTGGAAAAGATACATAAGAAAAAGTGATATCAGATTCTCTGTTAGGGAAAACATGAGATATATACATCAATGATCATAAGAAATCATAAGATAAGCAAACGGGTATTGGATCATGACCATAACATAAAAATTTTATACCTAATCTTTCAAATATCATAAACTTGAGTCATGACATAATGTTTTATCATTTAAAAATACATTAATAATATGTGTGATAAAACATCATAAATCAATCATAAACTATAAGTTCATGTCATAAAAGTGTGGCACCATCATAGGCATTGAATAAATTTCATATTTCAATGTTTACTACCAAGACCATAAAATAATAATAGATTAGGCCTCAACACTTGTTTCTCCTAGTGGATCAAGAAAATATACTTATTTCCTATAATGGATCAATCACATCAACTTTTTTCCCATAATATATCAATCACATCGACTTGTTTTCCATAATTACATCATGAGATATAAAACTTTACCCAATTAATTGAAAGGATATGTAATTCTGGGTTCATCCATCACATAAATAAAATCATAAAAATGTGTTCCACAATATCATAAAACATTCATCATATCATCACATCATAACTCATGTAAATAAAATGAGTTTCATAATTATTTCATCAATTCAACATAGTACAATCCATGAAAATAAATGGTTTTAATAAACATTTCATCATCCTGATCATAAACTATCCAAAGAAAGAATAATAATGGAACCATTTTATCATATCACCCATAAAACATAAGCAACACTAAAAGGTTATTTTCATTGATGAAAAGAAGTGCCATAAAAATATCATTAAAACATTATTGAGGAAAATAGTCTTTACACATTGAAATCACTAATTTAGTATATAGAAATTTATAAAATATTAAGGAAAACATTTTCATTGAAAAGAACATTGAAAACATGTAAAGGATGTTTGATATCATTGAGTGGCCATGAAATTAAATTCTCTTCTTACCATATAAGTTAAAAGAAAACATCTCTTTCATAGTTTTATAGAAAATGTCAAAAAATGCCTTATTTGGAAAATTATAAGAAGATTCTATTTAAACCATTTTATAAAAATTTAAACAATCATAGGATAATATTAAAAAAACTTTTGAAAACATTTTTAGAAAACTTGGATATGGAAGAAAGAAAAATCAACCAAATAGAGAAATACAGTCAATTTTCCCGAAAATACATTCTTTCGATATCTTGAGTAATTAAAGTGAGGAAAATGAAATGAAAAAATGTATTATTCAGAAGTAACTAAATTATAAGACAAGTTAAAAGGATTTTTCAAATTAGGATCACAAAATTTACTTGAAGAAAATTCAACTATAGACAATCCTGATTAAAATAGAATTGAAACATAAATCTCTTACCCCAAGTCTCACATTTCCTCATTCACGTTTGAAGTTCATTTATAAAAAAATATAGATTATTTATACTTTTATTTAAGAACTATATTCATATATATAATACCATGTATTATTTACTTATGACATCTTATCACTCTTTTATTAACAATTTGTTATTAAAATCACTATTCTAGAAGATAACAACATCGTTTTTCATGCATGTTTCGGTTTAAAAATCATAGTATTTATAATTTTATCATGGTTTAATAATATAAATAATTTTAATAATGATATAAATATCATTTAATTTCATTATATATATATCCATAAAAAATATAGATAAGAAAATAAATTCCATCATTCATGGAGATGGTAGGTCGTACATAAGTATAAACAACATTTTTTACTTTTCAACAGATGGAAAAAAAGAAAAGTTAATAATAATTTACCTTCACATAATAATTATTATAACATTTAAATCATATATATTCATCAAATCTATCTTTATTATCATCCATGTAAAGTAGAGATGAAAAAAATCGCATCCCATTATAGAGGTGGTACTCCACACGTACACATGAGCGACATTATAGTTTTACAATGGTTCGAAAGGTAAAATGTTAGATATGATATTATAATTAAATAAGAATAATTATATCATAGATATAATATCTAAACTTTAAACCCATCATTATACTCATACATAATATATAGTAATGGAAAATAAATTGTATCGCTATAAGGAGATGGTAAACCGTACGTACGTACGAGTGATACTTTCATTATTCATTTGATGAAAAAAATGAAATAAAGGTGTTTTAATAATCATAATAACATTTCTGTATATTGAGGATACTGAGGTTTATATTTAATGAAGAATATAATAGATTTATAAGTGGTAAAATAAAAATTAAAAAGAAAGAGACCAGTTAAGATAATTTCCTCTTCTTTGAAAGAACTCCTTTAGATCTCCTCTTAAGAATCTTGGGGTTAGTCTTTTAGGAAGACCAATACATTTATAATATGGAAGTGGAAGTTGAAAATATATTTTTTCAAGGTATGATCAAGATATATGTCCTAATGTGTTGTAAAAAAGTGAGATAGGAGGTGTCCTTTTATAATTGAGGCGAGGGGAGCTTTTTTAATTTCTTAGGATATTAAATTATAATGAGTTTTTTGTCCAATATAGAGTAAGATATGGTCTAATTATCATAAAAAAATAATGTTTTTATAGGTCTGAGTGGTATTCTAAATCTTGTATTTTGGTTTAACCCCATAGTAAACTTATTTTAACATTTACTGCAGTAACAACCTTTTCTTTCGTAAAGGGTTATGATTTTACATATAAGGTAAAAATTGGCACATGAATAGACAAGGGATGAAATTATTGATCAAACTTTATTCTAATTATCCCTTTAAATATTTTATGATTTTTAAATAATTTAAAAAAAATATTACTTTGATAAAATATGATTAATGTGGATTTTGACACAATTAATTTAATTTGACTTAAAATACACCAAGAAAAATATGAAATTAGATTATAATCCTTTAACACAAAAATAGTATGTAATATTTATATATATAATTCATATAATTATATAAATCATTCAAATTAATTTACTTTCAATTTTTTTTAAAATCATTTATTTTATTTTTCTATTAATTGAAAAAATACTGCATCGGCATGGCATAAGGTTTTAAGGTAATTATATAACTACTAAATATTATAAATAATTTTAAAACATGAAATTTATTTCATTATTCTCAAAATATATATTTTTATATGTTAATAAATTTATTTTTTCCTCACGTGAACATATAAGATATATCTGAAACTAAGAGAGTGACACTGTGTAACTGTCTTTACTTTAAATATTATATAGGTCATTTTCATGAGAAAATGGATATTAAACAAAACAATTTCAAGCTTATGGTGATAAGGGTTGAACATAAATCATCCAATAAGAAATAGTATAAAAAATTATGATCTTATCACTTATTTTTAACCTAAATTAACCCGATTTTCCATTTACTGAGGTGATAAATTTTACCACGATTACCATTCATAATTTTTAAAAATAAAAATGTAATATTTACTAAATCTGAACATCCTAATTCCAATTATGGAATCCATTTTATTAAATTCAATTTCCATAAGTAGAAAAAAAATTAATTTTAAAATAATCCCACAAAACATGACAAAATCTTATTTTTTAGAAAAATGCATTTTAAGCTTAAAAATAGATTTATTCATATCTCATGTCGAGAAAAAAACAGATGAATATCAAAAATTATATTGAAGATATAATATATAAATTTCATTAAAATTATTCTCTAATAGTGGTTAATTTATTTTATAAATATAAATATACATTGCGCAAATAAAAATTATTTTTTATATAAATGTCATTAAAATTATTCACCAATAGAAGAGAACTAATTTTACTTTAAAACTAATTTAAAAGAAAATAGAACTTTGTAAATGCTTGAAACAAAAATACAATTTTCAATAAAAATCAATATTTTTACTATTTTTAGAAAATTAATCTCAAAATTTAATTATAACATAACTTTGACATGTTGAATTCTAAAATGATATCCTTTTTACCAAATACTATTTATACAAGTTCCTAAAATTATTTACAATATTTCCTCATAAAAAATAATTATTTTTTTAAATAAAATATATATTTGAAGCATAAAATTACTATTAAAAATTGAATGTTTATTTCATATTCTATAATCAATACATTTTTATTGAGTAATACCTTCATATATATTTTATAATACGGTCAATCCTATTTATACCCACCAATTTAATGGCTGGGTTATAGTTTCCATATAATATTTCGTTATTCATTTAAAATTTGTGTTGCGTGATTTGTACGCTATCAATCATGGTCTTATTTTAAAATCTTGGGGTGTTACACTATGAGCTTTAACCAAGACAACAGCCGGGACATCTTGGTATGTGGTAGAGGTCTATCCATTATTATATTCTGTTACAATAGGTTTTTTGGGTCATACAAAGCATCTATAAGCCCCAAATGTACAAGGAGAGCTCTCATTTTAATTCACTAAAAATTCAAGTCTTTGTTACCATTAAAATTTTCAATTTCACATTTTATTGAACTAATTGTTTATCTAATGGTTTTGATACTAATTTTCTGGGGACAATGATAGATGTACACCCCTAAAAATAACAAGATTCACTGTTATACAATCGGGTTCACTTAAGTGTGTGGAATTGAAAGGATTATCGTGATCATAATGATTAAAATTACAAAAAAAGTAGAAATGTGATGATTTAAGATGAGATTAATATGATAAATTAAAAAAAACTAGTTTGGAAAAAAGACCAAGTTAAAATGTACATGCCAGAAAATAGTGAAAACAAACCAAGGATTTAATGTGATTCACCCTGTTTTGGATCTACATGCAAGAGCAGAACACCACTCACACACAAATTTTATTATTCTCAAAAGGAAAGTGATGGAAGATGAAATCTAGAAATTTGAAAAAAATCGATGTAATAAAATATTTGTTCTTGATACTAAATTAATGAGGGAGCCCAAACACTTACAAGGACATAAAGGGAAGCACTTTCACAGTCCTTTTCTCTTCGAGTTTTCTTGAACAAAATCTTTAAGGATAGAAAAAGGATCACTATTTTGTGTTGTATTTGATTCGAAAGATATGTTATTCTCCAAGAACTTCTAGTTGAATTAATTGGCCACATGTATTCACCATGAAGGGACATCATCAAAAATCTACCACAAATGGCTTACAAGAGGTAGTTGAGGAGGATAAAAAATTGAAATCAGATCTCACATGAATCAAGATTGCAAGAATAAGCGATGGTTTTTCCACAACAAAAAAGAGATAGAACCATGAAAGGAATGAGATAAATTCCAAAGAGATGTTGAGGGTATAGATGATGAAACCCCTTGACACCAACACGCGGCTGAAAATGACTTGGCCAAATCAGAGAGCTCCACACACATGGGAGTCGGTTAGGAGAACAACCCAATCGACAAAACCAAATAGGTGTAGGGTTGAGATAAAATAGGTGACAATGATTATTTATGATGAGGAATTGAAGATGTATTAATTTCATGGAAGGGGTGGTGGAGTGTGGGATAGAAAAATAGAAGGATTCCTAATGAGATTCCCCAAGATACAAGCCCACATAGAAGCCTGACCACACAAATAAAAAACATTCCAATTAATATTAAACACATTTGAGCATAGTAATAATAAAAAGAAATAAAATGATTTTCACATGAATTACATGGAAGAATAATATAATACAAAATTTAAATATGAACACACATTTATATACAATCAATATTTTAATTTAAGATAAATAGTTTTAAATATTTAATGTTATATAATTACTTTTAATTGTAGGTTAATTTAAAGAATCTGATTTAATTATTTGTTAATAATTAATTTTAATTTACATTGATCTTTCATAACTTATGCAATTTAAAATTTTATATTTTTTAGTTGATTATGGTATGAATGTTTTTTTGTATTAGGTTAACTGTAACAAGATCATGTAAAATTAAACCAAAGAATCATAGGACCAGTGTATCAATAAACTGGAGGAACTCATCTCACATAAGAATAAATAGCTAACAACAAGTGATTAAAAAAAATAAATCTAGTTTTGGATGATTAAACTGTCTAGTCATGTAGGAGTAAATTAGAATAAATGAAGATAATGTATGAATAAACAATATTATTTAACCTAATTGTATCGAGCAAGGGATTACCAATCCATGATTAAAATATGTAGAAGCCAACCAATTGATGATTGAAGACACCAGAGACGTTAGATGTACCGAGGTTTTAATATACATGGAGTAATTTTAGATTAACAAGCAATAATAATATTCAAAAAACAAATAATAAATTGAGGGAATCAGATATTATTTCAAACTGATGGAGTCAGATGATTCACTGAACTCCAAAATTGGATTCTTCGAAAGCTGATGATTTGGACAGGGAAGTTAAGTCATGGTTCACCATTGATGTGATGCCCATTTGAAGATTGGGATGAAAATTGATGATCTATAGGGTGGAATATTGATATAATCTTGACAATTACTGGCTAATTTAGAGATTTCACTGAGATAATATTTCACATAAAGTGGAAACCTCATTGTAAAGTCATAAATGAATCAGAAAATACATGAAGTGATAAAATTTGTAGTTGATCGAATACTCTTGAAATTTTAAACATGATAACCGATTAAAGGGAGGACCAATGGGGGAGTGTGCATAGATAATTGGAGAAGATTTGAGATAGACTTACTATAGAAGGTTACTAAGCCAAAAATTGCTTGATGATGTGGAAGAAGTTTCACTATTCTAACTAAGCATGGTGGACGATGGTCGATCAAGTGAAGAGAATGTTTTCTTATAAACATGAGTCCCTCTAACCATGGGTGTAGGTAATGTTATACTGAAGGGTTAAATAAACCATCACACATAAAATATTTACTCATCAATGGTTTTTAAAAACTCTTTATATAGTGAGTATACAAAAATAGTTTTTCCCCAAATCATTTGTACAATATTCTCCAGAAATACCACCCTTATGGACTCCCCTCCCCCAATCACCCTTCTCTCCCAAGTTCCACCTCCCCTCCATCAACTAACCCACCAATCTCCCTATCAATTAGTTATTTTATTCAGTTCCTTATCAACATAAAATTGAATAGTTCCATCGTCTAATCCACTATTCATTAGTTTCATTTGACTCTGGGTATCAAATGACAATTGAGATCTCATTAGATCACAATTATTCCCAATTTATAATACAAAGGTTTGTTTAGATTGTATTTGTTATAAAAATTATTTGTAAAGGAATCAAATTGCTATGGTTTATCAACTTAAGAAGCCTAGTATAGTTAAGAAACAAAATGCGATGAGAATGATGTCCAAAAGTGAAAAAAGTTGGTAAGTGAATAGTGAAGAAAACATGGAGATATCTGGAAATTTCTAACTTATAACAAAAAGAGTTTTTGAGGTGAAAAACTTGTATAATACCTGTTTCTCATATTGAGGAGCTACTGAAAGATCCATACTCACCCCATATTTATTTTATGATATTTAAATTGTTGTGGGAAAGGTGATGAAGGATGGAGAGTATCCCTTTAGAGGGAGCTCTAAAAATGAATGAGCCTACCAAAGATTTATCATATTATTAAATTCTAGAAATCTAGAAAGTCCTAGCATATACAGAAGTTTGAGGTATGATATTAAATATCCTTTCATTATTATGGTGTTTACATGTTATACTTATCAATTGGGAGTGTTTTTATAATAAAAGGATAAGTTTACCTGTACTTGATCTTTTTGATGTATTTTGTGAAGATCAGTGCAAGTTTATAGAATATTGTTGATAATCATGTTGTAGATCCTCAAATAATGAAATCTCTAAGTTTTTATCATGGGTATATAGTTTATGGACATCATTGTCATTTAAATTATTCACTCATGTTTTCCACATTGGGTTTCCACTCATGAAATTTGATTTGGTTGATTCATTGATGACACACAACTAAGAAATATGAGATGCCACATAAATTTAGAAAATGTTTTACTCTTACTAATTTTCCAAAGTCACTTGAAATTATAAGTAGTGATTATCACAGAAAATCCCCCCTTTGGCATTTTAATGAAGAGAAGATTATGAAGAAGAGCTACCCCTTGTATTTTAAGTGTTATCCAAATCAAGTGATATCAGATAATGAATGTGGTGATGTTGTAGGACAATTCCCCCACTATGTTAAATAGGGGGAGACTATCATACCTTTTGAATTTATTATCAATTAGGGGAGAAATATAATACTGACCAGTGAACTATATGTGGTTTTATTCAAATTGAAAACATACACCAAAGTGGATATTGAAGTAGCCAAACATAATTTTTTATTGTATTTGTTTCCATTCATATTTTTCAATGTGATAATTTAAAAGAGATATTTTTGGTGTTGGAGAAAGGATCCACCTAAAGGAAGTGGAATCTGTTTCCTAAGAAGAGCTGGTTTCAAAACATCTAGGCAGTGGCTTATAATAGATAAAAGAGGAGAACCCATCAGAGTATAACAAAGAATTTTTAGTGATGTAATTTGAGTTATACAACCAATGGATGATCGTTTAGGTGAATAGTAATGAATGAATATTTATTGAAAAATTATGCAGCTGAGATGGTCGATGAGTTCACAGAAATACTCTTATTTGAGTATTCTACATGCTTTAAAACATAAAAAATAAATTTGAAGGAGTTTAGAATTATTTTAATAATTCTAAGTATCATTGGAAGTATTCCGCAGATGATTTAAAGATGTATGGACAAGCCTTGGAGAAAGGGAAAGTCCATTTGAAGTTACATACAGATGTCTACATCTTGGAGTTCATGAAAAATGGCTATGTCCTAAACTTTAGGCTTTTTATACTGTGATCATAATTCTTTATGTCCAAACATTAGACTTTGGGTGCTGAGCTGTAAGATCCTAGCATTTTTCTAGAGATTTCATGGGATCACTTAGAGGAATTCTTTTGCTTTCTTTTTGAGTATAACTTATTTGATTCTTTATTTGGGTGTGTTTGGGTGAAAATTTGAGAATTTGGGAAGGAGATAATTTTCATGGTTTTTCCATGGTTAAATAAAGTGTACATATTAAGTGTGTAAGGGATGCATGTTCTGTGAATGATTAAACTATGTTTCCAGGTTGGTCATATGTTTTGCGCAAGGTTATACTAAGTGTACATCATAAGTGTGAAAGGGTTTCACAATTTGTTCATGGTTATTACTAACTGTGTGACTTCAACTAGAAAACCATGCATGGGAAAATAAAAGTTATGAAAATTAATTTTAAATTATATTGAACCACAAATATTAACCCCAAATCAAACCTAGCTCAATCCACATCAAATTATCTCATTTATGGAGGCTCACAAAGGGTTTTTTAAGTCTCACAACTTTTGTTATTAGCGATTCGAAGCCCAGTTCTCAGATTTTCATATCTCCGGGTATGTAGTTCCTTCCAGAATGATTCCACGTCTCACTTCTGTTATTCTACCATTATTTTGGAGGGTTGTTTGAATATATTTTTTGGATATAGATCTAGATTTTTTAAAGCAAGATATTGGCTTGTTGGTTCTAGATCTAGAGTTAAGAGATCATGTTTCAGATCTAGATCGTGTTCACTATTTCATTCTTGATAGAACTTCTTCAAATTGGGAGATTTTTCTTAAAAAAATTGAGGAATTGAATCATGATCTTGTGCTTTGTGTTTGTTCCACTAAAATTGAGGATATCCATTAGCAAGTGTTCTTCGTCACCGTTCTTGAGGCAGGTGATCTAAAATTCGAATCCCATAGTCAAGATTTTTAATTACGTATATGCAAGTTGAAGAATTGCAATATCTATTTAAAAATTGGATTTCCAAATAGAAGTAATTAATTTTGAAAATTAAAGTATTATAAAATAGTGAAATTGTGATATTTAGGGATCATTGAATGAGATAATTAATTAGTTGATTTATTATGAGATTTTGGGATTTATGAATTTAATAATTAATTGTGGAAATTAATTATGGAGTTATTGAAATGGTTGAACATAATTAATTAATTATAGATTTAATGAATGGTAATGGTCAGGATTATGAAATTGTGATTTTTGATTAATAATTTTGGACATAATTATTCCAAGATAGAGATTATCGATATTGAATAATTAATTGATAAATTAATTTTATGGTATTGAAGTGGCTGAGTGTAGATTATTAATTGTAAAATTAATTATTAAAGTTTTTATGATTATTAGGTTGACTAAAATAAAATAATTAATTAAGGAATTAATTGAAGCGATTGATTTAATAGAGATTGATAACTTAATTGATGAATTAATTGGGGTTGTTGAATTAATTGACACGGAACAATTAATTGATGAATTAATTGGGGTTATTGAATTGTTTAAATTGGGAATAATTAATTGTTTAATTAATAAATTAGAGTAGTGTTGTTATTTTATGGTTTAATTAAATAATGGGATTGAGTTAGATGAATTAATTTTGGAAATTAATTAATGGAATTGACATGGATAATTAATTAGTGAATTACTTGAAGGGTTTGAGTTAGATTTATTTTTTCTGGAATTAATTAATAGAGATGAATTGGATTAATTAATTGGGTAATTAATTAATGGATATAATGTTATGATTTTTTAGTTGGATTAATCAATTAAAGAATTAATTAATGGGGTTTGTTGTAATGGTGTAATTAAATGAATTATATTAATTAATTTTTAAATTAATTAACGTGGATTGTTGGGATATTGAATTGATAAGATTGAATAATTAATTACTGAATTAATTAAGGTACAATGAGATTTGTAAGTTGGATAGTTAATTGTGGAAATAATTATTGGATATTGAAATAGATGATTCGAGATAATTAATTATAGAATTAATTATGATTTATTGAGATTGTGAATGAGATAATTAATTGTTTAATTGATTAACAGGAGAGATGTGATTAATTAATTGGTGAATTAATTACTATAAATTATATGGTGCATTAATTTTTAAATTAATTAATTGGATGAGAATAATTAATTTATAAATTAGTTAATGATTGATAAATGGGGTTTTAGGCATTATTCTCTAATACCCTGATAATGATATAAATGCATGGTTGAATTGAGTAATTAATTATGGAATTAATTACAGGATTTGGGTGATACACTTTGAGATAATTAATTGGGGAATAAATTATGGGATGTTGATGTTGTGAAATGAATAATTAGTTGGTCAATTAATTATGAGATATTCAATTAGTGTGTCAGAATAATTAATTGGTGAATTAATTATTGAATATGGATTTTGTGAAAAGATTAATTAATTTTCAAATTAATTCATGTAATTGGATTAATTAATTTATGAATTAATTAATGAAAGTCATGATGGTTAGTTGCGATATAAAGGTTAATGTGTTTAATCATAGTCAAAGTGATAATGTTAAAAAATGTGATAATGGGATACATGTGAAGTTGTGATGAAAACTGATATACATGAAAAATTGAGAATTGGGGTGCTAAACATGATGATCAAGGCTAATGATGACATACATGAATAGTTTTTGAATGAGGGATAGACATGACGATATATTTCAGTGATATATCTATCATGATATTGAATGAATAGGGTGCTAGACATGGGGATCTACGCTAGTGATAGGTGTACACAAATGACAATTGGGTGTTAGACCTGATTATATACACCAATTGTATGTATGCATGTTGAGAATTCAGTTTTATACATGATGATCTACACCAATGGTTTTTATACATGTTGAGAATTGGTAGGTTAGACATGAAATTCTATGCTAAAGATTACTCTAAGTTATGACCTCATTTAAGAATACTTTGGACTCAAACATGAGACAAGGAATGTATTGAGTATGATATCACCATTGAATACTTCATACTTTGGCATTAGCCAAAGCTGGTATTAAGATATTATATTACCAGGGAACACTTCAGGCTTTGGCATGATTCTAATATAGTTTTGAGGTACGAGTTTCATTGGGAACCTTGGAGTCATGTGAATAAATAAAGACCAATTTTTTAATACGATAATGGCTTAATTATACATTGAAATTTTTTTCTCTATAAAACTCCATACACTATCTTTTGAATGGACTTGTTTTAGACACCATTGTTGGTGGCCTATTGAGTGGTACTCACACCCTACCTAGGCTACCTGATCAGTACCTGAATAGAATTTATTATTGCAGTAAAGGTTAAGGGAAAAAGCCATGGGTTAGATTTCTGATTGGGGATTTTTCTCGGATGAGGGAACCAGAAATGGTTTCAGACCTTCTTGGGAGTCATTACTAGCTTTAATTTCAGTTTAATTTTAGACACTTTGAAACTTACTTTAGCATAGCATGTTTCCCTTTAAGATAAATATTATATTTTCTGTTTGGGTTATCTTGTGACATTGGTATTTTATATGGTTATTTATATGATTCATAAAATGTTTATTTATTTCTACTAGTGTATTACTCTAATAAAAGAAAAAAAGAGGGTATAGTCTCCCCATGATCGATATTAAACCATCACTACTAGTCGGAAGCCTCTGGCATACATGGAGGTACGCTGGAGGTCATGTGGTGGTCTGGCTCAGGGCACCGTTTCATGGAACCTAGGTCGGAACATTACAAAGTGGGATCATAAGGTAGTTTTCTTCTCTTCTTCTTTTGTCTTACTATTTGGTAAAGTTATACATATGACTAGGAAGAGTCAGGAATTGGTTATGAGTTCATGTATGAGAGTATATACCCCATTTACATGAGAAAACGAAGTACTCAGGGAGAGATAGTTATTATTATTTTTTTTCTGTTACAATTGAATGTTATTTCACCTTGGGTGAAACACTTATTATGTGATGTGATTATTGTTTTTGAAATTTTTTGAGACTAACTTGTGTCCCTAAATGGAATAAGGGATGAGTCTGCATGCATCATTTTAGGCACCCATGATTATTTTGTTACATGCATTATTTTAGGCAGGCATGGTAAAACTATTTTCAGGAAGGTTTTTGAACTTGAAATGTTTTTCATTAACTATGAAATTGAAATTAAAATAGTTCATAACATGAAATTTAGAATGATTGTAAAATGATTCAAGATGAAAATAAATGGTTGTCTAAATGAAAAAATTAAATAATGATAATTTGTTAAACCTTGTTAACCAATACCTAGGTTTAGGATGGTTAAGTGTAGTGATAATGTCTCGGTTTTGGCCATGTGGCAGGAAAAAGGGGGAAAATACTTGATATGGGTTTGTGTAAATCCCTCTTTTTAATTGATTTAATGTTGTGAAATTATAATCCTTTTTTTTCTTATTTAACCTTTAATGTGGGTGGTTAGGGTAGTGATAATTCTTTGGTTTGAGAACTCATTTTAAGGTTGTTTGAGGGACCTGTTGGTTTTGGATTGTATGGCGAGATGTTGTTTGGAAGGGAAGCCCAAGGCTTTCTAAAGAATAAGGAGTTTCCATAGTGGAAGGTAACATCAGTGATGAGAGATTTTTAGTTGTGTTCACCAATGACTTAATAGAATAATTTTTTATTAATGATGATCATGTACCATACCTTGACATCATCACATGCATGATAGGAAAGATATTGGTTTTTCCTAGCTATTTAAATGTATTTTTCTGGATATGGGGCCCCTTGGAGGTCGTGTCTATGAAGAGGTATATATTTGGAGTTGGATTGTGTAATACACGTGATAAAAAATTTACACATGAGGTTCTTAGGATGGATGAGAGGTCAATGGGTACTATAGCAGTTGAGTTTCTTAACAAGAGGGTTCAACAACACAACAAAGGTGGGGAGTGATATGTTGGTAGAAGGTGTGTGGATATCGACCATAGGTTAGATGTGGTGAAATCAGAATGCCAATGAGGAACCATTAAAGAGGATGTTTAAATTCCTCGGGGAAAGGTTAGTTTGGCCTTAGAGGGGGTGATGTACATCCTTTATAAGAAGTCTTTGATTTCAAGAATGAGTGCCTATTAGATAGTGTTTTTTGGATGTTTGGAACTTTGCATTTATAAACACATTGGGTGTGTTGATGAGGTTGAGCTGGGTATTGATGTGTATTATATATGTGTTGGATTGTAATGAGAAGGTGTTATGGAGAAATATTGTGCCATTAGTTCATGTATTAGGTAAATATGGACATGTGTAGGATGAAACATGGGAGAGAGAAATGGATAAGAGGGCACAATGGCCGACAAATTCTTCGAATTGAAATATTACAGAATATTTGGAGTAAAAATCAAGGGAGAGTTGTTATAAGGTGGGTAGATTGTAAGAACCTGACTTTTCTAAGAGGATCTTGGGAGTACATCTCAAGGATGAGATGTTATAAGGTTAGGAGATTGTAATATCCCAACCGTTTTATGAATATTTCACAGGATCATTTAGAGATATTCTGTTGCCTTGTTTTGAGTATAACTTGTTTGAGTATTTATTTGGGAGTGTTTAGGTCAAAATTAGAGAATTTTGGAAGAAGGAGATGCTTTTCATGGGTTGAGTGTGGTTAAAAAAGGGTAAACCTTAAGTGTGCAAGGGATGTATGGTTTTTTCATGGTTAAACTAAGTGTGCAGCCTAGTCACATGGTTTTCACATGGATGGAATAAGTGTTTAGCCTATGTGTGTAAGGGTTTCACAGTTTTCACATGGTTTGTACTAATCGTGCGACTTCACCTAGAAAAAAATTCATGGGAAAATAAAAGTAACACAAATTAATTTAAATTCTATAGAACCACCATATTTACCCCAAATCAAACCTAGCTCGATCCAAATCAAATTATCTCATTTTTGGAGGCTCCAAGAGTGTTTTCTAAGTCTCTAAACCTTTGTTCTTGGTGATTTGAAACCCAGTTCTCAGATATTCATCTCTCCAATTATGTAGTTCCTTCCCGACTGATTTCTTATCTCACTTCCGTTATTCTCCCATAATCTTGTAAGGTTGTTAGCCTCTAATTTTTGGGAACTAAATCTAGATTTGTTGAAGCTAGATCTTATATTTTTGGATCTAAATATATAATCAATAGATCTTGATTTGTTTAATCATGTATTTAGGTTTTAGATCTAGACCATGTTCATTGTCCGGTTCTTGATATATCCACTTTAAATTGGGTGATTTTTCATCAAAAATATTGTGGAATTGAATCATGTTCTCATGCTATGTGGTTGTTTTTCTCCAATTGAGGATATCCATTGGCAATCATTCTTTATCACCATTCTTGAGGTAGGTGGTCAAAAATTCAAATCACATAGTCATGTTTTTTAATTACATTTATGAAAGTTGTAGAATTGATAGATCTATTTAGCAATTGGATTTCCAAATATAAATAATTAATTTGGTGAATTAATTAATTATCAAATTGAAAAATTGTGGGATTTAGGGATCACCGAATGAGATAATTAATTGGAGGATTAATTATGAGATTTTGAGATTTGTGAATTTGGTAATTAATTATGGGAATTAATTATGGAGTTATTGAGATGGTTAAACCTGATTAATTAATTATGGAATTAATTAATGGTAATGGTTGGGATTTTAATGCTTTGATTTTTCATAAATAATTGTTGCATTAATTATGACAAGAGATATATTGTTGAGATTGAATAAATAATTGATGAATTAATTATTGTTGTATTGAATTTGTTGAGTATGGACAATTAATTTTAGAATTAATTATTATAGTTATTATGATTTTTAAATTGATTAACATGGAGAAATTAATTGGGGAGATTGATTTAATGGAGATAGATCAATTAATTGATAAATTAATTGGGGTGATTTATTTAATGAAGATAAATAATTAATTGATGAATTAATTAGGGTTATTGAATTAATTGACATGGAGTAATTAATTAATAAATTATTTTGGGTTATTTAATTGTTTAAGTTGGGAATAATTAATTATTAAATTAATTAATAGGTGTAGTGTTGTTATTTAATGGTTTAATTAAATAAAAGGATTGAGTTATATTAATTAATTCTAGAAATTAATTAATAGAATTGACATGGAAAATTAATTGGTGAATTAATTTAAGGATTTGAGTTAGATTAATTAATTATGTAATTAATTAATGGAGATGAGTTGGATTAATTAATTTGGGACTTAATTAAGGGATATAATGTTATGAATTTTGAGTTGGATTAATTAATTGGAGAATTAACTAATAGGGTTTTTTGTGATGGTACAATTGAAATAATTAGATTAATTAATTGGTAAATTAATTAATGTGGATTGTTGGGATATTTAATTTATAAGATTGAATAATTAATTACTGAAGTAATTATGGGAAAATGAGATTTGTATGTTGGAAAATTAATTATTGAGTTAATTATGGGATATTGAAATATATGATTTGAGATAATTAATTATAGAATTAATTATAAGTTATTGAGATTGTGAATGAGATAATTAATTGTTGAATTGATTAATGGGAGAGATCTGATTAAATAATTGGTAAATTAATTAATAGGAAAGGTATTATTAATTAATTATTGAATTAATTAACAATAATGTATGCTATTAATTAATTATTTATTTAATTAATGGGATTTAATTTATTAATTTATTAATTAGTTAATTATTGATAAATGGGGTGTTAGACATGATGATCTACACCGATCAAAATGATATAAATGCATGGTTAAATTGAGTACTTAATTGTGGGATTATTATGGGATTTGGGTGATACAATTTAAGATAATTAATTGGGGAATAAGTTATGGGTTATTGATGTCATGAAATGAATATTTAATGGTGAATTAATTATGAGATATAGAATTAGCGTGTCTGAATAATTAATTGTTGAATTATTCATTGGATATTGATTTTGTGAAAATACTAATTAATTGTTGAATTAATTAATGGACTTGGATTAATTAATTTAAAAATTAATTAATGGAAGTTGTGATGGTCAGTTGTGATATAATGGTTAATGTGTTGAATCTTAGTTGATGTAATGATGTGAAAACTTGTGATAATAGGATATACGTGAAGTTGTGATGGAAACTGATATACATGAATAATTAAGAATTGGGGTGCTAGACATGATGATCAAGACTGATGATGATATACCTGCATAGTTTCTGAATGAGGGATAGACATGATGATCTATGCAAGTGATAAATCTATTGGGGTATTGATTTAATAGGGTGCTGTACATGATGATATACACTAGAGATAGGTGCACACAAATGAGAATTGGGTGCTAGAAATGATGCTTTACCTCAGTGGTATGTATCCATGTTGATAATTGGGTACTAGGCCTGATGATCTACACCGATGGGTTTTATGATTGTTGAGAATTGTGTGGCTAAATATGACATTCTATGCTAAAGAGTACTCCAAGTTATGGCCTCATTTTAGAATACTTCGAACTCCGAGATGAATCGAAAAAGGTATTGAGATATGATATCACCTATGAATACATTGGAATCTAGACTGAGTTGAAGTAGGTATTTATATATTATATTACTAGGGAACAACTCAGGCTCTGACATGAGATGAAGCTAGAATTGAGGTACAAGTGTCCTTGGGAACCCTGTAGTCACGTGAATAAATAAAAATTAATTGTTTAATTTTATAACTGTTTAATTATACATTGAAATTTATTTCTATATACCACTACATACACTATCATTTGACTATACTTGTTTTAGACACCGTTGGTGGTGGCCAATTGAGTTGTACTCACACCCTACTTGGGCTGCCTAATTGGTACCTAAATAGACTTAATTGTTAAGTGAAATTTTAAGTTAAAAGGCCATGGGTTAGATGGATTATTAGAGAAAGATATTAGAACAGGGAACCAAATGTGGTTTGGGACCCGCTTGGGAGTCATTAGTGTGTTTACTTTAAATTTCATTCTAGAAACCTGGAAAATTACTTTAGCATAAAATGTTTCCCTTTCAGTTAAATATTGTATTTCTTATTTTGGTTATCTTGTGACATTGGTATTGTTTGGATTATATATTCTTCCACTATATTTTATTTATTTCTGATAGTGTTTTACTCTGATAAAAGATGATATAGAATCCCCATGATCAAATTATCAAACCCTCACTATTAGTTGATAGCCTCTAGCATATGAGGAGGCACTCTTGAAGTCATGTGACCGATCAATTTGGGGAACCATTGCGTGGAACCCAGGTTAGGGTGTTACATGAGCATAAGACTTTGAGGTGATTATATGGACCTGAGCTCTAATGTATTAATCTCCCGATCATAATTCCTTACCGATTTTGTGACTTTATTATAAGACTTTGGATTCTACTGAAAATTGATAATGGCATGATCGTATGACTTTGTCCGTAGTGTAGGTCTTGATAGCAAGACTTCACCATATTTCTTTGATCCTATCAAATGAATTTTTTAGAACATAAGATTTCAGGATGAAGTAAAAAATTGAAAAACGAAAGAGTTTAAGACTTCTGAAGCAGAATATAAGAATTATTCCATAAACTGTATGCCTTACAAAGTGTAAAACTCTCAAGACCCCAACTCAATACTTTAAAACTTAGGAAAATTAGAGGTTTCTATTTAATAAAAAATTGAGATTTCTGATTTCAAATATGATCATGATGGAAATAATTTGGGATGATACAAGATTTTTTTATTCATTTTATAAACACTATAAATACCTAGATTGGTGTGTGGTTCAAGAATGAGAAGAAATAAAAGTTGATCTTCTTCCATGTAAATGGAAGATCAAACCAAAATGAAAAGATGAGTTTCTATAATTATTAAATTCTGATTAAATATAAATCAACAGATGTAGGGGTTGTGGTTTTGAGTTTATAACATCATGATGTATAGAGAAGCTATGATCTAATCCTATTTCAGTGAATACGGAAGAGATAGTTCCACTACATATATTTCTTGATGAATAAAATGAACTTTTTCAATGTTCATGAATAATTGAGATAAAGGACCATTAAACCTCGTACAATAGTCTATTGAAACCTATATCATTTTGAATCAACATTGTTCAAGTATTCTTGAGAATTAAAGATAGATGTATTGGAATTTTAAAAAATTTTAATGATTTAGAATGAATTAAAGCTACTTATATTTACAAATATTAGATTAAAGTATACCGTTTTTTTATTTAATGTCTCAAACTATAAATAAATGAGTTCTCAGCCACAATATTTGGTTGTTTTACATTTTATACAGTTTTGGAAAATGTGAGTTGTGGATTTGTATTAGAGATTTGTTGATTAAAAATAAGTCATTCCTACTATAGAGATTTTGTGAAGATCTTTTCAGATATGTTTCAAAATAAAAATGAGTTGCAATAAATGAGGTCATTTATGTATTTTCATTTGATTTTAAAACTTATGTTCATGAAAAATCTTGAGAAAAAGTGGTCATTTGATAATTCCAATTTTTGGATGGAATTAAAAAAGTTTCATGATATTCCATTTATGAATATTGAAAATAAAATAATTCATTTAATATTGTTGCTCATGTATGTGTGATTTTTAGGAGATTGAGGATGAAGAAATAGAAAAATAAGAAGCAGTCATTTCTTCTTGTGTGTTGAGGAATATAGAGTTGAAGATGAGTGTTCATCCAATATATCTAGAAGAAAAAAAAAGAAATAGGATCCACTGTATATCGTTGTGAAGAAGATTAGGAAGCTGATACTATTTTGAAGATACAGGTCTATTGTCTATCGATGCAAAGTATGATCAGAAAAAGGTGAAGAATCTAGATAAAATGGTCTTGAATATTTTGGAGGATAAGTTGACATGAAGAACTTAGTTTCATGTATCTATGTTGATGATATTTAGGCATTCAAAAATCCCATTTTGATAAGAAGGATATCTAATTTGTTGATTTTGTGACATCCTTATTTTGTCCAAACATCTACTTCCAATGAAGGTATTAAAATGAACATTTTCACTTATATCATGGGGCAACAGAGAAGCTATGAAACTTAGAGTATGTAGGGAGATCATTGCATGAATTTGTGACAATAGTTTCATGTAGTTGAGGGAAATCTACTGTGATTTTGGAAATAGTATTCTTGTGAAACCCATGCAATTTATACACTTTGAGACTCAATGTTGGTGTGGGAAGCATTTCCCATTATAATCAACATCATATTATAATGGAAAATCTTGATTGGGGTGGATAACCAATAAAGGAAAAGAGTAGGTCTTTATATCGAACCTTGTAAAAATACCATGTACCTTTTCTCTTATTTACTTGAATTAAAATGGTTTATTATTGTTTAGATGAACTAAAATAGATTCATATCCACTGACCAAAAACAACAGTTAAATTCCAAATCAGTTTTAGGGATGGAATTTAGTATGAAAACAGGCAACACCTAATTCATCCCCTATGGTTTCAGAACAAGTCCACTAGGATCAAAAAGTGGAATTAGATAAAAATTCCCTTTAAATGGATATATTTTTAAAGACCCACTAATTTTCATTCAGATTAATTTAGTGTATATTTTAGATTATCAAAGAACATCATTTTATAGAAAATAAATATTTAATTCTATTTATTATTTATATTTTGGTCTTTTCCAAGACTTTTAAAATCAAGATAAAGAAGAAGTATAAGAAAGTGAGAAATATATCAAAGGAGTCACATGTCCAACCACTCGCAGAAAGTTATCAATGTGGTTTTTTTCCATAAAACATAGTGAAATAGATTCACCAGATGATGTTAGTTCAAGATTTTCATAAGTATAGGAGCTTTAAAATGATAACTCACTTAGTGTTTTTTATTTATAAACCAAGAAGTATATTGAAAATGTTCCCAATGGAGTTATTGCACATATAACGATGTATATAAAGGGACAATATAATGATAAGTCGCAGTAGAACTAAGAGGTTGATAGAATGGAAGATGATTTGGCTAACAGGTTGGAAAATCACAAACTCTCACAAGACTAATTAAAAAAAGGATGAATCAGTTTTACTTTGTGAAAAAAGACTTATGATGACTGGTGAATAGTAGAAAAAAGATTTTTGTGAGAAATTTGTTATTAAAGAGGTGTTCTATGAACTTTAGATACTCTATAGTACTTTTATGGATATTAAAGGAGCCTAGCTGGATATGGAATCCATGAAAGTAAAAGTGATGGAGTAGTCATTGGTGGAATCAAGAAATTTAGATGAAGGTATTATTTAGAAGATGAAGAGTGATTGAGAATATTATTTGAAGTCAGTTGAGACTGAAAAATATTCCCTCAACATGAAATGTTTTCAGTTAGGAATCAAGGTGAAAAATTTAGAATCTAGTCATGTTGAATCCTCCCATTGGACTAAAATAAATCTATCACCAATCAAGTTTTAGATATGGGTTTTCTCTCAAAAGGGAATCATACAGGTGGTTAAAAATTATTGAGATCACCTGGATAAGATTCCAACTCAATAACATTGAAAATGGTATCCCACAACCCAATTCATTTAGTTAGTGCCAAATATGGATGTTCTGAATGTGATGGACAACAAACAATTTTTTTATTAATTTGGAAGAGTAAAATAATTAGGTAACCCAACAATATATCAAGGGTGGAAGTGAGTATTTTCTATATTATCACCTTCCCAAACAAACCTTAAAAGTTTTGTGAACAAGTCCAAAAGTAGAAAAATTCTAAATCTAGATAAATTGAGCCTACAATAAAAAGAATGATATTTGTGGGCCACTGTTGGTTATGATGGAGGTTTAGGAATATTTAAATATATTTTTGTCATAATTATCCGATACATGAAAGTCAAAAAAGTCTTATAGGCTATGGGATTGAAGCTAAAGTAATAAGAAAACCACATTGTGTAACGAATTAGACATCGCCAAAAATGAAGAGAATCTATCTCTGATCAAAGTATTTTAATGTTTGAATAATTTCTATGGGATGTGTAATATTTGTGGTAAAAACTATAATGGATTCTATTACAATCCTTCTAGGAACCATTGATTTATTGATGAGCAAAGTAAACCACCATAGGCTGATAAATAGGTTAAGAAGGAAAGCGTTTCGGCCTTGGGTTAAAATTTGTGAAAAAGATTTCACCCTAGAAGGAAATAAAGAATGGAAACCATGAGGCTCATACCAAAGAAATTAAATGCATCTATTTTATCAATATATAACACACCATGGAAAATTTTATAATGGATATCAACCAAAAAAATTATAGGATCAATCTGAAAAACAAAAGGGAAATAATTCAGGAAAGAGATAGTCTAATTTGTATGGTTGTTAACACTCCTTGTGAAGAGTAGGAATGGCTACCCAAAAAGTGGCATGACCCATCCCCCTAGAGGTACCCCTTATGGGATAGAAATAAAAGGATAAAGATAATGACCCATGAGTATTGCATTCAGTAGGCCTCAGGTTGGTGACTAGCACTGAGGGTATAAACATCTTACATGTGGAATACATTACCCTAAATAATAAATATAAGACCAGAATATAGATTATCAATCATTAAAGAACTCTATTATAATAATAAAAATGGAATTAAAATCATCCCAATATGCATGTGCAATGTTAACAAATACAACAGAGTCTCTAAATAAAAACTAAAAGACAAGTTCAATGGCAGCAACTCAACAACAACTCTAATGCGCATGGTAGTAGTGTCTCTCTCAGTCCTCAAAGTCCCCCAGAAACCCTGTAAAGCATTTTATATATATGTAGGGTGATTATAACATATATACTATGTAGTATCATACTCAATTTTTCTTTTCCACATGTGAAAAGATTATACTAATACACTAGTGAATAAACAAAAGAATTAAAAGCACCAAAATAGGTTAAAAATCCATTCTCAACCTCATAATGACACTCTCACCAAATAATGCATCCAAATATAATAAAATATCATTTAAATAATATAAGTAATTAAAACCCACAATCACTTACCCACTAATTTTCACTCTCACGCTCTAATGTCAAACATCATGTACTCCCATCCCTTCCAGGCATGTCACATCACATAACCATCTGTCTTTGATGTGGGTCAAGATGCCCCCTATATACCCCAACCCCCAATATGACCCATCATCTCATGCTGGAATTAATCATTTTCCACACATCATAGGCTCATCACATCATCACATCTCACATCCATAATAGTATGATAACATGAACATGGTGGACATCAACCTCGTTCCCTTGTCCTAATACACATGACCCCCACAAAACATCATATCATCATGATCAATGTGTGATCTCCAACACCAACCCATCATCACTGGTTGATATGTAATAATAACTCATCATCACTACTAAAGGAATATCAGGGAAAAGGGGGAATCCAACCATCTAGTTTTCCACCAACCCAAACATTGGGGAAAACAACCATAACCCATAACATTTTGTAATTGGTAAGGTTATTTTAGGTTGGGAATGTAAATAAATATTATAAAAAATTCATAATAGAGTCTCAAACAAACTCAACCTATGGATTAATCATAAAATAGTTCTAGAAAATATCACATATCACACCACCACCATAACTTCACACGATATCCAAAACCAACTACCACTACTAATAAATGAATCACACTATACAACCACCACACACAACCACACAATTCCTCCTTCAATTTCTAGTAACATTATTTCTAGATTTACTGAGTCACCAACCATCCTCATTTACTAATCCATTTCATCTAACATTAAATTTCAGCCCATTAGTCATCATTAAATTCATTAACTGATTATCAAACATTCATTTCATCACATACTTATTAGTTTCCAACCCCCATTTAATCATTTAATATATTTATCCAATTAATACAGATATATTTAATCCATCACACATTCATTTTAGTTTCATCATTACAAGTTCATTTTATGGCTAACCGAACAACTAACACAGTCATTCCACACAATAGCTCATCCACCCCACATCATCCAATATCACAATACAACATAATCCAAGCCATCACCACAAACCAAAAATCTCACCACCATAACCTCATAGCAACAAACTCACAATAAAATCATTATAACATTTTTAGTACATCATCCCTCATCACAACCCAACCAAAAAAAAATAATCTCACTGACACCACATTCAACCTATAACCCAATCACCACCATCATCGATAAAAGCCCCACATGATTCCCAAACATCACACAAGAAAACTTAGAAAGAACACAACACCTTAACATCAACTTCTAATTCCACAATAATTATGTTTTAAAATTCATATAAGGGGATTTTATAACAACACATCTTCTTTAGCATGGGTATTCTCATACAATTTCAGATTTCCATGGGTAGTAAGTTCATTATCAATATATAATTTATTATCCTTTTATGCATGGTGAGTTCAAGAAATAAACACAAAAGGGGTTTCAAAAATCATACCAGTCAAACCACAAACAAGTCTCCCAATAACTATGATTTTTATCAAGGAAACAAACATCGATAATCAATTATGAAATATCACAAAATAACTAAATGTATGCTAAATATATCATCCCATTCAGTTTCATATTAAACCAATTATTTATCTGATTATTTCAATTCATAATATTCACATAATAGAATACAAAATCATGAAATTTACAATGTTGAACATAAATGAAGAATATAACGAGGATACCCTACCTCAAAAAAAGATTTTTGAGATATTGTGAAAGGATAAAATGAATAAATAATGTCCTCATGACTAAGATCACACGAAGGATAGATAAAAAAACTAGAAAACAATATCCTATATCAATTTCTATCCCCCGCATCATCCAATACATCCACATCCTCATCCATAGCCTCCCCATAATGAAGAACATGGGAGTAAACAATGGGAGAAAGAAGGAAACTTACTTATAATTATAGATATTTAATCTCCTGATGACAAGAATCAAGGAGAACAAGAAGGGGGTGAAATACCTCATAATATTTCCTTGAAGTTTCCCAAGAATTTAGAGAAAACATTAGAATAAGTTAGGGCTTGAAGGGGTTTCATGAATTTATAGACATGGATGTAATAAAAATATTATGACACAACAACTAATATTATTCCGTAATGGATGACGTGGAATGAAAAGCATGGTGCAATGTAAGAGACCATGTTATAAAAAACCACATCAATGTTGCATCTGAGATCCATGATTTTGTCAATGATGAGATTCTATAATCCTATAAAAAGAGGCCACACCACAAGGGAGCCACCATGTTGCATGACTCAACTCATAGATACAAACCACATCACCACCCAATATCCATAATGAAATTTCCTTCAAATTGATAAAAAACAAAAAATATAATCCCTTAGACCTCCACACCACAAATTATCTCCATCTCACAACTAGGATGAAATCAATATAGGTATAAAGATCAATCCTTATGTGTCTATAAGGATCCATGTCATTGCCTCCTCACCACACTATAGAATCATTCCTATATTGAAAGTTTTAATATAACTCTTCCATTCACTAATAAAATCCCTTAGAACATAAATAGACACATCGACCTCCTGAATATTCACATTGTAATGGAATAGAATGTCTAGAATGTTATATCAGATACCTTTCAAACTATTATCATCTTTAAAAATTGAAAAACCCATAAGAGAAGAGGGAAAACAGAAGGTTTTAAACAACCATCCCACAAGATACATATCAAGGATCTCATTTAACCCAAACACAACCACCAACCAAACATGAATAATAAGTGAAAAAAGGAATGAAAGATAATTAATGTCAAAGGGGAATTGAAAATATACCACCCAACACCAAAATCCACAACCATAAAAAGGGTACATCTAAAATAAGAACGATTAGTTACTAACATTCTATAGGGATGGGTTGAGTTGTAACTCCAAATTTCTCATACTAAGGAAGGATCCACTAGGAACATAAACTCTATGAAAAATACCCCCTAAACCAAATTGGACCTTCTAGAAGAAACCACTCCCCAAATGTTGGAAAGGACAACCCATCCAATGGGTAATATTCACTCTGCACTCATCACATTTGATTTAGGGATCCTATCACATTGCTAGCCTACTACAATAAAAAAACTCTTAAAACTAGAAACCAAGTGATATGCCTCTCAAAAAGAGCCTTTAATAAGGAGGGACCAACATAACAAATAATTAAGGAGAAACAAAAAAACACTCTCTCTCACCCCAAAATCACATAAATCAATAGCACATTTCCTATATACTACTCCCCCAACTAGATCACCAGAAAAATATCCATGGAATTATCTACTACCCCACACAAATAGTATAGAGACCCAAAGCTTGACGTACATGGACATTACATTACTTTTTCGAAATACTTAGTACATAACAAAAACACACACACAAGGACCGTAATAGTTTAGTGTCTTTGGAAACTCGGAATGCAATCTTCTAATCATGGTGAAAGATCTTCAACATCTCCCATAAAGATCTTACCATTTTTTTTCTTACCTAAAACCTTTATATATATCATGGGGAAAAGAAAACATAAAAGGGTGAGCTCAAATGCTCAGTAAGGGTAAACAAAAGAAATATCAATCACATCATATTCATAAGAACATAACATTTTGGAAATCTTAACCTTCAAAAGAGATCATAATATCATAACATGGGATAAATCATAGTAGTGAAATGTAATTCCAATAATCATAACTTAAAACTTGAAACTTTTTGGCGTACACACATAATCATAGAGAATCATTTCTTATTAGTCCAGACTCATTGCCAAGACTATCTTAGTGGACAAAGTCCATTTCTGAACCGAGTTCATTCCTCGTTTCAGTCCTATTTCACTGAACCGGTTTAACCTGCCGTTCCAGCCATGTCTATCTCATGAGATATAAAATCTTTACCCAATGCATTGGAGGGAGATATAGGTCCCACCCATCTCATAATGATACCATTCTTATGTGTGCCACAAAATCATAAATCAAACATCATCGCATAACCCATGTAATAAAAATGGGATACTTAAACAACATGACATCATAAAAAAATTCATATAAGATAAAGGATATCATAAAAATAATACCATCACAACATAATCAAATCAATGTAATAGTAGGGATAGAAACAGAACCCTATATTATCTTAGATGGAAAATAATTTTGATAAAACACTTGAACTCCATTCTTGAGGAAAATATCCTTTCTACTTCAAAAACATTTTCCTTTCTTAACATGTCATACAATTTTAAACTAAAAGAAGTTTATTAAAAATAAACTTGAAAACTTGTAAAGTAAGCTTCTTGAAAATAATTTTCTAAAAATACATTCATGCCGTATAAGTTAAAAAAAACATTCTTCCGGTACTTTTGTCGAAAAAGTCAAAAAGTACCTCGTACGAAAAACGACAAAAGATTCTTTTATATCTTTTACTAAAAACTCACCAAAGGGTAAAATTGGATTTAAAAAAATTGTAGGTGGATGGAAACAATATTACATATTGAGGAATCTTGGATGTGGATGACAAAATACACCCCAGTAAATACCAATGTATAAACAATCTCGGATAAAATGAGGTTGTGATATTTTCCCTTACCTTAGGTCCGATTTGATTCATAAGTGTCCGAAACTCCCGTATAATGATTTAAATAATGTCATTTACTTATTAAATAATCATAATAATTGTTATGATATCATATATGGTTCACTTATGACTTTTTATTACCCGTTCTTTTGTAAATTCCTTGTTAAAGATCATTTTGGGTAAAATTGTTTCATTTGTCGTCCGTGATTTGACTTGTAATTATTCATATGATTACATAGATCATGATTACTTAATTACAGAATATAAAACATGATTTATATATATATTCAGAAGATACATATATATAATAAATCAGTAAATGTAAAGAAATACACCGTTCATGGAGATGGTAGGCCGTACGTACGCATGAACGCTGTTTTCGTTTCCTTATTGAGTTGAATGGAATTAAGTAGATGACATACATATATATACACGCAAGTCCAGTATCATTATTATTTCATATATTTCATGATTACTTATTATATATACTTTATAATCATTCATGAATGGTTAATGTGGAGAATGAATCTCATCGCGTCGTGGAGACAGTAGTCCGTACGTACGCACGAGCGATGATATCGTTCTCATGATCATGGGACTATATTGGAGTGTATGTATACTATTTCAGAATCAATATCACTTTAAAATAATCATATATAGTTATTATTTACACAATTATACCAATCCATGTAAGGTGGTGGTTGAAAATAGATTACACCATGGCGTGGAGACGGTATTCCGTACGTACGCACACGCGGTGATTTCGTTTTCTGTAGGATGGATAGATGGTGAAATAGGGTTGTTTCATAATTATAATAACATATCAGTATATGAGTTATACTGATGTTAATACTTCATAATTAAACAACCTAAGAAGAAGAAGTGGAAGAAGAAATAAAGTTGAAAGAATCGGTAACGGACATTACCTCTTCTTTGAAGCACCTCTTTGAGTCCTCTTCTTAGGGCACAAAAATTGGTCTTTGAAGAAGACCAGAACCTCTAGGATGTTTCTAGGGAAGTGGAGAAGAGAATATTTCAGGGGTTGGACGATCTTGAAGGCTCAAAGTGGTGTGATGAAGAGGGGGATGAGGTGACCTTTTATATGGGAGGAGAGGGGCACCTTTGGAATAACTAAACATATTATTTTATTATAAAGCCAAATTCGGTTTTAAATAGCTCCAAATTGATTTATTTAGAAGATAAGGTGGGGATGGGTCTAAATAATCTCATCCAATAGAATTTAGACAAGTTTAGGTCATTATACTAACCTTATCTTTTAGTTTTAACTCTTAGTTAATTAGATTGACATTTACCATGTCACTTTGTATTTTTATATTATATGTTTAATAAACTTACCATATACATCCAATATAACCCCAAGTGGTCCATTGATGATACAAATAGCTTGATATAAGTATCTTAGCCGAACCTTAGAATTTTAGGAATAAAATAACAATCAATAATATAATATGTGTTTTAAAAACTATTTTATGTCAATTTTGACACTATTCAATAGTTGATTTTTGTGAAACTTATAACAGAATTATTACTTCGAAAAAATTTAATTAAATCATTACTAACATGTCCTATTAACCTATAAAATTAGTATAATTCATTAAAAGTCTCAAATTATATTTATTTGGGTATTTATAATATCAATTATGTTAATTTTTCACTATTATGGTAATTACTGCATCATCATTGTGTCATAAATAAATTAAATTATTTAATGTCTAAAAATTATAAATAAAATATAATTATGTAGTAAATAGTTTTAACTTTCTAATAAATATTTACAATCGAAAATCCAACATATATAACCCTATGTAAAAATTGTTTTTCTAAAAGATATATGCTTGTGTCATTTTTGTATTCATTTTAACTTAATTAAAATGAAGTGTCCCTATCACTTACAAGTGGCACAATGGGGTCCCAAAATTGACCCAAATATGCCCATGGTCGAACATTTATCAACCAATAAGGTTATCACACGTTTTAGGGTAATTTTTATTTATTATAATATTATTTGTTAACCCTTATTTACCGGATTTACCCTTTAACCATGGTAAATAAAATATTTACTGAAGTAATTATTCAAAATGTCTAAAAATAAAAGTTACCTATTTACAAAATTTGAACATCCTGATTCCAAATATGGAATCCATTTTTCCAAATTCAAAACATAGAAGTGGTAGAAATTAAATTAAAATTAATTCCCGTTGTCAAAACAAAAAGCGTGTTTTTAAGATATAATAAGTATCAAAAGATTGATACTTGTTTATGTTCGGTTTAATTGGGAAATTATGTCCAATGACCAAAATTGTATAAAATGGTAAAAATATATTCTAAATATACTTTAAAACCACTCAAATTCATAATTTATCACTATTAATTATTTTGATTAAAAAAGTTGTTTTTAATTAAAATTTAGTAATTTTCACTATTCAACAAAATATGAAAGTTATCCGAAAAGTACGAAAATTTCACCTTATGCTAAATTCAATACTAAGAATCCAAAAATGAAGTCCATTTTGAGAGATAAAATTTCTAAAATTTTAAAATGTGGTTATTACTATTAATAATGGCTAGTTTTAATAATATTTTAATAGCATATCGTTGTTTAGTGAAACTCGGTATTGCGTACTACACACGCTATCGAGGAAGGTCGCGGTTACGTGTAATGCAAGGAAATAAAAGGATGCATATTGTTAAAGATACTTTTGGTGTTGCATACAATACAAGACATTAATGAAATTAAAAAGAATATTTTTCATAAAATCTCGGGGTGTTACATTCTACCCCCCTTAAAATGAATTTCGCCCTCGAAATTCGTCGGGGTTAAAATGGTTTACTATTAAAAATATTCTTTAATAGAAACCCACATCGTAAAAAGGAATACCAAAACCAATCATTAAAAAAAAGTATGAAACGTAACGGTTACCCAAATAAACTAATCACTGGGTTTCCACATAGGTGAAAATATGGATATGGAAGAGAAATCTAATCATCATGTTCTGATGGAGAGTGGTAGAGAACATGGCTATGGAAAATCCAGCAATCACAAAGCCATAAATTTGTGACGATCTAAGGTACCATCTGATTCATCAGATATAATAGCACTAGGAAAACATTTTTGGTTTTCAAGATCATTTCCCTAAAGTTGATGAAATTGGAATTAGAAGAAATACTTTCGTGATTTTGGTATAGTCTCACTGTTGGTCATTCTTTGGACAATTTCCATTTCATCTCTTAAAGAAATGAAGTTGAATTTGTCATTCGTGATGTGTTAGTAGATCATGTGATAGAATTATGGGTCATTCCATCTGTCTCAAACAAAAGGTTAGAATAGTTATCAAAAAATACATAAGTCCATCTATAGTGAGATTAATCATATATGGTTCCTAAAATGGACTTATACTTCATATATCATACTGGTTAATATAATAAAACTAGTTTCTACTAAACAGAGACTTCCTGTAGGCCAGTGGTAGGCGATAAAGGCCAGTCGCACTTTGGTTGTGGGTTCGATTCCCACAGCCTTGTCCGACGCGATGGGATGTCGCCCATCCCGCAGGTTGTCCTTTTTCTAAAACTATATTACTATATCATCCCATCAATAATATCGAAAAAGGTTATATCCTTAAACAATACTAACTTATGTCCAACATAATCCATTCCAATCTTTAGGCTTATCCATAATATTTCTATCCATTGTCATGTTATAGTGGAAACGATTACCAAAGATTTCATATAAGAAGCATGTTAATACCATCGTTGATCCCCATATATCATAAGATATGTCTTGTTGGTCACATTACAAACGTTCGAAGGCCTTAATCATGTATTCTCTTGAAAAATGAATACCCATTGAATCTTAGTGAAAACATGAGTGTTGTCAAAAGATAACTCTTCCCACATACCAAAACCCCAAAATTCTATATACTCCAACCATGATATAACTATTTCCTTATATCAATCATGAGATCATGAATACTGTCAAAGATTTCATTTTCTCCTTATACCTTCTTTATGCGCATATCATCTTCTTTCCAAAAATATCTCAATCACTTTCCATGGTTACCGGTACCATAAAATTATTGAAAACCACAATAGACTAATACAAAAATATTCTAATAAACCAAAAAAGTAACTCAACAACATTATTCTTGAATACCAATACATAAACACTTAAATCCATACTATTTAATGATTTTCCTGGAATAATTCCTTCCTTGATTTAGAAGTAAATTTTTAGGTCAGGGCATTGAGTTGGGTAATACCCATGTTCTCCACAAATAAGACATTGAACTCCATAACAGTCTGTCACTCTATGACCCTTTTCTCCACACAGATAACATCTGTACTTCCATTTGAGGTATTCCTCAAGGTTCTTCTTCCCTTCTTTATAAATCTCAATCTTCCTTTCTTTATGCTCCTCGACATGTGAACATGCATAAAAGTCTATCTTCCTTTTATTTGATGAATTAGGCATACCACTAAATTTCACCTTGTTAATCATATATCGCGATGACTGATTTGGCATAATCACAATATCTTTCTCTTTAGGAATTACACAATGTTGTTTGTCATAGTCCCCAATTTGTCCATTGGATTCATTGTTAACCGAATTCCTTCTGGTCCCCTCCATTGACATAAACACAAAAAGAATTCTGTGAGAGGCAAAAATCATGATAGAGAAAACAACATAGTAAAGGGGGAGTACCATCAATATCTAACATCTTAGGTTAATTTCTAAGATTGTTACCATAGTTTTAGGACTATATCCTATACGTATACTTATCCTTCAAGACATCCCTAGACATACCTTAGAAATATCTCTAGGGATCTCACTAACGTTTTCGGATCCTAGTTTCCAAAGGTTGACAAAACCTTTCCTATGATACCAACTGTAGAGACCCAAAGCTTGACGTATATGGAAATTATATTACTTTTGCGGAATACATAGTACATAACAAAAACACACACACAAGGACCGTAATAGTTTAGTGTCTTTGGAAACTCAGAATGTAATATTCTAATCATGGTGAAAGATCTTCAACATCTCCCATAAAGATCTTCCCCTTTTTTTCTTACCTAAAACCTTTCTCTATATCTTGGGGAAATGAAAACATAAAAGGGTGAGCTCAAATTCTCAGTAAGGGTAAACAAAAGAAATATCAATCACATCATATTCATAAGAACATAACATTTTGGAAATCTTAACCTGCAAAAGAGATCATAATATCATAACATGGGATAAATCATAGTAGTGAAATGTAATTCCAATAATCATAACTTAAAACTTGAAACTTTGTGGAGTACACACATAATCATAGAGAATCATTTCTTATTAGTCAAGACACATTTCCAAGACTATCTTAGTAGACAAAGTCCATTTCTGAACCGAGTTCATTCCTCATTTCAGTCCTGTTTCACTGAACAGGTTTAACCTGCCGTTCCAGCCATGTCTATCTCATGAGATATAAAATCTTTACTCAATGCATTGGAGGGAGATATAGGTCCCACCCATCTCATAATGATACCATTCTTATGTGTTCCACCAAATCATAAATCATACACCATTGCAAAACCCATGTAATAAAAATGGGATTCTTAAACAACATGAAATCATAAAACAATTCATATAAGATAAAGGATATCATAAAAATAATTCCATAATAACATAATCAAATCAATGTAATAATAGGGATAGAAACATAACCCTATATTATCTTAGATGGAAAATAATTTTGAGAAAACACTTGAACTCCATTCTTGAGGAAAATATCCTTTCTACTTCAAAAACATTTTCCTTTATTAACATGTCATACAATTTTAAACTAAAAGAAGTTGATTAAAAATAAACTTGAAAACTTGTAAAGTAAGCTTCTTGGAAATAATTTTCAAAAAATCCATTCATGCCGTATAAGTTAAAAAAAACATTCTTCCGGTACTTTTGTCGGAAAAGTCAAAAAGTACCTCGTACGAAAAACGACAAAAGATTCCTTTTATATCTTTTACTAAAAACTCACCAAAGGATAAAATTGGATTTAAAAAAATTGTAGGTGGATGGAAAAAATATTACATATTGAGGAATCATGGATGTGGATGACAAAATACACCCCAGTAAATACCAAAGTATAAACAATCTCGGATAAAATGAGATTGTGATATTTTCCCTTACCTTAGGTCCGATTTGCTTCGTAAGTGTCCGAACCTCCTGTATAATGATTTAAATAATGTCATTGACTTATTCCAGAATCATACTCATTGTTATGATATCATATATGGTTCACTTATGACTTTATATTACCCGTTCTTTTGTAAAATCCATGTTAAAGAGCGTTTTGGGTAAAATTGTTTCATTTGTCGTCCGTGTTTTGACTTGTAATTATTTATATGATTACTTAGATCATGATTACTTAATTCCAGAATATAAAACATGATTTATATATATATTCAGAATATACATATATATAATAAATCAGTAAATGGAAAGAAATACACCGTTCAAGGAGACGGTAGGCCGTACGTACGCATGAACGCTGTTTTCATTTCCTTATTGAGTTGAATGGAATTAAGTAGATGACATAAATATATATACAAATAAATCCAGTATCATTATTATGTCATATATTTCATGATTACTTATTATATATACTTTATAATCATTCATTAATGGTTAACATGGAGAATAAATATCATCGCGTCGTGGAGACAATAGTCCGTACGTACGCACAAGCAATGATATCATTCTCATGATTGTGGGACTATATTGGAGTGTATTTATACTATTTAAGAATCAATATCACTTTAAAATAATCATATATAGTTATTATTTACATTATTATACCCATCCAAGTAAGGTGGTGGTGGAAAATAGATTACACCACGGCGTGGAGACGGTATTCCGTACGTACGCACACGCGGTGATTTCGTTTTCCGTAGGATGGATAGATGGTGAAATAGGGTTGTTTTATACTTATAATAACATATCCGTATATGAGTGATACTTATGTTATTACTTCATAATGAAACAACCTAAGAAGAAGAAGTGGAAGAAGAAATAAAGTTGAAAGAATCGGTAACGGACATTACCTCTTCTTTGAAGCGCCTCTTTGAGTCCTCTTCTTAGGGCACAAAAATTGGTCTTTGAAGAAGACCAGGACCTCTAGGATGTTTCTAGGGAAGTGGAGAAGAGAATTTCGTAGGGGTTGGCCGAGCTTGAAGGCTCAAAGTGGTGTGAGGAAGAGGGGGAGGAAGTTCCCTTTTATAAGGGAGGAGAGGGGCACCATTGGAATAACTAAAAATATTATTTTATTATAAAGACAAATTCGGTTTTAAATAGCTCCAAATTGATTTATTTCAAAGATAAGGTGGGGATGGGTCGAAATCCTCTCATCCAATAGAATTTAGATAAGTTTAGGTCATTATACTAACCTTATATTTTAGTTTTAACTCTTAGTTAATTAGATTGACATTTACCATGTCACTTTGTATTTTTATATTATATATTTAGTAAACATACCATATACATCCAAGCGACCCCCAAGTGGTCCATTAATGATACAAATATCTTGATACAAGTATCTTGGCCGAAAAATATATTTTTAGGAATAAAATAACAATCAATAATATAATATTTGTTTTAAAAACTATTTTATGTCAATTTTGACACTATTCAATATTTGATTTTTGTGAAACTCATAACAGAATTATTAATTCAAAAATATTTAATTAAATCATTAATTACATTTCATATTAACCTATAAAATTAGTTTAATTCATTAAAAGTTTCAAATTATATTTATTTGGGTATTTATAATATCAATTATGTTAATATTTCACTATTATGGTAATTACTACATCTTCATTGTGTCATAAATAAATTAAATTATTTAATGTCTAAAAATTATAAATAAAATATCATTATGTAGTAAATCTTTTTATATTTCTAATGAATATTTACAATCTAAAATCCAACACATATAACCCTATGTAAAAATTGTTTTTCAAAAAGATATATGCCTCTGTCATTTTTGTATTCATTTTAACTTAATTAAAATAAAGTGTCCCTATCACTTGCAAGTGGCACCATGGGGTCCCAAAATTGACCCAAAGATGCCCATGGTAGAACATTTATCAACAAATAAGGTTATCACACATTTTAGGGTAATTTTTTTTTATTATAATATTATTTGTTAACCCTTATTTACCGGATTTACCTTTTAACCATGGTAAATAAAATATTTACCGAAGTAATTATTCAAAATTTCTAAAAATAAAAGTTACCTATTTACACAATTTGAACATCATGATTCCAAATATGGAATCCATTTTTCCAATTTCAAAACACAGAAGTGGCATAAATTAATTTAAAATTAATTCCCGCTGTCAAAACAAAAAGCGTGTTTTTACGATATAATAACTATCAAAAGATTGATACTTGTTTATGTTCGGTTTAATTGGGAAATTATGTCTAATGACCAACATTGTATTAAATTGTAAAAATATATTCTAAATATACTTTAAAACCACTCAAATTCATAATTTATCACTATTAATTATTTTGATTAAAAAAGTAGTTTTTAATTAAAATTTAGTAATTTTCACTATTCATCAAAATATGAAAGTTATCCGAAAAGTACGAAAATTTCACCTTAGGCTAAATTTGATACTCTGAATCAAAAAATGAATTCCATTTTGGGAGATAAAATTTCTAAAATTTTAAAAGGTGGTTATTACTATTCATAACGGCTAGTTTTAATAATATTTTAATAGCATATCGTTGTCTAGTGAAACTCGGTATTGCGTACTACACACGCTATTGAGGAAGGTCGCGATTGCATGTAATGCAAGGCTAGTCAAGGATGCGTGTTGTGCAAGCTCCTTTTGGTGTAGCGTACAACACAAGACATTAATGAAATTATAAAGAATATTTTTCATAAAATCTCAGGGTGTTACAACTAGCCAAACCATTTCTATCATATTAAAGTTACTATTTACCATGCATACCATGACAACCAACTATAATACTCACTTCTCATCACACAACTCTATGAAAACCTACCACAAAAATTTTTATCTAAGGCCCTAAATATCAAAATAAATATAACACAACCAACCAAAAAAACTATTAAAAAGACACAACATTTAATCACCCCATCCTTTTTATCATCCTTATATTATGAATTATGGGTGGAGAACAAGACATCATTATAAGTTTCCATATTTACAAACAACCTTTTTCATTCTGACTTTAAATGAGAAACCTTTTTATGAGTAGTTATTTTAAATATTATGAAACAAAAAATCATAACACTAATTAAATTCATAGAAAAAAATCACTTCGAAGAAAATAACCATCAATAAATCTTTCACAAATGATATGATAATTATTTGAGTTACATTTTAGTAAATTAAATACTTCTTTTTTTACTTCAATAATATTACTTAGATAGGATTCCAAAAAATAATTTAAAATTTTTACAAGTTTTTTTCCGCTGAATTATGTTTGAAAATCTAAAAAAATATCTCTCCAAATATTCTACTATACAAGTGATGTTCTTTCAGGTTACCAAAATAAAATTGTACATGCATTAATTTCAGGATTCGTGTTGTCCATACTCAACTGAAGGTTCTTAACATGAATAAAAACATGCTTTCATGGTATATAGAGGATGATGCACATTTAGTTTAACATTTTAGTACAACATGTATGAGGTATGTGATATGGATTATAAAATTATTCTGATTAAATCATGTAAAAATTCCTCATATTTATACACCCCTTCATTGTAATGAATTTCATATCTACTCTTTATATCTAAGATTCTTTATAATATAAAAAAATCACTCTTAATCATTCATATAGATCATTTAAACAACTAGAAATTTCATGGTATTTATAAAACATCATACATAAAACAAATATTTTAGCATAAAAAAATTATCCATGCTTGGAAAGAGGAAATAGGTCCATCCAGAAAAAAGTTATCAAATATGAATGGGTTGACATTAGGCATCACACCATCTTCCATGAAGTTCCTAATAAAAGGAAAAGGTCTCAATCTTGAAATAATTAGTCTATCACATGTGTATAACATATAAATTCATAACAACTTATCGGAAATTAAAGTCAAATAGATCAAATGTATTTTATTTTAGTCTATAAGAAAGGAATCTATTAAGAGTAACTCATTTTATGAATGTTTTTATTATACTAAACACGCTCAACCAAATAAATAAAGCATGATTCACCAACAGTTTCAACTATCATAGAAATAGATCAATATTTCAAAAATTTATATAGAAATGGAGGAATTATATTTAAGATAAAACCTGGCATGGAAAGAATGGTATCAAAAAATTTTGTGAGACATTCCAACCATATCTTATGGGAGGAATTCCTAGAATGTTTAATGTATAGTACTTGTAAAATTTATTGCTTATAATGACAAAATCATAATATTTAAACAAAATTAATTTGTTTATTATTTTCTTATCAATATCACAATTCATCAATTAATTCTTACATGTTCCCCTTTCACGATTAATTCATAATCAAATATAGCACAATAAATTTTGTAACAAACTCAATTCGCAACAGCCAAAACTCATCAAGATTAACATGACACAAAAATATGTTACATTATTTCTCAATTTAAATGATGCACCAATAATTTCATTTTCATTTAATAAAATTTTTTTAGACATGAATTTTTTTTCTTTGAGTCACACAAGATAATCAACAATCATCCATAACCCCTGGAAAACACTTTTATTAAATGAATCATGGTACAAATTAATGTAATTATAATCAATTCAGCTTAGAACACATAATACAATTTAATGTTACAAATATAAAAATCTAAATCCTGTTGTGTAAAAATTTCCTTAAAGAATTAAACATTCTATTATATAGGCATATTTCGTTAATAAAATATTTCAGAAAAATTTCTTTTGGGAAATTAAAATTTGTTGGGCATGATATTTCATTAATAAAAATATTTAAATATTAATTACATCATTTTAAAATATTAATTTAAATCCCAAACATGATCTCACAAGTTTTTTATCAAAATTTTCAAATTTTATAACTATGATGGAATATTATTAAAAAAACTAATCACCACATCATCTCATAACTTGTAATGAATCATGTTTTAATTGGTATGTACCAATTTAAAAGAAATACATTTTAATTATAAAAAACTCATTATAACAATACAATATAACATAAGTAAACACTATAAACATGATCAAAAATGAATTTATAAATTTAAATATAGAAATGGATTAAGAACCCTTGAATATTACAATATATTAGATCATTCTTGGAAGAACCTCAAAATAAAACATCAATTTTAAAAACATGAAAATTATTCCTTGGAACCCATGCATAAAAACCTTTTTAAGAAACTAAGAGAACATAGATGGATAACTTTTTAAATCATCATTTAAAATAATTTTAACAGAAACTATTAAATATTTCTTTAAAACATGAGGTTTAGCAAAACTTCTTATAGAACACACTAAATAGGTTAATATATCACTTTGAAAATCACAACCAAGTTCCTAACCATATTTAATATTTTTAAATGAACACATGTTTATTAATAATAATAACATTATTATTAATCACTTGAAATGTTCAAGTAATTAATATTATAAATAAATATTAATTATTTCTAATTGGACCATTAACCTCAGTCTAATTCTCTTCTTAGGCATTTACCGATTCCCAAATAATGAATATTTAATTAAATAAATATCACTGCATTATTCAATGATAAATATAATTAATATTATTTTCACTAAACCTGAAAATAAATATTTACTATTATTTAACTCACTTATTATTTCAAATAACATATGATTAAACTCTGGAAATCAACCAAACTTGAATTAATACTATTTATTAAAACATGTTTAATTCAATACTATAATTTAACTAAAATATTGGATACACTTAGTGTGTGACCCTTTAGGTCTCTTTCTTAGTGGAATTAGGCATAACCACCAAAATTACAATGTTAGTGTCTAGAAACACACCAAGGCATTCATATATAAATAAGATAACAACACAATAACGCTCAACCTTCGATGAATGTTTACTATGTAATATAATCCTCTTACCACAATATATTAAATCAAGCGGGTTTAATGTTGGTGCCATCAACCTATACACTTGATGTATCTTTATTTTAATTTATGGAAATTAACACACCCATTATTTACATGGATTTATTTATGATGTTATTTTACTATTAAAGGGGTTGAGATATTAACTTCTATCAAGGGACATAAGGGATAAATCCTTTATCACATTTTCCATTAATGCTATATCATTCAGGACACACTAAAAATTTCCTACTTCTCCATGAAAATATGTTTTAATGGATTTCATAAATACATAAAATTCTATAAGTCATGATATCAATTAATGATAATCTTAATGTCTAAGCATCAATACACACATCCATAGAAAGAAACATCTAATAACAAATGGAAATATGGATTTCCTATTGATGAGTATATTCTCATAACTTGTTATCTTGAAGATTACCAAGGTTGAACACCATTAGAAGGTATCTCAATCTCTTATGACACTCATAAACCTAATATACTTTATTTTATATATATATATTTTCAAACAATATCATTCGAGTATAGAATAAGGTTCAAAAATAATTTCATAGAACCAATAGGTTCTTATTGTAGTAGGGAAATTCTATAACCTTTAAATAAAAAAAATATTTTAAGGAAATTTTCACACTAAAATATCATGCAGAATAATAATCAGTATGTGATAATAAAAAATTATTTATTAAAAAATATTTAATCATGTACTAAACAAGTTGGTTCTAGGGAACCAAATCCAATATTTAAAAAACTTGAATGTTTGATCACTTTTAAACCAATGAGAATATAATGTAGGTTTTATACATATAACTCCAAAACCAGTTAATCACTTTTAGATATAGAGGAATAAACTTAAAATAGTGGTTTTGGTACTCATAATATGATAATTACTCATAAAATGGAGATAAATTCAAGAAATGAATTCAGCAACATGCCAGGTATAAAATATGGATAAAGAAAAGGGTAAAATGAAAAGGCATAAAGGTACCCCATTTAAAAAACATTATTTTGGAATTAATGGTAAGATAAAGAGTGTAAGAAATGAATATAACTTAATATTTAGAATATATACACAAAAAGAGGCACTTCAATGGAAAATAAGAACATGAGAATTCCCTTAACCTGAAGAGTTTCTTCCTAAAACTCAATGATGGAACCTTGATGACATAAATAAACCTTGGAGGGACTATTTGGAAGGGAAAATGACTATAAATTCATGGATTATGGATTTATAGTGGAGATTAATAGGTAATGGGTGGGTATTAATAGTAATATATTAGGAATTGTTTAATAATTTCCAAATATAGGTATTGGAATTATAAGTTGTGGAAAATGAAAACCCATTAGCCTGCCCAAGGGGTTTTATCATGGTTTTAGAAATTTGACTTATGTTTTATAGTATTTTAACCTATTAGAACCAAAATATATATATTTAACATTACTTTGGACTTAGAAGAGTTATTTTTTCAACAAAATATAGTTTTTAAATTGTTAATGTTTATTTTAGACTTTGGAAAGTCATTTTTATGTTTGGAAATTGATTTAAATCTATCAAAATACAAAATATTAATAAAATAAAATATCTTAGGTCATGAATTTTGTTTAATTAATATTAAATAATTATTAAAAATACATGAAGTCATAAAATATATCGAAAACATAGAACTGTATTTTTTTACTATTCATTGAAAAATAAATTATTTTATAAAATTCACAAAAATTCACCCTAACCTAATTTCAACATGATAATTTAAATTATAAATTTTATTTTATCAAAATAATTTTCTAAATATGAGAATTTAAAATTTCAAATAAAATATCCTTATTTATTGAAAAATTACAAAATTTATGAGATATTCAAAATTTTGACACATAAATTTTTTTCCCAGAACATTGTGAAATTATATTATAATTTATATTTAAATAAATGGTTTTTTAAAAGGATATTTCATGAAAATGAAATTTATATATAATACCAGAGTTTATTATAAATGTGTACTTATTTCTGGAGGAAATAATTATACTTTATCTATATCCAAAAACCTATTTATCAAATTCATAATATATTCATGTGTATTTATTAATTAAAATAATACAAAAAAAGGATGGAAAAAATAACTATTTAATTTATACAAATGAAATTAATCTTTCACAATACTATGTTCTAGACACATAAACCCTTATTACCTCAGAATACTCCCTAAAGGTAAGGTGTGCGATAATGGTAGTTTCATGGGGTGGATCAGCTAACATTGACATATTACTGTTCTCTACTAACTTGAACATAACCCATAGTTGATTTCATTCAAGCCTCACTTATTTAATAATTACTTGGGCTTAGTTAAGGGAAAACCCCAATGACACTACCTTCCTCCCAAGTTCAGAAAAGTGGGATTCAAAAGGCATGACTCTATTGGTTAAGGTTATTGTATATTTTTTGTGCATCCATTATCAATTTTAATTACCTTTTATAAACACTAAATCTAACCAATGGTTATAGTTCCCAATATCTATGTTGAACAATGATCAGATTACTATTCCCAACTATTAGTTTAAAATTCCCAATGGTCATATTACCTTCAATAAATACCACTTAATTTCTTTATATATTATTCAATACAATTTTTATCAAGGTTCAATATTTTTCATTTTCTATAATTTCTATTAGTTTTCTAACATTCTGTTTCTTTTCTATTGTTTTTTCAGGGTTAATGATTCTAGCAGATTAGAATGATCTAAATTTTATCATTCTACATTTCCTATTTTATATTTTATGTCCCAGTGTAATGTCTATAATTTTCATGGGTTTAGTTTCTGACCAATGTAACATTATTCATTAATGAAATAAAACTATTTCTCATTTTTCTATGTGTTGCTTTATAGTAATTCAATATAATATAATACATAGTTATTCAGGAAAAAAAATCACTAATTAAGTATGGGTCATTACATTCTTCCCACCTTAATAAATATCATCCATGAAATTTGAATTCATATACTCAATTAAAAATATATGAGGGTACTTCTATATCATTGTTTCCTTTAGTTCCTACATTACCCCTTCATATTTATGGTTCTTCTATATCACTTTGATAAGGTGAGTTGTCTTGTTTCATAGAACATTGTCTCTATGATCCAAAATATTCATCAGTTTCTCCTCATAAGAGAGGTTATTATCAAGTTATACCACCATTATATTCAATACATGTGAGGGATTGGGTATGTAATTTATTAGGAGTGATATATAAGACACATCATGAATATTAACCATGTTTATTGGTAGTTCTAACCAATAGTCTACTGCTCCTATGAGATCAAGGATCTCAAAGGGACCAATATACCTTGGCATAAGATTTACTTTATTTAAAAACTACATGACTCTCTTTCATGGAAATATTCAAAGGAAGACTTTTCATCCAAAATAAAACACCAGACCCTTTAAAGGTTGTTAGAATAGCTCTTCTTCTAACTCAAAGTATATTTTTTATGTCATTAGAGAACATGCGCCTTTTTTATCATATATTATACAAGATCATATCTAAGTTGATTTCATTCACCAACTTCTCCTCATAATGTATATGTTATTCATTGTTTCCCATAAAATGATTCATATGGAGACATTATAATACTCAAGTGAAAGATGTCATTTTAATAGAAATCAATTAATGTGAGATTTTGATCCTATCCACATTTAAATTCCATTTAGTGAGAACTTATCATGTATTAGAGTTTATTAATAGTTATTTTATACTAACCATCTATTTAGTGGAGATAATCCATACTGAAATTCTATTTAGTATTCATATCTTATTGAATAATTTCCTAGAATGTTAAAGTGTACCTTATATTATGATAAAAAATGATGGAAAATGGTGCCCCATGTATCCTCACCACTTCCATTATATATATCTTGGAAATTTGTTCAAGAGATAAATCTTTTTGAATAATGATTAAGTAGGAAATATTGGTGCGTTGATCCTCCAAAACCCATATCTAAATGTTTCCTTTTGATGACTTTTTGAGATCAGTGAAAAATTCCATAGTGTTGTTCTCCCATTTCAATGTTGATAGGTAAAATAGTTGTATCATAACCTTGTAATTTTCTCACTCTTATTAACTAGAAAAAATTTGAAGCACTTTGAGATATAATAAGTGATATTCTTATTCATGTTTTCCTACCAAACATGTTCTTGATGATCATGGTACATATTGGTACTTCCATGATGGAAGGAGAAAGATGATCTATATGGATTATCCAGTAGATTTTTCTTTATCTCAGGTGATGGAGGCATAAAAATTATAGTTCCAAATCTAATGACACTATATAAATCATTGTTGAATTTATGAAGCACCCCCTCATATACTGATTTCACCTTATTTTGAAACTCCATATCATTCCTTTGCGCCTCCTCAATCCCCTCTTATATTGATTTTGGAAAATAATTTAGTAAAGTTAGGATGTATTCATTTCTATTATCATTTCTAGATCAATCATTTTTATATACAAGAAGATAGGGTATTTATCAATCAAAATCATAAATATATTAGAAGGTTATTTTCTACTAATACCATCAACTAACTTATTCAAATTTCTATGATGGTAGTGAATAGAGAAATTGTTTCCCTTGATTATTTATAACCATATTCACTAACACATGTTGAGCTTATTATGTGTGAATATATACTTCATACTTTGGTGGTTTTTGTTTATATAAAATTTTCCCTATAAAGATATTATCTCCATAACTTCATAGGAAAGATGAATACAACTAAATCTAGATTATGAGTATGATTATTATGTTCATGGGGATTTAATATTAAGGATGCCTAAGAAATCACTTTATCATTTATAATGAGTACACATCCAATTTATTTTAAGTATGAATCACTATAAATGAAACATCCTTCCCCATTAGTGGATAGAGTTAGAATCAGTAAACTAAACAACTAATTATTCAGTTCATGGAAAATTTCTTTACACTCCTTTTTCTAGATAAACTTAACTCTCTTTTGAGTTAAATTGGTTAGTATATTAGGAATTTTTGAAAATATTTTCACAAATCTTCTATCGTATCCTGGTAGACCAAGGAAACTACGAATATCAGTTGTAGTAGTTGGGTGTGGACACTCCTCCATGGACATTACCTTGGTAAGATCAACTAATATTGCTTCTCTAGTAACAATTTACCACAAGAATGAAACTTTTTTGTAACTAGAACTCACATTTACCAAATTTAACAAAAAATTATCCTTCCTTATAGTTTTTAATATGAATGACCCTTATATGATCCTCATGCTCTTCAATGTTTTTGGAATGTATCAGAATATAATCATTAAAGAGAACAAATTTTTTTTCAATGTAATATTTAAATACTCTAATAATAAAATCCATAAATATGGATGGAACATTAGTCAAGGTGAATGGCTTAAAAAAACTCATAATGCGGATATCTTGTTTGGAATGAAGTCTTTGGGAAATCTTATTTCTTCACCTTTTACCAATTATGCCTCGATCAGAGGTCAATCTTGGAAAATAATTGATCCCCACAAAGCTGGTTCAAAAAATAATTAATCCTTAGAAGATTATATTTTTTATTCAATGTGATATAATTAAGTTATATATAATAAATTCATAGTTGCATTGATCCATACTTCTTTTTTACAAAGAGAACATGTTCTCCCCAAGGTGGCATACTTGGTTGAATAAAACATTTCCCCAAAAGATCTTTAAGTTTCTCCTTTAATTTCTCTATATCCACATATTTTATTATATATAGGGTATTTGATATTGGCTTGGATCCAGGTATGATTTCAATGGATAAATGTTATTATATTTTTAGGGAGTTATAAGAATCTATTTAATAAATAAATCAATTTATTCCTAAAAAATGGATGCATATATATCTTTATAGATTAATTTTTTTCTCCCTATTCACTTATCATCTCTATAAAGAATGATACAAGAGGTGATTTAAGAAAAATATCAGGCTATGAAATATCTACTTTTAGAATAATTATTATTTTTCTATTCAAGACTAATTAAATTTACTTGGTTCTAAAATTGATCTTATAATTATACATTGAGAGCCAGTATATCCATAATATAGTGTCAAATTACACCATGGTAATGAATTCTAGATTTAAGATGATATTTTACTCACAAAATTTGATACTAGAGTTTATATGTACATTTGAGGCTTGGATAATTCCTCTATAAGTTTTAACTAATAATTATACTTTTTATAGTTTTAGGTTTGATTCTATATTATTTTAAAACTTGGAAGAAATAATGTAATGCATAGTACTAGATTCAAACAATGTACTTGATAGATTTTAGAGAAAAATGAGTGTAACTTCCACCACATAATTTGGAGAATCTACTTCATCCATCATGATTTTGAATGAATAACCTTTCTCCCTTGTCCTATGCTGAGGTTGATAGTGGTTTCCATCCATTGTATTTGGATTTATACATTGACTTGAAATGTTCCCAATATGTCCACACTTGATGAACTGAACTTCAAGTTGTGCTTACACTATCTTACCTTTTTTGTTTTCATTGAGATGTCGAGTCTTCACCTAACTATGATATATAAAGGATATATGATGATATATTCCACATTTTTATCACTTTTCACTCTCAAGAAAGCAGTTCCCTGAATGTTTCTTCCCACATTTATTTCATGTGGGTAGTTTCAATTTCTTTCTTTCTCTTCGAGGATCAAAATTCTTCCCCGAGTTTGGATCCATTGATTTCTTCTTTTAATTCATCCCATGTGAACAATTAATCTCTCCAAAATTCATTTCAAACATCAAATAACTCTACACTATCTCCTCATATCTTTTATAGTCTTTATTTTATATATTGCACCACATATGGGGTCTTATACCATCAAAAAACCTATAAAACTTTACCTTAGTATCTATAAAAAGATTGAGGTGTGTCTAAAAAGTCTTGTAAAGTTCATTTCATAGCTTTCCATTGATACATTTTTATTCTACTTTAATAATAGGAATTCCTTATCTATTTTTGTATTCATTGAACAAAGAAAATATTTATTGAAAAATATTCTTCTAAACTCTTACCACTTCATAACACAAATATCCTCTCTTAGATTCATGTTCTTAATAAGTGTTCACCACTGATCAACTTCTACTTCTAAGTGGTATACTTACAAGGTGACTTTCTCAATATCTAAATATCTATTTATGAAAAATAGATTTTCAATTGAGGTAATTAATTATTTGGAAATTAATGGATCAATAGATCCACTAAAGGAATGTGTTCATTAATTCATAAGGGAATGAACTATAAGTTGTTACCTTCAAGGTGAACCTAGATAATCAACATGATTCAAGTTATTATTCATAACCTGAGATAGTTGATTCATCACCCCCATTAATTTTTTCATTATCAATTCTATCATATTAAGATGGTCATAAACACATCATCCATTTTACTCATCATTTATGTGGTTCCTCCTATTTATAATAATTTTTATAAAAAATAAAACCTTAGTGAAAAATCTGTTAATTTTTAATAATATTGGAATTATAAGGGGATTGTGTGTCCTAAAAAAAGATGATTAAAGAAGTTTTTATTTTAATTTCCTCTAATAAAAATTACATTTTCTATATATCCTTAATAATGGTATATATAAAACATGTGATTATCTAAACATATCCACTAGGAGTGTCAAACCAGGTTTGTAGCAAGGTCCATTTCCATGAACCAGGTGACGATCAAGTCAAATCCAAATGTTCCCTTTTTTGGGTTATTAACCCTAGGTAAAACTGTGTTAGAGCCACATACACTTCTTGTATCTATACATGGATTTCATTTCTTGGAAACCACTATCTTAATACTTAAAAAAAATTATAGGGGATTTTAATATATTTTGACTTATCCCTAGGATTTTTACTAAAATTTTAAAATCATAATTTATATAAATAACTAAACCTACCTCTAATACCTAATTTGGAATCCCATCCTATTTAATACATATAAAATTCATTATATGGTAAACCACATAATAATACAAGGGATCTTTTGAGGTTTTTTTTAGAAATTAGGAACACAATACATGAATAACATAAAAAATATTTTCATCCCCTTTAAATGAATCTTCATAGTTTCATCTTGAGTTACTTTTACCATATCTCATATCCTAGGTACATACATCATAAGAAAGGGGTAATAATAAAGACTAGTATGGGTATAAAAAAAGTTATATTTAACATGTGACCATGAGAAATAAAAATTGGGAATGATCATAATAACCTGAGGCATATCATAATATAAATATCATGAATCATAACATGAAAGCGTGGCTACAATATTAAATGATAAATTCAAAAACATATCAATAAGGTTTATCACCAAGGTGTTGTAAACCATAATTACCAAGGTTATTCACCTCGGTATCATAAATCATGTCATCTCTAGAGATTAATTATCTACTCAATGAATTTGATATCAATCAGGGTTCACCTTTTATATGTTTTAATTCACATGATCCACATCAATAAAAATAAATCATTTGATAAATAACCTATGGAGAATAAATAATGGGTTCCATATAAAATCTTTTAGTACATAAGTGCTTGAAAACATCAACGTTTTAACATTTTTATATACATGTTAAGGGAATGTGGGTTTAATTAATGTAAATATCATATCAATAGATAATTTTAAATATAGATGAATAAACATGTAGAAATAAGAGGTTTGGTTATTCATAATATGATAATTTCTCATGAAAAAGAAAAATTCATGAAAAGAATTTGGCAGTATGATATGTATAAAAAATGGATTAAGGAAAGGGAAAAATGATAGGGGACATAGTTCTTGCATTGATAAAAAATTATTTTGGTCGTAATAGTTAGATCAAAAGTTCAATAAAATAATGTAACTTAACATTTATAAGATATACAAAAAAATGTAATTTAATGGAAAATAAAAGAGTAGAATTTCCTTACATTTAATAATTGCTTCCTAAAACTTGAGGATGAAACCATGAGGAATTAAAGAAAACCTTAGACAGACTCTTTGAGAGGTAAAATGACCAGAAATTCATGTCTTATGGATTTAGAGTTTAGAGTAATGATGGATGAGTGTGTATTTATAGTAAAAGAGGAGGATTTTTTTTTATTAATTTCCAAATATAGGTCTTGTAATTCAAGGTTGTGAAAAATGAAAAACTGTTAGCCCAACTAGGTTAAATAACCTGAGGAGGGGGGGGGGGGGGGTCTGAATTAGGGTATGATAGATTAAAATGACCTCCCTTTTAGATTATTTTCATAGTTAAAGAAAACACTCACGTCTCTCTTTTCTATAGAAACATATTAATAGAAATGAAAACATTCATGAGACACATCAATTTTTACTTGGTTCACCCCCATTGGGCTACATCCAAGGAGCATAAAATGATAATTTTATGATCTACCAAATCCATTAAGGATCACTAGAAAAATAAAATGTTTATGATAAATCAGTTATGTGCTCAAGCTCACTGGATTTGCAAGGTTTATGGATATCTCACTATCTTCCCAAGGGTAACTCCCTAAGTCTCTTTCTATGGATAAATGCATGTGGAAAGAATTACTTTCTTCCTCTTACTTTTCTCACTAATCTATAGGGTATATACCCATAGTTTATAGATATATAGGTCCCTTAATTATAAATAATGAATATATCCTAATTTTTATATAGATTCACCGTTGAGGTCCCACTTTCATCCAATTGATGAATACCACTTTACTATATATTTATAGGGTAATCACTTTTTAACACGTTTTCATTGCTTACTTCCTTCATGAAGCTCATATAAATCATAAAAAAACCCAATTATCTACAAGAATATACTTACTTTATTAATCCCACAATTTTCACGAAGATCACCTCTTTCATGAAGCTCAACTAGAATTCTTAAAGCACACAACTTTCAGTCGAATGTTTATGGCCTTCATAAATTTAAATACTTTCACAATGCTCAAATTTTTTAGTGGTATTTTATAGCCTTTTAGAACCACCTTCACAACCATTTTCATAACAAAACCCTTCACAAAATACATTCACAAATCTGGAACCTTAGGATCTTCATTAAGACTTACAACTTTTCTGAAGGGGGTAGAGGCCTATTTATAAGAATTTTTTACAATTCCAGATGCTTCTATCTACATCATCACTATTTCATGATACTATCCCATTTAATTAAAAAATTTACCTATTTTCTTGAAGCACTATGGGAATTTGTCATTTGAAAATCTTCTCATAATCACAGAGATTACCTTCAAAACTTTGTGCCTTCACAATGCTCCACTTGTGATGACCCATACCTTCTAAAAACCACCTCTGCAAAAACTAGTCTTCAAAAAACACATGAATTTACCATATTTTTATAATTCCTTCAAGGAAATCCATTTTTCACACTGCTTGAGCTAACGTCAAAATTTTGGACCCCAAAAATTTGGCAAACACTGGAAAATGACACCACCTTGTGTATAAATTTTTTTCTACCACTTAAAGGGGATCCATTCAAATATATTGGATCTTTTTCAACATATCACGTTAGAAATATCTCTGGAACTTCATGACCAACCATGTAATCCTAACTTTTCAATAATCAAAATAATCCAAAAACACTGTAATGATACCTTGAAGAATATTTTCCTAACAAAAACTGTTGTTTTTTCAATGGTTTTTTTCTCATGATTGTAGAAATTTGAGTCATGTTTTATTATATTTAAATATATTACTACCCAAATATATATTCTAATATTACTATGGACATGGAAAACTGAATTTTTCACAAAATATAGTTTTTAAAATTATAATTTATACATTAGACTTTGGAGTGTCATTTTTAGGTTTGGATATTGATTTAAATAAATACAAATACATAATATTTATAAAATAAAATATTTAATTCATGGATTATGTTTTATTAATTATTAAATAATTATTGCATATATATTAATTCATAAAAGATATCAAAAAAATAAAAATTTATTTTTACTTTTCACTAAACAATACATTTTTCTAGAAAATTCCAAAAAATTAATCCCAACCTAATTTTGATTTTCTGATTTCAAATATAAAGTTTATTATACCAAAATAATTTTATTAATATGATATTTTTAACTTTTAAATAAAAACTACTTAATTATTAAAAAATAACTGTTTTAATGACATAGTCAAATTTCTAACACATAAATATTATCATTATATTTAAATAAATAGTATTTTAAAATGCTATTTAATGAAAATTAACATTATATTGAATACCTAGGTTTATTATAAAAGTGTATATATTTCTTGAGGATATAATTAAGTTTTATCTGTATCCTGATATCAATTTATTAAATTTATATTATATTCATGTGTATTTATAAATTAAAATAATACCGAAAATGGGATGGGTTGAATAACAATTTCATGTGTAAAAATGAAATGAAGTTATTATGATATCAAGATTAAGAAAAACAACCACTTATTACCCCGACATATTCTATAAGGGTTAGGTGTGTAATAGTGGTAGTTTCATGGGGTGGCTCAGCTGACATTAACCTAGTGGTGATCTCCACTAACCTGAACTTCTCTTGTAGTTGATTTTGTTCAAGCCTAAATTATTGAAGCACTTATTGGGATTGGTCAAGTGTGAACCCCAATGATACTACCTCCATCCCATGTTTTGAAAAGTGTGATTCAAAAGGCATGACTCTTCTAGTTGAGGCCATCATTTCTTATTCCTTCATCAACTATCATTGGTCATTACATTTTATAAACATTAAATATAACCAAGGTTCACTATTCCCAATATCCATATTGACTAATAGTCATATTGAACAATGGTTGGATTACTATTACCAACATCCTGGTTAAAATTATCAATGGTTATAATACATCCTATAAATAAATCTTCATATTTCCGTACATTATTCACTATAATCCAACTAAACATTCTATATTTTTTTATAAAATTTATATTGGTCTACAAATATTATGTAAAATTACAAACTAGGATCCACTAAATAGAGCCTCGGTGTGGTTGGTCACAAGGCCTCAAGTGCACCTTCCCAAATGACAAAGGATACTGACTACCAGTGAGGGTCTATGGTGGTATGGTGGGGAGACTTTATCCTCTATTATAAGAGTATCACATTGGTAAAAAGTATATTAAAGAAATATAAGAGATAAAATCCAAGAAAAAAACAATAAATAATTTATCCATAGGTTGAGTTATATACATAATGATGTATTTTCATGTTGATGTAAAAAATGGGGATATAAGGGATAAAAAGTACATCCATATACAGTTTTCTATAAAAAATAACAAATAAAAAAATATTTATTCACTTGAATCAGGAGAATATGATCCGTCCTATGCTCCCATGCTATAAAAAAATCAGGTCAAGTACCTATGACCCGACACTTTGCCTTGTCCATAACTACATCCATATGGTTTTTCTAGGTACCAATTGGTGGATTGAACAAGGTGTGAGATAAATTTATAATTCCACTACCAAAGGTGTTATGAATAATCCAGTCAGTGATTATAACATATTAGTGTGTATGTATAACAAATAATAGGCAATACTGAAATCCATAAACTAATCATCTCATCTTGATAGAGGATACATGGCTAAAAATAGGTTCGCCGACATAAGATGAGATAAATCTAGTCTCAATTTAACATACATATAGATTGATAAGAAATTATACATAATATTTATATATATATATATACACTATATATGTGAGGAAATAAATAAAAATATACATAGATACTAGTTTCAAGTAGGAGTTAGGGCATAACTAAAGCGTCCAAGCATAGTTAAATGATATATGGCTCTAACATGGTTACTAGCCTTGAATGTTGTGGGAATGTGAGATGTCATGCCTATCACTTGAGATAAAAGGTTGAGTCATCATGCCCAACTCTCGATGCAAGGGATCATGGATCATCATACCCATCATCCAAGTAAATGGGATGAGACGCCATGCCCAACACCCAACATAAGAGAGCATTAAATTTCATTATCAACAAGTCCATTAACCATTTTCCATTGACCAATATAAATGGTCTTTTTATAATAATCATAATCCATCACCTTTTAAGCATTTACATTCACCAAACCTAAACTAACCATAGGTGTCACAAATTATATAATTAATTATCTATTTATAATGGGTGATGTGTCCTTTCTATCCACTTAAATTTAATGAAATAAAACTAATTAATTTAAAAATCAAGGAAAATAAAATTTAAATTCAATAAAAACTAATTAAGTGGTGGTTTGGTCAAATGATCAATTATATCAAGGAGTTCATTTAATTCAACACACCTAAATGGATGGTAACCAACGATGTAGACATCCTACAAAGGTTTAACATGGGACTACATGAGTATCTTAATAAAGTTAAATTATTTTAAAAAGGAAAAACACATTTTAGGCATCACATAAAAGATTTTTTCATTCGTTACAATAAATAATACTTTAAAAAAACCTAAAATTTTAGTAAAAATTACAAGAACGCCTAACTTATCACTACTGGAAAACTGCCCTATACCCACGGTTTTGGGAACTGTGGGCTAGAACGACGTCAGGATAGGGGGGGGGGGTCGGGCTATACCCACGGTTTGGAGAAACTGTGGGGATGGGATTTCCACAGCGTGGCAAGTGCATGGCCATGCTGGCACAATGTTGACCCCACAATTTTCAAACTGTGGGGATTTAATCTTCAAAAAAAGCGCCCAGGGGGTTTCGAACCCCGGCCTCCCGCTGCGCCTGGTGAATGCGCCCAACCAACAGACCACCAAATCTAATACTTCAATATGTTATATATACATGTATCTGGTTATATATATTAATATGTAGTATTAAAATTCCAAAAAAACGTCTGGTGTATTTTGAACCTGCATCTCACGCAAAGTCTCGCAGCCGCACCCCAACAACCAACCAATCGAGCTGTGATTAATATTTATTATATATACATACATCTGCGTATCTATATAAATATAATCCACATGTGTATTTAAATTAAAAAAACGCAGCTAGTGGGATTTAAACCGTCGACCTACAGCAGACGCGGAGAATGGTTTACCAACTGAGTTATTGAGTTATTGATATTATATATTTACATTTATGTAAATATATTAATTTAAAACGTGAATAAATGCCTTCCCGCCTAATTTCTTTTGCATCCCGCCTAATTTTATTTTCCCGCCATAATGCGGGAAAGCTATACCCATGGTTCTGGAGAACCGTGGGTATAAGTCTTCAAAAAAAAGTCCAATACCCATGGTTTTTATAAACCATTGGCATAGGTCTTCGGAAAATACCCTATACCCATGGTTTTCTCCAAAATTGTGGGTATAGGTGTCCTATACCCACGGTTTTCTAGAACCGTGGGTATAGGTTCACATACTGTCCCTATACCCATGGTTTTTTGCAAAACCGTGGGTATAGACCTATTTTCGAGTAGTGTATGGACTATGGAAGAATCCTTGTCTGGTATCGAATTACGGTTTGAAGTAGAAGAAAATAAAATAGAATAATAGACGAATTACTTGAAAATAAGACATATTAGATCACACTAAAATAGTGCACAAGATGTCGAGAGAAATGAAAAAAAATGAGAAATGGGATTAAATCTCTTATTGAGAGGAATCTAAAGAGAAGAATAGTGGTTGATTTCAAGCTCAGATAGAGGAGGAATCCAACATCCAAGCATAGGTATAGATGAGGGATTTCATATGACAGGAATTATTTTGTGTGAGAAGTGAGATGAAATTGGAGAGGACAATTAAAATAGAAAGGATAAAAAAATCTTAATTTAATATCCTTTTAAAAGATTTCATGGTTTAAATGTACAATTTTCCAAACTGCGTGCCAACTGTGAAATAGTCACTATCCCAAGACACCCCTTACAAGGTCTAAATACACGACTTGACTAAACATGTGAATCCCATTAAAAAAACCTCTGTCACTTGTCTAAGATAATTTTATAAACCATTTGGCTTGGGTTGCATGGTTAGGGAAAACCATGTGGCACCAACTATGAACTGAAGCACCCTACACTATTTTAAAAAACCATGCACTTGACTTTTTTACACCATAACACGGAGATTCAGTGTCTAAAAAAACCCTAGATGGTCTATAGATATTCCTTAAACCCTATAGAAAATTTAAAAAGGAAAAACAAAGGATTTTTAATTGAAAAAATAATCTATATCTTTTTTAAAAGTTGGTTATTTACAACCTCCCCTCCTTGAAGAAATTCATCCCCGAGTTTTATTTCTGATGGTAATAAGGGATCATATGAGAAAATCAAATATTACTAAGAACGTATGTCAGGATCTTTCTCCCAGGTCTCATCCTGTACTCGACCATTCTGCCATAACACCAACACTAGACGAACTAACCTATCTTGGAGAGCCTTCTTGATCCAATCCACAATACACACTACTAATAAGAAGCATCTTCATATAAATAAAACACCTCAAGATTTAAGATTTATGATGGGTTTAGATAACACTGATGAATCTGTGACACATGAAAAAATCATGCATAGAATAGTACCTCGGGGGAAGTTCTATCATATAGGACACTGGTCAAATTATCTATAGGATCTCAAATGGTTTGATGAATATAGGAGCTATCTTATATTGCCTCTTAATCTATATCTGACCCATCCTTGGAGAAAAATTAATGAAAACCTAATCCCTAACCTCAAAATCAAGAGGCATATGATGGTGGTTAGCATATGACTACTTCCCAAAATAAGATTCCATCATGAAATTCTTGATCAGATGAACCTATTATGAAGGCTTTTGAATGAGATGTAGTCTAAGAAGTGGTCTATCCTACCTCCAACCATCACAGAGGTCAATTTCAGGTTCTAGAATATAATAAAGGAATCATATATATGATGCCATGAAAGATATTATTGTAAGTGAACTCAACTAAGGGTATGTGTTTCTCCTAAGAACCCCTTAAGTCATGAAAACATTCACATAGCATGTACACTAACACCTGAGTCATATGATCTATCTGATCATTGGTATGATAGTGATAGTTTGTTCTTAGAATCACCTAGGGACCAAGGCTTCCAATAAACCCTTCTATAACTACAACATGAAGTGATCATCCCTATCAGATATGCCAGAATACAGACCTCCTTAAAAGAGAATGACCTCCCTGATGTATAGCCTCCCTAGCCCATCTATTGTGAAGGTTCACAAATAGTTAGGGAATTTTAAACATTCATCAATTAATAATAAAATACCCAAACAACATCATTTAATCGAGGTGTTCTTGGAAAACCTATATGGAAATTAATGGTGACATCATCCCACTTCCACTCGAGAATGGAAAACGACAATAAAAGTCCCACCGACTTCTAATGTATTGAATTCACCTACTTAAGGGTGGAACATCGAGTAACAAATACATCTATATCATGTTTTATACCAGGACACCAATATTAGAGATGTAAGTCTCGATAAATCTTAGTGACACCGGGATGAATTTCTCATACTAATGCATGGTATTCCTATATAAACTCCTATAGAATGTTTACTAGATCCCATACAAACCCATGTGTGTATAATTTCTCATCCTTAACCATGTTAAAATAAGGTGATGAATCCTCATATGAAACACTCTCCCTATAGACTAGGCTCTTGGGATCTAAAAGTTTCCTCATCTTTTCCCATTTTAGTATTTTTGAATTAATTACTAAAACTATGAGGACTGTCTGCCCATGATTATACTAAACCTCAACATGAATCTATGAAAATAAGTATATAACCTTCCACTCACAACTAGTCTCCTTCACTAACCTTGTCTGTGTATTTCATCTCAGATAATCAGCTACTACATTGCCTTTTCTAGGCATATATACATGCTCAAAGTCAAATGACTACAAGTATTCATCCCATCTACACTACCTGAGATTAAGATCGTGCTATATAAAGATAAACTTGAGACACTTGTGATCAGTATACACCACAAATTTCTCTCCAAGAAAATAATTTAACCAATAGTTTAATGCATGCACCAATGATTCCATATCATGGTTGTGTGTCAGGTAATTCCTCTCATGTGGTTTCAACTGATGAGACCCGTACGCTATGACTTTCTCATCCTGCAGCTAAAATGATCCCATCCTGATGCATGATGTGTCACAATAAATTTTATATCTCCTACCCAGCTCTTATAGAATCAGGATCTCCAATGAAATAAACCCACCATTCAATTCTGTAAAGGCTTCCTCGCAAGCTTTTGACCATAAGAATTTCACACCCTTCTTATTCAAACCCATAAGAGGCATTATGACAATATCATTTTTCATGAACATTTTAAATAAATTTTAAATTATTTTAAATTATCTCAAATGAATAATCCCATGTATTTCAATGTTTTAATGGTATATGGGGATTTATAATTAAATCATTAAAATTGATTTAAATACTGGTTTTCACTTATATTTTTAATTTTTTTTAAGTTTTGAATGTTATTTTTGTTAAGGGATTTGAAATTTCGCAATATTATTTTTTAGGTATTACAAAAAAGAAGAAAATATACTATCCCAAAAACTCTAAGGCCAAGAATCCACATAGATATCCCAAGTGGACTGGCCAGCCAAGAATGGCCCTAGGGAGATCCCATCAAATGGAAGGTGTGGGATGTGGAAGGATCCATGAGCATGTGTGGGCCTAAGCCCGCATGGGACCTGCAGTGCAACATGTCCTGATATAAGTGTGTCCATGTGAATACAAGTTACCACCCTAATGTAGTATCATGAGTAGAGAAGCCATAATATTTTCTTATAAATGATCACCTACCCATATATGATTTTCTCTGCAGGAAAAATCTTATGCATGGTACTATTCATTTTAACTGATAAACCGCTATTCTTTTATTACCCACATACCTCAGCCTCAAACGTTTCCACATCACCATACCCACCACTTTTCTACCTTCATCATTTACTGTCGCCACTTCTTCACACCAAAGATTCCATCTACATCACCTGGAATGATCTAGATCGAGCTCTCCAACACTACCTATGCATGAGATCACCTTTGATCACTCTTGGACCCTCATACGACCACCATTAAGGATTTATCTATCCCCTTATAAGGCTAGATGACTTGGAGGGCTTGACGAAGATCACCACTTCCTATTCTACCACATTTCCTAGCCATTTGAAAGTGGTACCAACATGTACATTCCCATGAAAATCCTACATTTTCATTCACCCATTGAACTGTACTGCCTCTAAGGATTTCCTCCACACAACACCACAGTCCATGATGTATTTAAACACATGATTTATTCAGGTGTTTCCAATTTCCACACTCCAAGTCTTATGTGTGATATATTCAAAATATATAAAATAAATCATTTCTTGATATTGAAGATATCATTAGAGTAAATCTGGAGTTTCCCTCTATATAAGAAGAGGAGGGCTCGCCACTATCGAGGAGGGTCAGCACCCATAGGATTAAAGTTCGTATCAATTCTTCTGATGCATTTTTTTCTTTCTTTATTTATATTTTTCTTCTTATGTGATTTTTATTTTAGTTTTATTTAATATTTTTAGTAGAATCAATGCATTGTTTAACATGTGTTTTTCATCCACTGTGGTTCTCTTCCTCCTCCTCCTCTTTATTTTATTATTATTACATTTTTTCAACTTCTATTTTCAATTTTTTTATTTGATTAATATTTTTCTTCCTTTTATTTATTTGACTTCTTCAATTATTTCATCTTCTTACACCACATTATTTTATTTTATTTTTATTATTTTTCTTATTATTATTATTCTTCTATCTCTCTCATATTTTTTTTTTATTTTTTTATTATTTTTATCCTTTATCATTCCACACTTGTGACCTATTACACTTGATAATGAGTGTTTTAACCATGACTTGGCCTGAGAGAGGTTAGGTGTTCATTAATTCTTTCTTAAAATTAATTTATGTTTTTGGAATATGAGACTGGATTTCTTGGTGTTGGCGTTTTTACACCACGACATGTAACTAAATTCTATTTATATTATATTATTTTATTATTTACCTCCCTTACATTTATCATAAGCTCTTAAAATGATGAATTTTACCCATTAAGTGGATGAAATGGCATAAAATGTAGTCTGTTCCTAAAATATGTCACACCTTCTATTGATGTGATCTATCAACTTTGATTACAGAATGAGGTGGAATTTAGATTTTTATAGAAATTCAAGATTTCACAATAGTAAATAACAGGATATTAATTCATCCATGCGTTTTCATAAATTTAATTATAAAAATATATTTAAACAAATAAGGGATAATAAAGATAGAATTTAAAAACCAAATCTTTGACCAAGTGCATTCTTCTTAATTTCATTATGATTAGAATTGCATGTTAGTTTATTTTAAATTCTCATTCCTTATGTATTTTATTTACTTTAAAAAATAAAAAGACCCAAAAATTTATCATTTATTTTATAAATAATAAGAATTACAAAAAAGTAGTTCTTAGGTGAATTTTATTGAGTAAGTAAACAAATTTTGAAGCTCTTCAAGTTATATGAACCTATCTAGCCACTAAGTTTCAATGGGAAGCATTTAGAAATTTGATTTTTTCATACCTCAATATTGAAATGTGTTAAAACTAGAACCATTTCTAGGGAGATAATTTTTAGTATTTTTTTAGATTTTATATATTTTTATTATTATTTTATTTAAACAAAAAAATAACACAAAAATAATTTTTCATTATTTTTTCAAATGACTATTTAATTAATTCATGGAACAATTACCCATAGGTTCCCGATCCAATTGGTGACAAACCCTTGTCTATGTAGAATGGTGTTTCTATTTTTTTAGACAGTTGATGTTATTTGGGAAATCAAATAATGGGAAAGTGGCATTTAAAGAATCTGTATTTGGTCTAAGGTAGGACATGAAAAAACAAAATTTTGAAGCCAGGGCTAGGGAACTAACCAAGTTCTCCCTTTACTTTTTATAATTTTATCAAGTGGAAAAGATCTAAGAAGATCCCCTCCTTGTCTTCACTGATTTTTTTTATAAAATCCAAACTTTTGAGGCCATGGGTGAGGAGTATCCATATCCCAACCATTTTAATAACTAGATCCAGACTGACCACAATGAGTTGGTTGGATTCATAATGAGGAATACTTACCTATTAAGTTATGTATGGGAGGTCAATAAGATATGGATGAATTATAGAATGAGTTTGAGGTAAAAATTGATCTCCATATTAGTTAAAAATTAGAAGATCCAACACTATTTCATATCTCTCATGCCAAGGAAAAAGAAACCACCCAAGTGGTGGAATTTGAAGAAAACATGGAAGAGCCTAAAAACCTACCTCCACTTACTACCATCCAACTCCAAGAGGCACTCACCATTAATGAAAATATTAAAGATGAACCAACCAAGGTTTTTTATATTATCTATAAATCTATTTCATTTTATTTTATTCAATATGATTTGATTATTAATTTCCACTACTTTGAATTTTTAGATTTAGATAATCCATGTGATGCCTTAGAGAAAAATTAAGAAACAAAACATACAGCTATTGAGTAACACATGGAGAACCCTAATTATGATGAACATGAATTGAAGGAATCCCACAAGGATTTATAAGTAGATTAGATTGAGGGAAAAAAGAGACAATTTTCCCACATTAAAAGGTAGTAATTTTATTTAAATTTTAATTTTTTTCAAGTGAAATAACCTACTTAATTTCTCTTCAATTGAATCCCTATACCCCAAATTGAGAAAAAACTGAACAAGAAAGAGAAGGTTTCAAAATTTTTAACCTAGGAATAGGATTATCCATACTTCATAATACCCCATCCATGAAAGCTACATATAATTTTAAAGGTAATGTATTAAGTATAATCTATCCATGGATCATTCCTCACCAATAAAGAAGAAAGGTAATTTGGGAAAATCCAATTGTAGTAGTTCCAATCCAAAATGATCCACCCTCCATCATACTATGGATAATAGTTGGTGGTACCCTAGGGATGTAGTTAAAATCAAAATATTAATTGGGTGATAATACCAAGAATTATCATTAATTTATTTATATAAATTACAATTTGATTCTTAAGACTAGTTTAACAAGAATCTCCATTCTGTTTATTATTTGTGCTTTTTTGGAATGATCCATGTGTTTTATTTTCATGATTTAATTTTGTAAGAACAAAATAGAACAATGTATCCCCCAAAAATTGAACGAATGGAACTAAATATTCATGAGAAAATTGAGTTCACTTTAATTTTTTTCTTATAAGCTCCCTACATTTTACTTAAAACCATGATTGAGCTTTAATATAGAAATTGCATTCCCATAATTGAATTATTCATTTACTGGACTTATTTAGTATAGATGAGGTTTTTAGTAACACTATAAATCCATGTCTTATATTTTAATGATTATGGTTTTGAATGAGTAAAATGGAAAATTTCATGATTATAGTGAAGCATGTATATTAAAATTTGGACTCATGATATGAGGGAATTTGTTTATTCATTTAGATGAAACTTCTCTATCATTTTTCATGCATTGAATTACAGAAATTTATGTGAATTGATTTTTTATTATTATTAATTACTTAAGTGATTGTAAAATATTATATATTATATTCAAAAGATAATTTATATACCAAATACATTATATTTTATCTTGAGCATATCTCTTGGGTGGTCTTGGGACATGCCACTAACCATAACTTTCATTGAAACATGTAAAATCTATGACTATGCAAAAACATATTTAAAATGATTTAATAAAATTCTAAAGAACTATCATCCTTGATACCACCTTATTCATTAATCCTTATTTAACCCATAGAGGCCATAAATGAACTTGTTTTGAATGATCCATGTTTCAATCCATTTTTATTCATTCCTATCATATTTGTTTTTGTATGATATTTTAATGTTTATGTGTATGGGTTGGGGAATTCATTTTAAATGGGATGAAATGAATTGTACTAAAACATTTTGGGGGTGTTTCCTTGGGTATTTATAAAGTTTTATTTATTAATTCATTATGATTTATAGATTTCCCTTATTAAAAACTGAAAATGGAAGTAAAATAAAAAAGAGAGACAAAATTTGGGTTGTGACTTGAGAGTCTCCAAAATCACCATCAACAGCCAAATTATTTTTATCATATGTGGTTAAGTTGTGTGTGTGAGATACATTATAAGCATAAATTATGAAAAAGAAAAATAATGAAAAAAATAATATGAAAAAATATTATAAAATAGAGAAAATTTAAGGAGAAATTAATTCATTATTCATCTATTAATCATAGAATTACATTGAGCTTGGGAAGTGGGAATTGTTATTTTAAAGGGGATAATATTATTAAAATTCTAGTTTTTATATCTTAATTTATGTTTTAAGAGATAAAACTCCTCTTTGTGCCTTAATTTTTGAACATCAATTCCCACAACCTCAAGCCTCATAGTCAGTAGAACCTTAATTGAAAATTCCCCATGATTTTATGTTCCATTTTTCTTTCAACGTAGAGACAATATTTCCTTTATAGGCCTATGGATAAGGATCATATTCTCATGATATGAGCATAATTCTACTTTAATTATATCATTAGTGATGAGATAAAATATTCAAAAGAGAGGTAAATCATTACATGTAATGTTTAATAATAATAGATTGAGGGACTTGAATGAATAAAAGGATAAGACCCACCATTTTAAAAAGGGAGAAAGTAAAATACAAGGATTGATTACTTATTTAAAAATTTAGAAATTAAATTGATATTTTATGTGAAACATGAAAATTTTATTTGAAATTGATGATTATTTTGTTTCATTGCTTTGAAATTTTAATAATGGTTACATTGGTTCCCTCTAATTTTCAATATTGAGATTTAAATCTTAATGATAAGAATGGATTATGTGCATGGGTATTTGAAACACATATTATTTAGGCATATTTTTAAGTAATTTCCAATGAGTTTAAATTATTTTTAATGAAGAAATCCATGTAACTTGATGTTTTAATAAAATATGGGGATTTATAATTAAATAATTAAAATGTATTTAAATACATTTTTTTCACTTACTTATATTATTAAAGATTATTTTTTGATGTTTTGAATGTTATTTTTATTAAGATATTTGAATTATATCTATCTTATTTTTCAGGTGTTACGAAAAATTAGGGATAAATCAGCCATCCCTCAACCTCTAAGGCCATAAAGACACATATCCAGTTCGAGTGGGATAGAAAACCATGAATGGAATGAGGGAGAGACCGCTGAATAGAAAGTGCAGACTGTAGGACAAGGCACAAACATGGGTGGGTCTAAACCTTCCCGTGTCGTGCAATGCGATGCAGCCCAATCTTTGTGTGTGAATGTGAATCAAGGTTCCCACCCTGGTGTGTGTTTTGAGTAGTATAGTTGCAATATTTTTATAAATTATTGGATCCCCATATCCATGTTTGGATTCTGGAAAACTATTACGTGTGGTACTATTCATTTTAATAGATATTTTTCCATTCCGTGCATTGCCCGTGTACCTCAGCCCCAGACATTTTTGCACATCCATCTTTGTTTCTTCTTTCGTCTTCATCCTCCCCTACTACCACTACTTCACATAGAAGATCCCATCTACACAACTTTACTCCGAATGGCCCGAAGGCCTTCCTTTTTATTTTTATTATATATAATACCCCTTTTTCGGGTTGAAGGGGAACCCGTACATGACCCTTAGTCCCAAGGCACAAGGCCCGATATGGCCCATAATACATGACCCGAAGGCCCAATGACATACCATGCCCATACATGACCTATAGGCCCAACCCACTAGAACTGACCCTCCCCAACTTGTGAATCATTGAATGCCTTTTTATCTCCCCACCTACATTGCTGGTCAGCTAGAATTTCCACGTACAAAGCTGCACAGTGCCTGGTCCCGATGGCGATTTCCATAACCTCTCATTCTTCCATTCCGGTTAGCTCGGCTTTTGGTGACTACTATTGATGCTTTGATCCTCTTCTGGGGATTTCTCTATGTGAACTGGGCTACTTCATGGTCTTCAATGGCCCAAAGGCCCTGTGGCCCGAAGGCTTTTGATGGCTCGAAGGCCCTTGAGTCCCGTAGGCTCAAACCAGTGGCCCGAAGGCCCAAACCGGTGGGCCGAAGGCCCAAATCAAGTGAATAGTTTCGACTCCTATAGTACCAAACAATACCTGCTATAATACTACTACAGTACCCGGAAATTCACCTCCACTCAGTTTTTGAACCTGGGTCTCTTGGATGCCAAGCAGGAGCCCTAACCACTTAGAAAGCTCAATATCAAGCTCTCTCTCACTACCTATACCTGATATCACAATTGATCACTCCCAGACAATCATATAATCACATGAAGGATTTATCCGGAAACATATAATGTTGAATGACTCATAGAGATTGATGATTATCCCCACTACCTCCACTACCACACTACCACACCACTATCATGTAGAATCTCTATGTTTGAGACCATGAAAATCCCTAGTCTCCATGAAGGCCTTAAAGTGTACTGCCTATTATGATTTCCTCCATGGTGAACCATTATCCACACTATATTTAAACACCAAATTCCTTTAGAGGATTCATATTTCTATACCCCGAATATTATGTGTGTGATATTAAAAATTGAGAAACAAATATTTACATTATATTTGAGATACGATCGAATAAAGGATAATTTTTTCCCTCTCTATAAGAAGAGGAGGGCCTGCCACTTTTGAGAAGGGTTTAAACCCACTAGAGGAGTGTTCTTATCAGGGATGATACAACATTTTTTTATTTATTTTTTTATTTATTAATTTTTTATTTTTTATTTAGTTTCTTTTAATATTATTAATATAATTCATGCATTATTTAACATGTTTTTTCATCCATTTTGGATCTTCTTCTTCTTCTTCTTCTTCATCCTATTTTCTTATTCTGTCCATTTTATTTTCTTCTACCATTTTCTATTTTCTTATTATTATTATTATTACTATTTTTATTTCATCTTTTCCTTCATTTATTTTATCTTCTTCCACCACTTCAGTTTATTTATTTTCATTATTTTTCTTATTCTTTTTCTCTATCCCTCACTCTTATTATTTTAATTTTATTATTCTTCTCCTATATTCCCTTTCTACCATTGTGAAATCTTACCCTCGACAATAAGGGGCTGACCTGAGGCTTGAACCAGGGGATATTAGGTGTTGTTGAATTATTTCAAAAAAGTAAATTTTGTGTTTTTGGTATATGTGAGTGACTTGATCGAGTGTGGTGGGTTTCCACCATGAAATGAAACTCAATTCTATTTATATTATTCAATTTTATTCCTTTTCCCATTATTTTGATTATAATGTCTTCACATTAATAATTTGAGCCATTTAGTGGATGAAATGGAAGGTGATGGAGCCAGGTCTTGGAAGATGTCACACTCTTGATTGAGGTGTTCTATAAACCTTTTTTAAAGGAGGAGGTGCAATTTAGATTTCTAAAGGCATTAAATATTTTACAAAAATAATTAAAATGATAGTAATTCATGAATGAGATTTCACAAGTCGAATTATGAAAAATAATTTTATCAAATAATGGGTAATAATGATAGAATTGAAAACCAAACCTAGGAAGACATTCTTTCTTTCTAATTACATTCTTTTTAGCATTCCATGTTAGTTTAGTTTTAATTTTCATTCTGCAATTCTTTTATTTCCTTTATAAAATATAAAAAACTCAACCTTTTATCATTTCATTAATAAATAATAATAAAAAATTAGTTTTTAGGTGAATTTGATTATGTAAGTAAACAAACTGTGAAGTCCCTCAAGTGAGATTATCCTAGTCAACCAATGAGCTACACTAGGAAACATTTAGAAATTTTTTTCCAGGAACCACAACAGGCATGAATCACATTGATAGGTGTGAAAAATAATAGCTAACTCATTTATAATACAATGAAGAAACTCTATATATTAATTTATTTCTTGGTATTATCATAGAAAAATATAACTCTCACATTCTATGGGTGTATTGATACTCCCAAATATCAGATGATATGACCCAAGAAGTGGTCTTTGTCGATCCAAAAGTGAAATTTAGGGATATTTTCCTAAATATGGTGCTTTCATAATTTATTGATCATGATATCATGATGTTGGGAATGGTTTAATTTACTGAGAGAATCCAAAAATATGTCATACAAAAAGTCTACCATGAATGGATCGAGATAATGGCGGAGAAACTTATTCATCCGGGCCATGAAATCATCCATCACATTTGTGTGACTGAATGACATTACCAGGTACTCATAAACACCATACCTACTTAAAAATGTTTTATAAGGTAAGTCTTAAGGCATGGTATACACATGATGGTATAATGACATGAAATCAATATTTGAAAACACACTCGTACCTCAAATTTAATCAAAGAGGCCATCTATTTGAGTCTGTGGATAACGATTCTTAACTATGTGTAACAACCCAAAAATTCATTAATAAAAATGCCTCTTGGTCTATTTAAATGCATTATTAAGTAAAATAGGTATGTAAAACATATGAACTTCCTTGTTTTTATGTTTTTTTTAAAATACCATTAAGAATTGTGACCATTGCTAATATAGTCTTTGAATAGTGATCACGTGGTTAGTATAAATATAGGGCTTTAACAAATCCAATTTACTCAGAAAAAGGAATAGATGACCTCATCCAGTATAATTTCTCTATACAAAGCCCATTTGTCAGGTCTTGGAAAGGAGGTGGCGTCATTGGGATTCAATCTTGACCAAGCCCAAGATGAGCTTGAATACGTTAATCTTGAGTAGAACCGCCTACAGGATATGTGGAAGTTGATAAAGATTACCACTTGAGCGATGTTATCTGAGCCACCCCAAGAGTCTGTTACCATCGCCAACCTTACCCTAAGGTCTTATGCAGGTGTTTTAAGGGGTTATGTAACAAGACCCTAGCACTATGACTATGTAAATTATTTTTTTATTAATAACATACATTCATTTTATTATTGTTACTTTGTAAATAGTTTTCAAAGCACATATAATATTTTTAGACAATATTCAACTAAGAAATATATTTTGATGAATTAATGGATTTTTTTGAATTAAATAATATTTTAATAAAATATTTTCATTAAATTATTTTTTATTAATTAGAAATGATCTTATAATTTTTATGAATATAATTTTAATTTTTATTAAGGTTTGAAAGCTATTTCGGCCAAAACCCATGAATTTTTTGATAAATGTCTATTTTTATTTTAAAATTAAAAATTCACATATTTAGATAATTATTTAGATAAAATGAATATTAGTTTTGGAATCAGGATGTCGAAATTATCCAACTGTGAATTATTTAAAATTTTCTGAGACAATCAATTTTTTGGGAAAAAATCAAATACCATTTATATATGTAATGTGTTTTATGACATCATAATGACCCAATAGTGATGTAATAAAATACAATAAATGATATTTTAGGCCAATATATTTTTTATCCTTAAAATAATGTGATTTTATATTTGTTTGATTAATTTTATAATGCCTTAGTGGACCCTCCAAGACTTGTTTTCCTTAAGAGTGTGACTCGCCTTCACATAAAGAACCCTATTATTTGAATAAGTTCATCCATTTTAATTATAAAATATTTTTCCACTCCCCTTTTTCAAAAACCAAGGGTTGGTTTGTTGTTTTTATTAGTTTAATGTGTGCTGTTCCAAACCTAAATAATAAAGAATTCCCTCTCCTTTCCTATATAAACCAACCCAAGATCCCAATTCCTCTTCACTCAAAGCCTTTTGTGTTCACCCAACCTCTTCCCTATTCTCTCTAAAATCATCCCAAGGCGCCAAAATATCCCTAGAACCCTCTCTCAAGCCCCTCCCAAGCCTTTGGGATCACACTTCCAAGTAAGAAATTCCTTCCTTTCCCATTTTATCCAAGTTTTTTAATATTGTTATGTCCATTTATTTTCAGTTATAAATTTTGGGGTATGATTTTTCAGCCTCCCATACTATCCTCTTTATGTTTGAAATGATGGGATACCCCTTTCACTCTCATTAATTCCTCCCATATACACCTGTTACCGTGCCAAAATTCCGTAAGGAATTTCTCTTTCATCATTTACATTCAAGAAGTTCTTTTGTATTATGCATCTAAATTCCATTAATTTTGTTGGGACATATATCTATATGACCCCCTTACTGTCTATTTCATGTAAATATGATGATACACCCCTTTCTCTCTCATAAACAAATTTTATGAGTTCTTATGTCACACTGCTATACTACCGAAATTGCACAGTGATTTCCCACGCCAAAGACATTGTGTAGTGAATACCATGCCCAATTCTCTAACAAGGGAATTAACATTTAAGCACATTTACCTATTTATTAAATAGTTTCATTTATGCATTAAAAATTCCTTTATCTTAGAATAAATGATGATTTTTAATGATTCAATGTTGTATGATCCATGTGGCACACTTATGTATGAAATGAAATGTTTAAGAATGGTGCACCCTGATAGTGATCCAATGCATTGGGTAAAGATTAGTATCATGATACATCAAGTGAAATGAGGCTTTACTCATGCTAATTCAAGTTCAATGAGGTTTTACTCATACTAATTCAAGTGCAATGAGGGTTTACTCATGCTCCACGTGCAATGATACTTGGATCATGCTAATACCATGTTAAGTGTTGTTGCCACATTTCCATGTTATGATAATCATGCTATATCATGCCATTATGTTCATGTTTCTCTTTCTCTCCATTGATACGACTATTTCCTAACATGTATTTTAATCTTCATGTAATACATTGTTTACTCCCTTACTTGGCTTTATAGCTCACCCTTTTCTTATGCATGTCCTTAGGTTATCCCATGAAATGATAAGTACGAGGGAATGTAGTGGTCATGTAAAGGAAGTTTTCAATGAAGATGTTGTGTTTCATGTTTTATGTAGTTATGTAATGTTCCTAATCCCCAAAGACATTAGACCTCTTGATCTTCTATTTTGTATCAAGTGAAGATCTTATGTAATAAATCATGTTTATGTGTGTAATAAAAAGATGGGTTGTTATACTATGAGTTGTTTAATCCATCAATAATACATGGAAATAATGAGGTAACCATCCTCATTCTTGGAAAAAAGGACCAGTGAACCCCATGGAGAGGTACTAGGTTAGATAAAACACATAGTTTCTAAATATTATAACTTCTTATTGATCTCTAAAAGCTCTGTAGGTGGCATACTGTAAGGAGGAATGGAAACTGGTTCCACTCCAGGCACTAGATCATTGGTGAAATCAACTTATCTCATTATAGGTGGCCCATAAAAGTCTCTAGGGAAGAAGTCCCAGAAATGATCCACCACAAGAGGTAAAATGGTAGGTCACATCCCCTAAACATCCAAGAAGAGACTAGAAATATGGGATGTGACCCATCCAAAAACATGATGCTCAGGTCCATCTCGAGTCACATGAACATCCTATTACCCCTTTTAAACATGTCAACCACCCTTTAGTGATGTAAACATCACCTTCTGTTGATAAAAATAAATATGGTCTTGATAGGTTACAAACTATTATATCCCTAGTATTACATAAAACCCTATCATGTTGGGGATAAAAAGATTCCATACAAATTGATAAATACCTACCTCAAGGGGAAATTACTTTCATTGGTGAAAACTATATGATCGGATACCCAATGAGGTATTGAGTGCCATAAAATTACATAAGTACCCTATCTTGAGGCCCCAAATCTCTGGAATTCACTAAAATATAAAACAGAGTGATGAAACTATGACAAATAAAGAAGACACTAAAGTAGATTCCAATATTATAGTATATCAAAATATAGAAGGCCTAATGCTCTGCTCCTCCGACACGAACTGTACTACAAGTAACTGGATCATACCGCAACCTTGAGTTGAAACATGACTAGCCTAAGTAGGCATGGTCTACTGGTGCGGTGAATCCTAAGTCTGGTTCCATCTTCCTTGACCACTACCTCATCTCGAGTGGCTAATGATACTCTAGATGCCTTCTTGTAGAGGTACTATTGTCCCCACACCTGAATGTGGAGTCAGTGTAGATCCTCTATAACTAGGAATTAGTGAAAAGGTCCTAAATAAGTGCAAAATATGACCCATCCTGCTATAGCCTCTCCACTAAACTGGATCTCACATTCACTAGGGTTTCATGTTAGTAGACTTTCAACACAGGTGAAATAAAATGAAACTATCAGTATGAGCTATCCGATTACCATTTCCCCTATGAGCAACCTTAAAGTAACACTTCCATAAACTAAAAGAAATACTGAATAGTCTGAGTGATAATCATACCTACCTCACACCTTCATCTTCCCTCAAATTATTCCCAGTATTGAGGGACTGATTTAATATCTTAGAAATAGTGGTCAACAATAAAACATTAACTTGTTATCAAATGGCGTATACCAGTCCATCCTCAAATCACCTCACAATCATGATATCAAACCCATCTAGATTTGGTATGAATTGTTGAAGCTTATTAAAATAGGTAGAATACTCCATAAAAAACATAGATCCCTACTACAATTTCATGAAAACTCTAGCTCAGTCATCCATCAGTGCCTATGGAAATAAGTAATCATAGAAGACCATCTAGAAATCCATCTAGACCATATATCGATGTCAGTATACCTAGGTAACGACATCCCACCATCACTTGGAATAAATACGTATCATATAATCTAGGATATAGAACCTCATCTCTGAAGGATTCTCTAGATTCTTAAATATATAAATCATAGTCTCCATCCATGTATCAACAGCCTGAGGGCCACCAACACCAAAAAACATAGGTGGATGTTTCTGCTAGAATTCCCATATCAACTATTCTATACTCAGGGTAGGTTGATAAAATGATTTCATATAATATATTATACAAAGTAAACCCTCTTGAAATTATGTGTTAGTTCCCAAGTCATGAGTAGAATATGGTTTCGTAGGTGGAACTATGGGAGGTAACACTGGTGGCTTAAGGATAACCACCTCTGAAGCATAGTCGTCACTTCCCTCCCAAAATATGACTCATGACCATCATGGAAACACAATTCTAAAATTACAAACACATGCCTCAAAAGAAAATTCAATAGTTCAACATGGCATAGATAATAGATTAGGACAGGTACAAGCCCTCATACTAGTATAATAACACATCTCAACCTTTTCCTAAATCTAGGACTATGTGATAAAAGAAGACCTTAATAGGCTATAAGAATCATAATAGACACTCTTAATTTCCCACTACTAAGATCAGGTTTGGGTATAGGTCTTTCATCAAATGATTACGGTTCAGATATATACAGTTTCATTTGAAATTTATAGAGGAAAAACCATTAAATTTTCAATTCTCATCCCCATTTAAAGGTAACCATTTCATTTAGATTTTTAGTTTCATTTAAGTTCACACTCTTATATATATATCATCTAGTTATATGAGTCACCATTCCCAATTTATAAAATCCATACACCTTATAAATTTCAATTAGCGTATCATGTAACTCTAACCTATCCCCCACACCCAATATCAGGATGTAACATGTCATATAAAGTGATTTATTTAAATGAATCACCATTATGAATTTTTAGAAGTACTTTCTTCATAAACTACCATTTTAATTCAAGAAATCAAACCAAATAATTTTTCAGCCCATGGAACAAGAGTTTCATTAATCAAACATGGTATAATTGGGGAATTAAGGTTTCATCCTCAATCTGTATGGGGAAACACCATTTTTATTATTGCATAAAATTTAGTTAATCCAATTATTTTATCCTTCTAAGAAGTGTTAGCACATTTCCAACTAATATCAAGGCATCTAACTATATATATAAGGAAATTCATATATTAATTAAATGGGTCATGGAAAAATTCATGGCATATAATTCTTAAAGTGCCTATGATGAAGCATTATCAACTACCTCCTTGTCAAATCAAGAAAATGGTAGAAGAAATCAATAACCATAATATCACCAATATTAACATAAAAAAACATGTGTGTCACCCGACATTGAAATCATCACAATTATAAAAGGAAAAAAACTAAAACAAAAATTTCCCACCCCAGTTAAATTTGGGTTTACACTATACATGGGTTAGCTACTCCTAGGCATAGGATCATTTCCAAATCCTAACACATTTTTAGTCTCCTATCGAGTACCCAAATAGTAAGAAAAAAAATGAATCCATATGATACCACTTTGTAAAATCCTGACCCAAGAGACACTGAATGGTTCCCAGAGCTGGTTGGTCACATGGCCTCAAGCGTGAATCCCTATATTCCTGAGGCTTTTAAACAATAGTGAGAGTATATGGTGGTATGGTAGGGATACTATACCCTTTTTTATTATAGTACAATAGTGGAAACAATTACAATAATAAAAAATATAAGATAACATCCAAGAAATAAAAAATAACAATCCATTTGTAGGTTGAGTTATATAAAAAATGATGTCATGCAATTATGATGTAGAAAATTGGGATACAAAGTAAATTAATATACACCATGATTTAAAAAATCAAAAAAGACCAAAAAAACTCCCCTAGCATCGTGAGCATATGATTGGTCCTCTGATTCCATTCTCCCATGATATAAGCAAATCAGATCAAGCATCCATGATCGGGGGCTTTCCCTTATCTCTACTTGCATTCATAAGGTCTATCCGGGTACCGATCAATGGCTTGAACATGGTGTGAGATAAACTCAGTAGGCCACCACCCTTGGTTTCTAGAATAATCTAGTCAGTTTGTATATTATAGCAGTGTGTAGGTATAAAAAATAATAAACATTGATGTAATCCATAAACTGGTCATATTAGGTTCTTAGAGGATACTTAGATGACAGTACCTGCTTCAACAAATGCCGGGATGACTCAGGTCTTACTTTACCATGCTTATAGATTGATAAGTAATTTTACATAATATTTTTATATGTATATACACTATATATGTGAGGACATATAGAGGAATATACATAGATACTAGTTGCTAACAGGACTCGAGGTGTAACTCAGGTGTCCAATAATAATCAAATGAGATATGGATCCAAAAAGTGTACTAGCCCTAAATCTCATGGGAACGAAAGACTACATGCCCATCACTCTAGATAGTGAAGCGAGTCATTATTCCCAACTCCAAATGCAAGGGAACTTGTATTGTCATGCCTAATATCCATGTAATTGGTGTGACACACCATGCCCAACACCCAATGTAAGGGAGTTTGAAATTCCATGATCAAAAATTCCCTTAACTATTATCCATCAAAAAATATCCATGGTCTATTTATAATAATCATAATGCATCAAATTTTAAGAATTTACATTCACATAACCCAAAATAACGACGGGTTTCCTAAATTATATAATTCATTATATTTTTATAATGTTTGATTCAGACATTCTACCCAGTTCATATTAATAATATTAAACCAATTAATTTATAAATCAAGGAAAATTCAGTTCAATTTCAAGACAAACAACATAGAAGGTGGTATTGTCAAATAATCATTTATATCAAGGAGGACATTTAATTCAACACACCCAAAGGGGTGGTAACCAACAAGGTAAACATACTCCAATGGTTTAACATAGGTCTAAAAAATTATCTCAATAAGGTTAAATTCATTTAAAAAGGTAAAACACATTTTTAGGCATGAGGTGGAATATTCCCATGGGCATCCCAATGATGAGTGCTATAAAAACAGCTAAACTTTTAATAAAAATTACTAGACCACCTCCCATAAGCTCCTCGATGACTCCACATCTAGTCTTGTTTTCAGGATTGGAGTAGAACGAAAGAAAACAGAATAAAATAAAAATTACATGAAAATAAGGAATATTATCTCACACCAAAATAACAAAAAATATTCTAAGAGAAATTATGAAAGGAGAAAGAATATTGAAGATCTTACCAAGAATAATCTGACGAGATGAATGATAGTTGATTCTAAGCTCAGACAGAGGAGGAATCCAAAATCCAAGCTTAGGTGTGGATGAGATATTTCATACGAGAGGGACTATTATCCATGGGGAGTGAGGGAAAAAGGAGAGGAAAATTTAAATAGTATAGTGGAAAAAATCATTATTTACTCTCTTTTTGAAGGGTTTCACAATTTTGCTGCACGTTTGGCCAAACCGTGCACCCACCATGTGACAACCACTATCTCAAGACACCCCTTGCATGGGCTCAGCGCATTGTTTGACTAACTGTGTGTAGCCCATGAAAAATCCCAATGTCTCTTGTATGAGATGAGTCACACAACCATGCATCCCATGTTTCATAGTTAGGGAAAACTATACAGGCCACCTACTGTGTGCTGAATAACCCGACACAGTTTTTCCAAACCATGCGCCTGACCGTTTTCCTCCATAACTTAGAGTTTTGGGATCTAAAAAAGCCTTAGATGTTCCCGATAGCTTCCTTAGGCCATAAGGAAAATTTTAAAAAGTAAAAAAAGAGTTTTAACTAAAAACAAAGATCTATACCTTCATAAAAATATGGGTTATTACATATTCTATTTCTTTCCTACAGTTTAGTTCGTGGGAGCTTTGATTCTAGATAATTAGAAATATCGATATTTTATCAATATAATTTTATTATTTTATATTTTTTGTCTCATGATAATGTTTTTAATTTTCATGAGTTTATTTACTAATGAATGTAACCTTCCCTATTAATGAAATAAAATGTTGTTCATTTTTCTATTTTCTAGGTGATAATAATACTATATAATATAAGACACATTTGTTTTCGAAACAAATGTCACTAATGAAGTTTGGATCATTTCACACACCCTTGAGCAAGATATAGTAGATCACCCCCAATTTTTGACCCACTCAATAGCTAGACCATTATAAATAGATGGTCCAAAAGTCTTTTATCATTAAATCCCTTCTTTAAGAACCTAAGGGCCATTGCATACATTCTATATGACATTAGTGTGTGCCTGATTCTATACCCATGTCTACGTCACCACCAACATCACCTACCTAAGTCACTACTAGCATCATTGGTCATAAATGGATAATAAATCCTCCCAAGGGATATAAACCCCCACACACAAACAAATTAAGACACAATTAAAAATAATTAATAATAACTAAATAAATGATCATTATAACACCCACACACATTAATTTATATATTAATCTATATATGAATATATAAATTTATAATTATATCTATATGAATATATATATATTAATAATATTACATATATGATTATATTATATAGTAATAAAATTAATTTTTTTTATATTAAACTAATATTAACATATATACATACATATAAACACGTAGTCACAAAAGAGAAAACATAATTATAATTAATTAATAATAACTAAATAAATGATCATTGATATATAAATTACTATAAATATAAAAATAATATATATATATATATATTTATAATTATACATATATGAATATATTAATATCTATGTGTGTGTGTAACGTCCCCTGGTCTGTCACTCTCCAACATGGCCTAATTGAGTTGGTTACCGGAGAGAGTGTCAGGCCAAGGGATTTTACAAAGTGGTATTATAAGATCATAGGTTTTTCTTTTCTATTACTTTACTATTTGGGAAAGGTATAAAGGACACTAGGATGTGTTAGGACTTAGTCATGAGCTTTTTCATGGGAGTAGTTAACCCATATACAAGGGAAAATCTGAGTTCCCCGAGATGGGATTATTTTTTAGGATGTTATCTTATTAAAGTTGATATTATTTCACCTTGGGTGATTCCCATGTTGTGTGATGTTATTATTTATTGATATTTATACTTGTGTCCTAGTATGGTGTGAGTTGAGTATGCATGCATCATGATAGGAACATAGGGATATATATTTATAAGCATTGTTCATGATAAGGACTAATTTATTTTATGTGATATATTTTCCTGTATGAACTATGAAATGAGATACCTATTATTTTTGATAAATAAAAAGAAAAAATTATTATTTCATTATAATTAACTTGTTAATCCATGTCTAGGGAGACCATTATCAAGGGGTTTTCCATTATTGTCACCTTTTCAGGTTGACATTGTTGTTATCCAATGTTCTGAGGAGTGCATTTGTCTTTTAAATAAAACAAATCCTTATCATTTTCAAATTGAGTTCCAGGAGAGAGGAAATTAGTATGATCCCAAAAAAGATGATCTATAGATTCTTGTAGCTCATGGGAATCATATAGATGTTCAGCTTTGTGCCAAATTATTGAAGTTCATATGATCCATGGAAAGGGATATTTCTCACACCGTACCTTCAATGTCTGAGATTATGTGAGATTTTCAAATATAGAATCTTCCTATGTTCACTAGGGAGGGAGGTCCCCGAACAACTAATTTTTGGATTTATTTAGCATAGATAATATTAAAACACCTCAAGAAACCAGTGGATAAGAGGGTGAGTCTTTATACATACATGGTTTGTGGATAAGCCAATCATTGGCGGGACACTATAGAGAGAGATGGGAAGAAAGAGGAGTTATCATGGAAGGACTTTGAGGAAATTTTATGATTCAATTATATCCTTAAACATTGGGGGATGAGAAAGACGATGAGTTAATATACCTGATATAGGATAGAATTTCATTGATAGAAAATGTGGGATGTTTCATCAACTTGTAGTTATTTGCACCATCATTAGCAGCTAATGAGGTTTCTAGGGTGAGAATTTTCAAGGATAGTCTTCACTATGATATCAAGTCGTAGGTGAACATTTCTCTCTTGAGTAGATTTTTGGATAGGTTGAATTAGGCTCTCATCATGGAAGGGAATTTGAGAGAGGCCTTGACCATTGACTAAGCTGTTTTATTAGGGAAAACTAGGAGCTCTTATTTTTGTGGAAATAATTATTTATATGATATTTATTTCCAAGGAAATATTGGGAAGAATAACAATGAAATTGGGAATCTATCTTAGGATCGTGTTTCATTACAATTCTATCATTATGGAAAGTTTATCTATAAGCATCCTTAGTGTACATACCATGATTTGGAGTGCCGTGATTATAGTAGGTTGGGCCACCTGTAGAGGTTTTGTAGGGGAATGGATATGTATAAGAGTGGGTGGGGATTAAGATAGGTACCATAGTCTAGGAAGGACATAGATACCCTTCAACAAACTAGTAGATGGATTTCCATAGGATGTTCTGGTCGAGGTATGGAGAATGGTACCATTGTGTAGGAGTGGTAGTACCAAGAAGAAGGAATAGTGTAGAGGAGTAGATTGGAGCGTAGGGAATAGGGGAAATTCATCAGTTGCACAATATGCAGTCTACTTTTATTAGTTCGGATACAGAACCATCTACCATCATAAGTTTGATTCTTATATCATCTACTTTAGCTTACATTTTTTTTGAAATAGGAGAATCACATTTCTTTTTGTCTAATATTTTTGAAAATGTTTTAGGCCTGGTTTTGGAAATATTGGATGGTGTCTTGACCATCAATACATCCTTGGGAGTGCGGTTTAGAGAATATCAAACGTTTCAAGGCATGTTCTCCAAAAATTGGTGGTTATCATTTCTTTTTGGAACTGTTTGAGATAGAAATGACATGTTTCAATTTGATTCTTGGTGTGGATTGGATACTTCAATATCAAGATCATATTGACTATTATAGGAGTATGGTTGTATTTATATCTCTATAAGTAGGTAACTATTATCCCCAGGGTTAGTGGGATATTCAGGATGATATTGTAGGACCAATTCATTACAGTTTGAATTTTCTTAATGCCAAAAATAACCAGTATTTATCTATATTATAGTGGAATGAAACATGATACTTTTCACCAATGATATACCATTTTTTTATTCCTTACTTGAAAAGTTCTATAACTTACCACCCAAGTGAGAGATCAATTTCATGATCTTGTTGGTACCAGGAGTAGATCCGGTATCTATTATACCTTACAATATGGAACCAATAGAGATTCATGAGTTATAAACAGTTATAATATCTTTAAAATAATTTTTTCAGATGACCCAGTACGTCACTAAGGGGTTCTCCCATGATTTTATCCAATAAGTCTGATGGTACTTTGAGTTTGTGTGTGGACTATTGGAGATTGAACCAGATGTAGGTCAATAACCATTATCATATTCTACATATCAATGATATATTAGACCAGTTTATAGGTTCCAATATGTTCTCCAAGATCGATCTGAGATTAGAATACCACTATTTGAAGGTGAGAGAATCATACATACTTCATAATTTTTGTAGTAGTAGGTATTTTGAAGAGCCGAAAAATTCAAGGATTTTTTTAAATAAATTGAAATTTTACGAGTCTGTGGCTTCTGAAGTCACTTGATTCCGAGGCACGGTGTGCCTGGAATAAATTTCTGAAGTTCAGCTCAGGTATGTTCAGTAAACGAATGAGCGGGTTTTTCTATCTTTTGAACAGGTGCTCGGAATTGAAATCTGAGGGCACTAATGAATTCATAGCACCAGTAATTGCTTAAGGGGACCTTTACCGCAGTTGCGTTTTATGCGGGTTGAATGTTATTTTTTTGGGGTTGAATATTAAACTAAATAAAATTTTGTGGTACACAATTTTATTTTGTGAGTTGGTTATTTTATTCGAAGTATGGATATTTTTGAGGTGGGTCCCACACAATCCCCAACCTTCGTCTCCCCATAACTCCCAACTAATACCCCTCATTTATTTCTTTGACAACTCCACATATTCATTATGGTGGAGCCTTCCTACCTCCCTCATCCCATTAAAAGTTCCAACCTATCAATTTAATATCAACGTTAAATTAATTGGCACAGCTTTGGAATTGATATAAATTGCATGACAATTCTATTAATTGGGAGCCACTTATTTCTTTGTCTTTTGGAAAATCACTTTTGGGAGAAGACTCTAGGGAATTAAAGGAGAGGTGATCCTTCATCGACGAAGAACACCGTTCTTCAACGAAGAACACCCCCTACGAAGAACTCGAAGAACTTCCTCTAATGATGCATATTACTCAAATGCACCTCGACGTCAAGGAGAATATGTCACCTACGACAAAGACCCTTCCTCCATCGTTGATGGAACGACACCGTTCTTCCGTGATGCCCGTCTACCGCGACCCTCGTCTTCTATGGATCGACGACGTATGACAAAAACTTCGAGGTAGGGGGATTTTTTTAATATCCATATATGTGTTTTATACTCTCAAACATGGCATTTAATTTTTGGGTGATTATTTGAACCACTAACGCAGTGGGTACAGACTAACGAACAAGTCTGGACCCACCTCTATTTTGTTCTTGATGCACGGGGTGTTTGGCGATGACGAAACGGGATCACAACAGCGATTTGTGGCCTTCATAGTGAATTTCGGATCCTGAGACAATCGCAGGCGCAGACGGAAGCAAAAAAAGACCACCGAAATGACTCCGGCGGCCCATGTAAGACCATAGCAGCGTCGGCGACCAGCACCGCCTGGCCGCCTGTAGGCGGCGGTGCCCCAACGTGCCGCCGGCAGGAGCCCGCCGTAGCAATGGATGCGGCAGTGAGCAGCGGATCTCACGGCCGTGAGGGATCTGGGGAGACCAGTGGTGCCATACTGGTGCCACGTCCATGGAACCAAGGGCCGCACCCCCACCCCCACCCCCCGGCTCGGCTAGCTGGCCGAGCCAACACCCCCCCCCCCCCCGGCCGGGCCGGGTCACGCTGACCGGGCCATGCCGGTTGGGCCAGGCCATGCCCAGCCAAGCTGGGCCGCGCCCTACCGGGCCGGACCCGGACTCGGGTCGGGTCGACCTGGTTCGGGCCGACCCGGGGTGGGTTTGGCCGGGTTGGACCGGGCCCAGACCCCCCACCTCAGACCATTTTTTGGTATTTTTCCCATAACATGAGCTACAGACATTTGATAGATGCACCGTCAGTTGCGTAGGAATCCTTGGATCGAGACAGTCATTTTAGTATATTGCACTCGATGTTTAGATGAAGTTTGAGTATGGCCGGGTTGGTTCGAACCTGAAACCAACCGGTCCCTCGGAGCGAAAATGCTTATAACTTAAGGACCTGACGTCCGATTGACGTGCCTTCAACTACGTTGAATTCCTTTTGATGGGACGGTTATTTTGGCATACTACAATTTTTGTTTGGATGCATCTAGAGTACCATCGGGTTGGTTTTAACTTAAAAACCAACTGGGCCCTCGGAATGGAAAGACCAATAACTCTCGGATCGGGTGACCGATTAATGCATCGTCTATAGCATTGGGTTTCTTTTGATGAGATGGAAATTTGGGATACATTAAATCTAGACTTTGTGACAGTTGACGTACCGACCCCCCTTGGCTCAAGGAGCGGACCCTCCCGAAATCGAGCGTGCTATGTGCGGGAACCCTAGAGCTGGCTGCGACTACGACGACTGCAGTGCTGGGATCCTCCGTGGGTTCGATGATGATGACTACTGTACTTGGATATTCTGTGGGTTCGACTGCATGGACAACTGTAATTGGATCCTCCATGGTTTTGGTAATGAGGACGAATGTACTTGGATCCTCCGTGGGTTCGGCAGTGAGGACGAATGTACTTGGATCCTAAGTGGGTTCAACATCGATGGTTACTATACTTGGATCCTCCATGGGTTCGGTAGTGACGACTTCTGTACTTGGATCCTACATGGGTTCGGCAGAGGAGATGATTCAGATGCTACATTTAATCATCTCCACCCCTCTTCGTGAGTAGTATACCTGTGTGAGCTGAGTCTTGACTTTCAATCTTTATCTATGATGTGATTGACTATCTTTCCTGTGTGGACTGGGTTGTGCTTGGGCTCAGAATTTGGAGCTGAACTGATATTGATAACTTAGGTATATGTATGGGCATATAAATAAGTAGATTTAGTTGATACTTCGTGTTTGTATCTTTCCGTTGTTGTTTATCATTCGTGGATTCTGAGAGAGCATCGGGGTCTCGGGGTCCCTACTGAGTAACGTTATACTCACCCCTCAACGGGAAATGCCCTCACAATGTTGTGTTGGTTGCAGAAGACGGACAACACTGGTCGTGGTTGAGGCTTGTGGAGATGGAAAATTTCCAGAGGTGGACCACCCGGCGGGACGTACACAGAGCAGATGGACAGACCCGAGGTACCAACGAGACTATATGTACCCACCCTTCAGGTGGGATTTCTAGGGGACGACTCGGTGGTTGCTTCTTTACTTTACAACTGCTATACTTTCTTTCTCAGTTGTACTATAATTTTAGTTGGGATTGTATACTGGCTCATTTACTTTCCAACACTTACTTTTGTAATCAGTTTTACACAGTACTTACTTCACTTGTGTACTATGTTTGTGTTTATTTACTTGTATAAAGGCAATGCCTTCCCTTTTTACTGGGATTTTTGCATTTGGTGCTAGTCACCAGACCCTGGCATATGGAAGGCGGGCCTGGGGTAGTCACGGCATGGGCCCCGAGGACGGGTCGTGACAAATTGGTATTAGAGGAGTCGGTTCTAGCGCAGAACTCAGGACATTGATAATTTTTTCTCTGTGAAGAAACCGTGTTATGGGTATTGAGTGTGGTTTTTAGTCCAGGGAGTCTAGTGTTAGTGTGGTGGCCAACATATCCATACACCAGGACCTTTACTTCTGATTTCTGGCTTAGTTATCAAAAACACTGATTGCATGTGTGTTTTAGAAGTTTTCTTTGTGATTACTTTGTGTCAGATCACCAGGTATACTGTATTAACCGTGTCACACCTGTTTCTTTTCAAGATGACCCCATGAAGGTAGCCAGCCACAGTTCCTAGTTACGTGCAAGATGCCAGCTCACCAAGCGACGAGGCCTCGGTGCAGGGCCCCATTACTGCGGAGACACCAACGGTACTTCTAACCGTTGAGCCACTAATGCTACCAGCCCCAATAGCAGAGAGTGAACGCCACCTGAGTGCGTTGCATGAGTTTTAGCGACAGAGGCCTCCAAGGTTCTACAGAGAGATGGACTCTCAGGAAGCTAAGGATTGGATGGAGGCTATCGTCAGATTCTTCAGATTGGTAGGGATACCAGCTGACCTCATGATGATCCTTGCCATGAGTCTACTTCACACAATAGCAAGTAGATGGTGGAGCCTGATGCTCCAGGTGCATGATGATGCATCTCTTCTTTTGACAGAATTTGAGTGTCTCTTCTGCTTGGAGTTTGTTCCAGCCACCCTTCGTGCGGTGCACATCCAGAAGTTACTTCATCTGTGGTAGGGCAGTATGACAGTAGCTCAGTATTCAGCAAGGTTTACCAACCTATCACGGTACTCCACGGACATGGTACGCGACCCATTCTTCTGGGTCTGGACCTTCGATAAGGGACTGAGGCATGAGATCAGGGCTTCGATGGCCTCCCTCAGCATTGCGATGCAGGCAGGAGTACTGGAGCGAGCCCTTCTTGTGGAGAGATTTCTTACTGAGCCGACGCTGGTAGCGATACCCACCGCAAGTCGACATGTAGCAGAGTCTTCTGTAGCCGACAGTAGATAGATGTCGTAGAGGTCCAAGTGGACCAGGCCATCGGGTGGGTGGCCCCATGATTTTGGTTTGGATGTGAGGGGCACACGAAGCAGATCCATCTATATGAGGGGCAGGCAGTGCTATGCATGCGGCGGGTAGGGCCACATGGCTGGGGACTGCCCAACCTGACATGCAGACGAGTAGAAGATAATGGAGGGACCTCCCAGGAAGAGGCAGAGGTTCAACCGTGACAGTCCGCAGGGAGCAGGTGGATGAGGCAGAGGAGCTAGCCAAGCAGCGGGTGGTGGACGACGTTTTGAGGCTCTACCACCACCACCCCCATGTGTTCCACCCCGACCACAGGGAGCTGGCAGACAGAGGTAGGCTCAGCTCCAGGCAGTGGAGGATTATGACAATGGCGCACAAGAAATTATTGAAGGTAATATCTGTGTCTACTCCACCCTTTCTATAGTTCTTATATTCACAGGTGCAAGTCATTCTTTTATTTCTTCTGCCCTTCTTCGGAGCTCGTAGATTCCTTCGGAGTCGTTGGGTCAATACTTACGGCTAGAGACTCCTACAAGAGTAGACTCGACGATTATGCACTGGTGATGGCAGTGTGAGATTACTCTAGGAGGTGAGAGCTTCGGCTGGGATCTTCTTGTAGCGGCGTAGAGGCCTTATGAGATCATCTTGGGTATAGACTAGTTATCTATAGTCCATGCCCAGATCGACTGTATTAGGTGCAAAGTGTAGTGTGTCTGCACGGATGGGACCAGGTTCACCTTCACCGACGAGAAGGGAGCCTTTCAGTGCAGGATGGACTTACACAGAGGAGAGGGAAGCCGATCACACATCAGTTGGCTAGTCTCATCCTAGGAGCGGTTGATGTGTGGAGTCCTAGTTTTCTTATTGTGGTGGATCCGTATGCGGAGATTTTTCCTAACAATGTTCTAGGACTACCTCCTTGAAGAGTGGTAGACTTCTACATAGACCTATACCCTGGGAAAACACTGACATCTACTCCAGCATATCAGATTGCTCCCGTTGAGCTTCGTAAGTTTCCGGTACAACTGGAGGACTTGCAAGGGAAATGATTTATCCGACCCAGTGTTTCACCCTGGGCTTCTCCAATTTTGTTCTCCATGAAGGTGGATGGGAGCTTGAAACTGTGTGTTGACTACCGTCTCTTGAACCAAGTGACCATAAGGAAAAAGTACCCACTTCTGAGGATTTATGAACTCTTAGATCAGCTCAAGGGAGCACAATGGTTCTCAAAGTCAGATCTCAGGTCAGGCTATCATCAGCTCAGAGTTTGAGATGAGGATGTGCAGAAGATGACCTTCAGGTGTCGGTATGGCCACTACATGTTCTTGGTTATGCCCTTCGGTGTAACCAACACACCAACAGTGTTCATGAGTCTCATGAATAGGATTTTCCAGCCTTACCTCGATCGGTTTTTTGTAGTATTCATCAACAACATATTGATCTACTCAACCACTATAGAGGAGCACACCTACCTCTTGCGGGTTGTACTGGATACACTCCAAGAGAGCCAGCTTTATGGTAAGCTCTAGAAGTTCAAGTTCTGGATTTTAGAGGTTCAATTCTTGGGGCACGTCATCTCAGAGGTGGGAGTTGAGGTGGATCCTTTGAAGATCTAGGCAGTACTTTCTTGGGAGCCACCTAGGAGAATGAAAGAGGTTCGGAGTTTTCTGGGACTAGCTGGGTACTATCAAAGATTTGTGCCAGACTTCTCCAGAGTTGCAGCACCACTTACATCTTTGACAAAGAAGGGGAAACCCTTCGTGTGGTCAGATAGATGTTAACAGAGTTTTCAGGAGATGAGATAGAGATTGATCAGTGCACCCATCTTGAGGCTATCGGAGGAGGGCGTTGGGTACCTAGTTTACTACGACGCATCAAGGACCGGACATGGGTACGTCCTGATGTAGGAGCGGGTAGTGATCGCCTATGGTTCATGGTAGTTGAGGAAACATGAGCAGAACTAAACTACCCATGATCTGGAGTTATCAGCAGTGGTCTTTTCCCTAAATATGTGGCGACACTATCTGATGGGCGAGCGCTTTAGAGTCTACTCTGACCACCAGAGTGTCAGGTACATTTTCTCACAAAAGGACCTGAACTTGAGATAGTGGCGATGCCTCGAGTTCCTCCAGGACTATGAATTTGAAATAGTCTATGCTCTTGGGAAGGGGAACGTTGTAGATGATGCTCTCAGAAGGAGATCAAGCATACAACTATAAGGGGAGGAGACATAGGAGCTAGCCGCGTTGTAGATATCCTTCACGGATAGAGATGGGGCATCCTTTCTACAGTCTCCCACAGTCACTCCTCCACTACATCATTGGGTCAGAGAGGCACAACATGGGGATGTTGACTGTGAGATGGGACGTGCTCAGATTTCCATAGGGCAGGCACCTGATAAATTTTTCTGAAGGATGAGAGCACACCATCCTCTTCAGGGGACATACCATGGTACCCGTTTCACTGTAAGAGGAAGTGTTGAAGGAGTTTAACACTTACCCTCTATAGGTACATCCTGGAGTAGTGAAGATGTACCAGGACCTCAGACAACAACACTAGTGGTCGGGTATGAAGAAGGATGTAGCAGAGTTCGTTTCACGATGCCTCACTTGTCAGCAAGTGAAAGGGGAGCACCAGGTACCAGCAGGCTTGGTACAACCCTTAGAGGTTCCAGAGTGGAATTGGGATGGTATATCCATGGATTTCGTGATGGGGCTTCCACATACTTCTAGAGGACACGACTCCATATAGGTGATCAAAGACCGACTCACCAAGTCGGCCCACTTCCTTCCGATCAGAGAGCAGGGCTCAGTAGAGAGCTTGGGACGCCTCTACGTTCAGGAGATCATACGGCTTCATGGCGTGCCATCATCTATCGTCTCCGATCGATATTCTTGCTTTATTTATTGGCTTTAGAAGGGGTTGCATGAGGTATTTGGGATGAAACTAATCTTGAGAACCGCCTTTCATCCTCAGAGGGATGGCCAGATGGAGAGGACCATTCAGATTCTTGAGGACATGCTCCGTGCATGTGTCCTTGGCTTTGGTCATAGCTGGGAGGATCATCTACCCTTGGCGGAGTTTGCATACAACAACATATACCCCTCCACCATCAGGATGGCACCTTATGAGGCACTATATGGACGACCATGCAGATCACCTCTATGTTGGACTGACCTTGGGGAGTCAGCACTTGTAGGACCATAGATGGTTCAGGCTACGATAGAGAAGGTGTAGATCTTCCCGGAGTGGATGAGGACTACACAGAGAAGATAGAAGTCCTATGCTGATAAGAGACAGAGACCACTGGTTTTCAAGGATAGAGACCACGTTTTCATACGAGTCTCACATCGACGTGGATTACAGAGATTTGGTCGGGGCGACAAGTTATCTCTACGGTTCATCGGGCCTTTCCAGGTCCTCGGGAGAGTAGGCGAGGTGTCTTACCACCTGTCCCTTCCACCTCAGTTGCACTGGGTGCATGACGTCTTCCACGTATCTCAGCTGAGGAGATATGTGAATGACCCGACCCACATCATTGATCATGGGGAGATGGACATCGATGATAGGGCTACATTCAAGGAGGTCCCAGTGGAGATCGAGGATCGAGAGAAGTGGGTCCTACATGGATGGTTGATTCCTCTAGTGCGCATTTTTTGGCAGCACAGGAACCTCCAAGAGAGCACATGGGAGTGGGAGGCTCAGATGTGTGCTCAGTAACCTCATTTTTTCCCGTAGTTTAGGTTGTAGATTTATGGGGACGTAAAGCCCCGAGGTGGGAGTAATGAAAAGACCTGGAAATTTCAAGGAAATTTATTTCTTAAATTTTTTGGAATTTTACGAGTCTGTAGCTTCTGACTGAACTTGATTCTGAGGCCCAGTGTGGCTGGAATAAATTTCCAAAGTTTAGCTCAGGTACATTGAGTAAACGAATGAGAGGGTTTTTCTATCTTTTGAACCGGTGTTTGGAATTGAGATCCGATGGCACCGATGAACTCGCAACGTCGGTAATTGCTTAAGGGGACCTTTACTGCAGTTGCGTTTTATGCAGGATGAAAGTTATTTTTTTGGGTTTGAATCATAAACTAAATAAAATTCTATGGTACACAATTTTATTTTGTGAGTTGGTTATTTCCTCCCAAGTGTGGATATTTGTGAGGTGGGTCCCACACGATCCCCAACCTTCATCTCCTCATAACTCCCCATTAATACCCCTCATTTATTACTTTGAAAACTCCACATATTCATTATGGTGGAGCCTTCTTACATCCCTCATCCCATTAAATGTGTCGACCTGTCAATTTAATATCATCGTTAAAATAATTGGCACCGCTTTGGAATTAATATGAATTGCATGACAATTATATTAATTAGGAGCCTCTTATTTCGTTTTTGGGCAAATCACTTTCGAGAAAAGACTCTGGGGAATTAAAGGAGAGGTGATCCTTCATCGATGAAGAACACCATTCTTCAACGAAGAACAGCCCTAGCGATGAATGTGAAGAACTTCGTCGGACGTAGCTCGACGTCAAGGGGCCTATGTCGCCTACGACAATGACCCTTCCTCCATCGTTGATGTAATGAAACTGTTATTCCACGACACCCTTCTACCGCGACCCTCATCTTCCTCGGATTGACGACGTACGACAACAACTTTGAGGTAGGGGGATTTTTTTTTGTAATCAAAATTTATGTGGTTTATACTCTCGAACATGGCTTTTAATTGTTGGGTGATGATTTGAACCACTAACGTGGTGGGTACAGACTAACGAAAAAGTCCGGAGCCACCGATACTTTGTTCTTGATGAGTGGGGTGTTTGATGACGGTGAAACGGGATTGCAATGACGATTTGGGGCCTTCACAATGGAGTTCAGATCCCGAGACGATCGTTGGCACAGACAGAAGCAAAGACGGACCATCGGAATAACTCTGGTGGCCCACAGAAGACCGCGGCGGTGCGGCGGTGCCTGCGGCGCCCCGATGCGCCACCGACAGGAGCCCGCCAAATCACTGACCGTGGTGGTGAGTAGCGGATCTCACAGCCGCATGGGATTTGGGGAGACCAGTGACGTCATCCTGGCGCCGCGTCCGCGGAACCGCCCCCCCCCCCCCCCTCGGCCATCTAGCCGAGCCGACACAACCCCCTGGCTGGGCGGGGGTGGGTCACGTGAACCGGGTCGCACCCAGCAGGGCCCGAGCTACGCCCTACAGGGCCAGACCCGAACCGGGCTCAGGTCGATCAGGTTCGGGCCGACCCAGGGTGGGTTGGTCGGGGTCGGACCAGGCCCATACCCCCCACTTCGGACCATTTTTCGGTCTTTTTCCCATAACTGGAGCTACGGATCTCCGATCGATGTACAATAAGTTTCATAGGAATACTTTGATCGAGACAGTCATTTTGGTATATTACACTTTAGGTTTTGGTGATGTTTGGGTATGGCCGAGTTGGTTCGAACCCGAAACTAACCAGGCCATTGGAGTGGAAACACTTATAACTTAAGGACCGGACGTCCGATTGATGTGATGTCAACTATGTTGAATTATTTTTGATGGGAAGGTTATTTTGGAATACTCTACTTGAGGTTTGGAAGTAGATGGAGTATGGTCGGGTTGTTTTTAGCATAAAAACCAATCGGGCCCCTGAAACAGAAAGACTAATAACTCTCAGACCGGGCGTCCGATTGAAGCACCGTCTGTCGCGTTGGGTTTATTTTGAAGACACAGAACTTCGGAATACATCAACACTATACTTCGTGACAGTTCATGTACCGACCTCCATTGGCTCGAGGAGCGGACCCTCCCGGAATCGAGCGTGCTGTGTGTGAGAACCCTAGAGCTGGCTACGACTACGACGACTACCGTGCTGGGATCCTCTGTGGGTTCGATGATGATGATGACTGTACTTGGATCCTCCATGGGTTCGGCAGTAAGGAAGACTCTACTTGGATCCTCCGTGGGTTCGACAGTAAGGAAGACTGTACTTGGATCCCCTGTGGGTTCGGCAGCGAGGACGACTGTACTTGGATCCTACATGGGTTTGGCAATGATGGTTACTGTACTTGGATCCTCTGTGGGTTCGGCAATGATGACTAATGTACTTGGATCCTATGTGGGTTCGACAGAGGAGATGATTCAGAGGCTACATATAATCATATCCACCCCTTTTCGTGAGTAGTATACCTGTGTGAGCTGAGTCTTGACTTTCAATCATTATCTTTGATGTGATTGACTATCTTTCATGTGTGGACTGGGTTGTGCTTGAGCTCAAAAGTTGGAGCCGAACTGAGATTGATGACTTAGGTATATGTATGGGCAGATACCTAAGTAGAGTTGGTTGATACTTCGTGTTTGTATCTTTCCTTTTTGGTTAATCCTTCCTGGATTCTCGAAGACCTTCGGAGGTATCGTGGTCCCTACCGAGTGTCGTTATACTCACCCCTGCACGGGCAATGCCCACACCACGTTGTGCCAGTTGTAGACAACGGACAACACTGATCGTGGTTGAGGCTTGTGGAGGTGGATGGTATCTGGAGGTGGACCACCTGACGGGACATACACAAAGAGGACGAACGAACCTGAGGTACCAACAAGACTATCTGTACCCACCCTTCAGGTGGGATTTTCAGAGGACGACTCGGTGGTTTCTTCTTTACTTTACAGATATTGTACTTTCTTTCTCAGTTGTACTGTACTTTCAGTTTGGTTTGTATAACGTCTCATTTACTTTCCAGTACTTACTTTTGTACTCATTTTTACTTAGTGCTTACTTCACTTGTGCACTCTGTTGTGTTTTTTTACTTGTTTAAAGGAAATTCCTTCCCTTTTTACCGAGATTTACACCTTTGCTGCTAGTCTCCATCCCCTGGCCTATGGAAGGCGGGCTTGGGGTAGTCACAACAAGTGCCCCAAGGACGGGTCGTGATAGGTATGGGTTATATGAGTTTTCAGTGACGTCGTTCGGTTTGAAGAACACACTGGAAATATTCATGATCTTAATGAATCATATCATTCATCCTTTTGTAGATTAGTTTGTGGTGGTTTTCATTGATGACATCTTATTCTAATACCAGTAGGAAGATGATAATGACCAACATATTGACGTCATCTTGAGTACATTGATCGAGCATCTAATTTATGAAAATATATCCAGATGAATTTTATGGATTGAAAAATTGCTCTTCTTGGGTCGTTTCCTCTCATAGGATGGAGTTTTAGTGGACCTAGATAATGTTATATCTATGGTATCCTGAGAGAAACCCAAGAATGTATTTGAGATTTAATGTTTTCTAGGTTTAGCAGGTTATTACTATCTCCTAAAGTATGGATTATCCTATCTGGAAGCATTTATGTCCAAGCTGATCAAGAAAGAAGTAAAGTTTGGTTAGTTGAATCATTGTGAGAGATATTTTCAAGAGTTTAAGGGAAATATTACCTCAACACCAATCCTAACATTACTTTTGTCAGGTAAGGAATATACCATGTACTGTGACACATCTAAATTTTTAATCATAATAGTTATGATGTAGGAGGTTCGATTGGTTTCTTATTGATCAAAATAGTTGATACTACATGAAAGGAATACTATTACTCACGATCTGGAGTTAGCTGTAGTGGTACATTCCCTGAGATACTGGAGACATTATCTTATGAGAAAGAGGTTTGTGTTATACATGGACCACAAGAGCCTCAGGTAAATATTTTCTTAGTGAGACCTGGACCATTAGAAGAGAATGTGGGTTATGTATCTATAATATTTTTACTTCGAGATGCCCTATACATTGGGTAAAGTCAATATAGTTTCTGATTCCTTAATCTATAAGATGAAGAAATAAGAAATTTGAGAGTCTTTCAATGAGAAACAAATGATAGAAATATTTGTAGACATGTATCTAGACATTCCAGAGTCCAAGGTATGAGTAGCTCTGACTTTTAAATCTATCATACCTGTGATTTAGGATCGGATCAATATTGAGTAGTTATCAGATCTAGAGGGATTATCTCTTAGGGGAAACTTATATAGTGGTGAGTCACCATCAGGACGGTCTTTTGGTAGAGACAGTTCTCTTCTTTTTTTGGCTATGTATGGGTTTATACAGGATTTCACTAGAAGTTGATGAGATTGTTTCATGCATCTAAGGAGGTTTTACACCCAGGTCTGACAATGATGTATCCTGATCTCTATAGAAAATACTATTAGATATAAATGAAGAAGGTGATAAAATGATTTGTGGTGAGATGTTTCACCTGTTAGTAGGTGAATCCAAGTATTAGAGGCCTACTGGGTTGTGCATCCTCTATCCATTCTAGAATGGAAATGAGATGATTTCACTAAGGATTTTGTTATAGGATATCACTGGACCATGTTTGAATTAATTTGAATGGAATTTGATTTTTTATGTTGAAATATGTTTATACTAATTTTTTTTCACAAATCCACTCACTTTATAAGAGTTGGTGATTGGACTTGCCATCATAATCAGAAAGTGATCAAACAAAAAATGATTAAGTACATCAGCATGAAAAGAAGTTTTCTAGAGGAAAGGTTCATCAGACTCACCTTGGGTTTGTAATGAAAATTGAGATCATAATGAGGATGTGAATCAGAGTCTAAATGGATCCAATGTTAAGAAGATTATGATTTTCTATTTTTTAAGTTATCTTAAATCATAAGTTGTTTGAGAAACATATGATGAAATACTTATGAAGGAGATGGGGAGAAAAAGTGTTTATAATTGCTTTGAGGTTTGGTTGGAAATAAAGAAACTTCATGAAGGATGGAATGTTTCAATACTTTCCAATGTAATTGAAATTTTTATATTCTAATATTAAAAATTCTCAAAATCATGATGAATTCCTACTTACAATAAGAAGTTTGTGTAATAAGGAAGTTTCTGAAGAATTAGTTTTCAAATCATAGTACATTAGTGTGAGAACATAGAACATAGAATTGTTTTAAGGATGTGCAGTTTTATTTCAATGTGAGAATACAAAGATGTTGGTTTTCAATTAGACCAATATACCATAAGAAACAAATATTTGGAGAAGGAATTTACTACTGAAACCAGTATATCAGAGGTATTGTGACAATAATTCATCGAAGTGAATCAGAGAACAATTCATTAGACACAGTTTGAAATTGGTAACTTCATCATACAAAGGATCATCGGTTTGAGGAAAATAAGGGAATGATTTTTTAAGTAGTTAAAAATTGTTATCAAGGGGGATCTTTCATTTTTTTGAAGAGTTTAATTAGAAGTGTTTTTCAAATAAGTTTTGAAGCTATTGTTGAAGTATTGTAAAGGGGTGCTAATATCTTCAGAAGTTGAAACCATGTTTATAGAAGAATATTTTCAAAGATTATGACTAGAATTTTGTGATGATAATCATAATGAGAAGTAATGTGTTTATAATATGACTAATTGGAATGAATAAACATAACTGAGAATCTAATATCATACACATTTCTTCATCATAATGAAGAAATTGGAACGTTAATTAGAATCATATTGAAGAATGTTTATAACAAATGAAGCGATATAAAGTTGTTAGAAGATTAGAGAAGGTTCGAGAAGAATCAAAAAGAGTTGAGAAACACTATAGAAGTATAATATATGTTTTAAATGGGAATAAAATGTGATGATAGTGAAATTTGGTAAAGTGGGAAAACATTTCATATTCCCACCTAAACCATTTTTGGTGCACCTATAAAAGGAGGATAGTACTTTGTACTTTCCAATGGATCAGAAACCTATTCATGTGCAGATAAAGAGATAGTAGTTATAAATTTTTAGGGAGAATGAGTTACCATACTAAGAATTATAGAGTAAGATTTAAAAATAAAATAAGAAGAAGGAAGATCATATTTATTGGTTACCAGATCAGACAAAACAATCAGACTGAGATTTCCAAAATGAGGTAGAAAGAGTTTAGAATTGTTTGAATGGTATTTTGATAGAATTATATTTTCAGACTTGGTAATCAGATTAAAGAATCATATTGGGAAATTGAACTAAGTATCCTTACTAAGTCTAGATAAGTTATTACTTACTACTAGGTAGGAAAGTGAATATTTTTTTGAATTTTATTTTTTAAAAGGTTGACCAGCCAACATAATAACATGTTTTAAAGAAATTAGTAAAATTTTATTAACTTTTTACACAATCATGTATTACATAATTCATGCTACTTGAAGAACATGCACTATTATATTCAACATAGTGCTATACAAATGTATGATAATATTATACCCGTTGTATCTATAGAAAAAAGATTTTTTTTCTAGGGGATTATGTGGTATTATATTGTTTCCAAACCATATAAAGGATTTAGATACTATTATAAGTAGTTAAAGTTTTAAATTATTATGTTTCTGTAGATGTGTGATTTTTTATTTTCAATAATATGATAAATCTTTAACAGGAGGTGAAATTTTTTTCAAAAGAAATGAAACTTAAAAGAGAAAGATATCACCAATTCACCTTCTCCCTCTCAGTGATATATTGATCCTAGATGAGAAATATCAATTGGTTTTAGAGAATTGTTTCCTTCATTTAATCTTTTTTGATTTTTTTGAAGAGAATCTATGATGGAGAATCTGAATTGTATGAATAGTAAAGGGGTTCTATTCTTTGATAGTAAGAAATATCATATCTGGAAAGATTGAATGTTTCCAAATCTTATGTCTCTTGGATATTATGTTCTTAAAGCTACAACAGATGGATTTTATACTATTTATTAAAATGTTACTCTTACATCTGTTGATAATAAGAATCTTGAGAATGATGGAAGGTCTAATTATTCTTTACTTTCATCACTTTCTGAAAGTGAGTTCCTAAGAGTGAAGGGTGTTTCCACTACCAAAGTTTTCTGGGATAAGCTGAAGAACATTTATAAAGTAAATAAAAAATTAATGATAGAAAATTTAAAAAACTAGTGACTAATGTATCAAGATATAATTATGGGTGAATATGGATTAGTTGGTGAATTATTTAACAGGGTGAATGAAAATTTTAGCACAATTAGATGTCTTGGTTAAAAAATAATAGATTCTACTGCTGTGGAAAAGATCTTGAGAATTCTACCTGACATGTTTGATGGAAATGTTTCTTTATTAGAAGATTCAGATCCTAAGAAATTATCTCTTGATGATTTTTATAGTACTAACATTAAATATGAAATGGGAAGGGAGGAAGTTGTTAATGGTAAAAAATGTTGATTGAGAAATTTCATTCAAGGATACCAAAAAAAACCCTAATAGGATTATTGAAAATTAAGAAACCAAATATTATGATTAAGGAAATGAGTTATGTACAAAAATTTGTGACTTTTTATCCTTATTTCCTAAAAATATGAAAATAGGTATAGGTAAATATAAGGGGAAACATACCTTGAAATGTTTTCAATGTGGTGTTATTGTGCACTTTTTGGCTAATTGCACTTGAATAAAGAAAGAAGAAGATAATGATGAAGATAAAATAAGTACAAGAAATATTTATTTGTTTATGGTATGAAACATAACTTATTAAGTGTTCCAAAACATTGGGATGAATGAAATACTTTTTCTTCAAAAATGGTGGTTTTTTTGTGGTTAGAGAGGAATATGGAAAGTTAGTTACAAGAGGCCAACATACAAAAGGAAACTTATTCCACGTTGGTGTGGTTCAAAACCATTGTTACTTATGTGGGGTGAAAGAAAATCAATTTTTTTCATAAAATGTTGAGGCAAATGTTTTATAGAAACATAAGAACGTTATCAAAGAGAGATAGTGTATATGGATTTCTTGATATGTCAAGAAGAATATACTGGCATTGCACATTTTTTCAAAAAGGAAAGATTACAAACATAGTGCATAAGAAAGTTGAAATTTGTTAAAAATGACCCCATGAACTTATTCATTTTTATATTTGTGGGACAATAAGAAAACAATCAACTCATTAAGATAAGTAATTTATTATTCTCATTGATGCATCTACTCATATTACCTTTGTTATGTATATGAAACATATGTTAGATTCTTTGAAAATGTTTAAAATTTTCAAGAGGAAAGATGAGAAGGAATGTGAGTATTCTGTGAAGAAGTTGAAAACAAACAATTATGGTGAATAAAAAAATTAATATTTGGGAATTTATCTTGAGAATAATGGAATTCAACATGAGTTTATTATTCCATACACTCCTCAACAAAATGGTTTCATTGAAAGGATAAATATAAGTTTTATTGAAATGGGGCGAACTATGTTACTTGAACATGGTATCTCTCATTACATTTGGAGGAAATACATAGGCACTATTATTAATATTTATACCCAATGTTTCAATATTCCATGTTTAGATATGAATCCACTTGAAATTTTTATGAAAAAACCCCATATTTAAAATAGTTAGGAGTTTTTGGGAGTCCAAGAATTATAAATAAGAAAGGTAAAAACCTTGGAAAGTTGGAATATAGATGTGAAGACATAATTTTTCTTAGATATTCTCTAGAAATAAGAGTATATAGATGATTCCACAAATAAATAGGATGATTATTTGATTCTATTGATGTGAAAGTTACAAAAAATTCTAAGGGAGAATATAAGAAAAATCATGCAGATAAAGAAGATGAACAAGATGAAATAATTTTTTTAATAATTATGATAAGGATGATAAAAATTATAATCCTACTCAAGGAGAATAATAAAACTTAAATGTTTCTATTGGTGATGAAGAATCTTGAAAATCTCTTCCCAGACTGAGGAATAATGTGGAAGCTCAAAACATAATTGGTGATTGATATCAAAAGATTCAAAAAATAAGAGAATTAAAATTTATTAAACATACTTTTTGTATTTTTAAAGTAGAATTGAATGTTGTTTATGAAGCTTTTGATCATCTAGAATGTGTTCAGATTATGAATGAAGAGCTAGATTAGATAGATAAGAATGATACTTGGGAACTCGTACCCAAGAAAAATGAAAAAAATATTATTTTTACAAATTGAATTTTATAGAACAAGATGAATTAAGATGTTAAAGAGATAAGAAAGAAAACAAGGATATTATGAAAAGGTTAATTATATATTGAAGACATTAATATTGATGGGACTTTTACTCTAGTGGAAAGGTTTTAAATAATTAGAATTTTTTCTATTTATTCTGAAAAAAGTTACAATATATTTCAGATGGATGTGAAATCAATATTTTTTAGTGATGAAATTGATGAGGAAGTTTATATTTAACAATAATGTGGATTTTTTGTTGGGAAGGATGAAATTCATGTGTTAAAGTTGAATAAATCCTTGTATGGGATAAAGTAAGAACTGAGGTAATGATATTAAAAAATGGATACATTCTTATGAAATATGAGTTTTAATACATGGAGAGTTGATAATAATAAGTATATCAAAAAATGTTTTGTAATTTTTCCTCATTGTAATTTTTTATGTTGTTGAAATTATGTTTTTTGGAATGATGAAAGAGCCTATGAAAGATTTTCTGAAGAAATGATAAATTTGTTTGAGATGTCCATGCTGGGAGAAATGAAATACTTTATTGGGTTACAAATCTCACAAAAGAAGAAACACATTTTTCTTTCTCATGGGAAGTATACTATAGAAATTATTATGAAGTTTGAAAAAGAAAATTAAAAACTAGTTTCCACACTAATTTCAGTGGGAACCAAGTTGAATAAATATAGAAAAGGTAAATAAGTTGTCTCTAAAGAGTTTTAGAAGATGATTGGAAGTTTTTTATATTTTAATTTTCATGACTAGAAATTTTTTATGTTGTTACCTTATGTGGAAGATTTTAGAGTGCTCCAAAAGAATCACATCTATTAGCTGGAAAAATAATTCATAGATATATGAAAGGCACAAAATTTTTTGTAATTAGGTATGATAACTTAGAAAGTATTGATTTTTTAGGTATTCTGATGTTGATTGGATAAGAAATATTTATGATAGAAGATCCACATATATTGGATTTTTTTTTCTGGGGAAAATTTGTGTAAGTTGGTATAATAAGAAACAAAACACAGTAACTCTTAGCATGGACAATTTGAGTATGCTATTACCACTCAAGCTACTAATAATCTAATGTGGATGAAAACCCAGTTAGAATATTTACTTAATGAAGTAAAGTTACCCTTTATATTGGGTTGTGATAATCAAAGTTCCATCAAACATATAATATTCATAGTACAAAATTACTGTTCAAAACATATTTAAATAAAATACCAATTAATCAAAGAGCATTTTGTGAATAATTAATTGAAGCTGGAGTATCTTCCTTTATTAGAAAAAGTTGCTGACATATTTACAATACCTTTATAAAAGGAATAATTTTACAAACCAAAGTTGAACATGGGTGTCCAACCTCTTTATCATCAAGATTTAGGTATGTGTTTCTTTACCCTCTCTCATATTTTACTTGGAAATGTTTTTCAAGGGGGAAAATTGTTTCATAAATCTATCCATTCATATGTGCTAAACCTTTTAAAGAATAATGTATGCACAGGGAGTTGTAAAAAAGTTTTTAAATCAGCATGTATGTGTGTGAACTATTATAATAGATTTTTTTATTGGTTATAGAAATTTTTTTATATCAATGTGTAATAAAAGAAGAAATATGGGAAGAAAGATCTGAAGAAAAGATGAAGAAGCTTCTTGAGTCACTACTTTTGGATGACATGGTTTTTCTATCAATGATTCTTATTTCCTACAATTAGTTATCTTACATAGTCCTAAAGTTGTTGATAAGTAATACATATCTTATGGTTACAATGTTTAGTGGTTTATGAACTTTGGTTGACAACAAAATCCAAAGGAGGAGATTTTTGGGACGAAGTTAGCTGGAAGTTGTTTTTAGAAAAAAACAAATGTTTTTACTAAAGTGTCATATTTTTTGTCATGTATCTCCTAAATTTTCAAGAGTTAGTGATCATAATCACCATTGTAATCAAAAAGTAATTGGAATAAAAATTCTTAATGCAGTATATCAGGATGAAAAAAAAATTTATGGAAGAAAAGGGTCATCAGATTCACCTTAGGTCAATAATGAAATTTTTGATCGTAATGAGGAAGTGAATCAGAGTATGAATGGATTTGATGTAAATATTTTGATGATTTACTATTTTTTAAGTTCTAAAAAATCATAAATGTTATGAGAAAATTTTGATGAAATCCTTATTAAATTAAGTAGAAGAACAAGTTCTTCCAATTAGTTTGAGGTTTGTTCGGAAAGAAAGAAGGTTCTAGATGGATCAAAAGTTACAATACATTCCAATGTAAGTTAGACAATGATATTATGATATTAAAAATTCCCAAATTAACGAACATTTAATGTTTATAAGAAGAAGTTTGTGGAAGAAAGTTGTTGCAGGAGACAAAATTTATTGGTCTTAGTTCATTGGTGTGAGAACACCAGAGGCATAATTGTTTGAAGGATAGGAAGTTTGGTTCGAACATTTAAAGATGAAGATACTGGTTTTTAGGCAAAAACAATTAGAAAAAAAAATATATCTTTAGAAAATAAAGTTTCTACTATCACCAGTATATCAGACGTAGTGTGCCACCAATCCATTAGAGTGAAGGAGAGACTGATTCATCAAACTCAGCCTGACAACAATAACTTCATTTAACACAAGATCAAAATTCTGAGGAAAATAATTAAAAGTTATTTTATTATGTAGTTAAAAATTGTTTTCAAGTGGATCTTCATGTTTTTTAAAGAGTTTAAATAGAAGTGTTTTCCAAAGATTTTTTGAATCTATTTGTTGAAATGTTTTTTAGGGGTGTTAATATCTTTAGAAGTTACAACCATGTTTATTAAAGAATGTATTAAAAACATATTCCAAGTAGTTATTTCTGGGCATCGTAATGATAATTCATATGTTTCTTATATTTTCAATTGGCACAGAGCAATGAAATTATGATTTTTTTCTATACATATGTCTTCATCATAATGAAGAAATCAGAACATCAATCAGAATCAAACTTAAGAATGGTTATAATGTCTGAAGTGAGCTGATATTATGAGAATATTCGAGAGGGTTCATGAAGAATCAATAAGAGTTGAGTAACACTAAAGAAGTAAAATATATTTTCTTAATGGGAATGAAATTCAAAGATAAGGAAATTTGGTTAAGTGGGAAAACTTTTCAGATTCCCTCCTAAACCATTGGCGCACCAGTAAAAAAAGGATAATAGTTTATACTTTCAAATAGATTATAACTCTATTATTAGGTGGAAGAATAGAGTGAAGTTATAAAGTTTTAGTGAGAAGGAATTTTGAGAATGATCTTTCCAGAGTAATATTTATTGATAGAAGAAGAAAAAGGCAGATAATATTCAGTGGTTATTAGATCAGACCAAGAAATAGAAATGTGATTTTTAGACTAAGGTATAAGTATTTTAAAACTATTTTAGTGGTACTATAATAGTTATATATTTTTGGATTGGGAAATCTTAATAATGAATCAGACTAAGTATCATTATGAAGTCTTGAGAATTTCATACCTACTTCTGGGTAGGAATGTGAATATTTTTTTTGAAGTTAACTTTTTTAAAAGTTGAAAAGGAAGAATAATAACATGTTTTAAAGTAATTGAATAATTTTTATTAACTTTTTTCACAATATTGTATTACATCATTTGTGATACTTGAAGAATATACACTGGTGTATTGAAAATAGTGTTATAGATGTGTGAGGGAATTTACTACTTGTTTTTTCCACAAAAAAAGATTTCTTTCTAGTTGATTGTGTGGTATTAAATGGTTTTCAAACCATACCAAGGACATATATACTCTTTTATATTAGTTAAACTTGTAAACTACTGTATTCCTATAGACGTGTGATTGTTTTTTACAGTAAAGTGATAAATGTTTTACAAGGGGGGAGTATTTTTTCAGAAAAAAGAAACTTAAAAGAAAAAGATATAAGTGTTTCACCCCTCCCCCTCTCAGTGATACATTGATCCTGGTTTGGAAATATCACGTAACACCCCAAACTTCTACGGTACGTTTCCTTCTGAATAATGTAATAGCATGTGTTGTAGGCAACATCGAGTTCTAACACACACCACAACCGATCAAACTAGCCGTTATGAATAGTAATACCTATTTTTTGAGATTATATATATTTTATATTTCAAAATGGACTTCATTTTTGGATTCAGAGTATCGAATTTAGCCAAAGGTGAAATTTTGGTACTTTTTGGATAACTTTAATATTTTGATGAATAGTGAAAATTACTAAATTTTAATTAAAAACAATTTTTTTAATAAATATTATTAATAGTTTGAGTGGTTTTAAAGTATATTTTGAATATATTTTTACCATTTAATATAATGTTGGTCATTGGACATAATTTCATAATTAAACCACACATAAACAAGTATCAATCTTTTGATAGTTATTATATCTTAAAAACATGCTATTTGTTTTAACAACGGGAATTAATTTGAAATTAATTACTGCCAATTTGGTGTTTTGAATTTGGAAAAATGGAATCCATATTTGGAATCAGGATGTTCATATTGTGTGAATAGGTAACTTTTATTTTTAGACATTTTGAATAATTACTGTGGTAAATATTTTATTTACCATGGTTAAGGGTAAATCCTGTAAATAAGGGTTAAAAAAATAATATTATAATAATACTAAATTACCCTAAAACGTGTCCTAACTTTATTGGTGGATACATTTCCGACCATGGGAATCTTTGGGTCGATTTTGGGACCCCTTTGAGCCACTTGTAGGTGATAGGGACACTTTATTTTAATTAAGTTAAAATAAGTACAAAAATGACATAAGCATATATCTTTTAGAAAAAGAATTTTTACATAGAGTTATATATGTTTTATGTTCGACTATAAATATTCATTAGAAAGATAAAACGATTTCCTACATAATGATATTTTATTTATAATTTTTATACATTAAATAATTTAATTGTTTTATGACACAATGGTGATGCAGTAATTACCTAATTAATGAAAAATTAGAATAATTGATATTATAAATACCCAAATAAATATAATATGAGACTTTTTATGGATTAAAATAATTTTCTAGGTTAATATGACATGTTATGATTGATTTAATTAACTTTTTTCGAAGTAATCATTCTGTTATGATTTTTACAAAAATCAGTAATTGAATAGTGTCAAAATTGACATAAAAGAGTTTTTAAAACAAATATTATATTATTAATTGATATTAAATTCTTAAAAATATAAGGTTCGTCCAAGAGACCTATATCATGATAGGTTTATCATTAATGGACCACTTGGGGGTATCTTGGATGTATATGGTAAGTGTATTAACCATATAATATAAAAATACAAAGAGACATTGTAAAAGTGAAACTAATTAACTAAGAGTTAATACTTAAAGATAAGGTTAATATAATGAACAAAACCTGTCTAAATTCTATTGGTTGATTGGTTATAGACCCATAACCACATTAAACTTTAAATAATCAACTTTTGAGCCATTAAAAACCGAATATTAATTTATTAGAAATTAATATTTCTAGCTTTTCCAAAGGTGCCCTCGCCCCTCTTATAAAAGGGCACTCCCCCTTCTCATTACTTCACACCTTCAAAGCCTTTTGGTTCGGAAAAAACCTGCCCAAATACTCTCTAAACTTTATTCACTACAACCTAGATGCGTTAGTTTGATCAGATATCCAACCTAAGGAGCTATTTTGATCAAATCAAAAGGAACAACCCGAAGAAGAGGTAATGATTTCACCACCCTTTTTCAAGTTCCTTTCTTCTTCCACTTCTTCTTCCTTTGTTGTTACCATTATAAAATAATAACTCCAGTATCTTATATATTTTGTGATGTTATTATAAATATGGTACAACCATATTCAATATTCTATCCATCCTTTTAATAACATGTCACCATAAGTGCGTACGTACGGCTTACCGTCTCCACGTCATGGTGTAATTGTTATTCAATAAATTATTATTTGGATGGGTATAATAATGATGTGTAACTCATATAAATAATAAATATAACATGATAATGATTCTGTATATATGATATACCACCCAATTATATATTATTTTAATATCAAAAAATGATATTGTCGCTCGTGCGTACGTACGGACTACCGTCTCCACGAACATGATGAGATTCATTCTCCATCGTATCCATTCAAGTATAATTCTCATTTGATGATTAAGAATAATATATAAGGACTTTATATCATTCTAGAAATGATTAAGATACAAACTATCCATGAAAAACATAGCTTATGTAACAAAACATATAAAAGAAAATGAGTAAGTTAACACTCGAAACAACGATAATACTAAGATATTATTAACAAATCAATGTAAAAAATCATATATGATATCATATTAATGTATATAATTATTTTATAATTTAATAAAAATTACTTCACCATTATACAGGAGGTTAACCTACCCCAACCAAGTAAAAGTAAAGGGTAAGGGTTTATTTCGCAATCTCTTCATTATCTGAGGTTGTTTATACGTAATAATCTACTGCGATTTCTTTATCATCCACATCCATGTTTCTTAAAAATGTATTTCAAATCATTTTTACTATTTACTAGAATATGGTTTAAAGTCATTTATACCATTGTTGAGTTTTATAAGTGGTTTATAAAGGAATCTTTCCGTCATTTTCCAATCAAGGTGCTTTTTAACCTTTTCGACAGAATTAAGCTAAGAATGCTTTTTTACTTATATGGAGGGTGTGGCTATTTTACGCCATTATAAAATCGTCCAAGATTCCATTACAAGCTTATAAGAATATTTTCAAAGAAAATGTTTTATTTTATAAATATATGACTCTTAAATGATTTCAAAATAGAAAGAGATATTTCTCTAAAAAGAGTTTTGATTTTATCTATGTCAACATCCTTTGATGGATTTTATGCTTATTTGAAGATGATTTATTATGATAAAAAACTTCTCAATTGTATTAAAGGTTTTGTGATATGTTCTATTGTGAATGTGCTATTTTTATTCTAGTCATGGTTTATGGTGAAAGTATTGACATTTCGTATGCTAGTTCTAATACGAATGTTTATGTTATGTTTAAACCTTTTGATATGGGAATGCATTGGACATAATATGTGACGGGTGGAGCCCGCTATAGCTCCTCGATGCATCAGTAGGTCTCATGAGATAAACTGGTGTCTTGGCACAAGGCCTTGGAAAAATCTTATTTGTAGTCTTGGCACGAGGCCTTGGCTATGTGGTTATGATAGTCTGACATTATGCATTCCATCATTATGAAAGTGGTTATTGATATTGCATGTGATTATTCGATTAGTAGAATATCCATGTGAATAAGTAAATAGAATTATTTCATTTTACTTTTGCTATACTATGTTGAAGTTCAACTTTAAAAGTCTTTTTTAGTTATACATTGCCTTAAATGTTTATTCTTATTTATGAAAGTTTCCGCTATATTGTTATCCTTACTGGGCATTTGAGCTCACCCCTTTTCTATGTTTTATTTTTCCTAGGATGTGAAGAAGTAAATCATGAATGACCTGTAGGGATTTTATGAGGGTATAATAGTGTGGAGTATGGAGACATTATGTTTTTGTAGTAGTTTTTCACTTTATGATGTAATGTAAATCTTTATGAATATATCTAGTGTTTCCAAGGATACTAAACAAATCGGTCTTTCGAGATTTGATCTTTATTGTGATCATGCCAATGTTTTGTAATAATGCACCGACTCTGGGTAACTGGGGTCGGGGCGTTACAGTTGGTATCAGAGGAAATTTAGTAAAAACTTTGGAAGATAGATTTAGATAAACTATGATTAGAGCACATAGATTTAAGATGGACTCTGAGGATTAGTATCAAATAACTTCCTAGAATTTTGGTATTGTAGAGATTTTGTGAGTTTTTCGACCAATACATCCCTATCTGGATACAAGCAGGTAGAGAAGGATTTGGCACAGATGTACCTAGGAGTAAAACCTGAAAACACCGCTTTGAGCTAGACTCAAACGGGAACTGGTGCACGACAATGGGCCTTGCTGCACTCTTGGTTACAACACTCCCGAGGGATATGCTTAGGATAACTCTAATTTTCATTATAAATCATTATGAAGGGTTTATGAGTATATACTTCCTCAAAGAAAACATTTTTATGATTATGGATTATATCCATAAATAGTTCAATTTATGTTAAGTGTTTTATAAGTATAGAATTATGTATTTGGATTCATAAACTGATCTATTTTATGCCATTGTTTAGAAATGGCACCTAGTAGAAGAAATGGAAACCGTATCAATGCACGCACTCTATGTAGAGATTTCCCTCCTGCTCAAGATAATTATAGTGGAGCTGGTGATGCAACTGGTTCTGATCAGCTAATCACCATACTGGGATAACTCACTCAGGTTTTGAATAATAACTTTACCCGTATGGAGCAACCTGATCCGCAACTTGGAGGATTAATGATAGATCACTTCATGAGTCAAAAACCACCAACGTTCAATGGGAGTAAAAATCCCTTAGTATCTGAGCAATGGATAAATTCCCTAGAGAAAATATTTCAGGCTTTGGGGAGTAGTGAAAGGTATAAAGTTATCATGGAAGTTTACCGCCTCACTGGAGATGGTGATCAATGGTGGTCATTGATTAAAAATACGAAGGAAGATGGTGAAGTATCAAATTTGGAATGGAGGGAGTTCAAAGATCTATTTTTAGAAAAAATACTTTCCTCAAGACCATCGAGCAGATATGGAAAGGCAATTTCTGAGTCTGAGACAAAAGGAGGATGAGAATGTCACAAAGTATGAGGCTAACTTTACAAGGTTAATAAGGTATGCAGGAGATTATATACGTAACCCAAGCAGTAATATTGATCGTTTATTTGATGGGTTAAAAAAAATTTCTCCATCGAGCATTAGTTTCACAATCCTTCTCGTCATATGAAGACATTGTCTCATGTGCTATCAAGACCGAAAAGGAATTCTCTATGTCTTATGACTTTAAAGCAGAGCAAGAGAAGAAGAGATCTTCTGATCAATCTGGGAATGGAAATAAGGGTATGAAGGGAAAGGTTGAATATCCATCCTGTGGTAAATGTGGGAAGAAACACCCCAGTACTTGCTTGAAGGGAATGGGAGTCTGTTACAAGTGTGGTGAAAAAGGCCACCAAGCTCATGATTGCAAAGGGAAGAAGGAAGCTACCAATGTTCAGTGCTACAATTGCAGGGAGATGGGACATTATTCAAATGAATTTCCTAAGAATCAGGGGAACATAACTCAGAAAAGGCCAAGGGATCAAGGCTAAGATTATTCTATCACTACTGCTGAGGTAGAAGCTCCGAAAGACATGGTGGCAGGTAATTTAATGGTTTCCTCAAGTTTAGAAAATGCATTATTTGATTCTGGATCATCACATTGTTTCATATCTTCCTAGTTTTCTAAAATAATTAGATATTTACAATTTGATTTAACAAGGGAGTTGTTAGTTAAAACTCCTAAAGGAAGTATCATTGCAACAAAGTTTTGTGAATCAGTCCCCATTAGAGCACATAAATGATCTTTATCTGCTAATCTCGTCGTCATACCTATGATTGAGTTTGATATAATCCTCGGTACGGACTGGATTTCAGAATATGATGCGAAGATTTATTGTAAGAATAAAGAGGTTACGATTCTTGATGATGATGATAAGGAACACCTTATCTTTAGAGCAGAATCACCACCACCTAATTCTTATCTAGATCCACCCCCAGTAGCTCAACTAAATTCAATTATTGGGGAGGAAGAGAATGAAATGATTGTGGGTGACGAAAGGAATGTTCGAATAGAGGATGTAGCTGTTGTGAAAGAATATGTAGATGTATTTCCGGAAGATTTACCTGGACATCCTCCAGAATGAGAAGTTGAGTTTTCAATTGATTTAATTCCTGGATCAAGGCCTATATCGAAGACCCCTTATAGAATGGCCACTGTAGAATTAGTTGAGCTAAAGAAACAACTAGAGGAATTGAGTAATAAGGGATTTATTCTCCCTAGAGTTTCTCCATGGGGAGCCCCTGTTCTTTTTGTTAAAAAGAAAGATGGATCTATGAGGTTACGTATCGACTATAGGGAGATCAATGCTATAACAATAAATAACAAGTATCCCCTACCTCGCATTGATGATTTATTTGACCAACTTCATGGAGCTCAATACTTTTCAAAGATTGAACTTAGATCTGGATACCATCAGTTGTGTGTGAAGATGGAAGACATTCCGAAGACATCATTTCGAACCAGGTATGGGCATTACGAGTTTACAGTAATGCATTTTGGATTGAATAATACACCCTCTGTAATCATGGATTTGATGAATAGAGTTTTCAAGGAATATCTTGATGAATTTTTGGTGGTATTTATTGATGATATCTTGCTATACTCTAAAAACTATGAAGATCATGAAAATCACTTGCGGATTATCCTGAAGACTCTGAGAAGACATGAATTATATGGGAAGTTTAATAAGTGTGAATTCTGGCTTCAGGAGATTTCTTTTCTTGGCCATATTATCTCTAAATATGGAATCTCTGTTGATCCTTTTAAGACCAAGGCAATCCAAGAATGGCCAGCACCGACGAGTATAACTGAGGTACATAGTTTTATTGGTTTAGAAGGTTATTATCGACGTTTCTTCCCGAATTTTTCCCAGTTGGCTAACCCATTAACAAAGATCACACATAAAGGGGTTAAATTTGTCTGGACAAAAGAGTGTGAAGAATGTTTCAAAGAACTGAAGAGAAGATTAGTCAATGCTCCTATATTAACTCTACCATTGGGGAATGATGGGTTCGTTATTTGTAGTGATGAATCGAAGAAAGGACTTGGTTGTGTCCTTATGCAGAATGATATGGTTATTGACTATGCATCACGACAATTGAAAATTCATGAGCAAAACTATCCTAATCATGATCTTGAGTTAGAAGCTATGATATTTTCTTTGAAGATATGGAGGCACTACCTCTATGGTGAAAAATGTTAGATTTATACTGATCACAAGAGTTTGAAGTATATTTTCTCACAAAAAGAACTCAACACGAGGCAAAGGAGATGGCTTGAATTACTCAAGGATAATGATTTCACGATACACTACCACCTGGGGAAGGAAAACAAGGTGGCAGATGCTTTGAGCAGAAAAGATCATGGAGTTTTGAACAATATGAGAATTGAAAGGGATCCAATTTTCACGGATCTAGTGAAGAAAAACATGGGAATAACCAGGGAAGGTGAAACATCAATGCTTTTTCAAATGGTTGCCAAACCATCTTTACTAGAAAGGATTAAGAGTTCTCAGACCGATGATGGATAATTTCAAAAGAAGATTAAAGCTGTGAATGATGAGATATTGAGAGACTTTGTGTATGAAGATGGAATTTTGAAATTCGGAAAGAGACTTTGTGTTCCCGATATACCTGATCTAAAAAGGGAATTGCTGGATGATGCTCATAGTTCCAATTTCTATATACACCCTGGGAGCACCAAAATGTATAAGGATTTGAAGGAACATTTTTGGTGGGATAATATGAAGAGGGAGATTTCTGATTTTGTGTCAAGATGTATGGTTTGTCAACAAGTGAAGGCTAGAAGGAAACATCATGGAGGAGTCATTCAACCTCTTCCCATACCGGAGTGGAAATGGGACAATATTACGATGGAATTTTTCATGGGGCTACCAAAGAATCCTAGAAGGAATGATGCAATATGGGTTATTGTTGATCATCTTACCAAGTCAGCACATTTTCTTGCTACAAGAGAAGATCTACCACTAGAACGTCTAGCAAGAATATATATTAATGAAGTTGTGAGACTTCATGGAGTACCCCTATCGATTGTTTCCAATCGTGATCCCCGTTTTACTTTGAGATTCTGGAAAAGTCTTCAGAAATCCTTGGATACTGAACTTCATTTGAGCACTACCTACCACCCTCAGACAGACGGACAATCAGAACGGACTATTCAAACCTTAGAAGACATGTTGAGATCTTGCTCACATGACTTTCAGGGTATGTGGGATCAATATTTACATTTAGTAGAATTTTATTATAACAATAGCTTCCATTCGAGTATTCAAATGGCACCATATGAAGCGTTATACAGACAGAGATGTCACACACCAACTTGTTGAGATGAAGTTGGTGAAAGAAAACTTTTAGGTCCAGAACTAGTGGAGGAAACGATGGAAAAGGTGAAGGTTATCCCAAATCACATCAAAGCAGCTCAAAGTAGGCAGAAGAGCTATGCCGATAATCGAAGGAAGGATTTGGAATTTCAAGTCAGTGATTGTGTTTTCCTGAAGGTATCTCCATGGAAGGGAGTCATACGTTTTGTTAAGAAAGGTTAATTGAGTCCCAGGTACATCGGACCTTTCAAAATTCTAGAACGAATTGGGGCTGTAGCTTACCGATTGGCAATGCTGCCAAGTCTCTCCAAAGTTCATGATGTGTTCCACGTATCTCTATTGAGGAAATAAATGCCTGACCCAACACATGTACTCACTTATGAGGAATTAGAACTGGAACCCAATCTGTCTTATTGCGAAGAGCCGGTCATAATTCTTGATACGAGAGAACAAGTGTTGAGAAACCGGACGACGTGTCTGGTAAAGGTTTTGTGGAGAAACCATAAGATGGAAGAGTCAACGCGGGAACCCGTGGAACTTATGATGAAGAACCACCAGAGTCTTTTCATGCGGTAGTATTCTAGAAATTTTGAGGACGAAATTATTTGAAGGAGGGGAGAATGTAACACCCCAAGCTTCTACGGTACGTTTCCCTTTGAATAATGTAATAGCGTGTGTTGTACGCAACATCGAGCTCTAACACACACCACAACCGATCAAAACAACCGTTATGAATAGTAATACATAATTTTTGAAATTATATATATTTTATATTTCAAAATGGACTTAATTTTTGGATTCGTAGTATCGAATTTAGCCTAAGGTGAAATTTTGGTACTTTTTGGATAACTTTAATATTTTGATGAATAGTGAAAATTACTAAATTTTAATTAAATTTTTTTTTAATCACAAAAATTAATAGTTTGAGTGGTTTTAAAGTATATTTAGAATATATTTTTACCATTTAATACAATGTTGGACATTGGACATAATTTCACAATTAAACTGAACATAAACAAGTATCAATCTTTTAATAGTTATTATATCTTAAAAACCCGCTTTTTCTTTTAACAGCGGGAATTAATTTTAAATTAATTTCTGACACTTATGTGTTTTGAATTTGGAAAAATGGATTCCATATTTGGAATCAGGATTTTCATATTGTGTGCATAGGAAACTTTTATTTTTTGACATTTTGAATAATTACTGCGGTAAATATTTTATTTACCATGGTTAAGGGTAAATCCGGTAAATAAGGGTTAAAAAAATAATATTATAATAATACTAAATTACCCTAAAACGTGTCCTAACCTTATTAGTGGATACATTTCTGACCATGGTCATCTTTGGGTCGATTTTGGGACCCATTTGATCTACTTGTAGGTGATAGGGACACTTTATAATAATTAAGTTAAAATAAGTACAAAAATGACATAAGCATATATCTTTTAGAAAAACAATATTTATATAGGGTAATATATGTTGTATGTTCGACTATAAATATTAATTAGAAAGATAAAAGGATTTCCTACATACTGATATTTTATTTATAATTTTGAGAAATTAAATAATTTAATTTATTTATGACACAATGATGATGCAGTAATTACCCAATTAATGAAAAATTAGAATAATTGATATTATAAATACCCAAATAAATATAATTTGAGACTTTTTATGAATTAAACTAATTATATAGGTTAATATGAAATGTTAGGATTTATTTAATTAATTTTTTTTGAAGTAATCACTCTATTGTTATTTTTACAAAAATCAATTATTGAATAGTGTCAAAATTGACATAAAAGAGTTTCTAAAACAAATATTATATTATTAATTGATATTAAATTTTTAAAAATCTAAGGTTTGGCCACGAGACTTATATCATGATAGGTGCATCATTAATGGACCAGTTAGGGGTCTCTTGGATGTATATGGTAAGTTTATTAACGATATAATATAAAAATACAAAGAGACATTGTAAAAGTGAAACTAATTAACTAAGAGTTAATACTTAAAGATAAGGTTAATATAATGACCCAAACCTGTCTAAATTCTATTGGATGAGTGTTTTTCGACCAATACCCACCTTTCCCTTCAAATAATAAACTTTGGAGCCATTATAAACCGAATACGAATTTATTAGAAATTAATATTTCTATCTTTTCCAAAGGTTCCCCTCACCCCTCTTATAAAATGGAACTACCCCTTCTCATTACTTCAAACCTTCAATGCCTTTTGGTTCGGCCAAAATATGCCCAAAAACTCTCTAAACTTCCCTCACTACAACCTAGTGGCCTTTGTTTGATCAGAAAGCCAACCTCTAGAGCCCTTTTGATCAAATCAAAAGGAAGAACCCGAACAAGAGGTAATGATTTCAGCACCCTTTTTCAAGTTCCTTTCTTCTTCCACTTCTTCTTCCTTTGTTGTTACCATTATAAAATAATAACTCAAGTATCTTATATATTCTGTGATGTTATTATAAATATTGTACAACCATATTCATTATTCTATCCATCCTTTGAATAACATGTCACCATACGTGCGTACGTACGGCTTACCGTCTCCACGTCGTGGTGTAATTGTTATTCAATAAATTATTATTTGGATGGGTATAATAATGATGTGTAACTCATGTAAATAATAAATATAACATGATAATTATTCTTTATATATGATATAACATCCAATTATATATTATTTTAATATCAAAAGAATGATATAGTCGCTCGTGCATACGTACGGACTACTGTCTCCACGAACGCGCTGAGATTCATTCTCCATCATACCCATTCAAGTATAATTCTCATTTGATGATTAATAATAATATCTAGGGACCTGATATCATTCTGGAAATGATTAAGATACAAACTATCCCTGACAAACATAGCTTATGTAACAAAACATATAAAAGAAAATTAGTAAGTTAACACCCGAAACAACGATAATACTAAGATATTATTAACAAATCAATGTTAAAAGATCATATATGATATCATATTAATTTATATGATTCTTGTATAATTTAATAACAATTACTTTACTATTATACTGGAGTTTAACCTACCCCAACCAAGGAAAAGTACAAGGTAAGGGTTTATTTCGCAATCTCTTCATTATCCGAGGTTGTTTATACGTAATAATCTACTGGGATTTCTTTATCATCCACATCCATGTTTCTTAAAAATGTATTTCAAAACATTTTTAATATTTAATAGAATATGGGTTAAAGTCATTTATACCCTTGTTGACTTTTATAAGTGGTTTATAAAGGAATATTTCCGTCATTTTCCAAACAAGGTGCTTTTTAACCTTTTTGTCAGAATTAAAGTAAGAATGTTTTTTTAACTTATACGGCGGGTGCGGCTCTTTTCCGCCTTTATATAATCATCGAAGATTCCCTTACAATATTATAATAATATTTGCAATGAAAATGTTTTATTTTATAAATATATTACTCTTTAATGATTTCACAATAGAAAGAGATATTTCTCTAAAAAGAGTTTTGATTTCATCTATGTCCACTTCCTTTGATGGATTTTACGCTTATTTGAAGATGATTTATTATGATACAAAAATTCTATATTGTATTGAAGGTTTTGTGATATGTTTTCTTGTGAATGTTCTATTTTTATTCCATTCATGGTTTATGGTGAAAGTATTGACATTTCGTATGCTAGTTTTAATACGAATATTTATGTTATATTTAAACCTTTTCATATGGGAATGCATTGGACTTAATATGTGACGGGTGGAGCCCGCTATAGCTCTTCGATGCATCGGTAGGTCTCATGAGACAAACTAGTGTCTTGGCACAAGGCCTTGGAAAAATCTTATTTGTAGTCTTGGCACGAGGCCTTGGCTATGTGGTTATGATAGTCTGGCATTATGCATTCCATCATTATGAAATTGGTTATTGATATTGCATGTGATTATTCGATTAGTAGAATATCCATGTGAATACGTAAATGAAATTATTTCATTTTACTTTTTCCATACTATGTTGAAGTTCAAGTTTAAAATTCTTTTGTTTTAGTTATACATTGACTTAAATGTTTATTCTTATTTATGAAAGTTTCCGCTATATTGTTATCCTTACTGGGCATTTGAGCTCACCCCATTTCTATGTTTTATTTTTTCCAGGATGTGAAGAAGTAAATTATGAATGACCTGCAGGGATTTTATGAGGGGATAATAGTGTGGACTATGGATACATTATGTTGTTTTAGTAGTTTTTCACTTTATGATGTAATGTAAAACTTTATGAATATATCTAGTGTTTCCAAGGCTACTAAACCAATGAGTCTTTCGAGATTTGATCTTTCTTGTGATCATACCAATGTTATGTAATAATGCACCGACTCTGGGTAACTGGGGTCAGGGCGTTATAGTTGGTATCAGAGGAAGTTTAGTACAAACCTTGGAAGATATATTTAGATAAACTATGATTAGAGAACATAGATTTAAGATGGACTTTGAGGATTAGTATACTATAACATCCTAGAATTTTGGTATTGTAGAGATTTTGTGAGTTTTCCGAGCAATACATCCCTGTCTGGATACGAGCAGGTAGAGGCGGCTCTGGAACAGATGTACCTAGGGGTAAAACCCAAAAACACCGCTTTGAGATAGACTTGAACGAGAACTGGTGCACGAAAATGGGCCTTGCTGCACTCTTGGTTACAACACTCCCAGGGGATATGCTTAGGATAACTCTCATTTTCTTTACAAATCATTATGAAGGGTTTATGAGTATATAATTCCTCAAAGAAAACATTTTTATGATTATGGATTATATCCATAAATAGTTAAATTTATGTTAAGTGATTTATAAGTATGGAATTATGTATTTTGATTCATAAACTGATCTAGTTTATGCCATTGTTTAGAAATGGAACCTAGTGGAAGAAATGGAAACCGTATCAATGAACGCACTCCATGTTGGGATTTCCCTCTTGTTCAAGATAATTATAGTGGAGCTGGTGATGCAACTGGTGCCAATCAGCTAATCACCATACTGGGACAACTCACTTATTAATAATAACCTTACTCGTATGGAGCACCCTGATCAGCAATGTGGAGGATCAATGTTAGATAGCTTCATGAGGCAACAACCACCAACGTTCAATGGGAGTACAAATCCCTTAGTATCTGAGCAATGGATAAATTCCCTAGAGAAAATATTTCAAGCTTTGGGGAGTAGTGAAAGGGAAGGAGTTATCATGGAAGTTTACCGCCTCACTGGAGATGCTGATAAATGGTGGTCATTGATTCAAAATACGAAGGAATATTATGAAGTATCAAATATGGAATGGAGGGAGTTCAAAGATCTGTTTTTAGAAAAATACTTTCCTCGCGACCATCGAGCAGATATGGAAAGGCAATTTCTGAGTCTGAGACAAAAGGAGGATGCGAATGTCACAAAGTATGAGGCAAACTTTACAAGGTTAGCAAGGTATGATGTAGATTATATACGTAACTGAAGAAGTAAGATTTATCATTTCTTTGATGAGTTAAAACCATTTCTCTGTCGAGCATTTGTCTCACAATCCTTCTCGTCATATGAAGACATTGTCTCATGTGCTATCAAGACCGAAACGGTATTCTCTAAGTCTTATGACTTTAAAGAAAATCAAGAAAAGAAGAGATCTTCTGATCAATCTGGGAATGGAAATAATGGGAAGAAGGGAACGGTTGGATATCCATCCGGTGGTAAAAGAGGAAAGAAAGACCCCGGTACTTTCTTGAAGGGAACGAGAGTCTGTTATAAGTGTGGTGAAAAAGGAAACCAAGCTCGTGATTGCAAAGGGAAGACGGAAGCTACCAATGTTCAGTGCTACAACTGTAGGGTGATGGGACATTATGCAAATGAATTTCCTAAGCGTCAGGAGAACTTACCTTAGAAAAGGCCAACGGATCAAGGCCAAGATTATGCTATCACTACTACTGAGGTAGAAGCTCCGAAAGACATGGTGGCAGGTAATTTAATGGTTTCCTCAAGTTTAGAAAATGCATTATTTAATTCGGGATCATCACTTTGTTTCATATCTTCCCAGTTTTCTAAAATAATTAAATATTTCCAATTTGATTTAACAATGGAGTTGTCAGTTAAAACTCCTAAGGGAAGTATCATTGCAACAAAGTTTTGTAAATTAGTTCCCATCAGAGCACATAAATGTTCTTTATCTGCTGATATCGTCGTCATACATATGATTGAGTTTGATATAATCCTCGGTATGGACTGGCTTTCAGACTATTATGCAAAGCTTTATCGTAAGAAGAAAGAGGTTACGATTCTTGATGATGATGATAAGGAACACATTATCTTTAGAGCAGAATCGTCACTACCTAATTCTTATCTAGATCCACCCCCAATAGATCAACTAAATTCAATTATTGTGGAGGAAGAGAATAAAATAACTGTGGGTGAGGAAAAGAATGTTCAAATAGAGGATGTACCTGTTGTGAAAGAATATGTAGATGTATTTCCGGAAGATTTACCGGGACATCCTCCAAAACGAGAAGTTGAGTTTTCCATCGATTTAATTCCTGGATCAAGGCCTATATCGAAGACCCCTTATTGAATGACCACTGTAGAATTAGTTGAGCTAAAGAAACAACTAGAGGAATTGAGTAATAAGGGATTTATTCGCCCTAGTGTTTCTCCATGGGGAGCCCCTGTTCTTTTTGTTAAAAAGAAAGATGGATCTATGAGGTTATGTATAGACTATAGGGAGATCAATGCTATAAAAATAAAGAACAAGTATCCCCTACCTCAAATTGATGATTTATTTGACCAAATACATGGAGCTCAATATTTTTCAAAGATTGACCTTCGATCTGGATACCATCAGTTGTGTGTGAAGAAGGAAGAAATTCCGAAGACAGCATTTCGAACCAGGTACAGGCATTACGAGTTTACAGTAATGCCTTTTGGATTGACAAATGAACCCTCTTTATTCATGGATCACATGAATAGAGTTTTCAAGGAATATCTCGATGAAATTGTGGTGGTATTTATTTATGATATTTTGGTATACTCTAAAAACTATGAAAATCATGAAAATCACTCGCGCATTATCCTAAAGACTCTGAGAAGACATGAATTATATAGGAAGTTTAGCAAGTGTGAATTCTGGCTTTAGGAGATTTCTTTTCTTGGCCATATTGTCTCTAAAGATGGAATCTCTATTGATCCTTCTAAGACCAAGGCAATCCAAGAATGGCCAACACCGATGAGTATAACTGAGGTATGTAGTGTTATTGGTTTAGCAGGTTATTATCGACGTTTCGTCTAGAATTTTTCCCGGTTGGCTAACCCATTAAAAAAGCTCACATGTAAAGGGGTTAAATTTGTTTGGACAAAAGAGTGTGAAGAATGTTTTGAAGAACTGAAGGGAAGATTAGTCAATGCTCTTATATTAACTCTACCATCAGGGAATGATGGGTTCGTTATTTGTAGTGATGCATCGAAGAAAGGACTTGGTTGTGTCCTTATGCAGAATGATAGGGTTATTGCCTATGCATCACGACAGTTGAAAATTCATGAGAAAAACTATCATACTCATGATCTTGAGTTAGCAGCTGTGATCTTTTCTTTGAAGATATGGAGGCACTACCTCTATAGTAAAAAATGTGAGATTTATACTGATCACAAGAGTTTGAAGTATATTTTCTCACAAAAAGAACTCAACATGAGGCAAAGAAGATGGCTTGAATTACTTAAGGATTATGATTGCATGATACACTACCACCCGGGGAAGGCAAACAAGGTGGCAGATGCTTTGAGCAGAAAAGATCATGGATTTTTGAACAATATGAGAATTGAAAGGGATCCAATTTTCATGGATCTAGTGAAGAATGACATGGGAATAACCAGGGAAGGTGAAACATCAATTCTTTTTCAAATGGTTTCCAAACCATCTTTACTTGAAAGGATTAAGAGTTCTCAGACTGATGATGGAGAATTTCAAAAGAAGATTAAAGCTGTGAATGATGGGATATTGAGAGACTTTGTGTTTGAAGATAGAATTTTGAAATTCGGGAAGAGACTTTATGTTCCCGATATACTTGATCTAAAAAGGGAATTTCTGGATGATTCTCATAGTTCTTAATTCTCTATACACCCTGGGAGCACCAAAATGTATAGGGATTTGAAAGAAATTTTTTGGTGGGATAATATGAAAAGGTAGATTGAAGATTTTGTGTCAAGATGTAAGGTTTATCAACAAGTGAAAGCTGGAAGGCAACATCCTAGAGGAGTCATGCAACCTCTTCCCATACCGGAGTGAAAATGTGACAATATTACGATGGAAATTTTCATGGGGCTACCAAAGACCACTAGAAGGAAAGATGCAATATGGGTTATTGTTGATCGTCTTACCAAGTCAACACATTTTCTTGTTATAAGAGAAGATCTACCACTAGAACGTCTAGCAAGACTATGTATTAATGATGTTTTGAGACTTCATGGAGTACCCCTATCGATTGTTTCCGATTGTGATCCCCGTTTTACTTCGAGATTCTGGAAACGTCGTCAGAAATCCTTGGATACTGAACTTCATTTGAGCACTGCCTACCACTCTCAGACAGACGAACAATCAGAACGGACTATTCAAACCTTAGAAGACATGTTGAGATCTTGCTCACTTGACTTTCAGGGTATGTGGGATCAATATTTACATTTGGTAGAAGTTTCCTATAACAATATCTTCCATTCGAGTATTCAGATGGCACCATATGAAGCGTTATACAAAAAGATATGTCGCACACCAACCTGTTGGGATGACGTTGGTGAAAGAAAACTTGTAGGTCCAGAACTAGTGGAGGAAACGATGGAAAAGGTGAAGGTAATCCAAAATCACATCAAAGCAGCTCAAAGTAGGCAGAAGAGCTATGCCGATAATCAAAGGAAGGATTTGGAATTTCAATTCGGTGATCATGTTTTCCTGATGGTATCTCCATGGAAGGGAGTCATAAATTTTGGTAAGAAAGGTAAATTGAGTCCCAGGTACATCGGACCTTTCGAAATTCTAGAACGAATTGAGGCTGTAGCTTACCGATTGGTAATGCCGACAAGTCTCTCCAAAGTTCACGATGTGTTCCACGTATCTCTATTGAGGAAATACATGCCTGACCCTACACATGTACTCACCTATGAGAAATTATAACTGGAACCCAATCTGTCTTATTGAGAAGAGCCTGTCATAATTCTTGATACTAGAGAACAAGTGCTGAGAAACCAGACGACGCATCTAGTAAAAGTTTTGTGGAGAAACCATAAGATGGTAGAGGCAACGTGGGAACCCGAGGAAATTATGATGAAGAACCACCCGAGTCTTTTCATGCGGTAGTATTCTAGAAATTTTGAGGATGAAAGTATTTGAAGGAGGGGAGAATTTAACACCCCAAACTTCTACGGTATGTTTCCCTTTGAATAATGTAATAGAGTGTGTTGTACGCAACATCGAGTTCTAACACACACCACAACCGATCAAACCATCCATTATGAATAGTAATACCTAATTTTTGAAATTATATATATTTTATATTTCAAAATGGACTTCATTTTTCGATTCGGAGTATCGAATTTAGCCTAAGGTGAAATTTTGGTACTTTTCGGATAACTTTAATATTTTGATGAATAGTGAAAACTACTAAATTTTAATTAAAAACAAATTTTTTAATCAAAATAATTAATAGTTTGAGTGGTTTTAAAGTATATTTAGAATATATTTTTAACATTTAATAAAATGTTGGTCATTGGACATAATTGCACAATTAAACCGAACATAAACAAGTATCAATCTTTTGATAGTTATTATATCTTAAAAACACGCTTTTTGTTTTAACAGTGGGAATTAATTTTAAATTAATTTCTGCAACTTCTGTGTTTTGAATTTGGAAAAATGGATTCCATATTTGGAATCAGGATTTTCATATTTTGTGAATAGGTAACTTTTATTTTTAGACATTTTGAATAATTACTGCGGTAAATATTTTATTTACCATGGTTAAGGGTAAATCCGTTAAATAAGGGTTAAAAAATAATATTATAATAATACTAAATTACCCTAAAACGTGTCCTAACCTTATTTTTGGATACATGTCAGACCATGGACATATTTGGGTCGATTTTGGGACCTCTTTGAGCCACTTGTAGGTGATAGGGACACTTTATTTTAATTATGTTAAAATAAGTACAAAAATGACATAAGCCTATATCTTTTAGAAAAAACAATTTTTACATAGGGTTATATATGTTGGATGTTCAACTATAAATATTAATTAGAAATATAAAAAGATTTCCTACATAATGATATTTTATTTATAATTTTTTTACACTAAATAATTTAATTTATTTATGACACAATGATGATGCAGTAATTACTTAATTAATAAAAAATTAGAATAATTTATATTATAAATACCAAAATAAATATAATTTGAGACTTTTTATGGATTAAAATAATTTTATAGGTTAATATGACATGTTATGATTGCTTTAATTAACTTTTTTCGAAGTAATAATTCTGTTATGATTTTTACAAAAATCAATTATTGAATAGTGTCAAAATTGACATAAAAGAGTTTTTAAAACAAATATTATATTATTAATTGATATTAAATTTTTAAAAATATAAGGTTCGTCCAAGAGACTTATAACATGATAGTTTCATCATTAATGGACCACTTGGGGGTCTCTTGGATGTATATGATATTTTTATTAACCATATAATATAAAAATACAAAGAGACATTGTAAAAGTGAAACTAATTAACTAAGAGTTAATACTTAAAGATAAGGTTAATATAATAACCCAAACCGGTCTAAATTCTATTGGTTGAGTAGTTTTCTACCCATCCCCACCTTAAACTTTAAATAATCAACTTTGGAGCCATTAGAAACCGAATATGAATTTATTATAAATTAATATTTCTAGCTTTTCCAAAGGTGCCTCTCACCCCTCTTATAAAAGGGCACTCCCCCTTCTCATTACTTCACACCTCCAAGCCTTTTGGTTCGGCAAAAACCTGTCCAAATACTCTCTAAACCTCCCTCACTATAACCTAGAGGCCTTAGTTTGATTAGAAAGCCAACCTAAGGAGCCCTTTTGAACAAATCAAAAGGAAGAACCCAAAGAAGAGGTAATGATTTCAGCACCCTTTTTCAAGTTCCTTTATTCTTCCACTTCTTCTTCCTTTGTTGTTACCATTATAAAATAATAAATCCAGTATCTTATATATGCTGTGATGTTATTATAAATATGTTACAACCATATTCAGTATTCCATCCATCCTTTGAATAACATGTCACCATACGTGCGTACGTATGGCTTACCGTCTCTACGTCGTGGTGTAATTGTTATTCAATAACTTATTATTTGGATGGGTATAATAATGATGTATAACTCATGTAAATAATAAATATATCATGATAATTATTCTGTATATATTATATAACATCCAATTATATATTATTTTAATATCAAAAGAATGATATTGTCGCTCGTGCGTACGTACGGACTACTGTCTCCACTAACACAATGAGATTCATTCTCCATCATATCCATTCAAGTATAATTCTCATTTGAGGATTAATAATAATATCTAAGGACTTGATATCATTCTGGAAATGATTAAGATACAACCTATCCATGAAAAACAAAGCTTATGTAACAAAACATATAAAAGAAAACGAGTAAGTTAACACCCGAAACAACGATAATACTAAGATATTATTAACAAATCAATGTTAAAAGATCATATATGATATTATATTAATGTATATGATTCTTGTATAATTTAATAAAAATTACTTCTCCATTATACAGGAGGTTAACCTACCCCAACCAAGGAAAAGTACTCGGTAAGGGTTTATTTTTCAATCTCTTCATTATCCGAGGTTGTTTATACGTAATAATCTACTAGGATTTCTTTATCATCCACATCCATGATTCTTAAAAATGTATTTCAAAACATTTTTACTATTTAATAGAATATGTGTTAAAGTTATTTATACCCTTGTTGAATTTTATAAGTGGTTTATAATGGAATCTTTCCGTCGTTTTCCAAACAAGGTGATTTTTGACCTTTTCGACAGAATTAAGGTAAGAATGTTTTTTTAACTTATACGGCGGGTGCGGCTATTTTACGCCATTATAAAATCGTCGAAGCTTCCCTTACAAGCTTATAAGAATATTTTTAAAGAAAATGTTTTATTTTATAAATATATGACTCTTAAATGATTTCAAAATAGAAAGAGATATTTCTCTAAAAAGAGTTTTGATTTCATCTATGTCAACATACTTTGATGGATTTTACGCTTATTTGAAGATGATTTATTATGATACAAAACTTTTATATTGTATTGAAGGTTTTGTGATATGTTTGACTGTGAATGTGCTATTTTTATTCCATTAATGGTTTATGGTGAAAGTATTGACATTTCGTATGCTAGTTTTAATACGAATGTTTATGTTATGTTTAAACCTTTTCATATGGGAATGCATTGGACTTAATATGTGATAGGTAGAGCCCTCTATAGCTCTTAGATGCATCGGTAGGTCTCATGAGACAAACTAGTGTCTTTGAACAAGGCCTTGGCAAAATCTTATTTCTAGTATTGGCATGAGGCCTTGGCTATGTGGTTATGATAGTCTGGCATTATGCATTCCATCATTATGAAAGTGGTTATTGATATTTCATGTGATTATTTGATTAGTAGAATATCCATGTGAATAAGTAAATGGTATTATTTCATTTTACTTTTTCCATACTAAGTTAAAGTTCAAGTTTAAAAGGATTTTGTTTTAGTTATACATTGCCTTAAATGTTTATTCTTATTTATCAAAGTTTCCGCTATATTGTTATCCTTACTGGGCATTTGAGCTCACACCTTTTCTATGTTTTATTTTTCCCAGGATGTGAAGAAGTAAATTATGAATGACCTGCAGGGATTTTATGAGGGGATAATAGTGTGGACTATGGAGACATTATGTTGTTGTATTAGTTTTTCACTTTATGATATAATGTAAAACTTTATGAATATATCTAGTGTTTCCAAGGCTACTAAACCAATCGTTCTTTCGAGATTTGATCTTTCTAGTGATCATGCCAATGTTATGTAATAATGCACTGACTCTGGGTAACTGGGGTGGGGGCGTTACATATCATACCCCTCATAATAATGATGAAGTATGGGTGATCTTAAATCAACTAATAAATGTATCAGACTTATTACCTATTGGATATACCTTCAATATTGATGAGATGGGTATTCTTTACTTGTGAGGCATAGTTTGGTTTCATGGTGTTTTGAGGAATATCATTTCTGAAAGAGATCATCATTTAACATCTTGGTTCTCATAGGGTCTTTAGAAGGATCTGTGATCACATGTTCATCTAAGAAAAACCTATAATCCATAGAATGACAGTAAATATGAATGAACTATTTAGATTCTGGAGGACATGTTATGAGCCTATGTTTTTATTTAAATGATTCATAGGAGAAGAATTCGTAACTCATAGATTTTTATTATAATAAAAACTTCAAAAAATTTATCCAAATATAACCTTTAGAGGATTTTTATGGTTGGTGGTGCTGTTTTCCCCATTGATAGTTAGAGGTAGGTGAGTCAGTGCTTATTGGACCTAGTCTCTTATAGGATACATCTGAGTAGGTTCAGTTGATCAAGAGGTGGTTGGTGACCACATAGAGATAGAAGAAATCATATACTGACCATCAAAGTTGAACTTTGGGGTTGAGGTTGGTCAATATGTTTTCATACTAGTGTTTCCTAGGTTGGGGAAATTCTATATCGAGAAATAGTGAAAGCTAGTTACCATGTTTTTTGGGCTATTTGAGATAGTGGAAAGGGTTGGTCCAGTGGCATATTTATTGACCCTTCCATAATGATATAGTTCCATTCACCACAAGTTTCAAATGTCTCAGCTTCAAAGACATCATCTTGAACCTTATCATGTGGTAGAAATTGATAATGTTATGTTTGGAGTGAATTCATCCTTTGAGGAGCATCTAATATGGATTGTGGACCGTAGTGAGCAATATCTTTGAAGAAAGACTATACATATAGTTTGAGTGTACTGGAAGCATGGGAATGTTTATGAGGAAACATGGGAGAGTGAATCTGATTTGCGAGAACAGTTGATATAATTGTTCACCATGATGTCATAGTGATTATTGGAGTATCACAAGGATGCGATATTATATGTTGGGGAGGTTGTAAGATTCAATCTTTTCTTGGTAGGTTGAACCTATTTTTGTTGGGTTTTCCTTTTCCTTTAAACCTTGGTGGATGAGTCTCTTTTAGGGGATATAGAACTTTTTCAAGGTAAATGACCTAATTTTAGAGGATGTATGTTGGTTTTAATTAATTCAGTTCAATTATAAATGTTTCAAGGGATTATGATGGTTTTCCCATGGTTTGGACAACTTTATAGGTGGTTCATACATTTCCTACAGAAACTAGGTTGACAACTATTTGCTGGACACATTCATATATTGAACAGCTAGCATGATGTGAAACTATTACTGGGAAGAATCTGTAAAATATTTCAAATCATGATTAGTTACACATCTTGAAACTGGTTCACATTGTGAAATGATCTATCAAGTTTATTTTTACCTGAGGTGACACATTTTTTTATAAATCTCGTGAAAATAGAAATTCACATCATGAAAGGGTTTCAAATTGGGAATATATTATGATCATCATTTTAAAATAATTCTATGAATATGTTTTCTTACTCATCAATCATGAAACTCTCTCTCAAACCATAGTGAAACTATAGTTTATTTTGGAGTAATTTCCCCCCTTCCGGACGTCTCGATCAATCATTTAATCTCGTTTTTTTCTTTTGATCACAGTCGTCTTTGTTAATTGTTGGATTTACATATTAAAAGTTTTTATTTGATTTGCAGATATGGTAGGTGGTCAAACAAAATCCCTATAGTCTATTTCTATTTGTTTAAGTACATGTAATATTATGATATTGTGCCGAAACGACATTCACATTGACAAAAAAAATAACGGGTGATGATAATCATGTTTTGGACTAATATTTAGATCCCTTTATATCTAATGGTGTTGATATATGTCTTGTCAATACCCATATAGTTATACTTCCTTTGAATAATAAATAATTGGTCAATATATTAAAACATGATTTAGCATTACATGAAATATCATGTGATTTATTATGATATATTCACCTAGTAAAATGGATTCTTTAATTATTGAATGACTGGTGATGATTTGATATTAATGGGTGTGTACATTGGCACGATAACAACTAAATGTATAACTAAATGAATAAATGAATAATTGATTGACAAATAGTACTTGGAAAAATTGACTATTCTGAATTTTGATGCTATGTTGTGTTATCTTTTCTATTATTACTTGTGTTGTGATGCTGAAATTCATATATAAAGGGATTTGTCTGGTGATGCTGAAGTGATTATATAAAGGGATATTCTTGATGATTCTGAAATGATAATATAATTTTATTTTCCTAATTATGATGAAATGGTTATATAAAGTTATTTTCTCAGTTATGCTAAAAAGATTATGTAATGGGATTTTCCCTGTTATGCTATAATGCTTATATGGATTTTCCTGGTTATGTGATTTTTACATGGGCTTGTGGTTTCAGTTGGCTTGGTTATGCTACTTACTAAAAGATATTATGACATGGTTCTGAAGTAGGATGATTATTGTATTTTAATAATTAATTAATTAATACACATATTTATCACTCTATTGTATGCACTTATTATTATATTGGTTTAGTTTATCCATGGTGGTGTTGACCTACTATGTTTTTCTCACACCCTGCTTGGTCATCTGTTTGGTACCTAATTAGATTACATGGATGCAGGTTTAGACAATGTCAAAAGAACTTCTTGTTGATTGTTTATGTCATAATGGGTTGGAGCTTGGAGATGGGACCAACGTGGGGTTTAGGACCATGTTATTTTGAGTTTATTTGTATTAGCTTGGTATTTTATCTATATTACTTTAATTTTGACATTTAGATACATTATATCCCATCATTACATTATCCTTTTACTATTAGTATTAGATTGTTCAGTTTACAATTATTTTCTGGATTCTCTGATATGTTGTATTGTTTCTACTATTTAGATTACTATGATATTTGTTTACTTTTACAACATTTAAACTCTATACTAGGGGATATAGTCTCCCAACTATGTTCTCCACATCCCCAATGGTAGTTGGAAGCCTTTAGAGTATGGGGAGAAGCACTTGTGGTCTAGTAACCAACCTTGTTTGGCCACGCGAGAGAGTACTGGGCTGGGGTATGTTAATATATATATATATATATATATTCATAATATTACATATATAATAGTATTACATGACATTGAAAATAAATTTTATATATAATATATATATATAGACACACACACACACACACACACAGAAACATACATAAATTCATACATATAAATGAACACACCCATCAAAATCCATTTTTTTATTTTATGATAATCCACTTGTATGGTTGATTGGTAAGGTCAAATAAAACTGATCAAAAAAATCCAAATAACCAAAAAACCAAATGAAAAAACCCGAATTAAAATTTCAAAAACTAAAAAATCAAACCAGGGGGTGGAAAAGACTGGCAGGCATTGATGGTGACAAGTGCCTTGATTACCATGTCTCGATCCAACTACCCAACCCCAATTCCGACGACAAAAATCCAATGCATTTTTTCCACTAAGACAATGAACTATTGGAAACCATCATCAGCGATTTGATGAACCTACCAAAAATCCTTGTGGCATAAGACCTCTTAAACCTTATCTATCATCTCTTAACCATTTTTGTCATTATGCAGTCTTTGGAAACAACAACTTCCCCATATCTCAACAATAAATAACATAGACACATCATTGAAATAGACCAAATCACCAATGATTACATCATGACTGCCCATTCAATACAAGAAACACTGCAATCATCATCAAATCCTAGAAATTGAGGGACATTAGAACATCAAAACCGACTATTTTTTGGACCATCATGAACATCATGAATAAAAAATCCAGTACGAACCCAATAAAATAAATGAATTTGATGAATTTCATGCCTTCTAAAACCATTTACTACACAAAAATCACTTACCAAGATCTCTTTTAAAACCAATGCACTATTCAATACTTGGAAAGGTGCGATGGACCATAAAGTAAGAGAAGAGAAGGAGCGGTCATTCCTCAATAGAAATCCCCAACCTTTCCCAGGACTATCAAATCATCCCTTCATATAACCACCATATGACTATCAACTCCTTCCTTCGAGTGAATACTGTACTAGTGCACCTCCTACAATATATGTCTTGAGGAACATCCAAAAAACTAAACACCAGAAAAGAATATCCAATGAAACATTTTCATTAAAGTAGGGTGTAATATGCACCTCCTAGAGCACTATCAAACACTCACCTTTCACATCCCTAAAACAACCACAAAAACTAATAAATAAAACCAAAATGTTGTCAAAATGCATTATTACACGTATTTGGAGTAGGAAGAGAATGGACAGGGACTCTATGTGATGAAAGTGATGGAAGGGAATGATGTATGGATGATGCCAGTGGTCATAGTCATCATCAATCTCAGTGATTAGTAAATGATGATGACATCAGTGCCAGATAGGGCCATGATGCGATGATGTGTGGGAACATTGGTGAAGGTGGTGATGTTGGGGTAATCTACTAGATAATTTCAGATGGTTTGAGGGTGAGGAAGATGACATTGGTGTGATGATGAGGTTAGTGCATGAAGATCATGGTGACTCATAGTATAGACTATAGGATGGGTCTTGGGGTCATGTTCCTTAGGTCTTTGTGTTCCCATGGGACTTCATTACCTGATAACGGGTTCTTGATAAAAGGTGTTTTCTAATTTAATAAAAATAAAGGATTTGATTCCATGCTACTTGATAACAAAATATTTAATAAAAAATAGAAATTATTTTCACTTCTCTCATCATTTGGGGAATATTTATATGAGAAAAGAAGAGAAATTGTTTTGATGTATATGACATAAATAACCATTATTAAAAAATAATTTTTTTGTTACGTTTTTAGAATATTTTAAAATTAAAATATTATTTTAAATTTATCTTCACTATTTTTATATCCTAACAATAAAGTATACATTTAACACTAAAAAATATATTAATTCAATTAATTAATTTTTTTATTTTTTTGTTATAATAGACTATATATTAAATTAAATAAATTAAATAATGATTATAAACAATTATTTTAAATTAATAATATTTTAATTTGTTATATAATTTTCATTACATATTTATTTTTTAAAAATTTTAATTTCAATATTTATCATAAATTTTAATAAACAAACATACAAAAATGGGAAAAAATTGTTTACATATAAATTGAAATAAATATAATTTTAAATATTAAATATCATTTACGAATAAATATAATTTTATATAATTTATAAACAAAAATTAAAATGATTATAATTTTATCATTTATGAATTAATATTAAAATAAATACAATTTTATCATTCATGAATAAATATAATTTCAAATAAATAAAATTTACAAATAAATATAATTTTATAATACTATAAATTTATGAATAAATACAATCTTATAATTTATGAAAAATTGTTAAAATAAATATAATTTTATCATCTATGAATATATAATTTTATAAATATTACTTATGAATTAATAAAATTTTAAAATAAATATAATTTGTGAATAAATATAACTTGTCATTTAAAAATAAGTACTAAATATATTTTTATCATTTACGAGTAAATAAAATAAATATAATTTTATATTGTTTTAAATTTCAACAACTATCTAAAGTATTTATATAAAAATATTGAAAAATTTATATGCAAACTATTTATATATTAATTATCAAAATTATTTACAGATTATTTTGAAATTAGAAAATTCATAGTTTTATTATTATTAATAATAAACAATATGATAATTTATATAAATATAATTATGTTGTGAAAAAAATAGAAATGAGTAACATTTTGACAATGGGGAAAGTTGAGCAGAAAGCATAAATTTTTTTTTATCAAGGTTATCAATGTCTTCCTTAAATCTATCTATTTATCTCAGGGGGGATTCACTACCCTTTTATAGGCAGTGCATCATGGTTGGTGGGGAATCAGTGGGGGTGGGTATCCCACCCCAATTGAAAATTGTAGATGCCTTTTAGCGACTTCTTAACACCCCCTGGGATACAAACCCTTATGAATGTCATACATGTTTTGATACTTCCTAATTAAAAACTTTTTTGAAAAAACCTATTGGGATAAATACTAGAATCAGGAAAAGAGTAAAATCGTATAGACTCCCTATGAAATTTAAATTAGATTTAAAAAATTTCAATATACGCACCCAAATATTATGTATAATATATCTAAAGATAAATGTTGATAGTGCCTTTGTAAATAAATCTGCAACATTGTAGCTGGATCAAACTTATGGCATGATGATATCTCTATTCTTCGTTAACTTTTGTGTGAAGAAGAAAATTTTAGTGGTATGTGTTTTGTACGATCATTCTAGATGAGTAATTCCTTTAATTTTGTGATTCAAAAAGTATTATCTTCAAATAATATTATTAGGCTATAGTCCATAGGAAATCCACTTACAACTAGATTATGTTAAGTCATAGACCATAACCAAACACATTATCTACATGCTTCGTGTAATTCTATTACTTTTTCATGATTTTAAGATGTTAAAATGAGTGTCTGATTTTGTGATCTCCAATATATAGTAGTACCTCCAACATTAAAAACACAACTAGTTTGCAATCACTTATTATATTGACTAGATAAATAACCCGCATCTATAAAATTATCCACCTTCTTTTCTAATTTGTTAGAATAGAATAAACCTAATCATTAAATCCACAAAGATAATGAAAAATATGTTTAATTCCATTCGAGTGCCTTATTTTAGGGTTTGGACTAAATATTTTTAATTTATTTGAAGAAAAAAATATATCAGGATGAGTAAAATTAGAAAAATACATTAGTGATCTAATAACACTAAGGTATGGTAATTTTGGACCAACCAAACTCATCATTTTCTTAACAAGGTATAAATTAATCTTTCTCAGTTTTTAAATACAGAACAACCATTGGAGCAATTAAAGGATTCATTTTCTTTATATTAAATTCTATCCTTTTAGTGTAATTCGACTGATGAAAAAAATACCACATAAAATATACTCAATTTTTAATCCAAAACAATACTTGGTTTCTCCTAGGTCTTTTATTTAAAATTCATCCTTTAAGTTTCTCATTTATTCATTGCTATCTTCTAGAGTTATGATGATATTTAAATTATCAACATAAAAAACAATGATTTCATATCCATATATTTTTTTCTTAATAAAAAAACCTAGGCATATGGAGTTATTTACGAACCCTTTATTTAATAAATATCCACTCAAATGATTATTCCACATACACCCATATTATTTTAATCCATATAGGGATTTTTTCAATTTAACTGAATACAGTTCTTTGGGTTTTGATTTCAATACAAAGAGTATTATAAATCCTTCAAGGATTAACAGATATATATATATATATATATTACTATAAAGTGGTCTATATAAATAAGTTATAACAACCTCCTTAAGATGCATATTAATTTTCTTATCTATTTCAAGGCAGATTTGGTATCTAAAGTAATATAATCCATTATAGGAGAATATGTCTCCTTATAATCAATTTTGGATCTCTAATAAGAACCTTGTGTTACAAGGAGAGCTTTGTATCTTACAATATTATTTTTATAATTATGCTTACACACATCAAACCATTTATATCCAACGAGCTCCTCATATTCTAGTGTGACCACAATATGTAAAAAAACCTTTCTCCTATTAAGTAAATTTAATTCAACATGTATTGATTCATTCCATTTATTCCAATTAGATTTTTTTGAGATTCCATAATAAATTTTTGTTCAAGGTATTCATTTTCTGTATCACGTGACATAGAATATGAAAATATTTCATCAAAATTCTCTACTTTAAATCAATTCCATATATCACATATAGTGTAATATTTAAGTGTGAATTAATTATTTTCAAAGCATTCACGATTTTCTATATCTTGTGAATACCCTTTTTTATTTGAATCATGTTTTTTAATAACACTTAAATTACATGTTTCTTCAAGAACACACACCTCTATATTGAGGTCTCAATTATACTCATTTCCACTGGATTTCAATAGTAGCTTTAGATGACTATAATTACAAGAAGGGGGGGGGGGTGGATTATAGTTTAAAAAATTATTTTATTAAACATTAAACAAAAAAAGAACAAAAAATATTTAATTATTTTTATCTGACTCAGACATTGTTGAATTATTAGAGTAACAAAATCAGAAACATAAAAATATGATTATATAAAATTAAAACAATTTTAATCACAATGGATCCCATTGTATCAAATATTTTTTTATCATATTAACAATCACACTGAAAAAACTAATTGTATAGAAAGCTATGTAAAATGGACATCTTTCTATAATATACATAGGTGAATATAAAAATGTGTAAACAAACAATATAATAACTATATAAAAGTAAGAATGATTTACCAGATATATTGAAAAGATTTAAATATTTTAACCTTAAGAGTAATTTATTCAATAACTTAGACTAAAGGTATCCGCTATTTTATAATTATAGTAATGTATATCATTATTTACCAGGGAAAGACATAAATATAAAGATTAGATTAGCTCCATCTCCCTATCTTCGGAAGCCCTTGATATTAATATCAGTGTTTATCTTCCAAGATTCAGAATCCCTTGATCTGATGGCTCAGATTCACCATCTTCATATCCCTAGAGTCCTATGATATTGACAATGATAAGTTATATATTACAAACAAAAAGGTTCTTATGGAAACAATCAAGCATGGATTAAATTAGAACTACACCACTATAAAAATTATAAGGACTAAGAATGAATATTTCATGTTAATAAATATTCATATCTCTTTAAAAATGAAACATCTCTAAACTCTTAAAATGAATATCTATTTATAGAAACTCTCAAAATGATAATATTTCTAGTTTTGTTGCAACGACCTCGAGCAATTGGTGCTTGATAGTTCATTTATAACCAAATTCCCAATGCTATATTTATTAACACCATTATAGTGTTTAAGATATTCCATATTATAGAAATAATTATTTGTATTCAAATTATAAAATTATATTAGTCTGGTTGACTTCCTTATGATTGTCAATATGATTATATTTATGAGGTTCAGTCCGATAGTATCGGTACCCATATCAATCTGATATTCAGGAATTTTATCAGTACGATAGAAACTAAAAAATTCTTATACCCGGTCTGATTAAAGGCTTAATCTAATAATCTAATTCATACCTAATACAATTATCATAATGAATAATAGTGAGTCTATATTTATAATACATTAGAACTTATTCTATCTATGGTAAAAGTTAATTTTTTCTACAATAACGTACTAAAATTATTTGGACATAAAAAGTCTGTAAACATTTTTTAATATTGTGTTTTTAATTTACCTAAGTAAAGTAATGGAATAGTAATAAGTAATAATTCTAACTTAATAATTTCCCCCCTTTTGGAAACTAATAACCCAAAACATAAAAGGAAAAATAACATGAAAAACTTACATCCCTTTGTTCTTTTAAGAATCTTGTTTTTAGAGTTATTATTTGAAACCTAACTCTATCAGAGTTTTTAACTCTTCTTAATACAATTTTGAATATGATATAGATCATAAAAAAAAGTTCTTCCTTAAAGAAAACATCTTCTTATTAGGATAAAACATTATCCCTTTTGAAGGATATTTTTCTCCTCCTAAAAAACATCTCCTCCTTTGTATTACAACACCACCTATATAACTATTTCTCCGCATTTATAAATTTATCCCCCTTTTTGATTTTCAAAATTTAATCGATTAAATTCCATTGATAGCATATGAAACAATTCATTAAACTATCTATTCATTAAGGGAAAATATGAAAGAACATATGAATAATCAGAATTGCAAAAAATTCAAGCCTAAAATATATTGGATGAATAATAATTCATTCATTAAGAATAAAAAATTATTAAAAAAATTAATAAAGAGTTAAAAATAAAATAAAATAAATCTTTCTTTATTAATTTATTCATAAAAGCTTTCATCTTTTTAAGCTCTTTCTAATCTTTCTTCAGCCACACAATTCTTTCTTCTTGAGTCTAATATGGGGTATTCAAACTTTTGAATTCCTCATACAACTTTTTTTCTCATTTGTCAATATAAAAATTTCATATTCATTGGATCTATGTTTGTTCTACTAAAACTCAAAATATTGGATCTTTTTTTCAAGACATTCCCATCTTTAGTATATTAGTCATTTGCATCTTGGAACTGTTCAGAAAACACTACTCGATCTACTATATCATTGGATAAATAGTTGAAAGATTCTATTGATTATACCCTAAGTTTATTTAATTCATTAAATTGTTCATCATGTAACTAAATATGTTAATCAACCTGGTTGGAACAATTTACCATTTGATTTCATGATCTCTTATGAGTCTACAAACATTATTGAAAGGTTTTCAATTCAGATTCAATCCAAATTAATGACCATGTGAAAACATTAATTGATTCTGATTTTGGACTGAGACTATCATGAATTAGCCAACCTATTGCTTCATGTTTAAGAAAATTAACAATATTTACTTCTAATTTTCTCAAAACATGGAAGATATAATCAAAAACTCTTTGATCAATTATTCCTATAAAATCCAATTGTTCGAGGTTAGGCTGGGGAGGTTTAGTTCTTTTGATTCCAAATTCCACTTCTTTCTCTTTATTATTTTCTATTTTTGAAGCTTTCTTACCATATTTATTAGAAATTTTATTATCATATGATATTTACACAATCTCCACATCTTCATCGGTCTTGGATTTATCATAAAAATTTGTCTCTGAAAGTTCAACTTAATCTTGTTTCTTCTTTGATGACTATTCTGTTTCATGTTCTGAAGAAGATTCTTCTTCTTTAGAGCTTCATTATTTCTCATCCTTACTAGACTTAGAGGGTAATCATGTTGATTATGAGGATAAATTCAATGAATTATTATTTATTTGAGTGTATTTATCCTCATCCGCTTATTTTCAATGTTCTCCCTCTTACTCTTATTATCCTTATTTGTTTTCAATGTCTTAATCAAATAATTAATATTCCTATTTTTCTTCATTATCTTATCCTTATTTTTCTTATTTTACTTCTTTTTCATAAACATCCTTATCTATTTATTCTTTTTATTTTCTTGTACTTTCAATAAATTAATTTTCAGTTGTCTATGGTATAGATTCATTTTTAGAATCGACTCTTCAACATAAAATGTTTCTTTTCCCTTGTCCCTGACATATAGAATTATAGCAGGGACAACTAACATTTCTTGAAAAACTAAACCACCTTCTAGTATGACTTGATCGATGAGAGAAGTAGAAATGACTATCTTATCTAAATCTATTTAAAATATTTCTAACAAATTTCCACAAATTTAAGCATCTTGTAACATCTTATTTTGTTTTATTTTTTGAGATTATTCTTCTAAAGTTTCAGCTAGCTTTATTTTTAAAGCCTTAGCATCTTTAGGGTCAAGTCTAATATCTGGATCCCTTGTATTTTTCATGGTCTTTTGCTTCATCATCTCTTGAAAAAAATCATTAGGTATATTCTTTTCATTATATCTCTTCTTTTGAGGAGAGGTCTCTTCCTTTATTTTATTTTTATTCTTGTCACCTTACTAAAATTTTCTTAATGGATGGTCATCTAATGTAGCACCATCAACGCTCTCAAAAAACATCTTAGCTTTGGTACCAAAAACCAATATCAACCTGGACATCTTATCGTCACATATAAAATAAATATTTTCTATGAATGGATAGATATTTTAGAAAATTTGAAAACTTTCATGCATTCGACAACAATGTTATAACCAAATGCTTATAACATTGTAATATTAGTATTTGTTGAGTAATTTTGGATATTATCTATTTTGATAAATATAAAATTGACCATACATATTGTAACGACCCGACCCCAGTTACCCAGAGTCGGTGCATTATTACATAACATTGGTATGATCACAAGAAAGATCAAATCTCGAAAGACTGATTGGTTTAGTAGCCTTGGAAACACTAGATATATTCATAAGTTTTACATTACATCATAAAATGAAAAACTACTACAAAAACATAATGTCTCAATAATCCACACTCATATCCCACATAACATCCCTGCAGGTCATTCATAATTTACTTCTTCACTTCCTGGGAAAAATAAAACATAGAAAAGGGGTGAGCTCAAATGCCCAGTAAGGATAACAATATAGCGGAAACTTTCATAAATAAGAATAAACATTTAAGGCAATGTATAACTAAAACAAAAGCCTTTCAAACATGAACTTTCAACATGGTATGGCATAAATAAAATGAAATAATTCCATTTACTTATTCACATGGATATTCTACTAATCGAATAATCACATGCAAAAATCAATAACCACTTTCATAATGTTGGAATGCATAATGCCAGACTATCATAACCACATAGTCAAGGCCTCGTGCCAAGACTACAAATAAGATTTTGTCAAGGCCTTGTTCCAAGACACTAGTTTGTCTCATGAGACCTACCGATGCATCAAGGAGCTATATCGGGCTCCACCCGTCACTTATTAAGTCCAATGCATTCCCATATGAAAAGGTTTAAACATAACATAAACATTCGTATTAAAACTAGCATACGAAATGTCAATAATTTCACCATAAACTATGAATGGTATAAAAATAGAACATCCACAGTCAAACATATCACAAAACCTTCAATACAATATAGAAGCTTTGTATTACAATAAATCAACTTCAAATAAGCGTAAAATCCATCAAAGGATGTTGACATAGATGAAATCAAAATTCTTTTTAAAGAAATATATCTTTTTATTTGGAAATCATTTAAGATACATATAAAATAAAACATTTTCTTTGAAAATATTCTTATAAGCTTGTAAGGGAAGTTTTGAAGATTTTATAATGGCGGAAATTAGCCGCACCCGCCGTATAAGTTAAAAAAAACATTCTTACCTTAATTCTGTCAAAAAGGTTAAAAAGGGACCTTGTTTTAAAAACGACGGAAAGATTCCTTTATAAACCACTTATAAAAGTCAAAAAGGGTATAAATGACTTTAACTCATATTCTAGTAAATAGTAAAAATGTTTTGAAATACATTTTTAAGAAACATGGATGTGGATGATAAAGAGATCCCAGTAGATTATTACATATAAACAACCTCGGATAATGAAGAGATTGTGAAATAACCCTTACCTTGTACTTTTCCTTGGTTGGGTTAGGTTAACCTCCTGTATAATGGTGAAATAATTGTTATTAAATTATACAAGAATCATATATATTAATATGATATCTTATATGATCTTTTAACATTGATTTGTTAATAATATCTTAGAATTATCGTCGTTTCGGGTGTTAACTTACTCATTTTCTTTTATATTTTTTGTTACATAAGCCATGTTTGTTGTATCTTATTCATATCTAGAATGATATCAAGTCCTTAAACATCATTTTTAAATCATAAAATGATAATTATACTTGAATGGATACGATGGAGAATGAATCTCATCGCGTTCGTGGAGACGGTAGTCCGTACGTACGCACGAGCGACAATATCATTCTTTTGATATTAAAATAATATATAAATGGATGGTATATCATATATACAGAATCATTAACATGTTATATTTATTATTTACATGAGTTACACATCATTATTATACCCATCCAAATAATAATATATTGAATAACAATTACACCACGACGTGGAGACGGTAAGCCGTACGTACGCACGTATGGTGACATGCTATTCAAAGGGTGGATAGAATACTGAATATGGTTGTACCATGTTTATAATAACATCACAGTATATGTGAGATACTGGAGTTATTATTTTAGAATGGTAAGAACAAAGGAAGAAGAAGTGGAAGAAGAAATGAACTTGGAGAAGGGTGGTGAAATCATTACCTCTTCTTCGGGTTCTTCCTTTTGATTTGATCAAAAGGGCTCCTTAGGTTGGCTTTCTGATCAAACTAAGGCCTCTAGGTTGTAGTGAGGGATGTTGGTGGAGTATTTGGGCAGAGTTTGGCCGAACCAAAAGGATTTGAAGGTGTGAAGAAATGAGAAGGAGGAGTGCCCTTTTATAAGAGGGGTGAGGGGCACCTTTGGAAAAGCTAGAAATATTAATTTATAATAAATTCATATTCGGTTTCTAATGGCTCCAAAGTTGACTATTCAAAGGCTAAGGTGGGGATAGGTCGAAAACCACTCAACCAATAGAATTTAGACAGGTTTGGGTACTAATATTAACCTCATCTTTAAGTATTAACTCTAAGTTAATTAGTTTCACTTTTACAATGTCTCTTTGTATTTTTATATAATATGGTTAATAAACTTACTACATACATCCAAGAGACCCCCAAGTGGTCCATTAATGATTAAACTATTATGAAATAAGTCTCTTGGCCGAACATTAGATTTTTAGGAATTTAATATCAATTAATAATATAATATTTGTTTTAAGAACTCTTTTATGTCAATTTTGACACTATTCAATAGTTGATTTTTGTGAAACTCATAACAGATTGATTACTTAGAAAAAAGTAAATTAAATCAATACTAATATATCATATTATCCTAGAAAATTAGTTTAATTCATTAAAAGTTTCATATTATATTTATTTTGGTATTTATAATATCAATTATTTTAATTTTTCACTATTATAGTAATTACTGCATCATCATTGTGTCATAAATAAAGTAACTTATTTAATTTCTAAAAATTATAAATAAAATATCATTATGTAGGAAATCTTTTTATCTTTCTAATGAATATTTATAATCTAAAATCCAACATATATAACCCTATGTAACAATTGTTTTTCTAAAAGATATATGCTTGTCTCATTTTTGTATTCATTTTAACTTAATTAAAATAAAGTGTCATTATCACTTACAAGTGGATCCATGGGGTCCCAAAATCGACCCAAAGATGCCCATGGTCGGCCATGTATCAACCAATAGGGTTAATACACGTTTTAGGGTAATTTAGTATTATTATAATATTATTTTTTAACCCTCATTTACCGGATTTACCCTTAACCATGGTAAATAAAATATTTACCGCAGTAATTATTCAAAATGTCTAAAAATAAAAGTTACCTATTTACACAATTTGAACATCCTGATTCCAAATATGGAATCCATTTTCCTAAATTCAAATCACAGAAGTGGCAGAAATTAATTTAAAATTAATTCCCGCTGTCAAAACAAAAAGCGTGTTTTTAAGAGATAATAACTATCAAAAGATTGACACTTGTTTATGTTCGGTTTAATTGTAAAATTATGTCCAATGACCAACATTATATTAAATGGTAAAAATATATTATAAATATACTTTAAAACTACTAAAATTCATAATTTATCACTATTAATTATTTTGATTAAAAAAGTTGTTTTTAATTAAAATTTAGTAATTTTCACTATTCATCAAAATATGAAAGTTATCCGAAAAGTACCAAAAATTTCACCTTAGGATAAATTCGATATTCCGAGTCCAAAAATGAAGTCCATTTTCAAATATAAAATATATATAATTTCAAAAATTAGGTATTACTATTCACAACAGCTAGTTTAATTAGTTGTGGTGTGTGTTAGAACTTGAGGTTGCGTACAACACACGCTATCACATTATTCAAAGGGAAACGTACCGTAGAAGCTTGGGGTGTTACACATATCTTCCTCAAGTTTAAAAGAAAATCCAATAAAAAAACATTTGATAATTTTAGAGTATCTCGATCTCCCTTCCCCAGAATCAAGTAACCATGCATCCATAGCGGTAAAAATATTTTTTTAGTGTCAAGTGTGATAATTTTCTAAATTTATCATATTTTAAAAAAATTTATCTTTCGACTTATTCTTGTTAAAATTCCCAAGATTGTTAGAAAATTTATGACAATGGAGGAAAGATTCTCCTTAAAAGGAACTATGAATGTACTTTCAAAATTTATATATGGGAGTTTATATCCTTTCCTATACGTAGTGAAATAAACTTTTTCTTTAACATCCTTTTTGAAAAACTATAATGAAGTATAAAACTTAGAAACAACTTTAGGAAAATAATGACTGAAATATTTATCAGGTTTTTCTACACATACGGAATACCATCCTTGAAAAGGGATGATCTTCTTGAGCATTAAATCATATCTGTCATACAATGACATTTCAACTAACCTATCCTTGAGTATGAACAATTTGGAAAAACCGTTCCTTGTTCGCAATCAGATCTATAATTAGAATCGAAGAATGAAAAAAAGAGAAATATTCATACTAAGGCATTTGAAGGGTGAAACAATATGATAGATAAAACATTTAACGACCGATGTGAGGCATAGGGGTGTCCCTAATATATATAGGAATTGTGGGTGATAGTTCAGATTTAATAAGATAACTATTGTTTGAGATGAAAACAATTTTCATATAATGGTCAAGATTAATTTGATGAATGTTTTAAAAGAATTTTTGAACTCTCAATGTTTTTAATACTTTCATCGGATTAAGAGTGAATTTGATTAGAAAAAAAGAAGATTTTTTTTAAAATAATGTTTTTATAAAACTTAAATTATAAGAATAACAAGAATTATAAATTAACTGTAATAAAATAGTATCAAAACTAAAATAATATAAGAGTAACTTTCAAAGTGAATGTTTAATTGATATGGTCAATATGTTCGTATTTTTTTAAAAAATATTATGATAGTTTTTTTAAAATAAATATGGAATATGATATTTTAATTTCAAAAACTAAATATGATAGTTTAAAATAAAATTTTTGAAAACAAATACTAAGTCCATAAATTTTATAATATTTTAGGAGTTCGAAAAGCATGTCTAATAATTTTGACTATGAAATATTTATTAAAATTTTGAGTTTGGAAAACTCATTATTTTTTTTTTAGAAAAACTATAATTTTTGGAAATTAAATGTATTAAGAAAAACTTAATGGTTTTTGAAAAACATAAAACACAAGTACTCCCCCTATGAGAAGTATTTTATAAATTAAACTATATTAATCAACAAGAAGCGTATATAAATGATCAATTTACATTGATCATCCCTAGATTCTACTAATGTATTCAAATTTATCGAAAATAAGAGGTTTGTTAAAAATTTATCAATTTTTTTCTTTTGTTCTGATGAATTATAAAATTTTATCTACTTTAAGTGTGTGATACCAAATTAATTGGTGTCTTATATATATGTGTTTAGAATGCATGTAGTGTGCTAGGTTTTTTACTTAAAGAAACAGAACAAGGGTTATAAAAAAGTATTTGAGTTTTAGTAAAATTAATGCTCAAGTCAGTGAGTGTGTGTTGTATCCACAAAACATGATCACCATAACATCTAGCTACCACAAATTCTACTTGAGTAGTGGAAAGTTCTACTATTTTTTGGTTCTTAAATGACTAATAAACCAAATAATATCCTAATAAATGAGAAGTTCAAAATGTACTTTTTCTATCCATTATAGAACCACCATATTCAGTATCTAAAAATGTATTTAAATCAAACAAAGTTCTAGAAGAATAGAAAAGGCATAAATACATAGTTCCCTTAAGATAAAAAATAATTAATTTTACATCATTAAGATGGGATTATTATCGATTTTCTTGATATCTTTCCCATAAGAATACTGAAAATATTAAATCTAGTTTACTTTTAGTTAAGTAAAGTATATTTTCTATCATATATCTAAAAATATTTTGATCAAATGGTTCACTAGCCTCACCAAGATCAAAGGTATTAGAGGTATCAATAGGAGTACTAAAAGTTTTAGTATTATTGTATCCAAATTTTATAAGAAGATATTTTATATACTTATGTTGAGATGTAAGTAATTCCTTCAGGTTTTTATGAAATTTGAAATCCTAGAAAGTAAGTTAACTCACCCATCATACTCATTTCAAACTTAGATTTTATAAGATCCATAATGGAATCTATTAATTATTTTTTAGTTTAACTAAATATAATGTCATCAAGATAAATTTTTATAATAATAATGTTTTTATTAAATTATTTTATTAAAAGGGTTGGATTCAAACACCCGTAATAAAATTGTTTTATAAAAAAACTTCAGTTAACCTATCATACCATGCTCTAAGGGATTATTTAAATCCATATAAATATTTTCTATGTTTGAAAACATGTTCTGGATATTTTTTATTTTCAAAAAATGATGTATTTTCTACATAAACTTCCTCCTCGATATATCCATTAAGATAATCACACTTCACATCCATTTGGAAAAGTTTAAAATTAAAGAATGCTACAAAGGATGAAAGTATTAAAATATATTCAAGTCAAGATACTGAAGAATGATTTTCTTCATAATCAATTCCATATTTTTGATTATATACTTTAGAAACAATTATACGAATATTTATAAAAATGATACCATTTTCATCACATTTTTCCTAAAAAACCCATTTTACTCAAATTATAGAAGTTTCTATAGGTCATTCAACTAAAGTCTAGAATTTATTCTTCTCAAACTCATTTTTCTAATCATTCATTTATTTAATATAATCATCATCGTCTAAATACTCATCAGGATTCTTTGGTTTAAATTGGGATAAGAAAGATAAATTTTTAATTTTATTTCATAAGAAACTTAGAGTCCAAATAGGTTGATCAACATCACCAATGATACTTTCACTAGGATGATTTCTAATAAAAAACTAACTTCTTGGGTTTTAAAAAGTTTTTTCTTCCATAATAGGTATAAAATATTCATTAAGAATAACTTTAGAAACATATTATTGAGATATTTCCTTATGATAATAACTTTCTAAAAATGCTTGAAAATCAGTTTTAGAGGTATCATCTGCAGTTATAGGTTGAGGTTTTTTGATAAAAAAGGATTTGTTTCATCCAATTTACAATGTTTAAGATATTCTTTATGGTAAAAATAAGTCTTTGTATTACAATTATAAAGTTAATTTATTTCAATGTAATTACTTATGATTGCCAATATGATTATCTTTATGAGGTCCAATTTGATAGAATTGATACTATTATTAGACCTATGGTCATGGATTTTTTCAGTACGATATACAAGACAAAATTGTTACACCTGGTTTGATTTAAGGTTGAATACAATAATCATAGTTTTACTCAATATAATTATCATAATGAAGAATAATAACTTTATATTTGTAATACATTGTAACTTACTCTATGTATTTTGAAAATAATTTTTCTAGAAAAACATACTAAAACTCTTGGGACATAAAAAGTTAGTAAAAATGTTTTAAGAAAATATTTTTTATTTCTAAAACTAATGGAATTGAGAAGTTATAATTTTGACTCATAAATTCATTTTTTTGGATTTATATCCTTAGAGACAATTGGTCTTCCAAACTTTAAGAGTATTGTTTGATATTTTTGTGAAATAATTAGGCAATTGTGTCCTTTGGAAATAAATTCTTGATAGTGAATTTATAGCTGGTATGAGTGATTTAGTCATGCCCTTTGAATTATTAATTCAATTGGGCAATTAATTTTCTTGTTCATAAAAAATTTAAAATATTTTTCACATATATATCATACTTATGGGTGGGAGGATCTATAAAGGACAACATTTCTACATTGAAGCAATAATTAGAAAAACATACTATAAATACATAATTGGTTTGTGGTTCATGAAATTTGATAATGGATAAAGATTCATTTCCAAAATATATTCCCAACCTCCTTTGAGGTCTCATATTTATATTTTATTGGGGAGAAATTGGTACATATATTTCACAACCAAATATTATTAAGTGGGATATGTTAGAATCTTGGAAAAATTCTAATTGTAGTAGAGATTTCTTATGATATACACTTGGTTTGATGCAAATTAATTCTATGTAATGAATGAATTCATGGTATCATTTAAGTCTCGACAACTTTTTTCGCATTATTAATGGTCTGGAAATAAGTTAATGGAGTTTTATGAGTGATTCTGTTAAAACATTTTGTGTATGCACATGGGAGACTGAATGATCCATGAAAATTTCTTTTGGCATACCATGTTCAATAAAATCTTGAGAGGTAAATTATCCAATAATATCAAGATTTTATTTCTTAATGACATAATATGGGAATTTTACTCTCAATTTAATTTTTAGAGAAAGAAATCATGAAAATTATACATTACATGTTTATAGAAAACATACATGTGACCATATCCTATATGCATCAATTAATACCATAAAATATTTAAATGGTCCACATGATGGAAGAATGGGTCCACAAAAATACCATTGAAATAATTCAAGAAATGATGGATTTTCATCCATAATTTTAGCTGGAGATAGTCTCACAATAAACTTTCCAGGTGAACAAGCCTCGCATGGATTTTTCTTAGTTGAGAGGTCTTATGGACCATTATTTAATGTTCAAGAGAACTTTCAATTATTTTTTACATCATTATTGAACCAATATGGACTAATTATTTATGCCATAAATTAATGATTTGTGGACCATTTTTTACTTCCATACGTGTTTTGACTATACTTTTATTTTTACAATGTAATCTAGATTATAATTTGGTAGTTTTTCTAGTGCATGACTTTTATTGGATTTATTAATGGTAATTCACATGTACATTTCATTTCTATTAGATATAGTTTGGGTATCATACCCATGTTGGTATATATAATTAAAACACAACATGTTTCTTTTTTTACTTTGGTAGAAATAGTGAATCTATTATAATTCTTTTGTCTCATTAGGTATAGAAAAACTCTCTTCACTAGTCCATTCAATACGATCTTTAAAACTAGATATAGTATTCACAATTGAACTTGTTGATTTATGTTTAGAAAAATTATATTTTTTTTAATAATTGTGTGAATTTTTTTACTATATGGTATGAAAATATTTATCACATTTAGACATTCCATTTTAATAATTCAAATTAAATACAATAATATTTTAATAAACACCTTATTAAATTCAAATAATTGAACATAAAAAATATAAATCATACAAAAAAAAACAATATATCACATATCATAGAAACTTTAATTTTTCTAAATTATTTCTAGATATCATCTCATCATAATCATAAGTAAAATCACCCGCTTAGGGGTATGTGAAATCATTATTTGACAACTCGTGATTCTCAATAAAATTCTCCTTATTTTCTTTACCTTTATATGATGTATCAACAATGTGTGGTCAATTATTTTTTTCTCTAAGATATTATTTATAGAGCTTATAATGACGCTCTAGGGTTTATCAAACTCAAGACTAATGTCTCTTAGAAAAAAACCTATATAATAAATCTTCAGGATTGGTCAAAGTGGTTGAGCTGATATTTCTTTTATTTTGATATTCATTTTATTCATGTCTATAGTTACAACCACTCCATCATACACATATGGCACAAAAACCATTTCCACCATGGTAATAACATCCCCAATATCTTCTATGATTATTTTCATTAAATGTATCATTTTCTTCATGAAATTATACTGGTAAACTAGTAGGATAATACTGAAAAATTCTAATTAAAAGATCAATATTATTATCTAATAAAATTAATGATGATATGAGATACGAGTATTTTATATATCCTTTTATGAAATATTTATGTTGTAGGGTGATTTGTGATTCATGAAATGTTGTATATGTATTTTTAAACATATCAGCAAATGTAATCCCAGTACCACAAAAAATTTCTATAATACAATTCTATACATAAAATAAATTTAATCACTGACACTTTTATATTCTTGAAATACTAAACCATTACATTTACTATGAGAAATAGGAATAATCTCCTTTTGATGATCATTCATCTCTTTAAAACTCTTCCAGAGCTTAATTGGATCTATTTCTATGAGACCTTTACATTTCAATCCCTCATCGATATGTCTTATGAGGAATATCATCACATTTTATTTATTTTGGTGGGTTTGTGAATTATTTTGTTTATATTTTTTCATGAGACTTAATGATTCAAGATGCATTTTAACATCCCTTATCCATGGAATTTAATTACTTTTGGTAATATCTAGAGTATTGAATTTGAGTTTTGTGAGATTTGGCATGATGATAACTAGTAGAGAGAGAAGAAAAAACATTTATATTATTAAAAAATAAGAAAAAAAATGAGAATTTTAATCTGGGTTGAATAAAATAAAATAGTTTCAAAAACATTAAAATCAAGTTAATATTATTATTTAATATTATATATATATATCCCTTCTTAATTGGTTAATAAATATTTCACATGTGGGTTTAAAATAAATAAATAAATACATCATATTACTCTTTTAAAACATTCTTGTCTGTACTGATTTATTAAGTAGACCATACAATCAAGTGGTGTAAAATTAAAAAATTAAAACCTTCCAAATAGGTGGATACTTGAACTTTAAGGTAGTAATTAAATAAACCATATAAACCATTCAATATGGAAGTAAATAAATAATATTTTATAAATAATAAGAACTATAAAACTATAGGGTGAAAAATAATGTTTAAGATAAAATAAATAATTAATTAAAACTATCCAACAAGATAGTGAGAATAATGTTTAAAATAAAAAAAACCTTTCTCCCATCTTTAGAGTTCATGCTTATAATGTGTTTAAAAAAAAATAATGAAACAAGTAAATTTTTAACATTTGAGAAATATGATATGAAATAATAAAAGACTTTTTATGAAGGCATCTAACATATTTCTTATAACAATCAATTTATTTAAGGGGGTGATGCACTCCCCTTTTATTGGTAGTGCATCATGGTTGGTGGGGGGAATTGGTGGGGGTCGACAGCCCACCCCTTTGAAGATTACAACCACCTTTCCGTAGCTGCCTAATAGAATATAATTATAACTTTATTTTTATGTTAACTTATATATATATATATATATAATAAAAAATTAATTAATATATTTATACATGTATATTAACATATTTATTAATGTATTTTATAAATTTATTAACTTATATAAAAAAAATATAATATGATTATATAAAAAATAAATGCTCAAATTAATGATTTGAGTACTGATTGATGACAATGAGTCAGGGGATTGAACCAATGGGGGGGGGAGGGATTAGTGAGGTTTCACGGTTGTGGGGGTCATGTGGGTTGGGGGGACCGTACCAAACAACTATAAAATGTTTTTATTAAATAAATCTACTTACTTAAGATTCTAAAAAATGTGTGTAATCATTGAGTGATTTACCCTCATATCTTATAAATTTCGGTATGTCTAGTTAAAAATGAAAATAAATTATCCACACATTGGTTATTGTCATTTTTATGAAATGAATGAAATAAATTTAGCAATGTATATAAAAATGACTAAATTCAATTAGAAACGTGTCTAAATGTCTTTTTTTTGTAGTGTCATAGATAACAATATTCTATAATCTAACCATATTATTCGTTATTGGTAGTGACCTATTATCTTATAACATGTCTCATAATATACCTATATTATCTCATATGATATATCCTGGAAGTATCACATCCATGTAGGTTTTTTTATATCTTATTGAATCTTCTACTCACACTAAATCCTTGTATTTCAATCAGTTTTGAATTTATCTTGTGTCATATACAATAACTTGTAAAACAATATAAAAATATATATTTTTGGACGAATTCCAAAACCCTTTTGGAAATAAATCATAAACTTCACCTTGTATCAAATCATAAGAAATACCTTGTGAATACCCTTCTAAAACTCTTTTAGATTAACTAAAACATAATTTTAGAGAAACTATTTGAGTCAAACTCAATCATCACTCAGCCAACCACAATATGTGACCGCATGGGACTTTTTAGTGTTGTCAACAAATAAGAATCACTAGATCTATAAATTTAACAATAGTAAGGCCTTTAGTAAAGCATCAACATAACTCAGGCTACAATTGGATCTATTGTGATCTCTAACAAACATATGTATCTCAATAATTTTTTCTAACAATAGCATCATATAAAAGAATGAATTTTTTGTATGATCCCTTTTCCCAAGACATCGAGTGACCATGGGACACCAAGTATGTCATCCAACTATAGACATCACATACATTCTTAAATCTCCAAGTATAAACTGACATGGTCAATGAATACATCACATGTTATTTACCTTTATAGATGATCACATCATATTCCCCTCACATAAATAAATAATAAAATCATATGTGTTATCTAATTACAGTCTCAGAATTCCCTAGTATATCTCAATCAAGGTCCTATATAACATATTCATCACATTATAACTGATGACATGATCAATAACATACCCATACACCCATTGATTAGCTAAGCCTCTGGGCTCACACATGAATGGTATTAAAGTATTAAGGGTTATCGTGCTTAGTATCCCACTATCCTCAAGTAGAAGAGACTAAAAATATGAACCATGCATCCCAATTATAAAAAATATATAGTGCACTACACCAATGTGGTATACTTTGTGGATCATCTAGCACATAAAACCTATTTTGTGACTGAGTATCATGTTTTGTATCCCAATACAATAATAATACTCACACTAAAATTAATATTTCATCATAACCTATAATACTCCATGATGAACTTCAGTTAAGAATAAATACAATTTTTACTTTGAGAGGTAAATTTGTATCACACTTCACAATATGTGTATCAATATATACATATCTACAACCAATGTGAATGAATGATAAAGTTTATATTTCTTTTTATATAACATAATTCATTTTTTATTCTTAAACACCTCTATGAATATTTAGAATAATGATACATAACCAATTTTTTGGAATATCATATATAATATACTTACTTATCACTCTAATGTTTACTACTCTTTGAAGGGTTTTCTTAAAATCATTACTTATCAATATAATACTAGTGACATATCAATGTGACTATCTGATGAAACACCCCACTAAAATATTTAGAGAGTAATATCCATGAAGTTATCCAATTTTAATAATGGTGAGATTTAGGATTAAAATTCCTAATGTTCAACTCCTTGAACATATTCAAAAATCTCTACCTTTGAACATCCAATGTTATGATATTAATTACTTCTGTTGTTTACAAATAACTCTTTCTATGTTTATCATCTTCATAATTCATTAGAAAAAATTCCATCAATTTTTTCCTTGAATTTTCTTTGTAAATAATATATCTATTTACAATATTACTTTACAAACATTTCTTAATAAAATTTAGGATATAAAACAACAATCACATTATTGATTGGATTAATTTTTTCATTTTTGAAATTTGAACTTATATATGTCTAAGAATACTCATTTTATCCAATTAAGCACTATAACCCATTCATAATATCTTGATAAGATGAAAAAAATTATTTGTGTTTAAGAAAGGACTCTTATTTCATTTTAATATGAATATTTAATAAGTTAAATATTACATCCATATCTCATATGGAGTTCTATATGTTTGGAACACTTTTGAAAAGAAGATTTCATTCTTTAAAATATGCCACTGATGGTGGATAAATATCAATTCATCATATTTTGAAAAACATATATACAAACACTTTTATCCTAGATAATTTTTTTTATCCTTATCTCTTTATCAATTAATGTTATAGAAACTTATGAATCATAAATATTTTTTATAGAATCCATTATCTCATATTGTTAATATCAAATTATTATTAACATAAAACTTTGATTATTATATAAGTGAAACCAAATAAAGATACACATATTTTACTTAGATCCATTCGAGCTTGATAAACCCCTTTGTATCACATTTGTGAATTAAAAACCATTTTATTTATAATTTTAATATAAAATACATGCTCAACCAATTATTACCTTAATATATAACTCCAATATATTGAAACATTTTTGATGTACACATTTGGTATTATATTTCCTTCAAAACCGAAGAATTAATTTCTATAAAATTAATACCTAGCATGAAAACTTCTTGAAGTTACAAAAAAAATACTTCAGGTATCTTAGATAATTCCATCCTTTAGAATCATTATCCATTCATCCTAATAACTCTAGGTTTCAATGATATTAACTTCATACTAGATGAAAACCATTGTAATTTCTAACTAAATATTCTTCTTCCAATTTGAACTTTTCTAAACTTGTACATTAAAAAAACACAAGATCCCAGGAATCACATTCCCTAGTTTATCTATTCTCAGCAATTTTAAAAAAATAGTGAATGATTTTCTTTAAGTCATCACATTTTTTGGAACATTTTTATCAATGAAAATATAATGAATATCTTAACAAGAAAAAACTTTAAGGAGACCACTAACCTATTTATGCCCAAAAAAACCCAATCATCTTGATTATATTAGTAGAGAAAAAAATACCTTAGGTCATTCTCAATCTAATGTTTTTTAAAACTTATGTGAATCACTCTATTCTTCAAATTCGCCTCAAGATTGAAAGACAACTTCCTTTTTTTAGAAGGAGTTACTGAAACATATATAATTTTTCCTTAAGAAATGTTCATAAGTTACCAATCATACGAGTTATTTAAATTAATATTATTCTTTTAAGGATTAATTTAAAATACAAGTTGGATGATTATGATTTCATTTAATATATAATAGAATATTTTATCATATGAGTATCATAAAAATAAATACCTAATAAGTACTATTATTAAATGCTCTCCCACTAAAATGATAATACATTTTTAAGAAAATCATGTCCACTACTGGTCGAAGATCCATATTTCACTATGTATATGACCTATATTTATTTTAAATCTCACTTATTATCTATTTAGATAGGCCATTGTTCCATGAATATCATATAGGTCTCATTGATGGTTATGAAAATAACTCTTTATCAAATCTATCATATGGATAAACTCAATACCATTTATCTTGTATCCTTATAGTTAGGGATTATCAACTAAATGTAACATAATTTAAATGATTATAATGAGGAACTAAACTCTTAGGGAGGATTTTTTTTCTTTCTTTCATTACACAAGAAAATCTAGGATCACCCTATTTAGCATGAAACTACTCGGTTGGATGGTCAAGGTCTTGACAAGAGTTCACTTTGGAAGGAATACAACACTTACTACTTTAAAGGGGATTTAGTCTCACCATCTTATACCATTATTCCATTAACATGTATGAATGATTCTAATTATTTATTTTGGAATCTTATTCCTCACACCAAATTAATATTTTCATACTACATTTTGGTCTAAATCTATACACAACTTTTAGATTGTGTTATTACCCAAATTAAAATCCAACTATATTTAATAATTTTCAAATTCATATTATGTATAAGGTACATAAAATAAAATCATGTAAAGGTTTAGAATTATATGCAATCTATAATCCTCACATGACTAATATCGGAGCTAAAAATAGTCCACCAACACTTTTCTAGATAAGGCATAAGCCTCAAAGCGAGTGAGTATTCTGACCCAATGTGCCTCTACCTAGGGATAATTTATTCAAGATATATCTGAATTCCATTATAATTATAATAACTAATATATATAAACTATAATTAAAAAATTAATTCAAATTCACAACTTAATAAAATTGAATGTACAGGTAAAGGAAAACTAAACCCATTATTAAACTTAGTAAATATTTCCTTAAATACATATATAATATTCTCTACAAGCACTTGGATAATTTAATTTAAAGAATATACAATAATCCATAATATACCAATTATATTTATGAATAAATATGGTATTAAATAAATAAATTAATAATTTATAAATTTAAACACGAGATAAAATATATACAAAAAATTAAAAAAAAGCTAATTATAAGTATTTCATATTCACTAATTATGGAAATTAAATAATTTCTAATAGAAACACATTATACCCACTCATGATATGAACTCATTCATGTTATTTTATTATATAAAATTTTATCCAAATATATGTTATTAGAATAAAAATAAACATTTAATATTTCCATTATATTATCTTACAATTCACATATACCAAATATCACGTTTTTATAATTATTCAAACCCTTAATCAAATAAATTTTCCAAACTCATTATGATGTGGTTTAAATATTTTCTCAAATAAAGACTCTAATTTGAATAATTAAAATTAATAGTAAGAATAATTCATAAATTTAAACATAAATTGTTTATATTTTAATTTTGTTATGTAATATATAATAATCGTATAAACTACCATTATAATTTTTTAAAAAATTATTTATTTCTAAATTATAAGGTATACACTATATTTGTGAAATTTCATTTTTCAATATTAACAATTAATTTATAGTGGGATATTTAATAAAGTTTTCAAAATAATTTAAATAAATAATTATAATTGTTTAAATTAAATAAATTATAAGCAAATTGATAAATAAATATGAAATTTTACATTTTTTCATAGTTTATAATCAATTGTTTAACTAAAAACTTTAGTTCATAATTGAAAAATAACAAACAAAATTTTTCTCTATGAATTGTAATTAGTGATTTGGGATGCTTTTGTAGGTATAAAATGTGAATTTTATCATATTAATCTAGTGATACTTGTCATATAACATGTAGTATTAATCCTTTGAGGTGATACCTTGTGTAAGAATAAAACTTTCTTGCATAGGATTAACAACAAGACCGTGTAAGAATAACTTATGTGGCATAGTCTTTTGTGACATTAAATGGGTGCTACATAGGAATAATTGAGCATGTTCATCTATCATCCGTAAGGTGAAATAATTTCTTGTGTGAGATTATTCTAACACAACATTGGTATGCGCAATTTTTAGAACTATATTTCTCTATGATTAGATATTTTAGTTGGGTGTTGAATATTTCTAGTGAAAATAACATTGAATGGAACCTAGCTCCCTTCACATGTACCCAACTCACCTCGGAACACCCAAGAAAAATTGTATACTAGAATCCTTTATTCAATCCCCTTCACAAACTTTTCTTCTATATACCCTTGAATCCCATACACAATCCCCTCCCTTGCGATTCTCTTATACTCCAAATTCATCATACACGAAACACTATATTACTGGGGAATGATAGCAGTTACCACTTTAGATTCATGAATAACACACTTTTTTCCCCATAACTATACCTCATGAATTAAATTTAGAGAAAGACACCATGACAAAAAAAATATTGGAATTGTTGAAAGTAATCCACTTCTATGCATGCCCAAACCTACTACCTATCCTTCAGGTGACTCCATAAGTTCTACCTCAAGGAAAATAATAGGGAACTCAGGGTAATTTTGACATCCAAATATTTTTATTTATATTAAAACATTCATAAAATAAAAAATTATATAAGATCTTGAGTCATTGGGAGACAGACCTCATCTGAATAAAATTATAATAGTGATTTAGATGACTAATTCATTATAGTGCTTCTATATTAAGGATACCCTTTTCCCAATCCTTCATTCTAGGGATACCCTTCACCTGGGTCTCTATATTAGGGTTAAATTTCTCCCATGACTTTATACTAGGGTGACACTTTTCCTAAACATTGATAGAAGGGACACCCTTCACCCTTGCCTCATATTAGGGTGACCCATAATATAGACCTCAAAACATGGGAAACACCTTGTCCAAGACATCATAATAGGGTGAAACATTTTCAAGGATTCCACCTTAGGGATACTATTTTCCCAAGCCTTTATACTAAGGAGACACTATTTGTGACACCCAGATTTTTAATTCTTCTTTTATTTATTGGATATTATTTTTTTCTTCTAGTTATGGGGATGATATTTTTTAAAACATTAAATTTTAAGAATTTATATTCTACCTAATGGTTGGTGAAAACCATTTGGCTATTTTAAATGGGGTTTCTGTATCAGGATAATGAAATTTCATATACATGGTGCATAGTTTCTGAAACCATACAATCTATTTGTGTAAAACACCAAGATTAAAAGAAATTAAAAGAATCACACCAAAAAATTTATCCTAGTTGAACACAACTCTCCCTCACTCCCACCCTTATGTGAACAATGAATGAGCCCCATCACATTAGAGTGTGACATCCCTCTTCCAACCTCCCCTATTTCATGATTTTTCATTCAATTTTGAGTGGATATCTGTTAGAGTAAGGACCCTCCTGCTACTATGGCCTCTTTATCTCCTTCCTATATGTTTTCTATTATCTCAATTTTCTTTACACCCAATGGATAAAAAATAAATGAGGTTTATTTTATCATGGTTCTCACTTCTTAACTGTGATATGGGTTCTTCAAGCCTTCCTCTCGCTATTGTAGAAGGAATCACATCATTTGTAGAAGCCCTAGGTAGGTGTTTCTATGCCTTATCATTTCCTTGATTTATTTTACATTATTTAGTTCTTTAAATAAGTTTATTTAAATTTATAAATGGTATTTTGGATCATTTAAAATTAGTTACACAATCATATCTAGGTTTTTAATGGATTAAAACTGATTACCAATTGGGTATTGGCAGATTTGACTTGAATTTTTAGGTTCCTTCAAAGAATAAAATATCTTTATCTACCTTGAAATATTTATGATGGTTTTCATAAAGTAAATGGATGTTTTAAAATTGGTTTAGACCATTTTTAAATTTTATTAATTTACATTTGTGTTTTATAGGTGAGTTATTTTGGATTTCTCAATTTTAGGATTTTTATTATATCTGATCATTTATTTTTTATGTGGTTAATCTATGATTGACGTTGGAAATATTTTATATTATGTTTGGTGTTTATACACATATGTGTGGGTATATATATATATATATGTACATATCCATAAAGTAATGTTCGGATATGTACATTGTGAGTTGGATATATATAAGTGTATATGTGCATAATGGTTTAAAAATGGAGTTTTAAACTTAAAACATAATGATTAATTATGGGTATTAATTTTTTTTCAAAGGATTGTTTTTAAATGTTTTTTTTTATTTTAAAACCCGTTTGGGCTTATGAAATATTAGAAAAATTGCATCAAGATTTTTTTTGGTTTTAAATAGATCTTTAAAAAGGTATTTTTTAAAGGAGGAATGGTTTCAATTAATGTTCTTAATTATGATATGTTATTTTTGATAAGATAGATGATGGATACATTGTATGTTTTTTGGTTGAAATGTGGGAGACAGAAGGTATGCGGGTAAAAAGATGGGTTATGCCTTAGCATTAGGCATGAGGATAGTCAAGGCTCATTGAATAGTGAGACTAAGAGTGCTCTAGGATTTCATATATATTAAATAGATGATTAGTATTCCATGAGTGAGTCATATATCTTTGTAACCTTTAGGACTGAGCTCTTCCCATGTATCATGGATTGTGATTATAGTGTTACACATTACTTAGTTTCGAAACATACTTTTATGGATTATGTTTTGATTTTGGATTACTAATTTTGTTCACCATTATTATTTACTTCCTCTAAACTTTGTGTTTTATTTAGTCTTGTATATATATTTCATCCATTATTTTTTGGGTTTCCTTCATAGAACCATTTTTAAAATTATGCTTAAAAATTTAATTTCAAAGGGATTATTGTATAGGGATTATTTAATGGTAAAAATGTTTTTCTAAATGTGTATTTTTAAGGAAAGAGTCTTAGGTTGAGAAAATGATGTTTAAGTGACTATTTTTTTAAATAAAAATAAATTGAACGTATTATAAAATATCAGGTTATGATATTTGTTTTTCAAGTGTTCTATTATAAAAGTTATCTTCTAAATGTATTTAAAATTGTCATTTTTGGTTAATTATGGAAAAGAAAATCATGTATTCTATGGTGCTTACCTATTAGGATGGAAAGTTAAAACCCTAATCAAACAACTTGGTGGTTTTGGACCGAGTGGATTTTTTTTGGTTTTGGTTTGATTCTTAGAATGAGATTCATGTTGGGATGTAGAGTGACCTTGGGTCACATGGGATTTCTTGATCAGGCATGTTAGTGTTTATTTTTACTATTTCAGTAGCTACAACCACATAGATATTTCTCTTCTTTTTATTCATGGCTGATTGGTGGAACATTATATCTATAGAGGATGGGGTGTGACTTGGATTGGGATACAACTAAGGGAGTTAAAGGTGAATCAAGGGAATTATTTTTCATAACATATATCTACTTATTATTTAAATTGTTTATATGTTCATTTTGTTTATTTTATTTGGAATGGATGTCCGACCAATAGATGGGTCATGCTAGAATTATGGTATAATGGTGAAAATTTTTAAATCATATTTATTTTTGGATAAATATTCCCCAATGATTTCTTATTATTCATATGATGTCTGTCATCAGCTTGAGGAGATCAAGGACACCCCTTAGGCTAGTGGTGAGGTGGGATGGGTGTTAGTTTAGGTGGTAACCAGAAATGGTTCACTAAAAATTATAATTTCCTTGTTTCCAATGATGAAATAGGTTTTATAGTTTCTATTTTTCATTTGGGGTGTATGGTAGATAGAGGTAGAACTATCGAGACTCAAGATCATGGATTAGGAAGAGTACAGTGTGATCTTACTCATTCCAAACCTTGAATTGCTATAGGAAGTTGGGTTTCAATTTTTGTTTTCTGGTTTTGGTATGTTATAATAATGTTGATGGATGTATCATGTCTGGGGATGAATTAAGAGCTGAGATAGTAGTACATCATGATATCAAGTGTCTTAGTAACCCTTATGGAGCCTGAACACAAAGTTCATTATTACTCTCATTGCCTATTGTGTGATTGGATGATGGTACACTAGGCCATGTAGACAATTCACATATGGTCACCAATATAATTTGGATTAGACTTAGGTTGCATGATATTGATTAGTTTTATTTTCATTGGTTGATTTTTTTTATAAATATCCCTTTTGTAGGTTGAAAAATTGTTTTCAAGTTAATTTTAATGATTTTTTAGAAGATGTAAATGTACATTTTGAAATGGTTAAAAAAGGGGGTTTGAAAGGAAACTTTTATTGAAAATGGTTTTCTATTTTTTAAATATCTTTAAATTATAATGTATGGATTTAAAGGGGGTAAATATGGAGTCTCAAAGTGAGGGGGGGGGGGAGGGGGTTGTTACTGATTTTTTGAAATGGTGGTTTGTGTTTGGAAAATGTTTTATGGATGGGTTTAGTTGACTTTTATTTGTTAGAAAAACATGGTTTTAAATAAAGTATTTGTTTTGAAACTATTAAAAAAATTATAAATAAATTGAAAATGAATTTTATTTCTGGGGATTTGAAATGGTTTTCAATGGAGGATTTATGTGATTCAAAATGAATTTTTAAGTGGTATTTTAGATTTAAAAACATAAGGATGTGATTTTTGAAATGGTTAAAAATGGTACATTTGATTTTTTATGAGGTGGATATTTTTAAAAGTATTTTTTGTTAATTTTATTTAAATGGTTATCATGATTTGTGATGTGATTTTATATGATAGTGATTTTTTTCATACGGTTGAATTGGGTCATGTGGTTCTCCTTGTTATTGAATTTCTACCTCCCAGGAAGGTCACAAGCATTCAAGGGTTTAGGTGATCATCTATTTTTTGGTTTTATATGATCATGTTTTTGGGGTAAATTTTGAGGTCCAGTTCCTTACATCCTTTATTGATTTAATCTTGTCAAATTTGGATCTTTTGGGTTTTCTCTAGTCTTTTTAAGATGGGTGAGTCCTTTGGAGTTGGGATTTCCTTCACATGGTGTCATTTGATTTTGGTTCTTTGATTTTGGGGGGAGACCTGGGGTGTGATTCATGTACCTAGGGTGGATGATAAACTAGTTGAGTGTATGCACCATCTAGTATCTATTTGATTTGATTGGTCTTACATGAGCGGTGTCCCAGGGTATGAGATCCTAAGTTACCATTTCATTAATATTATCTCAGGTTTCATACGGATGTTGTTAAATATGAATGTTCATTGTTTATACCTATTCCCCTTTCATTCTGGTTTGGGGGGTTATCAATGAGTGGCCTGATAGTATTTTTTCTTCGGGACTTTTATTTTTTTAGTGCTTATAAGGTTGTTTTCATTTGGGATATTGAATAATTTGTGTCTATTTGGAGAAGTAAGTTATTTGTGGAATTAGGAATTATGTTTTCTATGGGTATCCTAGATGAGATGATATAGGTTTGGACCACTTATTAAGAGTCTCCATGAATGGTGTTTGGGTTATGTTTCTTAATGGTATTTTGGGAATGATTTTGTTTATTTTGAACCACCATACTAAGGAAGTTCTTAAATGGGGGGAGATCCAATATGAGTCTCCATTTCCTTTTTTCCTCATCATTGGTTAGGTGTGAAATATTAATTTAGTATATAGGGATACTTGGGTATTTTTGAGACACTTTTAGTGTTTTGGGTTATGTTTAGTTTCCTGTAGCCTGGGGATCGTGTCATAGACTGTCCCTTCCTACTAATTTAAGTTATTCATAGAGTCTTCTTCTCGTGTCGTAATTTTTTCTTTCTAATGTTCAGTGTATTAATGGGGAATAAAAATATTATGTGGGGAGTATTGTAACACCCATATTTACAATTATTTAAGTAATTTATATTTTATTATTTTTTCTATTGATTTTCAGGGCCCATCTTTTTTAATTTTTGAAAGTATATGAATTTTTGTCCCACCAAACTATTAGTGGAACATTAGTGATAACCATGAGACACCCATGTAAGGGGTATGTATAATGGTATGGATACATTTATCATGATAGGTACACAGTTTTAAAAACCTTGAAATCCAACCATGGGGGTTAATTAGTGTTCCAAGTGGAGGGTGAGATATTTTTGTAAACCATGCGACAACTATGTGAAACCCCCATATTCTAAATAAATGAATATTTATAGTAATTACCATTATAATTTTACCTATAAAACAAACCCTATCCCTAAATATATTTCATGCATGATCCATAGATAATTCCCCTCCCTTAGGTGCACAACCTGGCTCCTATGGCCTCCTATAGTCTTCGATTATTTACATAATTTCAAGAAGTTACTCATCCAAGTATAGATCCTTTTTCTAATAATCTATCTTCCTATACTTTCTCCATGATTTCTATTCCCCCATTTACTATGTGGACCATATATTAACCCTAAATGGGTTTTGGGATTAATTTCACTATGTTTTTTTCTTTTTATGTGTGTGATGGGTTATTTAAGCCTCTCTCTCACCATTATGGGAGGAATTACATCGTTTGTGAAATCCATAACTAGTTGTTTCCATTTCTTTTTCAATTAATTACTTTACCACACATAACTTAATGATTTCAATGTATTTATTTAAATTTATATTTTCTATTTTAGATCATTTGAAATTGATTATGAAAGTTTCTTATAGCTTTTAATAGATTAAAATTAAATTCCAATTGGGTTATTGTGGATTCAGACTAGTTTTTATCCACCTAAAAAATTAAAATATCTTTCAGTGAATGAAATATTTATTATGGTTTTAGAAAATAAAATGCGTGTTTAAAAAACATCTAATTCCATTTAAAAAGTTTTATTAATTTATGTGGGAGTTAATGAGGTGAAATATTTTGGATTTCTTTGTTTTAGGAATTTTAGTATGATTGTTCATATCTTTCTTATGTGGGTTTTCTATGATGATATTGGGAATATTTTTTATTATGTTTATTTTTTATAAACATATGTGTGGTTATATGTACATGTACATATCCACATGATAATATGTGGATATTTACATCGAGATTTGGATATATATAAGTGAATATGTGAATAACGAATTAGAAATACAAGTTTTGAACATTAAAAATAATTTTTAAATTGGGTTTTAAATATGTTTTCAAAGAAATAATTTTAAAAAAAATCATTTGAACACCATATTGGTCCCATTAATTTTATTTTTGTGGAATGTCCTAAATAAAAATGTTTGGTTTTCAAGTGAGCTTCATAAATGGATTTTAAAAAGGAGGCATGGTTTCAATTCATGTTATTAATTGTGGTTTAATATTGTTGATGATATGAATGATTTATATTTTTTATGTTTTATGGTTGGAATGTGGGAGACCATTAGTAGGATAGAAATAGGATGTTTTCCCCACTAAATTTAAGCATGAGGATATTTAGGTATTTTTGACTGATGAGACTATGAGTTATCCTAGATTTGGATTAAGTCACATAACCATCTAGTGTTTTATGAGAAAGTCTGTTGCCTTTTGAACCTATAGGTTAGAGATACTCCCATGTGCCATGGATTGTGATTATGGTTTAACAATTTAATTTATTCCCACACTTACTTTTGTGTATGATGTTGTGATTATAGTTTACTTTATTTGGTTACTTTTATTATTTACTTTATATGCACATTGGTTTTTATTTAGCATTGTTTATATATTTCTTCTATTGTTTATTATCTTATTTTTCTGGTATGCTTCTTAGTACCATTTCTAAAAGTAATATTAGAAATTTAATTTCAAAGGGCTTCTTTTATATGGAATGGTTTAAGGTAAAAGGGATTTATAAAATTTTATTTTTAATGAAAGAGGTCTAGGATGAGAAAATAAATTTTAAGTGTCAATTTTTGTTTAAAGAAAAATAAATGAAAAAAATATAAAGTAGTTGGTTGTGATATTTGGTTTTCACCTGACCTCTCATAAAAATTTATTTTATAAATTTATTTCTAATTATAATTTTTTTATTCAAGAGAAGAAAATAATAGACTCTGTGGTGCTTATCTACTGGGAACTCAAAGTCACACACTACTCACATCACTTGGTGTTTGTAGACTAAGTGGACTTTTGTAAGTTATAGTTTAATTATTATAATGGGATTTTAGTTTTGGATAGAATGTGACCTCATGTCACATGGGATAACATGATTAGGTATGAGAGTGTCTATTTTTATTATTTTAGTTGATCCTATCACATAATAAATTTTCCCTATTTTGGTTATGATTAATTGCTGTTGCACTATATCTATAGTGGTTTTAATGGGAATCAAAGCTGGATATATTTGAGGGAGATTGTGGTGAGTTTAGGGAATTATTATTCATATGTTATATCTATTGGTTGATTAATTTTTTTTCTTTTAATTCTAATTTTTTTTCATAGAGATTTGACTTCTGGACGTTTCATACAAGAATTTACAAATAATTACACTAATTTTTTAAATCATATTTATCTTGGAAAATGATCCAAAATGATATCTTATGATACCTATTATGATTTTAGTATACTAGAGGGATTGAGTATTCCCATTAGGTTAGTGAAGAGCTTGGAAAAAGTTCAGGTGGCATCCTAGGCTGGTTTGTTACACTTTTCCTTGACTTTCATAACAAATGGAACCTTCTCCCAGGTCTGAACATTATGGTGACCCTTCACCCAGGCCTCTATACTAAGGTAACACATCACCTAGACTTTTATACTTGGGTGAAACTTCACCCATTATTCCATATCAGGGAGGACCTTTTACTATACCTCTATATTAGGGTGACACTTCTCCCAAGACTTTATACTAGGGAAACACTTTTTTACCAATACTTATTTGCAAGGAAATACTTCTCCTAGGACTACATATTAGGGTGAAAATTTTCCCAGGACATAAAATTAGGGATACCTATCACCTTGGCCTCCATATCAGGGATACCCTTTGCTCAGGCCTCTATATTATGGTGACCATTTACTCAGATCTTTATATTAGGGATCCCCTTTTCCCAAGTCCTCTACTAGGGTACTATTTTACTTGTACAAAATATTTTGAATAATTTAATACTTCCTTGGAACCTCATTTAATTGGATCCTTTAATTAAGAAATACTATAAGGCTTCCTGGAATTAATTAATGGGTTATTTATGCCTGAGTTCTTCCCTCCGATCATGTATTCTTTTGATAACAGTGGTCAAGAACTCCTTGATAAATACACCATTTATTTTCTCTCCCAAACTAATAGGACCCTAAGGGTACTAATGATCATGTATTCTATTGATAATAAAGGTTCCTACCATTATTCCATTAGTGAAACATCAAATGGATCAAGATGGTCATCTTAACTACCCCATATCAAGCATCTTACCAGTTTACAAATCTAGATAGATTTTTTGGTATAATGAATTATCCAATCCTCATTTATGGGTTTTTCACTTGATTTAATCCCAAAATCCTTCTCACTATGATATATTACCCATGAGTCAAATATTTATTCTATGTATTATCATCAAAATATGATAGGTGGAAAAATGCTTTGGGCATCTTACTAGGTGTTGACCGTATCATGCCTGATCTTTTCTAGTTAAAAATATAGAAGAGAAAAAAAGTGTTCCTCATGCATAGGAACCATATAAACAATTTCCAGATATCTTTCACCTTGTTGGATTTTTAAACCACTTCAAACTACATAAAACATAGTTCATCAAGAATGTCATTAAAATGATCAAAATGTGACCTCATCCTATGTCCTAAGAGAAAAATATGAAATGGTCCTTGATGAATAACCTTAAAAAGTACTTTGTTTAGACCTAAACACATGAAATAAAAATTAACTTCATTTAGACAGGGATACATGACCTTAAAAGGAACTATAATTGTCTTTATCACATGACCTTAAAAGTTATAAAATATCACATTAAGTAGTTCCAACCTTCATGGGTTTAGATCCCCTTTATATAGATAAATAAAAATCTCCCATAATGATCCCAATAATATATCTACAACACCTACTATAAACTTGGATAATGATAAACTATAGATTTCTGAACTATGTGTCTTAAAACAATAATTTAACTATTGTTAAGGGGGAGATTTATTACCTGTAATATATATAGATGATAACATCCATGTTTGGAATCGAACAATCATTAAAAATAGAGGAAACTGATAACATTAATGGGACTAGGAATGATTCCATATATATTTATTAAATCTATAATAGAATACCGGATAATAAAATAACACCCCTTAGGGGATAAGGTGAAATCCGATCCTATCAACCAATAGACAATTTAATGTTCCACTATTATGTCCTAGCGACCGGCCTTTAGAAAGTGGTTTTGTGACTGACTCAAAATCTTATTGGTCATAACTTGTGAGAGAATATAAATGGTAAAACTAGCATGAAATCCATTACATGTGAAATTAATCAATTGACGATGCACTTTTTATTTTTAATACTACATTGAAAAGTTACATGTTTATGGATGTTCAAACTACTACATAACACACCTTTAACATCATAGAATCGACCTTTATTAGTGCTAGAAAATCACTGACTACCTATCATTGTTAAAATTCCATGGCTTTTATCATTGCTAAAAAAGTGTGGATAAATGGTAGATTTATCAGCACAAATAAAATCACTAATAAAAGACCCAATTTATTAGTGATTTTATTTATCAATGATAAATAGACCCTTTATCTATGCTTTAAAAATCACTAAAAATAATTTATTTAATTAGTGATTTTAAAATCACTGATAAAATTATGATTTATCATAAATTTTATTTGTGCTGATAAAAGTATGATTTATCGGTTCCTTTCAATGCACTAATAAAGGTGAAAATTGCAGTGTGATGCTGCAACAAAATGCATCACTATAAATAGGTGAATTGTGATACAACTACACATTTAATCAGAATAAATAACAAAAAATTACCAAAATAAGACAAATAATGTTGGATTTAAATTAAATTAAATTTCTAACACCAATTCAAGAAAAAGAAAACAGTATTATAGAGTTTGTTAGTTGTTTTTTACTAAAATTAATGTAAATTTGGAATAAAAAGGCACACATAGAGTCATACCGGTCCCACCATGAGTCAAATTGAGGTGTGACTAATTAATACATGTCAAAAATGACTTATGTATTGTTTTAATAAAGTACAAAAACAATCAGAATGCATTTGCTCAGTTTTGAGTATGTTAGTTGTTTTTTGACTAAAATTAATATTAGTTTTGAATAAAAAGACGCACTTCAAGTCATACTAGTAAAACTATTCATTATATTATGGTGAATATGATCCCTACACATCAAAAATTACGTACGGGTCATTTTTATAATGTATCAAAATAATTTGAACACATTTTCTCAGTTTTGATTATGTCATTTGTTTTTTTCCAATAAAATTAATGTCAATTTTGAAAAAAGGACGTTCTTTGAGCCATATCGATAACATTTTGCATCATATTAAGCCATGAATGAATGATACAAGTCCAAAATGCATCATGTATAGTATTCCAAAAGTATCAAAATAATCATAATGTGTTTCCTCAGTTTTGAGTATGTTAAATGTGTTTTTTACTAAAATGTCATTTTAAACTACAAACATGCACTTTGACCCATATAGGTGTCATCTTTTGTGTGTTTTACATGATACTGATTCATAAAATTCAAAAATTAATTATTTATCATTTTACCAAATTATCAAGATAATCTAAGGAAATTTTCTTTGTTTTTAGTGAGTGATACTTTTTGATATTAAAATGTAAATTTTAAACTGATAATGGATAATCGTTGTCATACCAGTCACACTATGCATCTAATTGAGGTGTGACTTATCATTACATGTAAAAAATGATGTATGGATCTTTTTCCTAAAGTACCAATAAATCATAATACGTTTAATTAATTTTGAGTATGTCAGTTATTTTTTTGACTAAAATTAATGTCAATTTTAAATCAAAAATACCGACTTGGAGTTATATCGGCCACACCGTACATTATATTGTAACAAAAAATAATGATAAAAATCCCAAATGACTGATGGATCATTTTCTAAATGTTTTATAATAATTGGAAGATGTTTCTTCAGTTTTGAGTATGTTATGCATGTTTTTTTACTAAAATGTCATTTCAAACTAGAAACAAAATTTTTGAGCCACACAGGTGGTATTGTAGGTGAATTTGACATGATAATGATACAAAAATGTCAAAAATTAATCATGAATAATTTTCCCAAATTATCAATACAATTCAAGTTTGCTTTACCAATTTTTAATGAGTGACATTTTTTTGTATTAAAATGTCAATTTTAAACAAACAACAAACACTCAGAGTCATACTGGTAACACCGTGAGTTATATTGAGGTGAAACTGATCTCTACATGTCAAAAATAATGTATGGATGATTTTAATTTTGTAAATATACAATCCTAATTTTTTATCTAGGTTTTGAGTATGTTAGTTTTTCTTTTCACTAAATTTAATGTCAATTTTCAATAAAAAAGGCGCACATAGAGTCATACCGATCACAACGTGCATTTGATTGAGGAACGAATGAGTTCTACACATACCAAATGACTCATGGATCATTTTACTAAGGTATCAAAAAAATAAAAATGTGTTTGCTATGTTTTGAGTATGTCATATGTGTTTTTTAGTGAAATTTCATTTTAAACTAAAAATGGGAGCTTTGAGCTTTACAGGTCGCATCATGTGTGGGTTTGACATGATATTGATTCAAGAACTTCACAAATTAATTATAAATCATTATAAAAAATTATCAAGACAATCCAATAACATTTTATTAGTTTTCATCGAGTGATACTTTTTTATGTAAATTTCAAATTTAAACTGATAACGGACATTTGGAGTCATACCAGTCACATTGTGCATCATATTGAGGTGCGAGTGATCCCTACACATCACAAATTATGTATGGATCATTTTACTAATGTAACAAACAATCCAAATGTGTTTTATTGGTTTTGAGTGTTCCACATGTTTTTTACTAAAATTTCATTTTAAACTGGAAAGACGTACTATGGATCTTATCTTAAGTGACAAGTGTTGTGTGCACTTTTAAAAAATTGTTCGAAAACAAAATCATGGTATAATTCTTATTCTACTTCATTTACAAAGAAAAATAATTGTTTTAAATCTAATTATTTTATCCACCTCCACCTCAGTCTCCACCTCAGTCTTTGCCTCTGCCTCCTCCTCTACATTGGTCTTCGACTCCAACTCTGCATCGAACATATCCTCATCCTCCACCTCTACCATTTCCTATGAATTTTAATCTACCTCTATCACTACCTCCACCATTTCCCAAAAATTTAATTGTTTCCTAGTCAGAAATTCTAAACAAATTTATTTCCTCCATTACTCTTCTCCTTGAGGAAGTGGTAAAAAATAATATATAAGCATTCTGACACTAATGCTTCACACGCCAAATATCATTTTAAGGTCATAGATCATAATAGATCACAAACATAGTAGGTAATCACATAAATTTGTTTTTGGCATACATTCTGAAAAATAATTACTTCCCACTCATCTCTAAAAAAATTTATTTCTTATTTTGAGTAACTCTGTTGTAAAAAATCTATACAATACTGAGAAAATATAGGCAGAAAAATGAGTATGAAATTTTTTTAATAAAATTTTAATTACCTACTGAAATTTTTTGTTGAGGGATGCTGGTATTTTCATAATTTATTATTTCTCTCATGAATTTGAAAACATAATATCCAAAATTAATTGCATTATCTATTTTTGGACACTACCAAAACATTAATTAAAATAAGTAAATTTGGTTCAAATTTTTTTATATTTAAATCATTATGTATACACCTTATTTTTTTCCATTTTAGGAATTCACAGGCTTTAGATTTCTAGACACCGAATTCACTCAAAGATTTATCCCTCATTTAGGGACTTCTCTACCATAACAAAAAAATCATTAAAACACATTCCAAATATATAATTCAAAATTTATTGATTAAATTTTGATTGTAGTGTATTACATATTCACAATACACATCATGCATAGTCGGTTGGTTGGAAATCCATGCATTGAATTCAAAAAATAAATATTTAGGGTGTCTATGTTGATTGTTATCAGCATCTAGTGCTTCCTAAGAAAACAAAAACAATTTACTAAATAAAAAATTAAAAATATATTTCATTTTATTAGATCTTAGAGTATTACCATTGAAATGTTGGGATCAAAAAGAGTATGTTTTCTGATTCTTTTCTATTAATGTATTTGAGTAACTTGTATTTTTTCTTCATAATTTCTTCCTTATTCAAAGTAATTTATGGCGTAGAAATGATATAGGGATTAATTTATCCAAATTTCTCTTCACATGATCTTCCATTTATATAGTTGTAATATAAACTCCCTTACAAAATATGAATAGTTATTAACTATAATAAATATATTTAGCTTACTATTTGAAAAAAAGTATTATGAAAATGCACCTTATGTATGATTTCAAAATTGGGATCCCAAAGCATTCATACTTTATAATCTCATTTATAGTCTCAAGACCAATTCTATCTATCAAGGAATCTTTAAATATTTCTTCTCCATATTCAATGTAAGAGATTGTTTTATATTTAAATATGTTATCTACATGAATTTGTAATAATAATAAATATTTCTCTAGAACTGGAGGGGAGAAGGTACTCTCAGAAAGTCGTTTTGTTTTCTTGGTCGATTCACTAGATTTTCTTGATTCAACCTTTCACTTCTCCACCACATTAACTTTATATGATATAATACCTCACTTCATAACTTTTATCATCAACTGTTAAATGTTTTTCATATGAAATGTTTTGTTAAATATGTACCTCATGTTTCTTTATAAAATTAGAAAACCATGCTAAGGACGCTCCAATAGAAGCTTCAACCATTATAATACCCAGACCATCAAGTGGATCAAGAAACTCAGTAGTTGGCTCATAAGCTACCTTAATCACCACTCTCATGTGATTTCTTGGTAGGGGTTGATTATGTAGCTGGTCTTCGGGGATATTATACATTGTACCCATCACAACACGACAATATGTGGGTGTTGATAGATAAATGTCACATTAAAAAGTACCCTGGATAATTTTAGAAATATAAAGTTATCAAAAGTTTTTTTATTCACATTTAGGAGAATGAGTAATAAAAAAATTGATTATCTTGGGTAAGGTATGTGATTGGGGGGAAGAACTAGCCTGAAATATAGTTATATAATTTGGTTCATGTGAGGATCTTGTATCCACTGGCGGTTGGCTTTGATCCTTTCTTATACATTGGTTTTCCAAACTATACTGAAAAATAATATCTTATAATGAGACTATTTGTGTCTGCATTTGTCTCATTATATTAAATATATCTTTATGTGGTTCTATCTTCTAGAAATATGTTTGAGGAGAGACTCCAAAACCTAACACTCTAATGCAACCATATTGTTTAGGTCGCCTCAATGATATTGAAAGTATCTTTTCTTCTAGAACAACCATTTCCAATTCTCGTGTCTAAACCATATAAAAATTATAAACATATTTACTTTTTTGTAATATTTTTATAAATCATAATCAATTAAAATTATGTCATATTTACAAAATCATTCCATAACATTTTTGGGTTTTCATCAACTAATATACCATCCTTATTTATAGGATCCTCCTTACTTAACACATGATGTAGGATGGAAGTGGATTCAGATTTTGATTCATCAATTAGAATATAAATAAAGGAACATATGTTGTTTTATATAACATAATTATAATTTTATATTTAATTTAAAATACATTCCAATTTATTCTCCAATGATGTGTACCCCGTCCTTACTTTGTAATAGGGGTACACTATATTTGATGCATGTTCTTTATTTTCCGAACTCTTTTTATATTTCATAAATTAACAATTTTGAATGAAGGTAAGTAAAATAAATAATGTAAAATAATATATTATCAACCACAATGCACCTGAAATTATTTCTCATTATGATGATTGCTAAAAGATGCCTATGTTTCCTAATTTATAATGTGTGAATAACTAAGTGGTGGGTAGGGATTTATTTTCCCCTCAACAGCCCAAAGATGTAACTTCATCAAAAGAGTCTGGAAGCCTCTATGGGTTTTTACAGCATCCATTAAGACAAATTTCTTATAAAATTCATCTAAAATAAATGATGTCTACAAGTAATAATAAAACTAAATCAATGTTTCATTAAATAATTTTTCTTTAAAATAGTTAAAGAATATTGTAACATTACCATTATATCTTTCTAAAGGATTTCCTTCGTTATAGGTTGGAGTTGGTTCCATGGGTAAATATCAATGAAAAAATTAATCCTCATTGTAACCCCAAGATAACTAATGAATGTTGACTTGTTGGGGTCAATAGGTTGTCCGTGTTGATTCTAACCAACTTCAAATTTTATACCCTGACTTCTTTCCTTGAGAATTTTATTTAAAACAGTGATTCCATCTCATTCTTGTTTTTTTCATTTTATTCATTAACATATTGTTGATCCCCTAATAAATTTTTAGTTTTATCATTAACATTATGTTCTTTCTTGGGATTGGAATCATCATCATGTTCAGAAGACATTGACTTCATGAGTAGTCAAACATTGAACTTGTCATAAATAAAAAAATGAAATAAACTTCATACATAAAATTCAACAACAAGATGAATCTTGCATGAAAATTGTTACTTTATTTAAAAGAGATACAATGATTCAATACTACAGTAAAAATAACCTTAAATACCTTTATTTAATCCATCCTTAGATGTTTGATTATATTCCATATCTGGATGATGTATTTGAGGCTACTAATTCTCTCTTTTAAACTATCATTCCTCCCATCACTATTCAAGAGGTATATCATCAATGAAATTTGGATCCATAATGATGGGAGGAAGGATAGTTTGAAAGAGGGAGTCTCATCTATCATCAAGAGAAGTAATAAAATTAATAATCTAATGATTAAAGTGTTCTAGGAACCTACACTAATGAATTCAGTAAAAAAATACCCTCAATTGAAGTGGAAATGGAATACCTTCAATCTAATGGTCTTGAAAAAATGAATCTCACCCCACCTACATTGGGAATCACTTCTGTTTACACCAGGATTCCACACCTTCCAATTTTGAAGATTGTTTTAATCCACCATAAGATCCCTCCAATAATATTCATACCTTTAAAGGCTGAATTCTTCAACTTATACCCAGTATTGATCTAGATTTTTTTATCTTCTAAATGAAATGAATCTATTTAATGAAATAATAAATTTATTATTATGATATATTACCATAAAATATTAGAGGAACCATATATACTTCCTTTCAATGAAAACTATAACACATTACTTGAAATAGATCTACAATTACCTCAAGGAATATCCCACTTTACGATTAAAAATGATATTATTAGTTGTAAAAGTAATATTGGAGAGAGGAGTTTCCTAAAAAAAAAGTATTTTAGACATTGAGGAGATTACACTAGTATTAAATCAAAGAAATATTCTTGAGGACCCTTGATCACTGAAGGAGTTCTAGTGCCTTAACCTAGTGATAAACAATGATCAAATAAGAATATATATTTTGATATGGAATGAAAAAAATGTTTAATTTCAATAGGGAGATTTTATCCCTTTATAGAGACTCTATATTTAATAAATATTTCTTTGAGTATTTATTGCCATCTCACAAAAACTAATAATATCATGACGGAAAAGTACTTCTTTCACTGAGTGTTTCAATAAATGTTTCAAGCCATCGAGGATGCTTCTTATGATTTATAATTGATGAGAAACCATTTGGGAGATGTATCCAAATTTAGTCACACAATATCATATATTTAATTCCCCACCAAAATCTATGTTGGTCATTTGTCGTATCCTATTATAAAAGTATATATAAGCTTAAATTTCCATTTACGATTCAAGGATATCAGCAAATACAACATCGTTGTTTTTTGAATTTCAAACATGGATAACAAATTACATAAATTATAGGATATAAATATCCAAACCATCAAAGGTATATTGTAATCAATTTTTGTTCTCCCTTCAATTATTCAGCATGTTAGCTTACTTTTCAAATTAACTTCTTATCCTATAAATTAATTATCTATTTGTTTTTATTAGTAAATATATTAATAAATTAAATTTGATAGTGTTCTTGATCAAATATCCAACCATGGATAACTCTCTTACTTTTTTAAAATACACCCTTTATATGTTGATTTGTATTTATAATTACATTTACCCAATGATTTCTTAAATCTGTCGAATCTAAGAAATTTTTTAAATATTTATTGATCATAATTTTCTCAACAAAGAAATTCCCCATCACTCTTTGTAACCCATGGTTATAGTCAAATAATAATAATAAATTAATTAAAAAAACATTGACAACATAAATCACTAAAATAATTTTTGTATGGTGAATAATTATTTCAATATTGTTTTTTAATTCAAAAAAAATTATTCATAAAAATCTAAATAAACAATTTTATGGTTTAGCAATTTACATGAATAACCAAAATCCACAAAACATGTTTTAATGTTTTTTAAACTTACCTTGGTCCCTATATATTCATCACCCATAAATGAGGGTCACACCTTTGTATCCCCTAATCCTTAAAAACCCCCATAATTAAGCCTTTAGAATCAATAATCTAGTATATAAGATGAATTCAATTCGAGAAACTACCGAGATTTTGTAACCCTATATTATTCAAATGAAGAGAAAAAAGTGGGGGGATGATAGGTCTCCTTGTTAATGTTGAGAGGAGAGTAAAATTTTTATGTGTATATCTAGGGACAAATGGGATAAACACTCAAATTCATATGAAAGGAGAAAACAATGAAATAGAACAACATTTGTAGAATTTCAGTAGCTATGAGAAGAGATATAGGGTTATTATTATTTAACAACAACACAAAAATGAAAAACGTGGAACCCAAAACATCAAACAATGATAGAGGGAGAGTATAACATAACAAACATTGGAATCTAGCCTTAATTAATCCAAGGGAACATAAAGGAGTCATGCCAGCAGTAGAGGAGTTCTTCTAGAGCTTTAGAATCATGAGAGACTTGGTCGTGGTTAGGGTTTTTTTAAATAGACCATGGGCACTTTTAACAAGGATTTTAAGAAAGCATTGAAAAGATCCCTTTTATGAGCACTTTTTAGCACTCCTAAATCTCGATCTTTATCAGCCCTAAAAAAGCGCTGATAAAATTTTTCTAATTAAAATTATTTAAATAATTTTATTATATTTTTATAAATATTTTAATAAATTTATTATCATTTTATAATTATTTAAATAAATTTATTACAAATTTATAATTATTTTAATATATATAATTATTTATTTATAATTATATAAATACTTCTTTAAAAAATAATAATTATTTATTTATAATAGTTATAAATACAATAAAAATTCATATATATATATATATATTTAAAAATATTTATTTACAAATATTTTTTTAACATTATTAATGCATATATAATCTTAAATACATGCGTTTTAAAAATGAGTGAATTTGAATAATTCAAAATGAGTACACATTAAAAATATTGTAAAAGGGATAAGTTTTATTAATTAAATATATTTTATTAAAAAAATATGGATATATATATATTGACGTTGATGAATACATATTAAAAATACAACATAGTAAATAAATATATATAAATAAATAACAGAAAACTGTCAAATTCAAAAATAATATAAAAATTAAAAACATTAAAACAGAATACCCTAACTATAGTATTAAAAACAATTAAATAAAATTGACAAATTAAAAACACAATATATATTAAATGTATCATGTTATAATGAAATTCTAATATATACTAAAATTTGAATAAATTTCATAAATATTAGGTGTGTGTGTTTCTATATATTGCTTAAATATATTTTTGTGTGTTTTTTTGTATAAAAATGAATATATATATATATATATATACATGGAATAAATGAAACACACGAAATTTAGTAAAGGTTAAATTGAAAAATCAAACAACATTGAAAATGAATAAGACATTAATATGTTTTTAATCCATATTATATATATATTATACTTATTCATTTTGTATATCCATATTTAATATATACTATTTGTTAACATTTATTATATATATATATGAATATTAATTTTATTAATTTTTATCAATAATTATTTTATTAATAATTTTTTTCATATTTTTTATTTACTCATTTTATTTTATTTATTTAATTTTTCATTTAATTATAGACCTTTATCAGTGCTAGAAAAGCATTGATAGAGGTAAAATTTTGTCATCACTAAAAACACACTGATAAAGTGCACCTTTTATTAGCGTTCCAAATAAAGAACAGATAATGTTCCCTTGATCATGCTAAAATAAAGTGTTGATAATGGTTACCTTTTATCATACCTAAAAAACCACTGATAAAGGGTGCCCTTTATCCAGACTTTTTTAGCCCTGATAAAGGGATTCCTTTATCAGCGTTTATTTTAGCATTGATAAAGATGGCCTTTATCAGTGCTTTTTTCTAGAACTGATAAATGTCAACGCTATTAAAGGCATGTTTTGTAGTAGTTTCACATTCAAATATCCCTTTAATCCAAATGGAAACTTCTAATAAAACAATTATTAATGTCAATCTACTTATAGAGAATAGTATCCACTATAGTTAAACTTTGGATACTATAGACCATAAACCAATGAAACAGACATATGCCTCATTTAGGATGAAGGCCATTAACCTTAAGGCTAGATGTACAATATCACCGACTCAGAACCTCTATCTCCAATTGGTAAATATGATAATTAGAGAATATCAACTCAATGTATTTATCTAAATGATTTAAGTGGATCATGAAATCCTTCTAGAGATCAATATCTATATTCCCTTTTACTAATGATGGGTCGTGGAGAAGCAAGTATAACTTATTTCCAAGTCCAAAAACTTTTAGAGTATATACCTAGTGAAAAAAAAACACAAAACTATCCTATTTTTTGGATGTGTAAGAGGATTTCATCTACATCCTCACCATTACTCTGGATCTTCTTAGGAGGGATCCTATAAGTTTCTATTGAATCTAGTACTATACTTTCTCAGCCTATCATGAGCATGTTGAGGTGGATAATATAAAGATACCATCTTTGTTTAACCAAACTAAAGAACATAGGATAATCCCCTACCTTGGGAGATAGAATAAAGAAGCTCAAGATCATGAACATATTTATATTTCTATCAAATCACTTTAGGATCAAGCTTATATCCCTATTCTTGTTAACACTAAGAAATATCTCCAACTTATCCTAATGATATCATATGATGTCTATCAATATTTTTGGTGATAAAAAAGGAGTAAGTGAATATCACTACTCATACTCATAAATATTAATCTCTACATAATATTGAGAATACATCTAAGGATCCACTTATAAGGGATCTAGATCATAAATATTACTTTCCAAATTATACAATCATAATTATAATCAAGGTTCCCAACTTGATTGCCTGGCCAAAAACATCTAGAAGATGGAATTAGAAATATAAATCTATAATCTATTATAATCATTAAACCCATGGGCACATAAATATTCTTGAGTCATATCAATAAATTTTTATAGTGGAATGAGGATATCTTAGCTTTTTGTTAATATGAAAAGGCCATTATAGTTATCAAGGATCTCCCCGAAACACCATATTCAAGAACACTAGAATTAATTCCTAGAGTAACCACTATGAAGGTCCTTCCCTCTATTATATATTCCCAAACTCAAAAGTTTATCCCAAGAGTACACACTTTGGACCCCCCACAAAAATATAAAAAAATCATGAAGGTCTTATTTATGACACCAGTTGTGTAGGTCATCCCAGCAACATAAAGATTCACCAGAAAAGTGGTAATCAACTTGAAAAAATATCAAAAACTAATATACATTAAGGTTATACCTATAGAAAATATAATAATAACTTCACATGTTATCCCTAGAGAATGGGTTATAGAAACAAATTCTATAATATCTCATTTGAAGTTCCTACCTATAAATATATACAATAGATCAATTACTCTAGAGCCTCTTACTATATAAACCATGCTGAAAACCCTAAAATTCCTCCACATTTAATATTTTATAGAGGTATTAACCATGATGGAGCATTAATACTAAATATAGGTCTTTCCATTGATGGTTAATAGGCCATTTTCAATGGATTCCCTCTCTATAGTGCTCATTTCACTGCCCCTTTTAGTAACATTGTATATTTCTTGCACTAAGTTTCTCATTGTATCTAATATTCACCCATGTTTCCTTTATATTGAAATACACTTGATAAATAAAGACCAATCACAATAAACCCCTTACCATTAATCAGTGGTGTCCCATCCCATGCAGTTGGTGATGTTGGGTGAAGATCATCATCTATGGCTCACATAGATTATATATACTTTGATCAAATTGAGTTTTTTCTTAATAACCTTACTCTTCTTGAAATAGAAGTGGTAGAATGACCATTATTTTTAGATCAAGTTGAGTAATAAATATTCAAGGATGAGAAGAAATCAATTTTCATATGGAGCGAATTGGATGAAGATAGAATATTAGTCATTTTCTAGGCCATGAACACTCTCCAATATCATATTCTAGAGGCCTTAATAGAATAATTCATACCTTACTTCCATAGAAAATTATGGGTGAATCTTTATCATTTAAATACTATGTATCTATCTTATGGGGAGTACATTGAAAATCTTAATGCATTGGATGAGCTTTATCACTAAGCTAACATAATCACCATTTTAGTAGCATGATAACCTAATTTAGGGAAGTGACACTCATGCCTCCAAAATTATTTCCTTAGTAGTATTAAGGCATTGCACTATATAATCATTGAAACCTCACATGATGTGTGTATTAGAGAGTGGGGTTGAAGTAGTTTTTTATATTTCACTCTACTCACTAGGAAAAAATGTTAATTTAGGAATATAGTTTACAATTTCAATACTTTAGGATAAGTCTCAATCCCCAAATATTCCTTTTCTAGTTAGTATATCTAATTCAATACCAAAATCAATAAATCCTAGGAAAAAGTACATAGTAGAAGAAATCCATTGATAAAATTAAACATTAGGATAGTAAGAAAGTAATACAGGCATAACATTCAAGGAAAGAAGAACCTATAATCATGAAAAACATTCAATTACATATACTACCAATCTAGAAAAGGGGATTTATCGTGATCATGCTAGAATAGAACCTTAAAAACCCAAGAAGGCCTCAAAACAACATCCTTAGTGATAATATATGAATAAAATATCTCCCAAGGCTGAGATATTTTTTACCACCACCTCCACACCATGGGCCCTAAAATATGAAAAAGTACATACATGATATTTGAAGAACAAATACAACCAATTATCATATTTATGTGGGAATTATTACACCCCAAACTTCAAAGGTGTTAGTCTCTTCTAGATTAGGATAAACTTTATAGGAAGCAATGTCATGGTTTCTTCAACTTTGTAATTCATATCCCTCAACAAGAGAGTATTTAGTATAATTATTTAGAGTTACCACAATATTACCTTCCAAAAAATACTTATAAGGGAGAATTAAGTAAACAGAGTGAAACCTAAAATGGGCCAAAAATAAAAATTGTCCACTAAGAAGTTAGATGATAATGATGATTTTGACCCATGCATTGAATGATATTTATAAGGTAGTGGTACATTAATACATCAATAAACAAAAGGATTTTATTCTCATTTTCTGATTCAAATTACTTAATGTTATCAATATCATCTCTATAGACAACGTAGAGCATGACACTAATACAAAATAGAAAAACGAGAATACCTCTCTTCAAAACGTGATATACACTGAAGTGTGTAAAGAGGGTGTGTACACCTGATATCAGTGGAAGACTCATGATTAGGGATATCCTTCAAAAATTCCAATACTTCCCACTCAGTGAACCTTATGTAAATATTAGAAGAAATGTGTGGATACATACTCAACACACATGACACCTAAAGATGAAAAACCTCAATCATATCAGGAGAAACATTCTTAGTGTGAATTAAAGTTAAATAAATAAAGGTGACTCAATGTCAAATTACTCAGAGGAAATATACCTACTTTGTATCACTCCTAGGGTAAGGATAATATATATTTTTCATAAAATCCCCATACATGAAGGAATTATTCTAATAATAAGAGTGAAGTCTATTCATACAGCAGATCAAGAGTCCATATAATCAACTTATTTAAATCTAAAATCCTTAGATAACCTATAATTTCTTACCTAGGGGAAAGTACTACCACCATGTCAAGTGATTCACCCTAGGATGGATCAAGATAGATATTAATGGTAGTAATAGGTGATACATCCATATCTGGAGCCACCCACTACTTCATCTTGGGGGTTGGTATGAAATACACACTACTAGAGAGTGGACCAATGTCCATGGTTATAATATTATAATATGGATGAATGTAGTATATTTATATAGTTAATGTTATACCATTTCAATAAAAACTCTATAAACACAGTCTATTTTGACCATGGTAATATGAAAAGTTAGGAAACCACCCACATTGGTAGGAATATCATACAAAAGGTCTACCTCACTTGTCTTATGTTTACCTTATCCATATATACCCCACCACCATGGTCCTGTGTACTTATATATATAAATATGTTTATATATTAAATTCCTATCATAGGTTAGTGGTAAATGATTTTTCATAATTTAGAGGATATTATGAGATCAGCACCCATTGGCCATTTTTTATCTATCTCCAAAGTATTTTTTTAGTCATAGCTTTAGTCATAACCTAGAGGATATGAGAACAAAGATAGTACCCAAGGTCACCTTAGACAATGGATAAATACTATTTTCATAGTTTAAGGGATTATTATAGTTGTTTTGTATTATAGTAATAGGTCAATTTTCCTATATTAGTCCCACAGGATGTCTTTAACTCTATTGAATCTCTTACTGCTCGAATAGATGCTATAGAGGGGAAAAAAAACTAGTACAACCATATAAGAGACCGTATCTCAAATGGGAGGACTTGAATATCCCCCACCCAACTTTATAAATCCCAATTTTTTTTATTTTCAATAGAAAATAAGACCCATAGTAGAACATTACACATTTTAAAGTCTTGATGCTACCCCATGATGAGGAAAATGCTAAACCAGAAGGGAAAAAACATAGATTCTTCATGTAAAAACAATAAAGATAAATTTTATTCAAGTACAATAACCTATCTATTAGGTTTTTCACTAACCATGAATTAATTTAATGATAGTTTCTTTACCCATTCAGATTCATGCTGGGGAATTTGATGATCCTCAATGTCCTGAATTATAAGAAAATAATGAGCGAGTCTCATATATTATTTCAAGGATGACTTTATTTACCTTTTCAATGAACATGTAGTTTACTTAATAAAAAATATTATAGATATAAATATATAATCTTAGAGATGAGTCAATGATGTCATTCCTGACATGATTATATGAAATGAATTGAAATTTTATGGACTCTTGGTCTAACTTAGAGTCACTATCAAAGAATAAAATAAACCATGGAACTCGTTTAATCAGAAGGATCACATTTATCTCACACCAAGTGATCATTTGAACTAGAATAAATTTGACCTATGTGCACATTGGAGACTAGAGTATTTATATGGAAGACTCATTGACTCATCCCACCACTTGTGATGGAATTTTTGAAAGTGATGTAAAGATTACGTATATAAATAAATGAGTGTCCATGTTATTAAAAGGAATAATAGATAGTCTCTTGCTCTCATCGGGGTAGTAGTTTCATCAATTATCAACACTTCTTCTAAAAATTTAACATAGAAATACTCTATATCTACTGATTCTTCACCTGTGGTTCCTGGGAAATCTTTCATCCACATTATAAAATCATTTAGTGCCACTAAAACATCCTAAAATCTTACCATGTATTGATTGGTGGATTGATTCTGACCAATTATCATGCCGGTAACCTCATTAATTATTGGGACAAGAATATCCTAATTAGGGAAACCTACCATGGAATTTTTTTAACATAATTAGCTGGGTCAAATGAGTCTATCCTAACAACTCTTAAATCATTTAATTCTATACTAAAATAGGTGAAATAATTCTCACCTCTCATCCAAAAAGTAACCATGTGATGTTTTTTTGAAGAAATGTTGTATAATTTTAGAGTTATATTCAACAGGAAATGTTGAAGGATAACTAAGAAGACATGATTAATGAATACTGATGTCCATTTAGTTAATTGTTAAATTTATTCACCTTGGCTAAAGGTGAGGATATATCTATCAATGAAAAACTATCCTATACTATGATTGAAACTTCAAAAAGTTTTATGATCTATATTAGGATAAAAAAATTAGGATGATACAAAATTTAAAATTTTTACTACATAGTTATTTGTGATCCATCCACTACTTCCCTAGTAGAAATATAAGAGTAAGAAACTATAAATTCCCCCTTCATTATCAATAAATACATTTTTTAACAGAACCCAAGAGTGTATCTTGAGACCCAATTTGGTAATCTTCTATAATTAACTCATAACCAACCGCTTTCATCAATAAGAATGTGTTCAAATAATATTTCATCACTTTTTTGACTCTTGACTAAAAATGGAGGGCTATATGGTTCCACCTATAAGATAATTGATCCCAAAATTGGGATGGTATAGATATGCTCATGTCCCTTCACATATAGTATAATTCATTGGATGAGAGATGGATCCCATTCCATTAGGGGGATGACCCCATTGGACAACACACAAGGGTTCCACCCGTAGTGTACTCAAGAGACTCTATGGGTGCATGCACTATTTCAACCTTTTATAAAAGAAATAGAGTTTTATATTAGAAAAAAAAGTTTATAATTGAAGACAATATCTTAAGAGGAGGATTTATATACACCTTCGAGGTCAATTATATTCCCCACTATGTATCAATGGACTGATTGATAACTTCTTTAGTGTTACCATGATCCAGAATAATGTGTACTCACCTTTCAGTGAAAATACTATTATCTATCACATATAAAACCATATCCAACTCACTAAGATACTTTTTCTCTTTTATAATGTCATTCTAAAAGTGTATCCACTTTGAATAAATTTATGTTTTTTAGTTGATCAATATATATTCCACTGTAAAGAGAAATCTATAAACCTAGAATGTGATCAATTAATGACTACTCATGTCAAAAAAAGGATGGCATCAGGGTACCAAAAATCTAATGAGATGATAGAATGATACCCTCCAAGTACAAAAGATGATTATATACACTTTTATTTTAGTTTCTTACCCAACCTATCATTTTTAATCAGAGTATCACTCTGCTATCACTAATTTAACTTGAGTAAAACCAGGCATTTCATACATAAATATTACTTCTTATTAGATGAATATTCATTTCATAACATTAAGTTCCATTCAAAAACCATAATGTTTTCTTTATATTTGGAAACTTGTATACATAAAAAATCGGTACAAAAACACCAACATCATCTCCCAATAGCTTCTTCACAACCAACAACCTTCTTAGACATATCATACTTAAAACCTTTATTATCATCCTAGAGAAAATGAAACACAATAAGGGGTGATATTATATTCACAATAAGGGTGAATATATGAGATATGAATAATTATTTAATCATAACATGAGAATAAGGGTATGCGAACATGATCTCAAAATTTGAAAACCATACCCAACAATTCATACATCATAATCCTAAGTCATGGAATGAATATTGACAGTTTACAAGACATGAATCATAAATAAACCATAGAAAATGAGCCACAAGAGAATAACATTGGAATAATATCATGTCAGAAAATAGTGGCATATAGTGTGGAATAATGATAATCATAAAAATATTATGTTAAGGCTACCGACCAATACATTCATTATATTTTAGTCTTGGGATAATCACCCATGAAAAAAATTTGTGCTCAGGAAAAACTCATGTGTACCCAATTTTGGGTTTGGGATAACATCCCATGTAACATTTGAACTCATAAAAAATTAATATTCACCTAATTATTTGGAGGGATATAATATAACCATTCATAACATTATCATAATCCATTTTATGCATTCTACAAGATCATAAAAAAATTTACCATTTCATTATATCTTAACATGTGGAAAAAAATGGTTTTCATCAATATTTCATCATTATAATAAAAAGGATTATATGGAAATAATAATTTCGGTATCATAGGATAATATCCATGGTGAATCATAATTATCCTCAAATTATGTTATTAATGATAAAAAATTCCTTTAAAAATATCACTATAATATTTCTTGTGGAAAATACCATTGTCAATTAGAAATAACTAAGTTAAAATCAAAATATTTCCAAAATATTAATCTAAAAAATTCATTTACTAAAAATTTTAAAATTATAAAGTAATATTATAGTAAAATAATAGTCATGATGTTGGGAAAAAAATTATTATGGTGTACGCTAAAATAAAAATTGTATTCACACATTTGGTAAAAAGTTCATTACTTGGAAAAATAAAATAATATACCTTTTAATTCATTTTATATAAATTCATACATGATTAAAAATTAATTTACTCAATAATAGGATAATAAAAAAATTCCTTGATAAAGTTATAAATAAAATATATACATGAAATAAAAATATTCCTCACCCAATAAAAAAATGTCAAATTTTTATAAAGAAATTCTTCTTGACATTTGACTACTTAGAGAGAGGAAAATAAAATGACATACTTTAATTTTAAAAATTATTTAGTAGATAATAAAATAAATATTATTATTTATATATAGATCATATAATTTCATCTTTATAAATTTAAGAACAAAAAATCTTGAAAAAAATTATATAGTAATGTAAAACCCTTTTCTCAAGTTGGTATTTATTTTTTATCACTATAAAATGAAAAATAAAAATAAATTTATTATATTTATATACCATAACTATTTAAATAGTTATAAAATCATATATGGTCCAGTAATAAGATTCCAAAACCTATTTATTAATAATTATTTATTAAAATCACCATTTAAAGGTGTTAATTCTTTCATTTTTCATGAAAGTTTCCATTAAATAGTTCTAATCCTAATACATTGATCATGATTACATAATATAAAAATGATAATATTTATATAAATATCCTATATATTTTGTATTAACATATTCATAACTATCAATAAATGGAATATATAGAAAAATCGAATTACACCATTTGTGGAGATGGTAGTCCATATAAATGCATGAACAATGTTTTTATTTTTTAATAAAAATATGGAAAGAAATATAAATAATATTATATCATTAAATAAAAATAATTATATCCTAAATATAATATATATTTATTAAATCCATCATTATATCCATCAATGTGAGGTTATGATGGAAAATTAATCATATCACTACATGGAGGTGATAGTTTACACACACAATTTAGCGATACTTTCATTTCTCATTTGATAAAAATCCGGCGGAAAAAGGTTTTGAAATAATTAAAATAAAATTTCAGTATATTTATGATTCTATATTAATATTTCAATGATAAATAATATAGGTTAATATATGGTGGAAAAAGAAATAAAATCAAAATATCTTAAATAATATTTATACCTGTTCTCTGAGATACCTCTTTTGAGTTACACCTTAAGCCTTGAAAAATGGATCTTACGAGAATAAAATAAGATATAATATGAATTTAATGAATATTTTAAGGTATTATTTCTATTATTTTCTGTGATATAAGTCTCCAAATTTGCGAATAATTGTGGAGACAATGTTCCCTTTTATAATTGATGGAGGGGACACACTTGGAATTACTTAAAATAATCAAATGTAATTAATGTCTTTATCAAGTATAATTATTAAAAATGAAAAATTATTTAATGTTATGATAATATATAGTATATATATATCCATAAAATAATAATTATACAAGTTTATGTGTTAATATAACCCTTTTCTCTTGGCTCAACATCCTTGATAAACATGTTTTAAACTTAACCATGATAACAATTTTTTACTTTTTTTACGAATCATTATGACCAAAAATGAAATTGGAATCATTAAAATAATTATAAATTATAATTCAAAATATGGAATTCATTAAATCAAATTAAATTACTATAATTATAAGAATTAAATTTTAAAACAATCAAACAAAACACAATGAAAACTAGTTTTTAGAAAAATGAATTTTATGCATAAAACAGATTTTACATCCATTTATTTTCTAATAAAAAAATCAGATGAATGTTAAAACATTTTATTAAATATATAATCAATAAATTTAATTAAAACCAATAATAAATAATGATTTATTCAATTTATTATGACAAAAAAATGTTTCACACATAAAAACAATTTAATGAAAAATAACTCTTTTAATGTTAAATGATATAATATTCACTCCTAAAATTTAGATATTTAATGAATGGATGTTTATTCATAAATTAACAAATAAATTTAATTAAAATAACAATTTAATAGTGATAAATATACTTTTTTATATAATAATAAATATCATATAAAAGAATTATATTATTCAAAAATAGGTCTTTTAATCATTGAACAATTTTATAAAAAATCTAATGATTATTTATTAGATATTAACCAATACATTTTAATTTAGAAAAAAATTTATAAATATATTTTATAATGTGGTTAATAATATTAATTATCTCTAATCCAACAACTTTTTTTGTAAAGGTATACTATATCATGGGTTCATTTAGACTCATGGTTGTGTGCAAAAAAAGCTATCAGATACTTTTAATATATTTTAAAAAAATACATATGAAATATTTTGGTGTTCACTTATCCCACCATTAAAAAAGAATTTATCGCTTTAAATTATATAACTAGAATATATATTTTTTGGATATATCTATTTCATCACATCCTTAGGTTCCCATATAGCTTCCTTGAATTTATGATTCCTCTAGAAAACTTTAACCTGGTGAGGAGTTTTGTTCCTTTGAACTCTATCTCTATGATCTAAGATTTATAATAGTAGTTATTAATAGGAAATATCATGCTCCATTGATACAAACTCTGATTTTATTACATGTGAAGGACCATGTATGTACTTACTCCTGAGAGATACATCAATCACATCATGAACTTGAGAGAGGTTTAGTGGAAGAACCAAGTGATAAGCTATAATACGTGCTCGATCAAGAATATCCTTGGAACCAATATACCTAGGGCTCAACATTCATTTATTTTCAAATTTGATAACCTTATTACATGGATAAATTTATAGGAATACCTTATCACTAACATTTAATTCTAAATATCATCAATGATTGTTGGCATACCTTTTCTATCAACTATGAGCTACCTTTATGATCTTATAAATAGATCTAAACTTCTCTTCCATTTCCTATACTAGAATAGGTACCAATAGATTTATTTCTCTAACATGATCCCAAAACATTGGATTTAAACTATTCTTTATATAGATAGATTCATTAGGATCCATGTTAATACTCGAGTTAATGTTATTATTATAAGATAATTTGAAAAGAGGAAGGTGTTGATCCTAACCACTTTTGAAATCCAGATAAAAAGATATCAACACATACATTGGGTTTGAATGGTTATATTAGACTAAACATCTATCTAAGGATGATATATAGTACTAAAAAATAACTTTTTATCCATAGTATTTGAAATACTTTACTAAAACTTCATGGTAAACCTAAAATCATGATTAGATACAATAGAATGTGGTATTCCAGGAAACCCTACCAATTTATTAATGTATATCCTTGAAAGATGATCAAAAGAAAAATATTCTCTAGCAGAAATGAAATGTGATTAATTCATAAAGAAATAAACTACAACCCAAATAACATTACGACCTTTAGATTTTTGGGTGAGTTAGATGATAACATCTAAGGGGAAGTTTTACCATTTCCATTTGGTATAGGTAATGGTTGTAAGGGACCCTTATAAATTTTCATCTTAGCCTTAACTTACTAACATACCATGAACTAAGATACATACTATATAACATCTCTCTTCATTATTTTCAACTAAAAATATTCCTTCATATCTCTACACATCTTCTTAATTTTATGATGAAAATAGAATGATGATATATGGGATTATTATAATAAATACATTATCATTTATGTTATTTATAGGAAATTTAATCATATCATAAAAATTAACATTCTATTAAAATCAAGTTTGAAATGAGGAACATTTCCCACTCGATTTTTTCATCTCTACACCTTCCTTATGCACCTATTTAATCTTTATATGGGTAAATAGTTGAACATTCATTTGAGAAAGATAATATTTCTATACTTCCTTTATGATTTCAAGGAAAATCTTTGAAAATAAATAAAATGAATCATTTTTGATTCTCATCATAGATATGATTTCAAGATCTTTTCAGCTTAAAGCATTATCCACCTTGTTTGATTTTTCAGGTTGATAATGTATTGGAAAATAATAATTATTAATCAAATCTAACCATATTCTCTAGTGCATATTAAACTATTTCTGTGTTAATATATAATTTAAATTTTTATTATATATATATATATCATACCTTTCCCCATAAATATAATTTATCCATACTTTAATGCAATTAGTACTAATTCTAACTCAAAATCATGAGTCAAATATTTTTTCTCATAGACTATAAATTGGAATGTGGAATAATCTATCACCACATAATTATTCATAATAAAACATACCAAAACCTTCTTTGATGCATCACTATAAATCATGATCCCTCCTCCACTACAGGGCAGTGTGATCATTGGTGAAATGACTAACCTTCTCATTAGTTAATTGAAATTTTATTCACATTCATCAGTCCAAAGGAACTTTACTCCCTTTTGAGTTAACTTGGTGAGTGGATTAAATATCAATGATAAATTATTCAAAAACCATCGATAATATCTAGAAAATATAAGAAAACTAAGGATCCTAATCGGAGTGGTTGGTCTAGGCTAATGTTCAATAACTTCTATCTTTGACGGATTCACCAATATACCCTTTTTTGAGATTATATGACACAAAAATGAAAATTTCCTTAGCCAAAATTCACACATGGAAATTTTTTCATAAAAATTATCATTCATTATGGTCTTCAGTACAATCCTTAAGTGATATTCATGCATTTTATTATAGTTAAAATATATAAGAATATTATCTATAATGACTACTATAAACCGATCAAGGTAATATCTAAATAATATATTCATTAAATCCTTGAAGATAATAGGGGAATTAGTAAGACCAAATGGAATTAATATAAATTCATAGTGTCTATACTATGTATAAAAGGTTTTCTTGGGTATGTCTTCACTTTTTACCCACAATTGATAGTGTCCAAATTAAATATCAATATTTGAAAAGTATCGAGATCCCCGTAATTAATTGAGAAAATCATCAATATGAGGTAGATGATAATTATTATTTATTGTGATATTGTTAAGTTGCTAATAATCAATACATAGTGAATCTATTATCAATATTATCCTATATTTGTTTCTTCAATTTCTATAAATCATTCTGAATCAACACATATGGAGTTCTTGAAATAGTTGTATTATATGTATGAGTTCTATTAAAAAATAATCTTCCTTACTAAGAGTAAAATGAGGAATCTCTCTAAGAAATACATAAAAAAACTCCCATAAAATAGAAATATCATTAATTTTGAGTTTCTCCCCAACCTTATTAGATAAATATCTCTTTGGAATAGGAATCGTGACCCATAAAATGGATGTAATTTCCATTGGATGCTTATATTTATCCTCGTGAGTATAGATGATCATAAGTTGGTTCATAATTTCAATTGAAAATTCCCATCCTCGAAAATTGTTTTGGTATATATATATATATATATATATATATATATATAAAGACCATCCATACCGAAATTAACATCAGATTCTACTATAAGGAGAACAATGATATTTTCAGGAATGACATTTTTACAAACTTCAATCGGAGAATAATCATAATCTTGAGATATGACCATCATACCATTAAGAGTTTTCACTACTAATTTAAAATCTAATAAATGATGTGATAATGTGACACACTTATAAAGTTGATAATAATAATTATATCAAAAAAATGGATACATTATTAAGAAATATGAGTTTTAATAAATGGAGAGTTGATAATAATAAGTATATCAAAAAAAGTTTTGTAATTTTACCTCAATGTAATTTTTTATGTTGGTGAAATTATGTTTTTTGGAATGATGAAAGAGCCTATGAAATATTTTCTGAAGAAATGATAAATTTTTTTGAGATGTCTATGCTGGGAGAAATGAAATACTTTATTGGGTTACAAATCTAAAAAAATAAGAAACATAGTTTTCTTTCTCAGGGGAAGTATACTAAAAAAATTATTATGAAGTTTAAAAAATAAAATTCAAAACTAGTTTACACACCAATTTTAGTGGGAACCAAGTTGAATAAATATATAAAAGGAAAATAAGTTGTCTCTAAAGAGTTTTAGAAGATTATTGGGAGTTTTTTATATTTTAATTCTCATGACTAGAAATTTTTTATGTTGTTACCTTATGTGGAAGATTTTAGAGTGCTCCAAAGGAATCACATCTATTGGCTGGAAAAAAAATTCATAGATATATTAATGGAACAAAATTTTTTGTAATTAGGTATGATAAGTTAGAAAGTATTGATTTGTTTGGGTATTCTGATATTAATTGTTCAAGAAATATTTATGATAGAATATCCCCATATATTGGATTTTTTTTCTGGGGAAAATTTGTGTAAGTTGGTATAATAAGAAACAAAACATAGTAACTCTTAGCATGGACAATTTGAGTATGCTATTATGACTCAAGCTACTAATCAACTAATGTGGATGAAAACAAAATTAAAATATTTACTTAATGAAGTAAAGTTACCCTTTCTATTGGGTTGTGATAATCAAAGTTCCATCAAACATATAATAAACCTAGTACAAAATTACTGTTCAAAACATATTTAAATAAAATACCAATTAATCAAAGAGCATTTTGTGAATAATTAATTGAAGCTGGAGTATCTTCCTGTATTAGAAAAAGTTGCTTACATATTTACAATACCTTTATAAAAGGAATAATTTTACAAACCAATGTTTAACATGGGTGTCCAACCTCTTTATCATCAAGGTTTAGGTATGTGTTTCTTTACCCCCTCTCATATTTTACTTGGATATGTTTTTCAAGGGGGATAATTGTTTCATAAATCTATCCATTCATATGTGCTAATTTTTTAAAGAAGCATGTATGCATGGGGAGTTGTGGAAAAGTTTTTAAATCAGCATGCAAGTGTGTGAACTATTATAATAGATTTTTTGTAATGGTTATAGAAAACTTGTTTTTATAGCAATGTGTAATAAAAGAAGAAATATGGGAAGAAAGATCTGAAGAAAAGTTGAAGAAGCTTCTTGAGTCACTACTTTTGGATAACATGGTTTTTCTATCAATGATTCTTACTTCTTGGAATGAGTTATATTACATAGGCCTACACTTTTTGATAAGTAATACATATCTTATGGTTAAAATGTTTAGGGGTTTATGAAATTTGGTTGACAACAAAATCCAAAGGGGGAGATTGTTGGGATGAAGTTAGCTGGAAGTTTTTTTTAGAAAAAAAACAAATGTTTGTACTAAAGTGTCATATTTTTTTGTCATGAATCTCCAAAATTTTCAAGATTTAGTGATCAAAATCACCATTGTAATCAAAAATTAATTGGAATAAAAATTCTTAAGGCAGTATATCTGGATGAAAATAAATTTTATGGAAGAAAAGGGTCATCAGATTCACCTTAGGTCAATAATGAAATTTTTGATCATAATGTGGAAGTGAATCAGAGTATGAATGGATTTTATGTAAATATGATAATGATTTACTATTTGTTAAGTTCTAAAAAATCATAAATTTTATGAATTTTTTTTGATGAAATCCTTATTAAGTTAAGTAGAAGAACAAGTGCTTCCAATTAGTTTGAGGTTTGGATGGAAAGAAAGAAGGTTTTAGATGGATTGAAAGTTACTATACATTCCAATGTAAGTTATACGATGATATTCCGATATTAAAAATTCCCAAATTAATGAACATTTCATGTTTATAAGAAGAATTTTGTGGAAGAAAGATGTTGCAGGGGTCAAAATTTATTGGTCTTAGTTCATTGGTGTGAGAACACCAGAGGCATAATTGTTTGAAGGATAAGAAGTTTTGTTTGAACATTTAAAGATGAAGATACTAGTTTTTAGTCAAAAACAATTAGACAATATATATATATCTTTAGAATATAAAGTTTCCACTATAACCAGTATATCAGACGTAGTGTGACACCAATCCATTAGAGTGACGGAGAGACTGATTCATCAAACTCAGCTTGGCACCAGTAACTTCATCGAACACAAGATCAACATTCTGATGAAAAGAAGTAAAAGTTATTTTATTATGTAGTTTAAAATTGTTTTCAAGTGGATCTTGAAGTTTTTTTAAAGAGTTTAAATAGAAGTGTTTTCCAAAGATTTTTTGAAGCTGTTTGTTGAAATGTTTTTTAGGGGTGTTAATATATTTAGAAGTTACAACCATGTTTATTAAAGAATGTTTTAAAAACATATTCCTATTAGTAATTTCTGGGAATTGTAATGATAATTCATATGTTTCTTATATTTTCAATTGGAACAGAGCAATGAAATTATGATTTTTTTCTATACATATGTCTTCATCATAATGAAGAAATCAGAACATCAATCAGAATCAGACTGAAGAATGGTTATAATGTTTGAAGCGAGCTGATGTTATGAGAATATTCGAGAGAGTTCATAAAGAATCAATAAGAGTTGAGTAAAACTAAAAAAGTAAAATATATTTTCTTAATGGGAATAAAATTCAAAGATAAGGAAATTTGGTTAAGTGGGAAAACTTTTCAGATTCCCTCTTAAACCATTGGCGCACCAATAAAAAGAGGATAATAGTTTATACTTTCAAATATATTAGAACTCTATTCTTAGGTGGAAGAATAGAGTGAAGTTATAAAGTTTTAGTGAGAATGAATTTCGAGAATGATCTTTCTAGAGTAATATTTATTGATAGAAGAAGAAAAAGGCAGATCATATTCAGTGGTTACTAGATCAGACCAAGCAATCGAAATGTGATTTTCAGACTAAGGTTGAAGTATTTTAAAACTATTTTAGTGGTACTATAATAGTCATATATTTATGGATTGGGAAATCTTACTAATGAATCAGACTAAGTATCATTATGAAGTCTTGAGAATTTCATACCTACTTCTAGGTAGGAATGTGAATATTTTTTTGAAGTTAACTTTTTTAAAAGTTGAAAAGGAAGCATAATAACATGTTTTAAAGTAATTAAATAATTTTTATTAACTTTTTGCACAATATTGTATTACATCATTTTTGATACTTGAAGAATATAAACTGTTGTATTGAAAATAGTGCTACAAAAGTGCGAGGGAATTTACTACTTGTTTTTTCCACAAAAAAAGATTTCTTTCTAGTTGATTGTGTGGTATTAAATGGTTTTCAAACCATACCAAGGACATAGATACTCTTGTAGATTAGTTAAACTTGTAAGATAATGTGTTCCTATAGATGTGTGATTTTTTATTATAGTAAAGTGAGAAATGTTTTACAAGGGGGGATATTTTTTCAGAAAAAGGAAACTTAAAAGAAAAAGATATAAGTGTTTCTCCCCTCCCCCTCTCAGTGATAAATTCATCCTGGTATGGAAATATCATACCCCTCATAATAATTATGAAGTATGGGTGATCTTAAATCAACTAATAAATGTATCACACTTTTTTATTATTAGATAAACCTTCACTGTTGATGAGATGCGTATTCTTTACATGTGAGGCATAGTTTGGTTGCATGGTGTTCTGAGGAATATCATTTATGAAAGAGATCATCATTTCACATCTTGGTTCTCATAGGGTCTTTAGAAGGATCTGTGATCACATGTTCATATAAGAAAAACCTATAATCCATGAAATGACAGTCAATATGAATGAACTATTATGATTCTGGAGGACATGTTATGAGCCTATATTTTTTATTTAAATGATTCATAGGAGAAGAATTTGTAACTCATATATTTTTATTATAATAACATCTTCAAAAAATTTATCCAAATATAACCTTTAGAGGCTTTTTATGGTAGGAAGTGTTGTTTTCCCAATTGATAGTTAGAGGTAGGTGAGTCAATGATTATTGGACCTAGTATCTTGTAGGATACATCTGAGCAGGTTCAGTTGATCAAGAGGCGGTTGGTTACTACACAGAGAAGGATGAAATCATCTACTAACCATCAAAGTTGAACTTTGGAGTTGAGGTTGGTCAGTATGTTTTCCTACTAGTGTATCCTTGGTTGGGGAAATTCCATATCGATAAATATTGAAAGCTAGTTACCATGTTTTTTGGGCTATTTGAGATAGTGGAAAGGGTTAGTCTAGTGGCATATATATTGACCCTTCCACAATGCTATAGTTCCATTCACCACAAGTTTCAAATGTCTCGACCTAAAACACATCATATTTAGCCTTATCATGTGGTAGAAATTGATAATGTTATGTTTGGAGTGAATTCATCCTTTGAGGAGCATCTAATATGGATTGTGGACCGTAGTGAGTAATATCTTTGAAGAAATACTATACATCTAGTTTGAGTGTAGTGGAAGCATGGGAACGATTAAGAGGAAACCTAGGAGAGTGAATCTGATATGCGAGAACAGTGGATATAATTGTTCACCATGACCTCATAATGATTATTGGAGTATCACAAGGATGCGATATTATATGTTGGGGAGGTTGTAAGATTCAATCTTTTCTTGGTAGGTTGAACCTATTTTTGTTGGGTTTTCCTTTTCCTTTAAACCTTGGTGGATGAGTCTCTTTTTGGGGATAGAGAACTTTTTCAAGGTAAATGACCTAATTTTAGAAGATGCATGTTGGTTTTAATTATTTCAGTTCGATTATAAATGTTTCAAAAGATTATGATGGTTTTACCATGGCTTGGATAGCTTTATAGGTGGTTCATACATTTCCTACAGAAACTAGGTTGACAACTATTTGCTGGACACTTTCACATATTAAACAGCTAGAATGAAGTGAATCTCTTACTGGGAAGAATCTGTAAACTATTTTAAATCATGATTAGTTACACATCTTGAAACTGGTTCACATTGTGAAATGATCAATCAAGTTTATTTTTACCTGAGGTGACACATTTTTTTATAAATCTCGTGAAAATAGAAATTCACATCATTAAAGGGTTTCACATTGGGAATATCTTGTGATCATACTTTTAAAATCATTCTATGAGTATGTTTTATTACTCATCAATCATGAAACTCTCTCTCAAACCATAGTGAAACCATATTTGATTTTAGAGTAATTTCCCCCCTTCCGAACATCTCGATCGATCATTTAATCTCGTTTTTTTCTTTTGATCACAATCATCTTTTTTAATTGTTGGATTTACCTATTAAAAGTTTTTATTTGATTTCCAGATATGGTAGGTGGTCTAAAAAAATCCCTATAGTCTGTTTCTATTTGTTTAAGTACATGTAATATTATGATATTGTGCCGAAACGACATTCACATTAACAAAAAAAAATAACGGTTGATGATAATAATGTTTTTGACTAATATTTAGATCCCTTAAGATCTAATGGGGTTGAGATATGGCTTGTGGATACCCATAGAGTTATACTTCCATTGAATAATAAATAATTGGTTAATATATTAAAATATGATTTAGCATTACATGAAATATCAAGTGATTTATTGTGATATATTCACCTAGGAAAATGGATTCTTTAATTATTGAATGACTGGTGATGATTTGATATTAATGGGTGTGTACATTGGCACGATAACAACTTAAAGTATAACTAAATGAATAAATGAATAATTGATTGACCAATAGTACTTGGATAAATTGACTATTCTGAATTTTGATGCTATGTTGTGTTATCTTTTCTATTATTACTTGTGTTGTGATGCTGAAATTCATATATAAAGGGATTTGTCGGGTGATACTGAAGTGATTATATAAAGGGATATTCTTTATGATTCTGAAATGATTATATAATTTAATTTTCCTAATTATGATGAAATGGTTATATAACAGTATTTTCTTGGTAATGCTAAAAGGATTATGTAATGGGATTTTCCTTGTTATGCTATAATGCTTATATGGATTTTCCTGGTTAGGTAATTTTTCCATGGGCTTTTGATTTCATTTGGCTTGGTTATGATACATACTAATAGATATTATGACATGGTGCTGAAGTAGGATGATTATTGTATTGTAATAATTAATTAATTAATACACATATTTATCACTTTATTGTTTTCACTTATTATTATATTGGTTTAGTTTATCCATGGTGGTGTTGACCTACTATGTTTTCTCACACCCTGCTTGGTCATCTGTTTGGTACCTAATTAGATTACGTGGATGCAGGTTTAGACAATGTCAAAATAACTTCTTGTTGATTGTTTCTGGCATAATGGGTTAGATCTTGGAGATGGGACCGACGTGGGGTTTAGGACCAGGTTATTTTGATTTTATTTGTATTAGCTTGGTATTTTATCTATATTACTTTAATTTTGACATTTAGATACATTCTATCATGTCATTACATTAACCTTTTACTATTACTATTAGATTGTTTAGTTTGAAATTATTTTTTGGATTCTCTGATATGTTGTACTGTTTCTACTATTTACATTACTGTGATATTTGTTTACTTTTACTACATTGAAACTCTATACTAGGTGATATAGTCTCCCAACTATGTTCTCCACATCCACAATGGTAGTCGGAAGCCTTTAGAGTATGGGGAGAAGCACTTGTGGTCTAGTAACCAACCTTGTTTGGCCATGCGAGAGAGTACTGGGCTGGTGTATGTTTATATATATATATATAAACATATTCAAAATATTACATATATAATAGTATTAAATGACATTAAAAATAAATTTTATATATAATATATATATATATATATAGACACACACACACACATAGAGAAAGATACATAAATTCATACATATAAATGAACACACCCATCAAAATCCATTTTTTTATTTTATGATAATCCACTTGTAAGGTTTATTGGTAACCTCAAATAAAACTGATCCAAAAAATCCAAATAACAAAAAAAATCAATGGAAAAAACCCGAATTAAAATTTCAAAAACTAAAAAATCAAACCAGGGGGTGGAAAAGGATGGCAGGCATTGATGGTGACAAGTGCCTTGATTACCATGTCTCGATCCAACTACCCAACCCCATTTCCGACGACAACACTCCAATGCATTTTTTCCACTAAGACAATGAACTATTGGAAACCATCATCAGCGATTTGATGAACCTACCAAAAATCCTTGCGGCATAAGACCTCTTCAACCTTATCTATCATCTCATCACCATTATAGTCATTATGTAGTCTTTGGAAACAACAACTTCCCCATATCTCAAAAATAAATAACATAGAAACATCGTTGAAATAGACCAAATCACCAAGGAGTACATCTTGACTGCCCATTCAATACAAGAAACACTACAATCATCATCACATCCTAGAACTTGAGGAACATTAGAACATCAGAACCGACTATTTTTGGGCCATCATGGCCATCATGAATAAAAAATCCAGTATGAACCCCATAAAATAAATGAAGTTGATGAATTTCATGCCTTTTAAAACCATTTATTACACAAAAATAACTTACCAAGATCTCTTTTAAAACCAATGCACTATGCCATACTTGGAAAGGTGCGATGGAACCTAAAGTAAGAGAAGAGAAGGAGCGGTCATGCCTCAATAGAAATCCCCAACCTTTCCCGGGACTATCAAATCATCCCTTCATATAACCACCATATGACCATCAACTCCTTCCTTCGAATGAATACTATACTAGTGCACCTCCTACAATATATGTCTTGAGGAACATCGAAAAAACTAAACACCAGAAAAGAATATCCAAAGAAAAATTTTCATTAAATAATGGTGCAATATGCACCTCCTAGAGCACTATCAAACACTCACCTTTTACATCCCTAAAACAACCACAACAACTACTAAATAAAACCAAAATGTGGTCAAAATGAAGTATTACACGTATTAGGAGTAGGAAGAGAACGGATAGGGACTCTGTGTGATGAAAGTGATGGCGGGGCATGTTTTATGGATGATGCTAGTGGTCATAGTCATCATCAATCTCAGTGATTAGTAAACGATGATGACATCAGTGCCAGATAGGGCCATGATGCGATGATGTGTGGGAACATAGGTGAAGGTGGCGTTGTTGGGGTGATCTACTAGATAATGTCGGATGGTGTGAGGGTGAGGAAGATGACATAGGTTCGATGATGAGGTTGGCGCATGAAGATCATGGTGACCCATAGTGTAGACTATAGGATGGGTCTTGGGGTCATATTCCTTGGATATTTGTGTTCCCCTGGGACTTCATTACCTGATAACAGGTTCCTGAAAAAAAGGTGTTTTCTAATTTAATAAAAATAAAGGATTTGATTCCATGCTACTTGTTAACAAAATATTTAATAAAAAATAGAAATTATTTTCATTTCTCTCATCATTTGGTTAATATTTTTATGAGAAAAGAAGAGAAATTGTTTTTATGTATATGACACAAATAACCATTATTAAAAAAATAATTTTTTTGTTACATTTTTAGAATATTTTAAAATTAAAATATTATTTGAAATTTATCTACAATATTTTTATATCATAACAATCAAGTAAACATTTAACATTAATAAATATATTAATTCAATTAATTAATTTTTTGATTTTTTTTGTTATAATAGATTATATATAAAATTAAATAAATTAAATAATTATTATACACAATTATTTTAAATTAATAATATTTTAATTTGTTATATAATTTTCATTACATATTTATTTTTTAAAAATTTTAATTTCAATATTTATCATAAATTTTAATAAACAAACATACAAAAAATGGAAAAAATTGTTTACATATAAATTGAAATAAATATAATTTTAAATATTAAATATCATTTACAAATAAATATAATTTTATATAATTTATAAATAAAAATAAAAATTAATATAATTGCATCATTTATGAATTAATATTAAAATAAATATAATTTTATCATTCATGAATAAATATGATTTCATATAAATATAATTTAAAAATAAATTTAATTTTATAATACTATAAATTTATGAATAAGTACAATGTTATAATTTATGAAAAATTGTTAAAATAAATATAATTTTATCATCTATGAATATATAATTTTATAAATATTATTTATGAATTAATAAAATTTTAAAATAAATATAATTTGTGAATAAATATAATTTGTCATTTACAAATAAGTAATAAATATATTTTTATCATTTACGAGTAAATAAAATAAATATAATTTTATATTGTTTTAAATTTCAACAACTATCTAAAGTATTTATATAAAAATTTTAAAAAATTTATATGCAAACTATTTATATATTAATTATCAAAATTATTTATAGATTTTTTTGAAATTAGAAAATTCATTATTTCATTATTAATATTAAAAAAAATATGATAATTCAACTAAATAGAAGTATGTTGTGAAAAAAAATTGAAATGAGTAATGTTTAGACAATGGGGAAAGTTGAGCAGAAAGCATGAAAAATATTTTATCAAGGTTATCAATGTCTTCCTTAAATCTATCTATTTATATCAGGGGGGATTCACTACCCTTTTATAGGTAGTGTATCATGGTTGGTGGGGAATCGGTGGGGGTGGTTATCCCACCCCAATTGGAAATTGTAGATCCCTTTTAGCGACTTCTTAACACCCCCTGGGATACACACCCTTATGAATTTCATACATGTTTTGATACTTCCTAATTAAAAACTTTTTTGAAAAAACCTAGTGGGATAAATACTAGAATCAAGAAAAGAGTACAATCGTATAGACTCCCTATGAAATTTAAATTAGATTTAAAAAATTTCAATATACGCACCCAAATATTATGTATAAGATATCTAAAGATAAATGTTGATAGTGACTTTGTAAATAAATCTGCAAAATTGTAGCTGGATCAAACTTATTGCATGTTGATATCTCTATTCTTCCTTAACTTTTGTGTGAAGAAGAAAATTTCAGTGGTATTTGTTTTGTACGATCATTCTCGATGAGTAATTCTTTAATTGTGTGATTCACAAAGTATTATCTTCAAATAAAATTATTAGGCTATAGTCCATAGAAAATCCACTTACAACTAGATTAAGTTAAGTCATAGACCATAACCAAACACATTATCTACATGCTTCGTGTAATGCTATTACTTTTTCATGATTTTAATATGTTAAAATGAGTGTATGATTTTGTGATCTCCAAGATATAGTAGTACCTCCAACATTAAAAACACAACTAGTTTGCAATCACATATTATATTGACTATATAAATAACCCACATCTATAAAATTATCCACCTTCTTTTCCAATTTGTTAGAATAGAATAAACCTAATCATTAAATCCACAAAGATAATGAAAAATATATTTAATTCCATTCTAGTGTCTTCTTTTAGGGGTTGAGCTAAATATTTCCAATAAATTTGAAGAAAAAATACACCAGGAAGAGTTAAATTAGAAACATACATTAGTGATCGAATAACACTAAGGTATGGTAATTTTTGACCAACCAAACTCATCATTTTCTTAACAAGGTAGAAATAAATCTTTCTCAGTATTTAAATACAGAACAACCATCGGAGCAATTAAAGGATTCATTTTCTTCATATTAAATTATAACCTTTTAGTGTAATTTGACTGATGAAAAAAATACCACATAAAATATACTCAATTTTAAATCCAAAACAATACTTGGTTTGTCCTAGGTCTTTTATTTCAAATTCATCCTTTAAGTTTCTCATTTATTCATTGATATCTTCTATAGTTATGATGATATTTAAATTATCAACATAAAAAACAATGATTTCATATCCATATATTTTTTTTATTAATAAAAAAACATAGGCATTTGGAGTTATTTACAAACCCTTTATTTAAGAAATATCAACTCAAATGATTATTCCACATACACCCATAATATTTTAATCTATATAGGTATTTTTGCAATTCAATTGAATACTGTTCTTTGGGTTTTGATTTCAATACATAGAGTATTTTAAATCCTTCAAGGATTAACGTATATATATATATATTACTATAATGTGGTCTATATAAATAAGTTATAACAACCTCGTTAAGATGCATATTAATTTTCTTAGCTACTGCAAGGCAGATTTGGTATCTAAAGTAATAGAATCCATTATAGGAGAATGTGTCTCCTTACAATCAATTTGGGATCTCTAATATGAACCTTGTGTTACAAGGAGAGCTCTGTATCTTACAATATAATTTTTTTAATTATGCTTACAGACATAAAAACATTTATATCCAACGGGCTCCTCATATAGTAGTGTGACCATGATATGTAAAAAAACCTTTCTCCTATTATGTAAATTTAATTCAACATGTATTGATTCATTCCATTTATTCCAATCAGATTTTTTTTGAGATTCCATAATAAATTTTTGTTCAAGGAATTCATTTTCTGTATCACGTGACATGGAATATGAAAATATTTCATCAAAATTATCTACATTAAATCAATTACATATATCACATATAGTGGAATATTTAAGTGTGAATTCATTATTTTCAAAGCATTCAAGGTTTTCTATATCATGTGAATTCCCTTTATTATTTGAATCAGGTTTTTTAATAACACTTAAACTACATGTTTCTTCAAGAACACACACCTCTATATTGAGGTCTCAATTATACTCATTTCTATTGGATTGTAAGAGTAGATTTAGATGACTATAATTACAAGAAGGGGGGTGGATTATAGTTTAAAAAATTATTTTATTCAACATTAAACAAAAAAAAAGAAAAAAAAATATTTTATTATTTTTATCTGACTCAGAAATTGTTGAATTATTAGAGAAACAAAATCAGAAACATAAAAATATGATTATATAAAATTAAAACAATTTTAATCATAATAGATCCCATTGTATCAAATATTTTTTAATCATATTAAAAATCACACTGAAAAAACTAATTGTATTGAAAGATATGTAAAATGGATATCTTTCTATAATGTACATAGTAGAATATAAAAATGTGTAAACAAACAATATAATAACTATATAAAAGTAAGAATGATTTACCCGATATATTGAAAAGAGTTAAATATTTTAACCTTAAGAGTAATGTATTCAATAACTTAGACTAAAGGTATCCGCTATTTTATAATTATAGTAAAGTATATCATTCTTTACTAGGGAAAGACATTAATATGAAGATCAGATTAGCTCTATCTCCCTATCTTCGGAATCCCTTGATATTAATATCAGTGTTTGTCTTCCAAGATTCATAATCCCTTGATTTGATGGATCATATTCACCATCTTCATATCCCTAGAGTCCTACGATAGTAACAATGATAAGATATAAATTACAAACAAAAAGGTTCTTAAAGAAACAATCAAGATTGGATTAAATTAGAACTACACCACTCTAAAGAATTATAAGGACTTAGAATGAATATTTCATGTTAATAAATATTCATATCTCTTTAAAAATGAAACACCTCTAAACTATTCAAATGAATATCTATTTATAGAAACTCTCCAAATGATAATATTTCTAGTTTTGTTGCAACGACCTCGAGTAATTGGTGCTTGATAGTTCATTTATAACCAAATTCAAAATGTCATATTTATTAACACCATTATAGTGTTTGAGATATTCCATATGATAGAAATAAGTCTTTGTATTCAAATTATAAAATTATGTTAGTCTGATTGACTTCCTTACTATTGTCAATATGATTATATTTATGAGGTTCAATCCGATAGTATCAATACCCATATCAATCTGATAGTCATGAATTTTATTGGTATGATAGAAAATAAAAAATACTTATACCCGGTTTGATTAAAGGGTTGATCTAATAATCTGATTCATACATAATACAATTATCATAATTAATAATAGTGAGTTTATATTTAAAATACATTAGAACTTATTCTATCTATGGTAAAAGATAATTTTTTCTACAATAATGTACTAAAATTATTTGGACATAAAAAGTTTGTAAACATGTTTTAATAATGTGTTTTAGATTTACTCAACTAAAGTAATGGAAAATTAATAAGTAATAATTCTGACTTAATAATCTCCCCCCTTTTGGAAACTAATAACCCAAAACATAAAAGGAAAAATAACTTGAAAAACTTACATCCCTTTGTTATTTTAAGACTCTTGTATTTAGAGTTATTATTTGAAACCTAACTCTATCAGAGTTTGTAACTCTTCTTAATACAATTTTGAATGTGATATAGAGCATAAAGAAAGTTCTTCCTTAAATAAAACTTCTTCTTATTCGGATAAAACATTATCCCTTTGGAAGGATATTTTTCTCCTCCTAGAAAACATCTCCTCCTTTGTATTACAACACCACCTATATAACTATTTCTCCCCATTTATAAATTTATCCCCTTTTTGATTTTCAAAATTTAATCGATAAAATTCCATTGATAGCATATGAAAAAATTAATTAAACTATCTAATCATCAAGGGAAAATATGAAAGAACATATGAATAATCAGAATTTAAAAAAATTCAAGTATATAATATGTTGGATGAATAATAATTCATTCATTAAGAATAAAAAATTATTAAAAAAATCAATCAAGAGTTCAAAATAAAATAAAATAAATCTTTCTTTATTAATTTATTCATAAAAGATTTCATCTTTTTAAGCTCCTTCTGATCTTTCTTCAGCCACACAATTCTTTCTTCTTGAGTCCAAAATGGGGTATTCAATCTTTTGAATTCCTCATACAACTTTTTTTCTCATTTCTCAATATAAAAATTTCATATTCATTGGATCTATGTTTGTTGTACTAAAACTCAAAATCATAGATCTTTTTTTTCAAGACATTCACTGCTTTAGTATATTCGTCAGTTGCATCTCAGAACTGTTCAGAAAACATTACTCGATATTCTATATCTTTGGATAAATAGTCAAAAGATTCAGATGATTATACCCTAAGTTTATTTAATTCATTAAATTGTTCATCATGTAACTAAATATGTGAATCAACCTGGTTGGAACAATTTATCATTTTATTGCATGATCTCTTATGAGTCTACAAACATTCTTGAAAGGTTTCCAATTCATATTTAATCCAAATTAATGACCATGTAAAAACATTAATTGATTCTGATTTTTGACTGAGACTATCATGAATTAGCTAACCTCTTGCTTCATGTTTATGAAAATTAGGAATCCTTACTTCTAATATTCTCAAAACATGTAAGATATAATCAAAACCTTTTTGAACAATTATTCCTATAAAATCCAATTGTTCGAGGTTAGGCTGGGGAGGTTTAGTTATTTTGATTCCAAATTCCACTTCATTCTCTTTATTATTTCCTATTTTTGAAGCTTTCTTATTATATTTATTAGAAATTTTATTATCATATGATATTTACACAATCTCCACATCTTCATCAGTCATGGATTTACTATAAAAATTTGTCTTTGAAAGTTCAACTTAATCTTCTTTCTTCTTTGATGACTATTCTGTTTCATGTTCTGAAGAAGATTATTCCTCTTTAGAGCTTCATTATTTCTCATCCTTACTAGACTTAGAGGGTAATCGTGTTTATTATGAGGATAACTTCAATGAATTCTTATTTATTTGAGTGTATTTATCCTCATCCCCTTATTTTCCATGTTCTTCCTCTTACTCTTATTAGCCTTATTCGTTTTCAATATCTTATCAAATAATTAATATTCCTATTCTTCTTCATCATCATATCCTTATTTTTCTTATTTTACATCTTTTTCATAAACAAAATTATCTATTTATTCTTTTTATTTTCTTGTACTTTCAATAAATTATTTTTCAGTTGTCTATGGTATAGATTCATTTTTAGAATCGACTCTTCAACATAAAATGTTTCTTTTACCTTGTCCATGACATATAGAATTATAGCCGGGATAACTAACATTTCTTGAAAAACTAAACCACCTTCTATTATGACTTGATCGATGTGAGAAGTGGAAATGACTATCATATCTTAATCTCTTTAAAATATTTATAACAAATTTTCACAAATTTAAGCATCTTTTAACATCTTATTTTGTTTCATTTTCTGAGATTATTCTTCTAAAGTTTCAGCTAGCTGTATTTTTAAAGCCTTAGAATCTGTAGGGTCTAGTCTAATTTCTGGATCCCTTGGATTTTTCATAGCCTTTTGCTTCATCATCTCTTGAAAAAAATTATTAGGTATATTCTTTTCTTTATATCTATTCTTTAGGGGAGAGGTCTCTTCCTTTCTTTTATTTTTATTCTTGTCACTTTACTAATTTTTTTTATTGGATGGTCATCTAATATAGCACCATCAACGTTCTCAAAAAACTTCTTAGCTTTGGTACCAAAAACCAATATCAACCTGGACATCTTATCGTCACATATAAAATAAATATTTTCTATGAATGGTTAAGATTTTTTGGAAAATTTGAAAACTTTCATGCATTCGACAACCATGTTACAACTAAATTCTTAGAACATTGTAATATTAGTCTTTATTGAGGAATTTTGGATATTATCTATTGTGATAAAGATAAAATTGACCATATATATCTTCCTCAAGTTTAAAAGAAAATCCAATAAAAAACATTTTATAATTTTAGAGTATCTAGATCTCCTTTCCCCAGAATCAAGTAACCACGGATCCATAGTGGTACAAATTTTTTTTTTGGTGTCAAGTGTGATAATTTTCTAAATTTATCATATTATAAAAAAATTTATCTTTCGACTTATTCTTGTTAAAATTCCCAAGATTGTTAGAAAATTTATGACAATGGAGGAATGATTATCCTTTAAAAGGAACTATGACTATACTTTCAAACTTTATATATGGGAGTTTATATCCTTTCCTATAGGCAGTGAAATAAACTTTTTCTTTAAAATCCTTTTTCTAAAACTGTAATGAAGCATAAAACTTAGAAATAACTTTAGGAAAATAATGACTGAAATAATTATCAGGTTTTTCTACACATACTGAATCCCATCTTTGAAAAGGGATGATCTTCTTGAGCATTGAATCATATCTGTCGTAAAATGACATTTCAACTAACCTATCCTTGAGTATGAAAAATTTGGAAAAACCATTCCTTGGTCCCAATAAGATCTATAATTGGAATCAAAGAATGAAAAAAAAGAAAAATATTCATACTAATGCATTTAAAGGGTGAAAACATATGATAGAGAAAACATTGAACGACCGATGTGGGACACATGGGTTTCCCTAATATATATAGGCATTGTGGGTGATAGTTCAGATTTCATAAGATAACTAATGTTTGAGATGAACACAATTTCCATATGATGGTCAATATTAATTTGAAGAATGTTTTAAAAGAATTTTTGAACTCTCAATGTTTTTAATACTTTCACTAGATTGAGAATGAATTTGACTAGAAAAAAAATAATTTTTTTTTAAATAATGTTTTTATAAAACTGAAATTATAAGAACAAAAAAAATTATAAATTAACTTTAATAAAATAGTTTCAAAACTAAAATAATATAAGAGTAACTTTCAGAGTGAAAGTTTCATTGATATGGTCAATATGTTCATATTTTTTTTTGTAAAAATATTATGATAGTTTTTTCAAAATAAATATGGAATATTATATTTTTATTTCAGAAACTAAATATGATAGTTTAAAATAAAAATTTTGAAAACAAATACTAAGTCTATAAATTTTATAATATTTTTGGAGTTCAATAAGCATTTCTAATAATTTTGAGTTTGAAATTTTTATAAAAATTTTGAGTTTGGAAAACTCATTATTTTTTTAGAAAAACTAGAATTTTAGGAAACTAAATGTTTTAAGAAAAACATAATTGTTTTTGAAAAACATAAAACCGAAGTACTCCCCCTATGAGAAGTATTTTATAAATTAAAGTATATTAATCAACAAGAAGTGTATATAAATGATCAATTTACATTGATCATCCATAGATTCTACTAATGTATTAAAATTTATCAAAAATAAGAGGTTTATTAAAAATTTATCAATTTGTTATTGTGGTCTGATAAATTATAAAATTTTATCTACTTTAAGTGTGTGATACCAAATTAATTGGTGTCTTATATATATGTGTTTATAATTCATGTAGTGTGCTAGGTTTTTTACTTAATGAAACAGAACTAGTGTTATCAAAAAGTATTTGAGTTTTAGTAAAACAAATGCTCAAGTCATTGAGTGTGTGTTGTATCCACAAAACATGATCACAACAACATTTAGTTACAACAAATTCTACTTTAGTAGTGGAAATTTATACTATGTTTTGGTTCTTAAATGACTAATAAACCAAATAATATCCTAATAAATGAAAAGTTCAAAATTTACTTTTTCTATCCATTATAGAACCACCATATTCAGTATCCAAAAATGTTTTTAAATCAAACAAACTTATAGAAGAATAGAAAAGACATAAATCCATAGTTCCCTTAAGATAACAAAAAATTAATTTTACGTCATTAATATGGGATTAATATGGATTTTCTTGATATCTTGCACATAAGAATACTGAAAAAATAAAATCTAGTTTACTTTTAGTTAAGTAACGTAAATTTTCTATCATATCTCTAAAAATATTTTGATCAAATGGTTGACTAGCCTCACCAAGATCAAAAGTATTAGAGGTATCAATAAGAGTACTAAAATTTTTAGTATTATTGTATCCAAATTTTATAAGAAGATATTTTATATACTTATGTTGAGATGTAAATAATTCCTTCAGGTTTTTATGAAGTTTGAAATCCTAGAAAGTATGTTAACTCACCCATCGTACTCATTTCAAACATAGATTTTATAAGATCCATAATGGAATCTATTAAATATTTTTAAGTTTAACTATATATAATTTCATCAAGATAAATTTTTATAATAATAATATTTTTATTAAATTATTTTATGAAAAGGGTTGGATTCACATCACCCGTAACAATATTGTTTTGTAAAAAAAAAACTTTAGTTAACCTATCATGCCATGCTTTAAGGGATTATTTAAGTCCATATAAAGATTTGGTTTGTTTAAAAACATGTTTTGGATATTTTTTATTTTCAAAAAATGATGTTTTTTTCTACATAAACTTCCTCCTGGATATATCCACTAAGAGAATCACACTTCACTTCTATTTGGAAAAGTTTAAAATTAATGAATACTGCAAAGGATAAAAGTATTAAAATAGATTCAAGTCAAGATACTGAAGAATAATTTTCTTCATAATCAATTCCATATTGTTGATTATATACTTTAGAAACAATTATAGGAATATTTATAAAAATGATACCATTTTCATCACATTTTTCCTAAAAATCCATTTTACTCAAATTATAGAAGTTTATATAGGTCATTCAACTAATGTCTATAATTTATTCTTCTCAAACTCATATTTCTAATCATTAATTTATTTAATATAATAATCATCATATAAATACTCATCATGATTCTTTGGTTTAAATTGGGATAAGAAAGATAAATTTTTAATTTCATTTCATAAGAAACTTAAAGTCCAAACAGTTTGATCAACATCACCAATGACACATTCACTGGGATAATTCCTAATAAATAACTAACTTCTTGGGTTTTAAAAAGTTTTTTCTTCAATAATAAGTATAAAATATTCATTAAGAATAACTTTATAAACATATTATTGAGATATTTCCTTATGATAATAACTTTCTAAAAATGCTTTAAAATCAGTTTTAGAGGTAACATCTGTGGTTATCGGTTGAGGTTTTTTGATAAAAAAGGAATCGTTTCATCTAATTTACAATGCTTAAGATATTATTTATGGTAAAAATAAGTCTTTGTATTACAATTATAAAGTTAATTTATTTCAATGGAATTCTTTATGATTTCCAATATGATTATCTTTATGAGGTCCAATTTGATAGAATTGATACTAGTATTAGACCTATGGTCATGTATTTTGTCAGTACGATATACAAGACAAAATTGTTACACCTGGTTTGATTTAAGGTTGAATACAATAATAATATTTTTACTCAATATAATTTTCATAATGAAGAATAATAAGTTTATATTTTTAATACATTATAACTTACTCTATATATTTTAAAAATAATTGTTTCTAGAAAAACATACTAAAACTCTTGGAACATAAAAAGTTAGTAAAAATGTTTTAAGAAAATATTTTTTATTTCTAAAACTAATGGAATTGAGAAGTAAGAAGTAATAATTTTGACTCATAAATTCATTTTTTTGGATTTATATCTTTAGAGACAATTGGTCTTCCAAACTTTAAGAGTATTTTTTTGATATTTTTGTGAAATAATTATGTAATTGTGTCCTTTGTAAATAAATTATAGCTAGTGAATTTACAGCTGGTATGTGTTATTTATTCATGCTCTTTTAATTATTAATTGAATTAGGAAATTTATTTTCTAGTTCATAAAAAATTTAAAATATTTTTCACATATATATCACACTTATTGGTGGGAGGATCTATAAAAGACATCATTTTTACATTGAAGCGATAATTAGAAAAACATACTATAAATACATAATTTGTTTGTGGTTCATGAAATTTGATAATGGATATAGATTCATTTCCAACATATATTCCCAACCTCCTTTGAGGTCTCATATTTATATTTTATTGGGGAGAAATTGGTACATATATTTCACAACCAAATATTATTAAGTGGGAGATGTTAGACTCTTGGAAAAATTCAAATTGGAGTAGATATTTCTTATGATATACACTTGTTTTGATGAAAATTAATTCTATGTAATGAAATAATTAATGGTATCATATAAATCTCAACAACCTTTTCCGCATTATTAATGGTCTAGAAATAAGTTAATGGAGTTTTATGAGTGATTCAGTTAAAACATTTTGTGCATGCACATGGGAGACTGAATTATCCATGATAATTCCTTTTGGCATACCTTAGTCAATAAAATCTTGAGAGGTAAATTATCCAATCATATCAAGATTTTATTTCTTAATGACATAATATGGGAATTTTACTCTCAATTTAATTTTTAGAGAAATAAATCATGAAAATTATACATTACATGTTTATAGAAAACATACATGTGACCATATCCTATATGAATCAATTAATACCATAAGATATCTAAATAGCCCACATGATGGAAGAATGGGTCCACATAAATACCATTGAAATAATTCAAGAAATGGCGGATTTTCATCCATAATTTTAGTTGGAGATGGTCTCACAATGAACTTTCCAAGTGAACAAGACTCACATGGATTTTTCTTAGTTGAGAGGTCTTATGGACCATTATTGAATGTTCAAGATAACTTTCAATTATTTTTTACATAATTATTGGACCAAGATGGACTAATTATTTATGCCATAAATTAATGATTTGTGGACCATTTTTTACTACCATACGTGTTTCGACTGTACTTATATTTTTACAATTTAATCTAGATTATAATTTGGTAGTATTTCTAGTGCATGAATTTTATTAGATTTATTAATGGTAATTCACATGTCCATTTCATTTCTATTAGATATAGTTCAGGTATCATACCAATGTTGGTATATGTAATTGAAATACAACATGTTTCTTTTTTTACTTTGGAAAAAATAGTGAATCTCTTATAATTATTTTGTCTCATTAGGTATAGAAAAAATCTCTTTACTAGTCCATTCAATAAGATCTATAAAACTAGATATAGTATTCATAATTGAACTTGTTGATTTATGTTTAGAAAAATTATATTTTTTCTTAATAATTGTGTGAATATTTTTACTATATGGTATGAAAATATTTATCACATTTACACATTCCATTTTAATAATTAGAATTAAATAAAATAATATTTTAATAAACACCTTATTAAATTCAAATAATTGAACATACAAAATATAAATCATACAAAAAAAATCACATATCATAGAAACTTTAATTTTTCTAAATTATTTCCAGATATCATATCATCAAAATCATAAGTAAAATCACCTGCTTAGGGGTATGTGAAATCATTATTTGGCGACTCGTGATTCTTAATAAAATTCTCCTTCTTTTCTTCACCTTTATACGATGTCTCAAAAAAGTGTGGTTAATTATTATTTTCTCTAATATATTCTTTGCAGAGCTTAGAATGATTCTCTAGGGTTCATTAAACTCAAGACTAATGTCTCTTAGAAAAAAACCTATATAATAAATCTTTAGGATTCATCAAAGTGGTTGAGCTGATATTTCTTTTATTTTGATATTGATTTTATTCATGTCTATAGTTACAACCACTCCATCATACACATGTGGCACAAAACCCATTTCCACCATGGTAATCACATCCCCAATATCTTCTAATATTATTTTCATGAAATGTATCATTTTCTTCATGAAAATCTACTGCTAAACTAGTAGGATAATACTGAAAACTTCTAATTAAAAGATCACTATTATTATCTACTAAAATTAATGATGATATGAGATAAAAGTATTTTATATAACCTTTTATGAAATATTTATGTTCTAGGGTGATTTTTGATGCATGAAATGTTGTATATGTATTTTTAAACATATCAGCATATGTAATCCCAATACCACAAAAAATTTCTATGATACAATTCTATACATAAAATAATTTTAATCACTGACACTTTTATAGTCTTGAAATACTAAACCATTACATTTTCTATGAGAAATAGGAATAACAACCTCCTTTTGATGATCATAAATCTCTTTAAAACTCTTCCAAAGCTTAATTGGATCTATTTATATAAGTCCTTCACATTTCAATCCCTCATAGATATGTCTAATGAGGAGTATCATCACATTTTATTTATTTTGGAGGGTTTGTCAATTATTTGGTTTATTTTTTTTCATGAGACCAAATGATTCAAGATTCATTTTAACATCCCTTATCAATGGAATTTAATTACTTTTGGTAATATCTATAGTAGTGAATTTGAGTTTTGTGAGATTTGGCATGATGATAACTAGTAGAGAAAGAAGAAAAAAACATTTATATTATTAAAAAATAAGAAAAAATGATAATTTTAATTTGGGTTGAATAAAATAAAATAGTGTCATAGACATTAAAATCAGGTTAATATTTTTTTTAATATTATATATATATATATCCCTTCTTAATTGGTCAATAAATATTTCACATGGGGGTTTAAAATAAATAAATCAATACATAATATTACTCTTTAAAAAAATTCTTGTTTGTACTAATTTATTAAGTAGACCATCCAATCAGGTGGTGTAAAATTAATAATTTAAAACCTTCCAAATAGGTGGATACTTGAACTTTATGGTAGTAATTAATTAAACCACATAAACCATTCAATATGTAAGTAAATAAATAATATTTTTTAATTAATAAGAACCATAAAACCATAGGGTGAAAAATAATGTTTAAGATAAAATAAATAATTAATTAAAACAATCCAACAAGATAGTGAGAATAATGTTTAAAATAAAAAACACACCTATCTCCCTTCTTGAGAGTTCATGCTTATAATGTTTTTAAAAAAAAATAATGAAACAAGTAAATTTTTAACATTTGAGAAATATGAAAAGAAATAATAAAAGACTTTTTATAATGGTATCTAAAATATTTCTTATAACTATGAATTTATTTAATGGGGTGATGCACTTACCTTTTATTGGTAGTGCATCATGGTTGGTGGGGGGAATTGGTGGGGGTCGACATGCCACCCCTTTGAAGATTTTAACCACCTTTCCCCAGCTACCTAATAGAATATAATCATAACATTATTTTTATGTTAACTTATATATTAATATATATATATACTAACAAATTAATTAATATATTTATACATGTATATTGACATATTAATTAATGTATTTTGAAAATTTATTAATTTATATATAAAAATATAATATGATTATATAAAAAATAAATTCTCAAATTAATGATTTGAGTACTGATTGATGACAATGAGTCAGGGGATTGAACTAATGGGTGGGAGGGATTAGTGAGGTTTCATAGTCCTGGGGGTCATGTGGGTTGGGGGGACCGTGCCAAACAACTATAAAATGTTTTTATTAAATAAATCTACTTTCTTAAGATTCTAAAAAATGTGTGTAATCATTGAGTGATTTACCCTCATATCTTATAAATTTGGGTATGTCCAGTTAAAAATGAAAATAAATTATCCACACATTGGTTATTGTCATTGTTATGAAATGAATGAAATAAATTTAGCAATGTATATAAAAATGACTAAATTCAATTAGAAACATGTCTAAATGTCTTTTTTTGTAGTTTCATAGACAATAATATTCGATAATCTAACCATATTATTCGTTATTGGTAGTGACCAATAATCTTATAACATGTCTCATAATATACCTATATTATCTCATATGATATATCCTAGAAGTATCACATCCATGTAGGCTTTTTTATATCTTATTCAATCTTCCACTCACACTAAATCCTTGTATTTCATTCAGTTTTCAATTTATCTTGTATCATATACAATAACTTGTAAAACTATATAAAAATATATATTATTTTGACAAATTCCAAAACCCTTTGGGAAATAAATCGTAAACTTCACCTTGTATCAAATCATAAGCAATACCTTGTGAATACCCTTCTAAAACTCTTTTAGATTAATTAAAACACAATTTTAGAGAAACTATTTGAGTCAAACTCAATCATCACTTAGCCAACCACAATATGTGACCCCATGGGCCTTTTTAGTGTGGTAAACAAATAAGAATCACTAGATCTATAAATTTAATAAAAGGATGGCCTTTAGTAAAGCATCCACATAACTCAGGCTACAATTAGATCTATCATGATCTTTGTCAAACATATGTATCTCAATAAATCTTTCCAACAATAGAATCATATAAAAGAATGAATTTTTCGTATGATCCCTTTTCCGAAGACATCGAGTGATCATGGGACACCAAGTATGTCATCCTACTATAGACATCACATAAATTCTTAAATCTCCAAGTATAAACTGACATGGTCAATGAATACGTCACATGTTATTTACCTTTATAGATGATCACATCATATTCCCCTCACCTAAATAAATAATAAAATCATATGTGTTATCTAATTACAATCGTAGACTTCCCTAGTATATCTCAATCAAGGTCCTATATAATATATTCATCACATTATAACTAATGACATGATCAATAACATACCCATCCACCCGTTGATTAGCTAATTCTTTGGGCTCACACAAGAAGGGTATTAAAGTATTAAGGGTTATCATGCTTAGTATCCCACTATCCTCATGTATAAGAGACTAAAAATTTGAACCATGCATCCCAATTATAAAAAATATATAGTGCACTACACCAATGTGGTATACTTTGTGGATCATCTAGCACATAAAACCTATTTTGTGACTTAGTATCATGTTTTGTATCCCAATAAAAGAATAATACTCACACTAAAATTAATATTTCATCATAACCTGTAATACTCCATGATGAACTTCAGTTAAGGATAAATAAAATTTTTACTTTCAGAGGTAAATTAGTATCACACTTCACAATATGTGTATCAATATATACATATCTACAACCAATGTGAATGAATGATAAAGTGTATATTTCTTTTAATATAACATAATTCATTTTTTATTCTTAAACACCTCTATGAATATTTAGAATAATGATACATAACCAATTTTTTGGAATATCATATATAATATACTTACTTATCTCTCTAATGTTTACTACTCTTTGAAGGGTTTTCTTAAAATCATTACTTATCAATATAATATGAGAGACATATCAATGTGACTATCTGATGAAACACCCCACTAAAATATTTAGTGAGTAATATCCATGAAGTTATCCAATTTGAATAATGGCAAGATTTAGGATTCAAATTCCTAATGTTCAACTCCTTGAACAAATTCAAAAATCTCTACCCTTGAACATCCAATGTTATTATATTAATTACTTCTATTCTTTACAAATAACTATTTCTATGTTTATCATCTTCATAATTCATTAGAAAAAATTCCATCAATTTTTTCCTTGAATTTTCTTTGTAAATAATATATCTATTTACAATATTCCTTTACAATCATTTCTTAATAAAATTTAGGATATAAATCAACAATCAATTTATTGATTGGATTAATATTTTTATTTTTTAAATTTGAACTTATATATGTCTAAGAATAATCCTTCTAGCCAATTAAGCACTATAACCCATTCATAATATCTAGAAAATATGAAAAAAATTATTTGTGTTTAAGAAAGGTCCCTTATTTCATTTTAATATGAATATTTAACAATTTAAATATTACATCCGTATCTCATATGGAGTTCTATGTGTTTGGAACACTTTTGAAAAGAATATTTCATTCTTTAAAATATACCATTGATGGTGGAGCAAAATCAATTCGTCATATTTTGAAAAACATATATACAAACACTTTTATCCTAGATAATTTTTTTATCCTTATCTCTTTATCAATTAATGTTATAGAAACTTATGAATCATAAATATTTTTTATAGAATCCATTATCTCATATTGTTAATATCAACTAATTATTAACATAAAACTTTGATTATTATATAAGTGAAACCAAATAAAGATACACATCTTTTACTTAGATCCATTGGAGCTTGATAAATCCCTTTGTATCACATTTGTGATTCAAAAACCATTTTATTTATAATTTTAATATAAAATACATGCTCAACCAATTATTACCTTGATATATAACTCCAATATATTGAAACATTTTTTATGAACACATTTGGTATTATATTTCCTTCAAAACCGAAGAATTAATTTCTATAAAATTAATACACAGCTTGACTACTTCTTGAAGTTACAAAAAAATCCTTTAGGTATCTTAGAGAATTCCATCCATTAGAATCATTATTGTAACACCCGAGATTTTTATGAGAAATATTTTGTATTTATGTTATATATATATCATCAAAGGAATATTTCACTACACACTAGCTTGGCTTACTTTACACGCAATCACGACCTTCCTCGATAGCTTGCGTTGTACGCAATACCGAGTTTCACTAAATGACGATATGCTATTAAAATATTATTTAAAATAGCCGTTATGAATAGTAATAACCACTTTTTGAAATTTTATCTTTCAAAATGGACCTCATTTTTGGATTTGGAATACCGAAATTAGCCTAGGGTGAAATTTTGGTATTTTTCTGAAAAATTTCAATTTTTGATGAAATGTGAAACCACTAAGTGGTAGGTTAAAAACTGAATTTTGCATAAAAATTAATTTTACCGCTTCTGTGAATGGAATTTCGAAAATCTGACAGAAACAGTTGATATCAGTAAGTAAAATGTGGTTCAATGAGATAAATTTTTTTTTGGTGAATAGTAACTTTTTACTTTTTTTACAGCGGTTAATAGTAAATAGGGTAACTAAGGGTAAATATGATATTACTATTACCCTAACACATGTCCTAATTCTATTGGATAAGTGTAATTCGACAAAAAACAACCTTATGAATATAATATGACCATTTAGGTCCACTTGGATTAGATTATGACATTTAATATTATTTTATTTAATGAATAGTTAAAATAGTTAAAATCAAAGTTTAATAACTAAAACATTTTTAATATGGGGTTATAGATAAGATAAATTCGACTATAAATATTCATTAGAAAGCTAAAAATATTTCCTACATAATGATATTTTATTTATTATTTTTAGACTTTAAATAAATTAATTTATTTATGACACAACGATGATGCAGTAATTACCCTTTTAAAGAAATGTTAACATAATTGATGTTATAAATGCTCAAATAAATGTAATTTGATACTTTTTATGAATTACACTAATTTTCTAGGTTACTATGATATATTAGTGTTTATTTAATCAACTTTGGTAGAACATATAATTCTGTTATGACTTTCACAAAAATCATATATCAAATAGTGTCAAAATTGGCACAAAATAGTTTTTAAATCAAATATTATATTATTAATTGTTATTTTATTCCTAAAAATCTAAGGTTCGGCCAAATGACTTAGATAAAGATATATATATTAATAATAAACAACTTGGGGTTCTTTTGGAATGTTATAGTAAGTGTATTAACCATATAGTGTAAGAAAACAAAAAGTCACGGTAAAAGTCAAATTATTTAACTTAGAGTTAAATCTAATTGATAAGGTTAAAATAATAACCTAAACTTGTCAAAATCTTATTGGTTGATAGGATTTCGACCCATCCCCACTTTAAATTCGAAATAAGACCCTTTTGAACCATTATAATCCGATTTTGACTTTAATATAAAATAATATTTTGAGGTATTCCTAAGGTGCCCCTCTCCTCCCTTATAAAAGGGAACCTCCTCCCCCTCCTCCTCACACCAATTTGAGCACTCAAGCTCGGCCAAACCCTGCCAAAATCCCTTCTCAACTTCCCTAGAATAATCCTATAGGTCCTGGTCTTCTTCAAAGACCAATCTTAGTTCCCTAAGTGGAGGATTCAAAGAGGCGTTTCAAAGAAGAGGTAATATCCATTACCGATCTTTTCAATTTCTTTCTTCTTCAACTTCTTCTTCTTTAGTTGTTTCATGATAAAGTAATAACATCAGTATTAATTACATACTGATATGTTATTATAAATATGAAACAACCCTTATTCACCTTCTATCCATCCTACAGAAATATGAAATCACCGCACGTGCGTACGTACGGAATACCGTCTCCACGCCGTGGTGTACTCTATTTTCCACCATCACCTTACAAGTATGGGGATAATGGTGTAATGAGTAACTATATATGATTATTATAAAGTGATATTGATACTGAAATAGTATAAATACACTTAAATACAATTCCACGATCATGGGAACAATATCGTCGCTCGTGCGTACGTACGGAATACCGTCTCCACGTTGTGATGCGACTCGTTCTACATGATCATCATTACATAGTAATTATATAAATGAATTGAATGAATAAATATGATATATGTTACACTAATACCATTCTGGATATAAGGTATCTATAACCTTAAAATAAGAATAAGAATTTATTCGGCAAAACACGCATAAGAACAAAAGGCAATAAAGACCCGAGTAACAAGTAACAATGAAATATTACTAATAAGAAGCTAAGAATATGACCATATATGATATCATATAAATATGTATGGTTCTGGAATAAGTAAATAACATTATTTAAACCATTATACAGGGGATTAGGACACGTACAAAGCAAATCGGACCTAAGTTAAGGGAAATATCACAATCTCAATTTTATCCGAGATTGTTTTTACTTTGGTAACTACTGGGGTGTATTTTATCATCCAAATACATGTTACCTCAATATTTAATATTATTTCCATCCTTATACAATAGTTTATATCCAATTTTACCCTTTGGTGAGTTTTTAGTAAAAGATATGAAAGGAATCTTTTGTCGTTTTTCGTACGAGGTACTTTTTGACATTTCTGACAAAAGTACGAAGAATGTTTTTTTAACTTATACGACAAGAATGGATTTTTAAAACATTATTTCCAAGAATATTCCTTTATAAGTTTTCAAGATTATTTTTAATCAAATTATTTTAGTTTGTAATTGTATGACATGTTAAGAAAAGAAAAGTGTTTTTGAAGTAGAAAGGATATTTTCCTCAAGAATGGAGTTCAAATGTTTTATCAAAATTATTTTCCATCTTAGATAATATAGGGTTATGTTTTTATCCCTATTATTACATTGATTTGATTATGTTTTGAAGAAATTATTTTTATAAAGTCATTTACCTTATATGATTTGTTTTATGATGTCATGATGTTTCAAGAATCCCATTTTTGTTACATGTGTTATGCGATGATGTATGATTTATGATTATGTGGCACACATAAGAAAGGATTCATTATAAGATCGGTGGGACCTATATCTCTCTCCAATGCATTGGGTAAAGATTTATATCTCATGAGATAGACATGGCTGGAACGGAAGGTTATTTCGGTTCAGTGATACAGGACTGAAACGAGGAGTGAACTTAGTTCAGAAATGGACTTTGTCCGCTAAGATAGTCTTGGAAATGAGTCATGACTAACAAGAAATGATTTTCCATGATTATGTGTGCATGCCACAAAGTTTCAAGTTTTATGTTATGGGGATCTCATTTTCACTTCTATGATTTATTCCATGTTAAGATATTATGATCTCTTTTGCAGGTTATGATTTTCAAAAAGATATGATATGATTTTTATTTCCTTTATTTGCCCTTGCTGAGCATTTGAGCTCACCCTTTTTTGTATGTTTTCTTTTCCCCAGGTCAGGAAGATGGATATTAAGTAGAATATTCTAAAAGGGACCCTAGATATGATGAAATAAATGGGAGACACTGTAGAAGATTTATGAACCAGTTGTTTATGTTTCCCAGTTTCTAAAGACACTATACCTATACGGTCCTTTGTGGTTTTTTCATATGTTGTAATAAGTGTGCTTCAATTTTGAAGTATTAACAATGTATGTAAAGTATGGGTTGTTATAGTTGGTATCAGAGGAAAGGTATAGTCAACCTCTAGAAACTAGGATGTGAAAGCCTTAGTAAGAACCCTAAGGATAATTCTAAGCATAGAACACAATCTTAGTGTCTTAGAAATGGCCATGAATACTCTAGGATAAGACCTTAAGTGTGAAAATTTTGTTCTTGAATTATGTGATTTTCCTATTATAATTAGTGTTGCTCACACTATTCTTCTTGGTTTTAGTCAATGGCTGGAAGCCGAAGTAACCATGTTAATGCGGAATGCGATGGGCAATGCAATTGTCCCCCTGAGCAACCAAACGATATGGGAGCTGGAATGCAAAATCTTGTAGCCATGCTCACACAACTTTCTCAAGCTATGAATCATGCAGGACTTCCAAACGAGCAAAGGAAGGAGCAACATTCTGTTGAATCCTTCATGAGGCAGCGTCCCCCTTCTTTCAGCGGGTCTACTGATCCATTAGTTGCTGAACGATGGATTAGTACTACTGAAAAGATATTTTCAGTTCTTCAATGTTCTGAACATGATAAAGTCATCCTAGCAGTGTATCGTTTGGAAGGAGATGCTGGACAATGGTGGAATCTTATTAAGAATTTGAGGCAAAGGGATGAAATTGAATCCATGGAATGGGAAGAGTTCAAGAACTTATTTTTCAATAAGTACTTCCCTCATATTCTCCGAACAAAGATGGAGAAAGAGTTTCTTGAACTGAAGCAAAGGGATGATGAATCTGTTGGTACCTATGAAGCAAATTTTACAAGACTTGCAAGGTACGCTTCTGGTATTATTATCTAACCTGAGAGTAAGATCGATTTATTCTTTAGTGGCTTAAAACCAAGTCTTCGAAGGGCGTTATCCATAAGGGACTTCAATAGATACGAGGAAATCGTTCGATGTGCTCTCAAAGTCGAGATGGAGATTGGAGTAACCCATCAGTCATATGGGTTTGATAAGAAGAGGAAAATGGAATTCAAAGGAAAATATAAAGAGCACACTGAAAAGAAGATGAGCTTTCCATTATGCTCAAAGTGTGGAAAGAAACATGGAGGGAGTTGTCTTAAAGGGACAAGTAAATGTTTCAAATGTGGAAAGGAAGGTCATCGAGCATTTGAATGCCGCGATGATGGGAAGAAGATGTCTAATGATGCAAACAAAGGAAAGGATACGCAGAATGAACCTACTACACTTCAATGTTTCAAGTGCAAGGAGATGGGGCATTATGCCAATCAATGCCCAAATCCAAGGGTTGATGATGATGATCGACGTCAACAAACTCATAAGGCTAAAGACAAAGGAAAGTCACATGCAATTTCTATCAGCGATGTGGAGTACGATAACGAAGTGGTGAAAGGTACACTTACCATCCAATCTAAAGTAGAAAATGTTTTATTTGATTCTGGATCCACCCACTCTTTTATTTCTGAAGAATTTTCTAAGGGTATCACCGTATTACCTCAACAATTTGATGTTGAGTTAGCTGTGACAACACCTAATGGCACATCAATCGCATCAAAAGTTTATAATTCATCTCCAATTGACGTTTGTGGGAAAGTGCTTCCTGCAAATCTTGTGATCCTTCCTTTAGTGGAATTCGATGTGATTCTTGGCATGGATTGGCTTTCATTATACGGAGCTCATATCAATTGCCAAAGAAGGGAAGTCACATTTCATATTCCAGATCAATCTATGATCATCTATCAATGCAAGGATGAACATAACCTTCCAGTGGAAATTTCTTCCATTTTATGGGTATTGATTCCACTAAATGAAGGTTATTTATCTCAAATGGTTGGTGAGAAACTCGCGATTAAGAATATGCCCATCATACGGGAGTTTGATGATGTCTTTCCGGAGGAATTACCGGGTCTTCCACCAAATCGTAAAGTTGAGTTTTCAATAGAACTCGTACCGGGTGCTTTGCCTATTTTAAAGACACCTTAGAGAATGGCCCCAATTGAGTTGCAGGAATTGAAGAAGCAACTCCAAGAGAATCTTGATAAGGGATTCATATGCCCTAGTGCGTCACCTTGGGGAGCACCTGTTCTATTTGTTAAGAAGAAATATGGATCAATGAGACTCTGTATTGATTATCAAGAACTTAACAAGATCACTATCAAGAACAAATATCCTCTCCCACGCATTGATGACTTATTTGGCCAACTACGCGGAGCTCAATACTTTTCCAAGATTGATCTTCGTTCAGGGTATCATCAATTAAGGGTCAAAAGGGAGGATATACCAAAGACGGCTTTCTGTAGAAGGTATGGACAATATGAATTTATAGTGATGCTATTTGGTCTTACTAATGCCCATGCTATCTTCATGGATCTAATGAATAAAGTCTTTAGAGACTATCCTAATCAATTTGTGGTAGTCTTTATAGACGATATTATTGTCTATTCAAAGAGCAAGGAAGAGCATGAATATCACTTGATAATTATATTGAAGACTCTGAGAAAGGAGAAGCTTTATGCCAAATTTACCAAGGGTGAATTTTGGCTTCAAAAAGTTGCATTTTTGGGTCACATAATCTCAAAAGTGGGGATATCTGTGGATCCAGAAAAAATAAAGGTTATCGAAAGATAGTTGAGACCAACAACAGTAACTGAGATCCGAAGTTTTCTTGGTTGGGCTCGATATTATCGATGTTTGGTAAAAGATTTTTCACGATTATCTAATCCACTCTCCAAGTTGACTCGGAAAGGAGTTAAGTTTGTTTGGACAGAGGAATGTGAAGAGAATTTCAAGGAGTTGAAAAGAAGGTTATCCAGTGCACCTGTGCTCACACTGCCTTTTAGTGGAGAAAGGTTTGTGATCTACAGTGATGCATCCAAGAAGGTATTGGGGTGTGTTCTTATGCAAAATGATATGGTGATAGCTTATGCCTCACGACAGTTGAAAATCCATGAGCAAAATTACCCAACACATGATTTGGAGTTATCTGCGGTAATCTTTGCATTAAAGATTTGGAGGCATTACCTTTATGGTGAAAGGTGTGATATTTATACTGATCACAAAAGTTTAAAGTATATTTTCACACAAAAGGAGCTGAATATGCATCAAAGAAGACGGTTGGAGCTGATTAAGGATTATGACTGCTCAATCCATTACCACCCTGGGAAAGCAAACAAGGTGGCTGATGCATTAAGTGGACAAGACCATGCTAGTTTATCCATGATGAGGATCAAAAAAGATCCAATATTTATGGATTTACAAAGGATGGATCTTGGAATTATAATGGAAGGGGAAAAATCTTATCTTTCTCAAATGAATGTTCAACCATCTATACATGTGAAGATTAAAGAGGCATATAAAGAAGATGTCGAGTTACAAAAGAAGGTGAGAAATGTTCCTGAATTCAACCTTGATTGTGATTGGATAATAAAGTTCAGGAATCGGGTTTGTGTTCCTCCCATCCCCGAATTAAAGAAGGAGCTGCTGGATGAGGCTCATAGTTCTTCATTCTCTATTCATCCTGGAAGCACGAAGATGTATAGGGACCTGAAAGAGTACTTATGGTGGGATGGCATGAAAAGAGATGTTGCTGAATATGTCTCTCGATGCTTGGTTTGTCAACAAGTTAATGCTGAGAGACAGAAGTCTATGGGGATGTTAAAACCATTACCCATACCCAAATGGAAATGGGAAAACATCACTATGGACTTTGTCACAGGAATTCCTAAAACATCCAAAGGCAATAATTCTATCTTGGTCATAGTTAATCATCTTACAAAGTCTGCACACTTCATTGCTGTTAGAGAGGATTTCTCTCTAGATCAGCTTGCCAGGATATATGTAAAGGAAGTGGTAAGATTGCATGGAGTACCACTTTCTATTATATCTGATCGGGATCCGAGATTTACCTCGAAGTTCTGGCGAAGTCTTCAGCATACTCTGGATACATAGTTGAGTTTCAGCACTACTTATCATCCTCAGACAGACGGTCAGTCTGAGAGAACAATTCAAACCCTAGATGATATATTGAGAGATTTCTCTATGGATTTCAAAGGAGGTAGGGATCAACACCTACCTTTGGTGTAATTTTCTTATAATAATAGCTTTCACTCCAGTATTCAGATGGCTCCTTATGAAGCTCTCTATGGAAAGAAATGCAGGACTCCAACTTGCTGGGATGAAGTTGGGGAAAGAAAGCTATTAGGACCTGATCTTGTTGATAAAATGGCAGAAAAGGTCAGATCTATTCAACAACACATAAGGGCAGCTCGGAGTCGACAGAAAAGTTATGCCGACAACCGAAGAAAAGACCTAGAATTTGAAGTGGGTGATAAAGTATTGTTACGAATATCTCCCTGGAAGAGGGTTATGAGATTTGGAAAGAAGGGGAAGTTGATCCCTAGATATATCGGTCCTTTCGAAATACTGGATTGTGTTGGAAAGGAATATTACCGATTGGCGCTTCCACCGAATCTCCCTCAAGTCCACGATGTGTTCCATGTATCTCTCCTGAGAAAGTACATATCTGATCCTTCACATGTACTCAGCTCAGAAGTTGTACCGCTGGAGCAAGATCTTTCTTATGAAGAACAACCGATAGAGATTCTGGATCGTAGCGAAAAAGTCCTACGAAACAAGACCACTCGATTGGTGAAAGTTTTATGGAGGAACCACCAACTTGAAGAAGCTACATGGAAGCTTGAGGATATGATGAGGGAGAAGTACCCTCATCCGTTTGTTACAAAGTGACGAATTTCGAGGGAGAAATTCTTTTTAAGGGGGGTAGAATGTAACACCCGAGATTTTTATGAGTAATATTATGTTTTTATGTTATATATATATATCATCCAAGGAATCTTTCACTACACACTAGCTTGGCTTACTTTACACGCAATTGGGACCTTCCTCGATAGCTTGCGTTGTACGCAATACCGAGTTTCACTAAACGACGATATGCTATTAAAATATTATTTAAAATAGCCGTTATGAATAGTAATAACCACTTTTTGAAATTTTATCTTTCAAAATGGACCTCATTTTTGGATTAGGAATACCGAAATTAGCCTAGGGTGAAATTTTGGTATTTTTCTGAAAACTTTCTATTTTTGATGAATAGTGAAACCACTAAGTGGTAGGTTAAAAACTGAATTTGGCATAAAACATAATTTTACCGCTTCTGTGAATGGAATTTCAAAAATCCGATAGACACAGTTGATATCAGTAAGTAAAATGTGGTTCAATGAGGTAAAAATAATTTTTTGGTGAATAGTAACTTTTTACTTTTTTTACTACAGTTAATAGTAAATAGGGTAACTAAGGGTAAATATGATATTACTATTACCCTAACACATGTCCTAATTCTATTGGATAAGTGTAATTCGACCAAAAAAAAACCTTATGAATATAATATGACCATTTAGGTCCACTTGGATTAGATTATGACATTTAATATTATTTTATTTAATGAATAGTTAAAATAGTTAAAATCAAAGTTTAATAACTAAAACATTTTTAATATGGGGTTATATATAAGATAAATTCTACTATAAATATTCATTAGAAAGATAAAAATATTTCCTACATAATGATATTTTATTTATAATTTTTATACTTTAAATAAATTAATTTATTTATGACACAACGATAATGCAGTAATTACCCTTTTAAGGAAATGTTAACATAATTGATGTTATAAATGCTCAAATAAATGTAATTTGAGACTTTTTATGAATTACACTAATTTTCTAGGTTACTATGATTTATTAGTGTTGATTTAATCAACTTGGTTCGAACATATAATTCTGTTATGACTTTCACAAAAATCATATATCAAATAGTGTCAAAATTGACACAAAATAGTTTTTAAATCAAATATTATATTATTAATTATTATTTTATTCCTAAAAATCTAAGGTTAGGCCAAATGACTTAGATAAGGATATATATATTAATAATAAACAACTTGGTGTTCGTTTGACATGTTATAGTAAGTGTATTAACCATATAGTGTAAAAAAACAAAAAGTCACGGTAAAAGTTAAATTATTTAACTTAGAGTTAAATCTAATTGATAAGGTTAAAATAATAATCAAAACTTGTCTAAATCTTATTGGTTGATAGGATTTCGACCCATCCCCACTTTACCTTCCAAATAAGACCCTTTGGAACCATTATAAAACGATTTTTACTTTAATATAAAATAATATTTTGAGGTATTCCTAAGGTGCCCCTCTCCTCCCTTATAAAAGGGAACCTCCTCCCCCTCCTCCTCACACCAATTTGAGCACTCAAGCTCGGCCAAACCCTGCCAAAATCCCTTATACACTTCCCTATAATAATCCTAGAGGTCCTGGTCTTCTTCAAAGACCAATCTTAGTTCCCTAAGTGGAGGATTAAAAGAGGCGTTTCAAAGAAGAGGTAATATCCATTACCGGTCATTTCAATTTCTTTCTTCTTCAACTTCTTCTTCTTTAGTTGTTTCATGATAAAGTAATAACATAAGTATTACTTACATACTGATATGTTATTATAAATATGAAACAACCCTAATTCACCTTCTATCCATCCTACGAAAAAATGAAATCACCGCGCGTGCGTACGTACGGAATACCGTCTCCACGCCGTGGTGTACTCTCTTTTCCACCATCACCTTACAAGGATGGGTATAATGGTGTAATGAGTAACTATATATGATTATTATAAAGTGATATTGATACTGAAATAGTATAAATACACTTAAATACAATTCCACGATCATGGGAACAATATCGTCGCTCGTGCGTACGTACGGAATACCATCTCCACGATGTGATGCCACTCATTCAACATGATCATCATTACATAGTAATTATATAAATTAATTTAATGAATAAATATGATATATGTTACACTAATACCATTCTGGATATAAGGTATCTATAACCTTAAAAGAAGAGTGTTGGTCGGAGTGGTTTACTCAAGAGGGGGGGTGAATTGAGTACCAATTAAAATTTCTGTATTTAAAAACTGTGTCTTAAAGACCCCCAAATAAAGTAATAAATTAAACTGTAGTGAATTTATATTAAAGTAGAGGTTCTGTTAGATTCTCAAGGGATTGATTAATTCCCAGTTAATCAACACAGGAGTGTGTGATTATCTTTTGAAACTAACTTACTAATCTACACTTAGCATAAACACTTGCTAGTTTAATTATCAAAGTAACTTTAAAAACAGTATTAGTTTTAAAGTGATTAGCAGCGGAATAAAACTTTGAAAGAGATGGCACAACAGTGTAACCAAGAGGTTCAGTCTCAAGCCGAGACTTAGTCCTCTCACATGTTTATATATAAAAATGATCCACACCCTGGATCGGGGTTCAACAGTTTACAACTGTCCAGGTCCAAGACCTCTACCACTGTTCTTCGTGGGAAACAGTACAACAGCAATCAGCTGTCCAGGTCACACACGACTCTACCACTGTTCTTCGTGGGAAAGAAAGAATGAAAGAGTTTGGTAAGGATTTACAAATCCTTCAGTTTGAGTACAGGAGACAGTGTATGTGTTAGATACAGCAGATAACACACACTGCTCGAAATGAATGATAATAAATCACAGAACAAGAGATGTAGAGTTTTAGAGGAGGTTCTGGTGGTTTCAGTGTAGCTCTGGACTTCTTTTGATTCGACTAGAAGTGAGTCTGAGTCCTCTCCTCGTTTCTGTTTGAGAAACAGAGTGTCGTATGCTCCAGGTTCACAGGCAGTAGAAAAATAGTAGTTGACGTTCTTGTATGCACAGAACACTTCTCGAGTATGCTTGATTGTCTAGGAGCTTCTCTGTGTTCTTCTGGTTCTTGTGTTTTTGGTAAATTGGATGCACCGCACTTTTCTGGTTCGCTTCTTGTTGTTGTTTGTTTTTTTCTTCACACGTTCGTATGTTTCTGGTATGTAGTCTTCTCATATTTATCTCCCAACAGGGGACAGAAAAGATTTCTTTTCAGCAGGTACGAGGTACGGGTTCCTGACATCCGACAACCTTTATCAGGTATTTGACAAATCATTAAAATGTACATGATATGACCGTTAGATAGATTAAATATAGGAAATAAAGAAATTCAAACAGTGAGTCGAGTGATCAGTAGGTAATCAGCATCGGTAGCTTGAACATCGGTAGCTTGAACATCGGTAGCTGGAACATCGGTAGCTCGAACATCGGTAGCTCGAACATCGGTAGCTCAATGTCCTTAGTTTCTTTGACTCTATCGGTGGCTCTTTGCGTCGGTTGGTACATGCTTGTATCAGTGACTGCTTATCGGTAGCTCCATGCATCGGTAGGTACATGCATCAGTAGCTGCATGCGTCGGTAGCTGTGTCTGTATCGGTAGCTTCGTCCATCGGTGACTCTTATTCCATCGGCAGCTATTTATACTTACACCGGTAGTTGTCTGTAAGTTGGTAGCTTACATTTATAAGTACATCGGTAGCTCTGTGTTAAGTGTATCGGTGACTCTGTCTGTCGGTAGACTAAGTCTTTCGGTAGACTGGGTACCGGTAGCTCTTTATCAGTAGCTATAGGCAGATTACTTATCTGTTTTATGCAGAACACATCCGATTTGGTTAGAATCAATTTATAACTTGTATGAACATGGATAAATGAGGATTAACATATTTCAAAGACTATTCTAAAGATAATTATTGGTTTGATCATAGATTTGAAAGAATTAAAGTATAGATCAATGATACTTAAAAATATCATAGAGAATGAAATCATAATTGGGATTTTCAACACATATGAATACATGATTGAGATTATCAAAACAGGTGAGGTCAACAAAGAATAAGAATTTATTCGGCAAAACACGCATAAGAAGAAAAGGCAATAAAGACCCGAGTAACAAGTAACAATGAAATATTACTAATAAGAAGCTAAGAATATGACCATATATGATATCATATAAATATGTATGATTCTGGAATAAGTCAATAACATTATTTAAACCATTATACAGGAGCTTCAGACACTTACAAAGAAAATCAGACCTAAGGTAATGGAAATATCACAATCTCACTTTTATCCGAGATTGTTTTTACTTTGGTAATTACTGGGGTGTATTTTATCATCCACATCCATGTTCCCTCAATATGTAATATTATTTCTATCCGCATACAATAGTTTATATCCAATTTTACCCTTCGGTGAGTTTTTAGTAAAAGATATGAAAGGAATCTTTTGTTGTTTTTCGTACGAGGTACTTTTTGACTTTTACGAAAAAAGTATGAAGAATGTTTTTTTTAACTTATCTGGCAAGAATGGATTTTTAAAACATTACTTACAAGAATATTCCTTTATAAGTTTTCAAGTTTATTTTTAATCAACTTCTTTTAGTTTATAATTGTATGACATGTTAAGAAAAGAAAAGTGTTTTTGAAGTAGAAAGGATATTTTCCTCAAGAATGGAGTTCAAATGTTTTATCAAAATTATTTTCCATCTAAGATAATATAGGGTTCTGTTTTTATCCCTATTATTACATTTATTTGATTATGTTTTGAGGAAATTATTTTTATGAAGTCATTTACCTTATATGATTTGTTTTATGATGTCATGATGTTTCAAGAATCCCATTTTTGTTACATGTGTTATGCGATGATGTATGATTTATGATTATATGGCACACATAAGAAAGGATTCATTATAAGATGGGTGGGACCTATATCTCCCTACAATGCATTGGGTAAAGATTTATATCTCATGAGATATACATGGCTGGAACGGAAGGTTATTTTGGTTTAGTGATACTTGACTTAAACGAGGAGTGAACTCGGTTCAGAAATGGACTTTGTCCACTAAGATAGTCTTGGAAATGAGTCATGACTAACAAGAAATTATTTTACATGATTATGTGTTCATGCCACAATGTTTCAAGTTTTATGTTATGGGGATGTCATTTTCACTTCTATGATTTATTCCATGTTAAGATATTATGATCTCTTTTCAAGGTTTTGATTTTCAAAAAGATATGATATGATTTTTATTTCCTTTATTTGCCCTTGCTGAGCATTTGAGCTCACCCTTTTTTTGTATGTTTTCTTTTCCCCAGGTCAGGAAGATGGATATTAAGTAGAATATGCTAAAAGGGACCCTAGATATAATGAAATAAATGGGAGACACTGTAGAAGATTTATGACCCAGTTGTTTATGTTTCCCAGTTTCTAAAGACACTATACCTATACGGTCCTTTGTGGTTTTGTCATATGTTGTAATAAGTGTGCTTCAATTTTGAATTATTAACAATGTATGTAAAGTATGGGTCGTTATAATTATCCCTTCATCCTAATAACTCTAGGTTTCAATGATATTAACTTGATACTAGATGAAAACCATTGTAATTTATAACTAAATATTCTTCTTCTAATTTGAACTTTTATAAACTGGTACATTAAAAAAACACAAGATCCGAGGCATCACATTCCCTAGTTTATCTATTATCAGCAATTTGAAAAAAATAGTGAATGATTTTCTTTAAGTCATCACATTTTTTGGAACATTTTTATCAATGACAATATAATGAATATCTTAACCAGAAAAAACATTAAGGAGACCACTAACCAATTTAAGTCCAAAAAAACCCAATCATCTTGATTATATTATTAGAGAAAAAATGACTTAAGGTCATTCTCAATCTAATATTTTTTTAAAACTTATGTGAATCAATCTATTCATCAAATGAGCCTCAAGATTCAAAGGCAATTTCCTTTTTTTGGAAGGATTTACTCAAACTTATATAATTTTTCCTTAGGAAAAGTTCCTAAGTAACCAATAATATGAGTTATTTAAATTAATATTATTCATTTAAGGATTAATTTAAAAGACAAGTTGGATGATTATGATGTAATTTAATATATAATAGAATATTTTATCATGTGAGTATCCTAAAAATAAATACCTTATAAATACTATTATTAAATGTTCTCCCACAAAAATGATAATACATTTTTAAGAAAATCATGCCCATTAGTGGTCAAATATCCATATTTCACTATGTATATGACATATATTTATTTTAAATCTCACTTATTATCTATTTAGATAGGCCATTGTTCCATGAATATCATATAGGACTCATTGATGGTTAAGAAAATAACTCTTTATCAAATATATCATATGGATAAACTCAATACCATTTATCTTGTATCCTTATAGTTAGGCATTTTCAACTAAATGTAACATAATTTAAATGATTATAATGAAGAAATCAACTCTTAGGGAACATTTTATTCTTTCTTTCATTACACAAGAAAATCTAGGATCACTCTATTTAGCATGAAACTACTCGGTTGGATGGTCATGGTATTGACAAGAGTTCACTTTGGAAGGAATACAACACTTACTACTTTAAAGAGGATTTAGTCTCACCATCTTATACCATTATTCCTTTAACATGTATGCATGATTCTAATTATTTATTTTGGAATCTTATTCGTTACACCAAATTAATATTTTCATACTACATTTATGTCTAAATCAATACACAACTTGTAGATTGTGTTATTACACAAATTAAAATCCAACTATATTTAAAAATTTTCAAATTCATATTATATATAAGGTACATAAAATAAAATCATGAAAAGGTTTAGAATTATATTCAATCTATAATCCTCACATGAGTATGATCGAAGCTAAAAATAGTCCACCAACACTTTTCTAGACAAGGATTAAGCCTCAAAGGGAGTGAGTATTCTGACCCAATGTGCCTCTACTTAGGGATAATTTATTCAAGAGATATCTGAATTGCATTATAATTATAATAACTAATATATTAAAACTATAATTAAAAAATTAATTCAAATTCACAACTTAATAAAATTGAAAGTACAGGTAAAGGAAAACTAAATCCATTATTAAACTTAGTAAATATTTCCTTAAATACATGTATAATATTCTCTACAAGCACTTGGATAATTTAATTTAAAGAATATACAATAATTCATAATATACCAATTATATTTATGAATAAATAAGGTATTAAATAAATAAATAAATAATTCATAAATTTAAACACGAGATAAAATATATACAAACAGTTAATAAAAAAGATAATTATAAGTATTTCATATCCACTAATTATGGAAATTAAATAATTTATAATAGAAACACATTATACCCACTCATGATATGAACTCATTCATGTTATTTTATTATATAAAATTTTATCCAAATATATGATATTAGAATAAAAATAAACATTTAATATTTCCATTATATTATCTTACAATTCACATAAACCAAATATCATGTTTTTAAAATTACTTAAACCCTTAATCAAATAAATTTTCTAAACTCATTATGATGTGGTTTAAATATTTTCTCAAATAAAGACTTTAATTTGAATAATTAAAATTAATAGTAAGAATAATTCATAAATTTAAACATAAATTGTTTATATTTTAATTTTGTTATGTAATATATAATAATCGTATAAAGTACCGTTATAATTTTTTAAAAAATTATTTATTTCTAAATTATAAGGTATACAATATATTTGTGAAATTTCATTTTTCAATATTAACAATTAATTTATAGTGGTATATTTAATAAAGTATTCAAAATAATTTAAATAAATAATTATAATTGTTTAAATTAAATAAATTATAAGCAAATTGATAAATAAATATGAAATTTTACATTTTTTCATAGTTTATAATCAATCGTTTAACTAAAAACTTTAGTTCATAATTGAAAAATAAGAAACAAAATTTTTCTCTATGAATTGTAATTAGTGATTTGGGATGGTTTTTTAGGTATAAAATGTGAATTTCATCATATTAATCTAGTGGTACTTGTCATATAACATGTAGTATTAATCCTTTGAGGTGATACCTTGTGTAAGAATAAAACTTTCTTGCATAGGATTAACAACAAGACCGTGTAAGAATAACTTATGTGGAATAGTCTTTTGTGACATTAAATGGGTGCTACATAGGAATAATTGAGCATGTCCATCTATCATCCGTAAGGTGAAATAATTTCTTATGTGAGATTATTCTGACACAACATTGGTATGCACAATTTTAAGAACTATATTTCTCTATGATTAGATATTTTAGTTGGGTGTTGAATATTTCTAGTGAAAATAACATTGAATGGAACCTAGCTCCCTTCACATATACCCAAATCACCTCAGAACACCCAAGAAAATTTGTATACTACAATCCTTTATTCAACCCCCTTCACAAACTTTTCTTCTATATACCCTTGAATCCCATACACAATCCCCTACCTTGCGATTCTCTTATACTCCAAATTCATCTTACACGAAACACTATATTATTGGGGAATGATAGCAGTTACCACTTTAGATTCATGAATAACACACTTTTTCCCCATAACTATACCTCATGAATTCAATTTATAGAAAGGAACCATGACAAAAAAAATATTGGAATTCTTAAAAATAATCCACTTCTATGCATGCCCAAGCCTCCTACCTATACTTAAGGTGACTCCATAAGTTATGCCTCAAGGAAAATAATAGGAAACTCGGGGTAATTTTGACAACCAAATATTTTTATTTACATTAAAACATTCATGAAATAAAACTTTCTATAAGCTCTTGATTCATTGGGAGACAGACCTCATTTGAATAAAATTATAATAGTGCTTTAGATGACTAATTCATTATAGTGCTTCTATATTAAGGATACCCTTTTCCGAATCCTTAATTCTAGGGATACCCTTCACCTGGGTATCTATATTAGGGTTAAATTTCTCCCATGCCTTTACACTAGGGTGACACTTTTCCTAAACATTGATAGAAGGGACACCCTTCACACTTGCCTCATATTAGGGTAACCCCTAATATAGACCTCCAAACATGGGAAACACCTTGTCCAAGACATCATAATAGGGTGAAACATTTTCAGGGATTCCACCTTAGGGATACACTTTTCCCAAGTCTTTATACTTGGGAGACACTATTTGTGACACCCAGATTTTTAATTCTTCTTTTATTTATTGCATATAATTTTTTTCACCTAGTTATGGGGATGATATTTTTTAAAATTTTAAATTTTAAGAATTTATATTCTACCTAATGGTTGGTGAAAACCATTTGTCTATTGTGAATGGGGTTTCTGTATCAGGACAAAGAAATTTCACATACATCGTACATAGTTTCTGAAACCATACAATCTATTTGTGTAAAACACCAAGATTAAAAAAATAAAAAGAATTACACCTAAATATTTACCCTAGTTGAACACAAGTATCCCTAAATCCCCCCTTATGTGAACAATGAATGAGACCCATCACTTTATACTGTTACATACCTCTTCCATCCTCCCCTATTTCATGATTTTTCATTCAATTTTGAGTGGATATCTGTTAGAGTAAGGATCCTACTCTTACTCTTCCCTCTTTATCTCCTTCCTCTATGTTTTATATTCTCTGAATTTTCATTACAACCAATGGATAAAACATAAATGGGGTTTATTTTATCATGTTTCTCACTTCTTATGTGTGATATGGGTTCTTCAAGCCTTCCTCTCGCTATTATAGAAGGAATCACATCGTCTGCAGTAGCCCTAGGTAGGTGTTTCTATGCCTTCTCATTTCCTTTATTTATTGTACATTATTTAGTTCTTTAAATAAGTTTATTTAAATTTATAAATGGTATTTTGGATCATTTAAAATTATTTACACAGTCATATCTAGGTTTGTAATGGATTAAAACTGATTACCAATTGGGTATTGTCAGATTTGACTTGAATTTTTAGGTTCCTTCAAAGAATAAAATATCTTTATTTACCTTGAAATATTTATGATGGTTTTAATAAAGTAAATGGAAGTTTTAAAATTGGTTTAGACCATTTTTAAATTTTATTTATTTACATTTGTCTTTTATAGGTGAGTTATTTTGGATTTCTCTATTTTAGGAATTTTATTATTTCTATTCATTTATTTTTTACGTGGTTAATATATAATTGATGTTGGGAATATTTTATATTATGTTTGGTGTATATACACATATGTGTGGGTTTATATATATATATGTACATATTCGTACGGTAATGTGCGGATATGTACATTTTTAGTTGGATATATATAAGTGTATATGTTCATAATGGTATAAAAATTGAGTTTTAAACTTAAAACATAATGATTAATTTTGGGTTTTAAATTTGTTTTCAAAGGATTGTTTTTAAATTATTTTTTTTTTATTTTAAAACCCGTTTGGGATTATGAAATATTAGAAAAATTGCGTCAAGGTTTTTTTGGTTTTAAAGAGATATTTAAAAAGGTATTTTTGAAAGGAGGAATGGTTTCAATTAATGTTCTTAATTATGATATGTTATTTTTGATAAGATAGATGATGGATAAATTGTATGTTTTTTGGTTGAAATGTGGGAGACAGAAGGTATGCAGGTAAAAATATGGGTTATGCCTTAGCATTAGGCATGAGGCTAGTTAAGGCTCATTGAATAGTGAGACTAAGAGTGCTCTAGGATTTCATATATATTAAATAGCTGATTAGTGTTCCATGAGTGAGTCATATATCTATGGAACCTTTAGTTATGTGCTCTTCCCATGTATCATGGATTGTGATTATAGTGTTACACATTACTTAGTTTCGAAGCATACTTTTATGGATTATGTTTTGATTTTGGTTTACTAATTTTTTTCACCATTATTATTTACTTCCTCTAAAATTTGTGTTTTATTTAGTCTTGTCTATGTATTTCATCCATTATTTTTTGGGTTTCCTTCATAGAACCATTTTTAAAATTATGCTTAAAAATTTAATTTCAAAGGGATTATTTTATATGGATTATTTAATGGTTAAAATGTTTTTCTAAATTTGTATTTTAAGGAAAGAGTCTTAGGTTGAGAAAATGATGTTTAAGTGACTATTTTTTTTAAATAAAAATGAATTGAAAGTATTATAAAATGTCTGGTTATGATATTTGTTTTTCAAGTGTTCTCTTATAAAAGTTATCTTTTAAATGTATTTCACATTGTCATTTTTGGTTAATTATGGAAAAGAAAATCATGTATTCTATGGTGCTTACCTATTAGAATGGAAAGTTAAAACCCTACTCAAACAACTTAGTGGTTTTGGAAAGATTGTATTTTTTTTGGTTTTGGTTTTATTCATAGAATGAGATTCATGTTGGGATGTAGAGTGACCTCGGTTCACATGGTATTTCTTGATCCAGCATGTTAGTGTTTATTTTTACTATTTCAGTAGCTACAACCACATAGATATTTCTCTTCTTTTTATTCATGGTTGATTGGTGGCACATTATATCTATAGAGGATGGGGTGCGACTTGGATTGGGATACAACTAAGGGAGTTAAAGGTGAATCAAGGGAATTATTTTTCATAACATATATCTACGTATTATTTAAATTGTTTATATGTTCATTTTGTTTATTTTATTTGGCATGGATGTATGACCAATAGATGGGTCATTTTAGAATTATGGTATAATGGTGACACTTTTTAAATCATATTTATTTGGGATAAATATTCCCCAATGATTTCTTATTATTCATATTATGTCTGTCATCAGCCTGAGGAGATCAGGGACACCCCTTAGGCTAGTGGTGAGGTGGGTTGGGTGTTAGTTTAGGTGGTAGCCAGAAATTTTTCATTAAAAAATTATCATTTCCTAGTTTCTAATGATAAACTAGGTTTTATAGTTTTTCTTTTTCATTTGGGATGTATGGTAGATAGAGGTAGGACTATCAAGACTCAAGAGGTTGGATTAGGAAGAGTACAGTGTGGTCTTACTCATTCCAAACCTTGAATTTCTATGGGAAGTTGGGTTTCAATTTTTGTTTTCTGGTTTTGGTATGTTATATTTATGTTGATGGATGTATCATGTCTGGGGATGAATTAAGAGTCGAGATAGTAGTACATCATGATATCACTTGTCTTAGTAACCCTTATGGAGCATGAACACAAAGTTCATTATTACTCTCATTGCCTATTGTGTGATTGGATGATGGTACACTAGGCCATGTAGACAATTCACATATAGTCACCAATCTAATTTGGATTAGACTTATGTTGCATGATATTGATTAGTTTTATTTTCATTGGTTGATTTTTTTATAAATATCCCTTTTGTAGGTTGATTTTTTTTTCAAGTGATGTTTAATGATTTTTTAGAAGATGTAAATGTACATTTTGAAATGGTTAAAAAGGGTGGTTTGAAAAGAATCTTTTATTGAAAATGGGTTTCTATTTTTTAAATATCTTTAAATTATAATGTATTGATTTAAATGGGGTAAATATGGATTCTAAAAGTGAGGGGGGGGAGGGGGTTGTTACTGATTTTTTGAAATGGTGGTTTGTGTTTGGAAAATGTTTTATGGATGGGTTTAGTTGACTTTTATTTGTTATAAAAACATGGTTTTAAATAAATTATTGGTTTTGAAACTATTAAAAAATTATAAATAAATTGAAAATGAATTTTATGTTTGGGCATTTGAAAAGGTTTTCAATGGAGGATATATGTGATTCAAAATTAATTTTAAGTGGGATTTTAGATTTAAAAACATAAGGATGCGGTTTTTGAAATGGTTAAAAATGGTACATTTGATTTTTTTATGAGGTGGATATTTTCAAAACTATTTTTGGTTAATTTTATTTAAATGGTTATCATGGTTTGTGATGTGATTTTATATGATAGTTATTTTTTTCATACGGTTGAATTGGCTCATGTGGTTCTCCTTGTTATTGAATTTCTACCTCCCAGGAAGGTCACAAGTAATCAAGGGTTTAAGTGATCATCTATTTTTTGATTTTAGATGATCAAGTTTTTGGGGTAAATTTTCAGGTGCATTTCCATACATCCTTTATTGATTAAATCTTGTAAAATTTGGATCTTTTGGGTCTTCTATAGTCTTTTTAAGATGGGCGAGTCCTTTGGAGTTGGGATTTACTTCACGTGGTGTCATTTGATTTTGGTTATTTGATTTTGGTGGGAGAACTGGGGTGTGATTCATGTACCTAGGGTGGATGCTAAACTAGTAGAGTGTATGCACCATCTAGTATCTATTTGATTTGATTGGTCTTACATGAGCGGTGTCCCAGGGTATGAGATCCTAAGTTACCATTTCATTAATATTATCTCAGGGTTCAGGAAGATGTTGTTAAATATGAATGTTCATTGTTTATACTTAATCCCTTTTCATTCTGGTTTGGGAGGTTATCGATGAGTGGCTTGATAGTTTTTTTCTTGGGGGATTTTATTTTTTTAGTGCTTCTAAGGTTGTTTTTGTGTGGGATATTTAATAATTTGTGTCTATTTGGAGAAGTAAGTTATTTGTGGAATTAGGAATTATGTTTTCTATGGGTATCCTAGATGAGATGATTTAGGTTTGGACCACTTATTAAGAGTCTCCATGAATGGGGTTTGGGTTATGTTTCTTAATGGTATTTTGGGAATGATTTTGTTTATTTTGAACCACCATACTAAGGAAGTTCTTTAATGGTGGGGAGATCCAATATGAGTCTCCATTTCTTTTTTTCCTCATTATTGGTTATGTGTGAAATATTACATGAGTATATAGAGATACTTGGGTCTTTTTTAGACACTTTAATTGTTTTAGTTTATGTTTAGTTTCCTATAGCATGGGGATCGTGTCAGAGATTGTCCCTTCCTACTGATTTAAGTTATTCTTAGAGTCTTCTTCTTGTGTTTTAATTTTTTCTTTCTAATGTTCAGTGTATTTATGGGGAAATAAAATATTATTTGGGGAGTATTGTAACACCCATATTTACAATTCTTTATGAAATTTATTTTTTATTATTTTTTCTATTGATTTTTGGGGCCCATCTTTTTTAATTTTTGAAATTATATGAATTTTTGGCCCACCACACTATTAGTGGAACAATAGTGATAACCATGAGACACCCATGTAAGGGGTATGTATAATGGTATGGATACACTTACCATGGTATGTACATGGTTTTAAAAACCATGAAATCCAACCATGTGGGTTAATTAGTTAGCCAAGTGGAGGGTGAAATATTTTGGTAAACCATGCGACAACAATGTGAAACCCCCATATTCTAGATAAATGAATATATATAATAATTACCATTATAATTTTACCTATAAAACACACCCTATCCATAAATATATTCCATGCATGATCCATGGATAATTCCCATCCCTTAGGTGCACAACCTGCCTCCTATGACCTCCTATAGTCTTCGATTATTTACATAATTTCAAGAAGTTACTCATCTAGGTATAAATCCTTTTTCTAATAATCCATCTTACTATACTTTATCCATGATTTCTATTCCTCCATTAACTATGTGGACCATATATTAACCTTAAATGGGTTTTGGGATTAATTTCACTATGGTTGTTTCTTTTTATGTGTGTGATGGGTTATTTAAGCCTCCACTCACCATTATGGGAGGAATTACATCGTTTGTGAAAGCCATAACTAGTTGTTTCCATTTATTTTTCAATTAATTACTTGAGCACACATAACTTGGTGATTTCAATGTATTTATTTAAATCTATATTTTCTATTTTAGATCATTTGAAATTTATTACCAAAGATTCTTATAGATTTTAATGGATTAAAATTGAATTCAAATTGGGTTATTGTGGATTAAAACTGCTTTTTTATCCACCTAAAAACTTAAAATATCTTTCATTCAATGAAATATTTATTATGGTTTTAGAAAACAAAATGTGTGTTTAAAAACAATCTAATACCATTTATAAAGTTTTATTAATTTATGTATGAGTTAATGAGGTGAAATATTTTGGATTTCTTTGTTTTAGGAATTTTAGTATGATTGTTCATATCTTTCTTATGTGGTTTATCTATGATGATATTGGGAATATTTTTTATTATGTTTATTTTTTATAAACATATGTGTGGTTATATGTATATGTACATATCTGCATGATAATATGTGGATATTTACATAGAGATTTGGATATATATATGTGAATATGTGAATAACGAATTAGAAATATGAGTTTTGAACATTAAAATAATTTTTAAATTTGGTTTTTAAATATGTTTTCAAAGAAATAATTTTAAAAAAAATCATTTGAAAACCATATTGGTCCCATTAATTTTATTTTTGTGAAATGTCCTTAATAAAAATGTTTGGTTTTCAAGTGAGCTTCAAAAATGGATTTAAAAATGAGGCATGATTTCAATTCATGTTATTAATTGTGGTTTACTATTGTTGATGATATAGATGATTTATATGTTTTATATTTTATGGTTGGAATGTGGGTGACCATTGGTAGGATAGAAATAGGATGTGTTCCCCACTAACTTTAAGCATGAGGCTAGTTTGGTATTTTTGACTGATGAGACTATGAGTTATCCTAGATTTGTTTTAAGTCACATAACCATCTAGTGTTTTGTGAGCAAGTCAGTTTCCTTTTGAACCTATTGGTTAGAGCTACTCCCATGTTCCATGTATTGTGATTATGGTGTTACAATTTAATTGATTCCCACACTTACTTTTTTGTATGATGTTGTGATTATAGTTTACTTTATTTGGTTACTTTTATTGTTTACTTTCTATGCACAATGGTTTTTATTTATCATTGTTTATATATTTCTTCTATTGTTTATTATCTTATTATTCTGGTATGCTTCTTAGTACCATTTCTAAAAGTAATATTAAAAATTGAATTTCAAAGGGATTATTTTATATAGAATGGTTTAAGGTAAAATGGATTTATAAAATTGTATTTTTAATGAAAGAGGTCTAGGATAAAAAATAAATTTTAAGTGTCAATTTTTGTTTGAAGAAAAATAAATGAAAAAATATGAAATAGCTGGTTGTGATATTTGGTTTTCACATGACCTCTAATAAAAATTTATTTCATAAATTTATTTCTAATTATAATTTTTTTTATTCAAGAGAAGAAAATAATAGGCTCTGTGGTGCTTATCTTCTGGGAAGTCAAAGTCACACACTACTCACATCCCTTGGTGTTTTTAGACTAAGTGGCCTTTTGTAAGTTCTAGTTTAATTATTATAATGGGATTTGAGTTTTGGATAGAAAGTGACCTCGTGTCACATGGGATAACATGATTAGGTATGAGAGTGTCTATTTTTATTATTTAAGTAGATCCTATCACATAATAAATTTTCCCTATTTTGGTTATGATTAATTGGTGTTGCACTATATCTATAGTGGTTTTCATGGGAATAAAAGATGGATATATTTGAGGGAGATTGTGGTGAGCTTATAGATTTATTCTTCATATGTTATATCTATTAGTTGATTAATTTTTTTTCTTTTAATTCTAATATTTTTTCATAGACATTTGACTTCTGGACGTTTCATACAAGAATTTCGAAAGAACTACACTACTTTTTTAAATCATATTTATCTGGGAAAATGATCCAAAATGATATCTTATGATACCTATTATTATTTTAGTATACTAGAGGGATTGATTATTCCCCTTAGGTTAGTGAAGAGCAAGGAAAAAGTTCAGGTGGCATCCTAGGATGGTTTGTTACACTTTTCCTTGACTTTCATAACAAATGGAACCTTCTCCCAGGTCTCAACATTATGGTGACCCTTCACCCAGGCCTCTATACTAAGGTAACAAATCTCCTAGACTTTTATACTTGAGTGATACTTCACCCATTATTCCATATCAGGGAGGAACTTTTACTATACCTCTATATTAGGGTGACACTTCTCCCAAGACTTTATACTAGGGAAACATTTTTTTACCAATACTTATTTACAAGGAAATACTTCTCCTAGGACTACATATTAGGGTAAAAATTGTCCCAGGACATAAAATTAGGGATACCTATCACCTAGGCCTCCATATCAGGGAGACCCTTTGCTGAGGCCTCTATATTACAGTGAACCTTTACTCAGATCTTAATATTAGGGATCCCCTTTTCTCAAGTCCTCTACTAGCATACTATTTTACTTGTACAAATTTTTTTGATTAATTTAATAATTATTTGAAACCTCATTTAATTGGATCCTTTAATTAAGAAATACTATAAGGCTTCCTGGAATTAATTAATGGGTTATTCATGCCTGAGTTCTTCCCTTCGATCATGTATTCTTTTGATAACAGTGGTCAAGAACTCCTTGATAAATAGACCATTTATTTTCACTCCCAAACTAATAGGACCCTAAGGGTACTAATGATCATGTATTCTATTGATAATAAAGGTTCCTACCATTATTCCATTAGTGAAACATCAAACGGATCAAGATGGTCATCTTAACTACCCCATATCAAGCATCTTACCATTTTACAAATCTAAATAGATTTTTTGGTCTACTGAATTATCCAATCCTCATTTATGGGTTTTTAACTTGATTTAATCCCCAAATCATTCTCACTATGATATGTTACCCATGAGTCAAATATTTCTTCTATGTATTATCACCAAAAGATTATAGGTGGAAAAATTCTTTGGGAATCTTACTAGGTGTTGACTGTATCATGCCTGGTCTTTTCTAGTTAAAAATATAGAAGAGAAAAAAGTGTTCCTCATTCATAGGAACAATATAAACAATTTCCAGATATCTTTCACCTTGTTGGATTTTTAAAACACTTCAAACTACATAAAACATAGTTCATCTAGAATGACAATAAAATGATCAAAATTTGACCTCATCATATGTCCTAAAAGAAAAATATGAAATGGTCCTTGATGAATAACCTTAAAAAATACTTTGTTTAGTCCTAAACAAATTAAATAAAAATTAACTACATTTAGACATGGATACATGACCTTAAAAAGAACTATAATTTTCTTTATCACATGACCTTAAAAGATATAAAATATCACATTAAGTAGTTCCAACCTACATGGGTTTAGATACCATTTATACAGATAAATGAAAATCTCCCATAATGATCCCAATAATAGATCTACAACCCCTACTATCAACTTGGATAATGATAAACTATAGATTTCTGAACTATGCGTCTTTAAACAATAATGTAACTATTGTTAAGGGGGAGATTTATTACCTGTAATATATATAGATGTTAACATCCATGTTTGGAATCAAACAATAATTATAAGTAGAGGAAAGTGATAACATTAATGGGACTAGGAATCATTCCATAAATATGTATTAAATCTATAATAGAATATCAGATAAGAAAATAACACCCCTTAGGGGATAAGCTGAAATCTGATCCTATCAACCCATAAAAAATTTAAAGTTACACTATTATGCCCTAGTGACCAGCCTCTAGAAATTGGTTTTGTGACTGACTCAAAATATTATAGGGCATAACATATGAGAGAATATAAATGGTAAAACTAGCATGAAATCCATTACATGTGAAAGTAATCAATTGACGATGCACTTTTTATTTTTAATAATACATTGACACGTTACTTGTTTATGGATGTTCACACTAATACATAACACACCTTAAACATCATAGAGTCGACCTTTATCAGTGCTAGAAAATCACTGACTACCTAGCGTGCATAAAATTCCATGGCTTTTATCATAGCTAAAAAAGTGCGGATAAATGGTAGATTTATCAGCACAAAAAAATATCTAATAAAAGACCACTTTTATTAGCGATTTTATTTATCACTGACAAATAGACCCTTTATCTATGATTTAAAAAGCACTAAAAATAATTTATTTAATTAGTTATTTTAAAATCGCTGATAAAAGTATGATTTATCGGTTCCTTTTAGTGCACTGATAAAGGTGAAAATTGCAGTGTAATACTACAACACACTGCATCACTATAAATAGGTGAAGTGTGATACAACTACACATTGAATCAGAAGAAATAACAAAAAATTTACCAAAATAAGACAAAAATGTTGGATTCAAATTAAATAAAATTTCTAACACCAATTCAGGAAAAAGAAAACACTATTATAGAGTTTGTTAGTTGTTTTTTTCTGAAATTAATGTAAATTTGGAATAAAAAGGCACACATGGAGTCTTACCGGTCCCACCATGAGTCGAATTGAGGTGTGACTAATTACTACATGTCAAAAATGACTTATGGATTGTTTTAATAAAGTACCAAAAAAATCAGAATGCGTTTGCTCAGTTTTGAGTATGTCAGTTGTTTTTTGATTGAAATTAATATTAGTTTTGAATAAAAAGATGCACTTCAAGTCATACTAGCAAAAATGTGCACTAGATTATGGTGAATATGATCCCTACACATCAAAAATTACGTACATGTCATTTTTATAATGTATCAAAATAATCTGAACACATTTTCTCAGTTTTGATTATGTCATTTGTTTTTTTCCAATAAAATTAATGTCAATTTTGAAGAAAAGACGTTCTTGGAGCCATATCGATAGCATTTTGCATCATATTATGGTGTGAATGAATGATACAAGTCCAAAATGCATCATGGATAGTTTTCCAAAAGATTCAAAATAATCAGAATGTGTTTCCTCAGTTTTGAGTATGCTAAATGTGTTTTACTAAAATGTCATTTTAAACTGAAAACACGCACTTTGACCCAAATAGGCGGCATCATTTGTGGGTTTTATATGATACTAATTCATAAAAATAAAAAATGAATTATTTATCATTTTACCAAATTATCTAGATAATCTAAGCACATTTTCTTAGTTTTTAGTGAGTGATACTTTTTGATATTAAAATGTCAATTTTAAACTGATAATGGATAGTCATTGTCATACTAGTCACACTATGCATCTAATTGATGTGAGACTAATCATTACATGTAAAAAATGATGTATGGATCATTTTCCTAATGTTTGAGTATGTCAGTTAATTTTTTGACAAAAATTAATGTCAATTTTAAATAAAAAAGACGAACTTGGAGTTATATCGGCCACACCATATATTATATTGTAACAAAAAAAGAATGATAAACATCCCAAATAATAGATGGATCATTTTATAATTGTATTTTAATAATTGGAACATGTTTCTTCAGTTTTGAGTATGTTATGTGTGTTTTTTTTACTAAAATGTCATTTTAAACTAGAAACAAAAATTTTGAGCCACACAGGTGGTATTGTATGTGAATTTGACATGATAATGATTCATAAATGTAAAAAATTAACCATGAATAATTTTCCCAAATTATAAATACAATTCTAGTGTGATTTAACAATTTTTAGTGAGTGACACTTTTTTGTATTAAAATGTCAATTTTAAACAAATAACAAACACTCAGAGTCATACTGGTCACATCGTGCATCATATTGTGGTGAGAATGATCTCTACATGTCAAAAATAATGTATAGATCTTTCTAATTTTTTAAATAAACAATCCTAATTCGTTATCTAGGTTTTGAGTATGTTAGTTGTTCTTTTCACTCAAATTAATGTCAATTTTCAATAAAAAAGGCACACATAGAGTCATACCGATCACAACGTGCATTCGATTGAGGCACAAATGAATTCTACACATACCACATGACTCATGGATCATTTTACTAAGGTATCAAAAAAATAAAAATGTGTTTCCTATGTTTTGAGTATGTCATATGTGTTTTTTAGTGAAATTTCATTTTAATCTAAAAATGGGAGCTTTGAGCCATACATGTGGCATCATGTGTGGGTTTGACAAGATATCGATTCAATAACTTCACAAATTAATTATAAATCATTATAAAAAATGGTCAATAAAATACAATAACATTTTCTCAGTTTTCATTGAGTGATACTTTTTTTTATTTAAATGTAAAATTTAAACTGATAACGGACATTTGGAGTCATACCGGTCACACTATGCATCATATTGAGGTGCGAGTGATCCGTACACATCATAAATGATGTATGGATCATTTTACTAATGTAACAAACAATCCAAATGTGTTTTATTGCTTTTGAGTGTTCCACATGTTTTTTACTAAAATTTCATTTTATAGTGGAAAGACGTACTATGACTCTTATCTTAAGCGACAAGTGTTGTGTGCACTTTTAATAAATTGTTCGAAAACAAAATCATGGTATAATTCTTATTCTACTTTATTTACAAAGAAAAATAATTGTTTTAAATCTAATTATTTTATCCACCTCCACCTCAGTCTCCACCTCAGTCTTTGCCTCTGCCTCCTCCTCTACATCGGTCTTTGAATCCAATTCTGCCTCCTCCTTATCCTTAACCTCCACCTCTACCATTGCCTATAAATTTTACTCCACCTCTATCACTACCTCCACAATTTACCAAAAATTTAATTGTTTTCTAGTCAGAAATTTTTAACAAATTTATTTCCACCATTACTCTTCTCCTTGAGGAAGAGGTAAAAAATAATATATAAGCATTCTGACACTAATGCTTCACATGCCAAATTTCATTTTAAGGTCATAGCTCCTAATAGATAACAAACATAGTAGGTAATCACTTAAATTTGTTTTTGGAATACATTCTAAAAAATAATTACTTCCCACTCATCTCTAAAAAAAATTTATTTCTTATTTTGAGTAACTCTGTTCTAAAAAATCTATACAATACTGAGAAAATATAGGTAGACAAATGATTATGAAATATTTTTAATAAAATTTTAATTACCTAATGAAATTGTTTGTTGAGGGACACTGGTCTTTTCATAATTTATGATTTCTCTCATGAATTTGAAAATATAATATCCAAAATTAATTGCATTATCTATTTTTGGACACTACCTAAACATTGATTAAAATAAGTAAATTCGGTTCAAATTTTTTTATATTTATATCATTATATATACACCTTATTTTTGTTTCCATTTTTAGGAATTCACAGGCTTTAGATTTCTAGACACCGTATTCACTCCATGATTTATCCTTCATTTAGGGACTTCTCTACCATAACAAAATAATCATTAAAACACATTCCAAACATATAATTCAAAATTTATCTATAAAATTTTGATTGTAGTGTATTACATATTCACAATACACATCATGCGTAGTCAGTTGGTTGGAAATCCATGCATTGAATTCAAAAAATAAATATTTAGGTGTCTATGTTGATTGTTATCAACATCTAGTGCTTCCTAAGAAAACAAAAACAATTTACTAAGGAAAAAATTAAAAATATATTTAATGTGATTTGATCTTAGAGTATTACCGTTGAAATGTTGGGATAGAAAATAGTATGTTTTCTGATTCTTTTCTATTAATTTCTTTTAGTAACTTGTATTTTTCTTCATAATTTCTTCCTTATTCAAAGTAATTTAAGGCGTAGAAATGATATAGGGATTAATTTATCCAAATTTCTCTTCACATGATCTTCCATTTATATAGTTTTAATATAAACTCCCTTACAAAATATGAATAGTTATTAACTTTAATAAATATATTTAGCTCACTATTTGAAAAAAAGTATTATGAAACTGCACCTTATGTACGAATTCAAAATTGGGATCCCCAAGCATTCGTACTTTAGAATCTCATTTATAGTCTCACGACCAATTCTATCTTTCAAGGAATCTCTAAATATTTCTTCTCCATATTCAATGTAAGAGATTGTTTTATAGTTAAATATGTTATCTATATGAATTTGTAATAATAATAAATATTTCTCTAGAACTGGAGGGGAGAGGGTACTCTCGGAAGGTCGTTTTGTTTTCTTGGTCGATTCACTAGATTTTCTTGATTCGACCTTTCAATTATCCACCAATTTATCTTTATATGATATCATACCACACTTCATAACTTTTATCATCAACTGTTAAGTGTTTTTAATATGAAATTTTTTGTTAAAGATGTACCTCATGATTCTTTATAAAATTAGAAAACCATGCTAAGGAAGCTCCAATAGCAGCTTCAACCATTATAATTCCTAGACCATCAAGTGGATCAAGAAACTCAGTAGTTGGCTCATAAGCTACCTTAATTATCACTCTCATGTGATTTCTTGGGAGGGGTTGATTATGTAGCTGGTCTCCTAGGATATTATACATTGTAACCATCAGAACATGACAATATGTGGGAGTTGATAGATAAATGTCACATAAAATAGTACCCTGGATAATTTTAGAAATATAATGTTATCAAAAGTTGTTTTATTCATATTTTGGAGAATGAGTAATAAAAAAATTTATTATCTCGGGTAAGGTATGTGGTTGGGGGGAAGAACTAGCCCAAAATCTATTTGAATCATTTGGTTCATGTGAGGATCTTTTCTCCCCTGGTGGTCCACTTTGATCCTTTCTTATACATTGGTTTTCCAGACTAGACTGAAAAATAATATCTTATAGTGAGACTATTTGGGTCTGCATTTGTCTCATTATATTATATATATCTTCATGTGGTTTTATCTTCTAGAAATATGTTTGAGGAGAGACTCCAAAACCTAATACTCTAACACAACCATATTTTTTAGGCCGCCTCAAAGCTATTGAAAGTCTCTTTTCTTCTCGAACAACCATTTCCAATTCTTGTGTCTAAACCATATAAAAATTATAAACATATTTACTTTTATGTAATATTGTTATAAATCATAATCAATTAAAATTATGTCATATTTACACAATCTTCCCATAAATTTTTTGGGTTTTCATCAACTAATATACCATCATTATTTACATGATCCTCCTTCCTTAACACATGATGTAGGATGGAAGTGGATTCAGATTTTGATTCATCAATTAGAATATAAATGAAGGAACATATGTTGTTTTATAAAACATAATTATAATTTTATATTTTATTTAAAATACATTCCAATTTATTCTCCAATGATGTGTACCCCATCCTTACTTTGTAATAGGGGTACACTATATTTGATGCATGTTCTTTATTTTCAGGACTCTTTTTATATTTCTTAAATTAACAATTTTGAATGAAGGTAAATAAAATAAATAATGTGAAATAATATATTATCAACCACAATGCACCTGAATTGATTTCTCATTATGACAATATCTGAAAGATGTCTATGTTTCCTAATTTTTAATGTGTGAATAACAAAGTGGTGGGTAGGGATTTATTTTCCCCTCAACATCCCTAAGATGTAACTTCATCAAAAGAGTCTGGAAGCCTATATGGGTTTTTACAGTAGCCATTAAAACAAATTTATTATGACATTCATCTTAAATAAATGATTTCTACAAGTAATATTAATACTAAATCAATGTTTCATTAAAAAAATTTTTCTTTAAAATAGTTAAAGAATATTATAACATTACCATTATATCTTTCGAAAGGATTTCCTTCATTATAGGTTGGAGTTGGTTCCATGAGCCAATATCAATCAAAAAAATAATCCTCATTTTAACCCCAAGATAACTAATGAATGTTGACTTATTGGGGTCAATAGTTTGTCTGTGTTGATTCTTACCAACTTCAGATTTTATACCCTGACTTCTTGCCTTGAAAATTTTATTTAAAACTGTGATTCCATCTCATTCTTGTTTTTTTTTCATTTTTTTCATTAACATGTTGTTGATCCCCTAATAAATTTTTAGTTTTATCATCAAAATTATGTTCTTTCTTGGGATTGGAATCATCATCATGTTCATAAGACATTGACTTCATGAGTAGTCAAACATTTAACTTGTCATGAATAAAAAACATGAAATAAACTTCATGCATAAAATTCAACAACTAGAAGAATCTTGCATGAAAATTGTTACTTTATTTAATAGTGATACAATGATTCAATACTATAGTAAAACTAACCTTAAATAACTTTATTTAATCCATCCTTAGATGTTTGATTATATTCCATATCTTGATGATGTATTTGAGGCTACTAATTCTCTCTTTAAAACTATCATTCCTCCCATCACTGTTTAAGAGGTATATCATCAATGAACTTTGGATCCATAATGATGGGAGGAAGGGTAGTTTGAAAGAGGGAGTCTCATCTATCGTCAAGAGATGTAATAAAATTAATCATCTAATGATTAAAGTGTTCTAGGAACCTACACTAATGAATTTAGTCAAAAAATATCCTCAATTGAAGTGGAATTGGAATACCTTCACTCCAATGGTCTTGAAAAAATGAATCTAACCCCATATACATTGGGCATCACTTCTGTTTACTCCAAGATTCCACACCTTCCAATTTTGAAGATTGTTTTAATCCACCGTAAGATCCCTCCAATAATATTCATACCTTTAAAGGGTGAATTTTTCAACTTATACCCAATATTGATCTAGATTTTTTTATCTTCTAAATGAAATGAATCTATTCAATGAAATACTAAATTTATTATTATGATATATTACCATAAAATATTAGAGGAATTATATATACTTCTTGTCAATGAAAACTATAACACATTACTTGAAATATATCTACAATTACCTCAAGGAATATCCTACTTTACGATTAATGATGATATTATTAGTTGTAAAAATAACATTGGAGAGAGGTTTCGCCGCAAAAAAAGTATTCTAGACATTGAAGAGATTACACTAGTCTTCAATCAAAGCAATATTCTTAAGGACCCTTGATCACTGAAGGAGTGCTAGTGCCTTAACCTAGTGATAAACAATGATCAAATAAGAATATATATTTGGATATGAAATGAAAAAAATGTTTAATTACAATAGGGGGATTTTATCTTTTTATAGAGACTCTATATTTAATAAATATTTCCTTGAGTATTGATCGCCATCTCACAGAAACTGATAATTTCATGACGTCAAAGTACTTATTTCACTGAGTGTTTCAATAAATGTTTCGAGCCATCTATGATGCTTTTCATGATTTATAATTTATGAGAAACCATTTGGGAGATGTATCCAAATTCATTCACATAATATCATATATTTAATTCCCCACCAAAATCTATGTTGGTCATATGTCGTATCCTATGATAAAAGTATATACATGCTTAAATTTTCATTTATGATTCAAGGATATAAGAAAATACAATATCACTGTTTTTTGAATTTCAAACATGGATACCAAATTACATAAATTATAGGATATAAATATCCAAACCATCAAAATTATATTGTAATCAATTTTTGTTCTCTCTTCAATTATTCTGCATGTTAGCTTACTTTTCAAATTAATTTCTTATCCTATAAATTAATTATATATTTGTTTTTATTAGTAAATATACTAATAAATTAAATTTGATAGTGTTCTTGATCAAATATCCAACCATGGATAACATTCTTACTTTTTTAAAATACACCCTTTATATGTTGATTTATATTTATAATTACATTTACCCAATGATTTCTTAAATCTGTCCAATCTCAGAAATTTTTTAAATATTTATTGATCATAATATTCTCAACAAAGAAATTCCCCATCACTCTTTGTAACCCATGGTTATAGTCAAATAATAATATTAAATTAATTAAAAAACATTGACAACATAAATCAATAAAATAATTTTTGTATGGTGAATAATTAATTCAATATTGTTTTTTAATTCAAAAAAAATTATTCATCAAAATCATAATTCAAAATAAACCATTTCATGGTTTAACAATTTACATGAATAACCAAAATCCACAAAACATGTTTTAATGTTTTTTAAACTTACCTTGGTCCTTATATATTCATCACCCATAAATGAGGGCCACAACTTGGTATCACATAATCCTTAAAACCCCCATAATTAAGCCTTTATAATCAATAATCTAGTATATAAGATGAATTTAATTTGAGAAACTACCTAGATTTTGTAACCCTATATTATTCAAATGAAGAGAAAAAAGAGGGGGGATGAGAGGTCTCCTTGTTAATGTTGAGAGGACAGTAAACCGTCTATGTGTATCTCTAGGGACAAATTGGATGAACACTCAAATTCATATGAAAGGAGAAAACAATGAAATAGAACCACACTTGTAGAATTTCAGTAGCTATGAGAAGAGATGTAGGGTTCTTCTTGTTTAACAACAACACAAAAATGAAAAATGTGGAACCCAAAACATCCAACAATGATAGAGGTAGATTATAAAATAACAAACATTAGAATCTAGCCTTGATTAATCCAAGGGAACATAAAGGAGTCGTGCCAGCAGTAGAGGAGTTCTGCTAGAGCTTTAAAATCATGAGAGACTTGGTCGTGGTTAGGGTTTTTTTAAATAGACCGTGGGCACTTTTAACAAGGATTTTAGGAAAGCACTGAAAAAGATCCCATTTTATGAGCACTTTTTAGCACTCCTAAATCTCGATCTTTATAAGCCCTAAAAAAGCACTGATAAAAATTTTCTAATTAAAATTATTTAAATCATTTTATTATATTTTTATAAATATTTGAAGAACTTTATTATAATTTTATAATTATTTAAATAAATTTATTACAAATTTATAATTATTTTAATATATATAATTATTTATTTATAATTATATAAATACATCTTTAAAAAATAAAAATTAGTTATTTATAATAGTTATAAATACAATAAATATTCATATATATATATATATATTTAAAAATATTTATTTAAAAATATTTTTTTAACATTATTAATGCATATATAATATTAAATACATGCTTTTAAAAATGAGTGTATTTAAATAATTCAAAATGTGTACACATTAAAAATAATGAAAAAGGGATATGTTTTATTAATTAAATATATGTTATTACAAAATTATGGATATATATATATACTGACGTTGATGAATACATATTGAAAATACAACATAGTAAATAAATATATATAAATAAATAACAGAAAACGGTCAAATTAAAAAATAATAAAAAAAATAAAAAAAATCAAAATTGATTACCCTAACTATAGTATTAAAAACAATTAAATAAAATTGACAAATTTAAAACATAATATATATTAAATGTATCATGTTATAATGAAATTCTAATATATACTAAAATTTTAATAAATTTCATAAATATTAGGTGTGTGTGTTTCTATATATTGCTTAAATATATTTGTGTGTGTGTTTGGGTTTAAAAATGAATATATATATATATATATATATATATATATATGTATACATAGAATAAATGAAACACACGAAATTTAATAAAGGTTAAATTGAAAAATCAAACAACATTAAAAATGAATAAGACATTAATATGTTTCTAATCCGTATTTTATATATATTATAGTTATTCATTTTGTATATCCATATTTAATATATAATATTTGTTAAAATTTATTATATATATATGAATATTAATTTTATTAATTTTTATCAATAATTATTTTATTAATAATTTTTTTCATATTTTTTTTATTTACGCATTTTATTTTATTTTTCATTTAATTCTAGACCTTTATCAATGCTAAAAAATCATTGATAGAGGGAAAATTTTGTCATCACTAAAAACACACTGATTAAGGGCACCTTTTATTAGCGTTCAAAATAAAGCACGGATAATGTTCCCTTGATCATGCTAAAATAAAGTGTTTATAAAGGTTACCTTTTATCATACCTAAAAAACCACTGATAAAGGGTGCCATTTATCCACACTTTTTTAGCCCTGATAAAGGGATGCCTTTATCAGCGTTTATTTTAGCATAGATAAAGATGACCTTTATCAGTGCTTTTTTCTAGAACTTATAAATGACAATGCTATTAAAGGCATGTTTTGTAGTAGTTTCACCTTCAAATATCCCTTTAATCCAAATGGAAAAATCTAATAAAACACTTATTAATGTTAATCTACTTATAGAGAATAGTAGCCACTATAGTTAACCTCAGGCTACTATAGACCTTAAACCAATGAAATAGACATATGACTCATTTGTGATGAAAGCCATGAACCTTAAGGCTAGATGTACAATATCACTGACTCATAACTTGTATCTCCAATTGGTAAATATGATAGTTAGAGAATATCAACTCAATGTATTTATCTAAATGATGTAAGTGGATCAGGAAATCCTTCTAGAGATAAATACCTATATTCCCTTTTACCAATTATGGGTCATGGAGAAGCAAGTAGAACTTATTTCCAAGTCCAAAAACTTTTAGAGTATATACCTAGTGAAAAAAAACACACCTATCATATTTTTTGGATGTGTAACGGGATTTCATCTACATCCTCACCATTACTCTGGATCTTCTTAGGAGGGATCCTATAAGTTTCCATTGAATCTAGTACTATACTTTCTCAGCCTATCATGAGCATGTTGAGGTGGATAATATAAAGATACCATCTTTGTTTAACCAAACTAAAGAACATAGGATAATCCCCTACCTTGGGAGATAGAATAAAGAAGCTCAAGATCATGAAAATATTTATATTTCTATCAAATCACTTTAGGATCAAGCTTATATCCCTATTCTTGTTAACACTTAGAAATATCACTAGCTTATCCTAAAGATATCATATGATGTCTATCAAGATTTTTAGTGATAAAAAAGGAGTATGTTAATATCACTACTCATACTCATAAATCTTAATCTCTACATAATACTGAGAATACATCTAAGGATCCACTTATAACGGATCTAGATCATAAATATTACTTTCCAAATTATATAATCATAATTATGATAAAGGTTCCCAACTTGATTTCCTGGCCAAAAAAATCTAGAAGATGGAATTAGAAATATAAATATATAAAATATTATAATCATTAAACCCATGGGAATATAAATATTTTTGAGTTATATCAATATATTTTTATAGTGGAACGAGGATATCGTAGCTTTTTGTTAATATAAAAAGGCCATTATAGTTATGAAGGTTATCCCCAAAACACCATATTCAAGAACACTAGAATTAATTCCTAGAGTAACCACTATGAAGGTCCTTCCCTCTATTATATATTCCTAAACTCAAAAGGTTATCCCAAGAGTACACACTTTGGACCCCCCACAAAAATATAAAAAAATGATGAAGGTCTTATTTATGACACCAGTTGTGTAGGTCCTCCCAGCGACCTAAAGATTCACCAGAAAAGTGGTTATCACCTTGAGGAAATATCAAAAAATAATATACATAAAAGTTATACCTATAGAAAATATAATAATAACTTCATATGTTCTCCCTAGAGAATGGGTTATAGATACAAATTCTATAATATATGATGTGAAGTTCCTACCTATAAATACATACAGTAGATCAATTACTCTATAGCCCCTTACTATATAAACCATGTTGAAAACCCTAAAATTCCTCCCCATTTAATATTTTATAGATGTCTTAACCATGATGGAGCATTAATAATAAATTTATGTCTTTCCATTGATGGTTAATAGGCCATTTTCAATGTATTCCCTCTCCATAGTGCTCATTTCACTGCCCCTTTTAGTAACATTGTATATTTCTAGCACTAAGTTTCTCATTGTATTTAATATTCACCCATGATTACTTTATATTGAAATGCACTTGATAAATAAAGACCAATAACAATAGACCCATTGCCATTAATCAGTGGTGTCCCATCCCATGAATTTGGTGATTTTGGGTGAAGATCATCATCTATGGCTCACATAGATTATATATACTTTGATCAAATTGAGTTTTTTCTTAATAACCTTACTCTTCTTGAAATATAAGTGGTGAAATGGCCATTATTTCTAGATCAAGTTGAGTAATACATCTTCTAGGATGAGAATAAATCAATTTTCATATGGAGAGAATTGGATGAAGATAGATTATTAGTCATTTTCTAGGCCATGAACACTCTCCAATGTCATATTCTAGAGGCCTTAATAGAATATTTCATACCTTACTTCAATAAAAAATTAGGGGTGAATCCTTATCATTTCAATACTATGTATCTATCTTAGGGGTAGTACATTGAAAATTTTAATGAATTGGATGAGCTTTATCACTAATCTAACATAATCACCATTTTAGTAGCATGATACCTTAATTTAGGGAAGTGACACTCATGACTCCAAAATTATTTGCTTAGTAGTATTAAGGCATTTCACTATATAATCATTGAAACCTCACATGATGTGTGTATTAGAGAGTGGGGTTGAAGTAGTTTTTTATATTTCACTCTACTCACTAGGAAACAATGTTAATTTAGGAATATAGTTTACAATTTCATTACTTTAGGATAAGTATCAAACCCAAAATATTCCTTTTCTAGTTAGTATATCTAATTCAATACCAAAATCCATAAATCCTAGGAAAAAGTACATAGTAGAAGCAATACATTGATAAAATTAAACATTAGGATAGTAAGAAAGTAATTCAGGCCTCCCATTCAAGGAAGGAAAAACCTATAATCATGAAAAACATTCAATTACATATACTACCAATCTAGAAAAGGGGATTTATCGTGATCATGCTAGAATAGAACCTTATAATCCCAAGAAGGCCTCAAAACAACATCCTTAGTGATAATATATGAATAAAATATCTCCCAAGGCCGAGATATTTTTTACCACCACCCCCACGCCATGGGCCCTAAAATATGAAAAAGTACATACATGATATTTAAAGAACCAATACAACTTATTATCATATTTATGTGGGAATTATTACACCCCCACCTTCAAAGGTGTTAGTCTCTTCAAGATTAGGATAAACTTTATAGGAAGCAATGTCATGGTTTCCTCAACATTGTAATTCATATCCCTCAACAAGAGAGTATTTAGTGAAATTATTTAGAGTTACCACAAGATTACTATACGAAAAATAATTATAAGGGAGAATTAAGTAATGAGAGTGAAACCTAAAATGGGCCAAAAATCAAAATAGTCCACTAAGAAGTTAGATGATAATGATGATTTTGACCCATGAATTGAAGGATATTTATAATGGAGTGGTACATTAATACTTAAATAAACATAAGGATTTTATTCTCATTTTCTGATTCAATGTGATTAATTTTATCAATATCATCCGTATAGACAACATAGAGTATGGAACTAATACAAAATAGAAAAACGAGAATACCTCTCTTCAAAATGTGATCTAAACTGAAGTGTGTAAAGAGGGTGTGTACACCCGGTATCAGTGGAAGACTCATGATTTGGGATATCCTTCAAACATTCCACTACCTCCCACTCAGTGAACCTTATGTAAATATTAGATGAAATGTGTTGATACATACTCAACACACATGACACCTAAAGATGAAAAACCTCAATCAGATCAGGAGAAAAATTCTTAGTGTGAATTAAAGTTAAATTAATAAAGGTGACTCAATGTCAAATTACTCAGAGGAAATATACCTACTTTTTATCACTCCTAGGGTAAGGATAATATATATTCTTCATAAAATCCCCAAACATGAAGGAATTATTCTAATAATAAGAGTGAAGTCTATTCATCCAGCTGATCAGGAGTCTATAGAATCAACTTATTTAGCTCTGAAATCCTTAGATTACCTATAATTTATTACCTAGGGGAAAGTACTACCACCATATCAAGTGATTAACCCTAGGATGGATCAAGATAGATATTAATGGTAGTAATAGGCGATGCAACCATATCTGTCCCCACCCACTACTTCATCTTGGAGGTTGGTATGAAATACAAACTACTAAAGAGTGGACCAACGTCCATGGTCATAATATTATAATATGGATGAATGTATTATATTTATATAGTTAATGTTATACCATTTCAATAAAAACTCTATAGACACAGTCTATTTTGACCATGGTAATATTAAATGTTAGGAAAACACCCACTTAGGTAGGAATATAATACAAAAGGTCTACCTCAATGGTATTATGTTTACCTTATCCATATATACCCCACCACCATGGTCTTGTGTACTTATATACATAAATATGTTTATATATTAAATTCCTATCATAGGTTAGTGGTAAATAATTTTTCATAATTTAGAGGATATTATGAGATCAACACCCATTGGCCATTTTTTATTTATCTCCATAGTATTTTTTAGTCACAACTTTAGTCATATCCTAGAGGATATGACAACAAAGATAGTACCCAAGGTCACCTTAGACAATGGCTAAAGACTATTTTCATAGTTTAAGGGATTATTATAGTTGTTTTGGATTATAGTAATAGGTCAATTTTCCTATATTAGTCCCACAAGATGTCTTTAACTCTATTGAATCTCTTACTGATCGAACAAAAGCTATAGAGGGGAGAAAAAAAAGAGTACAACCATATAAGAGACCATATCTCAAATGGGAGGACTTGAATATCCCCCACCCAAATTTATAAATCCCAATTTTTTTGATTTTCAATAGAAAATAAGACCTATATTAGAACATTACACATTTTAAGGTCTTGATGCTACCCCATTACGAGGAAAATGTGAAACAAGAAGGGAAAAACACATATTATTTATGTAAAAACAATAAAGATAAATTTTATTCAAGTAAAATAACCTATCTATTAGGTTTTTCACTAACCATGAATAAATTTAATGATAGTTTCTTTACCCATTCAGATTCATGCTGGGGATGTTGATGATCCTTAATGTCCTAAATTATAAGAAAAAAATGAGCGAGTCTCATATATTTTTTCAAGGTTGACTTTATTTACCTTTTCAATGAACATGTAGTTTCCTTAATAAAAAATATTATAGATATAAATATATAATCTTAGAGATGAGTCAATGATGTCATTCCTGACATGATTATATAAAATGAATTTAAATTTTATAGACTCTTGGTCTAACTTAGAGTCACTATCAAAGAATAAAATAAACCATGGAACTAGTTTAATCAGAAGGATCACATTTATCTCACACCAAGATATCATTTGAACTAGAATAACTTTGACCTATGTGCACTTTGGAGACTGGAGTATTTATATGGAAGACTCATCGACTCATCCCACCAATTGTGATGGAATTTTTGAAAGTGATGTAAAGATTACGTATATAAATAAACAAGTGTCCATGTTATTAAAAGGAATAATATATAGTCACTTAGTCTCATCGGGGTAGTAGTTTCATCAATTATCAACACTTCTTCTAAAACTTTAACCTAGAAATACTCTATATCTACTAATTCTTCACCTGTGGTTCCTGGGAAATCTTTCATCCACATCATAAAATCATTATGTCCACTAAAACATCCTAAAATCTTACCATGGATTGATTGGTGGATTGATTCTGACCAATTATCATGGTGGTAACCTCATTAATTATTGGGAAAAAAATATCCTAATTAGGAAAACCTACCATGGAATTTCTTTAACATAATTAGGTTGGTCAAATGAGTCTATCCTAACAACTATTAAATCATTTAATTATATACTAAAATAGGTGAAATAATTCTCACCTCTCATCCAAAAATTAACCATGTGATGTTTTTTGAAGAAAATGTTGTATAATTTTAGAGTTATATTCAACATGAAATGTTGAAGGATAACTAAGAAGACATGATTAATGAATACTGATTTCCATTTAGTAAATTGTTAAAGTTATTCACCTCGGCTAAAGGCAAGGATACATTTATCAATGAAAAACTATCCTATACTATTATTGAAACTTCAAAAAGTTTTATGAGCTATATTAGGTCAAAAAAAGTAGGATGATACAAAATTTAAAAATTTTACTACATGGTTATTAGTGATTCATCCACTACTTCCCTAGTAGAAATATAAGTGCAAAACACTGTAAATCCCCCCTTCATTGTCAATAAATACATTTTTTTAATAGAACCCAAGAGTGTATCTTGAGACCCAATTTGGTAATCTTCTATAATTAACTCATAACCAACCCCTTTCATCAATAAGAATGTGTTCAAACAATATTTCATCACTTTTTTGACTCTTGACTAAAAATGGAGGGATATATGGTTCCACCTATAAGATAATTGATCCCAAAATTGGGATGGTATAGATATGGTCATGTCCCTTCACATATTGTATAATTCATTGGATGAGAGATGGATCCCATTCCATTAGGCGGATGACCCCATTGGACAACACACAAGGGTTCCACCTGTAGTTTACTCAAGAGACTCTATGGGTGCATGCACTATGTCAACCTTTTATAAGTGAAATAGAGTTTTATATTAGAAAAAAATTTAAAATAGAAGACAATATCTTAAAAGGAGGTTTTATATACACCTTCGAGGTCAATTATATTCCCCACTATGTATCAATGGATTGATTGATAACCTCTTCAGTGTTACCGTGATCCAAAATATCGTGTACTCACCTTTTAGTGAAAATCCTCTTATCTATCACATATAAAACCATATCTAACTCACTAAGATACTTTTTCTCTTTTATAATATCATTCTAAAAGTGTATCCACTTTGAATAAATTTATGTTTTTTAGTTGATGAATATATATTCCACTGTAAAGAGAAATCTATAAACCTAGAATGTGATCAATTAATGACTACTCGTGTCAAAAAAAGGATGACATCAGGGTACCAAAAATCTAATGAAATGATAGAATGATACCCTCCAAGTCTGAAAGATGATTATATACCCTTTTATTTTAGTTTCTTACCCATCCTATCATTCCTAATCAGATTATCACTCAGCTATCACTTATTTAACTTGAGGAAAACCAGGCATTTCATACATAAATATTACTTTTTATTAGATGAATATTCATTTCATAACATTAAGTTCCATTCAAAAACCATAATGTTTTTTTGTATTTGGAAACTTGTATACATAAAAAATTGGTACAAAAAACACCTACATCATCTCCCAATAGCTTCTTCACAACCAACACCCTTCATAGACATATCATACATAAAACCTTTCTTATCATCCTAGAGAAAATGAAACACAATAAGGGGTGATATTATATTCACAATAAGGGTGAATATATGAGATATGAATAATCATTTAATCATAACATGAGAATAAGGATATGTGAACATGATCTCAAAATTTGAAAACCATACCCAACAATTCATACATCATAATCCTAAGTTGTGGAATAAAGATTGGCAGTTTATAAGACATGAATCATAAAGAAACCATAGAGAATGTGCCACAAAATAATAACATTGGAATAAGATCATGTCATAAAATAGTGGAATATAGTGTGGAATAATTATAATCATATAAATATTATGTTAAGGCTACTGACCAATACATTCATTACATGTTAGGCTTGGGATAATCACCCATGTAAATATTTTGTGCTTAGGATAAACTCATGTGTACCCTATTTTGGGTTTGGGATAGCATCCCAGGTAACATTTGAACTCATAAAACATTAATATTCACCAAATTATTTGGAGGGATATAATATAACCACTCATAACATTATCATAATCCATTTTTATGCATTCTAAAAGATCATAAAAACATTTACCATTTCATTATATCTTAACAAGTGGAAAACAAAATGGTTTTCATCAATTTATCATCATTATAATAAAAAGACTTATTTAGAATGAATAATTTTAGTATCATATGATAATATACCTGGTGAATCATAAGTATCCTCAAAGTATGTTATCAATGATAAAAAATTCCGTTAAAATATCACTATAATATTTCTTGAGGAAAATACCATTGTCAATTAGAAATAACTATGTTAAATTCAAAATATTTCCAAAAATATTGAGGTAAAAAAGTTATTTAATAAAAATTTTAATCTTATAAAGTAAAATTATATTAAAATAATAATCATGATGCTGGGAAAAGAAATTATTATGGTGTATGCTAAAATAAAAATTGTATTCACACATTTGGTAATTTGTTCATTACTTGGAAAAATAAAACAATATACCTTTTAATACATTTTATATAAATTCATAAATGATTAAAAATTAATTTACTCAATAATAGGATAATAAAAAAAATCCTTGATAAAATTCTAAATAAAATATAGACATAAAATAAAAATATTCCTAACCCAATAAAAAAATGTCGGCTTTTTATAAAGTAATTCTTCTTGACATTTGACTACTTAGAGAGAGGAAAAATAAATGAAATAATTTAATTTTAAAAAATATTTAGTAGATAATAAAATAAATATTATTTTTTATATATAGATTATATAATTTCATTTTTATAAATTTAAGAACTAAAAACCTTGAAAAAAATGTTATAGTATTGTAAAACCCTTATCTCAAGTTGGTATTGATTTTTTATCACTATAAAATGAAAAATAAAAATAAATTTATTATATTTATATACCATAACTATGTAAATAGTTATAAAATCATATATGGTCCAGTAATAACATTCCAAAACCTATTTATTAATAATTGTTTATTAAAATTACCATTTAAAGGTGTTAACTCTTTCATTTTTCATGAAAGTTTCCATTCAATAGTTCTAATCCTAATACATTGATCATGATTAAATAATATAAAAATGATAATATTTATATTAATATCCTATATATTTAGTATTAAAATATTTATAACTATCCATAAATAGAATATATATAGAAAAATTGAATTACACCGTTTGTGGAGATGGTAGTCCATATAAATGCATGAACAATGTTTTTATTTTTTAATAAAAATATAGAAAGAAAGATAAATAATATTATATCATTAAATAAAAATAATTATATCCTAAAGATAATATATATTTATTAAATCCATCATTATATCCATCAATGTGAGGTTGTGATGGAAAATTAATCATATCACTACATGGATGTGATAGTTTAAACGCACAATTTCACGATACTTTCATTTCACATTTGATAAAAATAAGGCAGAAAAAGGTTTTGAAATAATTAAAATAAAATTTTATTATATTTATGATGATATATTAATATTTTAATGATAAATAATATAGGTTAATACATGGTGGAAAAATAAATAAAATCAAAATATCTTAGATTATATTTATACCTCCTCTCTGAGATACCTCTTTTGACTTACACATTAAGCCTTGAAAAATGGATCTTAAGAGAATAAAATAAGATATAATATGAATTTAAAGAATATTTTAAGGTATTATTTATATTATTTTCCATGATATGAGTCTCAAAATTTGTGAATAATTGTTGAGACAATGTTCCCTTTTATAATTGATGGAGGGGACACACTTAGAATTACATAAAATAATCAAATGTAATTAATGTATTTATCATGTATAATTATTAAAAATTAAAAATTATTTAAAGTTATGATAATATATTGTATATATATATCCATAAAATAATAATTATACAAGTTTATGTGTTAATATAACCCTTTTCTCTTGGGTCAACCTCCTTGATAAACATGTTTTAACCTTAACCATGATAACAAATTTTTTCTTTTTTTACGAATTATTATGACCAAAAATGAAATTGGAATAATTAAAAAAATTATAAATTATAATTCAAAATATGGAATTCATTTTATAAAATTAAATTACTCTAATTATAAGCACTAAATTTTAAAACAATCACACAAAACACAATGAAAACTAGTTAAAAAAAGCATTTTAAGCATAAAGCATAGTTTACATCCCTTTATTTTCTAATAAAAAATCCGATGAATGTTAAAATATTATATTAAATATATAATCAATAAATTTAATTAAAACCATTAATAAATAATGATTTATTAAATTTATTATGACAAAAAAATGTTTCACACATAAAAACAATTTAATGAAAAATAACTCTTTTAATGTTAAATGATATAATAATCACTCCTAAAATTTACATATCTAATGAATGGATGTTAATTCATAAATTAACAAATAAATTCAATTAAAATAACTATTTAACAGCGATAAATATAATTTTTTATATAATAATACATAACATATAGAAGAATTATATTCTTCAAAAATAGGTCTTTTAATCATTGAACAATTTTATAAAAAATATAATGATTATTTATTAGATGTTAACTAATACATTTTAATTTAGAAAGAAATTTATAAATATATTTTATAATGTGGTTAATAATATTAATTATCTCTAATCCAACAGCTTTTTTTGTAAAGGTATACTATATCAGGGGTTCATTTAGACTCAAGGTTGTGTGTAAAAAAAGTTATCAGATACTTCTAATATATTTTAAAAAAATACATATGAAATATTTGGCTGTTAACTTATACCACCCTTAAAAATAATTTATCCCTTTAAATTACATAAATATAATATATTTTTTTTTGGATATATCTATTTTATTACATCCTTTGGTTCCCATATAGCTTCCTTGAATTTTTGATTCCTCTAGATAACTTTATCCTGGTGAGTAGTTTTGTTCCTTTGAACTCTATCTCTGTGATCCAAGATTTATAGTAGTAGTTATTAATTGTAAATATCATGCTCCAATGATACAAAATCTGATTTTAGTACATGTGAAGGACCATGTATATACTTCCTCATGAGAGATATATAAAACACATCATGAACTTGAGAGAGGTTTAGTGGAAGAACCACGCGATAAGCTACAATACTTACTCGATAAAGAATATCCTTGGAACCAATATACCCAGGGCTCAACATTCATTTATTTTCAAATTTGATAACCTTATTACATGGATAAATTTATAGGAATACCTTCTCACTAACATTTAATTATAAATATCATTAATGATTGTTGGCATACCTTTTCTATCAACTATGAGCAACCTTTATGATCTTATAAATGGATCTAACCTTCTATTCCATTTCCTCTACTAGAATAGGTCCCAATAGATTTATTTCTCTAACATGATCCCAAAACATTGGATTTAAACTATTCTTTATATAGAGAGATTCTTTAGGACCCATGTTAATACTCGAGTTAATGTTATTTTTATAAGATAATTTGAAAAGAGGTAGGTGTTGATCCCAACCAATTTTGAAATCCAGATAAAAAGATATCAACACATACTCTTGGGTTTGAATGGTTATATTAGACTAAACATCTATCTAAGGATGATATGTAGTACTAAAACATAACTTTTTATCCATAGTATTTGAAATACTTTACTAAAACTTCATGGTATACCTCAAATCATGATTAGATACAATAGAATGTGGTACTCTAGGAAACCATACCAATTTATTAATGTATATCCTAGAAAGATGATCACAAGAAAAATATTCTCTAGCAGAAATGAAATGTGATTAATTCATAAAGAAATAATCTACCACCCAAATTACATTACGAACATTAGATTTTTGGGTGAGTTAGATGATAACATCTAAGGGGAAGTTTTACCATTTCCATTTGGTATAGTTAATGGTTGTAAGGGAACCTTATAAATTTTTATCTTAGCCTTAACTTACTAACATTCCATGAACAAAGATACATACTATATAAAATCTCTCTTCATTATTTTCAACTAAAAATATTCATTCATATCTCTACACATCTTCCTACTTTTATGATGAAAAGAGAATGATGTGATATGGGATTATTATAATAAATACATTATCATTTATGGTATTTATAGGACATTTAATCATATCATAAACTTTAACATTCTATTAAAATCAAGTTTGAAATGAAGAACATTTCCCACCCTATTTTTTCATCTCTACACCTTCCTTACGCACCTATTTAATCTTTATATGGGTAAATGGTTGAATATTCATTTGAGAAAGATTATATTTCTACACTTCCTTTATGATTTCAAGGAAAATAGTTGAAAATAAAAAAATAATGAATAATTTGTGATTCTAATCATAGAAAATATTTCATTATCTTTTTAGCTTAAAGCATTATCCACCTTGTTTGATTTTTTAGGTTGATAATGTATTGAAAAATAATAATTATTAATCAAATCTGACCATATTCTCTAGTGCATATTAAACTATTTCCGGGTTAATATATAATTTAATATTTTATTATATATATATATATATATCATACCTTTCTCCATAAATACAATTTATCCATACTTTAATGCAATTAATAATAATTCTAACTCAAAATCATGAGTCAAATATTTTTTCTCATAAACCATAAATTTAAATGTGGAATAATCTATCACCACATAATTATTCATAATAAAATATACCAAAACCTTATTTGATGCATCACTATAAATCATGATTCCTCCTCCACTACAGGGCAGTGTGATCATTCGTGAAATGGCCAAACTTCTCATTAGTTCATTGAAATTTTATTCACATTCATCAGTCTAAAGGAACTTTACTCCCTTTCGAGTTAACTTGGTGGGTGGATTAAATATCCATGATAAATTATTCAAAAACCATCGATAATATCTAGAAAATCTAAGAAAACTAAGGATCCTAATCCGAGTGGTTGGTCGAGGCTAATGTTCAATAACTTCTATCTTTGAAGGATTCACCAATATACCCTTTATTGAGATTATATGACACAAAAATGAATCTTTCCTTAGATAAAATTCACACATTGAAATTTTTTCATAAAAATTATCATTCATTATGGTCTTTAGTAAAATCGTCAAGTGATATTAATGCTTTTTATTATAGTTAAAAAATATAAGAATATTATCTATAATGACTACTATAAACTAATAAAGGTAATATCTAAATACTATATTCATTAAATCCTTGAAGATAATGGGGGAATTAGTATGATCAAATGGAATTAATATATATTCATAGTGTCTATACTAGGTATAAAAGGTGTTTTTGGGTATGTCTTCACTTTTTACCCACAATTGATAGGGTCCATATTAAATATCAATATTTGAAAAGTATCGAGATCCCTGTAATTAATTGAAAAAATCATCAATATGAGGTAGATGATAATTATTCTTTATTGTGATATTGTTAAGTTGATAATAATCAATACATAGTGAATCTATTATCAATATTCTCCTATATTTGTTTCTTCAATTTCTATTACTCATTCTGAAACAATATATATGGAGTTTTGGAAATAGGTGTATTATATGTATGCGTTCTATTAAAAAATAATCTTCCTGACTAAGAGTAAAATGAGGAATCTATTTAAGAAATACATAAAAAAACTACCATAAAATAGAAATATCTTTAATTTTGAGTTTCTCCCCAACCTTATTAGATAAATATCTCTTTGGAATAGGAATTGTGACCCATAAAATGGATGTAATTTCCATTGGATGCTTATATTTATCCTCATGATTGTAGATGATCATAGGTTGGTTCAGAATATCAAATGAAAATTCCCATCCTCGAAAATTGTTTTGGTATATATATATATATAAAGACAATACATACCCAAATTAACATCAGATTCTACTATAAGGAGAACAATGATATTTTTAGGAATCACATTCTTACAAACGTCAATCGGAGAATAATCATAATCATGAGATATGACCATCATACCTTTAAGAGTTTTGTAATCGATGATTTGATAATGTGAGACACTTATAATATTAATCAAATATAAAATAGAGGATAGAATCATAATCAAATAATACATTAGATGTTCTAAAGTGAATGTTATGTGCACCTCCCACCACTTAAATATCATACCCCACATCATAAATAGAGATTACATGAGATATTACTTTGTCTCTAGGCTTAAGAAGATACAGACATCTATCATCATCATCAACCCTCATTTTCGAGAAATCGTTAGAATAATTCCCATACTTCCTTCATTTTAAAAAATTATGTATAATTGTTACATTTTGTGGATCTTTCTCCCAATTCACTACATTATCTAGCATCTTCCCATCACTTTAGATTTCAATTTCCTAATGTCCTTCCTTTCCAAACTTAAAATAATTTACTAGTACCCTTATTTAAATTTACTCCATGTTTCTTTACACACATATGGAATAAATTATGACTCATATTATTCCCATCATTATTTTTATTATTATAATTTTCTTTTAATCTAATATTTCTTTTCTTATCAAAACCATGAGATTGATGAGTGACTCCAATATCTATTTCTACCTTGATAGTATATCAAATGATTTCTTCATATCTACTAATGTCTCTTATAGATAACAAACTTTAGAGAATTGGTTTTAAGGAACTAAAGAATCAATAAATAATAATTTAATGATAGATTATAATACCATAAGGGTACCACGTATGTCTAGTAAAATTTGTGTTATATTTATTGATGGAGACATCTTCCTTCTACTCTAGATAAAGGAATTCCTTCACAATTTTCATATAAATAATATGGGGAAATTATTTATTAAAAAATAACCTTCTAAATTCAACCCATTCCATAGAGTTAATTTCTTCTTACTACCTCATGTTCTTGAAAAGAGTCCATAATTTATTTAACTCTCATTATAAATAATAAATGACCAAAAATAAATTTATCATGCTCTAAATAGTGCAGAATGGAAAAGAACGTTTTAGTGTTACTAATCCATTAAAAAATAAATTAGTGGATCAATGGACCCAATAAAAGAAGGTGTATATTTTCTCTCGAAGGACTTAATTGAGTTCTATTCCCTCCTTTTATCATTTGGAATATCAACATGATTCATGTCTGGAGAAATATTTGTAATAATAACAATGGGATTTTTTATTTTATCTCCCATATGAATTGTTTTCTCAACTGGATAAACATTTCATTATCTATCATATTAAGCATCAAAATTGTTCTTTTAGGTTTTGACCATTGAATAAAACTAAAAATTAGAGTGTGATCAATAATAATATTTTTGATAAACCATATAATGAAAATAATTCACAATATATTTAAATCATAACACCTTTTTTAATCAATGTCACATTAGGATTAACCTAGGTCATCCATTGTCACTGTCAATTAAAATACATCATAATGGTTTCTAAATTAAATGTGAATTATCCCAAGAATATCACTTTAGAGTTTATAACTAGGTGTGGAATCTTAGACCCAATCATCATGCATCAATGATGATTAAGTTGATACCCAATATTCCCAATTTAGTGTTGTTACCCCGATGTAAATCTATGCCAAAACCGCATCCATTTTACAGTATCAAGGCATGGATGTATTTTCTAGGAACACCACAATCCTTTTTTTAACCTAACTTAAGATATTATCTTATACTTAGGAATATCCTAAGGGTTTTCACTAAATATTCCTCATCTTAGTTTCCAAAAATAACTAAACTTTTCTCTAATACTAACCGAGGAGACCCAACCATTTCATACATAAATATTATATCGTATTAGATGAGTATTTATTACAAACCATTATGATATATTGAAAAACCATTAAGTTTTAGTGTATATAAAAACTTGGATACATAAAAAATTGGCTCATAAAATTTCTAAATCATATCCTACTAGGTTTTGGACATCTAGAAACCTTCTTTTAATTAACATACTTAAAACCTTTCTTCATATCCTAGTGGAAAGGAAAACAGATAAAGGGTAATCTCAGATGCTCAATAAGGGTAAAAAATAGAGACATCAATGAAATTTTAAGAATAAAATGAGCATATGGGTATGATAACATGAGCATAACATTTGAAAACTATACCCATAATTTAATGGATGATAATCATGAGTCATGACATAACTCTTTTTATCTTATAAGAAATTAATATTAAGGCAATCAAAGAACATGTTCTATGAAATCATAACATTTGTATAATATCATTTCATAAAATAGATACGTATAGTGTCTTAAAATCATAATTATATAAATCTTATGTAAAGGCTACCTACCAATGAATTCATCACATCTTATTCTTGGGATAACCACTAGTGTACTTCTTTTGGGATTGTGATAACCTACCATGTATCCTATTTTGGTCTTGGGATGACATTCTATATACCCATTGATCTAATATAATATTAATCTTTACCTAATTTATTGGAGGAATATAATAGACCCACCTATCACATAACTAACATCCATTCATATGTATTCCACAAGATCATAAGACATTTATTATTTCATAATAGATTAACCTATTGAAAAGAAAATGAGTTTCATCAACATTTAACCATCATAATCATAAATCATCCAGATAAAGAATAATGATGGCATCATAGGATCATATTCCTATTGAAACATATGTATTATCAATGAAAGTTATAATAGATAGAAAATTCCTCTAAAATATTACTTTAATACTTCTTGAAGAAAATATCCTTTTCATTTTGAAACCACTTAATTAAAATCTAAAAATTTCAAAAATATTAAGGAAAAAATGTTATTTTTAAATGACCCTAGAAAATTTTAAATTAATATTAAATGTAAATATTAGTCATAATGGAGGGATAATTCATCCATGTGGTGTATGCTAAAAATATTTTATGTTCATACTATATGTGAAATGTGCAATATTTAGAAAATAAAAATAAGATTCCTTTTATTTTTTTATAGATAGTAAAAAATGGTTAAAAATTAATTTAAAAAATCACATGAGAGTATAAAAAAAATTCTTAAAATAATTATAAGGAAAAAAAGTAGATTAAAGAAAATTATTCTTGACCTAATAGAAAAAATATGGTTTCCCTTAAAAAAATCCTCTAGACTTTTGAGTAAGAAGAGAGAGGAAAATGAAAGGAATAATTTTAATTTACTAAAATAAAGATAATATAAAAAAATTCATATAATTTTGGGGAGATATATCATATAAATTCATAATCATAAATTTAATCATAAGTAATTATGTTAAGGATTAGAATGTAATGGAAAACACTAATCTCAAGCCCATCTTGATGTGAAAGCGCTTTAAACTCCAATACAAAAATATAATTTTTTTATAATCACACACCAGAAATATATAAAAAATTATAATACCATATATGGTCCACTAGCATCATTTTAAAACCTATTTATTAATAATTATTTATTAATATTGTTGTTTCTGGGTATTAACTGTTTCATTTTTTCATGAAAGATTCATTTCAAAAGTTCTGGTCCGTATACTTTGACCACAATTATATCATATCAAAAATTCTAAAAATTATATAAATATAATATATATTTATATATATATATATATATATATTTATATATTACTATGAATACAAGATAAATATAGAAAATGAATTAAACTATTCATAGAGATGGTAGTCCATACGTATGCATGAACATTGTCTTCCTTTTTTAAAAAAATAAAGAAAGAAATATAAATAATATTTTATCATTAAAAAAACTTATACCATAATTATCATATATATTCATCAAATCCATCACTATATCCATAAATTTTAGGTGGTGATGGAAAATTAATCTTATTGCTAGGCAGAGGTGGTAGCCCACACATACGCACTAGAAATACATTCATCTCCCATTTGATGGAAAGATAGTGGGAAAATGTTGTGACATAATAATATAATATAAATATATTTTTTATTTCTATTAAAAAATTAATTATAGATACAAAAGGTTTAGATGATGTAAAAAATAAATAAAATCGAAAGATCTCGGTTAATATTTAAACCTATTCATTGAGAGACCTTCTTTGGATTACGCTTCAAGCCTTAAAGATTGTTCTTAGGATAAATACAGGGGTATTAGACGAAGGGAAGGAAGCTTGTAATATATTAAGAGTTTTTTCTAAGTTATAAAGCCAAACTTTGTGAATAATGGTGGAGAGGAGGTTGTATTTTTTTAAGTGAGGGAGATGACACACTTGGAATTACTTATTAAGGAATTAAATATAATTAATATATTTCACAATAATAATGCTTAAAAATGACCAAGTATTTTAATTTAGGATAATATATTTTCTAAATAAATCCCTAAAATTATAATTATACATGTTTATGTATCAATACAACCATTATTTCTTGGTTTAACCCTTGATAAACTTGTTTTATCCTTAACCACAACAACAAATTTTTACTATTAATTAGGAAAAAATGAAAGTGTATTCATTAAAAATTTATAAATTATGATTAAACATATGGAATAAATTTTATCAAAATCATTCTTTATTAGTGGTAGAATTTAATTTTCAAATAATAATGAAAAACCCAACAAAAAACTATTTTTTTTAAAAAATTATTTTAAAGTATAAAACTGAATTTTCTTTCATTACATGCTAATTAAAATCTAAAAAATGAATTATAAAACATTTAATTGATTATATAATCTATAAATTTCATTAAAATCATTGAAAAATATTTATTTGTTAAATTTATTATGATAAAAACACATTTCGCACATAAAAATATTTTTATGAAAAATAACCATTTTTACTTGTAAAAGGATTTATCTTTATTCCTAAAATTTAGACAAAAAATGTATGAATGTTTGTTAATAAATTACTGTTATATTTTTATTAAAATCACTTTTTAATATTTATATGTACAGTTGGTTTATTTAATATAACATAACATGTAGAAAAATGTATTTCATTGAATAATTTGTCTCTTAATCATTAAATGATTTTATTTAAAATTTAATGATTATTTATTAGGAATTAATAAATACATTAAATTTAGGGAAAAAATTATATATAGTTCCTAATGTGGTTAATCCTATTCATACCGACCTATCCAATGGCTTGGTTATAAAGGTATATTATATCAAGGGTTGATTTAGACTCGGGGCTTCGTGTAAAGAAAGTTATCAAATACATTAAGTTTATTTCAAAGGAAATACATATAAAATCTTCGGGTGTTACATAAATCACTCACATTTACATTATAATGTAGTTAATTTTCAATTATGAGTTGCTGAGTCACTGATAAGTGGGATTTTTTAGAGGCCTAGGTACTTCTCTCATCGTTCACTTCTTCTGAGGCTTCTTAGTAGCCCCTTCCTTTTACCTAGGGATACAGACATAGTAACCTTCATAATGATATTTTAAAGAATAACTCAGAGATATGATGATATATGAGAAAAATAAAAAATATTAATTAAGATAATGAATTAATTTAGGGTGGGTAATCAGATCTCGGACTGCGTAGTCTCATTTTCCATCATTAACTATAGCTTATGCACCACCATTAGATGATTTTACATCCTAATGTCTATCATTGGAGATAATTATTACTATTTAAGGAATAAAAATTGATGTGGAAATAAGTATGATGTATAGTTCTAATAGTCCATGGCATAGTTAATCTGAGCATCTGGGATGAAATACCTCATGACTATCTTATATGATCATGATTCATAGTTAACACAACCATCATTTACAATTGTTCTAGTGGGGGGATATCTGAATAAAAGGAAGTTAAACTCAGAATGTAGAGTCTGAAGCCTTATATACATTTCATCCTTCAAAAATAATGGCCTAAATTATCCCAAAATAATGATCTAAATCTACATATCAAAATTTACAACTCTATTTGGATCTCAAACATTTTGAAATGCACAAATATTTATCCCCAAAAAACTTAAAATTGTCCCAAAATGTGAAATAAATATTTCCATTTTGATATGTGTAAAAATAATTTTGAGATTCCATCCAGCACTAGTACTTCCAATATAACAAGCCTACTATTTTCCAGTCTATCCCCTATGAAAAAAGTGACTAGTTATACAATTATATTTGGGATATAGACTGAAGGAATGTATCTGTGGAGCTACATGGTGATGAAGAGAGTAAGATAAATTTAAGGGGGAATATTTAGATTGAAATACTATTCATAATACTTATATTAGCCTCTTTTCATATTTAGCTAATACAATCTTGGGAATCCCATTTTCTTCATGGCGAGGAACCTTGTAGGGATCTTGGAGGTGTCTACCTCTCACCCCTAAGAAGATTTTGGGGTAAGATAATCATCACAAATATGACCATGGATTGGTGCCTCATATACCTTATAGAAATACTAGTGGACGAACACTACTTATCCATATTAAAATTAGAATGTATCTATTTAAGAAATATAATGATTCAATAGTTATGGAAAAAAATTGGAATTCTTATACAATAATTCTTTTGGGATCCAAATTGCCTCTTAAATCACTATTGCCTTTAATTTTTTTTAAAACTAGTTTATATACATTATTACCATTATTACCACATCTATTCGGGATTGAAACTTCCTCTTAGTAACATGTACCATTCCTTATTTTAACCTTTATATTAGTAAGTATCTAATTAGTGGATGATAGAGGAATGAGAGTGTGTTTTGGAGTCTAGTATGTTAACATGGTTTTTTGGAGAATCCTTGGACTGAAATAATTTATTTGCAAGGTTGGTATCCCCCTCATAAATATATGAGCCTCTTGATGAGATGTTGTTATTTACAAGATTGGTATAATCCATAAACTAAGATATAAAAATGTTTTTATTAGGCTTTAGGATGTGTATGTTTGTAAGGAGTTTATGACCATACAGTGGGAACAAATATGATGTCAGGAACCTCTAGTTGTGATATCACATGACTTATATGAGAAGAGAAATTTGTGGATTAAATTTTATACCTTATCCTTATTGGAAATATTTTATCAATTGGTTGAAGTGGGAGACTACATCAATATCTAAAATAATGTTCAAAAGACGATCCACTTTATATAAAACCAAATTAAAAAAATTCCAATTGTATAAATAAGAAATAAGTACAAAAAAAAAATTATGTGTTAATATAATATAATCATTAGGATAACCATGAAAAAAATTAATAAATTATAAGGTTTTACATAGGTCACTTTACTAATATTCCTCCACCTAAGACACTTCACTCAACCCCATTCACCTAATTATTTTCACCCAAGAATATTTCATGTTAACATCGTTACTAGTGAAATTAGGTGTTCCTAGGTGAGCGCTCATAACCTCAAGAATGCCTAAATCAACATAATAGGGGGAAATCAAAGGTCATGTAGTTATAAAATCACCTGGAGTAGGGAATATTATTTGAATAAAAAAGAGAGTGATATCTTCAGGTTTCTCTTAATTTATGTAATTCATAAAAAATAAGTGCCCCACTATATTTATAGATACATGTACCCGACCCAACTATCAATGTGCACCACACACTTAGAAGAAATTTATTTTATTCCCTAGTATCTAGCCTGAGAACACACAATTCAATGAATCCCCCTTCACACAAGAATCAAATCGATCTCAAAATTCGATCCTCCTTTTTCTAATCAAATACAATTATATAGAGGAATTCTTTGGTCCTTCATTTGTCTATGGTTATAGTCTTTAGTCAGATGGGGAATATTTAAACTGATTTTTTTTGAAATGAACATAAATACTTTCGCACATTCACAAAATAATTCATTCAATGGTATCCTCCACACATTCTCCTATGAACACTTCTCTTCCATGCATGATTGAATCCTTATGAAATCCCCTCACAGGGAATTCTTTTTTTCCTTGAGTCAACTTATGTAAGGCACTCCCTTACTAGGATAGAAGTATAGGTTACCAATTTATATCAATTCCCAATCCATGTTTTTTCTAAAAATCAATCTCATTGATTCTATATAGAAAAAGATACCCTGGTAATTAAATATTGGAAATCTAGATAGTAATACACTTATATAAATGAAAACATTCCCCCTCTCATTTAGGTGAATACCTAAGTCATAACTTAAATAAAATTAAGGTAAATCGAGATAAATTATGTTGTTAAAAGTTTTTTACATTAAAAACATCCGGATAGAATACTTATGTCATGAACCCTCACCCCAAAGGTACCACTCTTGGATTGAAAATGTGAAAAGGGACATAATAATGACTAAAGACCACCTCTAATAGGTCATGTATTTCTAAAAACTAATAAAGGAATATCATACAAACACATGTTAGGAATTAACCTCTATGTAGAAAATGAAGAATGAGAGATAAGATAAAACCACAAAAAAATCCCAAAAAAGATAAAATAAAAGTTCTTAAATAAATAAATGTAATGTCATAAATAAAAAACTGAAAAATAAACTAAAAGTACTAATATAAAAGTATTTGGTAGTGACATCAGATCCCAAATAACTCCTAAATAACTTTATAAGCTAGTAATGTCCTTCCCAATCAAAAAGTAGATCTTGTGGACACGAACAATAGTTTAAATATACAAAGATTTGTTATAAAAGGTATACTTTGTAGTATCCACCTCGAAGAATCTTGTGAAAAAGATAAAAAAATTAATACTGAAGACAATTGAACAAACAAGTGAATCTGACTCATAACCTAATCATTAAAATAATGTTCCCAACCTCACAATGGATCTCTCACAAAGTATCACATATATGGATAATCTAGTATCCAACATATATTAAGAAGGTAACCTCCTACCACATCCCTACTCGTATGCCTCTCTCCCCTAACATCGCAGGTCCTGAACCATCACTCTCCAAAAGTAATCCACCCCAAAGACCCCTAGGCTACTACATCATATCATGAACCTTATGCATCACATCATCTCATCAAAATATACTATGCACCATGTGCATCACATTAACTCAACATCTCATTACATAAATCCAAATAGTAGTTGAGTAGTTTTTGAAAACCACCACAACATGTACTTCGTGTATTATACCTCAATCCATTACAATCCATACACTACATACCTACAAAAATACAAAAGATACTATATCTAGAGATACATGTGCATAAAATAACCACAATTCATTATAACCCTCTACAAAAATACATGAGAAAGCTAACCACAAAGCATACCATCACATATAAATACCAAGAGATCAGAGTAGTGAAAAATGGGGGTTGTCAGCCATCCATTCATTCCCAACCTAGATATTGGGGAAAAATAATCCCAAAGTCCACTGTGATTTATTCATCCAACCAAAATGATTGGGGTTTCATATTAAAACACAAAACATATTGAATATATATTCATTCTTATTTTTGGAGCCAAAATATTCTTAGGCTAAACCATAACTACCATCACTCATATGCCCGAATTCCATCACTAAGGAATAGAAATCATATAAGCATAAAAAAATTAAACACAGGATTTCAATTAATCAATTATTTTTTAAAACATTTATCATCAAATTAATTACCTACTATTTACCATGACATCTAGGAATAATCCATCCTCTTCTAAGGATCCTGGATAATTATCATTATTCAGTATTACATTAATGAAACAACATAATTGGTTAATGTATTTATCATTAATTAAAATTCAATAATTCCAGATATAATAGAAATCACCCTAAGATACCATAAAAAGAATCATAAACCAAGAACAACCAACAACATCAAGTAGTGGGGAAAGGAAAGAGGGAAATAAGAAACTCAACCATATCTACTTTTAATATATTTGTTATAATGTAATAATATTAGATTTAATCACAAAAACAATAAATCCAGGATTCAATCCATAACATCAGTCCCATTACCATCCTCGATACCATGATATATTTCACCACACTTCCCACCATCAAAGGTGTCAATTTATTCCACAAACCCAAGCCTACTCACCCATGTGTCATCAAACATCATCCTTACCTAGATCATGTCACATCATATTGTAAGGATCACATCTAGATAAATCACACAATGAAATAATTAAATAAAAAAATTCAATAGGGAATCTCGACCTTAAAATCAAGGATTCCATCCTTAACAAAAAAAGACTATGATTAGCCCAAAAAATATATCTTTATCACACAATTGGATCATTATAACCTTGAATTAACCGATTCGTTTATCATAGATTTCCACCATAGGTACCTGAGGCATCAAATATCAATAAATATAAAGTTGTTAAACATTCTTTTAAGAATCACATCAAGTTTCATAAAACTATAATTAAGATGAAATTCCATTAACATGCCTATTTATTAATTAGACAATAATAATTACCATATTTACGTTCCTTTTCAATTTTTAATCATAAAAATATACTAAATCATATCATAAACATAGATAACAAACTATCTAGAAAGAACAAGAAAAAAACCGTTATCAGGGTGGAAAAATCAAGGGATCGCTTTAACCAAACCTATGGTTTATTATTTAATCTTGTTTAATATTTATTAAGGTTCATTCTACAATAACATAAAGAGATAAATAATGATAAATTTACAAGTGAACATAAAATAATAGGATAATTAAGGTATCCCCAACATTGATTTAGAAGTTAATCATTATTAGCAAAAGAATGGATAATTGAAGATCAAACACTACTAGAAGAAACATGACTAGTCCAAAGAAAGGTTCACAGGAACCTAACAACAATAATCCACTAACAACCATGCTTAGTACTCAATACCAAAACCACGTGATTCACTATAATAATTACTTAACAAAATAAGAATTAACGGAAAAGGGAAAATAGGGTAAAATGAAACCTTGAAATGAAACCATTTGAATCTTAATAAACCAGGGGTTTGAATCACAGGAAAATGATCAAGGTGAACCAAAGGAAGGTAAAATGAACACTAATTTGAAAAATAAAACGCCAATAGATACTTAACCTAATAAATCAGTAAACCAAGACCAATATTTTTTTTAAGCGTATGGAAATCAATGGAATTTGAAGAAGAGGATTATGAATCCCTAAATAAAAGGGATGGTAAATTTTTAACCATATTTAGGACCCTTCTTATATCCTGATGAATTCCACTTCTATAAACATTCATGATTCAAGGAAGAAGGTGGTTGTTTCGTCTATTTCAAAGAAAACCCAACCAACACCACATATTCCACCATGACCTAACTTGGGTCATGGTGTTCTTTAGTGTGTCTGCCTAAATGATATCCCCTATAGAATGTTTATAATAACATGGTAATTTTTACCTCACCGTACCCAATACCACTGACGCGGTGATGTATTCTACCCATATTGGATAGGATATCACCCCAAGGTCCATGCGCAGTGACATGCCCCCCATGGGAATTTTCTAGATGGATGTTTCAGATAGAGGGACACAAAGGAAAAAACAACCTCTTCCACTCACACCACCACATCATAGAGACACATTAAAAATAAAAACACCTCTTTAGCCTATGAAACTCCTTAAAAATTCTTCTCGAATCCATCAAGACTTAGGAAAATTAAAATAAAAGGTCGAAATGGTTAGGTCCATTACATTAATTACATTTCAAAAAATTATTATCCTAGATAATTGAAAGAAAAACTATAGAGAAGAAAATAAAAGGGTCTTCTAAACCACCACCTTGTGAGACACCTTTGAAAAATATCTCCATAATAAGAGCATAAACACCTAACCTATAGGAATAAGGTTTGAAGATATTCATCATAAAAAATTATCTCCCAAACACTCTCCCAATGAAGATACCACTCAAACAAGACTAAGGCCGCATAGAAGGAATCAAAGAAGAGAAAAATTTCTCATAAGGAATAATAAGTTCAAGAACCATAACATATTAATATAAAATAATATATAAGAAAAAAAATTATGGTACTAAGAATGTATATGTGAATCATATTCCCATGAACTCTAATATATGCCTAAATGCCCTTAAATGACATGAACGAAATGAATAACATGTTCATGAGGCACCTTCCCCTAGAGGTCATGAATCTATATAGACTACTCCTAGATAGTCACATCATAATTATAGTTTATATTGAACCAATTGAGGAGGTGAGATTCATCAAGAAGACAACTGAGAAACTATGACACAAGAAAGGCATCATGAATCCAGATCTTTTTTAGGGGACGTAATATTTGGTATGTGATAGATCAAATATGAGTTAAAACCACTAAAGTCCCAACAAATAAAGGAGAAAGATTAATTCCATGACCAAACATTCACTTCCCAAAATGAGACACCTTAAAGAAAAAATGATATCCAACATTGAACTCTAGAGGTATCCTACTATGGTTGGAATAATATTTATGATGATATTGTGATGTCTTCATACTCTTGTGAATGACATGAACCATCTCTGTCATGATTTTCACTAATTATTTTCATAAAATTACTGACACTCTAACCCCAGTCCAACACAATGGAGAGCATCATGGTTGACCATATAAATCTTAAAAATGTTCCATAATAATGGAATATTGAAATTAAATATTGTAATAAAACTTGACCAATGAATGGAACCTCATCCATGAACCTCTGAAATCTAAGACACAAGCACACAACATGTCTTCAAGAGTGTAGATGATCAGTTTTTTCTGACCATTTATATGTGGATAAAATTTAATGTAAAGGAATAATTGAAATCCAAAAGCATGTTGGATACCTCTCCATACCCTAGTGGTGAAATGAGGATCATGATAAGATATAATCAACATTGAGACTCTATAGAGTCTCACCACCTTCTTTAGGTATTGCCTCAAAAAATATCCACTTTGTTTGTCTCTTTGATCACTAAGAGGCGAGATAATTTTTTCAAATGGTTTACTATCATCCATATAAAATCATAAAATCCAAGATATTGAGGTAAAATAGTGATGAATTACTTAAAAATTTCTTCCCACTTCCACTAAGGGACATCTAATGGTTGTAGAAAATCATTTATAACATGGTTTTGTACCTTCTAATTCTCACAAAATTAACATATGAACATGAACTTTTCAACTGAACGCTTCAATATAAGACACAAAAAATGACTTCTTAGAGCATGGTACATCCTTTTGATGCCTGGATGTACCACCAAGGGTGAGATATGGAACTCATGGAGAACCACATAACACATCTACAATGGAATGAAAGGCTTGACCTAAAATAATACATAATATTTATCATCGTTGGACTATCCATCCCGGCTATCACCACCAACAACTCGATCATGCTTGACCTCCACCTTTGAATCCCCCAGCTTGGAATCCTCGACCTGATACATCAAATATGTCTTCATTTTTATGTAAAAAATGAATCCTATACCACTAACCTCTCCCATATCAAGATTCAATGTGGAGAGTTTTTCCACCAATCTCTAAGAATCTCTAGATTCATGTACAACTTCCCCACATGAATTAGTTATTAGTGCATCAGCTATAACATTACCCATTATTGGTGTGAAATATTGAAATCCTAGCTCAAAAGTAATTACACACACCAACACTATTGTATTTTTATGTCAAGATAAGAGAATACATACCTTGCCCCTGTGATTAGTGAAAACCAAAAAAAATTATGTTAATGAGGTAGTGTCTCTAGAGTTTCTTGGTGAATAAAACCACTACCGACTCAAGATCATTGGAGGCATAGTTAAATTCATGGGGATTTAATTTCCAATAACCATAAGAAACAACTGATCTATACTATATTAAGACACTTTCCAAGACATGACATGATTTTTTATAAAAAACCTCCAACAAAAATCCATATTCTGGGAAACAAAGAACCAGGGAATTGACCAACTTCTACTAAAGATACTTACAATATTTCTAACACTAGTCATTCCACATGAGTTCCTGATCCTTTCTAGTCAAGGCTATTAAAAAAAATCTACAATCCACGATAATTCGAGTGTGAAACTCCTATAATAGCTTAAAAATAAAAGGGAACACTACAATTAAATAGTGTCAGGATATGACACGCCCTAAGAAACATACTCCATGAGTCCAGAATTCAAAATTTGAAATATTCCAAAATAGAAACTGATAATGAAGAACACCTAAAACTTCCCAATGATGATATGTGTATACTTACTCAAACATGATGTAAACACAGATTTAATTGATGAAAACCAATATGAACTAATCTTGGAACTATAAAAACACAACATTCATAACCCCCATAAACACTAATATAGATTCAATCAAAATTACGACATCGTAATCCATTCATAATTCCCATAACAACATTTGAAATAGTTCATAAATATATCCTCATCCTTAACCCATATGTGATGATATCCCAATCACAGATCAATCATTGAGAACAAAATAGATGAACTAAGTTGATTAAATAAATCATCAATTCACAGGAGAAGGTAGACATTCTAAACTATCACCCAATCCATGTTATGATAGTTAACACATAGGCATGTAATTTCATTAACATTCATCATGAACATGATTGTAGTAACCCACATTGACATGATCAATAGAAAAAAAAATTCCTACAAAAGATCCTCAATATGAAATTATAGATTCTGAAAATCTCAAGGCACCATACTATATGGATACATTGAGATCAATGAATCTCCTATCTAGGGCTATATCTTAAACATGATCTCCCATTAAGGGGTAAAACCACAACCTCTTTAGAAAAGACATTAGAGTACTCTTCATCAAACCATGGAAACACCTTTAGCTGAATCTCTAATGAAATGTGCATTAACATGGACATCAGGGAGGATAAGAATAGAATATGCCTCCAACCCATCTGATGATATCTTTCACCAAAGAACATATAAGACACTCCATTAACACCATAAAACACAATTTTCCTCCTGAAGTAATCCAAAAATAGCCTCTACTAAATACAACCAGTCCATACCATGGATCCTATCATATGGATGTATCTATAAACATAGGAATTTTCCACAAGAGTGTTTCTTCAATATCAATATCTCATAGTCTCTATATACTTCATACAGAAAAGTTCAACCTCCTACTAGAATGGTCAATACTAAGGGAACTGTAAGACTCTCTACCTAAAGTACCAAATAAGGACTAGGTGAGGTTATATAAATGAGTGTATAACTCATAAACAAAACAAATCATGAACCTAATTAGAAAAAGAAGTTACCTAGAACAATGTATGTCTTGTATAGTGCTAGAAACTCTTGAGAATGCAGCTAACCAGGACCTAATCCATGGACTCTATGAACTGAATGATGAACACCTACCTGACCACACTATACTCACTAAGGATGAGGATAATCATAGGGATGTCATATACCTACCCCATATCTCATCTACAGATCCAGAACTAGAGATCCTTACTACAGCTACCTCGGTTGAAAGTACTGTAATGGAATAACCTAAAGTGCAACACCTACTACAAGATTCATGTACAGAAATGGCATGCAATTTTTCCACTAATGACCATGTTATCCACATGAAAAATAATCATAGGATCCCTTAGAAGGGTCCATGAAGATTACACCCCTGAGAAATGAGATATAGAGGGTATAGATCTACCCCTGAATATTCAAAAACCCTTCAATATAGGAATCTAGGAACCCTAAGACACAAATATAATATGTGGAGAATCCTAGTGACCCCCTATCATGACGATAAAGTCCTGAATAGTACCTTCTCTATAAACACTTCTACATCTATCACATCAAGATATATCAATAACATAAATGGGGTAACCTTGCATTGGATCTCTTGATGTAAAGCCTCCTCAAAATTTCTCTCTTTAGAATTATCATATAGAAACATGCTTAAAGAGATTTTATTCTCACAATTTCTTGATTTTAATTGTAAAAAACACTTAAAGTTTTTAAATATTTCATTTAATTGATGTTTATCAAGCTTCAGGACATCATGTTAAAACGTCTTGAAGAAACTATGAACAAATGTTAATAGAGGATTTAATGACATAGAAGAATGGCAGAACTTCCTTAGAGTCTTTTTAAAGGAATAAGGGAATCCTCTTTATGAAGTGGTTTTTTATTGTTAGCACTAGATATTTATTATATTTCCATTGGACAACTAGTGACCTATACCACACCTTATTCATGTAGTGAACCCCACTGGATACCTACTGGAGGTGTATTATATAGTCAGAACAAGTGGAAAATAGTAGCTAATATCAAAGAGACCACTAACTAGACAATGGAGGGACACTAACCATCTTGTGAAAGTAGAAAGCAAACACCTATCTCATGGTAGGCCACCATATTTTTGGTGGATGTTGTCAGGTATCTAATGTCATCACGTAGGATTATATGAGAATGGAATTTAATGTGGTAAAAGTACATCTAATGTGGACACCATTGAATTTATGACCCATAAATGATTACATATCCTTATAGAAGTAATTGAAGGCTATAAATAGAGGCTTGGAGTGGATTGAAAATCAATATTGACACACTTTATCATCCTCTAAAGTTCCCAATTACTCAAATTGTTTTCAAAACTCTCCCTTTATAAATCTTCTTTCTTATATCAAAAGTGTGTGCCAAAATTATATCTTACCCACTCTATTTATATTCACGATCTATCCTCTGTTTCCTCATATTATTTACAATATTAGATACTAATATATAGAGTTACTATCTTCCTCATTCTTTTACTTTTTCTTCTCACTACCATTATAGTAAGGGATCATGGTTTTTTTCCATTTCCATTAAAAATAAAGGAGATTACTCTTATTGAGGTTTCTAGATTTATCATTAAAGATATATAGTTTTTTATCTAATATCTTACTATAACTAAAAAAATAAAGCGATGATTTTGATATATTGGATACAAATAAATCCAAGGGACTGATACATTAAATCCTCAAGTGATTGGGGTGGTTGTCATAGGGGTACATCTAGTGACTATTGTAGGAATTCATTACCAAATATATGGTCTCATTTATTTTACACATTTTACATTATCTATTGCATTTAATTTATTTTTTTAAATTGTTTAATCTATCAATTAGTTATCAACCACTTAATCATTTTTTATATTTGAATATCTTAAATGATTTATTTATAAATCGCTTAATCAAATTTCTCTTCATTTAACTCTTCTATATTTATTTTTACATTTAATTATATCATTAAAAATTAAAATATGATTCCATTATTGATTTCTGCAATATTTTATAAATATTTTTTTTAAATTAGATTCTTTTCCTATAAAATTAAAAATTGAAATTCACCACAAATTTTCATTTTATTCATCTCTGACACACATTTGGTATCAAATAAATTTTTTATTTGTTTAAATTCTTACTTTTAAAATTATATAAATGTTAATATTTTCAGAATATTAAACCAATTTTTAAAAAAGATATACTTTTTAAGTTTCTTTTCCAAACACCCATTTTGGTCCCAAAGGGAAATAATTGGGTCGTCCTCTGTTTTTTGATTGTTCTAATTATAATGTGTAGAAAAATTGTATGCCTAATTTTATTTGATCTATTGGGTAACCTATTTAAAAAATTTTATAAATGGATATACTCTTATAACTAAAAAAGTTCATAAATTGACCCCATATTATATTTCTTATATTTAATTTGATGGTAAATCTATTAATTCATTACATCTTGTATTAGACCAAAATGAATTTAATCAAATTTATACATTAAAATAGATCATTAAATTTGGCAACATATATATGTAACTAATGAAGGAACTAAAAAATTGAAAGGAACCGATTTAGATATGTTTATAAATGACTTTAATATTATACTCATGCATCTTTGAAAATATATCATAAGAATGATAACTCTATAAATTAAAATTTTAATGGGATAAAAGCTCTTGGTGATTCTCTTTCTATAGAGAATATATTCTTAAAAAAACTTTGGGTTTTACCATGTAATCAAGATCCTAAATTTACTGCAACACAACAAGATAAATATGTGAAAAATATGGAAATTGAGGAACTCATTGGTTATCTGATGACATAGAAGATATATATGGGAAAGAAATCTTAAAAGTCACAAAGAGGTCAAGGAAATTGAAATAAAAAATTATTTCAAATAAGATGAAGTTGAATCATTTGGAAGTGACATCAATGTTTCCAACCTCACCAAGATTATGTGTAAGTACATGAAAAATAAGATATCTAAAAAATAATTCAAAAAGAAAAAATAAAAATTTTTAGGCAATTTTTTTTTAAAATAGAAGGGGCACATCAAACTAGACTACCCCTTTAATAGTAAAAAAGTTGAAATATAAAAAGTAATGTAATAAATGTCTAAATTTATTGAATTAGGGTACTAGTGAGGATTCAATTTCAATACACTAATTATGTAATGAATGTACCAAGTTTCTATTGACACACAGAGAGGATAAAATTGAGGGGTTTTTTAAAACAATTATCTCTCTCTTTATTATTACTCTTATTATTATTCTACCTTTTATTCCTATTCATTGACTTATGATGATCTCTTACATACTAAAAATTAAATATAAAATGGTTTTTATTATCTTATTTTAAAATTCAATGATCTTAAAAAGAACCAAAATCCGGTTTTTTTCCAAAAAATTTAATCATTTAAAAGAAAAAATGATTTGATTTTAAAATTAAAACAACAAAAAAACGTTAAAATTTTTTAATTTTAGATGAAAGATTCTAAAAACACTTATTATCATTTTATACAAGTGGAAAAAAATTTAAATAAAATTTTGGGTTCTCAAAAACCGAATAAAAATCGCATTGGTTTTGGTTTTTAAGACCAATATTTTGTTAAAAACAATTATACAAATAATATTGTATAGGAAATTTTTGAAAATATGTTTTTCTATTATTGTAATAAATTTGGTCATCTAATATTTTAATTCAACTCTAAAATTGATAAATATAGTAGAACTAAAACCATTCATCTTTACTCTAATATTTAAAATGAAAAAACTTGTTCTAAACACGTGTTCATTTTGAAATATTTATTTTCTAACTTACATGGACCCAAAATGTGGGTACTAAAAGCTATAGTTTCTTAATATTTAATACAAAAAAATAAAAACATAAGAATATACAAGGTATAAGGATAATGTGTTTTCAAGGAACTTGTGTAGGGATCCTTATAAATTCAACCATCATGAAGATTTTGATAGAGTACATGTCACCTTTGGAGACAATTCAAAATGAAAAATTGTCAGTATATGTAAAATAATTTTCTGTAACTAAAATCTTATTAAATAAGATTTTTTTTCAATTTATTAAAGCATAATTTACTATTTATTAGTCAATTATGTGATAGTGGTTTTAAATTTACGTTTAAAAATTATTTTTGAAAAGTTTTAAATTAAAAATGAAATATTTTATTTATCATCTATTATTTTAAAAATATTTATATTATAGATTTAATATCTCTTACAAATAACAATATTACGTTTTTAATTTCTCAAGATAATGAATCTTATATTTGGAATTATTTCCTTGTTCATTATAATAATCACTCTCTTATTAGGCTCAACCATAACCAAATAGTATGAGATTTACCAAAAATTGAATTTTATTGATAACATAGTCTGGGATACTTTCCAACTAGGAAATTAAAAAAAGTATTATTTCAAACCTAAAAATATTTTTTCTTATTATAAATCCTTAAAACTAGTCAACCTTGACATTTTTTAGACCAACTCAAGTTTCTAGTATCATAGGTAAAAATTGAACCTCTGTAATTATTGATGAATTTAGTAGAACTACATGTGTTTTTTCTTATCTTATAAGAATGAATCTTGTAACATACTTATAAAATTTTCAAGTAAAGTAAAAAATTAAAAGGATAAAAACTCATTTCCCTTAGGAGTTACCATGGGAGATAATTTTATAATAAATAATTTGATGAGTTTTGTGATTCCAAAGGTTATCATAACTGTTTTTTCTCTTCAGGAATACATCTTCAAAATGGGGTTGTAAAATGAAGAAATTGGACCCCCCATTAAATTTCTAGAACTCTCCAAAATTATTTTCCCTTCCTAAATATTTTTTTGGCTGAGGTGTCCAATACTAGATGATTTATCCTAAATGGTTTCCTTATAAGACCCATCTTAAGAAAAAAACCTTTTGATCTTTGGAAATGAAATATTCCCAAATTTGTATTTTTTATAGGCTTCTATTGAATAGGATTTATCCCTAATAGTGAGGATAATCATAGAAAAATTGACCCTTAATTTGATGATGGAAAATTATTTCGGTACTCAAACTAAAGTAAATCCTTATGAGTATTCAATAAGAGGACTAATAACCTTTAAGAATCAATTAACAACAATTTTGATGAGAATATTATGAAATCACATCGACAAAGTGATTATGATATCGAATAACCTAATTTTACCCTTAATATTCTTGAATATTATAAATTAATTGAATATTCTTAGGAAACCCTATCATCTATTTTATCCACTTTTTGAATCCTATATAAATACCATTCTCATGATAATATTATTAGATAATTACAATATGTAAATCATAAAAAAAATTGGTATTAAATAAGGTTAAACATCATGATTTTATCTCTCCCCTTAAACCTCATTCCCTTGATGATACCATTAATGATGATAATTTTATACTTTACACAAAAGAGGAGTTGAACTAATATCAAAGGAACAATGATTGGAATCTCATGTAATATCATGATAATAATCCTATTATTTGAACTGAGTGAGGTTTTCAAAACCAACTTGATAAAAAAGGAATTAATATATGAAAATGATAAAATTATTACTAAAGAATATAATTAAGAAGAATTTATTGATTATGTTGAAAAAATTTAACCCATTAATAGACTCAAATACAAAATAATCTTATTGGAACGCACCAATGAATTTAATTTCACATTTTTGCAGATGGATATGAAAAGTGATTTCTTAAATGGTTTTATTTTAGAAAATTATTATGTGAATCAACCACCTAGTTTTGAAGACCCCGAATTTATATATTATATTTTCAATTTAACCAATGTTCTATATGATTTAATATATGTCCCTCAAGATTTATATGACACGTTAATTAAATTTTTTATCGAATGATTTCAAAATGAGAAAAGATGATTCCACCCCTTTTATCAAAATCATTCCAAATGATTTATTATTTTTTCAAATTTATGTTGATGATGTTATTTTAATATCAAATAAAGAATAAATTTCATTTTATTTTCTGATTTAATGATTAAAGATATTTAAATGAGTTTTATTGGAGAATATAAATTCATCTTTAGTTTTAAAATTTCCCAAAACATCAAGGGAACAATTTTAAAACAAATTAAATAAACTAATGAACTATAAAATAAGTTCAGAATGGATTTTTCTGCTTAATATTTATCTAAGTATGATTATAAGTTCACTTTACTTTACTCTAACCCATCTTAACATATTGTTCAGTTTATTCCTTTCTGTTAATTTTAAATCCAATCCAAATGAATCATATTTTAAATCCCTCAAAATAATTTTCAATTGTTTTGAATAAAAAAACCTTGTATTATTTTATCATAAGGAAATAAAATTTATACTTATTTATCAAATTATGATTTTAGAGGATTGTAACTAGATAGGAGATGTACCAGTGGAACTTTTCAAATACTTGGAAAATACCTCATCTCATGGAGTAGTATGAATTTTTTTCTTTCTACAACCAAAGAGAAATAAATAGTGTTATGTAAATGACATATTTAAAAGTTATTTTTCTTGTAATTTATTTACTTCCTTATTTTGGGGGATTCCCATGTAGTTTGGGAGTAAATAGTGGGTTTTCAAGATTTGGTCAAAATCGTGATCCCATTTGTATATTGGGAAAAAATTTTGTTTCTTTAATAAATCCTTCATCTCTCAACATTTTTCACCCATTCAACTTCCCACTTGGACTCCCTTGACCTATTCAAACTAAAATTTCTTTTTTAACCTCTTAAGAACTCAATACCATTTTGGATTTGGGTGATTTAGTAAGACATTAGGCCAACCCATGAGCCCATTTCCCTCTTAAAATAATAATTAATCAATATCTCAATATATTTTAATGCATTTAGTGATTATACCTCCAAATAGAAGCCAACATCCATAGGTGTTTCCCCATGTTCGTTTCTCTCTCTTTGGAGCTCATTTGAATTTTAGATTTTGGAAGAACTTCTTAGGGTTTCTCAAATCATCCAGATGTGAGAAGGTAATTTTTTTCTCCATAAATCATTCAATTCTCACTATTTTACACCATTTCAGTGCCCACATGACATCTTCAGCCTCATTTGATCCTCTCTATTAGTTTTGGTTTCTTTGAGATTCAACCTTTGGTGGATTTGGGGTGATTTATTCAAGATCTCTCAAGTAAGTGGATTTACTTCCTTCCTCCTCCCATTTGCTTAGGGTTTCACCCATTTTTTGGTGTTTCTTCCATTTTTCTTGAAGTTAATATTGTTTATAAAGTAGGTATTAGAACCTAGGGTCCTTTTTTGAGTATCTTGGTCAAATATTGTGGTTTTAGGTTTGTGTTCAGTCCCTTGTGGGGCAGTGATGGTGCAGTTGAGGTTTGACAAAAGGATTTGATGGTTTTTACATACATTGGAGGTGATTGAATATTAAATCATTGTATAATGAGTTATATTGATGGATTTATATATTATTTTATGTTCCTATTTCATTATTTTTAGTGAAAAACAGTTTTTGGTAGTATTTGTTAAGCGGTTGAATTTTATGTGCCAATTTTGTGTAAAAATGGGTGTTTTACTTTTGAATTCCATGTTGTACCAATTGGTGTTGTTTTATAATTCATGAAATGGATTTAAAAAATGTTTTATTGATAAAAATTATTGTCTTTTGTAATATAGGTATGCATTTTTTCATGAGAGAGGGGTTTTAAATGGAATTTATGTGTAAAGTTTTGTTATAACATGTGTAATTTTTTTATGGAAATTCTATGCCTTTTTTGAGTTATAAAAATGGTGAAAAACATGTTTAGCTACTGTTTTTAGTGTATGCTAATAGAACGAGTGTTTTTATGTGTAAATAGAAGCTGGTAGCATGTGGAACTTTTTTGATCACAAAGTGGGAAACCCGAGTATCAAGGTGGACATACGTGTACTAGCATAACAGTGATTCGAAGTGGATTTGTCCCTATATCACTTAGCAAGATTGACATTGAAAACACTTAAAAAATTAATATGATGATAATTTTTTTGGACCAATAGGTTATGGTTTATTCCCCTACTAGTGGATCATGCATGAGAAAGGATATTTCTACGGTTACTTTCAGACCGAGATGCAAGGTACATGGGACTCACAACTAACTAGTGCCTAGGGCTGTTCTTGTGTTGTGGGATCATTGACTATTTGGAATTTATCTTTGTATTATGGTGTGTTTTGATGAAAAAATCAGTATATTAAATTTTTTATTTAAATACACCTATTCATTAAAGTTATCCACTTTAAAAACTATTTTCATTTAAAAGATTCACCTTTAGAAATTATTGCTACCATTCATTGTTTATAACACGTCCAAGATTTTTATCTTATAAATCTTGAAACATGGAATATTTGGGTGGTATCATATTGAGATTAATCTCACAACCTACTTACACCTATGGGTCTAAGTGGACTTGGTTATGTTCGCCACAGGTAAGGGTAAGGCTTTTGGAGACGATGGTTCGTGTTGCTAATTGCTCATATTGTGCGGTGTTGTGGAGATGGCTCGTGGGTGATGGACCCTTGTCGTGTCGTGGTATTTGGTTTTTTTTGCTAATTTTGTAGTTTGGTACCTCTTGTTTAATGTTAAAAACATTGTATTAATGTATTATTTTTTATTAAAGGTTTTTTTTTTGTTAATTTTCAGATTTATTTTATTGATTGTCATTGGTAGTGAAATGATTCTAAAATCAGGTAAATCATTCCCAAACCAATATTGATGATACCCAGGGACTTGTTCCCACCCATGGGGATAGGGAATTCCCTTCAGGTCTTTCCATGGGATTGGTTTGGTTCTAGTTTTGATGGATACTAGATTTAGTTCTAGAAAAATAGTATTAGGGAAGGTTAATATTTTTGGGTTATATTATTAATTTGTGGTTATTCGGGAAAGATAGAAGCTAGGACTATCGGGGCTCTAAGTTTTGGTTGCATGTAGGGTTCCTAGCCAGTACCTCTCATGATAGACATTGAGTCACAATGTGTAATTGAAATTGTTTGTTTGGCTTCACTTCCAAGCAAGACATATTGCACGTGGACATCAGGTGGTGGTAAAGTAATTGTTTATTTTATTGTTTTAATGTATTTGGATTATCTACATTTTATTTTTTTTATAAAATTTTATAATTTTTGTACTGATTTGTTTTTGTGACTATAGTCTTTTGTAGCCACATGCCTCCCTAGAAAGCTCTCATGCACCCATGGGAGGATGCCGGAGGGAGTTCTCCCTCACCGCTTGATAGGAGGCTAGTAGAGGATTTAGTTTGGGCTATCTAAGCTCTAGGACATGTACTAGATCCTATTCCAGCTTCAGTTAGGGAAGATGAGATAGGACCTAGGAAGGAAAAAAGCCCAGGAGTATATGAAAAAAAATCCTCATACATTCCGAGGTAGCACAGAACCCTAGGAAGTGGAGGAGTGGATTGAAAAGATCGAGCGCATGTTTGAGTTCCTAGACACACCTAAGAAGTTCAGTGTGAAATGTGATACTTTTAGGTTAGAGGGTTCTAGAAGAAGGTGGGGGAAATTATTTCTTCCAGCAAGTAAGCACAAGAAGATGAGCTGGAAGGACTATAAGGTTATCTTCGATGACCATTATTACCCTAAATTTTTGGAATATGCTCGATCTTGAGAGTTTATGGAGCTTGTTTTGGGGGATCTTTCTATGATGGAGTATGCTAACCATTTTTCTATGTTAGTATGGTATGATTCGTAAATGGTCTCCAATGAGAATATGAAGGCCTAAGAGTTTGAGATGGGTCTGTGGCCAGAGATCTATTATCAGGTCTTCATGTTCAAGTTGAAAACCTATGTAGAGGTGGTTGACTGGGTGTGTATAGTGGAGATCAACAATAAGAGGAGGGATATTTTCTTTGGGACAATGTCAGTAAAGGGAATTGGAATCACTTCTATGAAGAAAAGAAAGCGGGAGGAGTAGGGAAATAAGGAAGGTGGAAGCTCAAGCCAAGCTTCCAGGTAGTTTTTTTCGGTGGCTTATAATGCGAGGCCAGTTGTGTACCACCAAGGAGGGAGGTCGGGACACATCCTACCAGCATGCAATTTTCTTCCGAAGCATTTTTATTAGTGTGGTGGTATGGGACACTTGCATCAATTTTTCAAGATGGCACATCCACTGCAAAGTGGGGTAGGATTAGTGGCTTCTAGGGGAGTTCCAACTTAGTCAAAGTTGTCAGGGACAGTGTAATGTTGGTGAGTTAGGTCCGGAATATATTCTGTGAAGATCTAGTTCAGGGAACAACCACAGACTAGCAGTCATTCTCAAGAAGAGACTAATAATCTCCATGCGTTGGATCAAGAACCTGCCCGATCAGAGGTGGGACCATCAACAGTTTGAGGCACTTTTTTGATTAAATCATCTATAGATGTTTCTCTTTTTGATAGCAGTGAATCTTTTTCATTCATCTCTGCCCATTTTGTAAAAAAGCTGAATTTTACAATTGATATTTTTTCTTTTAAGGTAGATTTGGTGACGTCACTGGGAAAGAAGGAGTAGGGTCTTGAGTTCCTGTCATGTGTGGTTTCTATGTTAGGGGTTGAGATGGTGTGGGACCTACGAGTCTTAGATATTGATATATTTGATGTAATGCGTGGAATGGATTGGTTGGTTCACTTTTAAGAGCACATCTATTTCTATAGGTGAAAGGTCAGTTTCACATCATCAGATGGGAGTCATAGGTTTTTCTTGGAGATTGGGATCCTCAGTTGGGTCGCGAAGGACCTCCACTCCTAGAGTTAGGGAATATTGTCTTTCGGTTATCTTCACTTGTGCTAGAGGAAGATGGTCATGCTTTTAAAGGTGGAATACCTCGTGTAGTGGATGAGTTTCTGGAGGTATTCCCAGATTATTTTTTAGGCTTACCTCTGGAGTGGGATGTGAAGTTGTCGATTGATTTGGTGCCAAAAACACAGCCAATATCTCTTCCCTCATATTGTGTGGACCCCACTGAGATGAGGGACTTAAATATACAACTAGAATATTTAGAATCCAAAGGATTCATTTTCCCGAGCATACCTCTTTGGGCCAATTATGTTCTGTTTTCGAAGAAGGATGATGGATCCCTTGGGTTGTGTATTGATTACCAAAAGATGAACAAGGTAACCATCAAGGATAAATATCCTTTTACCTGAATACATTACTTGTTTGATCAGTTGAAGGAGAAAAATTGGTTTTCTAAAATAGACTTGTGTTTGGGTTACCACTAACTCAGGGTGAAAGAGGCAGATGCGTCGAAGATATCCTTTCAATGCTGGTATGACCACTTTGTGTACTTGGTCCTGCCTTTTGGATTGACCAATGCTCCAACATTCATTATGGAACTCATGAACATATTTTCCCATCAGTATATTGACTCCTTCATCATGGTGTTCATAGATGACATGATTTTTTTCTATGGATATGAGAGGAGAATCAGAATCATTTTCAGATAATGTTTGTCACTTTGCGAGATCACCGCCTTTATTCAAAGCTATCTAAGTGCACTTTATGGATCAGGTAGGTGATGTTTTTGGGGTAGGTGATCTTAGAGAAGGTGGTTTTAGTGGACCCTGACAAGATCAGTGAAATCATGTCATGGGAGTAGCCAAGGAACTTGTTTTAGATCATGAGATTCCTCATTCCGACTGGTTACTACAAGTGGTTTGTTTGGGATTTCTCTCGGATTGCTTTTCCCATGGCCACACTCACCTAGAAAGGGGTGAAGTTTGTATGGGCCCTAGAATGTCATGCATTCAACAAGAAGCTGAAATGGAATTTGACTACCACCCTTGTGCTGATTTTTCCATAGACTGGAATGGGGTATGTGGTGTATTATGACAATTTTGGTATGGGTCTTGGGTGTGTGATTATATTGGGTGATCACATGGTGGCTTATGATTCTATCCAACTACAACCACATAAAAAGAATTATCGAACCCATTACTTGGAGTTAGCAGCTGTGATGCTTGATTTGAAGACTTGGGGTCACTACCTATTTTGGGATAAGTTTTTGGTCTATTCTGATCATAAAATATTGGCCTAGATCTTATCATAGAAGGACCTCAATATGAGGCAACACTATTGGATAGAGTACTTATAGGGGTTCAACATTTAAATTGTCTATACCTCGGGTAAGGGTAATGTGGTGGATGATGCTTTGAGTTGAAAATTACCAGTGCAATCCTTGAGGAAGTCCAGTGATGAGTGGACTCTGATGGGGCTCTTTTCTCAGATGCATGTGGAGACCAAGGATCACAGTGGAGGTGTGTGCTTGGAAAGCATCCAGTTAACTCCTTCTCTCTTGGAGTTGATTCAGCAAGAACAACCCAATGATGAGCTTTTTCAGTGGCCTAGGTTGTTTATTCATGGTGGGGAGATTTCTTCTAATTGGTCCTCGTCTCTCAAGGGTATATAGTGCTTCCAGGTCTGTTAAGTAGTGTTGTTGTCTCTGCAGAAGGTGGCGATGAAGGATAGCCACCAGTATTGGTGGGATGTCTATTCAGGTTCCACCAAGAGGTACTATGATGTGAGACGATAGTTATAGTGGCTAGGTTTGAGATGAGACATATATGACTTCTTGTCAAGATGCTACACATGTCTTTAGGTGAAAGAGGAGCACCAAAGGCCCTTCGGTTTTCCCCACCCATTACCCATTCCAACCTGGAAGTGGGATGAGGTCACCATGGACTTCATTGTCGGATTACCTGATACACCTCAGGGTAAGAATTATATTTGTGTGGTGATTGATTGTCTTACCAAATCATCCCACTTCATTATGATCAAAGAATCTACTACAGTGCATTAGTTGGGCCAATTGTATCATTAAGAGGTTGTAAGGATTCATGGTGTTCCATCTGCAGTTGTCTGGGATAGAGACCCCCATTTCACTTCACAATTTTGGGAAGGCCTTTATAAGGACTTGGAGTCGTAGATTAAAATGAGCATGGCATAGAATCCTCAAACGGATGGTCATACAGAGAAGACGAATTTGATTTTGGAGGAAATGCTCAATGCATGTTTTTTGGACTTTATAGGTTCATGAGATAACCCTTTGGTGTTGGTTTAGTTCACTTATAATAATAGTTACCAATTCTCAATAAAAATGGCTCCCTTTGAGGTGCTCTATGGTTGGACTTGTCGACCCCCTATGTTGAGATGAGGTAGGAGAGACCTCACTGTTGGGGCCGAGACTTGTGTAGAATACTTCTAAGAAGATAACATTGATCTGGATGAGTTTATCGATATCTTGGAGTCACCAAAAATCATATTCTGATCAAAGGTGTCGATACCTTGAGATTTCAGTGGATGATTAGGTGTTTTTTAAAGGGGCCCCTCGTCTGGGTCATCGCTATTTGGGAAAGTATGGAAAGATAACATCAATGTATGTTGGAACTTTTGAGATTATTGAGAATATTGTAAAGGTGGAATACATGTTATATTATTCTTATCAATTGAAATATATCCATGATGTCTTTCATATCTCACAATTGAAGAAGTACAACCCAGATCCGTCCCATGTGCTGAATTAAGAGGAGTTGGATATAGAGCCCGATCTTTCTATGGATGAGGGACCAATGCATATTGTGGATGTTTGAGTCAAGTGCTTCAAGGGAATAAAATTCCCCTGTTTTTACTTCTTTGGAAACCTCGGACTGATGAGCATGAGACATGGGAGCGGAAGCGTTGAGTCAAAGAGTAGTTTCTGTTTCTCTTATCTGATCAGGCTTCAAGCTGATTTTTTGAGGGCAGAAGGTTTTTATGGTGGGAAGAATTTTCACATCCACACTTATTTTAAATTAATTTATATTATTTATTTTTTTAATGGTTTTTAAAGGCATTTTTTTGAGGAAATAGTTGGTTTTCGAGATTTTTTCCAAACCGTGAGTCCTTTTTCAAATTTAAAAAACAAATTTTGTTTATTTAATAACTCCTCAGTTTTTAAATAATTTCTCTCATTAAACTTCCCCCTTGGCATCACCTAACCTATTAAAACAACAATATCCATTTGGAACCATTATTAACTCATTATCATTTTGTATTTGGGTGATTTAATTAGGCATTGGGCCAACCCATGATCCAATTTCCTACTTTAAAAAAATTATGTATTTAATAACAAAATAACTTTTTAATTTTTTGATGATTACACCTCCGACTTGAATCGAACAGACCTATACACTCCCCCATGTTTGTGTCTCCCTCTTTGGAGATCTTTTTCATCACAGATTAGGGAAAAACATCTCATGGTTTCTCAAATCATCCAGATTTGTGATGGTAATTTTTTTTCATCCATAAATCATTCAATTTTCACTCTCTTCCCCAATTTGAGTCTTCACATGATCTCCTCAGCCTCATTAGATCCTCCCTATCAGTTTTTGTTGCTTTTAGATTCAACCTTTGGTGTATTTGGGGTGATTTTATAGGATATCTCAAGTAAGTGGATTTCCTTCCTTCTTCCTCCAATTTTCTTAAGTTTTCGATCATTTTCTTAGGGTTTATTCCATTTTTCATTAATTTACAAATTTCTATCATGTCTGTATTCGAACCTAGGGTATTGTTTTGAGTTTCTTGGTCCAATCTTGTGGTTTTAGGTTTGTTTTCACTCTTTTGTGGTGTAGTGGTTGTGTTGTTGAGGTTCCGCACAAGGAATTGAGTGTTTTGACATTTATGGTAGGTGATTCCATGTATAAGAATTGAATAATGAGTTATATTGCTATAGGTTTATGTATTTTATGTTCTAACTTAATTATTTTTAGTGTAAAAAATGTTTTGGTAGCATTTTTTATGCGGTTGATTTTTAACGGCCAATTTTGTGTGAAAATGGGTTTTTTACCTGTGCATTCCATGTTGTACCAATTATTGTTGTTTTATAATACATGTAATGGATTTATAAAAATGTTTTAGTACTGAAAATTCTTGTTTTTGGTTTAATATTGGTTTGTATTTTGTGTTAATATGGGGGATTTCAATGGATTTTATGTGCAAATTTTTTATTTAACTTTTGTAATTAGTTTATAGAAATTAAATGCGTTTGTTTGAGTTATACAAATGGTGAAAATAATTTTTAGCAACTATTTTGAGTGTTTGTGAACAGAAGTAATATTTTTATGTGTAAATATAATTTGGTAGAATGTGGAACTTTTTTGAGCACAAAAAGGGAAAGCCGTGTATCTAGGTGGGCAGACGTGTACTAGCATGCTAGTGATTCAGAGTGGTTTTGTCCATCTATTAATTAGAAAGTTTAACATTGAATACACTAAAAAATTATGATAATTATGACTTTGGGGACCAAAAGGTTATGGGTGATTCTTGTTCTAGTTTCTCATGCATGAGAAAGGATATTGTTGTGCTTACTTTCACACGAAGATGCGAGGTAATCGAGGCTCACAACTAACTAGTACCAAGGGGTGTTCTCGTGTTGAGTGCTCATTGAATATTTGGCATTTATCATTGTCTTATGGTGTGTTTTGATGAATTTTTTTAGATGAAATATTTTATTTATATTTACCAATTCTTTAAGGTTACCCACTTTTAAAACTATCTTCATTTAAAAGATGCACCTTTAGAAATTATTTTTACCATTGTTTATTTATAACACTTGAAAGATTTTTATATTATAATTCTTGTCACATGGAATATTTTTGAGGTATCCTATTGGACTTAGGATCACACCCTACATACACATTAGGTTATAAGTATACTCGGTATTTTTGACATAGGTAAGGGAATGGATTTTGGATACGGTGGTTTGGGTTGCTAGTTGCTCCCATTGTGCGATGTTGTGGAGATGACTCATGGGTGATGGCCCATTGTCGTGTGGTGGCCTTTTGGTTGTTTTGATGCCAATTTGGTAGTTTTGTACCCCATGTGTCATGTTAAAAACCTTTTATTATGTTCTGAAATTTTATTTAATGATTTTTTGGTTGGTAATTTTCATATTTAGTTTATTTATTATCATTGGTTGTTAAATGATTCTAAACTTGGGAAAATCATTCCCAAACCAATATTTAAGATACCCGGGAACTTCTGATAGCCCATGGGGATAGGGAAAATAATTTGGGACTTTCCATTTTCTGGTATTGGTGCACCTTTTGATGGTGACTCGATTTGGTTCATGACACATATCCATTGAGAGTGGTTGTTCCCAAGTCATATGAAAGAAACATACTCTTTTGGACATTGGGATAATATAACATTTTTTCCCTTTCAAGTGTGACAACACTAAATGATCTTTTTTTATAAAAATTATATCCAACACTCTCGAACTAAGCCAATTTAATTGAGCACCATTTTCAATGAGATCACTTTCATTAAGGCGATATCATTATTTACTTTTTCTATATGAACCATCAACCTTATTATATCTTTGTTAAAACCCGACATATTAATCTCTTTGATTTCATCAAAGATGAGTTTTGTATGATTATCTTGTGATACATATCTCTTAATCACTTATATATCTTAATACATATTTAAATTTTAAAATATTTTTTCATAAGTTTTGTCCAAAATGGATTTAAAATTATTTTAAAAAAAATGTATTTTAAAACATTTCACAATTTTAGAGAAGTAAAGTTAATTTGTTAATACAAGAAAAAAATTCATGTCTCGATACAATAAGTGGATTTGGTTATGGTATAGATTATCCAAGGTATTTATCCCTAAAAGAGTTGATTTATTTTTTTAACCATTTATCTATCCCAGGAATAGTGAGTGAGCCTTATTGCACACATGGTTTGGAACTTCCTAGGAATCTTCTATAGTTTATTTTTGTATCCATTACTAATTATTAATAATTAGGATGATTTTAAAAAATATTTATTTTCTATGTGTTTTATTTATTTTAGTCCTGTTTAATGGCTACAATACCCTTAAATTCTCATGAAACATTAATTAAAGTGGATATAAACTTGTTAATACTAAAATTATCTTATAAGAGACACTTACTTTTTCAAAACAATTTCCAAAATTAATATATATCTTTTTTAAATAACATTATTTAGTTTTTTCAAAAATATATTCAAAAGTTTTATTAATGTTTTATACACTATTTGAAAAAATGTTCTATTTTATCTTAAGCTTCACTAAAAATATTTCTTTAAAATATTTAAAATAAAATGTTTCTTCAACTATGTTTCAAAAACATTATTGTTGTATCTCTTAAAATAAATTTAATGACGTTAAATATAGTTTTTATTTTCATCTCTGTATTATCCATACCCATGTATGACTAACTTTTGTTAATCTCAAAGAGGGATAAGTTTTAGTCATTCTCTAAAATTGGTATGTTTGTTATTTGGTGAGAAGTTTTCAAGAAAGTATATTATTTGGTGAGAAGTGTTTTAAAAAAATGAATGTGAGGAGATAATTTCTTTGTTCTTTAAAGGATAAGAAAATAAAATTATAATAAAAACTATTTGTTTTAATTCTTTTTGAAATTAAATTATTATTCATGTTTTTATGATCCTAAAAAAAGGATATATTGTTGTTTTTCTCAATATTATTTGATTTTAATTATCACAAAGGCTCTTAAATCATTTAATTATTTCTTTTGAGTGATGTAAAAATTGCTTGATGTTATCATGTTTAAACTCCTTGAAGTAACCTTGAGAAAATGTTAACAGAGGTTAAGAAGCCTTAGAAGAAAGATATAACATCCTTTGAGTCTTGCTTAAGGAAGGAGGGATGACACTTTATAAAGTGTAAGGTCACAAGAAGCACCATCTAGCTGGTGTAGTGCCACCGACCAACCAGTGGATTGTCACGTACCATCCCCATGAATAATAATCCCACCAGATACCTAGTAGATGTTCACTAGTTTTCCCATGCAAATAGTGTAATGGATCAGACCTCCCTGGTCCATTACTTTGTGAAAATCAGGTGGTTGAAGTGTTCTCGGAGGTCACATTGACTCATTTCAGGAGTTTTCAAAAATTACAGTTTTCCAATGGTAGGCCACTGATGGTTGGTCCTGATGGTGAGTCGCAACAGTGAATCCTAATGGCAAGTCATAACAGCGAGTCATGATGGAGAGCCATGACAGTGAGTCAGGACCGGTGAGTCGCAAGGGTGACTCTTGATAGTATCACACACTTGTAGCTCACACTAGTAGCTCACCAAATGGTGAGCTGCACTAGTGAGTCCCACTAGTGGGTCACACTTGTGAATCTCACTAGTGACTCACACTGGTGACTCACACCGATGAATCATCTAATAGTTAGTCATTTCCAGTAGTTTTCTTTTTTTTATTTTTTCTAATTTCACCCTTTTAAAAGTTTATTTTTTTTAAAATAAGGTAAATACAAAATTTAATGGTTTTGGAGTCTTTTCAAATCATATATAACTTTTAAAAACTGTAATAATCCTTTTACTTCAAAACCATGTGGTCTGGGATAGGATATTCTTTTAAGGGATTAAAAAATAGTTTCACTTGTTGATTTAAGATTTGACTATTCTAAAGTTGATATCCTCTCTTCCTTGTGTGATTCCCTTTCACTCGGTACAAGGCACACAAAAACTTTATTCCATAAGGATTCATGAATTTGTGATGTATATTTGGATCATTTTTTCTTTGGAGGCTTTTTCCTACTACATGTGCGGACGCTGCTTTGGTGTAATACAGATCTGCTAATCTTCCCTTCTTCTAAGTAGGTTTTCCTTCATCTATATGTTTTTTGTAATAGGCCTGGTGGGTATATGAATGTATCGATTGTGAATATAGTGGAATAAAAAATTAATAATGATAATATAATTGGTTTGAGATCAATATGAACGGACAGGGAAAAGAGATATATGATATTATTTTTATTTATTTTTTGTTGTTGTTTTGAATTATATGGGATAAACCCCCCACTAAAAATAATATCCATAGGGGGTATTTTGTTTTTGAACCATGTAATTATTATGGAATGCATGATGTTTGGTTTTCTGTTGAACAATTTTTATGAAATCGATTAACCACATACACTTGGCTATTAAATGGATCGCCTAGGATCAAACTATTACTATGATAACCCAAAAATCTAACAAGTGGAATTAAAGAATGGATGACTTGTTAAATTTGAATATGTTTTGTTTTAATTTGTGTTGTTATACGGTTGTGATAACCGTTATGGGTTGTAGGGTTGTTCAGAAGGTGTGATGAAATCTTAGGTTGAGAGATTGATTGATTTTAGAATGAATGGAAATTGTTTTACAATAGGGATGTGATCGGGTTGTCTGGTTATGTGTTGTTGGGTGCAATTGTATGTTGGGGGCTTTCTCTATTAAGAAGATGGAATGGGTGGAATTCCTTTGAATAATGAAGATGGTAGTGGTTGTCATGAGTTTTAAATGTAGAGGAATGTGAAGTGGGTTAATTTACCATAGTTTTTCTTCCACTGTGTGACTTTTTCTATGTGGATTTCTGTGTGATGTGTTTAGTAGCTTCTTGGATAGTAATGTGATGAATAAATTAAATGATTAATAAATTATGAAATGTTTTGGGATGGTTTTTCCAATGGAATGGAGAAAATAAATATAACAACATTAATGGGGTTTAAATGTGGAATAAGTGTGAATCCAAATTAGTTTATCAAGATCTTCACCTTCTGATAAATGTTGTTGTTATGCGTTTTAGGGGTAGTATCAAAGGTGGTAGTATTTTAAGTGGGTTGGATATTGTAAAACCATAGTATTTTATTGATTGTTTGTTATTATATATATATATGTACATGTATTTCTTTTGTGATTTTTATACGCACCACCCTCGTTGAGAACCACGTTCCAAACACCCCCATTTTCATGGGGGTGGGTGTCTTTCCCAAATAATCTTATGGGAGGAAGGATGGATAGCCACCTACTCTTTCTTATCTGCTCTTCTAGGTGGTGGTAGTTCATGATTCATTAGGCAGGTAGTGGTTTGAGAGGCCCAGGTGTGTGTGTGAAAGTTGTGTTTTCCCTAGTGTCTTTGGGATGAGATGAGTTGTGTTTTCTTAGGTGTCTTCAGGATATGATGAGTTGTTCTTCCCCATGTGACTTTGGGATGAGATGATTTGTGCTTTCCCAGGTGTCTTTAGGATGATATGCGATGTGGTATGAGGCCCAGGTGTGTGCGGGTGGGGTGTGATGAGCTTTGTTTTCCCAGGTTATGGGGAGAGATGTGAGGACCAGGTGTGTATGAGAGGGATGTAATGAGCTCAATTTTCCTTGTTGATTGGAATATCTATGAGTCTCATGTGTTTGTAGGTGTGTTTTGACTGGGTACTTTCAAAAGAGGTGGGATTTTGAGGAAATTTATTGTTATGAAAGAGAATATAATCTAGTGGGAAGTGGTGTGAGGTACCGAAATCAACGATGTTATTACCATACTACTTTACCTGACTTGCGTTACATGGTGAGTGTGACTTTGTGAGGCTGGGATGGATAATATACCTTGTTTAGTGCTTTTGGGTTCTGCTGTTTTCTCATAGGATCATCAGTATGATTCTCTAACGTGTGTTTGAGAGACTTTGCTGTTTCCTATTTAGTATATATTTATGCTCACCCTAAGTATGTAAAACTATTTTCAGTTTTCAAGGAGGACTACACGGGTTGTTCTAGACTTTACTAGCTTATATGTTGGGACAGTTGTGATGTCACTGCTTATCCTTACTTTTGGTATTTACTGCAGAGTTTCAATGTATTTCTTTATATTTTTATTTCTTTTAAACATGCATGTTGGATGAATTTTGACTTACTTTTATATATATATTACATTGAGTTGTTTTGGGATAGACCATATTATCTCCTGATCCAATTTTCTTAAAATGGAAAATGGGTCCCATTTTGTGAGATTATACACCCTTGGTGTTGGTCGCTACCTCAGGGCCTAATGGAGGTAGGACTCAGGAGGTTATTATCTCCATTTCTTTATTACCAGTCCAAGAGGGGCATTTTTGGTGGGAGTGGGTCATGATAGAAGGGTATCATAGGTGATGGTTGAGAGATAGGATGTATTTTGGAGTTGGGAAGAGTGATGATTCCATGGGTTGGTAGGGAAACATTTTTAGGTGATCTTGGTGCTTGAAATAGTCCATGGAAGACCATCTATGACATGGGATTTTAGGTCCCCTCGTGATTTGATGAAAGGACTCTAGGTCTATCGAAAGACCAAATGAGGTACACCGTCTATAGGGTAGAGTCCCTAGAAAAGGTATGTGCATCTTAATGACTTTTGTTCTAATATAAATTGTGTTTTTTGGGTATTTTGAAATGGATAATGAAATGATTTAAAATGAATATTAAATAGAATTCTATACTACTTGGGCTTAGGAATTCCTTATTTTCCATTTTCAACTATGGCACCCAATCATCATCTGCATGTGGATCGGGTAGTTGGGTATAAACATGACGATCTAGTTGACCAGTATAGGGTTGATCCAGTAGAGGAGGAAAACAAGTGGAATAAAACTTTATGTTCTTTCCAGTAGTAGGCCATGGGAAAGTACACATGTATTTTTTCAGAATGGAGATAGAGAGATGGCTCTAGGAGCTCAAGATCACCTCCTGTTTGATCTAGTATCAAATAGAGTACTAGGTTCATCTGTCAATGAGCCATATGTGGGGAGCTTCATGTTAGTGGTAGATGTTGTATCTAGGAGATATTAAAGAGGATAATGTTCTTTTGGTTGATTTTGAGATGGAGTTCCAATCAAAATTTGTTTCATCGACCCCGAAGGAGAAGAAGAGGAAAAAGTTAATCTCCGTCCTATAGGGGATAATGTCAGTAAGAGATCTGGATAATAAGATCAAATATCTACTTTTTTTCCAAAATATCTTTTTGGATGAGGATTCCCATGTGATAATCCTACAATAGCAATTTCATCCTTCTATATAGCACATGTTTACTACCTTTACATTGCTGATGTACAAGGAAGTTCAGAAGAAGGCGTAAGTGATTGAGTATATGCACTCATGAGGAGGTTTACTGTGAGAGGGGATTTAAAAAAGTTCTTCATAGGGAAAGGTTACCAATAGGAGGTCTCAGGTTCTAGGGCTTTGAGGTTTCAAACAATGGAGAGTTGATCTCAGTAATTTCTATTTCAACCTTTTGGTCCCTGTGAATTTTCCGTGAACTTGGTACTGTGGTGATTCACCTATGCAGTCTATGGGCATCTTTAAAACTAGTGCCCAGATTCCATTTGAGATTAGTATAGTGGAGGTGGATAGGTTTTTCACCATCCACAACAGCAATTTCCATCTAGGTCATTTCAGCAGTAGGGATAGTAGGCCGATACTCCATTGAGGGGAGATAGAACAGGTAGAGTCCAACTTTAGGGTGTTCCTCAGGGACTACAACATGGGAATGGTCATGGATGCAGTCATAGACAAAGGAGAAGAGGAGCCATGCCTAGTCAATTTCATGTAGTAGAGGTATTAGTTTTGGTATAAGTATATATTATTAGAGGTACAATCAGCTTGTTTAGTACCATTTCTTATTATTTTTTTGATTCATAATATTCTTACTCTTTTGTTTCACCCTGTCTGGCCCATGCTCTGGGACTAGATGTTGAGAGGATTCATGGTCCCCAAGTGTTGAGTACACAAATCAGAGGCTAGACCAACTTGTTTGATATTTTCTGGGGATGTACACTAATGATGGGGCTACATCAGTCCCATGGGGGTCTTTTCTTTCTATAGATGCAACTATATGATATCATTCTCGGCATCAACTGGTATTATTCTATGAATACCGTTATTAACTATTTCTAGATAATAGTAATGTTTTCAAATGGAGATGGCCACTGTGTGGCTTTTTTTGGTGAGTGTAGTTGTCTGGTGGGTAGTTAGAGTGTGGATCCCTTTCTCTCTTTATTGTATGAGTTGTCAATGGAATCAGCATGCATTGGGAAGGTGGAGGTTCCCATAGTTGTTGGGGAATTCTCGGATTTTTTTCCTGAGTAGGTTGTGACGCTACCCCCTCAATGTGACATTGAGTTCGGGATAGACCTACATCCTGGTGCATCTCGGATTTGGATGGATATTTGTCGGATGTAACCTTCTGGGTTTTGAGATTTGAGAATATAGATAGAAAATCTGATGAAGAAGGGTTTTATAAAGACTAGTGTGTCATTGTGTGGTGCTCTGGTGTTGTTGGATGGTGGTATAAGGTTGTGCATATACTACAAGAGGCTGAAGTAGGTAACTATCAATAACCATTACCCCCTTCCTAGTATAGATGATATTTTCAACCAAATAAGAGGGGAAAGTTGGTTTTCTCAGATCAATCTGTGGATTTGATATCACTAGTTGAGGGTGAATGAGGGAGATATCTTAGAGACATCCTTCAGATGTAGGTATGGGATCTTTTAATTCGTAGTCATGTTATTTAGTGTTATGAACACACCATCCACGTTCATGGGGTTTATGAACTCCATCATTCATGAGTTCTAGATCGGTTTATTGTTATTTTCATCAATGAAATCTTGATCTACTTGAAGTCATAAGAGGATCATACTGAGTATCTCAGAACCATCACACAGGTTCTTCGACGCCACCAGCTCTACGAAAGGTTCTCCAAAGAAAAGTTATGGACATGGGAGGTGCATTTCCTTGGGCATGTGGTGTCTTAGTAGGGTGTAGTAATTGAATCTTCAACGATTGATGTATCTGTTTCTTGAGTGACACCCAAGAATGCAGAGGAGGTTCATGGTTTTCTTGGTCTCACAAGCTATTACCAGAGGTTTGTATCTGATTTCATTCAAGTTGCATCACCGTTAATAGATTTGACCAAAAAAGACCAAGATTTTGTGTGGAGTGAGTATTTATGGGAAATTCTTGACTATCTCAATGGGAAATTGGTTAGTGATCAAGTGTTCTAGTTTCCGAAGGAAGGGGCGATGTTAAAGGGGTTTTGTGATACTTCCTACCAAGGATTGGGGTGTGTATTGATGCTGCAATGGGAAGTGATCTCTCATGGGACTAAGAATTTATTTCCCCATGAATGTTACTATGACACCCATGATCTCAATCTAGTAGTGTTCATGTTTTAACTGTATTTGTGGTATCATTACCTCATTCGGAAGCACTTTGTGGTCTTTAGAGATCACATGAGTTTGAGGTATATCTTTTCCCAGTGAGATCTAAACATGTGGTAGCATTGGTGGATAAAGTTTATTTAGGAAAATGATTTTGAGATATACTAATCCTTAGGAATGAGGAATTTCATGACCGATGCCTTGAGTAGGAAGTCATAGATGGAGGTAGTTTAGGAATCTGAAGATGCTTGGAAGCTGATGGAGGAGATGGAATCCTTGCACTTAGATGTAGTAATGGATATTGGTAGAGGCTATTTGTTCCAGATGATAGTGCAATATTTGATGAATCGGGTGGAGGACTATTAGTGAAGAGAAACATAGTTATTGGTGATGCATGATCATGTTGACCATGGTGATGATCCAGAGGGATGGTTAGATAGTGATCAAAATCCTATGCTCTTCCATGGAAGGCTATTTTTTCCAGTGGAAATGCATGAGGAAACCCCCATGAGATTCATATCTCACCCATAGTGGAAAACCCTTGTATTTACAATATGTACTGTAGATTGAGAATGTAGTTTTAGTGGCCTGGGATGAATCATGGAGTGGCATAGTTTTTGGAGAAGTGCTTAGTGTGGAAATAGGTGAAGGCTAAGCACCGTGTTCCTAGTGGTTTGTTGCAGCTCTTATATTTCCCTGGGATGAAGTGGGATGAAATTTTGATGGATTCCATCACACAGTCACTCAGAGCTCAGGGAGTCTATGATGTTATCTGGGTATTAGTGGATAAGCTAACGAAATCAGCTCACATTTGAGCAATCAAATATCTTGGAGTAGTGGATTCCTTAGCTATGAGATATGTGGATAAGGTGGTGTGGATGCATGGAGTTATAAAATCTATTTTCTTGATTTAGGATACACATTTTACCTCATGAGTATGGAGGGGATTAAAACATTCTTTAGGAACTCATTTACACTTAATCACCTCTTTCCACCATCAGATTAATTAGAAGACAGACTGAACTATCCAAATGCTGGAAGATATGTTGCAAGCATGTGTCTTAGACTTTAGATGATATTGGATACAACACCTTCCTTTAGTGGAGTTATCTTATAATAATATCTACCACTCTTCCATTGGCATGGATCCATTTTAGGTATTTTATGTAAGACTGTGTCATTATACATTGTGATAGATAGTGGTTGGGGAGACAACTATTCTTGGTCCGGATGTGGTGCAAAGCATGATCGATAATGTTATGATTGTTTGTGAGGCGATGAATGTGGCATAGGACTGGAACAATTCTTATACTGATAACAGAAGGAGGCCCTTATATTTTGAGGTTAGGTACCACATGTTCTTGAAGGTTTCTCCTCGATGGGGGTAGTAAAGGTTTGGAAGAGGGAAAAAGTTTTCACCCAAGTTCATCGGATCCTTTGAGGTGTTTGGGTGAGTTGGTGAGGTGCCATACTAGTTGGAACTAGATTCATAGTTGGTGAAGATCCATGGAGTATTCCCTATATCACAACTTCATTAGCATCCATAGGATAACTCCCATGTCATTGATTGGGGAGAGTTACATATCGAATACGACACGATGTATGTGGAACGACCAGTAGAGATCCAAAGGTCCCTTGGAGAAGGTGCTATGAGGATGGACCATTCCTTTGGTTTGAATGTTTTGGAGGCATGGTAGCCTGGAGGAGAGTACTTAGGAGTGATAAGAGTAATTGTGTGCATAGTACCTGGATTTTTTTTGAGTTTTTCCTTATTCTGTCTTACGTTTTGATGTGATGTTTTAACCTTGTTTTATAAAATAGGTTATTTTCCCTTAGGAGGACAAGTATGTGGTGTAATGTGTGATGTTTTCATGAAATGTGAAAATGAGAGGACTTAATTTTTAATCAATTCACATTTATTGAGATGTAATTAAACTTGAACGGGTGAGTCAGTGCCACCTAGATCAGATAATATCTTGAAATGGAGGAACTTATTCCAAGATTCGTGTGTTCGGACAACGTGGTTTTTATAATTATGTGGTGTGTATTTTGGTCAGTTGGGTTTGAATACATTGAAGGAGACATTCTTGGATATCAAGGTTGCACTCCAGATTTCAAACAATATAGAGTGGTTTATCATTTAAATTTTATGTGTCTGGTTGTTAGTAATGATTTAAGTCTAGTAGGATACTTTAGTGGTATCTTGTGGGGTTGTTGTTCAAACCCCTCTTTATTTTGGGATTGTTTTTGGATTCTCTAGGATGATAATTGTTTGACAGGTATTTAATTTAAGGCCTTGGACTTCTATGGCCCATAACATACTAAAAATCTAGTGATTGATGTGTTTTTGGAGGTCATGGTAACTCATTTAAAAAGCTTTCCAAAATTCTAGTTTTCCAATAGTAGTTCCTTGATGCCAGATTATGATAGTGAGTCACAACGGTGAGTCATAATGGTGAGTTGTGACAATTATTTGTGATAGTGTGTCATTATGGTGAGTCACAATAGTGATTTGCGATGACGAGTTAGGGCCGGTGAGTCGTAGTGGTGACTCACGATGGTAACATGCACAGATAACTCACACTGGTAGCTCACCAAACGGTTACATTCACCAATACATCTCATTGGTGAATCACCCCAGTGACTCATACTAGTGACTCACACCAGTGACTCCCATATGTAACTCGCACTGGTGACTCATCTAAAAGTGAATCATCTCTAGAAATTTTCTTTTTTCCATATTTTCTGGTTTCTCTTGTTTAACATTTTATTTGACCTAAAATGTGTTAAATAACTTATTTAATGGTTCTGGATCCATTTAAAACCATATCTATCTTCTGAAAACATAAATATTTCTTTTACTTCCAAACTGAATGGTCTTGGCCATGATCCGCCTTTAGTGGATTAAAAAACAGTTTATCCCATTGATTTAAAATCTGGCCTTTCTAAAGATGAGATATTCTCTTACTTGTATGCATACCTTTATCTTGGTGAAAGATGCCCAAAACCTTTATTCCCAGAGGAGTCATGTGTTTGTGCTGTATCTTTGGATCACATTTTCCATGGAGGCTTTTTTTTTGCTGGATGTGTGACTCTTGCTTTGGTGCAATAATGATGTGGTGATCATTTCTTCTTCCAAATAGGTTTTCTTTATTCTCTATATTTTTGTGTGTCATGAGAAGTGGGTGTATGAATGTATCCCTTGTTAATATATCCAAATAAAAAATTAATAAAGATAATTCAATTGGTTCAAGATCAAAATGTGGGTCTGGTGAAAAGTGATGTATGATCTTCTTGTTATTTCTTTGGTTCTTGTTGTGAAGTATACAGGCTAAATGACCCAATGAAAATCATGGACATTGGGGGTTTTTTGATTGCGGAATGAGTAATGATTATGGAATGCATGATGTTTGGTTTTCTGGAGAACAAATATTATGAAATCAGTTAACGACATACACTCAGCTAATAAATGGATTCCCCATGATCAAACTATTTCTATGATAACCTTAGATGTTAACATGTGGAATTAAAGAAAGAAAGAATTGTTAAATCTGAATTTGTTTTGTTTGGTTTGTGTGGTGGTTTGGTTGTGATAACCGTCATGTGTTGTGGGGTTGTTCGGAAGGTATAATAAAGTCTCAGGTTGAGAGATTGATTGATTGTGGAATGAATGGGAAGTGTTTCATAGCAGGGCTTTGATTGGGTTGTGTGGTTATATGTTGCAATGTTTTGTTTTATGTTGCGGGTTTTCTTTGTTGATATGATTTATTGGGTGGAATTAATTTGAATAATGATTTTAGAATTGGTTGGAATGAGTGTTAAATAGAGAGGAATGTGAATTCAGTTAATTTACGATGGTTTTTCTTTCTATCTATGTCCTTTTCTAGGTGGATTTGTGTGTGTTGTGTCTTGTAGTTTCCAGGGTTACAATATAATGAATAACTGAATTACCTTATAAATTATAGAAAAATTTGGGATGGTTTGGCCAATGTATTGGAGGATTAAAATATAACAACATGAATGGGTGTTAAATGTGGAATAAGTGTGAATCCACATTAGTTTTTCATGATCTTCTCTTTATGAAACATGATGTTGTGTGTTGTTGTGAAATTTAGGGGTAGCAGTGAGGTTTGTATTATTGTAATTTGGATGGATATTTTAAACCCAAAGGTTGGATTTGATTTTTTGGTATTATATATAAACATGCATTTCCTTTTTTATTTCTATACTCACCCGACACTAGTTGAGCACTATATTCCCAACACCCCCATTTTTCACAGGAGAGGGTGTCTTTCCCAAACATCCTAGTGGGAGTATGGATGGATGGCCACCCTCTCTCCCCTTCCCCCTCTTCCAGGAGGTGGTATTCCAAGATTCTTCAGGAAGACGGTGGACTATGAGGCCCATGTGTGTATGAGTGAGTTGTGTTTTCCTAGGTGTCTTCGTGATTAGATAATTTTTTTTCCATGGTGTCTTTAGGATGAGATGAGTTCTTCTATCCTTGGTGTCATTAGGATGAGATGAATTGTTCTTTCTTAGTTGTCTTAGGGATAAGATGTGATGTGGTATGAGGCATAGTTCTGTGTGGGAGAGATGTGATGATCTTTGTTTTTCCAGGAGAAATGACTATTTGTGAGGCCCAGGTGTGTGTGGGAAATGTGTGATGAGATTTGTTTTCCTAGGATATGGGACTAGCTATGAGGTCTTGGTGTGTGCTGGTAGGTTGTGATGTGTTACTTTCAAAAGAGGTGAGGGTTTGGGGACGTTTTCGATTAAGAAATATTGGCTAACCTAGTGGAATGTGTCATGGGGTTGCCAAATAATCAATGTGCCTAGAATACTACTTTACTTGACTTGTGTTACACGATGTGTGTTCTTTAGAGAGGTTGAGATAGCTAGTATACCTGGTTAGGTTCTTTCAGGTTCTGCTATTTTCTAATGGGAGCATTAGTATGCTTCTCTCACTTGTGCGCGAGATACTTTGGTTTTTCCTACTATGTATACTTATATGCTCACCCAACATATATAAACCTATTTTTAGGATCCAGGAGGACTATGTGGACAATGCTGGACTATAATAGCTTGGATGTTTGGATTGTTTCTGTGTTGCTTATTATCCTTAATTTTGATATTTACATTGGTGTTTTGTTTTATTCATAATATTTGTGTTTTTAAGCATGCATGTGGGATGTATTTTGGGTTTCTTTTATATATATATATAGTACTTTGATTTGTTTTTGGGATGGACCATCTTATTTCCAGATCCCATTTTCTTAAAAAGGTAAATGCCTCCCATTTTGTGAGATTGTACACCCTTGGTGATAGTAACCACCCTAGGTCTTATACGAGGTGAGACTTAGGGGTCAATATCTCCGTTTCATAATTTCCAATTCTGGAGGGGCATCTTTGGAGGGAGGGGTCATGCCATATTAGAAGAAAGTATGTATTCTCTAAAAGACCACCGACCAGCTAATGTTGGGGAACTGACTTGATAGTGGAAGTAGACATTAAGCACCCAACTCTCAGTGGGCTACTTTTTACCCAGTGGAGGGTACCAGGTATCTGGTTGTGTCAAGATGGATAATTTGAGAATGAAATTTAATGTGGTAAAAGTATATATAATGTGGAGGTACTTGACTTTATGACCCCCAAACAATTATAGAATACCAACAAACAAATTTAAGCCTAAAAATAGAGGCTTGGGGTGTCTTGAAAATCCATATCGATAAACATTATCATTCTCTGACACACCCAATTACTAAATTTTTTCTCAAATAACTCTTTATCAAAATATTCTTCCTTCCCTCTAGAATGTGTGCCAAAATTGTAAATCAAACTCAGTCACTTAATTTTCTCAGTATCTCCAAGTGTCTCATCATATTATTTTGAAGATTAGTGACTAAGATACAAATATACTCCATTCCTATTTATTCTATATTTTGGTTCTTATTGACATTAAATTAAGGGACGGTGGTTTTCATTCCAATTCTTTTAGAAAGTAAAGGGACTACTCTTCTTGAGGATTATATATTTAACATTAAATAGGTAGTGCCTATTGAATCTGGTTTATTACTATAACCTAAATTTTAAAGGATCATTTTGGTATCTTCAAAACCAATAAATCCATAGGACTGATACATTAAATCCATAAGTGATTAGGGAAGTAAAAGACGGGATAAATTTAGGCACTATTTCTAAACATACTTAACAAATATCTTATCTCATTTATTTTTTCTATTTTTAATTATTTATGACATTAAGTCATTATTATTTTTTTAAATTTTTTAATCCATCAATTAATGCTTAATAAATTAATCATTTGTCATATTCCAACCACTTAAGAATTTTATTTACAAACCGCTTAATAAAATCACTCTTCATTTTAATCTTCCTCTTTTAGTTTTATATGTAATTATTTCATTACACTTTCACTTCTATTATTTTATTTATTAATTAAATATTTATAAATTTTTTCTAAATTCAATTATTTTCCTTTAAATTTTATAAGGTAAATTTACCACTCTTTACATTTTATTCATATCTAAACCATAAGAATCATATTGAAGAAGGGTACTGAAATGAATCTGAAACTCTCACATGATGGAATCACCCAATCAAAGGGTTATTATCCCTTGGAAAATATCAAACTTCATGGTGGAATAAAGAAATTTGGATCAAAAGTAGCCTAAAAAATCATCCCACAAGATATCCAACTCCTCATATTCCCCAAGGAACAAGAACCACCACTACTTGGATTCCCCAAGAAACATTATCACAACTAATAAAACCAGTGTTCCTTCTAAGAACTAATCATACTTAGTAATATCTTTATCTATTCTAACCAATCATCTATCATTGAGTCTAAAATGTATCCCTTATACTTATACATACTATTACGCTGAAACTCTCAGAGTTTCTTCCTCCGAGTGTTTTTGTCATCAATATCAACCCTCTAAAGATATTTTGGAACATCCCACTAAACATATTTGGTACAAATATGTTTATGACATCAACCTAGAGCCATAAATACAAAATAAAAAATGGTTAGGGACTCCTAAATAGGGAATATGAAATATTTATGATTAATTAATTAATTAAGGTTCAACCTAAACATAATGTCCTATATTTTCAAACATAGGCACAAAGAAGAATGATGAATGATAACTTCCTTGGTATCAACCAAAAAATGAGTACCACTTTACATAGTAGGATTATTAATAATTTTTGTTTTACATCAGATCACAAGGGTCCCTAAATAACCATTTCCTATCCAGTCTAAATTGTTAACATCATTTAATATGATCACCCGAAACTAGTTTCATGCCAAACCATTTCATCCTCACCAATTTCTAACTCCAAACTTCTTTAAATCCTTCAACAATAACCATTGATACCACCCTATAAAAACCCCCTCCCCTAAAGGTACCCTTCTAGGTCAAAAAATGAGATAAGGGAGGCAATGATACTCGAAAACCTCCTACAATATGTCATGGGTGTGTGATAAGCAACATGGGTATATTATATGCCCAAATGGGAGGAATTATCCTCTAATAAGAGCATGAGGAATGTAATATAATATAAAAAAACCTAAATAAATCCTACTTGAGATAAAATAAAAGTTCCAAATTACATATATGTAGAGTCATAAATAAGAACAACTGTAAAAGAAACTATATGTACTAAAATAAAGTCTTAGGTAGTGGCCTTGAAGCCCAAACAACTATTGAACAACTAAACAATATATTAATGTCTAGACTAATAACCAAACATCACTTACGAACCTAAAAATAGTTTATATATATGTAGGGTGATCATAATAGTTGTATTTAGTAGGATCCTCCACGGATCCTCTCTAGTTAAATATAAATAAATCATACCAAAGCCTAGTAAACAAACAAGTGAAGCTAACTCATCACCTAATCATGTACGATAAGTACCAATACTCACTATGAATCTCTCACCGAGTATATGATACATGAATAATATAATATCCAAATTATATCTATATGGTACTCCTCTACCAATTCCCCACTAGTTTTCCGCTCCACCCCCACATTGCACATCCTGATCCATCATTCTCTAAAAGTATGTTAATCCAAAGAAAATTGGGATACTACATTATACCACACACCCCATGAAACACATCATATCATAATCAAAACCATCCACCCCATGCATTAGATCATCCCATTATCGAATTCCACATATCAAGATAGTAACCGAGTACTTTCCAGGATCCACCAGAGCCATATGTTATGTATTATACCTCAATCCATCACAAACCATACACCACATACCGATACCAATCCATAAGATACAATATCTAGATACACATGTGTGTGAAATAACTACAAGGCATTATAATCCTCTAAAAACATATATGGGAAATTTATCCACTATGCCTAATAGCACATAAAAATACCAGGAGAAGAGAGAAGGAAAACAAGGGTAGTCATCCATCCATTCCTCACTAACATGTATATTGGGGAAAAAACCCTCCCAGAGTCCACTGGGTATCAGTCTCCCAACTAAAATGGGTGGGGAAGCATGTGAAAACACATAAAATATAATGTATATATATATGTATCTCACAAACAAACTGTAGGAATCAAACTAGTCTTCGACTGAACTATATATATTGTTACTTAGACACTCAGTTTCCACCACTAATTAAGGACTATATTTCCTATAATAACGAAAACATCATAATGAATCTTTTGATTAATTAATTTTTCCTTTAAACATTTCAAATTACATTAATTACCTAAAATTTTCCATGCTCTCTAGTCATAAACAATCCTTTTACAAGGTTCCTCAAGTATTATCATTATTAAACATTACATTCAATCCACAACCCCATGGGTGAAAAAATTTATCATTCAATAGCATTCCATAATTCAAGGTATTCTAGGACTCATCCTAAGCTACAATTAAAGCATTTAAAAATGAAGCCTGACCTACAACCTCAAGAAGTGGGGGAAGGGTATACGGAAATAAGAAACTCGACCATACCCCCTTATAGAAATTAATTATCATGAACTTATCCCATATTTTTGCACAGAAATATTGGTAAATCCTAGATTCAACCCATTCCATCAGTCCCAGTTCTATCCTTGACACCACCGTTTGTATCACTATGCATCCTGCTATCACATGCATTAGTTTATTCCAAAAACCCAATCCTGCATGTAAATGTATCATTAACCATTAACTATTCAAGGATCATATCATGTCACATCATATGGATCAAATCCAGAGCATCTAAACAAGACAATAAGAAAACAAAAAAGTCAATAGGGAATCTAGGCCCTGAAAACAAGGCATCTATCCTTCACAAGCAAATGGGAATGCTCAGCCCCACAAATTTATCTTTATAAAAAACCATTTAAATAACATATTGAATTAACCAATTAATTTACCATATTTTAGAACCAAATTCAACCTAATACATCCTTTATAAACAACTATACATTATTTATGTATGATTTCAATTACAACTTCCATTTTCATCGAACTATAAGGAAGATCAAAACCAATTAACATACATATTTACTAATTGAAATCAAGAAATACTAGATTTAACATCATTATATTTTTTCTAGAATAAAAACTTGATAAAGAATATCATAACATATATATTAAAATATATATTAAAAACAAGATGCAAACCATTATCATGGTGGAAATATCATGCTATTTCTATAACCAAAACCAAGGTTCAATATTTAATATAGATCAATAAATATTATGTTTAATATTATCATCACATAAGGAGAAATTTATGATTAATTTATGATCAAACATAAAATAATAGATGAAGTAATTAATCCCCTACCTCAATTTAGAAGTTCAATATTCTTAAAATAAGAATTATTGCTCAAGGGTCAAATAAGGCTGAAAGAAACACAACCAAGTTGAAGGAAGGATTGTCAAAACCTAAAAACCAAAATCCATCAACAACTACACTTGTAACTTAGTCTTAAAACCAAGAGAGTCATTATAATTGTCACATGATAAAATTATAATGATAGTAAAAGTAAAAAATGAAGAAAAAATGGAACCTTAAACCAAAACCGTTCAAATATCCAAAAAATATAGGTTTAAAACACAAATAAATGATCAAGGAGCACTAAAGGGAGGTAGAAAAAACATAACCCAGAAACTAAAACCACAAAAACCCCTCAATGTGGGAAATAGGTCGACTAATAAGTAAGTTTATTTGGAGAATCTATTAATACAAGGAATACAAAGAAGAGGAATATGGATCAATAAATAGAGGATATGATTGAATTAAAACCTTATTCAAGACCCCAACTAACACATCATGATTTAACCTTAGCCCAAAATTCATGATTTTGGGAATGAGGTGGATATTTCAGCCATTTTAAATCAAGAACGACCACCACCATGGATTTCACCATGATCTGGACTTAGTTATGGTTTCCATAAGTGAATAAGTCAAAACATCATCTCCTAATGTGTGTTTACCACATCCATGTAATTTTACCTTCACCAAATCCATGACCATTGGTGTGGTGATGTCTTCTTCTCATTTTGGGTATGAGAAAACATAAGGTTCCATTCCCACTTTGGATGTTTCCATTATGGGTGTTTTCGATATAGGTACACGAAGAAAAGAATGGCCTCCACAACACCCACCTCCAAGGCATGGTGTCCTTCTAAAAAACCAAAACACATCTCTAAACTATGGAAAACCTTCGACCCCATTATTGGATCCAATGAGACTCAGGAAAAAATAAAGTAAAGTAAATAAAGGTCCATACAATTACAACTTATCCTATTATTCAAAGGACTGGGGAAAATGACCACATACTGATAGAACTATACTAGGGAATCATGCACCCAAGTCATATTGGAACCTCTTATTAGGTCACCCCTTCGACCAAACCTTCATACGATGGAGACCCTTCACCCAGGACTCCGTACTAGGGTAAAAAATAACTGAGTACTTCAAACTAGGTTGATACATTTTCCTATAATTCATATTTGGGTACACCTTCACATATTCCACCTTATTAGAGAGACTATTTTCTTAGTCCCCCATATTATGGTGACACTTTTACTAAGCCTTTATATAGGGTGACACTTTTCCTAGCCTTCAATAATATGGAGATACTTTTCCTAGGACTTCATACTAGAGAGAAACTTACCCTTGCCTTTATACTAGGGTGACCCTTCTCTCTGGACTACATATTTTAGAGACACTTCACCCATTTCATCATATTATGATGAAACTTCTCATAAGAATTTATACTATAGAAATACCCCACCCATGATTCTATATCAGGGTGATCCATTTATATGGCTTTATAATAGAGTGAAATTTCACCCATTCCCTCATTTTAGGGAAACAATTTTCACGGGCCATCATAATAAGGAAAAACTATACCTAGTCCTCTATACTAGGGTGACACTTTATCGAGACCTCCATATTAGGGACAGAAAAACCCATAATTTGAAAAACATAAATTAATGTTTTATTACTTAAAAGTACACTTAATACTACTTCATAAGATCATGGTTCATTGTTTTTTTAATGTAGGTACATAACATGGAAAATTTAAAAATAAATACAATATAATTATATAAAAACTCCATAAAATGCACTTATATTCCATGTATATTATGAAATTGGATGGGATAAAATGGGGACGTACATATGAAATGGGTTAGAAATAGAATCCACTAAGGTAATAAACAAAGAATAACATAAGGTAAGGTATTACATGTGTTACAGGAGAAATTTCAAGGTAACATAAGAGTGTCAATAATCATAATCTTGATAAATGGGGAAAGATATAACATAATAACAACAAGGAAACATAGAAATGTGTAAACAACATCAAACATGACATAAGAATAACTCAATGATAACTGAAAAGATAACATAAAATGGTGTAAAATTACCATAATGGATTAGTTTCACTCCCTATTCCCAAATAAAATGTCTCATGAGATAAAAAATTACCCTTTTCAATTGAGGGATGTATAATTTGGAGTCCACCCATCACATTCTTATCATGTAAATACAAAAGTGTATCACATAGATCATACAACATAAGGTTGTATTTTATAATTTTCAATCCTATAAATAAAGGGAGTGAGATACATACATTTAAGTACCAAATAAATTTTTTTTAGGTTTACCTTAGTGAATACCATTGAGTAATAATGGGAAAGAGCATACACTACAAATTTTTTTCATGAAGATTGTAGGATATTTTTGGAAGCATAATGATGGTACATAAAGATTCATACAATGTATTAATAAGAGTTAAAGGGATATCCCATAACTTATAAATAATAATTAAATTAATAGGGACGTTTAAGAACATATCACAACATGAAAAATTGTAAATTAAAAGTCATAATATAGAGGAGGTTCTTGAATAAAGATAATAAAGTGATGACCCATTACCTTGGCAGGGTGATTCTTAAAGATTGTGAGGAGCTTATTAATAGATTAGTGGCACTTTAGGAGTTACATAGAGAGGGAAAGTTAGAGAAAATTTATACTCTAATAGTTTTTAGTAAAAATGAATGCTAGGTTTGGTGGGGTTTTATAGAAAAAGAGAGTGTAATTCTCTATTAATTTTCAAATTTAGCTTTTGGATTCTATATGATAAAGTAATCTAAACAAAAATACTTCCCATTGGTTTTGACCAATTTTTATTAAAAATTTTAGTTTTTTCATTGTTTTACAATCCTATGAACTAAAATCATTAAAATAATACCCCTAGTGATGTGGAAGTGAGTCATGTTTATAAATAATTGATTTTAAAACATTAAAATATAATATATGTTTCGGAGGATTCATTAAACATTTATAAAAATAAAAAAATATAATAAGAAACTCATTATTTTAAAGGGGAAACAACATTTGAGTCTTGGATACCTTTTATGGCATATATTACATCACTTTTAGGTCATTATGATTCCATAATACATATCGTAAATTCATACTATATTTAATTTGTACCAAAAAATTTGACCCTTGAAAAATTATAAAAAATGCACTGTTAGATAATTTTGATGTGATGATTTTGAAAATAATATTTATATTATTAAAATAACTATAAATATTAAAATTTAATATTTTATATAAAAAATCCCCATTTATTGAAAAATACTGTTTTTTTATAATAAAAGTTTTCTGGACTTTATAAAAGTTACATTTGACCACAAAAAATTATATTATCATTTATATTCAATAAATATTATTTAATAATAATATTTTATTAAAATATCATTAATTTCTAAAATTCTTGAATTCATCTAAAAGTGTGTCTTGGTTGAAAATATATATTTCAAAAATACCATTTTTGTTCCATCATATGAAAATTTAATTTTTATCAAACTTATTATTTAATAATTATAAATTTATAAAATATTAATACAATAATTATGTTAGTAAAAAATAAAAATAGAAAAATTCATACTATTAAGGTCATGATACATAGCCTTTAATGACACTAGTGAATTTTTGAAGGGTAAGGTGTGCGATGGTGATATTTTCACTGTGTTGTTCAGATAATATGGTTTGATCTTTGATCTCTATGAACTTAAAATTATTTTGTAAATGGTTTTTATCATGATTTAGTCATTGAATCTCGAATTGGGATGTGTTAAGTTAAAAACCTAGTGATTATATGTCCCTCTGAAGATCAGATAAATAGGATTCATAGGATATGATTATACTGGTTGAGTTCATCACTTCCATTTTTTTGTCAATTGAATTTATCAGAACCCAATATATATACTAATCACACAATCACTTTATAACAACTAAACCATTAATTATTATGATTCTTAATAGTATTTTAAATTTGAAAAGTTATAACTTATAACGGTCCAAAATAACCATACTAGTGCATGTGTGTTCTATAATTTCATTTCTTAATAATAAATTCACTCATTTAAAAAATGGAATTAAATTTATAAATGTTCGATTCATTACATTACCCCCCCTTCAAAAATTTAACCATCAAAATTTTAATTGTAAACTATAAAAGATGTGGATACTTATATTTCATCACCTTTTCCAGTTCCAATGTCGCTCCTTGAGACATATGGTCCACCATAATATTTTACCAAGTGATTTTTATTATTTTATAGAAAAGATTCACTATAGTCTAAGATCTTCACCAGTTTCTCCACATATGAAAAATCATTATCTAATGGTAACACCAATGGATTTAATACATTTTATGGGCCTATTATGTACTACCTCAATAGGGATACATATAGAACATCATGTACATGATATAGTGTAGGTTAGAGTGTCAGTTGATAGGATAACACTCCAACAAGATCAAAGACCTCGAAGGGTCCAATGTATTATGGAATAAGATTTCAGGTATTAAAAAACCTCTTGAATTTCTTCCACAATGACATATAATGGAAATTTTTTTCCTTGAACACAAACTATAGGAATTATTGATTATTATCTGTACATATTTTCTATTTTCATTGAGATGTCTTCATATGATTTTGAATGGTTTAAACCTTCTTTACTATATCTTAGACAATATTCATTCCCATAATCTTCTACTCTCCAACTTTATCATAGCATGTTAGAGTCCAACACCTCTTCATATATAAAGCCTCATAGTGTTTCATTTGAAAACTAGATTGAATTAAATTATATATGATAACTCCACCAGGGGAACGAGATGATCCCAAAATCTTTGGAAATCTACTGAACATGATATCAACGTATCCTCTAGAGATTGAATGGTTCTTTCAAACTGACTATCCATCATAGGGTAATAGGGAGTGTTAAATCTTAGTTTTATATCCAATTTTTTCTGAAAGATTATCCATAACCTCAATGTAAACCTCATATCTCAATCAGATATAATACAGAGTGCAATTCCATGTAGTCTTACCACTTCCCTTATGTATATCTTGGTGAGTTGTTCAAGATATAAACATTCCTTGATTGCAAAAAAATGTGCTAACTTGGTAAGGTGATCGACTACCACCCTAATTTTGTTATTAATATTAGGTGTCCTAGTGGTCCAATAATGAAATGCATTGTTTTGTTTTACCATTTTATATACTCATATGAGTAATGGTTGAATCATTCAATTTGATTTATATAATTTATCTATGACTTTTTGCATCTAAATAAGAATGATAAAAAATTCCAATATCGATTTTTATATTTTCCCACTATAAAGTTTGTTTTATATCTCTATAAATCTTAATTATTCTTGGATGATTTGAGAATGATGGTCAATAAACATCATCCAGATGTTCTGTTTTTTGTTTTGATTTTTATGGGACACATAATTGAGCTCAAAACTATATAACTAAATATTATGCAAAGTTATACTCTATATTATTGGCTAACTTTTTCTATATCACCTCATATCCTTTTTGGGATTCCTTGATCTTCTCATGAATTGATGGTTGAGATGTAATTTGAGTATGGTAGGATTAAGATAATTTTATTATTCCCTTGTCCATCCTTTTTATTTATGAGAATATTTAATCCCTTTCAATCCTTATCTTGGATAGGGTTGTATAATCCTTTATACTCAGAGCATCTACCACTTTGTTCACCTACCTTGGATTGTAGCAGATTGAATAATTAAGATCACTGATCAACTATAACCACTTCTATTTGTTCTTATTAAAATATTTTTTAGAGAATATATACTTGAGTATTTTATGGTCTATATATATGTCACACTTCTCGCCATAGAGAGAGTGTTACTCAATAATTAACTCAAAAATCTCTTACATCAAATTTTAGATCATTTTTTGGTTGTGCTACTCAGGAATCTTTAATTGGAAGGAGATATAGGCTATCACTATTTTATATTGTATGATTAAACAACCTAATATCTTTTTGTATTCTTCACTATAGTTCACAAATCCTTCCCCAATGGTGGGTAATGTGGGAATAGGTATAGTGATTATCTTCTTCTTTAACTATTTACATATTTCTTTATATTCCTTAGTCTAGAAAAACATGAATCCATTCTTAGTTAGTTTAGTTAGTGACATTGAAAATTGTGAGAATCTTATTAAATACTTATGATATTACTGAACTAATCTAACTAAAACATGGATTTTCAACACATATGTTGGTTTGGGATATCCTTAAATTGCCATCGATTTTCAAGGATCTACAAAAATCACATTTTTGGTAATGAAATTCCCTTATAACTTTCCCTTCTATTTTAAAAAAATAACTATTACTATACTTCATAAATAACATTACATTTAACAATGTATTCATATGAAATTCAAAGGATCCTAATTTTCCTCATTCATTTTGGAGTAGATAAGAATATCATCAATAAATTATACCATAAATTTATATAGGTAATACCTAAATAATCTATTCATAAATCCCATGAATATTTATGAGTATTAGTGAGTCCAAATGGCATAATTATGAAGTCATAGTCTCCATAATTTGTTTGAAAATTAGTCTTAGGGATATCCTCCTTCACCATAAATTGAAGATATGTTGATGAAAATCCACCTTGGAGAAGTATTGGGATCCACATAACTTCTCTAACAAGTTATAAATCCATTGATGATGATACATTTTCTTTATCAAGATCTTATTAAGCGCATAATAATTGATGTAGAGGTGCTTTGACCCATTCTTTTTCTTGATGAAGGGGACGGGTGCACCCCTTACTTAAGAACATGGGTGTATGAACCATTTATCTAGATTCCCCTATAGTATCTAATTAATCTCTTCAAGATCAATAGTGTCTATTCTGTATGGAGTATTGGACTGAGGAAATGTTCCATGAATAATATTGACTGACCACTCAACCTCTCAACTAGAAAGAAGACCATGAAATTCATTGGGAAACATATTTGAAAATTCCCTTATAATGGTAATGACATCAAAGATGATCTTTTCTTCAGTCTTAATAATTTGAGAAATATATTCTTTCTCTTCAGGAACTAATATCCATGCCTAATATACGGGAACAAAAGATGATTAAACCTCTTCCCTGCACTTGTATTGAATAAGAGTATAATAAGCAATATGGGGAGTTATTCTATTCTCTTAAAAATTTATATTGTATTTATACAAGGAAAGAAAATAAATCCCAATAATAGTATTGAATTCGTCTAAATGAAGTATCACAAGATTTTCTAGGATATTAAACCTAAAAATATGGATAAGGGGGGAGTAAAATACATGGAAATAAATAATTCACCCATTTACTATTTTTACCGATAACTCGACTTCTATGTTTTGAGGTGGTGTTTGAATAGTTCTAATAAACCAGAAGGATATGGAAGAATGCATTGAACCAAAATCAAATAGCATGTTCATTGTCCTTAAATGAATAACTTTTGTAACTTTCACCAATTCATTTTCAGGATCTAGCTCAACAGTTGTGATTACATAAGATCTCCCTTTCTCTCTCGTCCTCAGATGTTGTTTTTGACGATTTTCATTAACAATCCTTGTCTTAGTATAATAATTCACTCAGTGTCCACGTTACTTGTAGAAGAAAAATTTGATAATTTGTTGAGGGTTTATTGGAGCATTAATATATTCCATAAATTGGGGGTTTCTCCTATCGACAATCACTTGCAAGGTTCCCTTCCTTTTCGATCCTAAAATAATTTTTCCCCTTCAGGTAATTTTTTAGATAGTTCATCCCAAGCATTTTATAAGTTTTATGTTGGTACTTATTTCCACTATGATTTTTCTCCAGCACACCACTAGGATTAAAATCCATTATCTATGTATTACCTCATAAACCATGAGATTAAATAATCTCTATTTTTAATTTGAGGAAAAATCATAAAATTTCATCATAACTATAAAAGTATATAATTTCCAAAACTTTTTGTAGACTTACCTTTACCCCACCAAAGAAGCATCCCACTTTACATTTGAGGGAGATGAAAATAATAGAGGCATACCATTCTAGTATTATAAAGTTTTCATCATATGGCCCCATAGATTCACCATCATATTTTCTTAAGGATTATGAAACATCTCTCCATTTTTTGTCAGAGAGTTAGAGGAAAATATTAATCAATTTTTTTCAGAATTCCCTACATTCTATCACTTTGATCTCCTCCTTAGGATTCATATTTTTAACCACTTTCCACCATTTATTAGATTCCCATTCAATATGATAAACAACAATCATGACCATCTCATGCTTATAGAATTAAAGGACAAAGAAGTTATTTTAAATGGATTTCGTCCATTTTTATATGATTAAGGGATCAACAGATCCATTGCAAGTTAGAGGACATTATTACATAAACATCCCAATTTCAACTTGAACTTTCTTTGGGGGATTTTGGTGCTCCTCTTAATTAATGTTTTGGTTGAAATCCTCAATTAATTGTGAGTGTGTTTCTATGATTTTCCTGACCCCTTATCTAATTGGGTTGGGAATCTTATTTGGGTGGTCATCACATTGCCCCTCACATTGGTTATTGAAACAGTTTCTCCAATTTCCAACCATTGACTAAAACTAAAGGGAAAATTATAGATGAGTGTTATTAATCTATTAAACACATAAATGGGAAAACAAATAAAATTAATGGGATAACTCATAAATTACATATATTATTTAACCTAGGAATTTATAGGTTTCAATTTAAGTTATCCATGATCTATTCCATAACATTAAATACTATTTTTATTTTTGTTACCTTTATTTTAGTTTGTGATGATCTTTTGAATTTACCAAATCATTTCCCCCAAGAGTGTCAAACCAGTATACAACAAGGTTCATTTTCATGTACCAAGTGATAATCCAGTCCATCTCCATGAACCCGTTTTAGGGTCATTACCCCTACTCCCTACTAGAAACTAAACCTATACCAATAGTTTTTCCAAATCATTGGTTTAGGTACCATAAAATGAACCTATAACAACAGTTTTTAAAAATCATTGGTATAAGTCCCAAAAATTCAGGTACCTATACCAACGGTTATGAGAAACAGTTGGTGTAGGTATATACCAATGGTTCTTAGAAATGTTGATATAGGTATATCCCAAATGTTATGAAAACCCTTGGAATGGTCCTATACAAACATTTTTTTGAACTATTGGCATAGGTACACAAGTTTTTTTATTAATTCTTCAATCATATCTCATCAAATAAATATAAATATATATATAAATATATATATCAAATTAAATTCACAAAGATAATTGTAGCACAGTGTTTAGGTCTTTGATATATAAGAAGAAGGTCATGGGTTCAAATATTAGAGACATATTTTATTTTATGTTACCTATCCCAAAATTTTTCTTAAACCCATTGGGATAGGTCTCTCCCAATTTTTTAGAAACTGTTGGTATAGGTCTATACCACCGGTTTTCTGAAAAACGTTGGTATAGGTGTATATCAATAGAAAATAAACAAACAAATCTTCAAACCATTGGTATTGGTCTATGATGACGACAAATAAACCAATGTCTCCCCAAACTAATGGTATAGGTTATACAAATAGTTTGGGGACCTATACCAATGGTTCCAAACCATTGGTAAATGCTATTTTTTTAATAAGGATGTATTTTCTTAGAAAACACTAACAGTATATTTTATCAAAATTCTAGGATGTTTTCTTATGTTTGGTCTTATCACTAATGCTTTAAATAGAGTTTTCTAATCCTAATACCAAAAATAACAAGTATTTCCTCTGATACCAACTATGATAACCCATAATTTTAAACACATTAATTCATGATTTATTAAATAAATATACACTTAATACAACCTAGGAAGATATTGAAGCTTAAATTATTTGGTTAATTAGGTACATAACATTGAAACAAGCAAAATAAATAAAAAATTACTTTAAATCACCATAATATCTTTCTACAGTGCATGTATCTTCAAAAAATTCATGGGATAATCTTGGGTTGAACATAATAAAGGGTTGATCTATAAATCCCAGTAAAGGGAAAAAGAAAAGAATAAGTTAAATTAGTACATATGATCTAACAGGGTTATCAAGGTAACATAATAGGAATTAGAATCATAATATTAAAAAAATGAGGAAAGATATAACATGATAACATCAAGGAAACATATGAATGTGTTGACAACATAAAAATGAAATAATAATAAGTTAAGGATAAATGCCAAGAAAAAATCACATGATGGAAAGAGTCCTATAATATATTAGGTTCAATCATTAATCCCATACACAATGTATCATAAGTTAATAACATTACCTAATGCATTGGATGACTATATAATTCTAGACCCCCTGGTCACATTCATATCATGTACATTCATAAGTGGGCCACATAGATAATACAACATAAGGATATATTGAATCATTTTTAATAAAATGACTAATGAGTTTGAGAAAACTGCATGGAAGTACCAAATAAATTAAGGTTAGATAAATCTAGGTGAATACCTTCATGTAGTAATTGGAATTGGTATACACTACACAATTGTTTGTCACGAAAAATTATAGGACAATTTTTTTTAGCCTAACAACAGTACATAAGGATTCGTTGAAGGGATTAATAAGAGTTAAATGGGTCTCTAATAACTTTGAAATCATAATTATAGTAAGATGGATGTGTAATAATATATCCCAACCCGAATAATTAGAAATTAAAATGCATAATAAAAAAGAGGTACTTGAATAAAGGGGAGAAAGAGAGGATCCCTTACCTTGAGATGGTGCTTTTTAAAGAACTACGTGAGCTTATTAAGAGCCTGTGGGAAACTTTAGATGGATATAGAGAGGGAAACTAAGATTAAATTTGTTCTAAATGGGTTTTTAGTAAATATGAATGGGACCTTGGGTGGGTTTCTTATAGAGAGAGAGAGGTGAATTTTTTATTAATTTCTAAATATAGGTTTTGGGCTCTATATGATAAATTAATCAAAACCAAAATCCAGACCATGGTTTTTACCCATGATTTTTGCCCATTATTTTTTTCTAAAAAGGAGCAGTTTTAATTATTTTATATGTCCAAGAATTTTAATCATTAAAATAACACCATTGGTGTTATTGAAGCATGTCGTATTGATAAAATAATTAATTTTAAAACCATAAAATGTGATATAGGATTTGGAGGATTCATTAAAGATTTATAAAATTAATCAAATAACGTCAAAAAAATTATTTTAAAGAGGAAAAAATATTTGGGTCATGGATACCTTTTATGGAATATATTACATCAGTTTTAGGTCATTATTATCTAACAGTACATACTATATATTCTGTATTTATTTTTTACCCAATAATTGAACTATCTTAGAAAATTATTAAAAATTCACCATTTGATAATTTTGACATGTTGATTTAAAAAACAATATCCACTTTATTCAAATAATTTACTAAATATAAAAATTTACACTTTTAAATAAAAAATCTATATTTAATGTAAAATACTATATTATTAACAATAATAGCTTTTTTTCCATTATAAAAATTACATTTGACTTCATAAAATTACATTATCATTTATATTTAATAAATATTATTTAATAATAGTTTTCTTAATAAAATATAATTTAATTAAACAAAATTCATAAATTCATTAAAAATAGTGTCTTGATTAAAACTATATATTTAAAATATATAATTTCTGTTTCATCATATAAAAATATACTTTTTATCAAAAAAATTATTTAATCATTATAAAGTAATAAAATAAAAATATAATCATTATTTTATTAAACAAAAATTATAAAAATTCATTCTTTTAGGGTCTAGATGCATAGAATTTTACCACACCATAGAATTATCTATGGTTAAGGTGCGTGATGGTGATATTTTATTGGGGTGTTTTAGTGAACATAGTTTAGGCTATGATCTCGATGATCTTTAACTTCTGCCGTAAATGGTTGCACTTTTGTGTTAGTTTTTGAATATTGGATTGGTCTTGGTCAATGTAATAGTTCAATGATGTTTTCTCCCATGTAAGATACAATAAATGGGCTCTATAGGGTATGATTCTACTAGTTAAGGTCATCACTTCCATTTTCTGTGTCAATTGGATTTATCATAACCCCATATATATATATATACTAATCATGAGATCATTGTATAATGGATATATTATCAATGGTTATGATACTTAACAATATTTTTAAATATGGTAGGATATAACTTATAATGGTTTATATTATCCAATCTAGTGTATTTTTTTCTATAATTTCATTTATTGAAAAATAAATTACTCATTTATAAGGTTAATTTCATTTATAAATTTCTAGGTCGTTACAAGGGTGATCGTTTTTCCATGCCTCCATGTCAGGGTGATATTTCACCCAAGAATTCATATTCAGGTAACACTTTTTCTAGATCTCTATATGAGGGATCCCCTTCACCTAATCCCTCTACTAGGGTGATATTTCCCTATATAACAAAACCTAGCTTAAATATATCTTTCTTGGGAACCTCATTCACTCATGTCCTTTAATTAGGACAAAATAATTACCCAAAATACCTTTCCCTCACTCATTATTCTAGATTAACCTTGTATTGAGTTATATTTACTTATTCCTCCTCCATATACTCCTAGAATACATTACATAGTTATGAATTATATAGTTCTCCCCTTTAATAAAGCATTCCATTAATAGTGGGGATTACATGCCCCCTGAGAATATAACCTCATGTTTTTCCTTTTTACATAATAGGAATACATGGATACTAAAGATCATGAATTACCTTAATAATGGGGGTCTCTATCAATAATATTTTGTTGAAACCTCCCCTAGATAAATATTATCTTCCTAGATACCGTGTATCAAGAATCCTTCTACTAAAAAATACCTTTAGGTTATTTTCTCTACTTAATGAGTCAAATTCTCATAATTGGGATTCCAATATAGTGTATGTCCCAAATATTACTCATTGATCGATAATAATTATTATTATGTTCTTACTTCTCTATCCAATCAATATTATATAAGAAATAGACACATAATACAAGCCTCCTACTTGTTGTAATTACCAATCATACCCTCTCATGTCCTGTATCCAGAAGACAAGAGAAATAAAAAATGGTTATTCATGCATAAACCCCACTTAAACAATTTCTAGGTCCATTTCACATAGTATTAAAAACAATATGATAATAAAAAAATACAGAACATCGTATATTTTTAATTATCTTAAATTATTTAGAAGAGGTCCTCATCATATGATCTTAATCTAAAATATGACATGGTCCTAGATACATGATCTTATAAGTGAATTTATTTATATTTAGACACATGAACATAAATGTAACTTAGTTTGTTCATGGATACATTACCTTAAAATGGAATAAATATTACTTTTCAGATGACTTTATAAGTTATAATGTTTCATACTAAGAAACACCAAACAATGTGGGGTTAGATTCCATTCATTCATAGGAAGCCTCAATAATGGGTCCAATCCAAGATGAAAAAAACTACTTCCTACCTTGATTGAAATAAATTCCAGTGTAGCTAAATATGTGGATTTAATCCAATGTATAACTTTTTATAATTTGGTGATATAGAACCTATAATATCTACCAACATTCACATCCTTGTATGGTATCGATCAATTTCTCGCAATAGAGGTTTCTATTATTAATATAAGTAATGTGAAGGATTTCATGAATATATCATAAATCTATAATAGAGTCCTAAATTATTAAATAATACCTTGTGATAGATGATTAAACCTCATATAATATCTATAAACATGTAATCATATGTATCGTTGGAATGTCCAAACGATCGACTGCCTTTGGATATCAGGTTTGCAGCCGAGTCAAAACATCACCTGTCTAAGTGTGTAGAGGAATAATACTATTAACTCAAAAATATTATTTCACATGATAGAGGATAACATATGATTAATATAACTTTTATGGTTCCTACATGTGATTAAAATTTATTCAATGTAACAATAACTTGGTGCCTATGTAGGATTAGTCCTAGTGCTTGTGTTAGATCAATCTGCTACTTTCAAGTATTATCTACGATTAGCATTGAATTATTTTTAAATGAATAAAAAACCTTGTACTAATCATTAAAAACCTATCCTATGTAGATATATCACCTAAATTTCCTTCCATATGGTTTTAATTACACACACCAAATAGTTTTAATATGATTTATTGATTCTTCTTGTAGCATGAACAATTCATGTTTTACTAAATTTTCAGTATGTGATTTCAAGAACCAAATTGAATAACATTTCATTGGTACTACTAGAGGTTTCCTATGGGTATTATAGAACATATATATGTATAATAGGCTAAAATAAAACCATAAACCACAATAATCCATGTGTGAATAACAATACAACAATATCCTATAAAATAGAGAAACTATGCATCATTCACTAAACCTTCTACTACTACTACTACATCATCATCATCATCGCCATCATTTTTACTTGATGAAGATAACAAAGATGATATCTATAGATATCCCTCCCCTATGGTATATCCATGGTATTATTAAATTTCCCATCGCATGGGTTAGATCCTTATTCATACTCATGGAAATATAATGCCTCTCAATGTAAAAAGAATAGGATGGAGAGAGATTTCAGGTAGAGAGGGTATTAGAAAATAATACACATGAACAACAAGACTTTATGGAAGTGGATTAGATATAGGGGCCTTGTGGAATTCATGATATTTTCATAGATGTTACTTGAATTCTATGTAACATTCGTCTAAATCCTTAAGTTATGAATACATCATAATATATAGTTGAACAACTCCCATTTGTTTCATCAAATGAAATTTTTAATAATGATAATGTACACAGAGGTTCTTATCAGTTTTATCATAAAATGTATCACTTCCCCTATGAGAAACTCAGAAATTTAGGGACAATACTAATATTGAGAGGATAATTGTCACATTCTCCTTAAATGACAATAGGAATAAAAAAAGAATTTACCCCTACAACCCATCCGTACTGAAAATTTTCCTACATCCTCATATTCATCTGACAATTCTGACTCAGAAGTTTTCTCAAGTGATTATAATGATAATGATCTTGCTAATAGTTATTCTTATCATATATATGAGAAATTATACTTCCCAAAGGATCTTGATTATTGTATGGAGAAGAATGATACGACTACCTTTCAAAAATATAAAAATGGTGACATGACTGCTAATATTTATCTTGATATTAGAAAAATGATGTTTATTAAATTTCTTGAGGAATTTAAGAGGGACCCAAACATCAACTTCAAAGATATTACTTGGAAATGAGATATAGGTTCTTGTTTTCATGAACTATATTAGGGCCTCTCTCTATCACTTTTTTCGAATGGTTTTTCATTTGATGTCTCCATTTAAAAACTAAAGATGTTTGAACCTTATATATACTGGTAATGATCTAAAAATCCTCTCTCAGAAGTCCATATTATCTATTTGTGTTATAAACATGGTAGTACCACCTTACTATATACTTCAATTTCTTATCAATTGTTTAGTGTTTTTTCCATTTCATTCAGATGCATCTAGCATCCATGAAACTTCATTTTCATGTAGTTGGTTAACCTCAATTTCTTATAGGTACTATTTTACAAGAGGTTTTTGGATCATTATTGTGTTATATTGGAGTTTCTACCCTCATGAAGAAGGCATGATTGATACAATGATATCTTCTGCTTTTTATTATTACATCACATACACCCTTGTTTTTCTAATGGTGTAAGCTCATTACACCTCGAGATTTTGATGTATCCCCTTTCCTTTAATAAATTTTTGGGGAATGAATTGGGTTACCAATTAAGGTCACAACCATTAACAAAATTGTATCACTTCCCCTAAAAAATATCACAATAGAAAACTAGAAGCTATGGATTATCATATCCAATGATATTACTTAATAATAACATTTAATAATGATATTTTACATGGTAATTTTTATGAAACATTATCATATAATGTATCAATTTCCATATAAAATGTCACCAAGAAAAAGCAACGGTTGTGACATATCTTAACTCAAAACATGACTCAATTATTCCATATGATTAGCTATTGGTTTTGGCATGTTATCTTATAAAAGGTATCAGGATATACCTATATCATATCATATAATATCCACTAGAAGCATCACATGGATTTATTGTTTAGACAATATCTCATTTGGATACATATTTGTAATTATAGGGAATGAAAACCATTTCAAGGGGGTGTTAAATCAACATTGTCTTTTACAACAACATCCATCAGGAACACAAATAAACATAAAAAATGTAAACCCCATAACAATATTGGGTCTATTATAGGCATGTATCCCCACCATATATAATATTATTAGTCTCTCAGTTGTTATAGAGATGTAAATAACACTCCGTTAACCAATTTAAAAATGATAAGGTTATACTAATATCTATGTTCATATCTCACATCTTATTCCTATAAACATATAGCATTAGTTTTTTATAAAGAAAATGGTCCACTCAATACAAAATATGTACACCATCAATGAGATGTTCTTAATACTAAGATAATCTACCAAAACAATTCAATTCCCATGTGTGTATACCATATAAATGTAAAATAACTATATGTAATTGAACCACCTTCTATATTAATGGTTTATGTCATACTGATAGAGTTTTTATTGAATCACTTTTATTTTATATAAACCACAAATCCACCCCTTGAGGATATTGTTCCCAAATAAATCAACTCATATATAATCACTACATACATTGGATAAATAGTTAATTTGTTTTTTGTATATGGCCTCTACTGCCTAGTACCATAAGTGCCCACTCAACCATCATATATCAATATTATAGAAGGATCAAATATAAATGTACCAAAATAAAATTTATACTCTTTACATGACTCAAGTAAGGTTTAGATTAGAGTGGATTTCAATCTACCATTGTGATACTTAATAGAAATCTCATAGTAATCCCACCACTCAAACTTAAATCCCATATTTGTTAAGTTTTCCATTTGAAATTAAAATTAAAATATGTCTATTATCTATATGTATTGATACCAAAAACATCCCTAAAATTTGTATATCTAAAATAAGTTTTTGGGAATCTCTTAAAAATTATAAATATTGCTCATCACATGGTTTTCTAATATACACAACAAATATTTCATGTTTCCTAGAAAGGTCACATTCATGATATATAAGAGACACTTATAAAGTTGTAAATAAATTTAGTGAACTCTCAAAGTACTCAAAAATATCTAAAAATAGAGATCATAATAAACCTATTTATAGGAGTATCAAAGAATATATTGAATGAAAAAACCCTAATATTGTCTTGATATATATGAAAGGTAATTTATATTAGAGACATAAACACATTAAAAATGTTTTTTGGGTTTAAATTCATCTTAAGGAACCCATAAAATAAATACCATCTCCTAAAAGAAGTATTTTGAATATCCTTTACTCTCAATAAAATATTGTGATACAATTACATCAAGTGAAACTGGAGAACGATTTTTCTTGAATCAGCTGATTGAATACTTTATCATTCAGAGGAAGAGGATACCAATTATTAATTATAACATTTTTTAATCTATAGTAATCTATAGTTAAGGTAAAATCTTTTTTTCCTTTCATGTAAAATAGAATGGGACCTCTTTGAGGTGAATTAATTAGGATAATAAAACCTTTCACATATAGTTACTTTGCAAATATCATCAACTGAACCAACATAGGTATTTTTATCCTATTATGAATAATTGAAATATTATTCACACAAAGAACCTGCCCAATAATGATTTTTTCATCCCTCTATGGTGAAATTAATGTAAAATAAATTAGAAATATTTCATGATACTAATCTATATCAGTAGGAATGACTAGATATCTAATGTCCTCCTAATATATGAAATCGATGCTCACAAAATATTTCATAATCATAAATGAAATCAATCTTCATGTTCGAACCAACCTTCAAAATTATCTAAATCCTTGAAAAATTTAAACATTGAATTTTTTATATCCACTAAATTTTTTGAAACATATTGGTTAATACTGGCTGTTCCAGAAAATGTTGGACCTGACTAGTTATATAAACAACTATAGCATGTGATTTTTTATAAAGGTTTCCAAACATCATCTTGGTATTAATGATGAGTAATAATTTTCATTAATGATAATATTAAAATATATTAAAATTTTGATACCCTTAAAATATTTCAATGATAATCATATTTTATATATTTGTTTAAAAAGTTAAATCCCAAATTTGAAATTTACTAAAATAATTACAATGTTTTTTGATATTTATGAATTATAACATGGTAAAAAAATTTAACGATCCATTCATGGGATAAATAATGAATCTTGATCATGGAATGTTCATTTTGATGTTGTGTTAAGATAATTTGATTTCTTTAGAGTTATAAATTATCCTTTTTTATTTAATAATGATATTTAGAGTGAATTTTTTTTCTATTATTATATGTTGATCTCATTCTATTAATGTAAATGATTTTTTAAGTAATATAGTTGTTTATTGAATTTTTAGATGAAAACATGAAACTTGGAATCTATAGCCAGATTCATACATTCATGATATTGATTTACCCTATTACTATACTATATTGGTCTCTACCATAATAACGGGGCTCAATATACTTGGGGGGGGGGGGGTTCAGGCTTTTAATGGAACCTTCCTTTAAAAAAAGAAACAATAATAAGAAATCATCTCTATGAAATATTTTTGTTAAATAAAATACATTATTGGGATCACGATATTTAATGATTCATATTTGATGATTCTCAGATAAAGTACAGGTAAATATATTTTCTAATTACTCAAATGGAATAATATAAAAGAATCTAAAATATTATTATTATAAATTTTCAATGATTTTATGCCCCCTAAGAAAATATATCCATATATATAGATTGGGAATAACTTATTGTGTTTAATTCCATATGATTCAATAATGGGATATTTAATGTACTCCATGCTATTAACTAATTTTGTTTTTCTATTTCCATCATAATCATTTTAAGAAAATATATTTAAAATATGATACAATTTCACTCAGATACAATTGAAATATCATTTTTTTGAGATTCATGTCATATCTATTCCATGATTTGGGAGGGGATGAGGAATGTGTGATAAATTAATATATAAATGGTAGTTTATAGATAGTACAAAATGAACACAAATAAAATAATGGTAATATATTTTTCTATAATGATGGTTTTATAAATTTGGGATGCTTGAATCAACCCAAGGTAAAGGATTTAACAATATTATTTGAATATTTTACAACTTCCAGTGTAACAAAGGAAGTAGTATGATTACACTAATTTGTATTAGATAATATAATTATACATATGAGTGAAATATATATTATAGTGTATTTTTATGAGGATAAAATAATAGTATTTTATATGGATTAGAAATTAAATAAGAGGATATAGAAAAAACATGGGAAATTTCATCTCTTAATGGATATTATTGTAGAAGTTGTTGACACGCTTTAAATTATAGCCACATAATAAAACATGTAATAACCAATAACTAAATAAATATCTCATTATATTCATGATTATCATGTGAATAATATAGGATTCAAATTAGTTAAAAAATTAAATCCAATACATGTAATATTTTTGTGAGAGTGCAAATACGAGACCAGTCATGAACTTAAATTTTTTGACAAGTATATTATGTTAAAAATTATATATGTACATGTAATATTCTTAAAAAGTATTCTTTTATATGTATATATTTTATATATTATTTTATTTAGATTATATGTTATATATAAAATATATATTAGTTTTCAACTAAAATGAGATCCCAGGGAAACTATAATAGTTATCTTAAAGCTTGTCATACTTTATTGAAACATAAGTTTGTGAGTAATTAAATAATGTCTTACTATAAGGTCTTGTGTGATATTATGCATCATGACATATTTTTGTAATTTTCATAGGTGGTAATCTTTAAGAATACGAGAATAACATGATTTATGAATGAATAAAAAGACATCATATTTTAGATGCCATAAGATATTTTAATTTATGGGATTTTCTATTAGTCCCTTTACCTAAAAAAATTATTAATTTAAGATATTGTTTATGTATATTTATATGTAATGAATATCATGATAATTATTATTTTTATAAGGTTTCTCGAATCTTGTGTTTCATTAATAATATAACATTTTTAAAATGATCGAGACAATGTGTGACACTTTCGAGTGTGGGATTAAAATAACTCTTACAATTTAATATATATTACAGTGATTTGATTAAATCCATGATCATGGTCTAATAATTAATTTAAAACCAATAATATGAATTAATGAGTAAATAAATTATTTAATATGTTGAAACACAGAATAGGGATATGAATTTATAATATATCACTTTACAACGATATTGTATTTTATATTTTATGTTTACTGGAATGGTTTTTATAGATATGATTTATCTATATAAATATATGGTCCATGAAATCTTGTAAAATACCTTTCATGGTATTTTTATAGGAATCAATATTATTGATATATGGTATTTGAGTATCCAATACAATGTGTATTAATAATATTCAACAATTTGTATGAATTAGAGTTTAGGATGATGTATGACACATCTATGTATATATGTTGGTTGATCAATTATTGAGTGTAAATGAAAGAAATTAAATAAATAAATTACTTAAATTATAGTATATTAATGTATATAAAAATATTAATTTAATTTATTTTTTAAGGTATTAAAAATTCATTTTATTTCATGTAACAAAATAGGAGTAAACTGTTTTTCAGATGAAAATTAATTGTTATGGATTATTTAAACATAATAAATAGTAACATAATATTTTATTATTAAATATTTCATCACAAGAAATTTATGAGTTTTATAACTGTGTGAAAAAATATAGGCAATACTTATGAAAATTTATCTACTTCAATAATAACATATTTGGTTGAATGGAATTTAAATTATTTTTAGTCCCAATAATGGGTGGAACATACCAATTCATGAATTAATTCTCCTATAATATGTTCCCTCTTTCTCTAGAGTAGAAAATAATTTGTAAAAACTAGAATAATGTTTCTTCCTTTAATGCTTATATTTTTTGTTCTTTCGATGATTATATATTGTTAAGAGTGACTAAACCAAGACCATTTTGGGGAATGTGTGTATAATATAGAGGTAACATTCTTGGATAAATTATATAATAAAAAATGGGTGATGAATGGAATATGTTGTGATCAAAATAAAGAATAGATTTATCTTTTTAATACTTTTTAATTATTATTTATAATTTACATGATCTTTGATTGGAAATGAGTGGTAGTATTCAAGATCTTATGTTATATCATAGATTCATCTTTGAATGTTCGAAAATAACTATTATAATTGTATCTATTTCACCTAGTTTTATTAATTAAAACATATAATTATGATTTTTTTGTTAATATTAGAAACTACTAATGATTTATTAAGCATATATCATGTATTTTTTTGAAATATCTTAAAGATAATTATTTTTTTTCAAATATAATATTGGAAAGTTTTCAATATTATTTTATTTATTATTGTTGATATATTTTATAACTATTAATAATAATATTTTTGTATATTTTTTAATTAATAATTTAATTTTAGTTTTTTTCTTTATGTTATCATTAAAATCCAAAAATCTTCTATATTTTTAAAATTTGGAAGTAAAAATTCCATGATATTATGGGTTGTTAAATTTTCATGGTTATTATTTTTTGTGTAAAAATGATGAGAATTGAAGAAAATATGACGTAGGAGGATACTAGGTTTGGATAGTTGTTTAGGATGTGGAAAACATTAAACTAAGAAATGAATACATCTCGTAATTGGTAAATTGTATTTTATATAGGAAGGGTGATTTTGACTATGATGAAGTGATAGATTATAGTGTGCTGTTAATTCTGAAAAGAGGATATTTATATTTAAACTATCTATGGAATATAATATTATTGTGTGTCTTTACATATAAAATGAAATAAAATTCTAAAAAACACTTCTAGATAAGTATATATTATATAAATAAATATGGGAGAATAAAATTAAAATTCTATAGATAATAAATCGCACCATGGTTTTATATTATATTCCATTTATTAACTTGATGGAAAATTTATATAATTACAACATGTTTTTGTTTTGATTAAATGAATATAATCACATTTGGATATTGATCTGATGTAATGGGTGGTTGAAGATTAAATATTTAAAATAGATACAATTTTAATAAAAATTTTTAATTCACTCACCCACGAAGATCATTATTAATTAGATTTTTTTGTTAAAATTTATGTGAACCTCAATGTGAAAAGGAATTATAATTAATAGTTATTGAATAGTTATGTAATTTTATTCATCCTCATAACTTTTTATTAGGGAAATTCTAAAAAGAGACAAGATTTCAAGGGGTTTTAATAAATTTAATACACTTGTAATCTATATAAATGAACCATGTAAAATTAAAGGGAAGATCACCACCCCCAATTAAAATAAAAACACCATCAAGGTATTTACTTGAAGAAGAAAGATAATCCAAAAAACTATTTCCATGACTCAATGTTTGAATATATTTAGAGTTCTAGGGGAATAAAAGAAAACATCAATGAATGATTTTTGAGATAAAACATAAATAAATAAGATTATTTGTTGATGATATTAATTTCTAGAATATAATCACACTCAATGAAGTTAAAAAATGGATTTTCAATTACATAATGGGAGATTCCAATGGTAATTTCTTCAGAATCCTTTAGGATGGGGGAGATTTGAAAAAAAAAAGATCTATAAAATCAATATGAATATACACAACTTTATTAAATATAATATCACACAAAACTATGGATCCACGTAAATAGGAATTTTCCATACTGTGTTTAAATCCAAAAAGATGGGGATTTTACTAAAACTACTACCCCTTGGTACAAATACTCATTATAAATAAAATATACAATGATCAGCTGAGTAGAATAACATGAAAAAACTAAATTAATATTTATTAAAAACAATTGATAGATCCATATGAATGAAGTATACAATATTCAGGAAGGTGCGATTGATACAAAAATGGTTCAATATGAGGCTATCAGAAAGAAGGTCTATTGTAAATATTTTATATCATTCCAAAATTATTATATTAAAACTTTAGTATATTGAGGTGAATTATTAGGTGATTTATAGTCTATACTGTTGTTATAATTTTTAAAGAATCAACAGATGAAATGGTGAAAGGAGTGAGAAATACGAATATAAAAACCAACCTAATTTTTATGGATGTTTGAAACATGATTTTTAATGAAGAGATATAGAATGGGAGATTCATACACCTTCTGATGATACATTTAATGCCAATAGAATAGGAAACTCACCTCATCTAAGATGCTAAATATTATAAAAATGAAAGTATAATGAAATAATTAGAGGTAAATATATTAGTCCAGGCCCATCCTTCTATCATTATCGAAAAAAGTTTATATTAAGAAATATTTTTAAGTGTATAGATAGAATTTTTGAAGATCAAATTCTGGTGGATTTAATTACATGAAACTAGTAGCTAATATTTTTTCAATACTACTGTTTAGTGTTAACACACTAGTAGAATCTTGAATAATACATTTTCATCAATCCTTCCACTCCACTGGTGAAAGTGGATTCATAATTATAGAAAATTTACTTTTTTGTGACTATTACATCATTTTAAAGATAAACTACAGAATAGGGTTACTAAACCATGATCCACTGGTTTAGTGTCCTAGAGAAATTAAGACCACACATAACATCTACATAATAAAACAAAAAATTTTATTTAGTTCCTTCTTATATGGATTATTATTTTCCCTCCTGTGTTCTCCTTGATACAAGTATTCACCTGAGAATATACATCAAATAAAGGGGTGAGTTAAAATCCCAATAAGAGTATGAATAAGAGACATGAAACACGGGCGAGAATAATCATTATCAGCATAACATAATCAAAGTATAAACAATATAACCCTGATAAGAATCATTATGTAAAATCATGGAGTGTGGAAATGTATATAAATGAAACATCATGTCTTATTGGTCAACTACCACACATAATTGGGAACAAATCTAGCATCATGTTTTTATATATTTTACTTTATATCATGAAACACATCAAGTTACCTAATTAATTATAGTGATAAATAATTCTAGACCCACTCATCACATCATAACATTTATATGTGCTATATTATTCTGGACACATCGGTCGAATCATGACATTTACACAATCATGAATTCCACGTAGAACATATATGAATCTTGGACATAAAATAAAAAATAGAAAGAAATGGGTTTAATTTCATATATAATAAATTCATTAATAAACATTGGGGATCCAAAAATAAAGAGGGAATAACATTATTGGTATAATAATCTTCAATCATGAGTGAAGAATATACAATCTCAAGAGAAGAAAAGGGTGTGTTTTTAGAAAGAAGAGTTCTTTTGGAAAACATTTAGTTTTCCATAAAATAATGTATAAAAAACATATATCCTAGAAAATTAAAGGGTATAATAATTAAATTATATTTAAGGATCATTAAATAAATATACATACCGAAATTGGTGTGTCATATGGAAAACCTAAGGAAATGGAGTTGGGTTTGAGAATCTCATTACCTTATGTATGAATTATTTGTCACTTTAATATCCTAGATAATCAAATTAAATTATTTAATTACAAAATTAATAACCAATTATACTTGTATTTTATTTACTATAGTTTTATTATCTTCATTTATCAACTTTTTTATGAGTTATAGAGTATTATTTCATCATTCAGGAGTGTTCATTTTCTTGGTTTTGATGATCGATTCACTTATGTATGGATGTTCATGTATAATAAGGAAGATTTTATAGATTTTAGATTATGTTTTATTAATGAAATTAAATTATTTTTTATGATCTTATATATCATTTGGTTATATTTTATGAGAAATAATCATTATATAAAACATTAACAATAATCATTTCGATTAATTTTGTGGTTTTTGTATCATCATAAACTAGTTTTGATTTATTATGTAATACTATGTATATATGTTAGTTCTAGAAAAAAGTGTTATAAAATTAATATAATAATATTTTTTAACCATTATAATTATTTTATGACCAGAATTATTGTTGGTAAAATAAAATGAAAACATGTCATCCTTGAAGTTGAAAAATTAACACCTCATGGATGATGTTTTCATTTTTAGAGTGAAAGGGAGAAGAAAAGAGGATTGATTATAGATTGATACATTAACATAATAAAATTAAATTATATAAAATATAATAGAGTTATCATCCTCCTTGGATAAGTGGGGTTTAGGGGATAATAAGAAAATTAAATAAATTGAATAGAAATTAAAAGAAAAATGAACGATGGGTTTACCTCTTGAATTATCTTTATTGAGAACCACTTTAGGAAATTAGTTTTGGTATTTTGTGGATACCAAAGGATTCTAGATGTGGGGGAGGGATTGATAATATTATTGGGTTGAAATTGGACAATCTTTATGGCTTGTAAGGTTTTATTATAAGAGGGTGTGGGGTGGTATTTATGGGGAAGGAGAGAGGTGTTTTCTCATTATTTTATTCATTAGTTTGTTATTTAGGCCCTTGAATATGAATAATTTGAACCTGGTCAATAAATATATTTAAATAATGAATTATATTTATAGATTTTGGGATTATATCAGCCACACATCATCTATGACTCAATAATTCAGGTATTTGTTAAATATCCTATATTACCATATTTCACTATTTACAAAAAATTCAACTATTTTAGAAAAATCCCAAAAATTCTCCCTAACATTTTTAAATGTTTATAATGAAAAAGTGTACTCTATTTTATGAAAACTGTTCTCTAAATATGATAAATTTAATTTGTAATTAGAATCATCATTTACTTGGAAAATACCAATTTAAAATTATAATTAATTTTATAATACTTTGGAAAATTACTTAAGGCCTCATAAAATTATCTTATAATAATAAGACAACAAAATATTAATTTATGAATTTATTTCATTAGATTAAATTTTATTTTAAATAATAAGGTTAATTAAAAATTGTGGAAAACATTTTTGTTTACAAAAATACCAACACTTAATTTATTAATTTTGATTTTTTTACTTATACTAAGATATAATTATATAATATTTTAATTTATAAGATGAATAAATTTTATTTATACTTTCATAGATGATGTTAACATTATATTAGCTGAATTATTATTCCTAACGGTCACGTTACTATTCAAAACGTAAAGTTATTATTCCACAAGTATAGGTTCCTTAACATCTAGAAATACCTCTTAATCTATTCATTATTCATATATAATGTATGAATAGTGTTTTATTATGTGATTTTTTTTGTGATTTATACTATTGGGTATAATTATAAGAATTGAGTTTCTATTTATAAAATTATATATCGTTACATTCTTCCCTCTTTATGAAATTTCACCCTCGAAATTTCATTTTACATACTACGGTGAAAACAAGTGAGGGTACTAATCCATAACCGCTTCCTTTGGCTCCCATGTTGACTCTTTGTACATATGGTTCTACGATAATAATTTTACTAAGAGAGTAGTATTATTGTGAAGAAATTTATCTCTATGGTTCAAGATTTTCACTAGATGCTCCTCTTAAAAGAGATCATTTTCCAACTGTACCACCTCTTGATTTAGTACATTTGAGGGATTTGGTACGTTATTTCTCAACATGGATACCCAAAATATATAATGTACTTGAGACATGGAAGGTGGAAGTTCCAGTAAATAGGCCCCAACTCCGACACGATCCTGAATCTCGAAGGGTTCATTGTACTTGGGACTCATATTTACTTTCTTCCCAAATATTATAAACCTATTCCATGGAGATATATAGAGAAATAACATGTATCCAATGTAAAACTCTAGTTCTAAATGACTCTCTTTATACCTCTTTTATTGAATTTTTTCTACCTTGATGTGCTACTAAATAGTTTTCACATTTTCCACCATTTCTTAAACCATTTTAGGACCTAACAACTTACATTCACTAACCTCATCCTTGTATGATGGTTTTCTTCATCTCTTACTATAAAGGGAATTGTATGGAGAAATTTGGATTCTCAAGTAGAAACTATTTTTGTAAGAGAACTTGACCAAAGGAAGATATTGTTATCATCCTCAATTGAAGTCTATCCCCAAAAAATTTCTTCCATTTTCTGAATAATCCACTCATATTGGCCATCATTTTGAGGATGATAAGTCGTATTGAAGCTCATCTTAGTGTTTATATAATGTTAGAGACTTGTACAAAACATAGAGTTGAATCTCAGATCTCAATTAGATACAATTGTTAGTGGTACTCCATGTATCCTTACCACTTATATGATATAAATATGTGAAAATTGATGTAGTGAGAAGTCCCCTCAAATTGAAATAAAGTGAGCTATATTTTTTAGATGATCCATAAAAACCCATACCACATTGTTACCTATAGATGTCTTGAGAAGTCCGGTGACAAATTTCATGGTGATGTTTTCCCGTTTCCATGTTGGTATAGGTAATGGTTTCATCATCCCCTTATAATTTTACTATTTACCCTTCAATTTATAACATACAAGGCACTTTGATGTATATTAGTAGACCTTTATCTTCATATTGTATCACCAAATTTTTTTAGAGATCTTGATACATATTTTTTCCTACTAGGTGAATAGAGAAGGTTGAGGTATGTGCATTACTCAGAAGCTCTTTCTTTATCTCCGAATTGAATGAAACAAAAAATTAGGACCAAAATATTACAACTCCTTATTCACCACTTTTAACTCTGAGGATTTCCCCTTTCTCATTTCATCCACCTTATTATTAATTTCAATATCATTTCTTTGAGAACACATTATTTTCTCCATGAGGGATGGTTGAGGAATCACTTGAGAAAGGATTAGTGATGTTCCCTAATTAATTGTTCCCATGTATATCCATTGAAAATATAATAATATTGGATCCTTTTCAATTATCATCATTGATAATGTTGTAAGATCCTTTCTAGAAAAATAATATACCACTTTATTCAGCATAATAGGATGGTAGTATATTGAGAATTCACAATCCATGATGAGATTTAACTATCCTTACTGGTGAATATAAAGATCCTTCTATGTGAATATATATTTGAGGCTCTTATGATCAATATATATTACACACTTCTCCCCATGGAGATAATGTCTCCATATATTCAATGAAAATATCATAGATTCCAACTATTGATCATGCACAAGATAGTTTTTCTCATAAATTTTCAATTACCTTGAGAAATAGGCTGTCACTTTATCTTTTTTTCGTCAGTACACAACCTAAGCCCTTCATTGAAGCATTTATATATACCATAAATAGTTTCCTACTTATCAGAAGAGTGAGTATTGGTGTATTGATAAGCCTATTTTTCAACTCATTGATGATGTCCTCCATTCAGTGGTCTAGAAAAACATTTATCCTATATGTGTCAGCTTAGTTAGCTGGTTTGAAAATCATGATAATTTCTTCAAAAATCACCAGTAATACAAAACTAGACCAAGGAAACTAAAGTCCTCGATTATTGATGTTGTCCTAGGCCACTATTTTATTTCCTTTGTCTAATAATTTTCTACATATATTCCTTTTTGGGTGATAATATTTCTCATGAATGATACTTCCTCTATCCAGAACATGAATTTTCTATACTTCGCATAATGTTTCTCCCTTCACAAGGTCTTTAACATAGTATTAAAATTCTCCTCATATTCCTACCATCTATTTGATTAAACTATAATATCATATATAAATACTACCTCAAATTATTTGAGGTAATCTCCAAATAATATATTTATCATGTCCATTAATATTTTTGGAGAATTACTGAGTCCTAAGGGAATCACTCTGAACTCATAGTGTCCATACATTATTCAAAATGCAGTCTTGGGAATCTCTTCCTTCCTTAACTGTAATCGGTGATATCTTGACCTAAGTTCCACATTAGAGAAATAATTGGACCCACATTGTTGATGGAAAATGTAATATATTCATGGAACATGATACCTATTCTTTATCGTGATTTTTTAGATCATGATGATCAATACAGAGATGCATCGATCAATCCTTCTTCATGACAAAGATGACTGGTTCACCCCATTGTGAAGCACTCAGGCATATAAAACCTTTTTATATATTCTCTTTTAACTGCTTCTTCAATTATTCTAACTCAATAGTGACCATTCTATAAGGTGTAATCGATTTTGGAAGAGATCCAGGAATATGTTCAATTGATAACTCAACCTCTCGATTAGGAAGAAGAACATAAAAATATTTGGGAAACACATTAGTGTATTCCCTCACAATAGGAATGTCATAAAACATTATTCTCTCATTTTCCTAAATAACTTGAGATAGATATGATTTATTCTATGGAAATAATATCTATACTTGAAATGATGAGTCCAAAAGAGATTTGTCCTCTTCCTTACACTGGAACAACATTTTAAGATGCCTCAGGATGTCAAGAGTGATCTCCCTTTCCTGATACTTGATGTTGGATTTTTATTAATATATCCAATCCGTGCCCAAAATTTCATAAATCTACACCAAAGGAAATAGTACAATATTTTATGGGTGGTTCAGTCCACATAAATTAACCAAGGAGGAGTTATATACTTTGGATTCCAAAAATTTCCCATTTCTATTCTCATTGATAACTCATCGTATATATATTTTTAGGTGATGTTTGAATAGTTATACTAAATGTGAAAGATATAAAAAATGAATAGAACAATAATAAAATAGTATTCTTAGTATTCTTGAATGAATAACCTGTGTACCTATCACCACATCATTTTAGGGATCCACCTCCACATTAGTGATGGTATAATCTTTCCCTTTCTGATTTTCTTTATTAGCTGCTGACATTGATTACCCTTAAGAACATGAGGTTTAGTTCACACATCAATAGTTCCCTTTCTCCCTACAATAGAAGCATTGAAACCTAGGTGGTTCTCTCCTTTCATGCACTACAGTGTCCTTCTTCATTGCATCTCTTCGACATTCATGAGCTTGGTGGCCTTCTCTCCCACACTTGATGCATTTCCCCATATCTTTGAGGAAATTCCCATTATTCATCTTCCCAAAGTTTTAACAATTGGGTGGTTTAGTATTCTTTCAACCTTTTTCATTAGATCCTAAGTCTTGAAAATCTACCTTTTGTGAGTTATCACCATAGCCAAGGGACCACACTCTAAACTCCATCTCCACTTTGAGAGAACATCGAACAACTTCTCCATTACTCCCAAAGTCTCAAATTTATAGAGCCTTCTGATGGTGTGGTTTTAAACAACTAAATAATTTATATATTTTTTTATCATCATTGATAACAAACCCTATGTCATACCTTGCAAGCATTATGAACTTTTCTTCATAATCCAGGATAGATTCATCTTCCTTTTTCATCACCTCAATAAATTCTCTACACATATTTATATGAAGTTTTTGAGGGAAATACTTGTTAATAAATATTTTCTTAATTTCTTTCCACTCCATATCTTCAATTTCATTCATTTTCAGGGTGTTCTTAATCAATTCCCACCATTGATCGACCTATGTATCTAAATGATAAATGGATAGAGTCACTATATCTTTCTTAGAATAGTTAATTAGAGAAAAGATAATATCCATTGAGTTTACCCACTATTTTGCAACTAGTGTACAAAGATCCACTAAATGTCGATGGTTTTTACTGCATAAAATAATTGATATTTTGTTTCTTCATCTTAGGCGAAGGAGGAAATTCCATATTATTCAGGTTATTGTTTATATCCTGAGACAACTGAGTATGCATCATCATGAAATTTTGAACTCCACCTATAAAAACATTAGTTTTGTTATTCCAGGAATGAATTCATTTTCCCTCACATGGGTTATTTTCCTGGTTTCTCATGGTACCCACCATTTTCTAAAATTGAAATGTTTTTAACAAAACATAATTCAACATGTAATGAATAGAATAATTTACTCTTTCTTGAAATTAACTGTAAAGGAATATCTTATGAGATCCCTATGATTAAATTTTTTCTAAAACCATGATTCTTAAGTTCTTACATATACATAGTATCATACAAAGGTTTTTCTCTAAGGTTCTCTAATCCTAATTCCCGAATTAACTAAACCATACTCTGATATCACCTATAGAGACCCTTATTTTTTATGAATATTACATCATTTTAAAGATAATAAAAATAATAGTGCTAAAAAACTAGAATAAAAAGGTTTAGTGTCTGGGGAAAATCTAGAAGATACAAAAATTTTATATAATAAAAATAAACATTAATTTAATTCCTCTTTCTCTAGATTTTAATTCTCCTTCATGTTCTCCTTAGAACAAGTATTCACCTGAGGATATATATCAAAATAAGGGCTGAGCTAAAATCCCCATAAGAGGATGAATAATAGACATTAAACATGGGTGAGAATAATAATAATCATCATAAAATAATAAAAGGATCAATATCGTAATCATGGGAGGAAGCATTAGATAAATTCAGAGAATATGGAAATGCATAAAAATGAATCATTTTATCTTAGTGATCAACTACCACACATAGTTGTGAACAAATATGACATCATATTCAAGAATTTTTTACTTTATACCATTCGAAACGTCACATTAACCAATGAATTAGAGTGGTATATAATTTTGGGTTCACCCTTCACATTATAACATTTATATGCGCTATATAATTTCAGGAGAACACGTCACAACATATCATTTACATAATCATCCATGCCACATAGATGATATATCAATCTTGGACATAAAATAACCCATGGAAAAGAATGGGTTTCATTTAATAAACCATGAATTAATTAATTAAAATTTTGGTTCCCAAAATAATGATTTAATAAAATTCTTGGTATAACAATCATCATTCTTCATTGAAGAAGAAACTATCTCAAGAGAAGTAAAAAGTGTGTTTTTATAAGGAAGAGTTATTTTGAAAAAAAGGTTTCTATCATAAAATCAAGTATAAAACATGTATATACTAGACACATAAAGGGTAGAATAAATAAATGATATTTATGTATCATTAAATTAATTTACATATTAAAATTTGAGTGAAATAGGGAAAACTCAAGTGAATCGAGTTGGGTTTGAGAATCCCATAACCTTATCTATGAATGTCTTATTCACTTTAATATCATGGATAATAAAACTAAATTAATTAATTGAAAAATATAAAACCTCTTGTACATGTATTTTATATATTATATTTTTATTAAGTTCAATTATGGCCTTTTTGATGAGTTATAGAGTTCAATTTCATCATTTATGAGTATTCATTTTCTTGGTTTTCATGATCATTTCGCTTGTTTATACATATGTAAGTTCATGTATAATGAGGATAATTTTACATAATTGATATTATATGTCATTAATTAACTTCTAAATTTCTAAATTATCTTATATTTCATTTATTTATATGATATGAATATGAATCATATAACAACCATGCTCTTTATTACATGGTTAAACATGATTTTTACATAAAATTGAACTTAATAAAACTATGCGGATTTAAGGGTATAGTTTACATTGGGATTAAGAATATTACATAACAAATTAAAACGTAAAATACAACATCTTTATTGAGAAATTATTTTACATGAACACAACATTCTATCATACATAGAATTGTATGGGATAACTTGAGGATATACATAAGAAAAGTGTGAGCTATAATGCCCAGTAAGGGAGTAAAAAAGGAATAACATGAATAATAAAATACATTTTAGGAAATAAACATATAAATAGAGCATAAGAGAAACATTAACATAAAGGTATGACATATAATTATTATCAAAATATGGAAATGTGGCAACAATATTTAACATGATATTAGCTTGAGCCGAGGCTTATTACACCTAGAACATGAGTAAACCCTCAATGCACTTGAATTATAATAAGTAAACTCTCATTTCACAAGGCTTATCATGATACTATTCTTTACCCAATGCATTGGAGTGATATTAGGGAATATCCTTCTTAATCATCTCATTTCATTCATAAGTGTTCCTCAGAGATCATATAACATGGATTCATAAAACATCATAATTTATTCCATGAATACAATATGTGGAATAAATAAATTTAATTCAAAAATAAAAAATTACTAGTTTATAAAGGTTAATACCCTTGATAGATAAATGAGTATGGTATTCACTTACTTAATGATTTTGGCATGGGAAATTTTTGTGTAACATTGGCAGCATAACAAAGTCAAATAAAAATTATAAAATGGGTTTTCGAGAGATAAATGGGACTCTCATCCTTTATAAATGAAATTTACAGTATGGGGGTCATGGAATATAATATTCCATCATATTTATTGTAATTTAGATTCATAATACAAAATAATTTCTTGAATCTAAATGATGAGAGAGAAATCCCTTATGGAATTTCGGTATAGTAACTGGTGTACATGGGATGAATTAATGAGAGAGAAAGGGGCCACTCATCATTAAAAAATAAGGAGGGTAGTATAGGGGAAGGGAAAATAATACCACAAAATTTTTAATTTAAAATAAAATGGCATAACAATATAAGGAAATTTAGACATAAATAAGGAAAGAAGGAAAGTGAGGACCCCTTACTTGGAAGTGTGATCCCAAAGGCATCAGAGAGGCTTGATAAAGGATTATTTGGAGATTTGGGAACCATGGGGGATTCTAGAGAGAGTAGAGAAGAATTTGGTCGAGATCTAAAGGGTTTTAGTGAAGAGGAATGGGAGATTGACTGGGTTTATATAGTAAAGAAGAGAAAATTCTTTATTATTTAGATTTTGGACTATACAAAATAAACTAATGAAAACCAAAAACCAACCAATGGGTTTTCCAACGTTTTTTTCCAATGTGGAGTGAAAAATAGTATTTTATAGTTCCAATGGCCTAACATAATAAAATATTCAGCTTGCTTTTGTGGATGTGAGTCACACTCTCAAGGAAACCATTTTAAAAAGTTAAAATATTTTTTATGTATTGGAGGGTCCACTATGGCACTATAAAATTAATCAGACAAATATAAAATCACATTATTTTAAAGGTAAAACATATATTTGACGAATATTCCATTATAGTATCTTATTACATCACTATTGGGTCATTATGATGTCATAAAACATGTTATATATTTAAACAGTATTTAATTTTTACCAAAAAATTTGACTCTGTCAGAAAATTATGATAAATTAACCATTAGATAATTTTAATGTCATGAATCCAAAAATAATATTAATTTTGTCTAAATAATTTTATAAATATGTGAATTTTTACTTTTAGAATAAAAACTGACATTTATCAAAAATTCATGGGTTTTGAAAAAAATAACATTCAGACCATAATATAAATTACAATTATATTCATAAAAATTTTTACGATCATTTATATTTAATAAAGAGTAATCCAGTAATAATATAAAAATATTATTTAATTAACCAATCCATTAATTTACCAAAATATATTTCTCAATTGAATATTTACTAAAAAAATTAATTTTGGTTTACAAACCATTTACAAAGTAAAAATAATAAAATGAATGTATATTCTTTATTCTATACAAAAATGGACATAATTATAGTACTAGGGTCTTGTCACATAACCCCTTATAACACCCGTATAATACCGAAGGGTAAGGTGTTCGATGGTGACAAACTTTTGGGGTAGCTTGAATAACATCGCTCGGGTGGTAATCTCTATTTACTTCCACTTCTCATGTAGGCAGTTCTATTCACGATTAATTTATTAAATATTAGCTTGGGTTTGGTCAAGAGTGAAGACCAGTGACACCACCTCCTTTCTAAGCTCTGACAAATTGGCTTCATATGGACCAATTCTACTGGATGAGGCCATCACTTCCTTTGTCTGAGTAAATTGGATTGGTTAAAGCCATATATTTATACTAATCATGCGATCACTATTTAATAGATAAATTATCAATGATCCAAATTTTTAACAGTAATTTAAAATCCAAAAACATAAAACCAAGGAAGTGAATATATTTTATATATCTATTTTATATATCTATTTTATATAATAAGTAATTTAATTAGATCATGAGGAATTTTCAATAATAAATGTTTGGGTCATTATAATATTCCCCCCTTAAGAAATTTTTCCCTTCAAATATCCTTTTCCCACACTAAAATTGATGAGGGTAACTCTGATTCATCACTCTCTCCAATTCCCATGTTTCTTCTTCAAACTTTTGGTTTCACCACGACTCCTTGATGAGGGGAATTATCGTATTTCGTCGAACTTTTTCCATATGATCTAAGATCTTCACCAACATATCTTTATAAGAGAGCTCATTCTCATATGGTACCACCTTGGGATTGAGTACATGTGATGTGTCATGTATTTACTTCCTCAAGAGTGATAGATGGAATATATAATTTACTGGAGATAGGTTAGGTGGGAGTGCTAGTCGATAGGCCACTACTCCAATGTGATCTAGGATATCAAAAGGGATGATGTACATTGGCCTAAGCTTTCCATTCTTCCCAAATCACATAACTCTCTTCCATAGTGATATATAGAGAAATAACATGTCTCCAACATCAAACTCTAGGCCTTGTCGATGATTATCAGCATAGCTCTTTTGTCAACTCTTAGAAGCTTTAATGTTATTCTAGATGGTCTTAACCTTCTCTACCATTTATTCGACCATTTTTGAACCTATGATTTTTTTTCTCCCCAACTTCATCCAAACATGCGGTGTTCTAAACCTTTTACCATAAAGGGATTCATAAGCATCCATTTAGATTCTAGAGTGGAAACTGTTATAATAAGAAAAATCAACCAGGGGAAGATGTTGATCCCATTCTTCTTTGATGTCCATTGAGCATGCTCTCAATATGTCCTCAAGTGTTTGGAAAGTCTACTTATATTAGTCATCAGTTTCATGATGATAAGCAGTATTGAAGATCATCTTAGTATTCAGAGCATGTTAGAGATTCTTCTAGAACATAGAGATGAATATTGGATCTCAATCAGATACAATAGATTGTGGTACTCTATGCATCCTTACCACTTCTATGATGTATATCCATGCCAGTTGATCCAATGAGAAATCTTCTCAAATTCAAACAAAGTGTACAGTCTTTGTAAGACATTCCACAACAACCCAGAAAGTATTGTTTACTTTGGATGTCTTCAGAAGTCTGGTGATAAAGTCCATGGTGATGTTTTCTCAATTCCACATTTCTATTAGTAATGGTGTCATCACCCCCTTAGACTTTTTCCAATCAAAATTCACTTTCTAACATACCAGACACTTTGATGTATACTCAACAATCTCCTTATTCATGTTATCCCAACAATAATTCTTTTGAAGATCTCGATACATATTTGTGTTTCCTGGGTGAATGGATAAATTTTAACTATTTGAACCATCCAAAAGTTCATTATTTAAATCTAGATTTTATGGAACATATAGTCTTGACCAAAATATCACAATTACTTTTTAATTAACATTGAACTCCAAGGATTTCCATTTTCTGATTGTTTCTGCTTTCTTCTGAATTCCCAAATCATTCTTTTGATAATCCTTTAATGTTTCCAAAAGATATAGTTGAGAAATTATTTGTGAAAGGATTGATGATGTTCCCTTAATTATTATTCTCATGTCCATATTCATAAAATCTTAGAAGATTGTATCCTTTTCAATTCTCATTAATGATAGAATCACTATATACCATTAGATTATAGTATCCTCCACTTTGTAATATGTCCCTGGATGGTAGTGAATTTAGAATTTATAGTATTTGATAATCTCTTTTTGTGTGAATATATACTTAAGGATTTGGTGATCAATTTATACTTCACACATCTCCCCAAAGAGGTAATGTCACCAAATTTTTAAAGTGATGATTCCTTTAAACAACTCTAAATCACGTGTTGGAAAGTTTTTCTCATGAACTGTCAATTACCTTGAATCATAGGTAATGACTTTTTTCATTTTGAATCAACACACAACCAATTCCCTTATTCTAAGCATCACTAAATACCAAAAAAAGTTCTCCACTTGTGTGTAGTTTGAGCATAAGCATAGTGATAAGCCTCTTTTTCAACTCCTGGAAGTTCTCTTCGCATTCATCACTCTAATAATAATTAACTCTCTTCTGAGTTAGCATGGTAAAAGGGTTTTAAAATCATGTGAAATTTCCCAAAAATTGGTGAAAACATCCAGCTAACAAAAAGAAGCTATGGATCTCTGTCATAGATGTTGGCCCCAGCCATCCCTCAATTGCATTTTTCTTGGAGGGATCCATAGATATCCCATTTCTTTTGATGATATAACCCAAGAATGATACTTCATTTAATCAAAACTCACACTTGTTGTACTTTTCATAGAGATTCTCCTTTCGCAAGATCTCTAGTATAATGCTTAGATTATCCTCATGATCTTACTTGGTTTTGGAGTATATTAGAATATCATCTATAAATATTACCACAATTTTTTCAAGGTTATCTATAAAGAGTCTATTAATTGAGTCTATAAAGATTACTGGAGAATTAGTGAGTCTAATAGTAATTAATATGAATTCATAGTGCTCATACGTTATACAAAAATTGTTTTGGGGATTTCCTCTTTCTTCACCTTTACTTGGTAATATCCCAACTGTAGATCCACTTTTGAGAAGTATTATTCTCCATGTAGCTGATCGAACTAGTCATAAATTTGTGGTAGAAAATAATTTTTCTTTATCATGATTTTGTTGAGCTCATAATAATCAATTAGAAGGCATATTGAACCATCCTTCTTCTTGATGAAGAGGTCTAGTTCACCACATGGTGAAGCACATGGGTATATAAACCCTTTATCCAGATTCTATTTTAGTTGTTTCTTTATCTCCTCAAGATCCACAACAACCATTCTATATGGATTATTTGATATTGGAAATGACCTAGGTATAAGATAAATTGAGAATTCAACATCTCTTCTTGGAGGAAGATCAGACAATTCCCCAGGAAACACTTCAGCAAATTCCCTCATAATAAGCATGTCTTCAAGGATGGTTGCTTCCTTATAATATATCATTTGAGAAATATATGATTACTCATAGGGAAGTAATATCCACCCTTGAGATTATGGTAATAAAAAATATTCATCCTCCGCTTTTAACTTGTGTAGAATCGGGGGTTGATTTTCCATATGGAGAGTGATTTCCCTCACATAGTAATTTATGTTGGATTTATATAGGTAAAGCCAATCCATACCAGGAATTTCATCAAATTCCACCAGAGGGATTATAAAGAGGTTCACCAAGAACTTCAATTCACAAATTGTGGCATGGGAGGAGTTATATTCAAGGGATGCAATAATTTCCCAATTTTTTGTTCTCAACAACATCTCTACTTCCATGATTTTTTGGTGGAGTTTCTATTCTTATACTAATCTTTTGGGGTATAAAATAATGTGTAGAACTATAGACAATAAACCTACCTTTCACTTTTTTATTCTGGTTCTAAAAATTTTCATAAAGAAAAATAGAAATAGAGATGATATTTTTATTAAACTATTCAACACAAAAAATTTGGATCCAATGACATTAAAAGGATAACTTTTATATTACATTTATATCCTTAACTTATGAAATTATGGGCTTTTATTTAGGTTATCCATGATCTACTTCCTAATTTATATTCTTAGGGGTGTTTTTTTCCCATTAATAATGGTTTGTACTAAGATTATGAATTTACCAAAGAATATCCCCCAAGAGTGTTGAACAAAGAGTGTAGCAAGGTCCATTTTTGTGCACAAGTTCACGTTTGAGTCTAGATCAAAGTGGGGTTTTTGGGTTTTACCCCCTAGATACATCTGTACTAGAGCCACCTCTACTTGTTCATATCTAGACAAGGATGTATTTTATTAATAGAACACTTACTCTCTACTCACCAAAATATAGGTATTTTTTCTTATACATAGTCATATCTCTAAGGATTTCACTAGGGTTTTCTAGTCTTAATCCCAAAAATAACTAAACCTCACTTTGATACCAATAATAACAACCTTGATCTTTATTACATACTTAAACATGATTTATTACAGAAAATTTCACTTAAGACAACTCTGAGGATCTAGAGGTCTATTTGTTTTGGGGATTATGAACATTATATTACAACTTAAAACATAAAATACAATATCTTTATTGAAAACTTTTTTACATAACCACAAAATTCCTTTGTACTTAGCATTATATGTGATAACCTAATGACATGCATATGAAAAGGGTGAGATATCAAGACCAGTAATGGAGTAAAATAGGTATAACATAAAGAATAATATACATTTTAGGCAATAGGAATATTAATAGAGAATAATAGAAACATTAACATAAAGGCATGATATAACATGATTATAATAACATGGAAATGTGGCAACAACATTTAACATGATATTAGCATCATCCATGAGTCATTGTACATGAAGCATGAGTAAACCCTCATTGCACTTGAATTATCATGAGTAAATCATCATTTGAATTTAATTATCATGATAAAACTCTCATTTCATATAGAATATCATGATACTATTCTTTACCCAATGAATTCAAGTGCTATTAGGGAACACCCTTCCTAATAATTTCATTTCATGCATAAGTGTTCCACATAGATCATACAACATGGATTCATTAAACATCATAATTTATTCCATGAATAGAAGATTTGGAATACCTACATTTTAGTCCTCAATAAAAAAGTTCATGATCAACAAGGTGAATACCCTTGACAGAGAAATAGGTATGGTATTCACTTACATGATGATTCTGGCATGGGAAATGTTAGTGTAAATTCGACACCATAATGGAATCAAATAGAAATAGTAAAATGGTTTGATGAGAGAAAAATGGGTATCTAATAATTTATACATGAAATGGATAGTAATGGGGTCATGGTACAAAATATCCCAACATATTTAATGGAATTTATATGCATAATATAAAATAATTTCTTGAATGTAAATGAGGAGAGATAAATCCCTTACGGAATTTTAGCACACTAACGGGTGTACATGGGATGCATTAATGAGAGATAAATAGGTCTCTCATAATTAAAGAATAAAGAGGGAAGTATAGGGGAGGTTCAAAATCCTACCCCAAAATTTTTAATTTAAATTAAAAGGGGAAATAATATAAGGTAACATTGACATAAATAAGAAATGATGGAAAATACGGATCCCTTACTTGGAAGTGTGATCCTAAAGGATTGGGAGAGGATTGAGAAAGGATTATTGGGAGATTGGAGAACCTTGGGAGTATTCTATAGAGGAGAGGGCAGAGTTTGGGAGAGATATAAATGGTTTGAGTGAAGCGGAATGTTAGATTGAGTGGGTTTATATAGGAAAGGAGAGGAAAAATTTTATTATTTAGGTTTTGGAGACTACACATTAAAATAATCAAAACCAAAAAAAAACCCTTGGTTTTTACCCATGGTTTCGATAAAGTGGAGTGAAAAAAGTTATTTTATAAGACTGATGGAAAAAATTAATAAAATATTAGGCTTTTTATGTTCAGGTGAGTCAAACTCTTAAAGAAACAATTTTAAAAATATAAAATATTTTATAAGTCTTGGAGGGTCCACTAAGGCACCATAAAAATAATAAAACAAATACAAAATCACATAATTTAAATGTTAAAACATATATTGGACTAATATACGTTTTATAGTATTTTATTACATCACTATTGTGTCATTATGATTTCATAAAACAAATTACATATTTAAACGATATTTAATTTTTACCCTAAAATTCGACTATCTTAGAAAATTATGAAAAAATCACTGTTAGATAATTTCGATATCCTGATTCCAAAAATGTTATTAATTTTATCTAAATAATTTTCTATGTATGTGAATTTTAACTTTTAAAATAAAAACTTACATTTATTGAAAATTCATGGGTTTTGACAAAAATAGCTTTCAAATATTATTAAAAATTAAAAATTTATTCATAAAAAAATTTATACAACCAATTCTATTTAATAAAAATAAATTTATAAATTATAATAAAATATTATTTAATTTAAAAATCTATTAATTCACTAAAATATATTTTTTAATTTAATATTAAGTAAAAATACTATTTGTTTTTTAAAACCCATTTAAAAATTAACAATAATAAAATGAATATATATTCTTTATTATATACAAAAAATGAACAAAATTATAGTGCCAGGGTCTTGTTACATAACCCCTCGTAACACCCAAATACGACATAAGGGTAACATGTCCAATGGTGACAGACTCTTGGGGTGGCTCAGATAACATCGCTCAGGTGATAATCTCTATTAACTTCCACTTCTCCCGTATGCCGCTCCATTAAAGGTTAACGTGTTGAAGCTTGACTTAGGCTAGGTCAAGAGTGAAGCCCAGTGACACCACCTTCTTTCTGAGCTCTAAAAAATGGGATTCATATGGAGAAATTCTACTGAATGTGGCCATTTCTTCCTCTTTCTGACTAAATTGGATTTGTTAAAGCCCTATATTAATGCTAATCATGTGATCACAATTCAATGGCTATATTAGCAACGATACCAATTCTTAACGGTAATTTAAAATCCAAAAACATTAAACCAGGGATGTCAATATGTTTTATATATTCATTTTATATAATAAGAAATTTAATTATATGAATTATTGTTTTCATTAATAAAAGTTTGGGTCAATACAAATCATTATATAAAATGGTAATGATAATCATTTATATTAATTGGGTGGTTTTCGATCATCATGAACTAGTTTAATTTAATTATTTTATATTATGTATATATGATATTTATAGAACATAAAAGGTTTATAAAATTAATTTTAAAATATTTTTCAACCATTATATTTTTTTATGACTAGACTTGAAGGTGGTAGAATAAAACCAAAAATTTTCATCCTTGAATGTAATAAATTAACATATCATGGACGGTGTTTTAATTTTTATGATAAAAGCGATAGGATTAGAGGAATGATGATGGATTATTCAATTAATATAATAAAATTATGGTAAATATAATATACTAAAGTTATAATTTCACTTGGATAAGGGGAGTATAGGATCGAATAATAAAATAAAAATAATTTAAAAGAAAATAAAAGAAAAATAAAAGAGGGTTGTACCTATTGAATTATATTCTTGAGAACCTCCTTATGAAAATTTGATTTTGTCTTTTTTTGATACAAAATACTAATGGACATATGGGAGGTATTTTTAATAGGATTGGGAAGAAATTTTTTAATCTTCAAGTATTGGAATCTGTGAGGAGAAGAGGTGGTTAATGGTGATATTTATAGGGTAGGAGAAGGGTGTTTTCTCATTATTTTATTCATTAGTTTATTATTTTGGCTCACAAATATGAATAGTTTGAACCTTTACACTAAAAATATTAAAATCATAAATTATGGTTCGAGATTTTGGGCTTACATCATCCATACATCATCAATGACTTAATAATTCATGTATTTGTTAAATACCTTAAATTATAGTCTTTTACTATTAAAAAAATTAAGATATTTTTAGAAAAATAAAAAAGAAAACCCTAACCATTTTCCACTTGTATAATTTAAATATGTACCCAGTTTTTTGAAAATAATTCTCTATGTTTGAAAATTTTAGTTTTTAATTAAAATAATCATTTACCCAAGAAATACTTATTTTAAAATTATAAAATATTTTATAATACATAAATAAATTACTTAGGGAATCATAAAATTATATTATAATAGTATGACAAAAAAATAATAATTTGTGATTGTATTTAATGAAAATAAATTTTATTAATTAAAAATATGTAAATAAACATTTATGTTTTACAAAAAACACGAACACTTCATTTATCAAAATAAAAACATCTATTTACTTATACTACAATATAATTATATCATATTTTAATTTAAAAGACGAATACTGTTTATTTATACTTTCATAGATGAGGTTACTATTCTATTGGCCATATTACTATTCCTAATGGTGACAATACTATTCCATAGGTCAAGTAACTATTCTGTAGGTATAGGTTCCTTAAATTATAAAAATAACTATTAATACATTTATTATTCATTTATAATATTTTTATTGTGTTTTATTATATGATTTTATTTGATTTATACAATATATACTAATTATAAGAAGGGACTTTACATTTATAAATTTCTAGGTTGTCACAATAATAAATTATGTGTCCAAAATCATTGAATGGTTGAATCTATTAGATGATTAAGATCATGACATAGTGGGGAAAGAAGATGTGAAAATATAAATTCATAATGGTAGTTTCCTTGAGTTTAAATGGGTTATATATCTTTGAGGTCACTAGATGAATTTGACAGTAATGTATTTGGATGAAAACAAATATGGAATAAAATTTTAAAATAGAGGGTCGAAAATCACATTAGGAACTCTTATAATAGCTATAAGTGTAAATTATGACACACTAGATATTATCAGTAGGGAAGTGGGAGTTAAATATAATTGAAATTCAACTTCTGAAAGATCATATTTCTAACACTACTAGCTTAGGAACCTTATTTAGAATGGTATAAAATTTTTAGTTCAAAATACAATAATGAATATGGATCATTTAGACTTTAGATGTTGTAAGAATTTTTTACTTGGAAAATAAATAAATGTGATATTTGAATATAGTAGAGGAACAAAAAATGTTCAAATATAGAGATTATACATAAGGATATCTAGGGACTTGTGCTAGTTAAATCACAATGCGGTTCACAATATTTTATTACTTTAATTAATGAATCTATGAAGAAAGTGTATGAATACTTCCTAAAAAATAAATCCAAAGAGTTTGGAGTAATTTTTCAGGGGGAATATATAGTTGAAATGGATATAGGATTCAAGAATAAATTCTTGAGATCAAACAAAATAGTTGAGGGCATCATAATAAGTTTTTGAAACATTTGTATAAATAGAGGAATTAATAATGAAAAAACTATTCCTAGTATTCTTGAGAAAAAAATAGAATAGTCTAACAAATGAATTGAACATTTATGGAAAGTAAATGGAGTACATTGTTTCATTCAAGTGTGACCAAGGTTTATTTGGGAGGTATCCTTATGTACTGCTATATAATAAATCAATATGAACCAATTATAACCAATGTGACATGAATTATTGGAAGATTTGTGGATAGAAAAGACACCATATTTAGCTATAATTAATGTTTTTATAATTTTATCCTCAGTTCATATAGATTCCAAAGAGAGAGAAGAACTTGATGCTAAGTCTAGTATAAGTTTTTTTTTGTGGGATACAGAGATGAAGATCTTGGATTTTTGATGATGATAAAAAGAAATTAATCAGAAATATAAATTATCCCTTCATTGAGAAGGCCTTATGAAAGTAATGTAATTTAGATGTAAATAAATTTTGAGGAAAAGAATCAACTTTAGTATAAGTTTACCTGAATGGAGAAACTTGAAGTTACCAAATTTTAGAGAGTTTAGATGGATTTGAGTCTATTTAATCATCCAAAATTCTGGATAAATGTTCAGAGAGAAATATAAATGGTTTGAGGTTATGACTAGTGGATGATGTACCAAATATTTTAATAACTGAAGAGGCTCAGTCCAGAGTTCTAGTGGATGTAATTATAGAGGCATAATTTCTACATATTTTAGATCCATAAAATAAATTATGGAATTTTACAAGGGTTAGTTGACTAGAATACAGGTAAGAAGATAACAAAAACTAAGTAATTTTAATGGATGGTGTATAACCATAGAGCCTATAATAAGTGGATATCCACAATGATTTTGATTAGTTGGAGTTTACTATTATGGAGGAGTTGGAATATATTCATGTGAATAACACTTGGGAATTGATGGATTTACCACTCAATGAAAATTAACATAAATAAATGTGGGTTTATAGATAAAATATGATACTAATTTAAGTATAAGTTATAATTAAAGTGTGTTTTGTGGTAAAAGTTTTTCATTTGAAGGAGTGTGTCAATTTTTTTGATTTTTTTGTCTGGTGGTAAAATATATATCCATTAAAATGGTGATTTGATAGGTTGATTTTGGTGGCTTAAATATATAACAAATGGATAAAAATATGTATTTTATTTATGGGGATCTATTGGAAGGAATTAATTTTAAGAAACCTATTAGTATCGTGGATCAAGTGAATCAAGGCATGATGTGAAAAGAAAAGAGATGTGATTATGTTTTGAAATAGGATCTATGATAATGGAACGGAAAGTTTCAATCTTGCATGGATGAGAATGGTTTCATACAGAGAAACTATAGTCATTGGTTATACCAAAATGAGTACAGTGGTGTAAATTTAATTATTTTACCATTATACATAGATGATATGGTACTGGTGGGTCCATTAATTTAATATATTATACAGGTGAAGAAGAAATTTTTTCAAGAAGTTTTGAAATGAAATATCTTGGCGGAGAAATGTAGTTCTTGTGAATGAGGTTCTTGTGAGATATAGAGAGTAAAAATTTTGTTCAATCATTCAAAGATTACATATGAATGATCATTAAATTTTTTTGACCATTTTGAAAGTTGTATTTACTCATCTTGTAGAAAACATCAAATTCTTGATGGAATACTTACCAATAATAGAGGGTGAGGTGAAGCATAAAGACATAATATTGTATGGATCAGTGGAAGGATGTCTCATGTATACAATTGTGTGCACTCAATTAATATATCATATGCAGTGGGATTTTTCATTTGGTTCATTGAAGATATGGATAAAAGAAATTAATAAGTTTTTATGTAGATTATGACATATCATAAATGAATGGAAGATACTTCCCTTTTATTTAAAGAGGATTATTAATAAATAGAGTATATTGAAATAGACTTTGAGGGTAACTAATATTCATGTAAAATTACAAATGGATATATCTTTACCTTTGGTTGAACCGTAATCAGTTTGATGTTGAGGATGTAACCAGTGAAGGATATTAGAATTATAAAAGTAGAGTATGTGTTATTAATTGAATTTAAAAAGAAAATATGTGTTTAAATTTTTTTATTGTGTATCCTCGAAGTATAAAAAATTACCTTTCTCTACTATGATATTTAGATTATAATACATTTAGATAACAAATATAGTGTTCCATGTGGGGATGAAGTACATAAAACATAAGTACCATTACATATAAAAGTATCTTAAATATGTAGTTTTTAATTTATAGATGATATAGGGATGAAATAATATAATAGATATGTTCACACTAGCCCTAGTTATTGACAGTCCAAGGTAGTATTGTGCTTTTGCTGGTCTTAGGTGAATGTGAAATAAATATATGATATTGCATACAGTAAGAGTTGGGAGGAAGTCATTTTCCAAAGTATTGGAGAATTTTGTGAAATCCTTGATGTAGTCTTTAATTTGTGTATTGTTGGGTTGGGAAAACACTTCAAGTGTTAGAGTTAGTTTACCAGGGGAAACTTGGAGAACTTCTTATACCTTGTTAGATTAGTGGAAGTGGCCTTTAGTAGGATAATAGTGATGTTTTCAGATGATGTTAAAATATGATGAATACAACATAGTGGTTGGTCCATTATATGTTTAAAAGATATTTTGATCACCAGATAGAGGATGTGTATAACACCTTGAGATTTTGGAATTTATATATTTTTTATAAATCAATATTATTTTAAAAATCTTGTTTCACATGAAACACATAACTAAAATGATCCACGATATATAATCCAAGAAATTATGACAAGAATAAAACCTTTGGTTGATAAAAATATAATAATCAATTATAAATGCACAAAAATATAATTAAGAACACTTAGATCTTAAACAATTTATTTTTTCAATAAAAGTATTTTTTCTATATATATTTTATTTTTATTTAAGAAACAAAAATTTTAAATTATATAATTTTAATTTATTAAAATGAACATGATTTTTTAATTCATAATAAGAAAATTATTTTAGGATGAATTGTAACAATTTTTCTAAAAAAATTAATTTTTAGGTGAATAATCAAACAGACATTTTAAGAAATACTATAAATTTTAGGAATTTATTATTACATAATTATAAACTATATGTTTATAAAACATTTTAATTGATCAAATATGTGTTTAAATAGTTAATTTTGTATTTGAAAATAATATCTTAATTATAGAAAAACTATATTCAATATTTTAAAACATAGTTAAATTTCATTCAAATTTAAAAACTATTTCAAATATATTCATGTAATTAAAAATTTTAATAGTGAAATTAGGTTTTGAAATTATTTAAAAAACAAATTATTTTTTTAAAATATACTAACTTACTTCATGATTGTTAATTTCATTGATAATTTTATACCACTCTTAAAATTTAAGATTTAAAACACACTTTTTTAAAAACGAGTTTTATATGTTCTGTGAATTATATTATAATTAGATTTTATAAACATTATAAATTTTACATGATTAATTTATTTATATTTGAATTCAAAAAATTTAAAATTAGGTAATAAGGTAAATTTTATTTTTTTTTCATCAGTCTTAATTAACATGGTTATAATATAAGTAACCATGGTAAAAGTAAAAAGGGTAAAAAGAGTTTAAATAAGTCTAAAAAGACCTAAAAAATTAAAAAAATGTGACTACTGTTGTTCATATGATAGTTAGATTCTCCAAAAATCCTATTCTCTATTATTTTAAACTTTTGGATCTTTTAAACCTTTAATAGAGACATACAATTATTGAAATGTAATGAGTACTTCCAAAATTATAGTTATCTTCACTTATAAAATGATACCACATACACCAATTAATGATACAATTATACCATCTAATTTTATATTGAAATTATTCAATTTTTATCCTCCTAGTTTAGTAGATCTATTTCATAATCCTTTGGTCTCAATTAGTCATCATAATGGCTCCATTTCTAACGATATTTACAAGAGAACTACAAATATATCTATGTAAATTATATCTTTTCCCTAATATTGTTTCTCATCAATATTTCAATTTCAAATATATTCTTCCCAAAAATTATATTATAGTTTTAATTGATATATTATACTCAATGTTTGGATAGTGTGGTAATTACTACTTTCTACCTTTCCCCTTTCCCCTTATGGAAAATGAAAACAAAATTTGTGTGTTTGTGCAGACTATCGCCTCCATGAAGTATCATGGTTGTTTTCCTTAAAATAATCATATGGATAGTCATAAGAGGTATTTAAAAGGATAAATATTGTTTTATTAAATTATTCTGATTTTGGTAAGATAAATTGAATAAAATATAAAAAATATTATAAACAAATAATTATTTTAAATTTTACAATCTACAATAAACATACTAAGATAAAGAACAACTTATTCATACTATATAATAGTTTTTTACCCATTATGTATTCCTGTGATTCTATTTAATTATAATTTAAAACATTAATAAAGCCTCATAAAATATCATCATGCCTTCAAAATAATGATATTACAAATAAATCTCTTCATAATCTTCCATTAGTTGAGTTATGTTCATGTTTGGGTTGTTCTAACCACTGACATTATCAATAATAAAAAATAATATAATGAATGACTATTAACACTTAATTACTAATACTATATGATATAAATAAGTAATCAATTATTTTATTTTTGGTTCTCTAATAATAACATTAATATTAAACTTATTTATTAAGATACCAATGTTTTTTCTTTAAAAATCACCAAAATATCCCTATCATAAATTTTATATTTAAGGATCATAGACAAAATTCTCAAGGAATTAAATTATAAAAATAAAAATAATTTTAAATTATAAATTCCATTACCTTATCTGATCCAGAAATGATGAACATTGGGAGAAAAATAAATAACAAAACCACTATTACTAAAGTAGTTTAAAAAGTTCAAGAATACTCACACCCAATATTGAAAATATATAATAACTAGCTAATAAACATATCAATAATAATTTTTAAAGTTAGTTAGTATTGTTTAACCAAAGATAGGGGAGGTTTTCAATTAGTGCTGATTTTTTACAACATCAAATTTCTTAAAAGTAACCCCTCCAAAATGAAAGAGTTTTCATCCTTATGAAATTTTTATAAAGAAATTTACAATCATGAAATTATTAGAAAGTAAACAAGGAAGAAAATATTTATAAGGTTCGACCATAGAGTGATAACATATATAATTACCCGGGAGACTCTCATCGGTCCCTAATAATTCACTATTAATATTTAGTGAATACAACATGATCCAACTCCCTCTAGAACTCTTATATCTACCCATGGGAATGATTACACTCACTATTGTGAGTTTAAAAAAGTCTATCATATAAAACCAATCTACCAAAAAAAATTGAAACTTTGTAAAATATCTCCCACAAGTTCATTAAAAATATATATCCGTTTTTCTCAATCTGGTTCACCTTACATCATTTGATATTATCTGTCTAGTGTGCCTCAATAAAACTACACTAATTTTATAACTTTATTTATATCTATTTAACATAACTATTTCACTTAAAACTATTCAAGGAAACTCTAAATGTTACTATCTATATGGGTTCTATTAATATATTCTAATTCTGATTCACATTCACGAAAACTATGTCAGTTACTTTTCTTCAACCCAAAAGAAATATCAGTTGGAAACTCACTTTAAAACAAAATTGAAACTATCTTATATTTTTTCAAGGTAGAATAGTTTTGGAACTCATACTCTTTTAACAATGTTTCATCAAATTTTTCATAGTGCTCAAAAAATAGAGAAAGTTGGAAACTAATTTCATTTTCCTACTCACTAAAATTATAAAACCAACAAACTCACTCAATTAAAAGTCACTAGATACTTCTAAACAGTTCTAGAATGTTCATGAAAATTAGTGGAACTTCTTAAATAAATTATTCATACACCCTATACTAAAAACTTACTTAACATCAAATGATATGAAAATTATCTTCCTTCCATTATTTCATCTTGAAAAAAAATCAATTGAAAAACAACACAAAATAATCATTCTTAAAAATAAATTTACAATGTTATGTAAATATTATTTGAAATATATGTTTGGAGTAATGTGTGTCCACCTTATCCTTCTTGTAACTCCTTCATCTGGTGACATAAATTGAATTCTCAACTTTTCTTCAACCGGATGAATTTTTTATTTATCCTTCCTTATATAGATATTAAAACATTTCATGAAATGTAAGACTCATTCTAGTAAAATTTCTCAAAAATTTTTATCTGATGAATTTTTTTCTTATTTGTTTCCATCCAATGGATCTTCATATAATGGAATCAATCCATTGATTTATATTTAGAAACACACTTCATAACTTCACAGCATCAAACATTATTCATCTTGTAACAAAATATTTTCTACTTAAACTTCATACAATCTATGTCTAGAAGCTTCAGTTTTCTTTGTCTGGTGCACCTGAAGATGGTTGACTACACTGTCTTAACTTCTAAAGACTTCAATTACATGTAAATGATCTATTTGGGTATATTATTGGATATACTCTATCAGTATATATCAACTGTGAAAATGATTTCTCCCATTTTTTTCATAGATAACACCTCGAATTTTAAAATTTTATTTTTAGACTTTTCCGCATTTTCACTTTATTTATCAGAGTTGGATATTGTATTCTTCTTTTCATATTATTACAAAACTCAACATATGGATTTCTTAAAACTCTTTTCCTAAAACCTTTTTCTACATATCACACTATGGACTTCATACCACTTCAACTTTGTCCATATTTATTTATATGATCATTTGTATCTATTATATAGTATTTGGTAATTAAGTTGTACGATGATCCATTTATCAAATCCAATGTCCAGTCACATTCACTCCAGTTTTCTATGTCTAGAAGTATTTTTCCGTAAATATGTGTCTAGAAAACTGGACACTCCCCCAATTTGCAAAAAATATTGGATCATGATATTTTTCATAATGTTTGGAAAATTAGAGTATCAAATCATTGTTTGATTTTTTTAAGAAAGTTACTTAAATATATTAAGTGAACTATCTAAATTTTTCTAGTAACTTTATAAAAAAACTTCACTAAAGTAAAACAACCCTTTCTCACCTATTTCAAAAAGATTTCATAAAAAATATGTTGAAAAAAATACAAAAAATATATATTAGAAAATCACAAATTATCTTCATTCACACGCTTTAGATTTTTTACCAACATTATAACTTTGAACACACATTTTTTGAGAAAATATAAATTTTTAGTGTAATAATTTTATAAAAAATTCCTCAAATAAAAATCTCTTATATATGGAATTTATTAACACGAAAATACTGGATAGAGGAATTTTTTTTGAAGGAATTTCATAACTCAGTGACAAGAAATGTTTTTGGTAGTGAATAGATAAAACCCTCCTCAATATTTTCTCTGACTTTTAATACCCCCCACAATATTTTCTCTCATATTTTATCACTTTTTTTACCCCATTTTTATGATGGCTATAAAATTAGATTCATATTAGATAGAGTTTAACTTTATATACCCCATTTAGGAAAAAGTTATCTTGACTCTCTTTTATTGGAAACATAATCCGATTAATAATTAAAGGCATTCCATACAAACATTAAAAAGTAATTGGGTGAGGTCGAACATATAATTTTAGCTACAATTACACAAATATTTCTCTTAAAAAATCATTATTGAAAAAACATTATCAATTTAATTTTTTTTAGAAATTTACTCAAGAAAAATATCTTTACCATCATTATTCTCCATTATTAAATGATACTTAATATCAAATTTTTTTGATCTTGAATATTGTTCATGATTTTTGAAAATATAAATAGAACTTTGTTTATCCCAATGTATCATTATCTGTTCAAACAAAAATTTACTCACAAATATTCTAGATGAAATTTTATCCATATCATTTAAGTATTATTTAAGGTTGCTGCAATATACTCTTCCTTCATTATGCTCAAATTCACATAACTCTATTTCTAACTATCCCAACTCACATAATAATCTCCCAATACAAGGTTCCTCCTGATGTTTATTTTCTAGAATTCCAATATCCATCCCAATCAACACTATTGTATCCAATAAATTTTATTTGGAAAATTTTTTTATTCAACAACACCTAAGAATATATTCCGTTAACTTATATGAGAATTATTTTTCTGCTTCTTGCATATGTGATTCCTTCAGACCACTCAGATATCTCACAAAAAAAGTAAAATTATTAAAAAATTCTAGCCTTAAAGTAGTATGATAGTGAAAGATTCATATCAACTTTTGAAAATATTTTTGATTACAAATTTCCCTAGTTTCATCTTTACTCATCTTCAGGAAATATAAAATGAGAGTAGAAATTTATTTGAAATATTGCATGAAATTTGTTAACAACTCACAGATATACTTTTCCTTAGATAGAAAGATATATCATTCCCTCTATTTAACTTCTAAACCTTGAAGAAAAGTTAATTATATGATTTTTGACATTTTAGAGATTTTATTTATTACATCAACAAAATATTTATGAACTTTATCTTTATCCCCCAAAAAATTAATTCATCAACATAAAAAAATAATTATTAGGGTAACTAGGTTTATCTTCTTCAAATATAATTTTATATCAACTTTTCCTTTAGAAAATATGATTTTCTTCAACAAAATACCATTTTTAAAGTAAATTATTTTGTATATTTTTTCAACCTATATTATTATTTGTTAAACATAAAAACTATGGTCCATGTTTAACATGTAAACAACATAAGGTTTCTTAGTGTCATCTTATCATTTAACTTATCTATTTAAAAAATCCAACTTTTCTTCAATCTGATAAACTTTAAAGCAACAATGTGCAACAATATCTAAGAAAATCATTATTGTTCCCAATCCTATAATTTGAAAAATGTCTTTCTTTGAATTCAAAACCTTCCACCTATGAGTACCTTTTACAAACATACTAATATTTTTTATAGAAATTTATCTATGTTCATTGATATTGTTTCTATACACCCACTTTGTCCTGATAAAACTCTTTCTTAATGGTCATGTAACAACTTCTAAAGTTTCGATTTTATAAATTTGTTAAAACTAATAATTCATATATTAATAACATTCTTCATATTAAATAGCATATGAAATTTCTTCTGGCTAATTCTTTGAGATAAGATATGTCTGATTTTATAATATGAACTTTATTCCAGTTTCAAATGAAACTTTAATATTTCCAAAGATGTTGTATGATTTATAAAATTACTATAATGTATAAAATTTATGATATTTTCTATCTATATCTATTTCTTTATCACATGATTCATCTGACTCACTTTGTACACATTTTTGATCAAATTAATCTTCACTTTTATTAATATCATGATAAGTATTCATACTATCTTCTTTAATATTATAAATTTTTCTAGAAGCTATATTTTAAATAACATTGAAATCATAAGAGTCTAATTACATTTGTATATGTTTATCTAATCATTTGTATCATCTTCTATTGGATGAATATCTAATGAAAATTACTTCCTCGTTTTATATATAAAATTATCCTCATTCTGGATTTGTGATATTTATTTAGAAAGGATTCCCAATAGAATTAGAGTTATTTATTGATGGATTTTTCATATAAACGAACTCAAAATGAGTAATGTCGAATTATATCCATAATAAACACATATTTTTTAAATGTAATGTAGTACTCCTAACTTATCTCCAGAATAATTTAGATAGTTTATTCTCATCCAACATATTTTTTCCCATTTCCAATAATCTTATATTTTTTTCCACTACTCCATGTTATTAAGCAGTGTATGGAGAACTATATTGATGTTTTATTCCATGTTTCCTCATATATGATTCAAACTAATTTCTTTTTTATTCTTTTTCATTTCTTATTATTAAATTCTATAAATAGACACCCAATTCCATTTCTACATACCTTCTAAAACATCTGAACATCTATAAAACCACTAATTTATAGTTCATAAACATTATATTGGTCATCTGAGTGATTTCATAAATGAAGGAAAAAAATAAAAAATCACCTTTTTTATTAACATCTCATTGACCCACAATGATTTGAGAGAATGAGATCAAGTGGTCAAGTAGGTTTCATTTCAACTTTCTTATTCCAATTACTGAAAATTTTCAATTTTCTATAAGTTATAAAACTAGAATCATACTTCCTAATTAGTTGTGGTATGTTTTTTACCATGTTTTATTAAAATAGTGCATTCATGATTTTCTAGACAATATTTCCAAGTCTTTGATTTCACTACTTAATTTCATCCTCGTAACTCATGTAACATGAGTTACCATGTTCTCTAATTTCATAAATATTTTTATTGTTTTTTTATCTATTGGTCAAAATTTTTCTATCTTACACACTTCTGATTATACAAGAATATTTTTTAAAGATAACTTCCTTAACATCATCACAAATTTGGTTAAAGATTAGTACATTTTGTTTGAGAAAAACAACATATAAAGATTTATTAGATTTTAGTTTCAGAGCTTCAATATTAGCAGTTCCTATTCCTATGATTTTTATGTAATTATCATTTTCAAACGTAACTTCTTATCCTTCATAGTTTTAATTTTTTTCAATATATTCATATCACCTATCATGTGTAAGGATCAACCAATCTCAAGAATATATGGGTTGTTTCGTTTATTAGTTTCTTGATCTGTGTCAACAACTAAATATATTTCCTCAAATTTCCTTTTTCTGGTCTCCTTTTCTATTATATCATAATCAAACATTACTATAAAATTTTTAAAACATTGTTTTGAAAAGTAACTTGGTTCATAAAATATTACATAAACTCGATCTAGAATATTAAATTAGTTTTTTGGGAACATTCTATCATCTCCCGACATTTCCTTTATTTCCTCCCAAGGAAAAGAAAAATTTCTCTTTTTTATTTTTCTATTTCTACCTCTAAATTAATTCTTATTTCTATGAAGATAAATGTTATTCCAACATTTTTAAGATTTTTACCCATAATTTCAACACTACAAAAAATCCATTGAATCTCATTATTCTATAAAAGTAGGATGTTTCCAGGTAGAAATTTTTCCAAGGATCAATTTTATTTTTGTTCCCTCATATCATATTGAATATTTCTTATGGTGCGTATTTTTAATTTTTTATGTGAAGGATTTCTTACATCCTTTCTGAACCAAAGATTCACTAATATTTTTCTAACACATTAATGGTTTGTAAAATCAAATGATCTTTTACATTTAGTGGCTGCAGATTTAATTTATTACTGGGAATGAGATTTATAATAGTTTTGAGAAGTGTTATATTTTAATTCTAAGGATTTAATGAATTGTTCAATCACCTTATTTAAGAAACATTCCATTTCTAGAAATATGGATCTAGTTTTAAAAACCTATTCTTCTTTTCCAGTAAATTTATTACCAAGATAATCCATTATGTTTCCTAATTCAACCACTTTTATTTTTATATTTTTGATCTCTTCAATATAATCCTAGTTATGTTTAAGTTCATATTTACTTATTTTATTATTTATTAAACATTAACTTTTCATCATTTTGATTTATTTCTTTATTGTTTTTGTTTTTCTCAAGACATGCCAAAATTTCTAATATTAGGTGATATTCTTTGCACGTTTCTTCACATCCTCCTTATTCACTATTTATGGAATCCTTATTTTTCTAAAAATTTGAAAAGAGGGTTATGAACTTCTATAGAATTTCATTTTCTGATGATTTTTTTAAAATATTTGGATTCAAATTTCATACTCAATATACTAATTCTATTTTCATTGAAAATTTTCTTACTAATGGTGGATTTATTATCTTCCCTAGATGTTTTATTTCACTTCTTCCACCAAGTTTTTTTTATAGTGATCTTAATATTCTCCCACTTTCTTCTTGGGAAAATTTACAGAAAATTTTCCAATTCCATAACACATGAAGCATTTAAGAGATATTACTCCTCCATACATACCTCTACTTCTTCAATAAAATTTTAACACAATACATGTTATTTTCATTTATTTAATCATATCCTATCTTATGAATCAATGAGGTCAATAATCGTATATTCAGAATCTTGTATTTTCATCTTCCAAATAGCCACAAAATATATTTCATCCTTGATATTGTTTATAAATATTGGAGATTTCCTTATATATTATAAGCAATAAGAAATTTATGAAATTCATCATGATATAAATCATCTATATATTATACAGATGATATTTTATAGTAAAAATAGTAGAAAAAATTCTCATGAGTTTCTTAATAATAATAGAATCTTCCAATACATCTCTGAGTCATTTGATGTTACAAACAATGTCATCAACTCTAGTGAATTATCGATCAATAGTTTCTTCATCTTCCAATCTAATATATTAATACTTTATTAAGTAGATTTTATCTTTTCCTCCTTCAATTTAGTGTTTATCTAAATGGAACTTTTATGTTTGTATGAAATTTACAAATTAGTTTTGAGACCCATCACCTTCAAGTAAACATTTTTTAATAAATAAATTATTATAAAATTTATTGATTTCAAATAATTATAAATTTTTCCTATATAAGAAAATTTCATGGGAGAATTTTTATTAATGGGTGTAAAACCGATTATAGATGCATCCATGACCTCTAGGAAAAGAAACAGAAGACACTACATCCTTTTTTAACAACCATGATAAATATTTCCATTGAAGTTAAGAATACCTATTCTATGTACCATGTTTATATTTTACATGATAATGATATGATAAGAGAATAATTCATTCATATAATAATTTAATTTTCTTAAGATAATTGAACCATTTAAAAGGGTGGGGGTGGGGTTGAATCAGTAGAGATCTTTTACAATTTAAAATACTGTAAAATAAACCCCTACAAATTTTTATATTTTTTATCCTTATGAAATTTTTTATAAATAAATTCAAAAGAATGAAATTATCATAAAATAAGAAAATATTTTATGATTCACAAGGTTTTAACTCAGTGTGATAACCAACATCTTTGTCATGAAAATTCCTATCGGTCCATAGAAATTCACTATTAGTAATATGTGAATAAAACATAATCCAACTCTCGATAGTCTCCATTTATCTCATGATAAGAATAATTATAATGAATACCATCATTTACAAAAAATTGTTACAAAATTTATCAACCAAAAAATATATGAAGCCTTTTAAAATACTCCCACATGTTACTCGAGAAATATCCATCCATTTTTCTCCACATGGTAAGTGTATATCTAGCAAACCTTCCCTCATCTAATATTCTCCAACCATTGTGCCTCACTAAAACATAATTACATTTCAAAACTATAACATTTATGATAAAAAATCATATGTGACTTAAAATATTATAAAAAACTCTATCAATTACATTATATTTGGTTTTCATGAATGGATTCTCTATATGATTCATCTTTACTGAAAATCTATCTGGTAATTTTCTTCAAACCAAAAAATACATTGAATGGAAAATCAAAATAAAAAACTCTACCATGTTATAAGTTTTTCACGAGTTAACAATGATCATACCCAGTCTTTTTTAGTAATATTCCATCCCCTTCTTATAGGTCAAATTGTTAAAAAATTATTTATCTAATCATATTTTTAATGTCAATTATTTATAACCGATGTAAAAAAGTCATGTTTATTTCTTTATTATGTTATTTATTATATAATCGATGTGAATATGATGAATATTCCTATTTATTGTCTTTGTTATATAACAATAGATGTGATAAATAGGGATTCCCTCTTTATCATGTCAGTTATTATATAACTGACCTGGTAAAGATGCCTTTTTTCCATCAGTTATATAATATCTAACATGGTAAATAAGTGAAAACTAGTTTTTCGCATCATTTATCTTATAGAAGACATAAAAGGCCAATTTTTAGGTATTTTATTATATAAATGATGTTCTATACCATTTAAAATTTTATGAGTCATTCGTTTTAATTTTCTTCAGGTTATTCCTCCTCTAAATCTATTTTCTTTCATTTTAAATATAAATCCACTTTTATGGTTTATTGGGAACCTCACAAATTCTACCATGCCCAAAAAGATTACACCGTACTAAAATCAAGTGGAACCAAACATCACAGGGCACAAAATAAACATTAAAATTCAAAAAAAATCCAAAACACCACACATTGACATAATTATGGACTGTGAGGCCTCAAAAAACACAACCTATACACCATTAAGCATCATTAATATCTATACCCCATCGTCGATGAAGGCCAAGAAAAAAAATGACATCATCACTAAAGAGAGTCACGAACATATATAAAATGCACCCACTATAAATATCTAACCCTATTTTGTTCCATCTTATGAACTCCAATATCACATTTTCATATTCATACATCCTCGGTTTTCATTATATCATTATTACACATTTTAACTTCCCATATCTCAAGTAAGTCTCACACATCGAATATTTATTTCTATCATTAAATGCAATATAATCCCTAACTATTGATTTTTTTTTCAATTCTGGGGACTCAAATATTTCATTACCATATTCATTAACCCTCAGGTTTTATCTGCCTCTTCTGTTGGTCTTAGAATATAAATATGCTCATCTTATATATCACATTACCATATTAATTTACCCTATTAATGTGTTTATTTATGTATAGAGCTGTGTGGAATGCATAATATATCAATGTTCTATGTTAGATCACAAATTTCATCATTATATCTTAATGTTTTTTGTGTTTTCACTATATGGAAATGTGTTTTCAATGAATTTTTTCAAATACTTTTATTCTACATAAAATCTTAAATTTTTTGCATTAAATATATAAATTTTTTTTATTTGGTTGATGTTTTTTAATCATTCATTGCTTATTCCTACAATTATATATATATAGATAAATTTAAATTATTTTTATACATTTAGTTATAACTTAGTAGTCTTAAAATGTAATATATAAATACATTTAATTTTTCATATATTTCAACACAGAATATCATATAAGTAGTGTATATGAATATACACACTTTTCTTTTTATGTGAGAATATTCTAATATTGAAAAATCACATATGAAATATGAATTCTACATCCTATGAGTTACAACAAATATAATGTTGAAATTAATGGTGAATACACCATAGGAACTGTCAATTTATTACTTTGCATATCTTTGTTATATTATGATATAATGGGATGTAATGGTGACTAACAGCTTTACCAGAAAAACATTTTCAAATATTGAAATTGTGTAACATAATTAGACATGTCATGGGTTAGCCAAATATCTAGACACTTATGTGGAATACATGGATTATTAGGACCACCTACAAAATAATTCATGAATTACTATGCCTTTTATGAATGAGATTAGATTATGATCGACATCCTCGTTGAGATTTGAGATAAATCCTAAACATTTAGATTCATATATAAATGAAATTTTGAAGTATATGGTTATTTAATGAATTCTTTGTAAGGTTAATGGTTATCATGGGCCATGAAATTTGAATATTTGACTTCACCATTGTCTATATATTAATGAAAATTTAATAAAAATCCATTATTAAATTCTGTTATGCTTTCGTAACAATCAACCCTCATATTCTAAAGACAAACCCAAATAATTGATTCAAATGAAATGTACTATCACCAAGGATTCAAATTGACTGCCACTACAAACATTATACCAAAGCACTATAAATTAGAGTGTCGATAGAAGAAAATATTTCATGGTTCAATATCCCCATTTAAATAACATCGAGTAACTCTCTCAATTTAATATTGAAATGAATAACCACTTCCTTACGAATTCCAAAAATAAAAATATTAACTCACTCATCCAAATCACAAAGGATAATATACCTTTATATTAATTACATGATTACATCACTCTTTGTTGACTAGAAAAATGAAATTATACTCATGTAATGAAAAACATATTGGAGAAAGTGGATTAATTCTATAAGTTATCAATGTGGATTTGGGTAAATAATATTTACATTTATATTCCATTATTGTCTTGAATTTATAATTATACTTATCAAATATGCATATATGTAGATTTTTTAAATTTTTAGATTTTTTCAATTCTAAATTATGACATATTTGATATAAATTTAAATTATTTTATATTTTATTGTTGTATAATTACTAGAATTAACATTCAATTTTAGATAAAAATACATTAAATTTCTAAACATTATATTCGGTATTATTGAAAATAATATAAAATTTTTGTGATGAATTATACCAACAATGTTTCTTCTTGATTATTATTGAAATAGTATATTATTTTTCCCTCTTACTCAATTTGGTGACCACTATATTATTTTGACAATATATTTATTTTTTATGTTTGTTATAATTAAAAATTAGTCGAATATGCACTATATAACTTCTAATAAGTGATGAATATGAGCAAGGCATTGATGCTTTTTTAGAATTTTCTAAAAAAAATTTGAAACAACAAAATGTTTATCTTTCCATTTATAAAATGTTTAAATATAAAGAAGTTAAAAATAATATAGATCAAATATCATTTAATTTGTCATGGTTTCAATCCTAGTTATAACTATTGTATTTAGCATTGTGAAACTAGGAATAATTTAAGATATATTGATGATGATTCTTTATAAGATGATATGTCAGATCAAATTGATGAAATTATTCATGATATTGAACTTGAGGAAATTGAGAAAAACCCAAAATTTGTGCATCTAGATGATGATACTAAAAAACCATTGTCTCCTAGTTGTATTGAATTTATGGTTTCATTGATGGTGTATCGATTGATTAACCTGAAGGAAAAATAGTGCTAGAGTTAAAAGATTTTTACAGAGTTTCTACAATTATTGAAACATATTATTCCTAAATATAATGATCTTACATATTTAAATTAAAATGTGAAGAAAATACTTTTATCGATGGGATTAGGGTATAAAAAACACATTGTTACCAGATTGCGTGCTATATAAAAGGTAATATCAATTTCTATATGGGTGTCCAAAATGTGGGATGCCATGATATAAGTTGAAAGAAAAATCAAAGGATTATTTAGTGGTTACCGAGATCCCTACCAAGAAATTTTAGCATCATCATATAATTCCTCATTTGAAATGTTTAATTACAGAATTATATGATTAAAAAAGGATAAGATGGAATGTCAATGAGAAAATATGTTATGTAAAATTACAGCATCTAGCTGATTTTATATAGTGGAATACAATTGATCAATATTTTCCAACATTTGGAAGTGAAGATAGAAATATTATACTTGGACTATTCAAAAATGGAATGAATCCTCATAGAAGACTTAGTAGCACACATAGTTCATGAAATATTTTATTAGTAATTTAAAACTTATCTCATGAATTTTGTATGAAGTGAAAATATGGCATGTTTAGTTTAATGATATTGGGACCAAAATAGTCTGGAAATTATATGAATGTTTTTTGGTCACTATTAATTGATGATTTGAATCTTTTATAAGAGGATGGTATTATGAAGTATGTTTCTTATAAAATGGAATATTTTAAACTATATGAAATTATTTTTTTATCGATAAATGTGTTTATACCCTATAGAAAATTTTCTAGATATTATTTTAAGGTCATAAATAATTCTAAATTTAAGAACAAAAGACTTCATATTATCGACTGCATCATGTGAGAAAAATAGTACACAATGTTCATCGTTTTTATTTCATCTATGGATCACTATTATAGAATATTAAAAATGAATTCAATGGATCACAAGAATTTTATATTATTCTAAAACCATTATCTATTGATAAATTTTTTGAGATGGTGGCAAAAATTGATGTGGCATTTGGAAAGACACATAAATCTGGTAATGATAGTAAAACTGGGAAGAAATAATAAATATCTCTAGAGCTACCATATTGGATATATCTAGAGGTCAAATATAACATTGGTGTAATACATGTGGAGAAGAATATATGTGAATTTTTTTAGAACATTGTTAGATATTAAATGAAATACTAAATATGGGTTGAATGCAAGATTAGACTTACTCTCAATGGGAATATGTTTGGAGTTAGTTTCCACTCCCGAAAGAAGCTTATAATTCCTTATCATATATTTCTATACATTATACAAGAGGGATAGAATTATTTTTATTAGTGTATTCATGAAATCAAAGTTCTATAGGGTTATTCTTAAAATGTAAAAAATTTCATGTAGGATTTTATGTTTATTGATATGAAATCTGTCTTGTCATAATGCAACATATCCTACCAGTTCCATTACATGGAATGTTTAAAATAAAATTTTGAATGACTATCATGATGGGGTGTTATTTTTTCAATTCAATTTTTTATAAGGTGATTGATCTGAATACTTTGAATTTTTTTACAATGAAGCTGTTTCTATTCTTTTTTATTTTGAAGTGTATCTTCCTCCATAATTTTTTATATCATGGAAAATTTAGTGGTTCATTTGGAATGAGAAATAGAGCTTTTTAGACCTATATATCTATGTTGGGTGTATCCTTTTAAAAGGTATATGAAGATATTGAAGGGGTATGTTTAGATTATATATTGACTTGAAGCCTCCATTGTTTTGAAGTATATTTCAAAGGAGTTTACCAAGTTTTTTACAAGATACGTTTTTGTAGTAGATCACAGTGGTTTGCCTACATCTCCCCACAAATGAGTTAATTATGGGGGAAAGGGGATCTGTGGATTGAAAGTAAAATTATTGACTGATTAATAGATAAATAAGGTATATTTATACATCATAAAAAACATTGATGATGCTCATACATATAAAAAATTCATATTAATTTTTTGAAACAATGGTATCCAAAGAAGAATGATATATATATTTTGAATGAACATAACAATTTTCCCATGGTTTAAAGAGTCCATGATTGGTAGATCAGATGTATCAGAATTATTGAGATGTTTATTAGGTGGTCTAAGATTAAATTTGGTAAAATTTTCGAGGTATGACATTAATTGATATACATTTCTAATGAAAGATCAAGAAAATAGAAGTTCAGTTTAGAATGGTAGTGTGTTAGTGTTCGCAGAAGCAATTCCTTTTTTCACTGATAGAGATAAAAACCAAATCTCCAAATAAAGTTCATATTATGGATTCATTTAAGAAATATGGTTGGTTGATCAAATTAAATTTCAAGTTCTAGTGTTTAACGTCAAATATTTTATCAGTAGTAATAGTGCCATAAAACAATGAATTTGGAATGACACAAGTTAATCTGAATAGATTGGAATACACATCTGATCCTCTTATAATAGAAACTCATGAAAAATTAATTTTCCTTGTTCTTGATCAATCTTTAATGCAGTGGTCTATTTTTTACAAAGAAAAAAGCAGTCTATTGGAAATGATAAACTTGAAGAAGACGAGGATTTGTGTGAGATCCATACTTCCTTGAAGAAATTAATAAATAATATTGATGAGCACATCATAGACATGTTTTGTTCTATATATAACATTCATGATGAAGTAGTTTGGGAAAATAATCCTTTAGAATATTCCTAATATTATACGTAATATATATTTATTTCACATTTATATTTTTTAATTTCATAAAATGTTAGATATTTTAATTTTAATTTCATTATTAAAACACTTATTATAACTAACATGCTAAATTGTTTATATATTTTATTTTAGTTTTTTTTATTTTACCATATTTACCCGAATGTTACTTATATATTAAAAATTCAGTACAAACAAATTATTTAAATCTAATATGTAAAATCAAAAAAAAATATTTTATGATATTATATTCAAAAAATATTATTTTTGGTGTAAAATTTGATTTATTAGGTTGGAGAATTTTTATTATTCGCAAAAATTTTTTGGATATACATTCATTTGTTAATATGTCATTTTATATCTCATTAATGTTGTTATAGTATTAGTTAACAATAGTAAATATGAATAAAAATATTTTATATTTAGTTTAGTTTACATTTTTTCTGATAAATTATCATTTTTCAATTACATTATAATGTAATAGTTTATTTTTTATATCTATGTACTAATTGTTTATTAATTTTATTTGTATGAAAATGGGAGATAAATCAACTAATACATAACATACTTCTAGAGATTATCTTACTCATACCTATGGGGCTGAAGATTCACATGCTTCTATTGCTGAGACTCACCCTTCTTTACAAGAGACATATACACCAATGGGGAAAAAGAAGAGTTTGATGGTTGGAAAATGTGTCATCACAAGCTTACCAAAATTATCAATTTCTTGTTTCCAATACTAGAGGATACAGGTATACATTGATGATAATGATATTCCAATAGGTCCAAATTAAAAAAATCAATAATTTTATAGTAGTGAAGGAAAAATAATAGTTAGTATTTTGATTTATTATTGGATAAGAATTGAAAAATTTAAAATATCACACTTTAAAGAGATAATTTTGGTAAGATAATTTGTTATTATAATACTAATATTAAAATGTTTATAATAATATATGTTTTTTATTTCATATCAGATGAAATATGATATACCTAATACTCGAGGAGTCAAGAGGATTCCTCTCCATCCAAACACTTGATATGAAAAATGGAAGAGGTCTTGGGTGATAAAAAAGGATATTATCTTATGGGATATTCTAGTTCTATAGCTAAGATGGTTGTAAGATGTTTACTTTATTTATTTATTTATTTATGTCAATTCAATTCATTATATATTGTGATTTATTGTAGAATTTCTCAAATATTTTATATTGTATTTTATTGAGTAGAAGAGAACACGTGGGGTATTTATAGATGAAGGTAGGAGTGATATTTTAGGTAAATAATTGGGAAATCCCAAACATGTAGGTTACTTACGATGATACCCAGCTGGTGTATCAGTGAAAAATGTGTTTTCACATTTTGCAGCTTCTTAAAGAGAATATGTTTATAAATAAATTGAATATTTGGAAAGAGATTTTTAGAATATTCAAGTGATGATAGAGGATATGATCAGATTGTAACACCCCAAGCTTCCATGATACGCTTCTCTTTGAATAATACAATAGCGTGTGTTGTACACAACTTTGAGTTCTAACACACCACAACCAATCAAACTAGTTGTTATGAATCGTAATACCCACTTGTTGAATTATTATAAATTTTATCTTTCAAAATGGACATCATTTTTGGATTTAGAATAACGATATTAGCTTAGGGTGAATTTTTGGTATTTTTCTGATAACATTTAATTTTTGATGAATAGTGAAAAACAATGAGTTATAGTTTAAAACTAAATATTTATTTAAATAATTATTTAATTAATTTAAATTTTTTTGGTCAAATAGATACATAATACATATATAATTTCAATTTAATTTTATGGAGTCATTTTATAATAATTTTAGATATATAAAAAATTTATTGAACTTTTTACCGTCTTTTACCCACCTCCTAGGAGCATTTACAAATTTACATAAAACATAATTTTACCGCATCTGTGAGTTGAATTTCAAAAATCCAAGAGACATAGTTGATATCAGTAAGTAAAATGTGGTTCAAATAGATGAAAATATTTTTCGGTGAATAGTTACTTTTTACTTTTATTTACAACGGTGAAAAGTAAATAGGGTAATTAAGGGTTAGAATATTATTATTATTACCCTAACACATGTCCTAATTCTATTGGATAAGTATAATTTTACCTAAAACATCCTTAGGAATAAAATATGAACCTCTTTGGTCCACTTGGATATGATTAGGACATTTATTATTATTTTATTTAAAGAAGTTTTAAAAGAGTTAAATTCAAAGTTTATTAACTAAACCATTTTTAATATATATTTACACCCAATATAAATTTAAATATAAATAGTCATTAAAAAGATATACTATTTCCTAAATAAAGGTATTATATTTATAATTTTTATACATTAAATAACTAAATTTATTTATGACACAATTATGATGCCTGTATTAATGAAAGATTAAAATAATTGATATTATAAATATCCAAATAAATATAATTTTAGAATTTAAATAAATTAAAATAATTTTATAGGTTAATATTACATTTTAGGGTTTATTATATTTATTTATTTTTAAGTAATAAAGTTTTTAGGAATTTAACAAAAATCAATTATTAAATAATGTCAAAATAGACATAAATGAGTTTTTAAAACAAATACAATATTATTGGCTGATATAGTAATCCTAAAAATATAAGGTTCGGCAAAAAGACTTATATAATGATATTTTTATCATTAATAAACCACTTGGGGTTCTCTTGGATGTTTATAGAACGTTTATTAACCATATAATATAAAAATACAAAGAGATGTGGTAAATGTCAAACTATTTAACTAAGAGTTAATTCTAAAAGATAAGGTTAATATAGTGACCCAAAACTGTATAAAACCTATTGGTTGAGAGTTTTTCAACCCATCCCCACCTTATCCTTTTAATAATTCATTTTGGATCAATTAAAAACTGAAAATTATTTTATTATAAAATAATACTTCTAGCTTTTCCTAAGATGCCCCTCACCCCTCTTATAAAAGGGCACTTCTCCTTCTCTCTAATTCACAGCTTTAAAGAGATTTGGATATGAAAAACCCTACCCAAATACCCTCTAAACTTTCCTCCCTTCATCCTAGAGTCATTTCATTAATCATAAATCCACCATAAGGATCCCTTTTGATCAAATCAAAAGGATGAACCCAAAGAAGAGGTAAATATCTCACCACCACATTCATGTTTTTTCTTCTTCCACTTATTCTTTCCTTGTTGTTTCCATTATAAAATAATAACTCCTATATATTTTCTATACTGTGATGTTATTATAAATATGGTCATACCATATTAATTATTCTCTCCATCCTTTTAATGACATGTCACCATACGTGCGTACGTACGACTTACCGTCTCCACGACGTGGTGTAGTTGTTACTCAATACATTACTATTTATATGGGTATAATAATGATGTATAAATGATGTAAATAATAAATATAACATTATAATGATTCTTTATATATTATATACCATCCAATTATATATGTTTCTAATATCAAAAGAATGATATTGTCACTCGTGCGTACGTACGGATTACCATCTCCACGAACACGATGAGATTCATTCCCCATCGTATCCATTCAAGAATAATTTTCATTAAATTATTAAAAATAATATTTAAATAATTAATATCATTATTAATATGAATAATATACATCTATCCATAACAAAAATTACTTACGTAACAAAGAATATAAAGGAAAACGAATCAGTTAACACCCGAAACGACGATAATACGAAAATATTATCAACAAAGCAATATTAAAAGATCATATATGATATCATATTAATGTATATGATTATTGTATAATTTAATAACAATTATTTCACCATTATATAGGATTTTAACCTACCCCTGACCAAGGAAAATTACAAGGTAATTGTTAAATTCAGAATCTCTTTATTATCCGAGGTTGTTTTTACGCAAGTATCTACTAGGACCATTTATCATCCACATTCATGTTTCTTAAAAATCTATTCCAATTTTTTTTTACTATTTACTAGACTATGGGTTAAAGTCATTTATACCCTTGTTTGAATTTTAATAAAATGGTGTGAAAGGAATATTTCTGTTGTTTTCCAAACAAGGTACCTTATGTCCTTTTTGACAAAATTAAGGTAAGAATGTTTTTTAACTTATATGGAGGGTGCATCTATTTTCCGCTGTTATAACATCATCGAAGCTTCTACTACAAGCTTATAAGAATATTTTAAAAATAAATGTTTTCTTTATAATGATGTGACTCTTAAATGATTTCGAAATATAAAGAGATATTTCTCTAAAAAGGTTTTTATTTCATCTATGTCAACATCCTTTGATGGATTTTAAGATTATTTGAATTTGATTTATTATGATAAAAAAATTCCATATTGTATTGAAGGTTTTATTTTATGTTTGACTGTTGATGTGTTATTTTTATACCATTCATGGTTTATAGATAAATTATTGATTTTTTGTAAGCTAGTCTTAATAGTAATGTTTATGTTATGTTTAATCCTTTTTGTATGAGGAATGAATTGGACTTAATAAGTGACAAGTGGAGCCCTCTATAGCTATTTGATGCATCGGTAGGTATCATGAGACTAACTAGTGTCTTGGAATAAGGCCTTGAAAAAATATTATTTGTATTCTTGGCATAAGGCCTTGACTATGTGGTTATGAAGTCCAGCATTATGCATTACATCATTATGAATGTTTCTATTGATATTTCATGTGATTACTCGACTGGTAGAATATCCTTGTGAAAAAGTAAATTGAATTATTTAGATTTATGTTTTCCATATTATGAGGAATTTTTTGTTTAAAAAGATTTTGTTTTAGTTCTATACATTTACTTAAATGTTTATGCTTATTTATAAACGTTTCTGCTATATTGTTATATTTACTGAGCACCAGAGATCCCCCCTTTCTATGTTTTATTTTTCCCAGGATGCGAAGAAGTATTATGACTGATCTACAGGTATAGTCTATGGGATCTCAGTGTTGTCTATGGAAACTATGTTGTCGTAGTTTTCCATTTTATGATGTAATGTAAACCTTATGAATGTATCTAGTACTTCCAAGTCTACTAAACTAATCGGCATTTTGAGACATGATATTTTGTGATCTTGCCAATGATATGTAATAATGCACTGATTCTGGGATTCTGGGGTTGGGGCGTTATAGTTGGTATCAGAGGAATTTGGGTACAAACCTTAGAAACACGATTTAGATAAACTCTAATTAGATCACATAGACCTAAGATAGACGTTGAGGATTAGTATAGAAGAACATCCAAAAATTTTGGTATTGTAGAGATTTTTTGAGCCTATAAAGCAATATATCCCTATCTGAATAAAATAAGGTAAAGGCAGCTCTAGTACATATGTACCTAGGATTAAAACCCGAAAACACCGCTTTGAGCTAGACTCGAACGAGAACTGGTACACGACAACAGGACTTGCTGCACTCTTGGTTACGACATTCCCGGGGGATATTCTTAGGATAATTCTAATTTTATTTACAAACCATTTTGAAGGGTTTATGAGTATATAATTACTCATGGAAAAATTTTTTATGATTAGGGATTATATCCATAAACTGTTCAATTTATGTTAAGTGTTTTACATGTTTTTATTAATGTATTTCATTTCATAAACTAATCTAGTGTATGACATTGTTTAGAAATGGTGCCTAGTGGAAGGAATGGAAACTATATCTATGAACGCACTCCATTTAGGGATTTCCCACCTACTAAAGATAATTATAATGAATATGGTGATACAACTGGTGCTGATCACCTAATCACTATACTAGGACAACTCACTTAGGTTATGAATAATAACCTTACCCATATGGATCACCCTGATCCTAAGCGTAGTGGATCAATGTTAGATCACTTAATGAGGTAACAAACACTGACATTAAATGGGAGTAAAAATCCATTAGTATATGAGTAATAAATAAATTCCTTAGAGAAAATATTCCATGCCTTGGGGGGTAGTGAAAGGGAAAAAGTTGTCATGATAGTTTACCGCCACACTGGAGATGCTGATCAATGGTGGTCCTTAATTCAAAACCCAAAGGAAGTTGATGAAGTATAAAATTTGGAATATCGGGAGTTTAAATAAATTTTCTTAGAAAAATACTTTCCTCATGACCATCGATCGGATAGGGAAAGACAATTTGTTGAGTTTGAGGCAAAAGGATGATGAGAATTTTGCAAAGAATGAAGCTAACTTTACATGGTTAGCGAGGCATGCTGCAAATTATATACATAACCAAAGAAGTAATATTGATCATTTCTTTGATGGGTTAAAACCATTTCTCCATCGAGCATTAGTCTCACAATCCTTCTTGTCGTAAAGAGATATTGTCTCAAGTGCTATCAAGAGAGAAAATGTATTCTATAACTCTTAAGACTTTAACGAAAAGAAATAGAAGAAGACATATGTTGAACAGTCTAGAAATACAAATATGGGGAATAAGGGAAAAGTTGAGTATCCATCCTGCAGTAAATATGGGAAGAAACATCCTGGTACTTTTCTGATGAGAATGGGAGTCTATTACTAGTGTCGTGAAATGGGCCACCATGCTCGTGATTGAAAGGGGAAGAAATAGGTTGTTAATGTTGAATTATACAATTTTAGAGAAAGAGAAAATTATGAAAATGAATGTCCTAAGTTTTAGGGGAACTTACCTTAGAAAAGGCCAAGGGATCAAGGCCAAGCTTATGCTCTTACTACTGCTGAGGTTGAAGCTCTAAAAGACGTAGTGGTGGGTAATTTAATGGTTTCATCAAGTTTATCCAATGATTTCTTTGATTCTGGATCATCGCATTATTTAATATCTTCCCAGTTTTCTAAGAAAATTAGATATTTCCAATTTGATTTAACAAGGGATTTGTCATTCAAAACTCCTTAGGTAAGTATCATTGCAACAATGTTTTGTGAATCGATTCCCATTAAAGCTTATAAATGTTATTTATCTGTTGATCTCATTGTCATACCCATGATTGAATTTGATATAATCCTTTGTATGTATTTAATTTCGGACCATGATGTGAAAATTTATTGTAAGAAAAAGGAGGTTATATTTTTTGATGATTATAAGAAGTACCTTATCCTTAGAGTAGAAATGTCACCACATAATTCTAATCTATATCCACCCCCAACAACTCAAATAAATTCAATTATTGGGGAGGAAGAGAATGAAATAACTCTGGGTGGGGAAAGGAATGTTCAAATAGAGTATTTACCTATTGTACAAGAATATGTTGATGTTTTTCTAGAAGATTTACCTAGATGTCATCCAGAATGAGAAATTGAGTTTTCCATCGACTTAATTCCCAGTTCAAGGACCATATCAAAGACCCATTATAGAATGGCCTCTGTGGAATTAGTGGAACTAATTAAACAACTAAAGGAATTGAGTAATAAGGGATTTATTCACCCTAGTGTTTCTCCATGGGGAGCCCCTGTTCTTCTTGTTAAGAAGAAATATGGATCTATGAGGTTGTGCATTGACTACAGGGGAGATCAATGCTACAATAATAAAGAAAAAGTATCCCATACCTCACATTGATGATTTATTCGACCAACTTCATAGAGATCAATACTTTTCAAAGATTGACCTTTGATCTGGATATCATCAGTTGTGTGTGAAGAAGGAAGAAATTCTAAAAATAGTATTTCAAACCAGGTACAAGCATTACGAGTTTACCGTAATGCCTTTTGGATTGACTAATGCACCGTATGTATTTATGGATCTAATGAATAGATTTTTCAAGGAATATCTTGATGATTTTGTAGTGGTATTTATTGATGATATCTTGGTATAATCCAAAAGCTACAAAGATCATAAAAATCACTTGATTCTCCATGATTCCTTGAAAGGTAATTGTTAAATACCTTGGTCTATAGCCTATAGTGTCAGGAAATGCCTTGGGATTCTCTGACACAATAATCAATTATCCCACACATACCGCGAGGGGAACAAGGTTGCAAATTTTTTGGCATCCCAGGCTGATCATAGGTCTAACAATAGTTGTCTTTTACAGCTTCATGGCATAAAGTCGAAATGCATTAAATTGATCGAAGGGGATGCCCTTGGGTTTCATTACTATAGACCCCCTAGTCTGTCTTGTTGTTTGTGTCACTCTTTAATAAAATTTTGATTTGGACGGATGGATGGATCGACGTTTCGTCCAGAATATTTCCCGGTTGGCTAACCCATTAACAAAGCTCACACGTAAAGGGGTAATTTTTTTTTGGAAAAAAGAGTGTGAAGAATTTTTTTAAGAACTAAAGAGAATATTAGTCAATGCTCTTATCTTGACTCAACCATCGTGGAATGATGGGTTTGTTATTTATAGTGATGCATTAAAGAATGGACTTGGTTGTGTCCTTATAGAAAATGATAGAGTTGTTTCCAATGAATCAAGAAAGATAAAAATTCATGAACAAAATTATCCCACTCACGATCTTGAGTTAGCACCTGTAATCTTTGCGTTGAATGTTTGGAGACGCTATCTCAATGGCGAAAAATATGAGATATATACTGATCAGAAGAGTTTAAAGTATATTTTATCATAGAAATAACTCAACACGAGGCAATGATGATGGCTTGAACTACTCAAAGATTATGACTGCACTATAAACTAACACCCAGGGATGGAATATTAGGTGGAATATGCTTTGAGTAGAAAGGATCATGGAGTTCTGAACAAGATGAGTGTTGAAAAGGAACCTATATAAAAGGATCTAGTAAAGCTGGACATGGGGATAACCATGGAAGGTGAAATATCAAAACTTTTACAAATGTTATCCAAACCATCTTTACTAGAAAGGATAAAGAGTTCTTAGACCGATAATGAAGAGTTTCAAAAGAATATTAAATCTATGAATGATGGGAGATTGAGTGAATTTTTGTATGCTGATGGAATTTTGAAATTTGGGAAGAGACTTTGTGTTCTCGATATACATGATCTAAAAATAGAATTGTTGGATGATGCTCATAGATCCAATTTCTCTATACACCCGTGTATAACCAATATGTATATATATTTGAAAGAAAATTTTTGTTGGGACAACATGAAGAGGGATATTTCTGATTTTCTATCAAGATGCATGGGTTTTCAACAAGTGAAAGCTGAAAGGAAACAGCCTGGAGAATTCATGCAACCTCTTCCCATACCTGAGTAGAAATTAGATAATATGATGATGAACTTTTTCATGGGACTACCAAAGACTCCTAGAAGGAATGATGCAATATGGGTCATTGTTGATTGTCTTACCAAGTCATCAAATTTTCTTTCTATAAGAGAAGATTTACCACTTGAACGTCTAGCAAGACTATATATTAATGAATTTGTGAGACTTAATGGAGTACCCCTATTGATTGTTTCTGATCATGATCCATGTTTTACATCAAGATCCTGGAAAAGTCTTCAGAAGGCCCTAAATACTGAAATTCGTTTGAGCATTTCCTACCACCCCCAAACTAATGGACAATCAGAACAGACTATTCAAACCTTAGAAGAAATGTTGAGATCATTCTCTATTGACTTTCAAGGTATGTGGGATCAATATTTACCTCTGGTAGAATTTTATTATAACAATAGCTTCCATTAATGTACTTAAATGGTACCATATAAGGAGTTGTACAGAAAGAGATGTCGCACACCAACCTATTGGGATGATGCTGGGGAAAGAAAACTCATAGGCCCATAACATGTGGTGGAAATGATAGAAAAGATGAAGGTAATACAAAACCACATCAAAGCAGTTCAAAGTAGTAAGAAGAGCTACACCAATAAACAAAGGAAGGATTTGGAATTTCAGGTAGAAGATCACGTTTTCTTAAAGGTATCTCCATGTATGGGTGTTGTAAGTTTTAGTATGAAGGGAAAATTATGTCCCTGGTACATCAGAACTTTCAAAATTCTAGAATGAATTGGGGCTGTAGGTTACCGTTTGGAAATGATGGAATGTCTCTCCATAGTTCATGATGTGTTCCACATATCACTGTTGAGAAAATACATTCCTGACCCAACGCATGTACTCACATACGAGGAATTAGAAGTGTAACCCGATCTTTCTTATTGCGAAGTTTCTATCAGGGTTTTTGATATAAGAGAACAAGTGCTGAGAAACCGGGAAACTCGTCTAGTAAAAGTTCTATGGAGAGACCATAAGATGGAAGATGCAACGTGGGAACCCGATGAACTTATGATGAAGAAACATGTGAGTTTATTTATATAGTAATATTCTAGAAATTTCAAGGAAGAAATTATTTTAAGCGGGGGATAATGTAACACCCCAAGATTCCATGATACACTTCTCTTTGAAAAATACAATAGCGTGTGTTGTACGCAACTTCGTGTTCTAACACACCACAAGCAAGCAAACTAGCCGTTATGAATAGTAATAACCATTTTTTAAAAGTTTATAAATTTTATCTTTTAAAATGGACTTCATTTTTGGATTCAGAATATTGATATTAGCTTAGGGTAAAGTTTTGGTATTTTTCTGAAAACATTCAATTTTTTATGAATAGTGAAAACACTCAGTTATAGTTTAAAACAAAATTTTTATTTAAATAATTATTTATTTTATTTAAATTTATTTTAGGTCAAAATAGATACATAATACCAATATATGTTCAATTTAATTCATTGGAGTCAGTTTATAATAATTTTAAATATATAAAAATTTTATTGAACTTTTTACTGTCTTTTACCCACCTCCTAGGAGCATTTTCAAATTAACATAAAAATTTATTTTACCACTTCTGTGAGTTGAATTTCCAAAATCAAAGATACATGGTTGATATTAGTAAGCAAATTGTGGTTTAATAAGATGAAAATAATTTTTTTGTGAATAGTAACTTTTTACATTTATTTACCAAGGTTAAAAGTAAATAGAGTAATTAAGGGTAAAAATGATATTATTATTAACCTAAAACATGTCTTAATTCTATCGGATAATTATAATTCTACCAAAAAAACCTTAGGAATAAAATATGAACCTATTTGGTCCACTTGGATTAGATTAGGACATTTATTATTATTTTATTTAAAGAAGAGTTAAAAGAGTTAAATTCAACTTTTAATAACTAACCAATTTTTAATATAGGGTTAAAAATAATATAAATTCAACTAAAAATATTAATTAGAAATCTAAAATAATTTCCAAAATAATGGTATTTTATTTATAGATTTTAAACATTAAATAATTAAATTTATTTATGACACAATGATGATGCAATAATTACCGTATTAATGAACAATTAAACTAATTGATATTATAAATATCCAAATAAATTTAATTTGAGACTTTTAATGAATTAAACTAATTTTATAAGATAATATGACATGTTATGATTTATTATATGTATTTATATTGAAGTAATAATGTTTTCAGTACATTAAAAAAAATCAATTATTAAATAATGTCAAAATTGATATAAATGTGTTTTTAAAACAAATACAATATTATTGGTTGATATAATAATCCTAAAAATATAAGGATCGGAGAAAATATCTATATAATGATAGGCGTGTCATTAACAAACCACTTGGGGTTTTCTTGGAAGTTTATAGTTTGTTTATTAACTATATAATATAAAAATACAAAGAGACATCGTAAATGTCAAACTATTTAACTAAGAGTTAAATCTAAAATATAAGGTTAATATAGTGACCCAAACCTGTATAAAACCTATCTGTAGAAGGTTTTTCGACAAATAATCACCTTAGCCTCTGAATAATTCATTTTTGTTTTATTTGAAACCGAAAATTATTTTATTATAAAATAATATTTCTAGATTTTCCTAAGACGCCCCTCACCCCTCTTATAAAAGGGAACTTCCCCTTCTCTCTAATTAACACCTTCAAAGCCATTTGGATCAGTACACCCCTGACCAAATACCCTATCAAATGTCATCCCTTCATCCTAGAGGCCTTCCTTTAGTCATAAAGCCATCTTATGAAGCCCTTTTGATCAAATCAAAATGAAGAACCCGAAGAAGAGGTAAATATTTCACCACCTCTTTCATGTTTTTTCTTCTTCCACTTCTTCTTTCCTTGTTGTTTCCATTATAAAATAATAACTATAGTATCTTCTATATATTGTGACGTTATTATAAATATGGTATAACCATATTCTTTATTCTATCCATCCTTTTAATGATATGTCACCATACGTTCGTACGTACGGCTTACCGACTCCGCGTCATGGTGTAGTTATTAATCAATACATTAATATTTATATGGTTATAATAATGATGTATAAATTATGTAAATAATAAATATAACATGATAATTATTATTTATATATGATATACTATCCAATTATATATGATTTTAAAATTAAAAGAATGATATTTTCACTCGTGTGTACGTACGGATTACCGTTTCCACAAACACGATGAGATTCATTCCCCATCATAACCATTGAAGAATAATTTTTATTATATGATTAAAAATAATGTGTGAAGACTTAATATCATTATAAATATGAATAAGATATATCCTATCCATAAACAAATTATTTACGTAACAAACAATATAAAGGAAATCGAATCAGTTAACACCGAAAATGATGATAATACTAAAATATTTTTCACAAATCTATATTAAAAGATCAGATATGATATTATATTATTGTATATAATTACTGTATAATTTAATAAAAATTATTTCACCATTATTCAGGATGTTAACCTACCCTTGACTAATGAAAAGTACATGTTATGGGGTCAATTTCACAATCTCTTTATTATCCGAGGTTGTTTTTACGTAAGTATCTACTGGGACCCCTTTATCATCCACATCCATGTTTCTTAAAAATGTATTCCAAAACATTTTTACTATTATTAGACTATGTGTTAATGTTATTTATACCCTTGTTTTAATTTTTATAAAAAAAATTTGAAATGAATCTTTCTATCGTTTTCCAAACAAGGTACCTTATGACCTTTTTAACAAAATTAAGGTTAGAATGTTTTTTAACTTATACAGTGGGTGTGGTATTTTCCACTGTTATAACATTGTCGAATCTTCCCTTACAATCTTATACGAATATTTTCAAAATAAATGTTTTCTTTAAAATTATGTGACATTTAAATGTTTTTTAAAGAGAAAGATATATTTCGCTAAAAAGGTTTTTATTTCATCTATGTCAACAACCTTTTATAGATTTTAAGCTTATTTGAATTTTATTTATTATGATACAAAATTTCTATATTATATTGAAGGTTTTGGGATATTTTTTACTATGGATGTGTTATTTTTATACCATTCATGGTTTATAGACAAAGTATTTACATTTTTTATGCTAGTCTTAATATGATTGTTTATGTTATCTTTAATCCTTTTTATATGAGGAATGAATTGGATTTAGTAAGTGATAGGTGAAGCCCTCTATAGATCCTTGATGCATTGTTAGGTATCACGGTACAAACTAGTGTCTTGGCACAAGGCCTTTACAAAATCTTATTTGTAGTCTTGACACAAGGCCTTGACTATGTGGTTATGAAGTCTTGCATTATGCATTCCATCATTATAAAAGTGGCAATTGATATTTCATGTGATTTTTTGACTAGTAGAATATCAATGTGAGTAAGTAAATGGAATTATTTTGATTTATATTTACCATACTATGATGAAATTTATGTTTAAAAGTCTTTTGTTTTAGTTCTATACATTTCTTAATTGTTTATTCTTATTTATGAAAGTATCCGCTATATTGTTATCCTTACTGAGCATCTGAGCTCACCCCTTTCTATGTTTTATTTTTCCCAAGATGTGAAGAAGTATATTATGACTAACCTGTAGGGATAGTCTATGAAATCTCAATGTTTTATATGGAGACAATGTTTTTGTAGTTTACCATTTTATGATGTAATTTAAACCGTATGAATGTATCTAGTACATCCAAGGCTACTAAACTAATCGGTCTTTTGAGACTTGATCTTTTGCGATCATTTTAATGATATGTAATAATTCACTAACTTTGGGCTTCTAGGGTCAAGGCGTTGCACATATCTTTTGTATAGTAGATGTTTTTGGACATGAAAATAATATTTTAGACTCTTGATCTAACTCCTACAACTCCACCAGTAGCTCCCCCTCCTCCACCTTCACCTAAAGACCCAACTCATTTTTTTCCTACTCCTACACCCCTACTTGATAACTTCCCAACTATTGCGAGTTATATGTTGATAATACGCAGTATCATATTGTTTAATATGGGATGAAATTTCATATTAGAGACACCATTAATTATCAACATTTAGAGATATAACATCATAGGGTCACATTAAAAGATATTATAGATAGATTAGTAGGAGTACCATTACCTACAGATGATGTGAGTATAGTTGGAAAAAGTATCATACAAAATTTCATTTGTCCATCTAGAGTTGGTCAACATATTACCATAGCGATAGGATTATATTTTATATAATATTTTGTTTTTATAATAAATTTGTTTAAACATTTAAGATTTATAATTTTATGTATTTTTTTATAGGAATAAATTAAAGGTAATGAAATACTATATAGAAAAAAAATGCAAAGTGATATAACTTCACATACAAATTCTATTAGTCCTTATAAAGTATCAAAAAATTTAATTTTTTGCTGGATTTTTATGAGATTCCAATTTAAGTTTTTGTTTGTGGGAGTGAAATGAATCTGGAACTTTTGAAAAATGATATCATGGAGCTTATGACTGGATATCAATTGGGCATCAACATGATGTCTGTTTTTTTCTATATAAATCTTAACATAAATCATTCCATCCTTTTAATTTATTGAAAACTTATACTCATGTTCGTTTTGTATTATATATATTTATACAATTTTCAAGGATCATGAAAATACAGATTTATATCGATGTATGGACCCAAAATATTTTTCACCTATTGAAAGAAAAATGACTGAAGTAGAAAGAACAATTTACATGACATAAATATTTCAAAAGAATACAATTATTCAGTGTTTTATGTTTCCTTACCTTCAAGAGTATGAAATATATATCTCAAAAAGTTTTATATATCTCTTAACATAATAAACAATTACATTAAATATTATTTTATATTAGTGTCCATTGTATGTTAGGTGTTTTTCCAAGGGAGAAGGCACTTTACTAGCTATATTCTATCAATGGTGAAGTGTGGAAAAAATTTAAGAATGTAATGGAAATTTAATTTTGATTTATTTAGTAATTGTTTATATTATAATGATATATAAATTTAATTTATTCCTATTAAATTCAAATATGGAATGGAATTTATTTCTAGAGACTGTAATAACGAAGGGTTCCAAGATCAAATATATAAAAGAAAATGTGATTTTTCATTTACCGTTAGTAACTTTTGGATATATTACTTAATAATGTTATTTTAAATTGGAAAACACTTTTAAAAAGAGTTTTCATAAATAATATGTCATAACAGAATATGGATATTGTGTTTTATTATTTATTTATGAAATAATTTCAACAAGGATAGTTACAAAGTTGTTGTAGTTTAGATTTCTTTATAAAATTTTCCTTAATACTTTATTTTTGTATTCAGAATACATTTTAAAATATTTCCTTTTAATTTTTATCATTTTGATGACCCTCATACTTGTAATGAACAAGATCTAAGACACTTACAAATTTAATAGGGAAAAGCATTTTACAGGTGTGGTTGGGTTTTAGTTTATTTTTATTATATATTTTAATCTTCAAAATTCTAATTGTAAATGTGCTTTGTTGGTTGTTATGATGCTATTTCTATTTGTTTTCTTCTTGGTTTCTACTAGGTTTATTACTTTTTTTTCATATTATATACTTTGGAAATGAGGATTAAAAATAAAGTTATTAAAAAAACTGTTTTTCACATTGGTTACTTGATAACTGATGAGAAAATCCAATCTTAAAGGGTATTTCACATCAATTATCTGATAACCACCATAAAAGAACCATTTTTCATATCTATTATCAGATAACTAATGTGAAAAACCAATCTTAATGGGATTTTCATATCGATTATACGATTAACAAATTAAAAAATGATCCAATAACTCATTTATAACCTTATTTTTTCCCTGACATTAGAAAATTATTTAGAATGTCGCCTTAAATAACAACATTTACTAACCAACATTAAAAAGAAAAAAATTATGTAAAAAAATATTTTCTAAACTAGTGGTTTCCCAAATGTAAAAAAAGTAGGAAACCAATTTCATGTTCCTTCCCACAGAAATCACAAAATTAAAACATTTACAATTATAATTCACTAGATGATTATAATATGTTATAGAATATTCATCAATATTGTTGAAATATCTTCATTAAAATTAGAATCCTCAACCTTCTTTAACATTTCCTTAACTTTAAATAAGAGGTAAATTCTCCACATTTCCTTACATCAAATAGATATCAAATTAATTGAAAATAATACAACGTCCTAATTATTAAAAAAAATTACAGTGTTATGTTAAGTTTCATAAAAATATACATTTGGTGGGATGTTTGTCCAATGTATCATTTTATAAACTCCTATATCTTTTGAAAAAATATCACTTACTCACTTTTATTCACCCAAATGACTCTATCTAGTCATCCTACCTTATCTCTATATGATACATTTCATGAAATTAATTTCCATGTTTTATTCAATTTATTGGAAATGTTCATCTAATGAATGTTTTTTCAACGTACGTCTATATGATAGGTCATCATCTCATTGACTTTATTCATTAATTTTTATTCAGTATCACACTCCATAACTTCACAAATTCAAATTTCATACCTCTTGTAAGAAAACTTTTCTATTAAAACATCATAAAGAATATTTTTTCTGAAAAATTCAGATGTCTATCCATTTTCCTTTATTATTTAAATATAGTTGTCTATATTGTTGAAAATTTTAAAGACTCATATTACAAGAAACTTCAATATCAGGTTCTATGCTTGGATTTGCTTTGTCAGTTTATATCAACTTCAAATTTTATTCCCCCTTTGTTTTTTCACAGATAGAAATTTAAACTATAAATTATTATTTTTTGGACTTCTCCCCATTTTCAATTCATTTATCAAAGTAGATTATTTTCTCATTTTGTACATATACATAAAAACTCATCATACATGTTTCATATAATTCTTTCCTGGAACATCTGTTTTAAATATATCCCCATGGAATTCATGACACTAAAACTCCATCCACATTCATATGTCTGATCATCTGTGTCTAGTAGCCTACTTATAGTAAAATAATTATACATATATCATTATAGAAACTTATATGTTTTATCACCTTCTTTCCAATTTTCTACATCTGGATATCTATATATATAAATATGTGTCTGGAAAACTGTTTATGGAAAACCAGATCTCCCCCTTTGAATAAAAATCATGTATCATGATTTTTTCACGATGTTAAAAACTTGTGAGCAGAAAAGTATCATCTATTTTTTTTAAAAGTTCATTATAAAAATTAAATAAACTTTATCACTTTATTACTTCCTCCAAAAACTTAATAAATTTTTTTCTTAACATAAAAAAACTCTTTCTCAACTTTTCTAACAAAAACATTCATAAAAACTTATAGTTATAAAAATTGAAATATTTTATTATGAAAATATCACAAAGGATATTCAATAATAAAATAATTTTATAAATATTTATATTTATGAAAAATGAAATGAAATTTGTGATCAATATATTTTTTTATTATATAAGAGATTCATGTTCTTTTGTGGAAGTCAATAATTAAGGAAATCATTTATTTGATTGAAATTTTATTTTTTAAGAACAATTACTTTTTGTACTCCCTAATATATTTGATATGGTTTTACAACCACCTAATGGATTCATTTTAGAATATTTATTTAATTCTTGGGGTTTAAAGATTTATATCTTTTTCTTTATTTAAATTGATTTCAATTCAAAGGATACAATGATTTGAATGGTTTTTACATCCTCATTTTTCATCATTAAGATATCAGGCATATTGACTCTTTGTTTCCATTTTGTGGTGTGTTTATATTTTCTATGGATTTATTTTATCATATTTTTTTATGAAATACAAGGTATTTAAAAATATATCTTGATATTCCTTTTCAATGGTTTTTCATTTATATGTTTCTAAAGTTATAAGGTATTTTGATAACTCAAATATTTTTTTTCAGTTCTCACACCTCTTCTTAAACTTATTTATTATATTTTTAGTTACATCAACCCTAATATTTTATCCCATGAAACATCCTCCCCCTATATAGAGATAATTATTCTTTATTTCAAATACATTACTTTAATGGATTTATTCCTCAATAAGTATACCATTATTTAGAATAATTCACATCTTCTTTAACAATAGTTTCTCCTCCTTATCTATATTTTTCTTTCTCACCAATGATCTCATTTATGATTGGAAAACTAATTATGTGTTATCTCATGTGACCTTAATATTTCAATTATATTTTCAAAAGGATGTTTTGTTACTCATTTCTCTATATAGGGTTTAAACCATGAAATTTCAAAATATTTAAAAGGTTTTCCATCCTTTAAAAATCAATTATTTTACAGCCACTATAAATTTATTTTGACAACCTTTAAGTCATTTCAATGATCTATTATTTATTTTTATTTTCCAAAAGTAAATATTTTCAATAGTTTCCATTACACATTTTTAAAACCATTATATTTTTTCTAGGCTTCATTATTGAAATTTATTTCTTTGTATTTATTTTCAAAATTACTTATTTTAAATTTATAAAAAATTACCTTTTTCAAAATTTATTTTCAAAGTGACTTTAACAATATATTTTACACCAACGATAACAATTGTTTTTAAAAAATATTTTATTACTTGAAATATATTTTTATGTATAGATATAAAAGATTAATTTTCTTATAAATTAATTTTCATGAATCACCCTAAAAAGTTTCATATATGATACTCTTTTTGGGTGATTTAATTTATGGTATAAACTGCTTATATTCTTAAGGTCAATTTTGGTGATACCATCAAGAAATGTTACAAATCACATTTTCATTCCATGGGTACTTTATGATGTGATAAATGATTATTTATAAGTGGAAAACACATCTATAGATGATTGAATAATGAGGTCCCATATCATCCTCCATTGAATTGGTTAAGGTTTTATATCTATGAGATAATTTTGTTCAGTGTGAACCTAATGCTAGTTATCTAAGTTCAAAAGATTAAGAAATAACCCAATGTAGGTTAATTAGGATAACAATATTGAGTGTGAACTCAATTTAGCTTATCTAGGTTCACATGATCGATTGTGAACTAGATAAATATTAGCTAGTTTCACAAGGATGGGCTTGAACCAAAAGTGTGATAGCATGGTTTGCATGATTGAGAATGAACCCATTGTGGTTTATCCTCATTCAAAAGACTGTGCGCGAACCTAATTTGGGTCATCTAGGTTCACAATATTGAGTGTGAAACTGATGTGGATTATATTCTTTAACAAGATTTATCATGATCCCAATGTGAATTTCCTAGGTTCACAATATTGAGTGTCAAATCATTGTGGATTAGCTAGGTTCAAAAGACTAAGTGTAGACCCAATGTGGTTAGCTATGTTCACAATGTAATAGTTACCAATGGTTATGATAATTCAATTTTTCTATGTTACATTCCTATGATTATTCTACATATATCATGATTATTTCCCCATGATTACACAGACCTATTCCAGGGTTTATTTTTTTCCAATTCTAGATTACGTGTAGTTATATCATGAATTTTGGAGAAATCTTATTATTCTATGTTCTTTTTTAAAAGATATTTCTCCCATGATAATGTTTTAACATATGGTTATGATCTAAAAATTGATTAAATTCTTAAAAATATTCCCTTATAGAGTGTTTGAGATCACACATTTATTATGTTTCCATTCCTAGAGATATGGAGATGAGAATAACTTATGGGAAGCCTATAAGAGAGTCTATTTTAGATTAATTATAGAGAAATGTTGATATGTTTTTTAAAACATGTTTCTTATGTTGACATTATTCAAAGATACTAATACTTCAATTATTGGTATTATTATATTATTATGATATGTAATTTTTATGTTATGGAAAAGATTTAAAATTATGATATATTGATATTGGGTCATCTAACTTTGTATAAAAAATAGTTTTATAAAAAGTGATTTTAGCACTAGAATCAAGAGTGTGGGTCTTGGTCAATTTAATATATCTACATTTTAATCACGCACAACAATAATTGAGGCGAAGGAGTAAAAAATAGGGATAATTTTTATTATACTAGAGAGTGACATTAAAATAATGGAAATAAATAGTAGATTATTAAATTCACATTGCAATAGATGGACATCAAAGATTTTAGGAAGTTAGTGTAAAAAGATTATCATGTTGGACCCTCTATAAAAGTATGGTTAGTCCACATTATTGTGGTTTTTTAAGAATTATTTTTTTGAGATCTATATGGATTATTAACCATATGGATTATAACCATTTACTTCTCATAAAATGAATGTGTGTAATGTTTCACCTATTGATATATGATTAAATTCGAAACAAAATATAATATTGCGAGTTCATTGCTTAATTTAATTTAATTTTACTATTGAATTTTTATTTTTATGGGGTTTGGAATTAACAATCATGATTCTATAGAGTGGGTATCAATATTAAAAGAATGGGGGGCTCTATGAAATGTCTCCATGCTAAACTGTCTTGCGAAGTCCTGGAAGGAAGGTCAATGTGGGGTTGGATAATTTGTGATAAGTATGGTCTTAATATGGAAAACCCAAGAGGATATGTGTTAAATACATGGAAAATGATTCGGTAGCATATTCTTCTTCTTAACCTCTACTCCCATTGGATTGTAGTTTGAGGCAACATCAACTATTGGTTTGATAATTGGGATGGAGATACTATTGTCTTCTTGGGATGTCTAACTCTGGATATTTCTTTTACCTAGACAAGTCTCCACCCATATTTTATAGAGGACACCCTTAACCATCATCAGTGGGTGATATTTGAATGTATTTATATATCATCGTAAAAATATCATTATGTGTTGACTAGCTCACCCACTGGTACTTTCATTATGGAGTCCTACAAGCGAGTGCTTCTAGAAAATAGCGTGAGTCTCTCCATTGGTGTGTTTTTATGGTGCAAGCATATCCCTATTAAATAAAACTTCCTCGTGTGGATGATTTAGAACCTGGACATTCCCAGAGATGTTGTGATTAGAGGTTAAAGTGATAATTTTTAACCAAACAATCAGTGCTGCTCTAATATCATTGAAAAATCAGTGTGTTATCTTTTTATAGAATGTGCATGGGCTATAGTGGTGTGGAGAATCCGAGAAGTTCATTTTCTTTACTAATCTCTCTTTTGGTGATGTTATCACTTTCATGAACATTTTTTATAGAGCTACTTTGAACCTTAAAGAGTGTAAAGACAGGGAAAACATCCTAGATGATGGAAGCTAGTGCATTTGGGACACCATAATGAAAGCCTAAACCGAGGGTCTCTTCAAATATCCTCTTGTTGTCCAGATCAGGTTGGGGAGTCTTGTGGTGGAGATAAGTCTCATATTAAGGTAATGGGACTTTAGTATTTTGTTGAGGTGAGTCATGTAAGATAGTATAATCCCTACTCCCATTTCTTCTAGTTTGTATAGTTGGATACACTAGTCCCCTTCGACGCAGGGTATCAAACTCAATTTTGATGGATCGTGTAATATTCGCCTTATACAGGGAGCTGGTGTCATCCGAGAAAAACATGGTTCAGTTATCCTTTCCAGTAATAGCTTATATGGAAATGGTTGTTTGATCATGGTTGAATCATACACACAGTTTAATCGGATTGAGACCTACCTCTTGCATAACATCTCTAGTAATTTCATTGAAATAGACTCATTGGGTATCTACAACTCCCTTTAAGAAAATTCCATCACTCCCTAGTCCATTGAGTACCTCATCCATAATGATAATAGTTAGATCCCTAATGGAATGATCATTCTTCACACCCGATTAGAAGGTAACAATGTTTTTTATTTATTAGTGTCCTGGGGTGATGCTGACTTCCGCCATTTAGTTTACATTGGTATCGGCTCCCTCCCTACGGAGTGCACCAACTTTATTTGAGGTGATGCACTCAGTTTACAATACTTTTGGACTCTATGAAAGATTCATCCATTTGTTCTATATTATTTATCACTTTTTTATTTTGTACCTTTGTATTCCCTCTCTTTTATTGAAAATGAAAATATTTTTTAGGAGAATGAGTATGTGGAACTTAGTGAAGTGATTTGGGTTTGTAGATTATTCTAAGTTCTTATACCTTGATTTTTTTAGAGTTCTATACAGTGAATTGTTTCCACCATTTTGGGATTGCATTGGATTTATATCCCAAGTGTGATGTGTTTATAAGATTCTCAATTGCTGATTGATACGCCAAAAATATGTGATAAGTGCAAAAAATTTAATAGTACAATCCATAAATGTATTTGGATGCATGTGGGATGACATAAATTTTGATCTTCTGCTCTGAGGAAATCATCATATATGGGTATTCAATAATTAAGTAATCTAATTTTATTTTAATGAAACATTTTCTTATTAACATAACCTTATTAAGATAATGAACAATTAACATGTTGGAACTTATGATACATAGAAGTAGAGAATCACCCATCCAAAGAATATGTAGATACTAATCATTCAGTGTCTATAAAATAAAGATATGATGAGACACTTCTTTATCATGCGAATCAAGAATCAAATCCAATAAATAATTATTACACCAATCATTTTGGATCTTAGGGTTAGGGCCATTTAACTAGGGAAGAAAATAATTTTCCTATATAAATATATTTTTAGAAGAATATATTACCCTCCCCTATAATCCACCATGAGGGATTTAGAGTGACATAAATAGAATAGGCATGATGTTTCCATATGGGTGGGTTAAATGGAAATAAAAAGATGTTGGATCCATTTTTTGGATTATAGTATTTGAAAAAAATTATTGTTAATAGATGGATTTTTATTAATGTTAAAAAAATATCAAAGGTTTATATTGGATATAGATGAATAGATATAGTTAGCATATGTATCAAATAATTTATGAATCACTCAATGAATAAAATTAATAAAATTTTAAGAATATAATAAAGGATCAATTTAATAGTATAATATTAAATACTGGACCAGGGGATTATTTTGATTTGATTATATAAAAAAAAGATTATTCGTTATTGATTTTAAAAATATCATTAATTTAAGATCCTTGATTTATAATTTTTTTACATTTTATAATTAAAATGTAATTTATTTTCTATTAGTTAAATCATTTAGATAGTTTTTCCTCATATTATATTCATTTTTTTAGTTTATTTATATTTATTAATTGAGGGTTTAACCTCTAACTAACCAAATACTAAGAATTCTTAGTTAGTGATTTCAAAAAGATATTTTAAATTTATAAACCGTATTTAGTCATGGAATTATAAAATAAACTCTTAACTGATAAATATTATGATAGTTATTTGGAATAGATTATATAAATGGGTATGAGATTTAAGAGAATATTGTATTTATTTTCTTAACAAATTTTTATTCTTATATAATTTTTATGATTCGATTGACCATGTTATGGTTTCAAAGACAAGAATTATTAACATACATGTACTCATCATGTGAAGATATCAAGGAAACCTAATATATGATTTTTAAATATGATCATGAGAATCAAAATAGTTTGTGAATACTTAACATTGAAAAAAGGTGCTTTATTTGATCATGTCTAGGACATGAAAGATAGTTGTAAATAGAAGATAACCAAGGAAATGAACATTAATTGAGAAGGATATACCATAATGGGAGGCTATATAAAAAATAATTTTCATACTACTACTTAAGGTAAATAACATTAAAAAATTATAATTATATTTACTAATATCTACAGTATAATTTATTTCTTTGGGAAATATACACGATAACATAATGAATATTTTCAATTTTTAAGTAACTATTTGATAATTTCCAATTTATTCATGCACCCAATATGTAGTAATTATATTTTTGTTTAATTTTTTTTGTGACAATTAAAATGAATTAATTCAAATCTTGAGAAAAACTTTATTAATACATGGGATTAAATGGAAATAAATTTATAAATATAATTTTTCTTCCCTTGAAATCAATTAGTATCTTCATAGACATATTGATATTCAATAAATTTAAAACAATATCCATTTAAAAATCATGTTTCAGGTTAAAGTGTTTCAAAAGGATGTTTTAAAACATGGATTAGAGATATTATTTTAAATATAAGTATTTTAGACTTAATTTTTATATAAAAAAAGTTCAACCATTTTCCCTTCTCCTAGAGAATAATTGATGAAAAATATTCAGGTATGAGTTAATGAGTTGTTTGATAAGTTTTCTATAAATAGTATTCAATGAAAATCTTATGGATTAAAATAAAATTTAGGATTTCACATTGTTTATTCCAACAAAAGGATTAAATAATAATTAAAGGCCCTAAAAATGAATAAACACTATGTGATGGCCATGAATCAACCATATTGTATATCAAAAAAAGATATAACTTTTCTATTTTGTTTTATAGACTAAATAATTTTAACATAGGAAGACCACATTAAAATCATGGATGGGGTGGGAAAAAAATTTAACGTAAATGTGTCTCTTTGTGATTCCAATAATAAGGATATAATTTCAATAACCAACCAGTTACTTATAAGAAATAATTATTTAATTCTTTATTAATAGAGATAAAACTAAAAGGGTTTTAGAGGCTAGTTCTAAAATTATTTATTCCACGATATGATTTCATCAATTTATATGTGAAAAAACAGTAATTCAACTCAATGATAAAACTAAAGGAATCCAACTGGGTAACTTGGAGTTTACCCATTATAGTTTTTGTAAGCTATTACATTAAAAATTTGAAAATCCTTGTAGAAAGTGTTTGAACAGAATGAAGTGAACAAGGAAACCAAGGAAAAAATTGAATAATGATATAGGAAAAATAATTAAAAGAAAAGTGTAATGACCTGATATTTTTTATTTGAAATTCAACTTCTTAATATATATATATATATATATAAACCATATTTAGGTTCAATTTATAGAATAAATCACATACACAATGTAATAAAAAAAATTAAAAAAGCATTATTTAATCAATATAAAAAAATTCATGGGGAATAAATATTCTCTATAAAATTAAATATATTATTATAGGATAATAAACAAAATTAAACAAATTTTGGAGAATTATAATTCAATGATCATCTTGGCATCCTAAAATTATCAAAATCATGACTAACACTATAAAATCAAAAAATATAATTTGAAATATTAATGGAATTTTTAAAATTATATTGATAACTTTCATTTAAAACTTAGTGACTGATGAATAAATGAATAATAGGTATTTTTCACAATTAAAAATATAATATAATCATTATAAAAGTAATATGAAAGTTAATGCATTAACACAGATATTAGAATAGTAACACAGCCACTAAAATATTAACATGATCTTTAAACAATATTTACAATGATAAAATAAGTAAATATACATAATATAACATCCTAAAATAAATTTTCATTTTTAGTGCCCCAAAGAAATTATATGTTTATATTTATAAAAAGGTAGGATTTAATTATTATTTTTAAATCCTTACATTTTATTTTGATATTTAAATATATAAATTACATATTTTATAAAATATTTTGATATAATTAGTATATTTTTTGGAATAATAACATTGATATTACCCATGACTGTTATTTTGTAAATTATCTATTATAGTTTAAATTTTATTAAATAATAAAATTAACTATAAAATATATGAATTAATATTCTCTAAAAACAAACAAGATTTTTAAAAGTTAAATAAACTTTATAAAAATTTTATATTTGATTCTATATAATAAAAAATATTAATTCCAGAATAATATTTCTAAAAATAAAAAAGAATATTTTGAAAATATTTTTTTCAATATATTGGTTGATTTTTTAAAAATGATCTTCCCATATTTAGAAAAAAAAATATAAAATAAATTCTTTATTTGGATTTGGGATTTTAAAAATTATGTTATATTGGAGTTTTTTTATACTTTTTATAAAAAAATACATTAAATAAATTATTTAATGGTTGAATATGAGGCAATAATGGTGTAACAATGACACATCATGATAAACATCATGAAATATTTTATGAATAGTAATGTTCATAAAAGAGGTAGTTGAATATTATTCTTATTAATATAGTGGAAAACTAATGTGGTGTTCCATAGTTTTATTAATAGGACTTTGATGATTGGGGGAAGTTGATGGGCATTGGGGTTTAGAGCTACCCCATATGAAGTAAATTTAAAAAGAAAAGAAGTTTGTTAATCTCAATTGATACATGATTTAAATTACATTAATCATACTCTAATAGTTTATGTCCTCTCTCAAACACCATTATATCATATATTTTTGTGTACATATAACCTTTATATAAGAGGAATCTTGTGAATTTTTTTAAAGTAATTCATTCTTAGGCATTGAATGTTTTTATATGTTTTATTTATTAAAATAATTCTAATAGATTAGTAAAAGGATGCTTGGATTTAATAAAAGTTGAAAAGAAACAATTTTATATTTATTTAAATTATATAATGGTGTGAAGGATATCATTATGTTGTGATGGGAGTTTTCATGATAAATTGTGTCAATTTGATGTCGGACCTCATGCCCTAGCTGGGATGACCTTGAAAAGATAAAATTTTGGTGAAAGAGAATGTAATATAAGAAACAAACTATGGAATGACACATTTACCTATGGAATTATTGGGATTGGTTTCATTGTGACATGGAGGTTATGAGTATTCGGTTCTGTACTATTTTCCTATAAGATTTCCTTACACTAAAACATCACTTCTCACCCTGTAAGGGATCAATTCATAACATAGTGTCAATGTCATGAAAATATATTATATTATAATATTTTAGTAAATCATATAAATCGTTTAATAATGTACCAAGTCATTCCATAACTAGTGTTCCATATATTTTGGTATATATTAGTTGATATAGATCTTATGTCACAATGTACTGCATTGTACCATAATAATTTTCAAGGATCATTAAGATTTAGTCTTTATATATTTTTTTATTTATGCATCACACAATGAGGTATTTGTTCATTCAATAATTCATGTTTACTATATTAATAGAAGGGTGCATCAGTTGAGTAAATGTGTAACTGATTTTGAATAGAAAACTGATTCAATGTACAATTTATTCTAAGGGAGTTCCGAATATGGTTTGGATGATATTTGTGGGGAATAATAGGTGTGCATATATAATCTAAATTTTAGAGGCACTAAAGGTCATAGAAGAAAATATTTTTTGACTGTTTGATGCTTATTATCATTTCCTATGCACAAAAGGTTATGTTTTTATTTTTTTAATATTATTTTTTCAAATTGATAATAAAATAAGAAAGTCCATAATCACGTCGTAACAATTTCCCTCTAGGTATTAGCAACTTGATAATATGTGTTTGTTAACTTAGTATTACCTCTTATATCATGTGTCTTCAATATACCTATTTAAATCATCATTAGTCATGAAAATTGAGATATATACTCCCAAATCAATGATGAGATATTGTTTTTTGATATTTGGTGTTTTTGGTCAACCATTGATTCACCCCATCCTAGTGATGGTTTACTCTTTCCCTGGGCTATTAGTTTATATTAGATAATGTTGTTTATAATTATTTTTCATATTGATTAACTAGATACCAATTATTCGGTATCAAATAAATATTTTAATGGTTTCATGTATTCATTTGGATTTGAGTTTTTTTACAACTTATATCCTTGATCGATGATATATATGGAGTTAATGAATAATGTCAACTATAAAAGGGTTCCTGTTTTTAATAGAAAGAAATTACATATATGAAGAGAGAGGATTATTCCATATCTTTTATAACTTTTATTGGAAACTCTTATAATTACCAATAATGGTCTTCACCTTCCCAAAATTTATATAGAATATATGTTACTATATAAGAATAATTTCAAAGAATATGGTTGAGTGTGCAATGTATTACATTTACCAGACTCATGGAAAAATTATATATGTTTCATGGGGTTAAAAATGTGAATTTAATTTGGAAGAAACATAAGTATATCTGTAAGGAAGATAAAAATGTAAAACAATCATAATTATATAAATACATTGATCAATTTAGGGACATATGAATAGGAGAAGACAAAATTTTGGATGTTTTCTTCATTCAAGTGAATTAAATTTTAAGATCAATTTGAATATATAATAAATTTCCTAAAGATTTTATCATTATAAAAAAGATAATTATAATCATATTGGTAATTTTGAGGTGATTATTTTCTGTCATAAATACCAACACTTGTATGAATGGACCATTGATGTACTCTATAAAAATTTAATTACTTGTGATATGAAATGAGGAAAAACCATAATGGGAAAAGTTGAGTCCACAAAGTATAGTAATTTTAAATATATAAAAGTTGTTAAAAACATGACTCCATCATGAGTATGAATTAGAATATATATATATTTCCATATATTTTTATTAATTTAGATATTTATTATCTAAAGGCATGAAACATTGAAAATATGAATACAATGGTAAACATACATTAATGTTTTTTAATTATGTAATGATTAGATTCATTTTATGAAATTTTTTGAATAAGAATCAAGAATATGAGTATGAATACATATAAAAAAGATCTTAAATATAGATATAAAATTTGTCAATTCACCTTAATGGAGTAAATAATTCCAAAGGTAATTAAATAAAAACCACAATGAAGAATAAGAATTGATACTCAAGGCATGAGGCCACATCATGTGATGAAGAAGGTGAACGAATAATGTAGACTCAACGGATGAATGTAAGATAATTATAATATCCAAATTAAATCATCCCAAATATCCCTTGAGTAAAGAATAATAAAATAGAAGAAGTGAAGAATAAATAAGTGATAAAGAAACACTAAAGGAGTTCTAATTTTTAATGTATATATTGTTATTATTGTATGAAAATAGGAAAATTGAGTGATAAAATAAATAATTCAACTCTGAGTATGATTCACTAAGAAAATTAACTAATGAATCAAAATTGAGAGTCATTTATAATTGATAGATGTAATTAAAAATAAAAATGAAAAATATCAATGAAATCCTTGATGTTAGGTAAAATATTCATGTGATCACCTTAAATAATCTTACTACTATAATAGAGAATTAATATCTTTTAAGCTATTATTACAAGAAGAAAAAATTCCTTGAGAATCACTAACTTTTGTCCCAAAATTCTATTATTGAAATAGGTAAAAGATCAAAAATAGTATTGATAGTTTTTTATTCCGCTAATTGTCTTCTTTATTTAACCATGGTACTATGTACCATGGTTTTTAACTGAAAAGTTTTAAATACAAATTACAATGTATGTTTTTCATAGAATCTTTGGGGGAAGAGGTTAATGAATTAGTGAAAAATTAACACTTTGAAATTATTTTCATATACCATTGATAATAATTTATAGTAATAAGGTGGGTTTTTATGAATAAACTCATTAATAAAGGATAAATAGAACAAAATAAAGCTTGTCTTATTTGAAAACATTACACTCAAATTGAGGGAATTGATTTTAATGAGACCTTTAATTTTCTTACAATTCATGAATTAATTCAAATTTTTATCGAGATATGTGCTCAATGGGGATAAAAGTTTTTCCAAATGGATTAAATTTTAGTTTATTTGAATGGTTAACTTGAGTCAAAGGTCTAAATTAAAAAACTAAAAGAGTCAATCCTTAATTTTGAAGCTTCTAGAGTTGGATATCCAATAAGGATTTGTATAGAATCAAAAACATTCCCTAAGTATGGTATTCAAAGATATAAAAAATCATTAAGATCATGTAATTCAAAAAATTAAATGTAATTACCAATAAATATGTAATGATCGATGTCCCAAATTCACTCATAGTGGTTGTGTATATCGTTTTCATGATATTTATAAAAAAATAATGTGGATACTTTTTAGAACATTACTCAAAAATATATAAAATGATCAAAAAATAAATGATCAGTGAGATAACAATATTATTGTATGTTCAGGTCATCCAAAAATTATGTTCTACCTTTATCTCATAATAAAAGTATAATTTTGAGTTATTGAAGATGTTTGTAGAGGAAAATTTGAGAGGGGTATCCACTCCTACTAAACATAAGACATGGTTTTCTGTTGACAAAGAAGGATGGAGTATGTATTAAATAGACTTACAAAGCTTATTATAATACAACATAGTTGTTGATGTATATATCATACATTGTACTTGTTATTACACTTAATGAATGATGCCAAAGAAAACCTAAAGAGTCACATATTTTATTTATTGAATGGATTTTATAACACATTAAATGAAATATTTATTATGATATAGGGTATGAAAAAGATACATCTTTGAAAAATTATATTTTTACCATTAAATATTGTGCATGTGATATTTTTGATAAAAAATTTACTTCTATTGGTGCTTAATTTATTAGAAAAACATTTATTTCTTGGCACCCCATAATGTAAAAGTACATCACTCATATCTCAATTGTATATTCATATTCCATGGCATCCCAAGACATAATAAAAATTATTTGGATGAATTTTCAACATGAATATAAGAGGATAAATATCAAATACCCATTGATGATTAAGTGTGGTAAAAATTTATAATCAACATGTCAATAAATTTTTTGGAACATTCAAGATTAAATAATATTGACATCAAGAACTATGTTATCAAGTAGAAAATGGAGTTGGGAGAACTCTCATTGTATTATATTTAAAATATAGAGTTGGTTAAAGATATCATGGGAAAGAGTATAATGAAGGATGCTTTCCAAAATTTGATAGTTTTTTTGGATGGGACTTCTCTTCTAAAATCCTTGTTTGTTTTCTAGGTTGTCTTCCATGTAACATTAATTTTCATTTTAAAAAAAGGGGAGAAAAAATATATATATTATTACAAAGTGGGTGATGATCTAGTTTCTTTCCTATAATGGCCAAGGGAGACACCTGATGTAATGGTTGCTAATACTGATTCATAGAGAGATATTGAATTGATTTACATTTTAAAAAAAATATAAAGGGGGATATTAAAGGTATTGGGTGTGGATTAAGTAGTATTTTATGATTGGGTATGTTAATTAGTGTTTGATTTTATAGAATCTCATCATGAATTGAATTTAAAAAGTGGATCTATGAGTTTATGTTGATTGAGAAATTTCAAAAATAAAATGGGTTTTACATTAAGAGTTAGAGTATACTCAGAAACAAAATTCTATCATATAATTGAGTGTGTATATAACCTTATAATTAGAGAAATGTTATGAAAAGTTTCTTGGGAAATTCAATATTGAGGTTTGAAAGTTTTTTAATCTACATTTATTCCAAACATTCTCATGGATTAGTTAGAGGCACTTTAGATCTGATAGAAGATGTTGTGAAATGAGGTTCTCTATGTTAATGAAAATAATGACCTAAAAGATGTTGTTGAACTTTAATGGGAGTTATGTTGATGAATAATGTCAGTTTGATACATGACCTCACACTAAATTAGGTTTGGTTGTGACATCAAGGTGAATGCGACCCTTTCCACATGACAATGAATAGTGTTGTGATAAATTTACCTAATGAATTATAGGGAGTTTTTGAGTTTTGATACGGAGGAAATATATTTTTTACTTTTTGGCATAAAATTTTTCCCCACTTCATAATATCACATCTTTCTTCACAAAGGACCAGTTCACGCAACAGTGGAAAAGATGTGAAATTCTAGTGCTTTATTGTATTTGGGGAAATGGGAGACATTATGATGCAATGATATTAGTGGAACTGTACGAGGTGTTATATAGATATTAGAAGATATACACTGATATAGAGTTCATGTCATATTTCACTATGCCACACTACAATAATGTTCAAGGATCATTTGGATTTAGTTTTCAAATAATTTATGTCTAGTAATTTGGCCATGAGGGTAAAAATCATTCAACAATGAATGTTTTATATATAAATATAACAATGTATCTCGAAAACTAGTCTGTTAGTGATTATAATAAAATATTGAGGTATCCTACAGTTAATTCCATAGAGTGTTTTAAGGGGGGTTTGATTGATATTTGAGTATAAAAACAAGGGTATACACCCAATCAAAGTTATGAAGGTATTTTAAGTTTAGGATGAAAATATTTTTCAACACATTGACCCATGTAATTCATTATTATAACTTGGATTTCAAGTCCATATTTATGATTATTTCATTTTACTTGTTTATAATAAAATAGAAGTATGGGTAGTGATAGAACAACCATTACACACTATTTATTAACCACCTGATAATAAGAGTTATATAATCTTGTATTCATATTGGTTCCTTGAGTGTTATTTATCACTCTTTCTCTCATCATCATATTATCATAATAAATATCCTTATTCACTAATCTATGTTGTGATATTGGTGTTTAAGCATTGGTGTATTTTGTCAACCACTAATTCAACCCCCTCTCAGTGGTTGTTCAATCACTCACATGCATATCATATTACATGTCATGATAATTGATTAAATCTATATTTAATAATTTAACTCAAAATATCCCTCCACATCAAGTATAAATATCACATCAAACTCCTTATAAAATCAGTCATGAAATCCTTATAATTAACAATGATTGGTTAATTCAATCTTCCAACCCCCTTATATCACCAGATACTTTATTATATCATCCAAATAAAATCCTAAAATTTATTAAGTCCTTAGAAATAGAAGAATCATCAAAGAGAGGGTAGTATATATTCTATTTTATCCTTTTAACATTTCTTCATAAATTATTCTATTCTTATATTCCTTAAAAAAACTTAAACACTAAAAAATAATTATATTAACATGATATTTATATTGTTATGTCTCTATAAAATTATTAATATCCATATAAAATAAATATATTATCTCCTCATATTTTGGAAAATGTATTATTTGTGGTTAGTTTGAACACCTATGAGGATTATCCAATTTATTATATATGAGTGCATTTATATTTGGATTGTGTATATTAAATATATTTATATAATTTTTATTATTGTACTATATTTTTATAATAAACCATTAATTAGGTAAATATCTCTCTCTCTAATTTGGGATAAATTCCTATCAGTGTTTGGTTTATAGACTAGAATGATGTTGTTAATTCCTTACTTGTCAAAAAATTCATGGATTGTTTTAATAACCTATATATAATATTAAAATTTGTAAATTATTTTATTTTTAATGTTTTTTATTTTATATCTTGTATAAATGATAATTAATTACATTTATGAAATAAAAATTGAAATCTACTAATTAAAATAATAATTCACCGAATCATTTTATGTTCAATAAAATGTTGAAAATTTTTATTTATTATAACTAGTTTACAATAGGTTAAATAAATTTAATATACCTTTTTATTAATATTTTAAAAAATAATTTTTTATATGGGTGGTGTTAACCTGATAATAAAAAATATGACCTATAGTTGGGGACTCTCTCTTGACCTTTATCATCATGATTCTCTCTTTATGACTAATCTTGTATAAAATTATTTATATGTATGTTCTATGAAAAATAATGTACTCATTTTATCATTTCCCATTTTGATGAATTTACATATCCATTCATTGTAACTTCAATCATGTACACTAAATTTATACCTTAAAATATTCATAAGGAGACTCAAAACTTGGTTATTTATTTTTGATATTTTATGATTTTCCTTTATATTTAATTATGAACATTCTATAATCCATTTAAAATGAATTTTATTTTAATTTCCAATTTATTCTTCTAAGGATATTAATCCGTTTACTTTATTTTTATGAATTCATAGGCACCTCAAAGGATTTTTGATATAACACACTCTTCCATTAATCTCATTAACTCTCTATGTATTTTTTGTTCTTTTCTCTAAGGTCTTAAATATTTTATGCCACTATTAATTTTTAATCTAAGGTTTTTATATATTATTTTGGAAACATACAAGTTTACAAAACATTATATGATTACTGACACTATTATGAAATCTATTATTTTCTCATGATAATTTTTTTTGAATTTATGATAGATGCACATTATCCTTATATATGGAATCCATGATTATGAGCATATTATAACATAAAAAGTGGGACCAAAATTATATATCCCTGAAATGTATTATGTAATGTGTTATATCTAATTAAATAATTATCAACAAACATTATGTATAGTGTTATGCATAAACATGAAGCATTTATCTTTGATCATAACGTTAGGATGTATTTGTAGTAAGCCTTGACTTATGTTTTCAATGTTTAATTATTATGTATGTGTTACATTTCATGTCTCCTTCCAATTATTTTCTTATTTTTATGATGATGATCCTATTTGTATGATATGATTATTATTTTTATTCTCACTAATGTACTCATATTGATTCTTTTCATATGTTCATCCCCACAAATGGTCCCCTTACTAGTATCTCAACCTTTCTATGATGTATTCCCTTAGGCCATTACATGTATTTTGAGGATTGTGAAATATTATAATAGTACTAAGAATAAAGATCCAAAAAATTATTAATATTTTACCAATTTTTATCCTCTATAAACCAATTTTTTTCAATTACACTAAACCTATAATTTTTTAGAATCAAAATATTCTGCATATTTTTTCTTTAAAATGATATAGTAATCATGAATGTACGATATGGATTTGAATATATGGTATCAAATAAAGGTTTATTTAGTTTGTTAAATAGACATATACAATATAATCTAGGATCAAAATTAGGATTTCATAAGTAATGGTTGCAGGATTGATTTAAATGTATGAATCCTTTTTTGTCGATGTTTTATTAATATATATCTTATTCTAAATATTTTTTTATAAAATAGGGGGAACCCTAATCAATAAAATGAACTGATGAAATGTATATTAAATTTCAATCAAGATTGGTTATATATTCATTTAATTCATATTTGAAACATTATTAAATATATAGTATGATTTATAGAACCATTGAATCACCTCTATGATACCCTGTGGTATATATATCTATGAAAATATGAGTTGGTAAAATCATTGCAACCCATATGTTGGTATATTCCTTAGTTAAAAACTATGTATTAATTCTTCTAAAAAATCTTGTAGTTTTTATTTGTTGGAATTTTATTTGATACTTGTTTTGAATTAAATCTCATTATAAATCAACATCCATGTAATGCAAATATCTTTCTATATCTCAGAATATCCCATAGTTCTATTCAAACACAAGGACTATGAATTTCCTATATAAAATTTATCAATGTTATAGAGAAACCTACTTAAAGGAGATATATCATATATATATATATATATATTACTAAATTCAAACAATTCAGCATAATATCCAAGATGTCATTATTCTTGTAATTGACTTTAAGCCATCACATTATCTTATAAAAAACAATAGGGTGAAATTTAATGAAGAAGACTTATAAGAATGAAAACATTCTACTAATTATATAAAAGATTCATATTTTTTAATGTATTACTATATAAAACATATCAAACACATAATATAGCCAAAATCATATAATTATATTTATTCAAACATAAGAATTAGAGTATGAAAATATTCATAAGAATTGAATGTTCTTGAGTAAAAAAATCCAAAATAAGAAAAATATAATATATAAAGTTTGATGTTATGATATCCTATAGTGATAGCACTCAATAATAATACTGTATAAATGAAACAAAATTTTAGTAATAAAATATTCATTTAGAAAATGAAAATATATATAAACTTACGATGGAATATAAGTGGATATATAATGAATGAAATATGAGGTATTTATAGAAGTTAAGAAACTTATATGACCGTTACAAATCTAACCATTATAATAGTATTATAACCATTAGAATAGTAATATGACCATCTAAAATAAAAACCCAACTATTAAAATAGTAAAACCACTTATTTGATTGTAAAATAATATTTAATGATCTTATAAAATAAATATATATCAAAATTTATATCATGATACAAATAAATAAAAGTGTTAGAAATTATAACATTTTTTTTATTTTTGTAAAGCTTATATGTTTAATTTATAATTTTTTGATAAATATAAATATTTTTAATATTATTTTTCTAAAAAGTGATAATTTTTAGTATAATTATAATATAATTTTATGTGACCATAATTAATTTTTAAAAGGCCCATAAAACAGAACATCATCTTAAAATCAATATTTTTCAAATAAATAAGGATTTTATTTAAAAATAAATAATTTTATTTTTAGATTATTTTAAAATATATCTCATATTTGGAATTTGCACATCTAAAAATGGTTTGGGTGATATTTTTTTATTTTTCTAATATGGTTAAATTTTTGTTGAACAGTGAAATACATCAAAATATAAAAAAATCATTTTAAGCTAAATATATTCATAAATGAGTCATGTAAAGATAAGTGACCATTGGTTCGCACTGAAATGAATAAATTACAATATATAGTCACAATAATCATCACTAATTGTATCCTTCATCCAAAATAATAAACTAATGAATATTATATTAAAAAACAATCCTCTCCCACCATATAAATACAAACCCTCACCTCCCCTTCTTCTAACACATTCTTATTTCCTAAGCTTACCAAATAACTAAAAAATTATCTCCCCATATCTCCCCCACATCCATAGAATACTTGGTCTCATCAAAATAACAATCCAAGGTGTCTTAAGGGGAATCCTTAGTGAGGACATCCAAAGATGTTATATTCTTTATCAAAATATCTTTGGATTATTTTTTAATACACCTTATCATAACTATTTCTTCAATTATAGTACGATAAAATTAGTATTTTCAATATAATTATTTTATATTATATTTATGAAATATCCCTTATATATGTTACTCTCTTATATTATTCTCAAAGTGAAAAAATCATCCATTTCATGCTCGGTTCACCACCTCCATGGATGACATGTTATTTTTTCCATCACCATCTTCATGGCTGGTGAAACAAAATTATAAGGGTTAAAAATAAATTAAATATTTATATTATATAAATTTTCAAATTATTTATGGAATATGTATCCATAATATTAAAATAATCTCAATAAGTTCATCATGATCAGAAATACTCGTAAATAAACTATGATTATAGAAATTATATTTTATAAATCATTATTATTTATAAATAGTATTGGATACTAAGAAACTTTTGGAATTATAAAAAAAATTAACACCATACCATTATACTTTTATAGTTATAGGACAATTTCATAAATAACTCCCTGAACTACAAATAACTAAGGAGACCTTGGATGAATGACATGAATGACCTTGGGATAGTAGAAAAAATGATATATGAATTAAATGACTCTAAAATAACATTAAATATTAATAATAAATAAAATTTAATTCAATAATGTTATTAATAATTTATTTAATAAATATAATTTTATTATTTGTGAGGTTAAGTGAACGTGAAAAGAAAATCCATGCACGAGGCAATAGATCTCTTGGAACCACCCTATTTTATTTGTGTTATGATTTCTCTCTATTTACCTAAATATTTTTCTATATTTTTTTTGATTTAATTATTTTATATTATTTATATATGTCTCACACATATATATACCTAGATTAATTCACCTTTCTTTTATGGGGATATACATGTTTTAAAGGTTCCCCTCTCAATTTCATTTTTTTAAGAAGAACCAATTAAAGGGAAGTTCTTTATTTTCTTTCCTAAATTTTTTTATACTCAATGAAATGTTTTTATAATTACCTATTTTATTAAAACAATCATTTTTATATTAAAACCCATTTCGGTTCATTTCTGGTTGTATTGAAATTATTATGCTCTTATCGTCTTTAAATTCTCATTTCCCTTTTTCTTAAAACCCTGTTAAAGAAGTCCATTACAAAACATGTTTCTACACTCTTTTTTATGCCTTCACATAAGATGAACATTATTTTTAAAAACTATACTTATATTATATCTCATGAAAATAAAAAAATTTAATTTCTTCTTTCATGAGACTATTTATTTTATGCTATTTTTTTATTCTCTAAGACATGATTATATAACCCATTTTGTTTTTCAAGGATTTTCATTATTATTATTCCATAGGAATTATTTCCTTATATGGAAAATATATGAATTTTCATGTTATGATGTTTTCACTCATATAGTTCTCCAATCCATTAGGTATGTTTTATATCTAACGATATGATATATATGGGATTAAGTAGTAAACCTAATCCATGATGATACTTTGTTCACCGTGTTATGTTATCTTGGTAGTAATACTCAACTTATTCATATGTAATGTTTTATGTTTCTTAAAAATTACTATGATTCCATGAAATTATGATTCCATCATATTTATTTCATGATTATATGTGATTATTCATTATCCGTATCTTTTATGGTATCATTTTATGCCATTTGACTCACATGTCATGCTTTGTCATCATGCTTATCCCCAAACTGGGCTTTATAGATCACCCCTTTTGATTATGTATTCCCCATGTTATTTTATACTATTTTATAATATTAAATGGTTCTAGGAGAAAATTAGAGATTTTAAAATAATTTTTTTATATTTTAGATTCATTTTTTTTATGAATCCAGTTTTCCAAAGACACTGAGCATCTTGATCCAAGGGTTGTGTTTGTTTAATATTTATGTAAAAAATCATTAAATAATATTTTTATGATTGTTGGGTCATTATAGATGGAATTATATTAAATTATATTTATTTTAGTAGATTAATATAATAATATATTAGTAAAAACCCAAGAGAAAAATATTGGTATAGTAAACCATCATGAAATTTTCATAAAGTATAGAGTATGTGGTTTCCAAGTAATGAAATCCCAATTTGCATACTATAAGTGGATGCAGATATATAACATATGTATATAGGGGTAATAACCCTTAAAGGGATCATTTGGTATTTTCTTGAACTATATTTGGTGCTTGAAAAATTGGCCTTTCTACAGACATGGTTTGACACTCTCAGGGGATATACTTTCATAAAATCTAAAAAATATTTACGAACCATTATAAAGGATTTGAAATTATTATTATTCTAGAAAATAATATATGAAAATTTTCATGGATAACCTAGATTTTAACCTAGATAATCATAAGTTATGATATCCATGCCATTTATAATCTATACTTCAAATTTCACAATTTACCTTTATATATGGTTATTTGTTTAAGTATGCTCATCCATAATTTTGTTTTATTTCAGTTAATAGTGAAAAATATGAGTTAGCATGCCAACAAAAAATATTATAGTAAATTTGATGATTTCCCTAATAATATTCTTAACTTGATGGGAGTGGTAGATAAAAATTTAGGGCATTATTCTCTAAACTTACTCAAGTTATGAATAATAACTTGAACCATGTGGAATGATATCTTTCTCCTAAGAAAGAACATGTTATGGTTGAGTCTATTAAAAAATAAAGGACACTTACCTTTAGTGGATCATATAATCCCCTTATCATGGAATAATGGATTAACTTTGCTGAGAAGATATTCTTTATCCTCTAATACTCAGAAGAAGAGAAAGTAATACTAACCATTTATCACTTTGACAGACAAACATATCAATTTTGTACAATGATCCAGAACATGAAGTCGTAGTAGGAAATCAATTCCTTAAAATGGTAATGATTCAATTAAAATATTATTCAAAAAATATTTCCCATAAATACTATATCCTACAATACTGAGTTAATTCCTTAAACTAAATAAAATAGAATATGTGTTCATTAATGGGTATTATACATACATCAAAAACGTTTCATGGTACACCTCCTACTTTTTAATCGATACAAAGCAAAGGTTAACACTTATTTAGCAGATTAAATATGATATTACAAAAGGATTTATCAATTCAAGATTGTTTTAGTTATCAATATATTGTTCCTTATTTTGTTGAGGTTAAGATTTAGATTTGTAATTTTTAGTTGTCTTGAGGGGATGGAGACAAAAAGAGAAAAACTGAGTTTAATTTATGAGGATCAATTGATAAATACCATATATGAAATTAATTGAAACTAACCACATTTGAAAAGTGTGGGAAGAATAATCCTATAAACCATATCAGGGGAACAGGGAGATGCTTCATGTGTAGAAAAACAGGTCACCTAGTTTATAAATACTGAATTGAGATGAAGAATCCAACTAATGTGATAGAAGAATAAGATATACCAATCAAAACTCAGCCTATCATCTAGTGTTTCAACTTCAAGAAATAGAAACATTATATAAGAAAATTCCCTACGAAAAGGTTTGTCAATGATAATCTATGACAATAACCTCAAAGGAAAATAGATAATGGAAGGTCTTATTCTATTAATACTACCGAGGTGGATTTAAATAATGATGTGGTGATAGGTGTCCTAGAAATTTATTTAATAATAGAAATATTATTATTTTATTTTGTTTCTAAAACTTCTTTCATATCATGAAATTTTTGTAGAACAATTCAAACACCACCACAAAATATGGATGTTGATTTATTTTTTAGAACAACAAACATAAAAATTATTGCATACTAATTATATAAATCCTATTTAGTTAATGTTTGTATGATGAACCTACCAAAAAAACCTATCATACTTACTTTATTGTAATTTGATGAAATTATTTTCATGGATTTTATGTCCTTATATAAATCCAACATCATCTTATGGTAGAAGGATATCAATCTTCATATCCAATGTTATCCACTAATTCTATATAAGTGTGAGGAAAATAATGAATATCTTTTGTAATCCTCTTATCAAACAATAACCTTATTCCCTTATAAAAAACCATATCTATCTCATAATATTAATTAAAATTAATGAATAATGATTGAAGACAATCCCATTATTAGGGAATATACTAATTTCTACTCTAAATAATTTCTTCATCTTACTCTTAACTGATAGGATTATTTCTCAATTTAAACTATACCTTGATCTTAGTCCATATCCAATACTATTTATATAATGGAAATTATTGAGTTGGAAGAGAAAAAAATACAATTACAAGAAAATTTTTACAAGGGTTTTATAGACCTATGTGCTTCACCATGGGTTGTGTAGATCCAATCCATCACGAATAAGGATTGGTCAATATGACTATTAATTGATTATCTTAAAATCAATAAAATCTTTATAAAAAAAGTATCAACTTCAAAAAGGTTATGATTTGTTTGATCAACTATGTGCGGCTTAGTACTTCTCTAATGTGCATCGTTGATCAAGATATCACCAATATATGGTAAAAAAATATTCCCCAAAACTTCCTTTAGAATAATGTGTGAACACTATGACTACATAATGAATCAATTTGGACTCACAAATTACATAAAAATTTTCATTTAATTGTTGAAAAGTTTCTTTAATTATTACCTTGAAATTTTTTTGATATCATTTATAGATGATATTCTAATATAAACCAAAAATAAGGAGGTGCATAAGGATCATTTGAGTACCATGATAAAGTAGTTTTGAAAGGAGAATTTATATGACAAGTACATTAACTATGAGTTATATATGGAGAATGTATCATTATTTGTGAACAATATCACTAATAAAGGGATATCTATAGACCCAATTAAGACAAAGGAAATTGTGGAATGTCCTAGGAAAAAATATAAATTAATATCCTACACCTCAAAGGAGTTAAAAGTTAATAATAATAACCCTCTAACACATCATTGGGAGTTGGTTGCACTGATTTTCACAGTGAATATTTTTTTTTGGAATTAGCACTATGGGGATAAATGTTAAATTTAATTAGATCATAAGAGTATCAAACATAAATTCAAATAGAAAAATATTTATATGAATGAGGGATGTTGGTTAGAGTTAATCATGGACAATGAATTCTAAAGCCCTTACCATCCTAGAAATTTGAATAATGTGGTAGATGATCTAATAATAAAGGATTATATATCCTTATCAATAATGAGAATTAAGAAGGATCTAATCTTATTAGTCTAGGAAAGGATATACATTGATGTCATAAAGTAATAAAAAATATCCTACCTAGCTCAAATTATTACTCAACCATCCATTATTGAGAAGTTATAAGATTATCAAAGGGAATATATAGAAATACATATAAAGGAGGAAACTATAAGAAAATTAAAATACATGTAATTAAAAATTGATGAAGAATGTGTTGTATGATTTGGGTCATGAATATGTGTACTATCAAATCCTAAGATAAATAATGATATATTGAAATATGAACATACAAAAATATTCTCAATTTACTCAGAAATCCAAAATATGTATCAAGATATCAAAGATCATTATTTATGGGAAAATTTAAATAAGGATATTTAAGAATATACATTAATGTTCTCGGTATTTCTGATATTAAAGATAATAAATAAAAATTCTATGGGAATGATGAAAGCATTACCCATAACAATATGAGAAAAATTAATCTGGACTTTTTCATAAGCCTCTCAAATACATCCATAGGAAAGAATTAGTTATGGGATATAGTGAATCATTTTAAAAAGGCTACTCAATTCATTTTAATATTATATGAATTCCCATTCAATAAACATGTAAGGATATACATTAGGGAAGTAGTGAGGCTACATGCAACACCACTATCAATTGTTCCCAATAAATATTTCAGATTGACCTCCATGGTATATAAAAGTGTCCAACATTACCTAAACATTGAGTTGAAATTGATTGTGACTTATCATCTACAAACTGATATCCAATTTTAGAATACAATCTAGATGCTTGATGAAATTTTCAGATCTTTCTCCATGGACTTCAAAGGAGGATGCGATCAATATCTTCCTCGGGTCAAGATCTCTTATAATAATAATTTCTAAAAATCATATGAATGGATCCATATTAATTCCTTCATGGGAAGATATGTAAAAAATCTATGTTCTAGGATGGTGTTAGTGAATGGAAGTTGATTTGACCTCAAATGTTCATAGAAATGGTGGAAAAGATTAGAAAAATTTAGGTGCACATCTCAATGATCAGGTTCAAAAAATGAGAAATGGTAATAACCATCAGAGAAACCTAGAGTTTTATTCTGGAGATAAAGTGTTACTTCACATGTCTCTCAAGAAGAGAGTCATGATATTTGTGAAGAATAGAATGATAAGTCTTGAATACATCAACCAATTTGATATTCTTCATCATATTGAAGTTAGGAACTATTGAATAACACTCCCACTAACCTTTTCTGAAATAAATTATGTGTTCTAAACATCCCTATTAATAAAGTAAATATCAATTACCTCACATGTACTCAATCTAGAGGAGGTTCCATTATATCAAGATATATATTATTTGGGAAAGCTAGTGAATACCTCAGACTATAGAGACAAAGTTATATGAAAACATACAACTAACCCAGAAAAATTACTATGGTGTAACTCTAAAGACCTCGAACCTAGTGTCTTAGATTTGGTGGTTACTATATTACATTGGCATAAGATAAAAATAATAAAATCCAAAATTATAGAATATTTCAGTAGTATTGGTAAACTAGATACACAATTGAAATTCATATTACAATTGAAAACATAAAATATAAAAAAATCTTTGAGATCACCATATTTCGCCTTATAATATCCCTATATATTAATCACAAATCACTTCCTAGTAACCGAGGGAATTAAATCCTAAAAAAGGGGTGATATTAGATGCTTAGAAAGTCTATTGTACAATGGAAACTATCGCGAATAAATTAATCATAAAAAATATGAAATATTAAAAAAAGAAAACACATACAATTCAATCAATAATGTAACGCCCCGACCCCAGTTACCCAAAGTCGGTGCATTATTACATAACATTGGTATGATCACAAGAAAGATCAAATCTCGAAAGACCGATTGGTTTAGTAGTCTTGGAAACACTAGATATATTCATAAGTCTTACATTACATCATAAAATGAAAAACTACTACAAAACATATTGTCTCCATAATCCACACTCATATCCCCACATAATATCCTTGTAGGTAATTCATAATTTACTTCTTCACTTCCTGGGAAAAATAAAACATAGAAAAGGGGTGAGCTCAAATGCCCAGTAAGGATAACAATATAGCAGAAACTTTCATAAATAAGAATAAACATTTAAGGCAATGTATAACTAAAACAAAAGCCTTTTAAACTTGAACATTTAACAAAGTATGGCATAAATAAAATGAAATAATGCCATTTACTTATTCACATGGTTATTCTACTAATCAAATAATCACATGCAAAATCAATAACCACTTCCATAATGATGGAATGCATAACGCCAGACTATCATAACCACATAGCCAAGGCCTCGTGCCTAGACTACAAATAAGATTTTGTCAAGGCCTTGTGCCAAGACACTAGTTTGTCTCATGAGACCTACCGATGCATCTAGGAGCTATAGCGGGCTCCACCCATCACATATTAAGTCCAATGCATTCCCATATGAAAAGGTTTAAACATAACATAAACATTCGTATTAAAACTAGCATACGAAATGTCAATACTTTAACCATAAACTATGAATGGAATAAAAATAGCACATTCACAGTCAAACATATCACAAAACCTTCAATACAATATAGAAGTTTTGTATCATAATAAATCAAATTCAAATAATCTTAAAATCCATCAAAGGATGTTGACATAGATGAAATCAAAATTCTTTTTAAAGAAATATCTCCTTTTATTTTGAAATCATTTAAGATCCATATAAAATAAAACATTTTCTTTAAAAATAATCTTATAAGCTTTTAAGGGAAGCTTTAAAGATTTTATAACGTCGGAAAATAGCCGCACCCGTCGTATAAGTTAAAAAAACATTCTTACCTTAATTCTGTCGAAAAGGTTAAAAAGGACCTTGTTTTGAAAACGATGGAATGATTCCTTTATAAACCTCTAATAAAAAGTCAAACAAGGGTATAAATGACTTTAAACCATATTCTTGTAAATAATAAATATGTTTTGAAATACATTTCGAAGAAACATGGATGTGGATGATAAAGAAATCCCCGCAGATTATTACGTATAAACAACCTCGGATAATGAAGAGATTGTGAAATAACCCTTACCTTGTACTTTTCCTTGGATGGTGTAGGTTAACCTCCTGTATAATGGTGAAATAATTGTTACTAAATTATACAAGAATCATATACATTAATATGATATCATATATGATCTTTTAATATCGATTTATAATAATATATTAGTATTATCGTTGTTTCGGGTGTTAACTTACTTGTTTTCTTTTATATGTTTTGTTACGTAAGACATTTTTGTAAAGGATAGGTTGTATATTATTCATATCCAGAATGATATCATGTCCTTAAACATCATTTTTATATCATCAAATTATAATTATACATGAATGGATACGATGGAAAATGAATCTCATCGTGTTCGTGGAGACGGTAGTCCGTACGTACGCACGAGCGACAATATCATTCTTTAGATATTAAAATAATATATAAATGGTTGTTATATCATATATACAGAATCATTATCATGTGGTTTTTATTATTTACATGTGTTACATATCATTATTATACCCATCCAAATAATAATATATTGAATAACAATTACACCACGACGTGGAGACGGTAAGCCGTACATACGCACGTATGGTGACATGTTATTAAAAGGGTGGATAGAATACTGAATATGGTTGTACCAGATTTATAATAACATCACAGTATATATATGATACTGGAGTTATTATTTTAGAATGGTAACAACAAAGGAAGAAGAGGTGGAAGAAGAAATGAACTTGGAAAAAGGTGGTGAAATCATTACCTCTTCTTTGGGTTCTTCCTTTTGATTTGATCAAAAGGGCTCCTTAGGTTGGATTTCTGATCAAACTAAGGCCTCTAGGTTGTAGTGAGGTATGTTGGGAGAGTATTTGGGCAGAGTTTGGCCGAACCAAAAGGCTTTGAAGGTGTGAAGAAATGGGAAGGAGGAGTGCCCTTTTATAAGAGGGGTGAGGGGCACCTTTGGAAAAGCTAGAGATATTAGTTTATAATAAATTTATAATCGGTTTCCAATGGCTCCAAAATTGACTATTCAAAAGTTAAGTTGGGTATGGGTCGAAAACAACTCAACCAATAGAATTTATACAGGTTTGGGTACTTATATTAACCTTATCTTTAAGTATTAACTCTAAGTTAATTAGTTTCACTTTTACAATGTCTCTTTGTATTTTTATATAATATGGTTAATAAACTTACTATATACATCCAAAAAACCCCCAAGTGGTCCATTAATGATGAACCTATCATTATATAAGTCTCTTGTCCGAACCTTAGATTTTTAGTAATTTAATATCAATTAATAATATAATATTTGTTTTAAGAACACTTTTATGTCAATTTTGACACTATTCAATAGTTGATTTTTTTGAAACTCATAACAGATTGATTACTTCGAAAAAAGTCAATTAAATCAATCCTAATATATCATATTATCCTATAAAATCAGTTTAATTCAGTAAAAGTTTCATATTATATTTATTTGGGTATTTATAATATCAATTATTTTATTTTTTTACTATTATAGTAATTACTGCATCATCATTGTGTCTTAAATAAAATAAATTATTTAATGTCTAAAAATTATAAATAAAATATCATTATGTTGGAAATCTTTTTATCTTTATAATGAATATTTATAATCTAAAATCCAACATATATAACCCTATGTAACAATTTTTTTTCTAAAATATATATGCTTGTGTCATTTTTGTATTCATTTTAACTTAATTAAAATAAAGTGTCATTATCACTTACAAGTGGATCCATGGGGTCCCAAAATAGACGCAAAGATGCCCATGGTCGACCATGTATCAACCAATAGGGTTAAGACACGTTTTAGGGTAATTTAGTATTATTATAATATTATTTTTTAACCCTTATTTACTGGATTTACCCTTAACCATGGTAAATAAAATATTTACCGCAGTAATTATTCAAAATGTATAAAAATAAAAGTTACCTATTTACACAATTTGAAAATCCTGATTCCAAATATGGAATCCATTTTTCTAAATTCAAAACACAGAAGTGGCAGAAATTAATTTAAAATTAATTCCCGCTGTCAAAACAAAAAGCGTGTTTTTAAGAGATAATAACTATCAAAAGATTGACACTTGTTTATGTTCGGTTTAATTGTAAAATTATGTCCAATGACCAAAATTATATTAAATGGTAAAAATATATTCTAAATATACTTTAAAACAACTCAAATTCATAATTTATCACTATTAATTATTTTGATTAAAAAAGTTGTTTTTAATTAAAATTTAGTAATTTTCACTATTCATCAAAATATGAAAGTTATCCAAAAAGTACCAAAATTTCACCCTAGGATAATTTCGATATTACGAATCCAAAAATGAAGTCCATTTTGAGAGATAGAATTTATAAAATTTCAAAAAGTAGGTATTACTATTCATAACGGCTAGTTTGATTGGTTATGGTGTGTTAAAATCTCAAAGTTGTGTACAATGCACGCCATTGCATTATTCGAAAGGAAACACACCGAGGAAACTTAGGGTGTTACATTCTCTCCTCCTTCAATAAATTGTGTCCTCACAATTTTTAAAATTTTGCTTGGGAATATAATAGAAAGTCCCACATCGGAAAAACAGCCAATAAAACTATCACTTTAAAAGAAAGAAAGAGAGGTATAAGGGTAATCCAAGATAACCCATACTAGGATTACATGTAAGAAAACATGGATATGGATGATAAACTAAGTGTCAGGTTCTGATGGAGAGGGATAGAAATCATGATCAGGAGAAAGTTAACAATGAGAAAACCACAAACTTGTGTTGGGACAAACGACCATTAGTCTCCTAGTAGGAAAGTAAACGGACAACATTTTTTTTAAAGTTACATTACATAAGGAAGAGGAATTCATTTATGATATTGACTAAGAACATTATGAGATATACATAAATTTTAAGTAAATTTTCATTCTTTAATAAATTTCCACCACTAACTCAATTTTTTTTAAACAATGAGTATTCAAGAAGACTTGGTCACACTGGAGGAGCTAGAATAAACTTCTATAGAATCACATGATCCATGCAGGATAAACCATATATTTACATTGTCTTTGAAGATTAATCAAAACCAAAATGGTTAGTGAATGATCTAATGATCCCCCAAAAGGATATTCATTGAGATAAATATGCACTAATCGTAATTTCTAAAATTAAACCAACAATACCCCAAAGTTAAATAGATACCATTCAATAACCAATTGTCCTTAAAATCCTTTAATATAATCCAAACTAATATTGAAACCCAAATCATAGATGAATTTGATTATGTAGTCTCCCATTTTACATTGTATCTCCAAATGACATCAAATACTCTTAAAGTCACATACTTAAAAGTAATTAACATCATCACATATTCTCTGTTATAGGTTAATAATTTCCATAAATAACCCAAATCACTATAAATCAACAATAAAAACGTAGATACAAATCCACCATTACTCTACAAATGAAACCCCATTGTATTCTATTTTCCTTGGGCATATAGTGTTTCCAACAAAGCGAACATCTTCCAAAATAACATTTATCACTTAATCACCAAATCATTTTCCTATACCAAGGGTATTCATTTGATAAGACATAAGAACCCAAATCATCTTATTATTGATCAATAAAATCATTTAACAAAAAACAATAGTCACATTAACCAGGGACTTCACGTAGTCCAGTGGTAGGCGATAAATCCCAATCACACTTTGGTTGTGGGTTCGATTCCCACAGCTTTGTCCGACGCGACGGGTTGTCACACGGTCTACGTGTTGTCCTTTTTCAAAAACTATATTTTATAATATTACCAAAATGAGATAAATTCCTCAAAATAACATAATTTAATCACAAATGTTATATCATACTTTGCATTTTTATCCCAAATTATAATATCTTATAATTTTCTCAAACCCCAATGATCATATAAAACCAAATGGTTATTTATACCTATATCCACAAGAGAAGAGACAATTCTTCTTCAAATATCATTCTCACATGGCAAACTGCGGGGTTACAAATACAAGAGAAAATTATTCCAAAGTACCCATCAACAAGGAGTGCTAATACTTTTTATGTTTTTCTCCAACCATTTATTTCCACATATCTTCTTCTTTGACCAAGAAAATATCCTATAGAATAGGACATTCACTCGGGTAATGTCCAGGTCCCCTACATTTACGGCAAATGACTGTAAATGGACTCTTGGGACCATTTTTATCTTCTTCCATAGTAATCTTCATTTTTCTTCGGCAATTCTTCACTTTATGTCCTTCCTTCCCGCACGTAAAACATTTCGTTGTCCCATTGAGACACTTTCCTGGGTGTCTCTTCCCACATTTCCTGCATGATGAAAATTGAGGTTTCTTTTCTCCATGGTCTCCATTGCTGGAGATCTTATCATTTATCACCTTTCTCTTCCTTGTTGAGTCTGGGAGTTGGTTAATATATATGTTGTTGATCATATTTTTGAAAAACTGATTTGGCATAAAGACGATATCTTTTACGCCTATCAACATTCCATTTTGTTTCTCATTTCCACCACCGTTCCCACCTTGTCCATCATTCTCAAAGTCACTATGACTTCCTTGGAATCCAGCCATTGACTAAAACCAGAAAGCATTGTGTGAGTAATAGTAGTCGTAAAATCATTTAGAGAGTAAAATGTCACCATATTCTCAATTTGAAACATATTAGGATTAACCAAGGTCATTTACTCTCATCTTATGTATATATTACTTAAATCGGTTTGTAAAGAAAATGTAAATTATCCTAAGCATATCCCCAGGGAGTGTCGTAACCAAGAGTGCAGCAAGGCCCATTGTCGTGCACCAGTTCCCGTTCGAGTCTAGCTCAAAGCGGTGTTTTTGGGTTTTACCCCTAGGTAAATCTGTGCCAGAGCCGCCTCTACCTGCTCGTATCCAGACAGGGATGTATTACTCGGAAAACTCACAAAATCTCTACAATACCAAAATTCTCGGAAGTTCTTTTATACTAATCCTCAAAGTTCATCTTAGGTCTACGTGCTCTAATCAGAGTTTATCTAAATCTAGCTTCCAAGGTTTGTACTAAACATCTTCTGATACCAACTGTAACACCCCGACCCCAGTTACCCAGATTCGGTGCATTATTAAATAACATTGGTATGATCACAAGAAAGATCAAATCTCGAAAGACCGATTGGTTTAGTAGTCTTGGAAACACTAGATATATTCATAAGTCTTACATTACATCATAAAATGAAAAACTACTACAAAACATATTGTCTCCATAATCCACACTCATATCCCCACATAATATCCTTGTAGGTCATTCATAATTTACTTCTTCACTTCCTGGGAAAAATAAAACATAGAAAAGGGGTGAGCTCAAATGCCCAGTAAAGATAACAATATAGCGGAAACTTTCATAAATAAGAATAAACATTTAAGGCAATGTATAACAAAAACAAAAGCCTTTTAAACTTGAACATTTAACATTGTATGGCATAAATAAAATGAAATAATGCCATTTACTTATTCACATGGTTATTCTACTAATCGAATAATCACATGCAAAATCAATAACCACTTTCATAATGATGGAATGCATAATGCCAGACTATCATAACCACATAGCCAAGGCCTCGTGCCAAGACTACAAATAAGATTTTGTCAAGGCCTTGTGCCAAGACACTAGTTTGTATCATGAGACCTACCGATGCATCTAGGAGCTATAGCGGGCTCCACCCGTCACATATTAAGTCCAATGCATTCCCATATGAAAAGGTTTAAACATAACATAAACATTCGTATTAAAACTAACATACGAAATGTCAATACTTTCACCATAAACTATGAATGGTATAAAAATAGCACATCCACAGTCAAACATATCACAAAACCTTCAATACAATATAGAAGTTTTGTATCATAATAAATCAACTTCAAATAATATTAAAATCCATCAAAGGATGTTGACATAGATGAAATCAAAATTGTTTTTAAAGAAATATCTCCTTTTATTTTGAAATCATTTAAGATCCATATAAAATAAAACATTTTCTTTGAAAATAATCTTATAATCTTATAAGGGAAGCTTTAAAGATTTTATAACGGCGGAAAATAGCCGCACCCGCCGTATAAGTTAAAAAAATATTCTTACCTTAATTCTGTCGAAAAGGTTAAAAAGGACCTTGTTTTGAAAACGACGGAAAGATTCCTTTATAAACCTCTTATAAAAAGTCAAACAAGGGTATAAATGACTTTAACCCATATTCCTGTAAATAATAAATATGTTTTGAAATACATTTCTAAGAAACATGGATGTGGATGATAAAGAAATCCCAGTAGATTATTACGTATAAACAACCTCGGATAATGAAGAGATTGTGAAATAACCTTTACCTTGTACTTTTCCTTGGATGGTGTAGGTTAACCTCCTATATAATGGTGAAATAATTGTTACTAAATTATACAAGAATCATATACATTAATATGATATCATATATGATCTTTTAATATCGATTTATAATAATATCTTAGTATTATCGTTGTTTCGGGTGTTAACTTACTTGTTTTCTTTTATATGTTTTGTTATGTGAGAAATTTTTGTAAATAATAGGTTGTATATTATTCATATCCAGAATTATATCAAGTCCTTAAACATCATTTTTAAATCATCAAATGATAATTATACTTGAATGGATACGATGGAGAATGAATCTCATCGCGTTCGTGGAGACGGTAGTCCATACGTACGCACGAGCGACAATATCATTCTTTCGATATTAAAATAATATATAAATGGTTGTTATATCATATATACAGAATCATTATCATGTTTTATTTATTATTTACATGAGTTACATATCAATATTATACCCATCCAAATAATAATATATTGAATAACAATTACACCACGACGTGGAGACGGTAAGACGTACGTACGCACGTATGGTGACATGTTATTCAAAGGGTGGATAGAATACTGAATATGGTTGTACCATATTTATAATAACATCACAGTATATATATGATACTGGAGTTATTATTTTAGAATGGTAACAAAAAAGGAAGAAGAAGTGGAAGAAGAAATGAACTTGGAAAAGGGTGGTGAAATCATTACCTCTTCTTCGGGTTCTTCCTTTTGATTTGATCAAAAGGGCTCCTTAGGTTGGCTTTCGGATCAAACTAAGGCCTCTAGGATGTAGTTAGGGATGTTGGGAGAGTATTTGGGCAGAGTTTGGCCGAACCAAAAGGCTTTGATGGTTTGAAGAAATGGGAAGGAGGAGTGCCCTTTTATAAGAGGGGTGAGGGGCACCTTTGGAAAAGCTAGAGATATTAGTTTATAATAAATTCATAATCGGTTTCCAATGGCTCCAAAGTTGACTATTCAAAGGTTAATTTGGGGATGGGTCGAAAACAACTCAAACAATAGAATTTATACAGGTTTGGGTACTTATATTAACCTTATCTTTAAGTATTAACTGTAAAATAATTAGTTTCACTTTTACAATGTCTCTTTGTATTTTTATATAATATGGTTAATAAAAATACGATATACATCCAAACGACCCCCAAGTGGTCCATTAATGATGAACCTATCGTGATATAAGTGTCTTGGCCGAACCTTAGATTTTTAGGAATTTAATATCAATTAATAATATAATATTTGTTTTAAGAACTCTTTTATGTCAATTTTGACACTATTCAATAGTTGATTTTTGTGAAACTCATAACAGATTGATTAATTCGAAAAAAGTCAATTAACTCAATCCTAATATATCATATTATCCTATAAAATTAGTTTAATTCATTAAAAGTTTCATATTATATTTATTTGGGTATTTATAATATCAATTAGTTTAATTTTTTACTATTATAGTAATTACTTCATCATAATTGTGTCATAAATAAAATAAATTATATAATGTCTAAAAATTTTAAATAAAATATCATTATGTAGGAAATCTTTTTATCTTTCTAATGAATATTTATAATCTAAAATCCAACATATATAACCCTATGTAACAATTGTTTTTCTAAAAGATATATGCTTGTGTCATTTTTGTATTCATTTTAACTTAATTAAAATAAAGTGTCATTATCACTTACAAGTGGATCCATGGGGTCCCAAAATAGACCCAAAGATGCCCATGGTCGACCATGTATCAACCAATAGGGTTAAGACACGTTTTAGGGTAATTTAGTATTATTATAATATTATTTTTTTAACCCTTATTAACCGGATTTACCCTTAACCATGGTAAATAAAATATTTACCGCAGTAATTATTCAAAATGTCTATAAATAAAAGTTACCTATTTACACAATTTGAACATCCTGATTCCAAATATGGAATCCATTTTTCTAAATTCAAAACACAGAAGTGGCAGAAATTAATTTAAAATTAATTCCCGCTGTCAAAACAAAAAGCGTGTTTTTAAGAGATAATAACTATCAAAAGATTGACACTTGTTTATGTTTGGTTTAATTGTAAAATTATGTCCAATGACCAAAATTATATTAATTGGTAAAAATATATTCTAAATATACTTTAAAACAACTCAAATTCATAATTTATTACTATTAATTCTTTTGATTAAAAAAGTTGTTTTTAATTAAAATTTAGTAATTTTCACTATTCATCAAAATATGAAAGTTATCCAAAAAGTACCAAAATTTCACCCTAGGATAATTTCGATATTAAGAATCCAAAAAAGAAGTCCATTTTGAGAGATAGAATTTATAAAATTTCAAAAAGTAGGTATTACTATTCATAACGGCTAGTTTGATTGGTTATGGTGTGTTAACATCTCAAAGTTGTGTACAATGCACGCCATTGCATTATTCGAAAGGAAAAATACTGAGGAAACATGGGGTGTTACAAATAACATAAACATGAAAAATAATATGGTTGGGATAATTGATGATCAAAATAATTTCATATAAATAATTATATGATGTTTAATCTTATCCATGGATATTCTAAATATTTGACTAATCACATAGACATAAATAACTAATCTCATAATTAAGGAATGCATAATATTAGACATATGAAACATACATTCAAAACCCTCCACAAGACAGTTTAAATATGTGTGTAAAAACACATCTAATTTGGCCAAATGATTTGTCTCATAAGACATATAGATGCATTGGGGGGATATTAAATTACAAGCCCCACCCATCAATTAATAAAGAAAATTAATTCATAATATAAAAGGGTGGAACATAATTAGTAGAAACATTTATATTGAAATAATAACATACAAAATGTTAATAGTTACCCCCATCAACAAACATAATTATAAACCATCCAGAGTAAAATGGGGAATGGTAATAAAATTGTATATTCCTAGTAAAAATGATCATAAACCATGATTAGAAATAATAAGTATGGTATCAATACAACACATCCTAGTGTATCATAAGTACAATAATGGTCTGATGTCATTTAGGAATATAAACACTATAAAATTTCATTAAAATCATTTTTGAGGAAAATAAACTTTTCACTTTGAAAATATTTTTAAAACTAAAAAAAATAAATTCTGAAAATCCCTTTCATAGAAAATAATATTTTAAAATTATAAAGGAATATTTATTATATCGAGTGTTCATGATGGTAGGAGATTTTGTTCATGTTGTAAATGTTAAAACAAATATTGCTTTCACATTTTAAGTAAAACCCAAATATTCCTTGTTTTGAAAATAACATGAAGATTCATTTAATTTTTTTAATGTAAAAAATGGGTAAAAATGAAACTATTTTTTGAAAAAAATTTCAAGAAAATTTTGATAGTCTTTCCAGAAAACATGGTTTTGGAAGAAAAAATATTTTTGGCTGAAGTTAGAAATGAAGTCAAATTTTATTAAAAACATTTTTTCATTAATTTTAAGAACTAAAGAGGGCAATATGGTAATATTAATTAAAAAAATAAAGAATAAAAATATTATTATAATATTAAATTGGTTTATTATACCCTGATCTAATAATTCCATTTAATTAATATTCCAGTATAAATGATCTTGATTAGAATTAAATTTAAACCATAAATCTCTTACCACTTTGGTAACATTTGATTCTTTTTCACTAAGAAAGGAATTAAATAAAATGATAAATTAATTAACATGAAGATAAATAGATTCATGAAATAACATATCACAATGGTTAGTATAAACAATTCACAAATAAAAAAGTGGTGAATATGAGATATGTCTCATGGAAGTAAAAGTGAGATGAGAAATCCCTTATCTCAGGTCTGATTTCCTTTATATATGTTAAAAACTACCGTATAATAAATATAATATTATTATAAATATATTAAATAACTACAATAAAATATTTAATACCATTCATTATTTACCTATAGTCTTTTATCACTAGTTTATTAACATATCTTTATTAAAATCACTGTTTCAGGTGATAAATGCTTCCTTTTTCATGTATATTTTGGTTTGTTAATTTTGGTCCTTTTAATTTGTTCATGGTTCCACAATATACATAATATTAAACTGATTTAAATATTATATATATTCTTTATATTTTTATTCATTTTAACCTATAAAATTTATAGGTAGAAAATGGATAACACCAATTATAGAGACGACTAGTCGTACACATGCATGAATATTATTTCCATTTTTCTGAAAGGACAGAATAAAAAGAAAATAAATATTAATTTAACTTTAAAGGACAATTATCTTTTTATATATAGTATTTATATTAATATAATACATCCTTTTTACCATCCATGTCAATAAATGAAAAACATTTCACGTGATTGCATGGAGGCAATAATCCACATGTACTCATGAGAGATATTATTTAATTCCAAAAGAATAGAATGTTAGACATTATATGTGATATTATATTTCCATAATTATGGTTAATTAATAAATATTATATATATTAATTTACATTATCCTTATTATATTACATGTTAATCGTAAGAGAAAATTGAATCACATCGCTTCGCTAGGCGGTAGTTCGCCATACACAAGAGCGACATTATCGTTTTCCCCCCATGGAATGGTATGTAATAAAGTATATATGATATAATAATTAAATAATTATAATAATTTCATAATTAACATATAAATATTTAAAATAAATCATTAATATTTCATGATGGAAAATGAATTACATTGGTTTGTGAGGCGATAGTCCACTAGATACATGATCGACAGTTTCATTTCCCATTTGATGGAAGTGGTGATAGATATGGATTATAGATTTAGCACAATAAAATATTAGTATATATGGGATATTATTTTTTTTATATTATTATATTTTATGATTATTTTAAGGTTGTGGAAGAAAAAAAGTAAAGAAAATATACACATTTAGGAACTTCACCTCTTCCTCAGAGTGGCTCTTTAGGTTTATTCACAAAGACTTATTAGGAGGTATTCCTAATCAAAATAAGAACTATAGGATGTGTTGAGTGAATTATAGAATATATATTTTCTTGAATTGGATTAAAAAATGGTTTTGGATGTGTTTAGAGGAGATTAGAGTCGGTGACATTTTATAAGTGAAGAGGGGACACACATTGATGTTTTTAAAAGATAATGTGATACCCACATTTTTCTCATCCAAAAATCCTCTAAAATGGGTCATTATTGAACCTTATAGGTGATATGGTATAAATATGTCCATAAAATTTTTTTTGGAAAATGTTTATATAATTTTAACGCTTATCTTCTTTGTTTAACTCCCTAGTAATCCTTTTTTACCATATCTACTGTATTGTTTTCCTATTTTCACCATTCATTATGGAAAAAAATTAATTTCTCATTATTATATAATATTAATTATGTTTATTCAAAATATGGAATCAATTTTTTCAAATTAAATCTATATATGTGTTATAATTAAATTTAAAATTAAATATACAGACACGTAGAAAAAATGGTTTTTCCAATGAAAAACATTCAAAAGACTAAAATATTTTTATATCATATTTCAATATGAAATTAATTAAAATGACCTAAATTGGTTAAATTTTATTATAATGGAACTAATATTAGTTTATAAACTATTTGAAATATAATTATACTTTGTAAATAATTTAAATGAAAAGGCAGCTTTCAGTTACAAATCTATATTTTCATTATTCCTAAAAAAATTTAAATTTTCAATAAAATACAAAAAATAACCCAAAGATAATTTTAACAACAATATTTAATAACATTAGTTTATTTTATCAATTAATTTTTTATAAATGTTGTAAAATATAATTTTAATTTATGTTTTTAGAGCATGGATAAACCACATTTTTGAAAACTACAGTTTTTAGAAAAGATTTCTTTTTTTTTTCATTCAAATTATTCATATCTTTTGATAATAATTAGACATATGTCGAATTTATTTTATAAATGTATAAAAAATATAATTTTTATAATTTATTTACTACTATTTATACCCTCCAAACATAACTTATATTTTATAATGGTCCTATTTAAATAATAAAATTTTAATAGAGTATCATGTTTCATTCAAAATCATTATTGCATGCACTAAACACTATTGATAAGATTTAATTTATTTAAAAATAAATATATCATAAAATATTTGTGTGTTACATTATCTTGTAATCACAGTGTTTCATGTCACATATACTATTGAATATTATATTCCTCTTTTAAAATCATTAGGTGTTACATTATATCCCCCTTAAATAAATTATTTCCTCAGAATTTAAAATTTATCTCAATAATCAAGGTTTTAAAATTTAAAAATATCATTAATGAAACCCCCTATTATAATAATGGTTAATAAAACATCCCCTTGCTATGAGAGGAATTGAATTATGAAGGAAATTTACAATAAAACATAAAATGTTTCCATATTGGATAACATTTTTGGAGAGTGAAGACATAAATATAGAAGAAAATACTAATATACAAGGATTAATGGATAGTGATAGAGATCATAGAACAAAATAAAGTTAATGATCTTCAAAATGTAAGAACAAAAAATCCATAAAAATTTACGACTTAAAAGGTCATTTGAATCATTAAAAATGAAGGTACTATTTTAAACTTTTTTGTTTGAAGATCATTTTCCTAGAGTTGAGGAATTATATTACCATTATTATAGTGAGAAATAGAGAATATAATTTCAATTTCATCATTTGGTTATGAACTAATCAATTCCTACTTCATTTCTTAATCAAAGTAATTAATATCAAATGGGTTTTTTTTCATAGAACTAAAATTAAAATTTAACATATCATTAGATCAATAAAAGAATGATTATCAATTCCTCTTATAACTAGATATTTTTCAAGACAAAAATGGTTAAAAAATTATCCAATAACTTCCAAAGTTTTTATTAATTCATTCAATAAATATTTTTCCTCAACAAACATCCAAAATATGTCTGGCCAAATTCAAATTCCTAAAACATACAAGGAAGGTCACTAAATTATCATTATATTTTCTAGTAAATATAACCTATGTCACAATGTCCCATTAAAAATTTTTTAATACCTTGATCACTATAAAAACATAATTAAAATATTCATGATTCCAAAAAAATGTTCTTAGATTGTCGAATATGTTCCATATATCTAAACCAGTATTAAACTGCATTAAAGATAATATAAGCCGTCAAATCCCTAAAAAAAATTATGGTCATCAGTAATATCTCATAAACAAATATTTATCATTATTATCTAAAAATAGAGAACATATTAGGGGTTATATTCCCTATATTCTATGTTTTATAGGAAGTTCGGTTTTTCACAAAATTAATTTTCATGTTCATCGATACCATTCAACATATTCTCTCAAATACATAATAAAAATTATTGTAGTAAAATAACAATATGTTTTATAATTCTTATAATGATAATATCATTGATAAAATAAATCTTCAGAAAAATTCTTGAATAAAATTACATATGTACATTAGCCCACATCGTTCATAGTAAAATCACATTCTTGTCCTTAATACATTAACTTCTTCTAGGGTATATTGACTTGAAACTTTGGGAATAAATTTTCATAGTGGCCCAGAACATTATATTTGAAGAACTTCACATTGGTATATTATTTCTTAACCATGAAATCGTGAGCTTGATGTCTATTATCTATATACTGTAGAATACTCCAATTCCCTTCAAGAATGTAAAAGGGTGTTTCTTTCAACATTTATCACACAATGGAGAATATTTATTTTCCTTTTTCCCTTCATATATCTTTTATCATTCCATCCTAGACATCTCTTTTTTCCCTTAAAATAAATAATACATGGATAATTTCTTATCTATCTTGCTGTCTCATGATGCTATATTCTTGTATGATGATCATGTTTGGGAGACTAGTTTACTTCAATGAATTGGATTAATCCCATCAAGGAGACATTAAATATAAATCTTATTATTATGTATATAGTTTGTAGAATTCATTTAAAACCATTTAATGTTTCCGTTATAATTAGAAACATTTTCATCTTTCCTTTTTATTAGACATATAAATTTTCTCTCCGTATCACCATGTTTCTCATGAGTAAAATACTTTTCCAAGAAGATTACGTTAAAATTCATATATTCCATGTTTTTTTATTTCTTATTATTAATTAGTGTTTTTAATTAATGACCAATTTTGATCTGAATATCCTAATAAATTATAACGTTCTCTATGAAATTTCTCTATTTCATTTATTACCAATGTAAGAAATATATTATTTATGGAACTTATCCATTACTCATCTAAAAATGGGTTTTAGTCCCATTAAATTGTAGAGTTTTCTAATTCATAAAGTGGTATATCATTTTTACATGATATGGAGGATCAATAGGATAATTAATATGGGAAAATATATTAATCATTACATGATTTCGCTACACCAATTTGGTTATAATTTGATTAGTTTAAGCTGTATCCCCATATCCAACTTTATTATCTTTCCCTAGAGCAATATCCCTATATGGGTAATATGCATTAATATAATTCACATTCCATCTATATAGATATATTTATAAAATTTTATAAGCACTATATTATATCAATAAATTTTGAATCAAAATATATAATCCCAATACCAGTGAAAGTCTTAACATAAATTGAAAAAATTATTAATGGACAATCTCAAAATCATATATATTGTTTCTTAAGTAACGTTTTCAAATCATAAAATGATTTCCAAAATACTTCATTATAGTTTGTAAATAAAAAGTGAATTAACCTAACCATATCCTCAAGGAGTGTAAAACCATGTTCATAGTAAGGCCCATTATTGTCTACCAGGTAATGCATGAGTTAAGAATGACACAAATTTTTCTGAGTTATTACCCTGAGGAACATATGTGATAGAAACACATCCACTTATAGAATCTAGATAGGGATTTATTTATAGGTAAACCACTTAATATCTAGAACTTTATGATTTTATTCTATAATTACAATTAATGTATATCAGATAGTTATTATCTCTACTATATGTTTTACTAAATATAATTCCTAATTTTTATAATAATCATCCTCTAATACCAACAATAATGACCCCAAACCTAGTATCTTAGATTTAGTGGTTACTTTATTACATTGGCATAAGATACAAGGAACCACAAAACGAAAGGCTGAATAGTTTAGTAGTCCTGGTAAAAAAGATACATAATTGAAATTCATATTATAATTGAAAACATAAAATGCACAAATTTCTACCTTGGGTTATGCCTTGTTTGATTCAGGGGTGACACAATCCTTCATATCACCTGCCCTTTTCCATTATTTGGGACTTGAGGTAGATAGGCTTCTAGTCCCCTTGGTGTTGACTATGCCAGTTGGAGGTCAATCTGACTTGTTTGGTGTATGTAGAGACTGTGAGCTAGTGTTGCGGCAACACCACTCTTGGGAGATTTCTTATGTTTATGAATACAACCATATGATACCATCCTCACCATGGATTTGTTATATTTAGTGCAGGATATCGTGGATTTCTTTAAGAGGTAGGTTTTGTTCTTCAATGTGGATGGAAATCCAGTGGTGTTCATTGGCAAGTGAGAGCCTCAGATGGGCTAGATGCATGTTCCATATTTATCATCCATGATGGCTAAGATGATTTTGAGTTCATCACAGGTTCAGAAGTTGGTGTTTCCTAGGGTCTTAGAAGAGTACCCTGATGTATTTCCAGAAGAGGTCGTAGAAATACCCCCTCAATGGGATATTGAGTTTCAGATTGAGCTATAACTAGGAGCATCTCCGATCTCTATGTCTCCAAATAGGATTTCCCCTTATGAGTTACAAGTTCTATGTATATATCATAATGGTTTGTTAAAGTGAGGTTTTGATCAGATGAGTGTGTCACCGTGGGGTGCACTAGTGTTGTTTGTAAAGAAGGATGATGGAAGTTTGCATTTGTGTGTCAATTATCACTGCTTAAACAAAGTGACAGTGAAGAATCGATATCCTCTTCCATGGATTGATGATTTATTTGATCAAATAAAGGGTGAATGTTGGTTATCAAAGATCAATTTTTCGTTAGGATATCATCAGATGCGTGTGAAGGATGAGGATATCCCTAAGACTGCTTTCTATTGTTGTCATGGGAATTATGAGTTAGTTGTAATGTTTTTCGGTGTGGAAAATGCTCATGTTGTACTCGTGGGATTGATGAACAATGTGTTCCATGAGTTCCTAGAAATGTTCATGGAGGTTTTCATTGACCACATCCTTGCGTACTACACGTCTGAGGAGGAGAATTCAGAGCATCTACACGCCGATTTGGGAGTTCTTCATCAACATAAACTATTTGGGAAGTTGTCGAAGTGTGATTTTTGGGCTCGAGAAGTCAATTTATTAGGTCATGATGTGTCCCATTAGGGAGTAGTTATGGATCTATCAAAGATAGAAGTAGTGGTGTCTTTGACAGCCCCCAAGACAATGTTAGAGGTGTGAAGTTCTCTTGGTCTCGCAGGCTACTACAAGAGGTTCTTAGCTGATATCTCTCGAGTTGTGACTCCTTTGATAGCTTTGACTAAGAAGGATCAGGAATTTATATGGATTGATCAGTGTCAGGTAGATTTCGATTATCTAAGGGAGAAGTTAGTAAGTGATCTAGTTATTTTTCTTCCAGTAGAGGGAGTTTAGTTTGATGTTTTCTGTGATGCTTCACATCTGGGGTTAGGCTGTGTTCAGATGCAGTAGAGATTAGTTTTTTCTTATGGGTCTAAATAGTTACATCCCAATGAATTTAACTATCCCATACATGATAATGAGATGGTTGCTGTGGTGTTTTCTCTGAACTTGTGGATACATTATCTCATTGGTGAGCGCTTTGTGGTTTTCACCGATCATAAGAGTTTGAGGTATGATTTCTATCAGCGTGACTTAATCTTCTGAAAACATCGGTAGAAGGATTTCATATAGGAATAAGACTTCAAAAAATCATATACAATAGGAAATGGGAATGTTGTAGCTGATGCACTAAGTTAGAAGTCACGTAGTGATGAAGTGCATGAATCTGGGGACAAATGGAGTGTATGGGAAGAAATGTCTTAATTACATCTTGATATGGGTGAAGATGGGGGTAGAGGATGTCTTTTTTAGATGACGTTGCATTCATATCTGGTGTAGTAGGAGGAATAGCCCATGTTGGAGGATCTAGAGGTGGAGGTCTGGAGAGATCGAGTTGCTTATGGTGAGGCCCCTGATGGTTGGTCTATGGATGAACAACACTGAGTGTTGTATAATGGAAGGATATTTTTTCCTTTGGAAATGCCTGAGATGGTTGTCATAGAGTTCCATAGTTCACCTTTAGCGGTGCATCCTGGTGTTACAATGATGTACCGAGTGTAACAGCCCGAGATTTTATGAAAAATATTCTTTTTTATTTCACTAATGTCTTGTGTTGTACGCTACACCAAAAGGAGCTTGCACAACACGCATCCTTGGCTTGCCTTGCATTACATGCAATCACAACCTTCCTCGATAGCGTGTGTAGTACGCAATACTGAGTTTCACTAAACAACGATATTCTATTAAAATATTATTAAAACTAGCCGTTATGAATAGTAATAACCACCTTTTGAAATTCTGTAAATATTATTTTTCAAAATGAACTTCATTTTTGGATTCGTAGTATCGAATTTAGCCTAAGGTGAAATTTTGGTACTTTTCGGATAACTTTCATATTCTGATGAATAGTGAAAATTACTAAATTATAATTAAAAACAAATTTTTTAATAGAAATAATTAATAGTGATAAATTATTAATTTGAGTGGTTTTAAAGTATATTTAGAATATATTTTTAGAATTTAATACAATGTTGGTCATTGGTTGTAATTTCACATTTAAACCAGACATAATCAAGTGTCAATATTTTGATAGATATTGTTTCTTAAAAACACGCTATTTGTTTTAACAGCGAGATTTAATTATAAAATTAATTAATGCAATTTCTATGTTATGAATTTGGTAAAATAGACTTCATTTTTGAATTCGGAATATGAAATATAGCTTAGGACAAAATTTTGGCATTGTTCTGAAAAACATCAATTTTTGATGAATAGTGAAACTAATAAGTGGTAGTTAAAAACGGAATTTTTCATAAAACTTAATGTTACCGCTTCTGTGAATGGAATTTCAAAAATCCAAGAGACACAGTTGATGTCAGTAAGTAAAATGTGGTTCAATGAGATGAAAATAATTTTTGGTGAATAGTAACTTTTTACTTTTATTTACCACGGTTAAAAGTAAATAGGGTAATTAAGGGTAAGAATGATATTAATATTACCCTAACACATGTCCTAATTCTATTGTACAAGTGTATCTCGACCAAAAACAACCTTAAGTGTAAAATATTATCATTTAGGCCCACTTGGATTAGATTTTGACATTTAATATTATTTTATTTAATGAATAGTTAAAATAGTTAAAATCAAAGTTTAATAACTAAAACATTTTTAATATGGGGTTATACATAAGATAAATTCTACTTTAAATATTCATTAGAAAGCTAAAAAGATTTCCTACATAATTATATTTTATATATAATTTTTAGACTTTAAATAAATTAATTTATTTATGACACAACGATGATGCAGTAATAACCCTTTTAAGGAAATATTAACATAATTGATGTTATAAATGATCAAATGAATGTAATTTGAGACTTTTTATGAATTCCACTAATTTTCTAGGTTACTATGATATATTAGTGTAGATTTAATCAACTTGGATTGAACATTTAATTCTGTTATGACTTTCACAAAAATCATATATCAAATAGTGTCAAAATTGACACAAAATAGTTTTTAAATCAAATATTATATTATTAATTGTTATTTTATTCCTAAAAATCTAAGGTTCGTCCAAATGATATAGATAAAGATATATGTATTAGTAATAAACAATTTGGGGTTCGTTTGGCATGTTATAGTAAGTGTATTAACCATATATTGAAAGAAAACAAAAAGACACGGTAAAAGTTAAATTATTTAACTTAGAGTTAAATCTAATTGATAAGGTTAAAATAATATCCAAAACTTGTCTAAATCCTATTGGTTGATAGGATTTCGACCCATACCCACTTTATCTTCGAAATAAGACCCTTTGGAACCATTATAAACCGATTTTTACTTTAATATAAAATAATATTTTGAGATATTCCTAAGGTGCCCCTCTCCTCCCTTATAAAAGGGCACCTCCTCCCCCTTCCTCCTCACACCAATTTGAGCACTCAAGCTCAGCCAACCTCTGCCAAAATCCCTTCTCCACTTCCATAGAATAATCCTAGAGGTCCTGGTCTTCTTCAAAGACCAATCTTAGTTCCCTAAGTGGAGGATTCAAAGAAGCGTTCCAAAGAAGAGGAGGTTCGGACACTTACAAAGCAAGTCGGACATAAGGTAAGGGAAAATATCACAATCTCATTTTTATCCAAGATTGTTTATTCGTAAGTATTTACTGGGGTTTATTTTATCATCCACATCCATGTTTCCTCAATATGTAATGTTATTTCCATCCACCTAAAATTGTTTTAATCCAATTTTACACTTTGGTGAGTTTTTATTAAAGGATATGAAAGGAATCTTTTGTCATTTTTCGTACAAGGTACTTTTTATCTTTTCCGACAAAAATACGAAGAATGTTTTTTTAACTTATACGGCATGAATGGATTTTTAAAACATTATTTCCAATAAGCTTCCTTTACAAGTTTTCTAGTTTATTTTTAATCATCTTCTTTTATTTTAAAGTCGTATGACATGTTATGAAAGGAAAAATGTTTTTGAAGTAGAAAGGATATTTTCCTCAAGAATGGAGTTCAAGTATTTTATCAAAATTATTTTCCATCTAAGATAATAAAAGTGTTCTGTTTTTATCCCTATTATTACATGGATTTTATTATGTTGTGATGGAAACATTTTTATGAATTTCTTTATCTTATATGAATTGTTTTATGATGTCATGTTGTTTAAGAATCCCATTTTTATTACATGGGTTATGCGATGATGTATGATTTATGATTATGTGGCACACATAAGAAAGGATTCATTATAAGATGGGTGGGACCTATATCTCCCTCCAATGCATTGGGTAATGATTTTATATCTCATGAGATAGACAGGGCTGGAACGGTAGGTTATACCGGTTCAGTGAAACAGGACTGAAACGAGGGTTACTCGATTCAAAAAGGGACTTTGTCCACTAAGATAGTCTTGGAAATGAGTCATGACTAACAAGAAATGATTTTCCATGATTATGTGTGCATGCCACAAAGTTTCAAGTTTCATGTTATGATTATGGGGATCTCATCTTCACATCTATGATTTGTTCCATGTTAAGATATTATGATCTCTTTTGCAGGTTATGATTTTCAAAAAGATATGATATGATTTTTATTTCTTTTGTATACCCTTACTGAGCATTTGAGCTCACCCTTTTATGTTTTCTTTTCCCCAGGATATAAAGAAAGGTTTTAGGTAAAAAAAGGGGAAGATCTTTATGGGAGATATTGAAGATCTTTCACCACGATTAGAAGATTACGCTCCGAGTTTCCAAAGACACTAAACTATTACAGTCCTTGTGTGTGTGTTTTTTGTTATGTACTAAGTATTACGAAAATGTAATGTAATTTCCATGTACGTTAAGCTTCGGGTCTCTACAGTTGGTATCAGAGGAAAGGTTTAGTCAACCTTTGGAAACTAGGATGCGAAAACGTTAGTGAGATCCCTAGAGATATTTCTAAGGTATGTCTAGGGATGTCCCTAAGGTTAAGTATACGTATAGGTTATAGTTCTAGAATTACGCTAACGATCATAGAATTAAACCTAAGATGTTAGATATTGAAGGTACTCCCCCTTTATTATGTTGTTTTCCCTAGCATGATTTTTGTCTCTCACACTATTCTTTTTGGGTTTTAGAAAATGGCTGGAAATAAGATGATTCACGATAATGGAGGATATGATGGACAATGGAATGACATTATTCATAATGAAATGGGGTTTGGAAGTCCAAACATCATTATTATGCCGAATCAGCAATCTCATAATATGATCAATAAAGTAAAATTTGGTAAGTTTCCTGACTCGGCTAATAAGAGAAAGATGGAGTTTCATGATGATCATAGAGGAAAGAAAGTTTAATTTCCCCTATGTAAATCATGTGGGAAGAGGCATCAAGGAGAATGTTTCAAAGGAACTGGAAGATGTTTTGGGTGTGGAAAAGAAGGACACAAAGCAAGTAAGTGCAAAGGAAAAGGTTCAGTTAACACCATGGATGAGGATAATGGAATTGCTACGACATCAACAATGGTTAAATGTTTTAAATGTGGAATGTACGGGCATTATGCAAACCAATGCCCTAAGGGAAAGTCTCATGAAGATAATCATTATGGTCGTATGGGAAGTATTTATGTTGATGATGATGAAGAGACTACAAATGATAAATGAGATGAAAGATTTGTTGAAACTCGGTCAATGGTTTAAGAATGTAGTGGAATGATTACATGTTTATCATGTGTAATGTTGAATAAGAAATCTCATGGTACTATGGAATAAAGAGACATCTAAGGATTGTTACACTGTTGTCTTTCCTTGAGTTATGAAAGTGTATGATTAATGGTACCACTATCCATGAAAGGTTATTCAGATATTTTTGGAATTTAGATGATATGCGCATAATGAAGGAATAATAAGATAATGAGGTGTTTGATTGTATTCATGAGCTCATGACTGATATAAGGAGAAGGTTATATCATGGTTTGAGTATAGAGAATTGTTGGATTTTGGTATGTGGAAAGAGTTAACTTTTAACTGCATTCATGATTTCACTAAGGATCAATGGGTATTCAAGAGAATACATGATTAAGGATTTTGAATGTTTGGAATGTGACCAACAAGACATATCTTATGATATATGGGGATTAGCGGCAGTATTAAATCTCGGGTAATTGTTTTCACTATATTATGAAAGTGGACTGTAGTATTATGGATAAGCCTAAAGATTAGAATGGATTATGTTGGACATAAGTGAGTATTGTTTAAGGATAGAAGTTTTTTTTGATATTATTGATGGGATGTTATAGTATTGTAGTTTTAGAAAAAGGACAACCTGCAGGACGGGCGACAGCCCATCGCTTCGGACAAGGCTGTGGGAATCGAACCCACAACCGAAGTGCGACTGGCCTTTATCGCCTACCACTAGCCTACAGGAAGTCCCTGTTTAGTAGAAACTAGTTTTATTATATTAAGAAGTATGATATATGAAATATAAGTCCATTTTAGGAACCATATATGATTAATCTCACTATAGATCGACTTATGTATATAATTTTTGCTAACCTTTTGTTTGAGACAGATGGAATGATCCGTCATTCTATCACATGATTTGATAACACTTCACGAATAACAAATTCAACTTCATTTATTTAAGAGATGAAGTGGAAATTGTTCAAGGCATGAACAATAGTGCGACTGTACCAAAATAAAGTAAGTATTTATTCTAATTCAAATTCTTCAACTTTAGGGAAATGATCTTGAAAACCAAAAATGTTGTCCTAGTGATCTTATACCTGATGAATCGGATGGTACCTTAGATCGTCACAAATTTATGGATTTGTGATTGTTGGATATTACATATCCATGTTCTCTACCACTCTCTATTAGAACATGATGGTTAAATTTCTCTTCCATATCCATATTTTCACCGATGTGGAAACCCAGTGATTAGTTTATTTGGGTAATTGTTACATTTCATACTTTAGTTTTTAAAGCCATGTTTTGGTATTCCTTTTTACGATGTGGGTTTCTATCAAAGAAACTTTCAAATAGTAAACAATTTATAACCCCGACGAATTTCGAGGGCGAAATTCATTTTAAGGGGTGTAGAATGTAACAGCCCGAGATTTTATGAAAAATATTCTTTTTTATTTCACTAATGTCTTGTGTTGTACGCTACACCAAAAGGAGCTTGCACAACACGCATCCTTGAATTGCCTTGCATTACACGCAATCACAACCTTCCTCGATAGCGTGTGTAGTACGCAATACTGAGTTTCACTAAACAACGATATTCTATTACAATATTATTAAAACTAGCCGTTATGAATAGTAATAACCACCTTTTGAAATTCTGTAAATCTTATTTTTCAAAATGAACTTCATTTTTGGATTCGTAGTATCGAATTTATCCTAAGGTGAAATTTTGGTACTTTTCGGATAACTTTCATATTCTGATGAATAGTGAAAATTACTAAATTATAATTAAAAACAAATTTTTTAATAGAAATAATTAATAGTGATAAATTATTAATTTTAGTGGTTTTAAAGTATATTTAGAATATATTTTTACAATTTAATACAATGTTGGTCATTGGTTGTAATTTCACATTTAAACCAGACATAATCAAGTGTCAATCTTTTGATAGATATTGTTTCTTAAAAACACGCTATTTGTTTTAACAGCGGGATTTAATTATAAAATTAATTAATGCAATTTCTATGTTATGAATTTGATAAAATAGACTTCATTTTTGAATTCGGAATATGAAATATAGCTTAGGACAAAATTTTGGCATTGTTCTGAAAAACATCAATTTTTGATGAATAGTGAAACTACTAAGTGGTAGTTAAAAACTGAATTTTTCATAAAACCTAATTTTACCGCTTCTGTGTATGGAATTTCAAAAATCCGAGAGACACGGTTGATGTCAGTAAGTAAAATGTGGTTCAATGAGATGAAAATAATTTTTGGTGAATAGTAACTTTTTACTTTTATTTACCACGGTTAAAAGTAAATAGGGTAATTAAGGGTAAGAATGATATTAATATTTCCCTAACACATGTCCTAATTCTGTTGGACAAGTGTATCTCGACCAAAAACAACCTTAAGTGTAAAATATTATCATTTAGGCCCACTTGGATTAGATTATGACATTTAATATTATTTTATTTAATGAATAGTTAAAATAGTTAAAATCAAAGTTTAATAACTAAAACATTTTTAATATAGGGTTATCCATAAGATAAATTCGACTTTTAAATATTCATTAGAAAGCTAAAAAGATTTCCTACATAATTATATTTTATTTATAATTTTTAGACATTAAATAAATTAATTTATTTATGACACAACGATGATGCAGTAATTACCCTTTTAAGGAAATATTAACATAATTGATGTTATAAATGCTCAAATGAATGTAATTTGAGACTTTTTATGAATTCCACTAATTTTATAGGTTACTATGATATATTAGTGTTGATTTAATCAACGTTTTTGGAACATAAAATTCTGTTATGACTTTCACAAAAATCATATATCAAATAGTGTCAAAATTGACACAAAATAGTTTTTAAATCAAATATTATATTATTAATTGTTATTTTATTCCTAAAAATCTAAGGTTCGTCCAAATGACTTAGATAAGGATATATGTTTTAGTAATAAACAATTTGGGTTTTGTTTGGCATGTTATAGTAAGTGTATTAACCATATAGTGAAAGAAAACAAAAAGACACGGTAAAAGTTAAATTATTTAACTTAGAGTTAAATCTAATTGATAAGGTTAAAATAATATCCTAAACTTGTCTAAATCCTATTGGTTGATAGGATTTCGACCCATCCCCACTTTATCTTCGAAATAAGACCCTTTGGAACCATTATAAACCGATTTTGACTTTAATATAAAATAATATTTTGAGATATTCCTAAGGTACCCCTCTCCTCCCTTATAAAAGGGCACCTCCTCCCCCTTCCTCCTCACACCAATTTGAGCACTCAAGCTCGGCCAACCTCTGCCAAAATCCCTTCTCCACTTCCCTAGAATAATCCTAGAGGTCCTGGTCTTCTTCAAAGACCAATCTTAGTTCCCTAAGTGGAGGATTCAAAGAAGCGTTCCAAAGAAGAGGAGGTTCGGACACTTACAAAGCAAGTCGAACATAAGGTAAGGGAAAATATCACAATCTCATTTTTATCCGAGATTGTTTATTCGTAAGTATTTACTGGGGTGTATTTTATCATCCACATCCATGTTTCCTCAATATGTAATGTTATTTCCATCCACCTAAAATTGTTTAAATCCAATTTTACACTTTGGTGAGTTTTTATTAAAGGATATGAAAGGAATCTTTTGTCATTTTTCGTACAAGGTACTTTTTATCTTTTCCGACAAAAATACGAAGAATGTTTTTTTAACTTATACGGCATGAATGGATTTTTAAAACATTATTTCCAAGAAGCTTCCTTAACAAGTTTTCTAGTTTATTTTTAATCATCTTCTTTTATTTTAAAGTCGTATGACATGTTATGAAAGGAAAAATGTTTTTAAAGTAGAAAGGATATTTTCCTCAATAATGGAGTTCAAGTATTTTATCAAAATTATTTTCCATCTAATATAATAAAAGGGTTCTGTTTTTATCCCTATTATTACATGGATTTGATTATGTTGTGATGGAAACATTTTTATGAATTCCTTTATCTTATATGAATTGTTTTATGATGTCATGTTGTTTAAGAATCCCATTTTTATTACATGGGTTATGCGATGATGTATGATTTATGATTATGTGGCACACATAAGAAAGGATTCATTATAAGATGGGTGAGACCTATATCTCCCTCCAATGCATTGGGTAAAGATTTTATATCTCATGAGATTGACAGGGCTGGAACGGTAGGTTATACCGGTTCAGTGAAACAGGACTGAAACGAGGGTTACTCGATTCAGAAAGGGACTTTGTCCACTAAGATAGTCTTGGCAATGAGTCATGACTAACAAGAAATGATTTTCCATGATTATGTGTGCATGACACAAAGTTTCAAGTTTCATGTTATGATTATGGGGATCTCATTTTCACTTCTATGATTTGTTCCATGTTAAGATATTATGATCTCTTTTGCAGGTTATGATTTTCAAAAAGATATGATATGATTTTTATTTCATTTGTATACCCTTACTGAGCATTTGAGCTCACCCTTTTATGTTTTCTTTTCCCCAGGATATAAAGAAAGGTTTTAGGTAAAAAAGGGGAAGATCTTTATGGGAGATATTGAAGATCTTTCACCACGATTAGAAGATTACGCTCCGAGTTTCCAAAGACACTAAACTATTACGGTCCTTGTGTGTGTGTTTTTTGTTATGTACTAAGTATTACGAAAATGTAATGTAATGTCCATGTACGTTAAGCTTCGGGTCTCTACACCGAGCCTTGAGGAGTAAGTTTTGGTGGCCTGGGCTAAAGCATGCAATTTCAGTGATTGTGTCTTGATGTTTGGGCTACCAGAAGGTGAAGCCCGAACACCATGTTCCTGGTGGTCTCTTCCAACTGTTTGATGTTCCTTAGTGGAAGTGGGAGAAAATATCAATTTTTTTGTACTGGTTTACCTCGAGCTCAGGGAGAACATTATGTTATTTGGGTGGAAGTGGATCATTTAACAAAATCATCCCACTTGATAGTAATCAAGGAGTCAAGCTCAGTGGAATTTTTATCAAGGAAGTATCTAAAAAAGGTGGTGATACTTTATGGAGTCCCAAGGATGATAATTTCCGAACGAGATCCTTGTTTTACCTTTAGTGTGTGGAGAGGTCTCCCTCATTCTTGTGGTTCACAACTATGCCTTATCACTGATTTTCATCCTCAGATAGATGGTCAGACAAAGTAGACCATCTAGACTCTTGAAGACATGTTATGATTTTGTTTTATGGATTTTCGAGGTTCATGGATGAGGCACTTACGATTGGTGGACTTTACTTACAACAATAGTTTTCAATCCACCATCAGTATGGTGCTGTTTGAAGCATTGTATGGACAGCCTTGCTGTTCTCCATTATACTGGACTAGGGTCAGAGGGTCAAAATTTCTCAGACCTAAACTAGGGAAGAATACAATAGAGATGGTTCAAGTGATTTTTGATATGATGAAGATAGAATATGATCATCAAAAATCATATTTCTATCAAAGGAGGAGACCCTTAGAGCTTGATGTTGGGGATTACATGTTTCTGAAGGTGACTCCCCATCGTGGGTAGCAATGGTTTGGTCGTGGGAGTAAGCTTTCTCCCTGGTTTCTCTGGGCCTTTCAAGGTGTTAGATCATGTTGGAGCTATGGTATATTGAGTATCACTTCTACCGCAGATGAGACAGATACACAATGTTTTTCATATATCACAAATCCAACATTTCCTTGATGACGACTCTCACATCATTGATTGGGGAGAGATCGATGCTGATGATGACGTGACCTTCGAGGAGTGGTTAATGAATATCCAAGACTACAAAGATAATGTGTTGTGTAGGTGTTATATTCCCTTGGTTCGTGTCTTATGGTGACACTGTGGCATGGTGGAGAGTACATGGGAACATGAATCGCAAATATTTGCTCAGTACCTCGAGTAGTTTGTTTTTAACTCTTTTCAAGTAACGTTGTCCCCTTTGTGGTTATAGACATTTCATGTTTATGAAATGGATTTTATTTGATAATTATTCTGGATTTATCTCTTTTGAGAGGTATCTCGATGGGTGGTTGCTCTGAATTCTTTTCTGTTTTCTTTTAGGTGGGTTTTGAATTACCAAGGACAATAATGTTTTGAGAGGTATATGATGTAATGTCCCGAAACTCTGTGGTATATTCCTTTGGAAAACAATCTGCTTTTTGAGGTGTTTTTGGAGGTCAAGGTGACTTATCCCCATCACATTTCTAAATATTCAATTCTTTTAACAGTTCCAATGGTAGCATTGTGAACAGTTCCAAAGGTAGCCTTGTGAACAGTTCCAATAGAAGACCATTATGAACAGTTCCAACGGTAGCCTTGTGAACAATTCAAAATGTAGCTTTATTTGAATAGTGTAACAGTATCCATAGGTGAATAATTCAATGGTAACTTTATGTAAATAGTGTCAATAGTAACATTAGGTGAAAAGTGCAATGATAGCCTTAGGTGAATAGTGAAATGGTAACTTTATGTGAATATTGTCAATGGTAACCTTATGTGAACAGTGTCATCAGTAGCCTTAGGTGAATAGTGCAATGGTAGTCTCAAGTGAAAAGTGAAATGGTAAACTTATGTGAACAGTGTGAAATGATAACCTTATGTGAACAGTGTCATCGATAGGCTTATGTGAATTATGCAACAGTGAGGTCCAACAGTAGGCTCTTTCCTTTTCCAAATTTTGAGTTCATGAATAGTGTTTCCAAAATAGTGAGGTTCCAATGGCGACCTCTTTACTTGCCCAAATTTTGAGTTCATGAATAGTGTTTCTAGAATGGTGAGGTTCTAACGGTGTCCTCATTCCTTTACCAAATTTTGAGTTCATGAACAGTGTTTCAAGAACGGTAACGTTCCAATAGTGACCTCCATCCTTTTCCAAATTTTGAGTTTATGAACAGTGTTTCCGAAATGGTGAGGTTCCAATGATGACCTCTTTTCTTTGTCAAATTTTGAGTTCATGAATAGTATTTCTAGAATGGTGAGGTTCCAATGGTGACCTCATTACTTTGCCAAATTTTGAGTTCATGAACAGTGTTTACAGAACGGTGTGGTTCTAACGATGACCTCATTCCTGTTCCAAATTTTGAGTTCATGAACAGTGTATCCAAAATGGTGGGTTTCTAATAGTGACCTCCATCCTATTCCAAATCTTGAGTTTATGAATAGTGTTTCCAGAATGGTGATGTTCTAATGGTGACCTCTTTCTTTTTCCATGTTTCGTGTTAATGAACAATGTTTCTAGCTTCATATGGTTTCTCCCCTTTGAAATTTCTTTTGACGTAAAATTCATTTAAATCCTTGTTTTAAGTAATCAAATCCAAATTCAATGGCCATAAATCCTATATTAATTTCCCTAAGGCTCGAGATGCTTTTACTTGGTTAAAATGTATGGTTTAATGTGATTTGATTTTAATAGAAAATCTAGTGTATCTTAAACCACTACTTCATTAAATCTTATAAAGGGATGATATATATTCCTCACTAGTTCTTCCTTGTTGTTCTATTCTATGAGATTCTTGAACCATTCATTCTATCCCATAAGAGTTTCATAATAATACTTTCCTCCGGGGATTGGTTCCACTCTGTTTTCTTGCAACCAAGTAGTGTCGATCAATCTTAGATATAAGGTATGATCTATCCTCATTATTTTGGGTTCATCTCCTTATGTTTCTCCTTTCCCTTTAATGGAATTTTACCCCATGTTCTTAATGGAATTTTCTTGGGTGTTGGCTGATGTGGTGGTGTCTCTGCATCCTCAGGTGGACATAGTTGTCATAGGGGAGGAGATCGTAACCCGTTGTGTGACTCGTTCTCGTATAAAGAATGTCAAGAACTATTTGAGGTAGGGGATTCATTTCTTCTCTTTTATTTTACATGAAAATGTATAGTTTGCATGTTTTATCCCACTTGACCATAATGGAATTGAAATAATAAAAATTTGAACTGGGTTAATAAATTGATATTGATCATATGTTATTGCCTCTTGTTTTGCAAGATACTACGATATCTATGCTTTCTTTGTTTATATTTTCATTCTTGGTGGTAATTAGTAATGATAGTAAAGCAATAATTAATTGACAATTGTTTAGCAAAATATAAAGAGGAATGTAAATGAATCTTGTTATTCTTTTTGTAATTTGACACTAATCAAATTGGGGCAGTAATAATGATTAATCATTTGTGATAGATTACTGGTTAGGTTTCCCAAATTTAGAACCTATGAATAATTAATCGGTTAATTCAATATGGATTAATGAACTGGTTTTTTGATAAAAGATAATTCCTTATTGGTTTTTGGGTTACCCTCTTTCTTGTTTAAGGGCCAAGATAACAATTTATATGATGCTTTTTTTCCTACTTGTTTTGTTTTGATAGGATCCTTGATGGTTTTTGTGATATGTAAGGGCATGGAGGCCTATTGGATGTGGTAGAAGTTGATTCCTAGATTTGAAAGATGCATCGGTTTATGTATGTGCATTTCTGGGAGGAAACCAGGGATGATGGAATGAGTTGGATGTGAATGTTTGGATGCTTACTAATCTTTTTGGTTGTTTATCTAATTTACATTCTACACTACTCAAGGCAGCTAGTTTTTTATACCCTATTTCCAAAAGGGTCGAAGACACGTGGGGTATGACACATGATTTTTGTGTTTATCTTCCTAAGGGAGGATGAGTCTATGCTCCATCTATTGGTGGAAAACACTCGACAGGTAGTTCATCTACTCACCATGTTGACCCCCCATGTGTTTAGTAGCTTATATTTGTTTTCTATAATTCCTAGAAATATGGTAAGGAAACAATTTTGTTAATAATTGATTGATTAAATGATGTTAACCCATGGGGTTATGGCTTACAGGGATGAAATACTGATGTTTCAATGTGAAGAAACAATGAACTTTGGGTGTGATGCTAATGAAATATAATGTGGAAATTATTGATGGTTAATTAATGTTTAACAAATTAATTAACATAACGGGAAATTGATAAAATGGGAATGATTTAATGTATTAAATCTCTTTAAATGGTTTTGTGATTATAGGATACCTAGTCTTAGATGTGGATGCTGGGAGTCTGAGAGACGTTAGCTGTAGTTGCGTCTAAGACTAGGTTTTTCCCATATTGTGGTTGTGAGATATAGTATATTTTTTACTTTTTGTGATTCTATATTCTACTCCACACCTTAAGTTAGGGAAACTGATAGCCTGAGGATTCTTATCCCTGGGGGGTGTTTTCCCAAACATTCTGATGGGAGGATGGATGGCTGACTACCCCCTTTGGTCCCACTCTCTTATTTTGGTACTTACTTATGCTGGTAGGCAAAATTTTTATTTTTCCCCATATATGTCTGTAGAGGGCTGTAATGTCTTGTGGTTATTCCCACACATATATTTTGGATATAGTTTCTTATGGACTACTATATGTGTAACATGTATAGGATATGATGGCTTGAAGATCCTTACTCGGTGTATAGGCTATAATGGATTGAGGTTTAATACCTGGTGTATGATACACATTATGTGAGATGTGGTTGCTCCTAGAAACTAATTCGTTACTTTGAATATGTAGACGTGGTATTTTTATTGCATGAGGTGCATGTTGTGGTGCTTTGCCCAGGTTTTTGTAGGTAAACCTTTTTGGAGAGAGATTCTTAGGACGTGCGATGTTGAGGTAGAGTGGCAAACCAGTGGGGAAGTAGTTGCGGGGTACCCTTGACATTCTTTATTATATTATATACTCTTGTATGTGTTACCTGGTGAGAGTATCCATGGTGAATCTGGGAACATAGTATTCCTTTTTTAGGTGATGAGTTAGTTTCTCTTGTTATTCATTGTGCTTTTGCATGGCTTTCTTAATTTTTTACGAGAGGCTCTAGGGAGGATCCTATTGAGTATACTATTATACTCTCCCTATGTATATATAAAATGTTTTTTAGGTCACTTGGAGAATGTTATAGATCCTATTGGTTTTTACTAACTTGGGGTTGCATGATCTGTTTGGGATTTGTGGTTTTTGTTTTTTTACTTTCTTTTGTGTATTTACAATTTTCCCCTTTCAGTTGTAGTAGTTTTTCATGACATTATATATGTGTACTTGGGATTTCATTTATATTACTATCTGAGATGGAGTTAGTTGATGTCTATCTTATCTCTCTATTTCGCATGTTTTCTCTTAGAGGGTAATGCCTCCCATCTTTTTGTTTACTATACCCTCAGTTCTAGTCGCCAACCCGAGGCCTACTAGAGGTGGGACTCGAGGGTCATTATCTCCTTTCTCACATTGTCGGCCCATGAGGGGTACACTTTCTGAGGTGGGGGTTGTGAGAAATAATCACATGAGATTGAAACTTATCTATGGGTATTATATGTAATAGGATAATAATATGGACATAAATAACTAATATCATAATGAGGTAATTCATAATTCCCGAAATCTGAAATATACTCTCAAGAAATTTCATAAGACCATTCAAATCTGTTTATAAAAACCCTTCTAATTTGGCCAATTTAGTTTTCTCATGTGGCCGACTGATACATAAAGGGGTTATGTAATTCCATTTCCCAACTATCGCATGGTAATTATAATTAATTACACATATAAAATTTATGGTAAATAATCAAAAAAACATTTTTATTGAGAAACTAACACATGGAATGTTAATACTTACCCGAGTCAATAAACATAGTCATAAACCATCTAGAGTAAAATGGTGAATGGGCATAAAATGGTACATCCCCTATCAAATTGATCCTAAACAATCCCATGAAATAATAATCATGGAATCAATTCAATATATACCCAGTGGATCATAAGTACAATAATAGGATTATTTCATTAGTGAATGTAAATACTAAAAAAATGTTATTAATATTTTTGGGGAAAATAACATTTTCACATTGATTTATATTGAAAATAATTTTTTAGAAAAATATCATGATAATAAATTTCTATTAAAATATCCATTGAAAATTATAAATTAATATTTAAAACATTTAGTGGTCACGATGGTTGGAAATTCTATTTATTTCATAAATTTTAAAGCAGATATTCCTTTCAAAATTTTGGTAAAATCTAAACATGCCTTGTTTTAAAAATAATATAAAGAATCATTTAAATTTTTTTGAAAGAAAAAATGGGTAAAAAAGAATTTATTTAATAATTTTTAAACGGCTAAAAACCTTTTTCAAAAATATTTTTATATAACATGGTTTTGGAAGGAAAATTATTTTTCACTGAAGAGAGAGATAAAGTTTGAAATTATTAAAAATAGTCTCTCAATAATTTTTAGTATCATAGAGTAAAATATGAAACTATTACTTGAAAACAACATGAATAACTAGAGTAAATGAAAATTAAAATGGATTATTAGACAATAATCCATTTATTTACATCAATTTAAATTCATTTATAAACAATCCTGATTATAATGAGATTGAAAGATAAATCTCAAACAACTTTGGTTACATTTGAATCATAATACTCAAGAAAGGAATAACATAAAATGAAACATTATTATCATGAAAATAAATAGACTCATAATATTAACTTTCAAAAGTAGAATTATATACACAACACAAATAAATAACTTGTGAATATTACATATGTATCAAATAAATCAAAGTGATATGATAAAACCCTTACTTGAGGTCTGATTTCCATTGTTCATGTTCAGACATCCTATATAATAAATTTAGTTTTATTATAAATCTATTAAAAACCCATAATAATTTTTTTCATAACATATATTATATACTTATAGTCTTTTATTACCATATTATTAATATTTATTTGTTAAAATTAGAGTTTTGTGTGATAATTTCTTTATTTCCATTTATTTTTTGGTTTTGTAATTTCGGTCATTTTTCTTTGATCATAGTTTGATAATATAAAAAATTTTAACCATGCTTTAAATATTATATATATATATTCATTAATTATGTAATTATAATAATCTATAAAAGTTAGAGAAATAAAATTGATCATACCATTCATGGAGAAAGTAAACTGTACGTACACATGAACATTGTTTCCATTTTTTATGGATAGAGTAATAGGGAGAAAATTGTCAGTTAAACATTATATTATCATTATATATATATATATAATTTATATTAAAAAAATTAATCCTTATTACCATCCATTTAAAAATAAAATGAAAAACATTTCACATCACAATGTGGAGATGGTTATCCACACATACAAACAAGCGAAATTATTGATTTACAATACATTTGAAAGTAGAAAGTTAGAGGTCATATTATATTTAAAAAGGAATTATTTATTCCTAATTATGAAATATATCCATTAATTATATCATAACTATCTTCCATGTAATTAGGATGCAAAAAATGAATCACATCGTTTCGCGAGGCGGTAGTCTGCCGTACACACATGCGATGTTGTCATATCCCCACCATGGAATGTTAATTATGAATATATATGAGATATGATAATCATATTATTATAATAATTTCATATATATCTTATAAATATGTTAAATCCAACCTTATATATATACTTTAAAGATGGCGATGGAAAATGAATTACATCGGTTCGCAAGACGATAGTCCCCCGTACACAATAGACAGTTTCATTTCCCATTTGATGAAATTGGTGATAGATATATGTTATTAAATTTACATCATGTAATCCCATATTATATGGGACGGTTGTTTTATTGTATTATCTTTGATTAGAATTATTTTAATGATGTGGACGAATAAATAAAAAAAATACACACGTTTAAGATATTTACCTATTCTTTAGAGAGAATATTTCGGTTTATACCTAAAGACTTATTAAGAAGGATTTATAATAAAAATAAATCATATATGATTTTTGGATGAGACTAGGGAATATATATGGTCAGTTTTTTAGAAAAAGGGTTTTCGATGTGTAATGAGGGGAGAAGAGGTGGTGGCCTTTTATAAGTGGGGAATAGGGAACACATGGAATTTTTGAAATGATAAAGTGATACCCATGTTTTCATCATTATATAAGCCTAAAAAATAATAAATTACTGATAATTAAATGTTATAATTTCTATATATTTCTATAAAATAAGTTTTCATCATGTTTTAAGTACTTTTTAACCCCTATTTTTTTTATTTTAACCCCTTGTAAACCTATTTTTACCTTACTCACAGTAATTAATTTTTTACCATTTTATCTATTCAATTTGGTCAAAAATAATGTTTGACATATTAGTTAACATTATTATTTTTATTCCAAATATGGAATCCATTTTTCTAAATTATATCAACATAATTCGTAAAATTAAATTTAAAATTAAATCCACAGATGCATTAGAAAAAACAATTATTCCAAAAAAATAGTCAAATGTTTTAAAAGTTTTTATAACCTAAGTCAATATTAAATTGAATAAAATGAAATTGATTAGTTAAATTTTTTTATTATTTAACTAATATTAATTTATAAAAACTTTAATATATAGTGTTTCTTTTTTAAATAATTTAAATGAAAAGGAAATTTTCAATAAAAAAATTAGAATTTTTCTCTATTAATAAAAAAAGTAATATTTTCAGAAAAATATCAAAAATTCACCCAAAGATAATTTTATTATGTACATTTAAAATTTGAGTTTATTTTTTGAATAAATTTTATAAAATTGGTAAAAACTAATTTTAAATTATATGATCAGAGTGAAACTAAACCTCCATTTGAAAAATACAGTTTTTTCAGAAAACATTTCCTTTTTATTTCAAAGGATTATTATTTTATTTATAATAAATAGATATGAATTGGAATTTTTTTATACATGTGTAAAGCATATAATTTTGATAATTTATTTATTATTATTCATACTGTGACATCCCCAAATGATAAAGGGTTAAATGACTAAATGATATGACTCATCTCAACAAGGTGCACCTTCCTTTTCGGGAGCATGTTCGACTAGAACTCCACAGTTAAGCATGCTTGACCTGGAGTAGTGATCAGGATGAGTAACCTCCTGGGATGTTTCTCAGGGTGTGTGTGAGTGAGGACAAAACACACTGGAAAGGACATGTGTTGGCCTGTGGGGACTCTCATTAGTCAGATGACCCGTTCGGGCATGTGGGTGGACCCTGGGGTGGACCCCACGTGTTTGGAAAGCCATGTGGAGCCGAGGACGTTGTCCTAGAATACCCTCTGTGGCAGTGGCATGACTGGTGTATGGCGGCCAACCATACGATCCAGTCACCCGTTGACACAAGTTTTCTCTTGCGTTATTTCTCGTCTCTTTGTTTTGGATTCGTGGAAATTTGGTTTTTAGATAAAAATGTTTTGGTCTTGGAAAATGTTTTCAAATGAAATGCTTTAAAAAGAGAATGACGTGAAAGGTTTGGAAAGTGTGGGTTGGATGTTTTGGTTTTGAAAAAAAATGGAAAGGTTTGGTTTTGATCCTTGGAGCTCTTATAGGAAACCACATGCATGAGTGTATGCGAGAAGGGAAATGGTTAATGGCACGAGCGGATGAGTGCCTGGATGGACATAAGGCGTGTGCCAGTACCGCATGAGAACATGCATGTGCGAGGCTCATGGGGCGCCATTGGTGTTTGTGCAACCCACTGGGTTTTCTTATTTTCAAAATGTTTTGTTAACGGAAAAATTTGGTGTTTTAGTAAATGGTGTTTCTGTGGTGTGTCCTTGTGTTTTTGGGATGTTGGATGTGTGGTGTTTTGAGCTGAGTATTCTTTCTGAATGGTTTGTGTCCCGAGTTTGAGTTCTTATTTGTAAGTTGGTATGCAAGCGTGTGGTTAGTAAATTCCTATGAAGAGTACATCGGGGAGCCCTTGCAGTGGTTTCCCCTTCACGTTTGGTGTTTGCTTGTGGTATTTCTTGACCGTTAGACCAGTTTGGTTGGGGCCATAGTTCTCTTTCTTCACTAGTGTATGCCCCCCCATAAAGCATTGGCATGTGATTGAAGTACGACTATGGGGAATTCCCCATTGGCCGGCACTCCAGTTGATCGAATGACTCTCTTTCTGAATTATAGAATTGAACCCACCTCTCCTTTTTACAACTAAGTGGATCCTCTCGCAGCGGGACGACAAATGTGAGGGGAGTTGAACAGAGTTTTGGTTTCTTTGAGCTGTCTGAGTCGTCGGGTATGAAATTTGACGTCGTTGCACTTGAAGGTTTCCCCTGGAAACGACTAAAGGAAATCTAGCGGGGAAGGGTGAAGGCGGTTCAGAATTTTCAGGGTTTACCAGTGTCTTGAGGGGCTTGAAGTATTTTCATCGGTTGCAAGGGTCATGTTCGGTGACTTCTTGCAGTGTAAGTTCTCTTTGATTGTCAACGGTGAAGTTTGACCTCATTAATTTGAAAGTTATGTTTGTATATGGTGAAGGAGATTCCAGTGGGGAGAGGTGGAAGCAACCTAGAGTGGTCGGTGCAGGCCACTATTCTAAATGACCTTTGGTCCTTTGTTGGTTTCGTTTAAGAAAGAGTCTACATTAGGCCACTAGTGTGGCAGACCCAGTCACATGGAGGCTTCTATGGCCATTTACCGGAATCACGTGGTGTTCAAGACGCGGTTTAAAGTCCTTATCAGCGTAATGTTTCTATCAACAACAATGATCATGTTCAGGTGATGATTTGTGGTGTCGTGTTCTCATCCACTGTGACAAAGGGTGATGCGCATGCACCATTTCAACTCTGTTGTAGGTGAATGTTCCTCGTATGATCAGTCAGATGCTGTAATGTTTTGTGTTTGCTGGTGTTGCCTCTGTTGCAGTGTGGTTTCATGTGACTCCAAAAGGAGAAGCTCCGTTCAGGAGTCTTCAATGCCTGAATACGAGGCATGAGATGCTTCAAACATCAGGGATCCAGCTATAGGCCACAGAGTGATGCTGGCGCGTGGTCAGGAACCCCGGGATTGTATAAAACCCCGATTTCATTTCTGTCATCGGTGTTGAAAGTGAAAGCATCTTAAATTATTTTCTATGGTTGTTCTGTTTGAATGAGTCATCTGGTTGCATAAGGTTTTCGTGACCATGTGGAGGAGTGTTCGTCTCGTGTATTAAAGTCTTGGGGGTCGCGTTCCACTGGATGTAATTACTTTAGTGGCCTTATGGGGTTTATTGAGTAAATCTATCTCAAATCTGAATAATTCTCATCCAGGAATGTGGAAGTGCTGGTTTTTCTTGTGTCATGCTTTTGACGCCCCGGTAGTTGGGCCCCTCCATCCCTGCCCCTTTGGGTGGGGTGTTTGGTCACCATCGAGAATCTTTTTTTTTCTAAAGTTTCGTACTTGCTGTTAGTTCTAATTATGGGGAGACCCACATCAGATCTCGTACAAATATCTCTGGAATGAATCGATGTTGGACTCTTCTTTAATGGCGGGGAGACCGTTCAGACCTCCCGATGTCGATTTCTCAAACCCATCTTGGGCGATAGTATGTTTTTAACGGTGGGGAGTCCACCCAGGCCTCCTCGTGTCAATTTATCTAGTCTCGTCTTAGGCGTCGAAAAAATTTTTTAATAGTGGAGAGCCCCATCGGGCTTTCCCGTGGGGGCCATTCAGTTATGTTCCCAGAGATGGTTTAGTGGTAGGTTATTGAAGTATTCCTTGGATGTGGGTTGGTCTTGTATCTTCGTTCCAGTAAAATGGTGTGTTTTTCGTTCAATGATGCTTGAGGTGTTTTGGGTTGTGAGGTTGGTTTCCGCAGATATGAGAGTTGCTTTCCTGAATCAATCAACTGGAGGCATTCTAGCTCTTTCGGGTGGGCACCACATATCAGAAAGACATTTTACATGCTTCTTGAGGTTGTCATTTGAGTCACTTTTTCTGAGCACGTTGCTTTTTCTGCTTTTCGCTTGTTGGTTGTGGAGATACTCTTTGAAGTTTAGTGGGGTGTCGGTTTCTTCTTTGTGCCTCAACCCTAGCTGTGGCTTTCCAGGGACGGAAAGTTTTCATGGTGGGGAGAATTGTCACATCTGGTCTTCACTTTGAGGTATGTATTTAATTTTAATTTTAATCACATAAGTTTTATGGCCTTTTTTGGAAATTGTTTTGTTGGAGTTCAAGCTGAGCGCGATTTTTAGTGGTACTCACTTGCGCTGATAAATGGACGCGGGCTTGACGTTGCCCGACACACGGGCACGACACGGGTGAAGCCTTGTGGCCTGCCTGGAACACGGGTGGTCTTACTTGGTATTATTAATATTAACGTTTTAAGCAAGTATTTCTATTATTTTATTCTTATTTCCTTACTATTATAAATATTATTAGTATTTCTATTACTTTTCAATTATTAACTTATGTTATTAAATCCTTTTATCATTTTCTATTTTAGAATAGTTTAATTAATATTATTATATCTGTATATATATACATATATATATGTATACATGTATATATATATGTATTTAAATCCCTCCATTTTTTTCTCATTTATTTATTTATTTTATCTTTATTATTTCATTTCATTTCTTTTTATTTTATTTAATTCTTTTTTAACCCACCTAATCCATACCCTAGCTGCCACCCCCCTCTTTTTTTCTTTCCTCTCCCCCACATTTTCTTCTCTTTCCTCTTTTCCCTCTTCTTTTCTCCTCCCTCTCCCATCTTCTTCTGTCTTCCTTCTCCCTTCCTTCTCTCCCACGACTCCAGTGCGCTCCCCCGTTTTCCCCATATCTCCAGCGGCGCGCCTCACCCCACCCCAATCCCCTTATCCTCTCGCGGACCCCCTCCCATTTTATCTCTTTTTTTCCTTTCTTTTTTTCTTCTCATTATACCCTTCTCCCCTCCCCTTTTCCCAAATTTCTCCATCGCGCCTCACCCTCCCCTTCTCCACCCTTCCACGCCCAACACACCCATCTTTACCTCTTTTTATCTTATTTTATTTTATTTTCTTTTCTTTTCTCTCCTCACCCTTCTTCCTCCCAAAAATCCGACCAGCCCCACCCTCTTCCAGTCTCACCATCCCACGCTCTCGCTCACGCTGCTGGAAAGCCCCCGCAACCCGGCTCGCAATCATTGGACAGCTGCTGCGCGCCCCTCAGTTGGATCCCGACATTTCTACGATAATGGTTGGTTTTATTTTCTTTAATTATTATTGATTTTTTAGTTGTTAATTAATATATTCAGTTATTATCGCATGTGTTCAAAATTGTTAACCAAATTATTTTATTATTATTAGGTTGGTTAATCATTTTATTTAATCTGTTTAATTTTTTATCAATTTAGTTAATTGAATTTGTTTAATTGTTAATCTATTTGTTTAATTACTATTAAATTTTCTTATTCATTATTCAATTTGATTAATTATTATTGAATTTGTTTTATTGTTAGTTAAATTATTAAATCGGTGATGTTTTGTTGGGTTAGTGATGTGAATTTTTGGTCTACTGTTTTAGGACCTTTTTGACGGTTCCGTGCAGTGAGACCTTTGCGCACCGGGAGTATTGCGCCGTATCTTCTTTCTTTCATTCCTGCATTGACGTAGGTGGTTCCATGTCTTTACATCATTTAGATAATTTAATTTGTTTGTTTAGTTTAACTTAATATGTTCTATGGTTTAGTTGCATGATGCGAATTATGTTTATAATGTTTTGGTAGTGCTGTAGAGGTTTTTCGAAATGCGTTTTAAAAATGGTGTAACAAGCGTGCGTGATGAAAATTGCACTTGTCTTTAGAAATTGTCATGTTTTTCCTTTCAATCTGGTTGTGGTAAATTTTAGAAGTGTTTAATAACTGTTTATAGAGTGCCAAAGAGGATTTGAAAGGGTTGATTTGTGAAATTGATTTTTGTAATGGTTTCTTTTGCATGCGATATGTTTTATAAATTGAGGAATTGTTTACTTAGGTGGCGTTTTGAGTGAAAAACATGGTTGAAAGGTTTTTGAGGTTTTTTCGGCAGGTGCGAAAGGTGTTTTCAAGTCACTTTAGGTGATTGTGTTTTCTGTTAATAGTCATTTTCAAAGAATATGAATCACTTTTGGTGTGTTTTCCTTATTGTGTACTTTTGAAGTTGAAATGCAAAATTGTTTGAATAATGGAAAAAAAGTTTTGACATGGTTACCTCGTGTATCAAGTTTTAAAGTGACGCCTCTATATAAAATCAAGCTGTTTTCAGTGTAAAGTATTCTTGGATTTTCTTGAAATGATTTCTACAATAACTCAAATGATTTATTGGTACATTTATATGATGCTAAAATGGTGCTTTGTAGGAGTTCAATACGCGTTCATTTTTAAAGTGGTGTATTTTTATAAAATGAGACATGTCGTGTGCATGTGTCTTTGAAATAGTGCTTTGGTATGCAAATGGTGACTTTTTCATGCAATATCTTGTTTGGTCTGCGAAATGAGAAAGAAATATACTATATGAATATGAAACTTGATTGAGCACATGGGAAAACCCTCGGTATCTAGGTGGGCGGACAAGAACTAGTGCGCTAGTGAACCAGATGGGTATCGTCCCTGTTTCACTTAGCTGGATTGACGATTGCAACACTAACTAAACATATGATATCTGAGGGTCTTGGCCTTCTAAGCCACGTGTTCTGAGGGTTGTGGCCTTCTAAGACACGTTTTCTGAGGGTCGTGGCCTTCTAAGCCACGTTTCACCGAGACACGAGGTTCTAGGGTCCCACTTGTGCTAGATGATCCCTAGGGGATTTACCCATAGTGCTCAACCATTGATGGCGTGGGGCCTTCCGTTGGCATATGGAGGACCACTTGTGTGTGTGTGTGTGTGTCTGTGTGTGTGTGTGTATGTGTTTGTGTGTTTATGTGAGTATGTGTGTGTGTGTTCCCATAATGAACCTTCCTCTTCCTCATTAAAATCGTGTTTGTGAAATGAGTTCTTTTTAGTGTTTTCCTTTAGTATTTGGTTTGTAAATTTTTTCATTTAAAAGCATTTTGAAAGTCTAATTTTGAATAAGCACTTTAAATTTTCTTTTGATGTTGTGGCATGGAACTTTTTTCTCGTTGGCATCCTACTCGGCTTTTAGCTCACACCCTACATACACCCTTGGGTGTATGCAGATTCTTGTTTCTTGTGTATTCCAGGTTGTGCGTCGTGCTTAGCGATGATGGTTCTGGTTGCTTTTGGTCTTCGTGTGCAGGTTGGTGTTGGTATCTTGGGGATGCAACTTCTCGTGTCGCATGAGGTTGGTTTTGGAGCTTAGTTCTCTTTTCCTGTTGATGTTAATTTGGGGTTTTTAGCTGAATTGTAGACCTAAACCTGTTTATAGTTTAGAAGTGTGTTTTGTAGTCTGTTTTCAGTTTCAGTTATTTATCTGGTTGGTTGTTTTTCTATCTTGTATTTCGGGTAAAACCGTTCCCACTTGTTACTTACAATACCTGGGCACTTGTGCCAGCCTGTGGGGATCAGGAACGCCCTTCGGGCCTTGATGCGGACCAGGTCGGGCGCCGGGTCGGATGGCAACACGGCCTGGTTCGTGACACATACATGCGAACTTAATGGCTATGTTATAATGGTTATGTTTAAATTATATTTTAATATAGTATCCCATTTCATTCAAACCTAATGTTGTGTGCATTGGATGCTATAAAATAGTTAGAACTTATTTAAAAATAAATATATCCTTAAGTCTTGGGCTATTAAATTGTCTTGTAATCTTATTATTTATTTTCATATATTCTATCAAATATAATCATCCTTTCTTTAAATCTCAGAGTGTTCTAGTAACTATACATACTAGAAGGAAACATGGAAAGTAGATTAAGTAATGAAAACAAAATACCCACATATGTTTTAATATTAGATGGTGAAATTATATTTTGGACATAAAATTTCTTAATGGGAGAAGAAGTTAATTACCTAGACTTTAATGAATTAATTTTTCATTTCAGATTATATAAAATTTTCATATTTAATAATTTTGTATTATATAAAGCACATGTAGGTCAGAGATAAAATGGAATGTGGTGGAAAATTTCCTTTGAATTCAATTTTGAAAGGATGATATAAAATTAAAGAGAGTAATATTCAAGAAAAATATTTAAATATTAAAAAATTTATGTAAAATAGGGAGAGAAAAAATAAAAACTTTAATATTAGTGGAAAATATATTTTTAAAATTATAAGAGTACACTTTGATGAAGGAGTTAGTTTTTTTTAATAATGAGATCCTAAATATACTCTTCTCAAGAAGGATTTAGAGCATTATATTATTCCCAAGGTATTAACATAAACCCAAAAATGGAACAATAATAGGAGAAATCACTTGGATTTAATGGAAACTGATAACTAGAAATAATACCTTTGGTTTTAATGGAAATTAAGAATCAAGATCCCTCACTTTAATGGTGTAGAGCACATAAAGATAAAGAATCATATTATATGGGTTTGTTTATACAAAAACTTTATAAATAACTACACTCTCTTTAAAGGATTTAAAATAATGTAAAAGAATAATATATATATATATAAATAGAAATAATTCTTGAGAAGAAGATCCTCTAAAAAATTACAATGAGGGAGAAATCTTCTCAAAAAGAAAGAAGCAAAAAAAAAACTAGATTTACGTCATTCATTCCTAGTATTACTTTTATGTTTTGGAAGAATTTGGTAGAAAACTTAAAAATCACATTATGGATCAATCACAGAATAGTTCAATATAAATAGTCTTTTTATATGTTCGTGGATGAAATCTAAGCCTCAATTTGACAATATTTATAGCTTTCATTGGAGTTGGGGATCCCTTGGGTCAAACCAAGGCTTTAATGAGCCAATTAAATGCATTTAAAGTAAGAAAATAATTTTTGTTTACTATGAATGATTGAATCCATTTTATAAACAAATGGTCCCACCATCTTTAATGTGATACACTACATGTTCATGAGATTTGGAAGATTTCACCAGCTTGTTGGCTAGCTCCATTAGATATCTGGTGGTCTTGAAAGAACTATCACATCTACATTCTAATCTATCTGCAGGTTGGTGGTATTTATCTCATAGTCTAGTTCTTTTGGGAAGTTAGATCCTTTGAATTATCATTATATACTCATATGGACGCTTCTTCATCATCCAGATATTCCCTAGGATGATTTCTAAACTCTATATAATAGTAATAATGAAAATAAGTGAAATATACTTTAGTTTTTGTGATTTAGAAAAAATTGATAGGTTCAAGAATATTCCCTTTTTAATGATTAAAAACACTCTTTTAAGATTATAATAAATGAATAGTGAATAATAAAGAGTTGATATGAAATTTTAAAGATGAAGGGAAACGATAAAGGACATAGATTTAGAAATATTTATTTCTAAATTTGATAGCTCTAGTTCCTATTTATTATTGACATGAGGGAATATTTTCATAAAATCAAGTAGAATTTAAATCATCTATATATTTTTGGAATAATAATTTTCTATGGATATATATTATATTTTAAATATTGAAATAGTAACTATTTTTTTATTTTTACTACTCCATGTAATTAAGGAATGTAAAAGAATGTGAAATGTCCCACTTTTACATTTATTAACTAGTTGGTATCTAAAAAAAGCAGTTTCATAGAAACTATAATGATTAAAATAGGTATCATTAGTATAAAAACCTATTATTTTTAGAGCTTTTTAAAATTAGAAGTACTTTTAAGATCTTTTAAATGCGATTATTTGGGATTATCTTGAAAACAAGGATAAATACCAACACTGAACATAAATTCTAGCCAGGTCACTATAAGGTAATAAAGATTCCAATCATATGTATATAAATATTGTAGACAATATATTTAATAAATTCATACAACATTACCTTAAAATAAATACCCCTAGTCACACTAATTTCCTTATAATTATTTATAGAGAAACATTTTAAAATTTGATTAGTATTTTTTCATTTTTTAAGAATGGTTTCATCCTTATTTTATGAGATTTGAAAACCAAGGTAGAATTTTAACTCACCCATAATTCTCATTAATTTATTTCTCATAATATTTAAAAATTCATTACAATTAGATTCATTTTTTTCTAAAAATTATGCCATCGATATAGATTTGAATGATTACAATAAAATTTGAAAAAAACATGAAACAATTCCAAATAATATAATCTTATTTTATAATAATTTTATAAAAAGAATATTTTTATCCTTTTATACTAATCATGAGGGTATTTTTTTTAACATTTAAATCTTTTTTCAAATTAAAAACAGAATTTGGATATTTAAAATTCTCAAAAACGGGTGGTTGTTCAATTTTTTTCAGAAATAAAACCATTTAGAAAAGTACTTATAACATCAAATTGAAAAATTATGAAATTTATATGGGTTGAAAATTAGTACAAGATTCTAATAGATTCTAGCCATGTAATTTTGGTGAAGGTTACTGTATAATGAACGAATTCTTCATAATTATAGACATTGGCTATAAGTCTATCTCGGATACTTATTATGTTACCTTACACATATAACTAATTTATAAAACCCCAGTTTATACCAATAAAAGTATGATCATTATGAATTTCAAGTAGATTCTAATATTATTACATTAGAATTTATTAAGAGATTATTTTATATAAAAACCCAAATTTCATTTTTTATAGAATCATTATCATTTTAAGGTTCTTGAAAACAAATAAAATAATGATTCTCAACCTTATTTAAGGTATATATTATTGTTTGTGTACCTACATGGAAATATATGATAATATATTCAAGGAACATTATTTATATCTTTTTCAAAATTTTATGTAAATTAATAGAAGGAGTTTCAATAGTAGGATATTTATGAGAAGGTAGATTATTTAAAGTCAAATTTTCATTGTTATCAATATATTTTAATTGTAATTAAGGTTTAAAAATATTTTCATTAAATTTGATATGAAGGGATTCTTCAATGATTTTTGTTTTTTATTGAATACTAAATAGGATTTACTTAAGTTCAAGTACCTTAAAAATATTTCTTCATAAATAATTAGATATAATTTCCCTAGGTTGAATTTAGTATTAATAATATACTATTTAAATAAAAATATATTGAAAAAGATAAATTTCAATGTTTTATTTTTCCAAATTTCATAAGGGGTCTTTTTGAGAAAGGGTCATATGAGAAAATTATTCATGATATAAAAAGTTTTGTTGAACACCTCAACAGAAAAGTATTATGGGGGTTTAAAATAATTCAAGAGGGATCTTGAGACTTCTTGAAGAGTTCGATTCTGTATTTTGACTACTTGATTTTTTATGGTGTTCCTCGAGTGGGAAAATAATGATTATATCTTTTCAAAGAAAAAATTTCATCAATCTATTTTAATTAAACACTACCCCATAATAAAAATTAATATAGTTTATTTCCCCAATTTTTATTTTTAACCATCTTGGTGAAAATTATAGACTTTATAATAATTATATTTTTCAAGTTGATTAAATTTGGAGGGTTTAACCCACATGTTCCAAGAGAATCAATTTTCTATCTAGCACATAGTTTTTAGGATTTACTCTTTTGACATGTTTCTTAGAAAATTAATAAATTAATCTTTTTTGGTACCGAGATATTGGGTCCAAATAAGTTAGCTAATATGGATTTTGGTACCAAATTTTGTTTTTATTTATGAGATGTAATATGAAATGAAAGAACTATATTTTTTGGTATTCCATATTCAGTTTTTTTGAAATTTCATTCTTAAATTAGATGTCTTGTTTTGAAATAATAATTTGATTTTTTTTTCAAAATTTATTCTACCAAATTTCTCTTATTGGAAGAATTAGAAATATTTGAAAAAAAATCCACAAAATATTTATAGGTCATTGGGAACCAATAATGTTATTTATATTTTTCTAAAATTTAGGTAATTTTGAATGATATTTTTTGGGATAATATCTTGTTGAATTTAATTCATGAATATTCAGTTGATCATTAAATTTTGATAGTAAATAATCATTTTCAATTTTTAGTTGATATTTTTTCTTATATGATTTATTATATTTATTTTTAGTTCATTTTATATTTAATTTAATTCTCAAAAACCTTATTCAAGTTGGAAACAAGCATATTTTTTATATTCATAGGTTAGGATATTGGAATAATAAGAGGAAAAAGTGGAATTTGAGGATAAAGAAGAAGAGTTTGAAACAGATGAATTAGAGGACTTTGAGTTTACTTCATTACCAACATCAAATAGATCCACATGAAAGATAGACCTTTTTTTCGAGACACACTTGAAAAAAATGAATAATTTATTACACTATAGGTTAAAACATTGAAGGATTTATCAATTTTATCATTCTTATACTTTTTTTTAATTTTTTTTAGAAAGGGATAATCTGACCTTACGTTTCCCTTATTATTATATTCGAACCATGTAACTTCCTATTCAAATTGATAATATTTATTTTAAAAATTGTAGGTTATATTTATTTTGAAGGATATATTCATCTTCTCGGCTAGTTGAGTTATTTACTCATTATTATAAGAGTTATCATTAATTTAATTGAAAAAATTTTCTTCTTATCCTTAACTTAATTGGCCTCTATTTAATTTTAGTTTCATTGTGATCCCATTAGTCATGAGAGATATGATAAAATCATAGAATAAATTGTTATTTATGGTCTTATCTTCTTGGATTTTCATCTATTTAGGTTTCTAATTTCTTGGTAACACCCAATGTATTTTCCTAAATAATTTTATTTTACTAATAGTATCAGCAAGATACTATTAAAAATTTCATATATCAATCAACAACATAAACATTAGATTAATAGGTTAATTTGGAAGTATAAAAAAAATTTCAAAAAAATTTCTATACATATAATCTCTAGTATATTTAACTCCATTTGTTCCATTATGATTAACTTGGAGTAGTTTATTGATTTCATGAGTTGCTTATAATGTAAATATAAAATTAAATTTATATTTTTATAAACCAAAATTCAAGGAATTCATAGAATTACCATATAATTCAAAAGAAATAATATCACCATGTGTCCATATTTTTTATTCACTAGACTAAAAACATGTATAAAAAATATCCATACAGGATAACAAATATATTTAATGAAGGGGGACATATTATTCATTCAATAACAATAATTAGAACGATCACAATAAGTAACACACCCCATATATTTATTTTTAAGAGAACCATAGTATTTTGAAAAATATTCCATTTGGAAAATATTTATCTTTTATATTGGTTAATATATTAAAAATAAAAACTAATTTTTGAAACCAATAATTTTTGGATAAAAACATTTCCCTTTCATACTAAATTTTGGACATATATATAATTGAATGAGGGGTGAATTTCCTTTAATTTTATATATAATTACATAAAACTAAAGTGATTAACATGGAAATAAATAATTTTAGCTTAAAATAATAAAAATAAAATAAAGTAAGTATAAGTTAAAAAATTATGAATAGAAAAAAATTAATTGATAAAATTAAATAGAAACACTTTAATAGAAGATTTTGTAAATATATTATTAATGAGACACATATCATATCCCTTAATGAAGAGTTGAGATGATTATATTACTCCCTAAGTTTTTTATAAAAACCAATGAATAAGATAATCAATAGAGAAGTAATTTAGTTGTAATAGAATATAAGAACTAAAAATAATACCCCTAGTTTTAATGGAAACCGAGCATCACTATCCGCAACTAGAATACTAATGAGCACCAAAAGAGGAAGAAGAAGTTGATTGAGGATTTTTTACAGCCCTGTTCAAATCCCCCCACTTCCTCTAAAGGATTTATAAGAAAATAAATGAATTGGAGAGAGAGAATTTATAACCAGATTATCCTTTAATAGATTATAAAAAGGGATAAATTGGCCTAAAAAAGAGGGAAAATAAAAAGTGGATTGATGTGGTTGTAGCCCGATTAGCCTTTTGAGGTTTGGAAGAAGTTGCGAGAATACTTAGAAAATTACATTGTGGATCTATGAAAGAATAATTCATTAGAAAGAGACATTATATATTTTAATAGATATAATTTAAGCTTCCTTCATTCTCAATTAATAGCCTTTATAAAATATAGGGGTCCCTTGGTATGAAAACCCATATTTTAAACCACTTAAATTAATTATTTTTTATTTAAAGATATATCCAATATATCCCCATAATATTATGAAGCCTAGTGAATTTGGGTAATTAGGTACATAAAATAACTACATGAAAAATAAATATGATAATATTATTTAAAAACATCAGAAAACGTTCTTATATTACATGGATCTTCTAAAACTGCACGAGATACCCTTGGGACATACATATGAAAGTGGTGATCTATAAAGCGTAATAAGGGAATAACAAAAGAATGGCAGAATGAAATAAATACCTCTGAGTTAAGAGGCTTATCTAAGATACGTAAAAGGGTTTATAATCATAATCTTGAACCATGAGGCATGATATAACATGCTAATATAAAGCAAACATGGGAATGTGAAAATGACATAAAACATGACATAAGAATAAGTCAAGGATAACTTCCAAAAAAACATCACATCAGGAAAACAAATTAATATTGGATTGGGTTAACTCTGAGATCCCATAAATAATTTCACATGAGACAAAGCATTAACTAATTAAATATAGGGCTATATAATTCTTGTCCCACCTGTCACATTCATATCATGTACATGCATAAGTGTGCCATATAGATTATACAAAATAAGGATGAATTTCATCACTTTTAATAACTTAATTAAGGAGTTTTTGATACATAAATTGAATTATTTAATAAATTTAGGATTTTTAAATATAGGTGAATACCATTGAGTGGAAATGAAGATGGGAATTCACTACATAATTGTATTTCATAAAAAAAATCAATGGATAATTTCAATTGCGTAATAACGGTTTATAAAGATTCATATAAGTGATTAATGAGTGTTAAAGTAATAATTAATCACATGTAAATAATAATTATAATATTATGGATGTGTAAGAACATATTCCATCATAAAAAATTTGAAATTAAACGGCATTATATAATAAAAGTTCTTGAATAAATAAGATAAGGAGAGGATCCCTTACCTTGAGAGCGTTCGTTTTAAAGCTTGGGAGGAACTTATTAAGAGAATGGGGGAACCATGGGATTGATATATAGAGACAAGGGTAGATTAGATTCTTCATAAAAGGCTTTTTAGCGAACTCTAAAGGGAGGATGGATGTGTTTTTACAGTCAAAGAAAGGAGAATTCATTATTAATTTTCAAACATCGGTTTTTGAATCTGTTTGACAATGTAATCAAAACCATAAAACCTACCATGGTTTTTTCCCATGGTTTCTACAAAATATAAGTGGTTTTAATTATTTTATAATGATTAGAACCAATATCATTAGAATAATACCCTTGGTTATATGGAAGTGAGTCAAGTTTTTAATTAATTGGTGTAAAACCATTAAAATACAATTTTGGTTCAGGAGGATTCATTAAGGCTTTATAAAATTAATAAAATAACATAAAAAACAATATTTTAAAGGTGGAAATATTTAGGCCTTGGATTAATTTTATGGAATAATATTAAATCACTTTTGGGTTAGTATAATTTCATAATATATACCATATATTTATACCATATTTAATATGTACATGAAAATTAGACTATCTCAAAAAATTATGAAAAATTATCCATTGAATATTTTTGATGTGACAATTTCAAAAATAAATTTTTTTTATAAAAAAAATAAATCTATATATATAATAATTTAATTTTTGTAATAAAAAGTCCCAATTTATTGAATTTTTTTATAATAACTATTTTCTAGCCTTTATAAAAGTAAAATTTCACCTCATAAAATTGTATTATCATTAATATATAATAAATACTGTTTAATAATAACAATTTCTAAAGATATAATTTATTTAAAAAATTATTGAGTTTAGAAATTTTTTTGACTTGATGGAAACTATATATTTCCCAAAAATACAATTTGTGTTTAATAATATTAAAATATAATTTTAATCAAACATATTATTTAATCATTATAAAGTAATAGAAGATTAATATAATAATTATTTTATTAAAAAATATATATAAAGGTTCATAAAGTCAGGGTCTAGATATATAGCACTTTAGCATACCAGTGAATTCCTTAGGGGTAAGGTATGTGAGGGTGTTATTTTCATGTGGTGGTTTGGATGACATGATTTGGGCCATGATATAAAACAAATTTAACTCCTCCCAAAAATGGTTTTGGTCAGGATTTATTATTTTAATCCTGACACGGGATTATCCAAGTAAAAATAATAGTGATTCTACCTCCCTTAAAATCTATGAAAAATGGGATTCAAAGGGTATGATCCTACAGGTCAAAGCCATCAATTGTTTTGTTTATTTCAATTGGATTTATCATAACCCTATATATATATACTAATCACATGATCACTTTATGATATATATACTATAAATTATTATAAATCTTAACAATATTTTAAAACATGACTCGATATAACTTATAACAGTCCAAAATAACCAAAGT